>JAIOJX010000024.1:88189450-89439450 GCA_022376925.1 Tragulus kanchil | reverse complement strand
GGATTGGCTTCTGTTCTCTTCTTTACTAGGGGATCAGGCTGATGGAACATTGATGAAACAAAATGTGTAGTATCTACTCAAAATTTACCAGCCATGCCAGGAAATGGGACTATAAGAAAAAAAATTCAATTAAGCAGACTCATATGATTCTACATATTAGAATTAACATGATTAAGTTTAAATATATGTAGAATTAAAATATGATAGCACAATTTCAAAATTTAGAAACATGGGAAAAGACTCTAAAGGGTTTTAAGACCATTATTTGGAAAGTACTGGGAGATTTTATCTAGATTAGAATGTAGTTTATTAGGAATACATATTGAATTTGTACAGTAAACCTTATGATTATTGTAAAAGAGTGCATGACTTGTTGAATAGTGGGAAAATTGAATAATAATTAATATTTAAGTACTCTAAAAGAAGTTAAGAACAAAATTTTAGACACTAAATTCTGAAGTGACATATCCATTGTGTTTTACATTTAGGATGCTGATTATTGTTTTATCTAGTCCAGAAAATATGTTTTATCACTGTGCTGGAAAACTCTTATTTTGATGGGTTTTTTCCCCACTCATTTTAATTAGAGCAGAATGTTCAGGTTTTATAATGTCTCTGGGAATGGGGTTGTTAGGCAGCTACTGTAGGAGGTATTGAAAAACAAACTATGGAATCAAATGTTCTCTTTAGAATCCACAGTCTACCAGTTTGTGCCTCTGTGACCTTAAAATATTTAGAACATTGTATTTTGCTTTATAGAGACAGGCAGGAAAACCCCCTCCAGTATCTTGCCTGGACAGTCCCAGGGACAGAGCAGCCTGGAGGGCTACTGTCCATAGGGTCACAAAGAGTAAGATACAGCTAAAGTGACTTATCATGCACCTTGGTCTCACCATTTTTAACATAGAGAATAAAAAAAATTAAGAGATAAATGTGTTAGGAGTCTTAACTAAGACATTTGTGATGGTTGATTTTATGCACAAAGCTGACTGGGCTAAAAGATGTCCACATAGATGGTATATTATCATTTCTGATTGTGTCTGAGGATTTTTCCAGAAGAGATTAGCAGTTGAATTGTCAGACGTAGTAAGGAGGTCACCCTCACCACACTAATGCACACGAACATCACCCCAAACTTTTAAGGATCTGAATAGACAGAGAAATAGGCAGAGAAAGGGCAAATGTGTGCTATTTTCATAAGCTCAGATACACATCTCCTCCAGCCCTTAGATATCCATGTTCCTAGTTCCAGGCCTTTGGACTCAGATCAGGTCCAATATAATCCAACCCCCAATTCGAGGACTTTTGGACTTGAACTTGCACTGTGAGTTCACTTGGTTTTCAGACATTCAATTCAGACCAAAGGTTTTCCTAATTTTCCTGTTTTAGGTGGCACATTGTGGCTGTCCATGAATCCATAATCCTGTGAAACAGTTCTTAGGATAAATAAGTATCTACCTGTTGACTACAAAAAGATGAACATCTTGAGAGTTGTGGGTTATTTGGGGCATAATTAGGACTGCAGCCTGGGAGGCAGCACCTCAGATAGCTCTGAGGGACTGCTCCAAAGAGGCAGTTGTAGGAAAATCAATACGTAAGGATTTTAGTGAAGGGGGAGTTCAAATACCATTAAACAAGGATTTACCAAGGGTTTTTATTTTACAAATGGTTTTTGGTTAGTCATTAGAATATGATGTCATCATGAAGGAATTTAGGACTTTTATAGGTGTGAGAAGATACAAGAATTGAGATAGTAAAATCTTTTCCTAAAAGCACCTGCCTATCTAAAGAACTATTCCACTGGATTCCTTGGAGCACAGAGTGCCTTGCCCCACCCTGATCTCCCTCAGAGGGTGTTGAAGACCAGCAGCTCCCAACAGCACAGCGTTCAATCTCTGCAGAGGCAGATGGCAAATGCCCTTGTTGTTCAGTCATTGGCAATGCAATTGGTAAACGCCAATTTGTAGTTGACATGTCCTATCGGTTATGTGTCTCTGGAGAACCTCAACTAATACAACATCTATTTTAAAGTGCTAAAACCAACTCTAGCATAGAATCAACACTCTTATGATTTGTTAGAGTGTATGATTTTTCCAGTAACCATATACAGATGTGGAGTTGGTCCATTAAGAAGACTGAGCACCGAAGAATTGATGCTTTCCAACTGGTGCTGGAGAAGACTTTTGAGAGTCCCCTGGACAGCAACAAGATCAAACCAGTCAATCCTAAAGGAAGTCCACCCTGAATGTTCATTGGAAGGACTAATGCTGAAACTAAGGCTCCAAAAATTTGGCCACCTGATGGGAAGAGCTGACTCATGGGGAAAGGCCCTGACACTGGGAAAGATTGAGGGCAGGAGGAGAAGGGGACAACAAGGGATGAGATGGTTGGATGGTATCACCAATTCAATGGACATGAATTTGAACAAACTCCAGGAGATAATGAAGGACAGGGAAGCCTGGCTGTAGCTGATCGAGGACTTTTGGACTTGAACTTGCACTGTGAGTTCACTTGGTTTTCAGACATTCAATTCAGACCAAAGGTTTTCCTAATTTTCCTGTTTTAGGTGGCACATTGTGGCTGTCCATGAATCCATAATCCTGTGAAACAGTTCTTAGGATAAATAAGTATCTACCTGTTGACTACAAAAAGATGAACATCTTGAGAGTTGTGGGTTATTTGGGGCATAATTAGGACTGCAGCCTGGGAGGCAGCACCTCAGATAGCTCTGAGGGACTGCTCCAAAGAGGCAGTTGTAGGAAAATCAATACGTAAGGATTTTAGTGAAGGGGGAGTTCAAATACCATTAAACAAGGATTTACCAAGGGTTTTTATTTTACAAATGGTTTTTGGTTAGTCATTAGAATATGATGTCATCATGAAGGAATTTAGGACTTTTATAGGTGTGAGAAGATACAAGAATTGAGATAGTAAAATCTTTTCCTAAAAGCACCTGCCTATCTAAAGAACTATTCCACTGGATTCCTTGGAGCACAGAGTGCCTTGCCCCACCCTGATCTCCCTCAGAGGGTGTTGAAGACCAGCAGCTCCCAACAGCACAGCGTTCAATCTCTGCAGAGGCAGATGGCAAATGCCCTTGTTGTTCAGTCATTGGCAATGCAATTGGTAAACGCCAATTTGTAGTTGACATGTCCTATCGGTTATGTGTCTCTGGAGAACCTCAACTAATACAACATCTATTTTAAAGTGCTAAAACCAACTCTAGCATAGAATCAACACTCTTATGATTTGTTAGAGTGTATGATTTTTCCAGTAACCATATACAGATGTGGAGTTGGTCCATTAAGAAGACTGAGCACCGAAGAATTGATGCTTTCCAACTGGTGCTGGAGAAGACTTTTGAGAGTCCCCTGGACAGCAACAAGATCAAACCAGTCAATCCTAAAGGAAGTCCACCCTGAATGTTCATTGGAAGGACTAATGCTGAAACTAAGGCTCCAAAAATTTGGCCACCTGATGGGAAGAGCTGACTCATGGGGAAAGGCCCTGACACTGGGAAAGATTGAGGGCAGGAGGAGAAGGGGACAACAAGGGATGAGATGGTTGGATGGTATCACCAATTCAATGGACATGAATTTGAACAAACTCCAGGAGATAATGAAGGACAGGGAAGCCTGGCGTGCTATAGTCCATGGGATCATCACAGAGAGTCAGACAGGACTGAGCAACTGAAGAGCAATAAATTATTTAAAATTTGATTTTTATATTTACAGTAGACTAAGAGGTTTGGGCTTGTCCAGTGGCTCAGTGGTAAAGAATCCACTAGCAATACAGGAGACACTGGTGCAATTCCTGGGTCGGGAAGACCCCCTGGAGGAGGGCATAGCAACCTACTCCAGTATTCTTACCCGGAGAGTCCCATGGACAGGGGAGGCTGGCAGGTCTACAGGCTATGGAGTTGCAAAGAGTTGGACTTGACTGAAGTGACTGAGCACGCTTGCTTTTAAGAGGTTTAGGGATCAAAAAAAACATTTAGTATAGTTTTGGAAGAACATTGAATATAATACAAAATGAATAATCAAATGGCTTGTAAATGAACTGTAATAAAAATATAAATACAGATAAGGAGCTTTAAAATTTGGAGTTTTCTGTATCATATTTAACAGGAATTTTTTTTTTTCCTTTTTTATTTGGCTGTGCTGAGTCCTAGTTGCAGCATGTGGGATCTAGTTCCCTGACCAGGGATCAAACCCAAGACCACTGCATTGGGAACACAGAGTCTCAACCACTGGACCACCAGGGAAGTCCCTTTAACAGGAATTTCAAGAGATGGCTTTGAAGTTTAAGCATACATCAGAGACTATATTGTTATAGATTCTCAATCATAAATTAACTCTTTAGCTTGAAGAAGAAATGACTTTAAAAAAAACTTGGAAGAAAGTTTCTAGTGCAATGTGACACTTGCCAGCAGAGGTCTTTGACTTAGCCATTGAAAGTCTCAATAAAGATATATGGCAGAAACCAACAAAGTATTATAAAGAAATCATTTTCAAATTAAAAATAAATTTATTTAAAAAATAAAAGGTGCTTCTAGTTACAAAAAAAAAAGAAAATCTAAAGCAAAGGAGAGAAAAAAAAAACGTTTCCATTAGATGAAAGAATTGTGTTTGTACTGTGCCACTCAACTCAAATTCAAATAATTTCCAAACCATAAACCATAGAACAGTTGGTATCACAATCTGGACATTTCACATAAATATTAGATATGTTCAAGAGTAATTTCATATGCTTTGTATTATGAAATAATTAGACAGGAAGACCTTGCATACTTATTGTATTTATTTTTTGTTCCAGTTTTCCATTCCTGTACATCAAGTAAGTAGGAAAATCCCTTTTCATTGGTGAATAAAAAGCACTGACTCCTAGTTCTTGGGTTAAAAAGACAAATCCTGTATTTACTGGTTTATAAAAGAAGAAATGAAGATTGGTTGTCTGAGGAACAAGTTTCTACATAAAATACAATGCATTGAGGTTTTTTTAAGAAAGAGTTTGCCAACAGTAAACTGTACACACTGTCAGGTCTCAGCCCATGCACTCTTTTTGGATGAATATGACTCAGAATTCTTCAGTAAATGGAGAAGACTCTACTCTTTCTATAGAAAGACATAATGTGGGAAACTTTCAATTGTAAAGAATTGAACTGAAGCATCGTTCAATTATTAATTCAAATTGATAGGAACATCATCTTTTACTATTCAAAAAACAGTTATTGACCTAAAACTATATGAAGCTATTAGGAGTTTTCTGTATCATATTTAACAGGAATTTTTTTCCTTTTTTATTTGGCTGTGCTGAGTCCTAGTTGCAGCATGTGGGATCTAGTTCCCTGACCAGGGATCAAACCCAAGACCACTGCATTGGGAACACAGAGTCTCAACCACTGGACCACCAGGGAAGTCCCTTTAACAGGAATTTCAAGAGATGGCTTTGAAGTTTAAGCATACATCAGAGACTATATTGTTATAGATTCTCAATCATAAATTAACTCTTTAGCTTGAAGAAGAAATGACTTTAAAAAAAACTTGGAAGAAAGTTTCTAGTGCAATGTGACACTTGCCAGCAGAGGTCTTTGACTTAGCCATTGAAAGTCTCAATAAAGATATATGGCAGAAACCAACAAAGTATTATAAAGAAATCATTTTCAAATTAAAAATAAATTTATTTAAAAAATAAAAGGTGCTTCTAGTTACAAAAAAAAAAGAAAATCTAAAGCAAAGGAGAGAAAAAAACGTTTCCATTAGATGAAAGAATTGTGTTTGTACTGTGCCACTCAACTCAAATTCAAATAATTTCCAAACCATAAACCATAGAACAGTTGGTATCACAATCTGGACATTTCACATAAATATTAGATATGTTCAAGAGTAATTTCATATGCTTTGTATTATGAAATAATTAGACAGGAAGACCTTGCATACTTATTGTATTTATTTTTTGTTCCAGTTTTCCATTCCTGTACATCAAGTAAGTAGGAAAATCCCTTTTCATTGGTGAATAAAAAGCACTGACTCCTAGTTCTTGGGTTAAAAAGACAAATCCTGTATTTACTGGTTTATAAAAGAAGAAATGAAGATTGGTTGTCTGAGGAACAAGTTTCTACATAAAATACAATGCATTGAGGTTTTTTTAAGAAAGAGTTTGCCAACAGTAAACTGTACACACTGTCAGGTCTCAGCCCATGCACTCTTTTTGGATGAATATGACTCAGAATTCTTCAGTAAATGGAGAAGACTCTACTCTTTCTATAGAAAGACATAATGTGGGAAACTTTCAATTGTAAAGAATTGAACTGAAGCATCGTTCAATTATTAATTCAAATTGATAGGAACATCATCTTTTACTATTCAAAAAACAGTTATTGACCTAAAACTATATGAGTTTTCCAAGTTTCATAACAAGGGCTTAATTGTGGATTTGAATGCTGATGATTCAACTTTGCAGTGAGACTGTTGCTCTCTGACTTTTGAAAACTACTTATAATTTAAATGCTTAAGCCATGTCTCTGTTTCAGTTAATTGAATGATTTATATGAGTTATACCAAGTTATGAAATCTAGTTATGCTAGGCTTTTGATCTGGGTCTTGCTATGAGAAAAAAATGCTATTAAATACTACTGTCATATTTCTATACATGACCCTTTTTTTTTTTTTTCTATGTTTAAACCAGTCTTTGTTTTATAGGCTGAACTGGAATGAAAGCACATGAGTTGAATATTTCATGCTGTACTGGTATGTATAATTCATGATTAAATTCTTCAAAAAGAAATAGATAAGAAGTACTGAAAGCTATAAATGAAATATTTTTATACTTAACCGAGGCACTACATAGAGATCTTTTAAGTTTTGTCTGCACTGGTACCATGAAGAATTATGAAAAATAACAAGCTACTTGGAAAGAATCAAAGAGAGACAGAGAAGGAAAAAAATGAAAAAGAGAGGCAGAGAAAAAAGTAAACAGAAAAATTGATAACTGTCCATATAAATTGCAGAAATAGTTTTCTCACAAGGAATCTATGAAAATGTTTTAACACAGTGTATTTTAGTCTGATACTCACTTCTTCCTTTTCTGTTGTGATACAAAGTGAATGGTCAAGTTTTTAAAAGAGAATATTCCAAAAATATTTTCGTCTTTTTTTTTAAAGAACAAAATTAAGGATAACTGGAGTTAGTTCATTCATTTATGCGGTTTTTTAAAATTTATTTATTAACTCCATAAAGCATTGAGTGATCACCATTTACCTAACTGTCAGGTGGTTGGGTCTACAGCCATACCACCCTGAATGTGCCTGATCTTGTCCAGTGGTTGTTCAGGGTAATAGGATTTCTAAGTGGAGAGACCATATAATTTATCATCCAAACTAGGACCATTTGTGATATACAGAATGTTGAAGAGACAGTTAAAAATAAATCTGTGGCAAAGCAAGGTATATAACAATGTATTTACAAGACTTGCTCTTTGACTTCAAGGACTTTATTGATACTTCAAAATGAACATAAAACTCTACTGTGGTGTCAAAAAGGACAAGTGTTTATTGAACTAACCAAACTTGAGTCATACAATTTTTTGGTGGGTGGTTGCTCTCTGACTTTTGAAAACTACTTATAATTTAAATGCTTAAGCCATGTCTCTGTTTCAGTTAATTGAATGATTTATATGAGTTATACCAAGTTATGAAATCTAGTTATGCTAGGCTTTTGATCTGGGTCTTGCTATGAGAAAAAAATGCTATTAAATACTACTGTCATATTTCTATACATGACCCTTTTTTTTTTTTTTCTATGTTTAAACCAGTCTTTGTTTTATAGGCTGAACTGGAATGAAAGCACATGAGTTGAATATTTCATGCTGTACTGGTATGTATAATTCATGATTAAATTCTTCAAAAAGAAATAGATAAGAAGTACTGAAAGCTATAAATGAAATATTTTATACTTAACCGAGGCACTACATAGAGATCTTTTAAGTTTTGTCTGCACTGGTACCATGAAGAATTATGAAAAATAACAAGCTACTTGGAAAGAATCAAAGAGAGACAGAGAAGGAAAAAAATGAAAAAGAGAGGCAGAGAAAAAAGTAAACAGAAAAATTGATAACTGTCCATATAAATTGCAGAAATAGTTTTCTCACAAGGAATCTATGAAAATGTTTTAACACAGTGTATTTTAGTCTGATACTCACTTCTTCCTTTTCTGTTGTGATACAAAGTGAATGGTCAAGTTTTTAAAAGAGAATATTCCAAAAATATTTTCGTCTTTTTTTTTAAAGAACAAAATTAAGGATAACTGGAGTTAGTTCATTCATTTATGCGGTTTTTTAAAATTTATTTATTAACTCCATAAAGCATTGAGTGATCACCATTTACCTAACTGTCAGGTGGTTGGGTCTACAGCCATACCACCCTGAATGTGCCTGATCTTGTCCAGTGGTTGTTCAGGGTAATAGGATTTCTAAGTGGAGAGACCATATAATTTATCATCCAAACTAGGACCATTTGTGATATACAGAATGTTGAAGAGACAGTTAAAAATAAATCTGTGGCAAAGCAAGGTATATAACAATGTATTTACAAGACTTGCTCTTTGACTTCAAGGACTTTATTGATACTTCAAAATGAACATAAAACTCTACTGTGGTGTGACACATTTTTAATGTGAGTAACTCCAGTATAGTACAAGTGTTTATAAAATGGAACTAACCAAATTGCTTGAGATCATACAATTTTTTTGGTGGGTGGTGGGGAGAAAGTAACAGTAAGCAGAGGGAGAGACAATACTGGTTAAATTATAACTGAATAATAATTGTATTTCAGACTTGGAAAACACCTAAAAATAGATCTGAAATCCTCAACCATATGAAACACTCAGAATAGGAAGAAGTAGTATAATTCCTTCATAAGAAATGTTATTCTATGGATTACTGGCCTTCAGTTTCATTTGTTAATCTTAGAAATACCTAATCCCATCATCCTATAATATTACCTGTGGGGATGGCTGAAATGCTGAGGTTGGAAGTATCATTTTCTCATTTGGTATTCAGGAGAAAACAGATGCTTTCATCGTATAATGGTATGCGGTATTCTGTGCAATACTGCTAAGCACTAGTGAATTACTAGACTGTTTCTCTCAGTTGTTGTTTAGTCGCTAAATCGTGTCTGACTCTTTGAGACCCCATGGACTGAAATCATCCAGGCTTCTCTATCCTTCACTGTCTCCCAGAGTTCACTCAAACTCATTTGCATTGGGTCGGTGATACCATTCAATCGGCTCATCCTCTGTTGCCCCCTTCTCCTCCTGCCCTCAGTCTTTCCCCACATCAGGGTCCTTTCCAGGAGTCAGCTCTTCCCATCAGGTGGCCAAGATATCAGAGCTGCAACTTCAACGTCTGTCCTTCCAATGACTGTTCAGCATTGATATCCTTTAAGATTGACTGGTTTGATCTCCTTGTGGTACAAGGGACTCTAATATTACGATTCAAAGCTCTGTTTAACAGATTGACTGACACTTTCTGGTACAACTGTACAATATCTCTACTGTGTCCTATTATGCAATGAAGTCTCTTTTTTTTGAAACATACCTTCACTTAGTTTTGTTAACTCATGTTGAAGAGACAGTTAAAATAAATCTGTGGCAAAGCAAGGTATATAACAATGTATTTACAAGACTTGCTCTTTGACTTCAAGGACTTTATTGATACTTCAAAATGAACATAAAACTCTACTGTGGTGTGACACATTTTTAATGTGAGTAACTCCAGTATAGTACAAGTGTTTATAAAATGGAACTAACCAAATTGCTTGAGATCATACAATTTTTTTGGTGGGTGGTGGGGAGAAAGTAACAGTAAGCAGAGGGAGAGACAATACTGGTTAAATTATAACTGAATAATAATTGTATTTCAGACTTGGAAAACACCTAAAAATAGATCTGAAATCCTCAACCATATGAAACACTCAGAATAGGAAGAAGTAGTATAATTCCTTCATAAGAAATGTTATTCTATGGATTACTGGCCTTCAGTTTCATTTGTTAATCTTAGAAATACCTAATCCCATCATCCTATAATATTACCTGTGGGGATGGCTGAAATGCTGAGGTTGGAAGTATCATTTTCTCATTTGGTATTCAGGAGAAAACAGATGCTTTCATCGTATAATGGTATGCGGTATTCTGTGCAATACTGCTAAGCACTAGTGAATTACTAGACTGTTTCTCTCAGTTGTTGTTTAGTCGCTAAATCGTGTCTGACTCTTTGAGACCCCATGGACTGAAATCATCCAGGCTTCTCTATCCTTCACTGTCTCCCAGAGTTCACTCAAACTCATTTGCATTGGGTCGGTGATACCATTCAATCGGCTCATCCTCTGTTGCCCCCTTCTCCTCCTGCCCTCAGTCTTTCCCCACATCAGGGTCCTTTCCAGGGAGTCAGCTCTTCCCATCAGGTGGCCAAGATATCAGAGCTGCAACTTCAACGTCTGTCCTTCCAATGACTGTTCAGCATTGATATCCTTTAAGATTGACTGGTTTGATCTCCTTGTGGTACAAGGGACTCTAATATTACGATTCAAAGCTCTGTTTAACAGATTGACTGACACTTTCTGGTACAACTGTACAATATCTCTACTGTGTCCTATTATGCAATGAAGTCTCTTTTTTTTTTGAAACATACCTTCACTTAGTTTTTGTTAACTCTTTTAATAAACGTAAATGCCTGCATTTGAGTAAAGTATTTAAATTATTTGCATATATATAAATAGTTTTATATTAAGATGAAAAAGAACTTGAAAATAATTATCTAGAATTTTCTGGAAGTCATTTTTTTTCAGAAATGTTATTTAATCTTTAAGATGTTTCCTTTAACTTTATTCTGAAGTATTTTAATACATCTATACATTATATATGGCTTTCCTGTTGGCTCATATGATAAAGAATCTGCCTGCCATGTGGGAAACCCAAATTCATTTCCTGGGTTGGGAAAATCCCCTGGAGAAGGGAATGGCAACCCTCTCTAGTATTCCTGCCTGGAGAATTCCATGTACAGAGGAACCTGGTGGGCTGCAGTCCATGAGATGGCACAGTCGGACATGACTGAGCAAGTAATACACTATTATATATACGTGTATGTAAGGACCAGACTGTAAACATTAGATTGTAGTCATTGCCTTTTGCCCTTAGTTTGTTCTTCTTATCAGTAGATTGGATCCCCTTCCATATCCACATCAGTGTGGAAAAGAATCTAATGTGGGTGCCCCATGTTAGGCATGTCAAGAACTGCAAATGGTCTGAATTTTACCATATTTGCAAACTAACAAATCAACAATTTATTAAAACTAATTAAAAATTTCTTGCAAGCTGACAAGAGACAGAAAACTGCTGGGTCAGAGACAAAATCTGCTTAGAGGAGCAAGAAGGCATCCTTCACTGTCTCCCAGAGTTCACTCAAACTCATTTGCATTGGGTCGGTGATACCATTCAATCGGCTCATCCTCTGTTGCCCCCTTCTCCTCCCGCCCTCAATCTTTCCCCACATCAGGGTCCTTTCCAGGAGTCAGCTCTTCCCATCAGGTGGCCAAGATATCAGAGCTGCAACTTCAACGTCTGTCCTTCCAATGACTGTTCAGCATTGATATCCTTTAAGATTGACTGGTTTGATCTCCTTGTGGTACAAGGGACTCTAATATTACGATTCAAAGCTCTGTTTAACAGATTGACTGACACTTTCTGGTACAACTGTACAATATCTCTACTGTGTCCTATTATGCAATGAAGTCTCTTTTTTTTTTGAAACATACCCTCACTTAGTTTTGTTAACTCTTTTAATAAACGTAAATGCCTGCATTTGAGTAAAGTATTTAAATTATTTGCATATATATAAATAGTTTTATATTAAGATGAAAAAGAACTTGAAAATAATTATCTAGAATTTTCTGGAAGTCATTTTTTTTCAGAAATGTTATTTAATCTTTAAGATGTTTCCTTTAACTTTATTCTGAAGTATTTTAATACATCTATACATTATATATGGCTTTCCTGTTGGCTCATATGATAAAGAATCTGCCTGCCATGTGGGAAACCCAAATTCATTTCCTGGGTTGGGAAAATCCCCTGGAGAAGGGAATGGCAACCCTCTCTAGTATTCCTGCCTGGAGAATTCCATGTACAGAGGAACCTGGTGGGCTGCAGTCCATGAGATGGCACAGTCGGACATGACTGAGCAAGTAATACACTATTATATATACGTGTATGTAAGGACCAGACTGTAAACATTAGATTGTAGTCATTGCCTTTTGCCCTTAGTTTGTTCTTCTTATCAGTAGATTGGATCCCCTTCCATATCCACATCAGTGTGGAAAAGAATCTAATGTGGGTGCCCCATGTTAGGCATGTCAAGAACTGCAAATGGTCTGAATTTTACCATATTTGCAAACTAACAAATCAACAATTTATTAAAACTAATTAAAAATTTCTTGCAAGCTGACAAGAGACAGAAAACTGCTGGGTCAGAGACAAAATCTGCTTAGAGGAGCAGAAGGACCCCCATGTTCATGCCAGTGTCCGGTGGCCCCCAAGTGCTGGTGGGTCTTGATGAATTGGATCCACACGATTGTTTTGTGACATAGCAGTTGAATCCCTAAATTAGTAATCCCAGCCTTTAAAATGGACTGCAAGCAAATGTGCTGAGCCTCTGCTCTGCAAGAAAATATTATCTTTATTCTATCAAACAGTGAACAAACCCACGCTCTGTAGCAATAAAATCTCTCTCTCCCAAGGCTGTTTGCTTTATGAATGTCTTTGGGAAAGTAATCTGTCGCTAAGGAACATGAGCGCCTCTGCTGACAGGATAGACAGAAATGTGAGAGTCCTGCGGGGAATTGTCTCGCAACATGCAGTTGTAACCAGTCTCATGTGGTTTCACTAGAGGGAGATAAGAATTGGTCTTTTCATATTGTACTTTCTGGCACTGGTTTGATTGGGAATCTGTGATTTCATGTTTTTAATTTGCTTATTCCTAATAATACTTCTAGAAGATGGCATATTGAGTGCAGCACTGTTAGGGGCGCTCCAGGTGTCTCATATGGTAAAGAATCTGCCTGCAATGCAGTCCCAGGTTCCACTGCAATGCAGTGGAGACCCAGATTCGATCCCTGGACTGGAAAGATCCCCTGGAAAAGGAAATGGCAACTCCCTCCAGTATTCTTGCCTACAGATTTTCATGGACAGAGTAGCCTGGTGGGCTACAGTCCATGGGTCACAAAGAGTCAGACTCAAATGAGCAAATAACACTGGCTCTTTCAGGATGTTTAAGTGCTCTGCTCAAATTATGTCACCTTACTAGCTTTGCTCATAGGAATGCTTCCTAAGGCCCATTTGAGTTCACACTCTGGTATGTCAGGATCTAGATGACTGACCACACCACTGTGATGATGTGGGTCGTTAAAACCTTTTTTGTATAGTTCTGTGTATTCTTGCCACCTCTACTTAATCTCTTCTGCTTCTTTAGGTCATTATCATTTCTGTCCTTTACCATGCCCATTCTTGCATGAAATGTTACCTTGATTTCTCCAATTTTCTTGAAGAGATCACTAGTCCTTCTCATTCTATTGTTTTCCTCCATTTATTTGCATTGTTCATTTAAGAAGGGCTTCTTATCTCTCCTTGCTGTTCTCCAGTACTCTGAATTCACTTGGGTATATCTTTCCCTTTTTCCCGTGCCTTTCATTTCCCTCCTTTCCTCAGCTATTTGTAAAGTGTCCTCAGACAACCACGTTGACTCTTGCATTTATTTTTCTTCGGAATGTTTTTGGTCACTGCTTCTTGTACAATGTTATGAATTTCTATCCATAGTTATTCAGGTCCTCTGACTACCAGAACTAATCCCTTGAATCTGCTTGCATCCTCCACTCAACAATCATAAAGGATTTGATTTCAGTCACATCCGAATGGCCTAGTGGTTTTCCTACTGTCTTCAATTTAAGGCTGAGTTTTGCAATAAGGAATCTTGTTTTTATCTGAGACAGGCCCACTGTTAGTGGCGCTCAGTGGTTTCACTAGAGAGATAAGAATTGGTCTTTTCATATTGTATTTTCTCACTGGATTGGGAATCTGTGATTTCATGTTTTTAATTTGCTTATTCCTAATAATACTTCTAGAAGATGGCATATTGAGTGCAGCACTGTTAGGGGCGCTCCAGGTGTCTCATATGGTAAAGAATCTGCCTGCAATGCAGTCCCAGGTTCCACTGCAATGCAGTGGAGACCCAGATTCGATCCCTGGACTGGAAAGATCCCCTGGAAAAGGAAATGGCAACTCCCTCCAGTATTCTTGCCTACAGATTTTCATGGACAGAGTAGCCTGGTGGGCTACAGTCCATGGGTCACAAAGAGTCAGACTCAAATGAGCAAATAACACTGGCTCTTTCAGGATGTTTAAGTGCTCTGCTCAAATTATGTCACCTTACTAGCTTTGCTCATAGGAATGCTTCCTAAGGCCCATTTGAGTTCACACTCTGGTATGTCAGGATCTAGATGACTGACCACACCACTGTGATGATGTGGGTCGTTAAAACCTTTTTTGTATAGTTCTGTGTATTCTTGCCACCTCTACTTAATCTCTTCTGCTTCTTTAGGTCATTATCATTTCTGTCCTTTACCATGCCCATTCTTGCATGAAATGTTACCTTGATTTCTCCAATTTTCTTGAAGAGATCACTAGTCCTTCTCATTCTATTGTTTTCCTCCATTTATTTGCATTGTTCATTTAAGAAGGGCTTCTTATCTCTCCTTGCTGTTCTCCAGTACTCTGAATTCACTTGGGTATATCTTTCCCTTTTTCCCGTGCCTTTCATTTCCCTCCTTTCCTCAGCTATTTGTAAAGTGTCCTCAGACAACCACGTTGACTCTTGCATTTATTTTTCTTCGGAATGTTTTTGGTCACTGCTTCTTGTACAATGTTATGAATTTCTATCCATAGTTATTCAGGTCCTCTGACTACCAGAACTAATCCCTTGAATCTGCTTGCATCCTCCACTCAACAATCATAAAGGATTTGATTTCAGTCACATCCGAATGGCCTAGTGGTTTTCCCTACTGTCTTCAATTTAAGGCTGAGTTTTGCAATAAGGAACTCATCATCTGAGACACAGTCAGACCCAGGTCTTGTTTTTCCTGACTGTATAGAGCTTCTCCATCTTCAACTGCAAAGAACATAATCAGTCTGATTTCAGGATTAACCTTCTGGTGATATCCACGTGGAGAGTCATCTCTGTGTTGTTGGGGGAGAATGTTTGCTATGATCAACGTATTCTCTTTTTTTTTTTTTTTTTTGGTGACTTTTTAAAAATTTATTTATTTATTTTGGTGGTCGGGGGGGAGCGGGTTGGGGAGGGAGGAGAGTGGGTGGGCCACTTCCATTGGTTTTTCATTTATTCAGTTTCATCGATCTTTGTTCTTTGCCTCCTGTGGGTTTCCCATCGCGGTGGCATCTGTCGTTGCAGAGCGCGGGCTCTGGGCGCATGCACTCCAGAGCTCCGCTCGGTAATTGGACACATCGATCCAGCCGCTCCACGGCACGTGGGATCTTCCCAGGCCAGGGATCGAACCGGCGCTCCTTGCACTGCAAGGTAGTGTCCTTACCCACTGGACCACCAGGGAAGCCCTCAACGTATTCTCTTGAAAAACTTTGTTACCTTTGCCCTGCTTCATTTTTTTCCCCAAGACCAATCTTGCCTGTTATTCTGGGCATGTCTTGACTTCCTACTTTTGCACTCCAATATCCTATGGTGAAAAAGGACATCTTTTTTGATGTTAGCTCTAGAAGGTGCTGTAGATTTTTATAGATACAGTCACCTTCAATTTCTTTTACATCAGTTGTTGGGGCCTAGACTTGGATTACTGCAATGCTGAATGGTTTGCCTTGAAAATGAATAGAGATCATTCTGTCATTTTTGAGACTGCACCCAAGTACTGCATTTCAGATTATTTGGTTGACTATGACTACTCCATTTCCTCTGTAGGATGCTTGCCCACAATTGTAGATAGAATGGTCATCTGAATTAAATTTGCCGATTCCTCTCCATTTTAGTTCACTAATTCCTAAACTGTCGATGGGACTCTTTGGCCACCTGATGTGAAGAACTGACTCATTGGAAAAGACCCCGATGCTAGGAAAGATTTAAGGAAAAACTAGAAGGGGACCAGAGGATGAATGCTTAGATAACATCACCAGCTCAGTGGACCGAATGGCCTAGTGGTTTCCCTACTGTCTTCAATTTAAGGCTGAGTTTTGCAATAAGGAACTCATCATCTGAGACACAGTCAGACCCAGGTCTTGTTTTTCCTGACTGTATAGAGCTTCTCCATCTTCAACTGCAAAGAACATAATCAGTCTGATTTCAGGATTAACCTTCTGGTGATATCCACGTGGAGAGTCATCTCTGTGTTGTTGGGGGAGAATGTTTGCTATGATCAACGTATTCTCTTTTTTTTTTTTTTTTTGGTGACTTTTTAAAAATTTATTTATTTATTTTGGTGGTCGGGGGGGAGCGGGTTGGGGAGGGAGGAGAGTGGGTGGGCCACTTCCATTGGTTTTTCATTTATTCAGTTTCATCGATCTTTGTTCTTTGCCTCCTGTGGGTTTCCCATCGCGGTGGCATCTGTCGTTGCAGAGCGCGGGCTCTGGGCGCATGCACTCCAGAGCTCCGCTCGGTAATTGGACACATCGATCCAGCCGCTCCACGGCACGTGGGATCTTCCCAGGCCAGGGATCGAACCGGCGCTCCTTGCACTGCAAGGTAGTGTCCTTACCCACTGGACCACCAGGGAAGCCCTCAACGTATTCTCTTGAAAAACTTTGTTACCTTTGCCCTGCTTCATTTTTTTCCCCAAGACCAATCTTGCCTGTTATTCTGGGCATGTCTTGACTTCCTACTTTTGCACTCCAATATCCTATGGTGAAAAAGGACATCTTTTTTGATGTTAGCTCTAGAAGGTGCTGTAGATTTTTATAGATACAGTCACCTTCAATTTCTTTTACATCAGTTGTTGGGGCCTAGACTTGGATTACTGCAATGCTGAATGGTTTGCCTTGAAAATGAATAGAGATCATTCTGTCATTTTTGAGACTGCACCCAAGTACTGCATTTCAGATTATTTGGTTGACTATGACTACTCCATTTCCTCTGTAGGATGCTTGCCCACAATTGTAGATAGAATGGTCATCTGAATTAAATTTGCCGATTCCTCTCCATTTTAGTTCACTAATTCCTAAACTGTCGATGGGACTCTTTGGCCACCTGATGTGAAGAACTGACTCATTGGAAAAGACCCCGATGCTAGGAAAGATTTAAGGAAAAACTAGAAGGGGACCAGAGGATGAATGCTTAGATAACATCACCAGCTCAGTGGACAGGAATTTGAGTAAACTCTAGGAGATCGTAGAGGACAGAAAAGCCTGGTATGTTGCAGTCTGTGAGGTCTCAGTCAGTCAGATATGACAACCACTGAACAACAAAAAAAATGTTGATGTTCAATTTGGCCACTTCCTGCTTTACCTTATCCAATTTACCTTGATTCATGGACCTAATATTCCAGATGCCTATACATTTTTTTTTTCTTGGCATTATAATTTTTTTTATTATTTATTTATTTATTTTTGTACATGTATGTTCCCAGATCATTCATATGCATATCCCTGGACCCTCCCCTCACCCAGTTCCCCCCCTCCCATCCCTCCAGACCATCGCTCCAAGTGGTTGTAGGTGCTCCTATTCCCCTAGCACAATGACAATAGCTATCTTTTCTACACATGACAGTATAGGTTTCCATGTTACTCCCTCCCACTGTTCGGTCTCCACAATGTCTTTATGTCTATTCTCTGTTTTTTCATGAGTTCACTGCATGTGTTATCATGACCATCTTACTAGATCCCATATATATGAGTTAGCATACTATACTTGTCTTTCTCTTTTTGACTTACTTCACTTTTTATGACAGGTTCTAGAGCCAGCCACCTCATTAGGACTGAGTCTTCTGCATTTCTTTTAACAGCTGAGTAGTATTCCATTGTATATATGTACCAGAGCTTCTGGATCCATTCATTTGTCGATGGACATCTAGGTTG
This sequence comes from Tragulus kanchil, assembly GCA_022376925.1. Lineage (NCBI taxonomy): Eukaryota > Metazoa > Chordata > Mammalia > Artiodactyla > Tragulidae > Tragulus > Tragulus kanchil. The sequence continues at coordinate 89,421,316 of JAIOJX010000024.1, read as the reverse complement.
CTTCCATGTTCTGGCTATTGTATAGAGAGCTGCAATGAACATTGGGGTACAGGTGCCTCTTTCATTTTTGATTTCATCAGGATATAGGCCTAATAGTGGGATTGCTGCATCATAGGGTGCTTCTATTTTTAGTTTTTTAAGGAATCTCCATATTGTCTTCCATAGAGGTTGTATTAATTTACATTCCCACCAGCAATGCAAGAGGGTTCCCTTTTCTCCACACCCTCTCCAGCATTTGTTGTCTGTCGATTTGTTGATGATGGCCATTCTGACAGGTGTGAGGTGGTATCTCATTGTGGTTTTAATTTGCATTTCTCTAATAATAAGCGAGGTTGAGCATCGTTTCATGTGCTTTTGGACCATTTGTATGTCCTCTTTGGAGAGGCGTCTCTTTAGATCTTTTTCCCATTTTTTGATTTGGCTGCTCATTTTCCCTGTGCTGAGTTGTCTGAGTTGCTTGTAGATTTTGGAGATTAATTCTTTGTCTGTTGTTTCATTTGCTATGATTTTCTCCCACTCTGTGGGGTGTCTGTTGAGCTTTTTTGTAATTTCTTTTGCTGTACAAAAGCTTTTAAGTTTCATAAGGTCCCATATGTTCATTTTTCTTTTCAGTTCTGCTATTTTAGTTGGTAGGTCAGAGAAGATCTTGCTTTGATTGATGTCCTTGAGGGTTTTGCCTATATTCTCCTCTAAGAGTTTGATGGTTTCTGGTCTTACATTGAGGTCTTTAATCCATTTTGAGTTGATCTTGCCTATACATTTTTGTTCTTTACAGCAGCAGACTTTACTTTCACCACCAGACACATCCATACCTGGGCATCATTTCTGCTCTTGGACCTACCAAAATGACAGTTTTTAAGGTTTCCATGTTACTCCCTCCCACTGTTCGGTCTCCACAATGTCTTTATGTCTATTCTCTGTTTTTTCATGAGTTCACTGCATGTGTTATCATGACCATCTTACTAGATCCCATATATATGAGTTAGCATACTATACTTGTCTTTCTCTTTTTGACTTACTTCACTTTTTATGACAGGTTCTAGAGCCAGCCACCTCATTAGGACTGAGTCTTCTGCATTTCTTTTAACAGCTGAGTAGTATTCCATTGTATATATGTACCAGAGCTTCTGGATCCATTCATTTGTCGATGGACATCTAGGTTGCTTCCATGTTCTGGCTATTGTATAGAGAGCTGCAATGAACATTGGGGTACAGGTGCCTCTTTCATTTTTGATTTCATCAGGATATAGGCCTAATAGTGGGATTGCTGCATCATAGGGTGCTTCTATTTTTAGTTTTTTAAGGAATCTCCATATTGTCTTCCATAGAGGTTGTATTAATTTACATTCCCACCAGCAATGCAAGAGGGTTCCCTTTTCTCCACACCCTCTCCAGCATTTGTTGTCTGTCGATTTGTTGATGATGGCCATTCTGACAGGTGTGAGGTGGTATCTCATTGTGGTTTTAATTTGCATTTCTCTAATAATAAGCGAGGTTGAGCATCGTTTCATGTGCTTTTGGACCATTTGTATGTCCTCTTTGGAGGCGTCTCTTTAGATCTTTTTCCCATTTTTGATTGGGCTGCTCATTTCCCTGTGCTGAGTTGTCTGAGTTGCTTGTAGATTTTGGAGATTAATTCTTTGTCTGTTGTTTCATTTGCTATGATTTTCTCCCACTCTGTGGGGTGTCTGTTGAGCTTTTTTGTAATTTCTTTTGCTGTACAAAAGCTTTTAAGTTTCATAAGGTCCCATATGTTCATTTTTCTTTTCAGTTCTGCTATTTTAGTTGGTAGGTCAGAGAAGATCTTGCTTTGATTGATGTCCTTGAGGGTTTTGCCTATATTCTCCTCTAAGAGTTTGATGGTTTCTGGTCTTACATTGAGGTCTTTAATCCATTTTGAGTTGATCTTGCCTATACATTTTTGTTCTTTACAGCAGCAGACTTTACTTTCACCACCAGACACATCCATACCTGGGCATCATTTCTGCTCTTGGACCTACTGCTTCATTCTTTCTGGAGCTGTTAGTCATTGGCCTCTGCTCTTCTGCAGTAGCATATTGGACACCTTCAAGCCTAGGGGGCTCATCTTCTGGTGTCATATCTTTTTGCCTCTTCATGCTGTCCGTGGGGTACTAGAGGCAAGAATACTGGAGTGGGTTGCCATTTCCTTCTCCAGTGGACCAAGTTTTGTCAGAACTCTTCACTATGACCCGTTTGTCTTGGATGGTCCTACACAGCATGGCTCACATCTTAATTGAGTGATGCAAGCCCCTTCACCAAGACAAGGTTGTGATCCATGAAGGAGTTGGTCTACTTGGTAGCTCTAATTTGAGTGTCAAATATATTATGATATTATGCAAAAATTAGGTCTTAAGCAACAAACCTATGATAACTTTCATTATAAGTTTGCTAAATCCTGCCTAACTTCACTGTGTCTTAAAAAGGTGATTTTGCCATACTTGTGAAAGATCCCAAGAAGACATAGTATTTTGTTTACTCTCACACAGAAAACTGATTTATTTTTCCCATATGACTTATTTCAGGAACCATTATCTCTGAGATTATCTTCGTGAGGTGAAAACAGCATACTAAAAGCTGCATATGATTTAATTACACAATATGATAAATTTTGTCCTATGTGTGCACTCATAAAACCATCATTGAAATTGAAAACATGAATATATCCATCACTTCTAAATTTTTTAGCTTTTCCCATTTTTGATTGGGCTGCTCATTTCCCTGTGCTGAGTTGTCTGAGTTGCTTGTAGATTTTGGAGATTAATTCTTTGTCTGTTGTTTCATTTGCTATGATTTTCTCCCACTCTGTGGGGTGTCTGTTGAGCTTTTTTGTAATTTCTTTTGCTGTACAAAAGCTTTTAAGTTTCATAAGGTCCCATATGTTCATTTTTCTTTTCAGTTCTGCTATTTTAGTTGGTAGGTCAGAGAAGATCTTGCTTTGATTGATGTCCTTGAGGGTTTTGCCTATATTCTCCTCTAAGAGTTTGATGGTTTCTGGTCTTACATTGAGGTCTTTAATCCATTTTGAGTTGATCTTGCCTATACATTTTTGTTCTTTACAGCAGCAGACTTTACTTTCACCACCAGACACATCCATACCTGGGCATCATTTCTGCTCTTGGACCTACTGCTTCATTCTTTCTGGAGCTGTTAGTCATTGGCCTCTGCTCTTCTGCAGTAGCATATTGGACACCTTCAAGCCTAGGGGGCTCATCTTCTGGTGTCATATCTTTTTGCCTCTTCATGCTGTCCGTGGGGTACTAGAGGCAAGAATACTGGAGTGGGTTGCCATTTCCTTCTCCAGTGGACCAAGTTTTGTCAGAACTCTTCACTATGACCCGTTTGTCTTGGATGGTCCTACACAGCATGGCTCACATCTTAATTGAGTGATGCAAGCCCCTTCACCAAGACAAGGTTGTGATCCATGAAGGAGTTGGTCTACTTGGTAGCTCTAATTTGAGTGTCAAATATATTATGATATTATGCAAAAATTAGGTCTTAAGCAACAAACCTATGATAACTTTCATTATAAGTTTGCTAAATCCTGCCTAACTTCACTGTGTCTTAAAAAGGTGATTTTGCCATACTTGTGAAAGATCCCAAGAAGACATAGTATTTTGTTTACTCTCACACAGAAAACTGATTTATTTTTCCCATATGACTTATTTCAGGAACCATTATCTCTGAGATTATCTTCGTGAGGTGAAAACAGCATACTAAAAGCTGCATATGATTTAATTACACAATATGATAAATTTTGTCCTATGTGTGCACTCATAAAACCATCATTGAAATTGAAAACATGAATATATCCATCACTTCTAAAAGTTTCCTCCTGTCTCTTCATATTTCTTCCAGGCATTTGCCTGCTACTCTCACCCCAGCCAGAGGTAACCAAATTGTATACTATTTATAGAATAGCCATATTTTATCAGAATAGCTCTATTTTATCAGAAGTCTGCATAAATATAATCCTACAGCATTAATTTTTGTCTATCTCTACTCATTCAGTATAATTATTCTGAGACTCATACACATGTTGTCTGTATCAGTAGTTCACTATTTTTATTTCTGAGTAATATTCCATTTTATGAAAGTTCAGTTACTTTTTTGTGCATTCTCCTGTTCATGCATGGGCTTCCCAGGTGGCTCAGTGGGTAAAGAAATCTCCTGCCAAGAAGGAGACCTGGGTTGGATCCCTGGGTTGGGAAGGTTCCTGGATAAGGAAATGGCAAGCCACTCCAATATTCTTGCCTGGGAAATCCTATGGACAGCGGAGCCTGGTGGGGTACAGTCCATGGGGTCATAAAAGAATTGGACATGACTTAGTGACTAAACAATAACAGTGACTGTTCATAGACAGTTGTATTATTTTCAGCTATTTAGAACTATTACAAAGAGAGCCACTAGACATTTGTATGCAAGTATGAATACATGCTTTTCTTGGAATGAAAGTTCAAATATAAGCAGATGGTCTATAAACACTGTTTTTTTTAAACTTCTTAAAAGACAAACTATTCACTCTAATTCTAATATATTTACTATTAAATGTGATCAATGAAGGAGTTGGTCTACTTGGTAGCTCTAATTTGAGTGTCAAATATATTATGATATTATGCAAAAATTAGGTCTTAAGCAACAAACCTATGATAACTTTCATTATAAGTTTGCTAAATCCTGCCTAACTTCACTGTGTCTTAAAAAGGTGATTTTGCCATACTTGTGAAAGATCCCAAGAAGACATAGTATTTTGTTTACTCTCACACAGAAAACTGATTTATTTTTCCCATATGACTTATTTCAGGAACCATTATCTCTGAGATTATCTTCGTGAGGTGAAAACAGCATACTAAAAGCTGCATATGATTTAATTACACAATATGATAAATTTTGTCCTATGTGTGCACTCATAAAACCATCATTGAAATTGAAAACATGAATATATCCATCACTTCTAAAAGTTTCCTCCTGTCTCTTCATATTTCTTCCAGGCATTTGCCTGCTACTCTCACCCCAGCCAGAGGTAACCAAATTGTATACTATTTATAGAATAGCCATATTTTATCAGAATAGCTCTATTTTATCAGAAGTCTGCATAAATATAATCCTACAGCATTAATTTTTGTCTATCTCTACTCATTCAGTATAATTATTCTGAGACTCATACACATGTTGTCTGTATCAGTAGTTCACTATTTTTATTTCTGAGTAATATTCCATTTTATGAAAGTTCAGTTACTTTTTTGTGCATTCTCCTGTTCATGCATGGGCTTCCCAGGTGGCTCAGTGGGTAAAGAAATCTCCTGCCAAGAAGGAGACCTGGGTTGGATCCCTGGGTTGGGAAGGTTCCTGGATAAGGAAATGGCAAGCCACTCCAATATTCTTGCCTGGGAAATCCTATGGACAGCGGAGCCTGGTGGGGTACAGTCCATGGGGTCATAAAAGAATTGGACATGACTTAGTGACTAAACAATAACAGTGACTGTTCATAGACAGTTGTATTATTTTCAGCTATTTAGAACTATTACAAAGAGAGCCACTAGACATTTGTATGCAAGTATGAATACATGCTTTTCTTGGAATGAAAGTTCAAATATAAGCAGATGGTCTATAAACACTGTTCACTTCTAAGACATCCATTTCTAATATATTACTATTAAATCTCTTCTTTAACCAAAGCAGAGCTAAATCTATTCACTCTAATTCTTTTAAAGTCAGTCCTAAACAAATGTCTTCCTCAAATCTTGCAATTTAGATTTAATTGTAATTATCTATGGTTTTATTTTTTAGTTGAGAATAATATAATTTTCAAAGTTTTTTTTTCACAAAAGTTTTAAAAATAAAATAAGAGCTTTTCAGAAAGTCAAGTCCTGACCTTGGAACACTCATGTAAAAGAAGTGACAAATTGATGAAATAGTATATAAACAAAATGACTAATAATGAGTAACCAAATAAGAATTGACTGGCAGGGTATATCAGTTTAGAGCTAAAAGAATTATTTTTACCTCACTGATTTTCATAGCTCATGGGACAGTTAACATTGTTTTACATCTCTTTGGGTAGTGGTTGTACCCCAAGCTAGATTAAAATTGCTGTCAGACTACCTCCACAAAGGTGAAGAATTGGGTAGAATGCAATAGGCAGTAAAATTAAGTTCAATTTTTAGGTGTTTCTTTTCAGGGCAGCTTTCAGAGGAATAAAAGAATATAAGAATTTCTGGATGGCCATAGGGGTAAGGCTGCAAACCTGAAGCATTGACACAATCAGATGTATGATTGTTTCTTTCACTATTGTCTTTAGTATTGATACATGATAGTGCCTACTTACAGATGTACAGGTTTTAATCAACATTTGTTTTCAGACACAGATTTTCACATAAGCTCTTTAAGTCTCTCCAAAGAAAGTTACCACCAAGTTTTCCAGATTCTTTGTCTCACTGTGGGATCATTTTGAGTCCTTTCATGAGAAAAATATTTATGTGTATATATACTATACTACTTTTAAATATGTAGAGTTTTTGGCATGTAGTTCATATTCAAGTCTACTTTCAAGCATGTTTTTCTCTTTTGTAAACAGAATTGCAGAACTTATAATTTAGTCTTTTATCAGAATCTTCACTTTTGAGTTAGGTGATTTTCAAGATCTAGAAAATTATTTCATTGAGAGGTTTACTGGCTTTTATTCTATATGCTTTAAGTTATCTCTGTGTCTTATTGGAATGAACTATCTAAAACACTGTTCACTTCTAAGACATCCATTTCTAATATATTACTATTAAATCTCTTCTTTAACCAAAGCAGAGCTAAATCTATTCACTCTAATTCTTTTAAAGTCAGTCCTAAACAAATGTCTTCCTCAAATCTTGCAATTTAGATTTAATTGTAATTATCTATGGTTTTATTTTTTAGTTGAGAATAATATAATTTTCAAAGTTTTTTTTTCACAAAAGTTTTAAAAATAAAATAAGAGCTTTTCAGAAAGTCAAGTCCTGACCTTGGAACACTCATGTAAAAGAAGTGACAAATTGATGAAATAGTATATAAACAAAATGACTAATAATGAGTAACCAAATAAGAATTGACTGGCAGGGTATATCAGTTTAGAGCTAAAAGAATTATTTTTACCTCACTGATTTTCATAGCTCATGGGACAGTTAACATTGTTTTACATCTCTTTGGGTAGTGGTTGTACCCCAAGCTAGATTAAAATTGCTGTCAGACTACCTCCACAAAGGTGAAGAATTGGGTAGAATGCAATAGGCAGTAAAATTAAGTTCAATTTTTAGGTGTTTCTTTTCAGGGCAGCTTTCAGAGGAATAAAAGAATATAAGAATTTCTGGATGGCCATAGGGGTAAGGCTGCAAACCTGAAGCATTGACACAATCAGATGTATGATTGTTTCTTTCACTATTGTCTTTAGTATTGATACATGATAGTGCCTACTTACAGATGTACAGGTTTTAATCAACATTTGTTTTCAGACACAGATTTTCACATAAGCTCTTTAAGTCTCTCCAAAGAAAGTTACCACCAAGTTTTCCAGATTCTTTGTCTCACTGTGGGATCATTTTGAGTCCTTTCATGAGAAAAATATTTATGTGTATATATACTATACTACTTTTAAATATGTAGAGTTTTTGGCATGTAGTTCATATTCAAGTCTACTTTCAAGCATGTTTTTCTCTTTTGTAAACAGAATTGCAGAACTTATAATTTAGTCTTTTATCAGAATCTTCACTTTTGAGTTAGGTGATTTTCAAGATCTAGAAAATTATTTCATTGAGAGGTTTACTGGCTTTTATTCTATATGCTTTAAGTTATCTCTGTGTCTTATTATATCATAAGTATATTTCTGCAGAAATTTCACTACTACTGAAGTTTTGTTTCAACAGTTATAAAAGCTGTATCATGAAGTAAATCCTTAAAGAATGTAATGTGATTTAAATGATATAGATCTCATCTAAAGTTTGAATTATTAATTTGTCTCAGGTTTTAGTGGTAGTAATACACACGTCTCTACAAACAATTATTTCTGAGTACTTCTCAGATTATATAACTCAATTCATTCCCATTTCTGCTTTGACTACCAATATGGTCTAAATTTGTTGGTAAATCCAAGTAATTAATATGTTCTAGATGATAGAAACTTTTTTGTCCTATAGAATATATATGAGAGACAAGTCACGAGTAAACTAAAATAACTCACTCATGAAAAAAGACTATAGAATTAAGTAGATGAATGATACAAGCAACAATATAATGCATTCTGTTTGCATGATTTATAGTATTTGAAGAAAAATTAGTATTTTTCAAAGGTATTGATCGTGAAAAGGTTATTCATTTCATTTTTCTCTGCTCTATCAGAGACAGTGACAAAGTGTTACTCGTTTGTTACCAAAACACAACATTTTAAAGTGTTTATATTAGTCCACTACTTAACGCAAAAGGGCAAGACAAAAATGAACCCCATTCATTTTGTTCCTCTCGAATCTAGTTAAATGTCAGATCCATATTTTCACATAAGCTCTTTAAGTCTCTCCAAAGAAAGTTACCACCAAGTTTTCCAGATTCTTTGTCTCACTGTGGGATCATTTTGAGTCCTTTCATGAGAAAAATATTTATGTGTATATATACTATACTACTTTTAAATATGTAGAGTTTTTGGCATGTAGTTCATATTCAAGTCTACTTTCAAGCATGTTTTTCTCTTTTGTAAACAGAATTGCAGAACTTATAATTTAGTCTTTTATCAGAATCTTCACTTTTGAGTTAGGTGATTTTCAAGATCTAGAAAATTATTTCATTGAGAGGTTTACTGGCTTTTATTCTATATGCTTTAAGTTATCTCTGTGTCTTATTATATCATAAGTATATTTCTGCAGAAATTTCACTACTACTGAAGTTTTGTTTCAACAGTTATAAAAGCTGTATCATGAAGTAAATCCTTAAAGAATGTAATGTGATTTAAATGATATAGATCTCATCTAAAGTTTGAATTATTAATTTGTCTCAGGTTTTAGTGGTAGTAATACACACGTCTCTACAAACAATTATTTCTGAGTACTTCTCAGATTATATAACTCAATTCATTCCCATTTCTGCTTTGACTACCAATATGGTCTAAATTTGTTGGTAAATCCAAGTAATTAATATGTTCTAGATGATAGAAACTTTTTTGTCCTATAGAATATATATGAGAGACAAGTCACGAGTAAACTAAAATAACTCACTCATGAAAAAAGACTATAGAATTAAGTAGATGAATGATACAAGCAACAATATAATGCATTCTGTTTGCATGATTTATAGTATTTGAAGAAAAATTAGTATTTTCAAAGGTATTGATCGTGAAAAGGTTATTCATTTCATTTTTCTCTGCTCTATCAGAGACAGTGACAAAGTGTTACTCGTTTGTTACCAAAACACAACATTTTAAAGTGTTTATATTAGTCCACTACTTAACGCAAAAGGGCAAGACAAAAATGAACCCCATTCATTTTGTTCCTCTCGAATCTAGTTAAATGTCAGATCCATATTTTGCACACAAAATATTTAGTTTTTTATAAAAGTACTTTCAATAAACAATCTTAATTACCAGTTAAATTATGTAACTAAAGAAACTAACAGAACCAATGAGTAACTACAGTTCTTTTCTGGGTGGACACTCCTCTCGCCTGTTTCATTCAGTCCTGACTTGGACAAGACTAGAAAGTATAAACAGTCTCCATGGTATTTGCAACAAGGCAAGTTGTGTCTGGCTCTTTTGTGACCCCACAGATGATTGCCTGCCAGGATACTTTGTCCATAGGATTTCCCAGGCAAGAATACTGGGAACGAGTTGCCAGTTCCTTCTCCAGAATTATATAAAATATTATAAAATTTTAGAGTCAATTTTGAGAAAGGAAAGACTATATAAAAATCACAATGAATTGCCAAAGATGCCTTTGGTAGTACTGTTTGAGTCTGATAATTTTCTCTTTATTTAAATCATCTTTTACACATAATAAGCTTAATGACAGCAGCCTACTTTAAATTTCATTTGAATGAGAGCATTAGAGAACAGGAAATAGTATTTCTCCAACTGTTCTTTCACCTTTAGATGCATCTTTATATATAAATCATTTTAACTCATTTCTGTGTGGTTTTCCAAGTATAAGTCTGAGTATCTTATAAAAGTAATAGGAGGAAGAAATCAAATGAGGATACAAACACATGGGTCTCTCTTTATCTAGCCCACAAACCTATGCTATAGAAATATAGACACTACCTGTAGTAGAAACTCTGGAATTATATAATTAATATAGATTCAAGCACCAGTTCTGCCATATATAGGCTTTGCTGCTTCATTAAGGTCACAGCACTTCAATGAGTTTAGTTTTCTCATCTCTAAGTGGAAGTAACAACCCTGTGTTATTGTAGTGTTACGATGTCATGAGATGATAGATGCACTGTGCTAGATTCACTGTGTACCTGATTTACAAATACTGTAATTGTCAGATCCTAAAATATTCATTTCATTTTTCTCTGCAAAACAAAAGTGTTACTCGTTTGTTACCAAAACACAACATTTTAAAGTGTTTATATTAGTCCACTACTTAACGCAAAGGGCAAGACAAAATGAACCCCATTCATTTTGTTCCTCTCGAATCTAGTTAAATGTCAGATCCATATTTTGCACACAAAATATTTAGTTTTTTATAAAAGTACTTTCAATAAACAATCTTAATTACCAGTTAAATTATGTAACTAAAGAAACTAACAGAACCAATGAGTAACTACAGTTCTTTTCTGGGTGGACACTCCTCTCGCCTGTTTCATTCAGTCCTGACTTGGACAAGACTAGAAAGTATAAACAGTCTCCATGGTATTTGCAACAAGGCAAGTTGTGTCTGGCTCTTTTGTGACCCCACAGATGATTGCCTGCCAGGATACTTTGTCCATAGGATTTCCCAGGCAAGAATACTGGGAACGAGTTGCCAGTTCCTTCTCCAGAATTATATAAAATATTATAAAATTTTAGAGTCAATTTTGAGAAAGGAAAGACTATATAAAAATCACAATGAATTGCCAAAGATGCCTTTGGTAGTACTGTTTGAGTCTGATAATTTTCTCTTTATTTAAATCATCTTTTACACATAATAAGCTTAATGACAGCAGCCTACTTTAAATTTCATTTGAATGAGAGCATTAGAGAACAGGAAATAGTATTTCTCCAACTGTTCTTTCACCTTTAGATGCATCTTTATATATAAATCATTTTAACTCATTTCTGTGTGGTTTTCCAAGTATAAGTCTGAGTATCTTATAAAAGTAATAGGAGGAAGAAATCAAATGAGGATACAAACACATGGGTCTCTCTTTATCTAGCCCACAAACCTATGCTATAGAAATATAGACACTACCTGTAGTAGAAACTCTGGAATTATATAATTAATATAGATTCAAGCACCAGTTCTGCCATATATAGGCTTTGCTGCTTCATTAAGGTCACAGCACTTCAATGAGTTTAGTTTTCTCATCTCTAAGTGGAAGTAACAACCCTGTGTTATTGTAGTGTTACGATGTCATGAGATGATAGATGCACTGTGCTAGATTCACTGTGTACCTGATTTACAAATACTGTAATTGTCCTACCCATCTCTCACATTTCCTGCTTTAATAGTATAAATATGATGCTGCTGCTCTGGTTGACTGGGGACAAGGCTGGAAATTTCTCATGAAGGAAAATACCCTAATATAGTAAAAATTATATCATCAAAAAATATTCTTAAACCTAAGACTAGTATTAATAATAGATCAAACATATAACCATGGAGAAAATTCTACACAATCTGGCCTCCTTGTATAGATCAGTTTGTTTCTGGGAAGGGGAAGATTGCCTTTTCAAGGAAGTGTTGCCTTCATAAGGAAATCCCTCTGCCTTTGTGAATACTCAAAAGAACTTCACATGTACATCCAAGTGCTGCTTTATTTCAGGAAATCAGTGTCATGGAGGGGGTGGAATTCTAAACACAATTTGTTAGCTGAGATAGACATGAATATGCTTTGTCCCTATGATGGACCCTGAGATCCAGATCAGATTTACTTTGAGTGAACAAAAGATTTGCTTGAAGATCTGTACTGCAACAATACTTTTAGAAATTAATTCTAATTTGCTCTCATGATATTTTCTTTTCCCTGTTTAAGAAAGACGTACAATCCTCTTGGGTTTGTCTTGTTTGGGGCAGGGATGTTTGCATTTGAGAACAAAAAAGCTAAAAGGAATGAGACAGTTATCTTTCTTTGATTTTATTTTGCAGAAATCTGAGACCTAGGGTGATGTTTGAGGGGCAGGGAATAGGAAGAGGGACGTTTACTGGTAAAGAAAAACATTTTAACTCATTTCTGTGTGGTTTTCCAAGTATAAGTCTGAGTATCTTATAAAAGTAATAGGAGGAAGAAATCAAATGAGGATACAAACACATGGGTCTCTCTTTATCTAGCCCACAAACCTATGCTATAGAAATATAGACACTACCTGTAGTAGAAACTCTGGAATTATATAATTAATATAGATTCAAGCACCAGTTCTGCCATATATAGGCTTTGCTGCTTCATTAAGGTCACAGCACTTCAATGAGTTTAGTTTTCTCATCTCTAAGTGGAAGTAACAACCCTGTGTTATTGTAGTGTTACGATGTCATGAGATGATAGATGCACTGTGCTAGATTCACTGTGTACCTGATTTACAAATACTGTAATTGTCCTACCCATCTCTCACATTTCCTGCTTTAATAGTATAAATATGATGCTGCTGCTCTGGTTGACTGGGGACAAGGCTGGAAATTTCTCATGAAGGAAAATACCCTAATATAGTAAAAATTATATCATCAAAAAATATTCTTAAACCTAAGACTAGTATTAATAATAGATCAAACATATAACCATGGAGAAAATTCTACACAATCTGGCCTCCTTGTATAGATCAGTTTGTTTCTGGGAAGGGGAAGATTGCCTTTTCAAGGAAGTGTTGCCTTCATAAGGAAATCCCTCTGCCTTTGTGAATACTCAAAAGAACTTCACATGTACATCCAAGTGCTGCTTTATTTCAGGAAATCAGTGTCATGGAGGGGGTGGAATTCTAAACACAATTTGTTAGCTGAGATAGACATGAATATGCTTTGTCCCTATGATGGACCCTGAGATCCAGATCAGATTTACTTTGAGTGAACAAAAGATTTGCTTGAAGATCTGTACTGCAACAATACTTTTAGAAATTAATTCTAATTTGCTCTCATGATATTTTCTTTTCCCTGTTTAAGAAAGACGTACAATCCTCTTGGGTTTGTCTTGTTTGGGGCAGGGATGTTTGCATTTTGAGAACAAAAAAGCTAAAAGGAATGAGACAGTTATCTTTCTTTGATTTTATTTTGCAGAAATCTGAGACCTAGGGTGATGTTTGAGGGGCAGGGAATAGGAAGAGGGACGATGGAAAAAGAAAAAGGGATATTTCCTTTAGTGTAGGATGGGGGTGGATATTGGGTGGAGCTTGTGGTACCTTTAAAATGGTGGCACAGCAGACAGTAATCAGGGCTCCCAGGCTTGGCAAAGTCTTTTATTTTCAAGGAATAATACAATGAGCTTATATGATAATGTTTTACTAAATTTGGAGAAAATTCTTCTGTTTTTAAGCAATGATTAAATCTCATTTCTAAGTGACACCAGGTAATATGAGAAAGGTCACAATGAATACTGAGTAGTATGGGGTTAGATTTTGGATTTATGTTTATCTTACGGACATTATCTGGAAACATATTTAAGAATTATGTTGTTGTTCAGTCACTAAGTCATGTCCAACTCTTTGCTACCCCATTGGACAGCAGCCTGCCGGGCTCTTCTGTCCTTGACTGTCTCCTGGAATCTGCTCAGATCCACATCCGTTGAGTCAGGCATGCTGTCTAACCGTCTCATCCTCTGCTACCCCCTTCTCCTTTGGTCTTTACTCTTTCCCAGCATCAGAGTCTTCTCCAATGAGCCTGCCCTTTCCATCAGGTCGCCAAAGTATTAGAACTTCTGTTTCTGCATCAGTCCTTCCAATGAATATTCAGGACTGATTTCTTTTAGGATTGACTGGTTGGATCACCTTGTAGTCCAAGGGATTCTCAAGAGACTTCTCCACAATTCAAAAGCATCCATTTTTTGTCACTCAGCCTTCTTTATGGTCCAACTGTCATATCCATACATGACTATTGGGAAAACCACAACTTTGACTATACGGACCTTTGTTGACAAAATAACATCTCTGCTTTTTAATTCAATGTCTAGATTTATCATAGCTTTTCTTCCAAGGAGCAAGCATCTATTAATTTCAGGGTTTCGTTAGGTACCATTTAATTATTTTTTCTTTTTATCTTCATTACCTTAGGAGGTAGATCAAAAAAGATCTTGTTGAGATTTATGTCAAAGAGTGTTCTGCTTATGGCTTTCTCTAAGAGGATTATAGTGTCTGGCCTAACATTTAGGTGTTTAAGAAAGACGTACAATCCTCTTGGGTTTGTCTTGTTTGGGGCAGGGATGTTTGCATTTGAGAACAAAAAAGCTAAAAGGAATGAGACAGTTATCTTTCTTTGATTTTATTTTGCAGAAATCTGAGACCTAGGGTGATGTTTGAGGGGCAGGGAATAGGAAGAGGGACGATGGAAAAAGAAAAAGGGATATTTCCTTTAGTGTAGGATGGGGGTGGATATTGGGTGGAGCTTGTGGTACCTTTAAAATGGTGGCACAGCAGACAGTAATCAGGGCTCCCAGGCTTGGCAAAGTCTTTTATTTTCAAGGAATAATACAATGAGCTTATATGATAATGTTTTACTAAATTTGGAGAAAATTCTTCTGTTTTTAAGCAATGATTAAATCTCATTTCTAAGTGACACCAGGTAATATGAGAAAGGTCACAATGAATACTGAGTAGTATGGGGTTAGATTTTGGATTTATGTTTATCTTACGGACATTATCTGGAAACATATTTAAGAATTATGTTGTTGTTCAGTCACTAAGTCATGTCCAACTCTTTGCTACCCCATTGGACAGCAGCCTGCCGGGCTCTTCTGTCCTTGACTGTCTCCTGGAATCTGCTCAGATCCACATCCGTTGAGTCAGGCATGCTGTCTAACCGTCTCATCCTCTGCTACCCCCTTCTCCTTTGGTCTTTACTCTTTCCCAGCATCAGAGTCTTCTCCAATGAGCCTGCCCTTTCCATCAGGTCGCCAAAGTATTAGAACTTCTGTTTCTGCATCAGTCCTTCCAATGAATATTCAGGACTGATTTCTTTTAGGATTGACTGGTTGGATCACCTTGTAGTCCAAGGGATTCTCAAGAGACTTCTCCACAATTCAAAAGCATCCATTTTTTGTCACTCAGCCTTCTTTATGGTCCAACTGTCATATCCATACATGACTATTGGGAAAACCACAACTTTGACTATACGGACCTTTGTTGACAAAATAACATCTCTGCTTTTTAATTCAATGTCTAGATTTATCATAGCTTTTCTTCCAAGGAGCAAGCATCTATTAATTTCAGGGTTTCGTTAGGTACCATTTAATTATTTTTTCTTTTTATCTTCATTACCTTAGGAGGTAGATCAAAAAAGATCTTGTTGAGATTTATGTCAAAGAGTGTTCTGCTTATGGCTTTCTCTAAGAGGATTATAGTGTCTGGCCTAACATTTAGGTCTTTAGTCTGTTTTAAGTTAATTTTTGTGTATGGTGTTAGGGAATGTTCTATTTTAAAAAATGTATTTGTTTAATATATTCATCACAAGGGCTTAATCAGACATTTAATTTACAAAACAAACAAAACTAAAATGACCCCACAGATAAAACGGACAAGTCCTGTACAAAAATCAAGGAATGGACAGACCATGTAAAGAAAGAAAAAAAGCACAAGGAGAGCTGGACATCCCAGGTCATGGCTCTTGGCTGGAGCCCTACTTTGAGCAGGTTTCTTGCAAGTACTTCTTAAAGGCTGTGGGGCTTTTCCAGAGCTCGGTGGCATGTGTGTTCAAAGGGCTATCAATGTTGGGCTTGGCAGCAGGTTCTGGATGGAGAGCGGGATGGTCCTGACGTCATACAGGGCGGACCACTTGCCTTTCAGGATGTCCAGGCAGATGTTACCCTGCGTGTCCATGTTTGGGTGGTAGCAGGGTGTTAGGAACTTCACCACAGGCGTGTTGTAAGGGTAACTGCTGGGGAATTCCAGGGACAGCTTATACCTCAGGCCTTCATACACTGTGCCAACAGCTCCATGGATGGTCCCCGCCCATTTGAAAAGGTTGTCTGATTCAGGGAAGACAGAAATTCCTTTATCCGGGCAGTGCCCCTGCTGGGATCAGCTCCTTTACGGGCAACGGCGACACTGGTGGTGGCTGGCAGGGACGCGGTTTGGGAAGCCATCAGGGCAGCGGTGAGAGAGACCTGGAAACACGAAGACACACTGCAACTAGGCAGCTACCAAGGGATTCTCAAGAGACTTCTCCACAATTCAAAGCATCCATTTTTTGTCACTCAGCCTTCTTTATGGTCCAACTGTCATATCCATACATGACTATTGGGAAAACCACAACTTTGACTATACGGACCTTTGTTGACAAAATAACATCTCTGCTTTTTAATTCAATGTCTAGATTTATCATAGCTTTTCTTCCAAGGAGCAAGCATCTATTAATTTCAGGGTTTCGTTAGGTACCATTTAATTATTTTTTCTTTTTATCTTCATTACCTTAGGAGGTAGATCAAAAAAGATCTTGTTGAGATTTATGTCAAAGAGTGTTCTGCTTATGGCTTTCTCTAAGAGGATTATAGTGTCTGGCCTAACATTTAGGTCTTTAGTCTGTTTTAAGTTAATTTTTGTGTATGGTGTTAGGGAATGTTCTATTTTAAAAAATGTATTTGTTTAATATATTCATCACAAGGGCTTAATCAGACATTTAATTTACAAAACAAACAAAACTAAAATGACCCCACAGATAAAACGGACAAGTCCTGTACAAAAATCAAGGAATGGACAGACCATGTAAAGAAAGAAAAAAAGCACAAGGAGAGCTGGACATCCCAGGTCATGGCTCTTGGCTGGAGCCCTACTTTGAGCAGGTTTCTTGCAAGTACTTCTTAAAGGCTGTGGGGCTTTTCCAGAGCTCGGTGGCATGTGTGTTCAAAGGGCTATCAATGTTGGGCTTGGCAGCAGGTTCTGGATGGAGAGCGGGATGGTCCTGACGTCATACAGGGCGGACCACTTGCCTTTCAGGATGTCCAGGCAGATGTTACCCTGCGTGTCCATGTTTGGGTGGTAGCAGGGTGTTAGGAACTTCACCACAGGCGTGTTGTAAGGGTAACTGCTGGGGAATTCCAGGGACAGCTTATACCTCAGGCCTTCATACACTGTGCCAACAGCTCCATGGATGGTCCCCGCCCATTTGAAAAGGTTGTCTGATTCAGGGAAGACAGAAATTCCTTTATCCGGGCAGTGCCCCTGCTGGGATCAGCTCCTTTACGGGCAACGGCGACACTGGTGGTGGCTGGCAGGGTCGCGGTTTGGGGAAGCCATCAGGGCAGCGGTGAGAGGGAGACCTGGAAACACGAAGACCACAACTGCAACTAGGCAGTGTTCTAATTTCATCCTTTTACGTGTAGCTGATTGAGGACCTAACATGTCCCATTTTCTTAGTACCACTTACTGAAGAGATTATCTTTTCTCCATTGTATGTTCTTGCTTTGTTTGTCATAGACTAATGACCATAGATTCATGGATTTATTTCTGGACTTTATACCATACTCCATTGATTTATATTTCTGGTTTTATGCCAACTAATAAGACCTTCTGTGTAGTACAGGGAACTCTACTCAACTCTAATGACCTATAAGGGGAAAGAAATGTAAAAAGACTAGAATATATGTATGTATATATATATATATATATATATATATATATATATAACTGATTCACGTTACTGAACAACTGGAATTAACACAACATTGTAACTCAACAATACTCTAATAAAATTTTTAAAAAATAAATTCAGGAAAAGAAAAATAAGATATAGAATAGTGAAGTAATTGAAAGAAAAAATGAGATGAGGGGAGCAGAGTCATAAAATTTCTGTGGTCCCTTAGGATTCTCTAGAACCCAGAAGGAAGCCTCAGCTAGTCTTAAACTGCTTTACAGGGTACACTTCTCTGGTAACAAATTTACTTAGTTCTGTTATGTGAATCCAATAGGCAGTCATTTGAAAACATCCAAAATTGTTAAAGATAAGGTTAATGAAAATGTAAAATCATGATTTTTATACAAATATCCAGGAGTATACATATCAAGTCCTGACGNCATANAGGGCGGACCACTTGCCTTTCAGGATGTCCAGGCAGATGTTACCCTGCGTGTCCATGTTTGGGTGGTAGCAGGGTGTTAGGAACTTCACCACAGGCGTGTTGTAAGGGTAACTGCTGGGGAATTCCAGGGACAGCTTATACCTCAGGCCTTCATACACTGTGCCAACAGCTCCATGGATGGTCCCCGCCCATTTGAAAAGGTTGTCTGATTCAGGGAAGACAGAAATTCCTTTATCCGGGCAGTGCCCCTGCTGGGATCAGCTCCTTTACGGGCAACGGCGACACTGGTGGTGGCTGGCAGGGTCGCGGTTTGGGAAGCCATCAGGGCAGCGGTGAGAGGGAGACCTGGAAACACGAAGACCACAACTGCAACTAGGCAGTGTTCTAATTTCATCCTTTTACGTGTAGCTGATTGAGGACCTAACATGTCCCATTTTCTTAGTACCACTTACTGAAGAGATTATCTTTTCTCCATTGTATGTTCTTGCTTTGTTTGTCATAGACTAATGACCATAGATTCATGGATTTATTTCTGGACTTTATACCATACTCCATTGATTTATATTTCTGGTTTTATGCCAACTAATAAGACCTTCTGTGTAGTACAGGGAACTCTACTCAACTCTAATGACCTATAAGGGGAAAGAAATGTAAAAAGACTAGAATATATGTATGTATATATATATATATATATATATATATATATATATAACTGATTCACGTTACTGAACAACTGGAATTAACACAACATTGTAACTCAACAATACTCTAATAAAATTTTTAAAAAATAAATTCAGGAAAAGAAAAATAAGATATAGAATAGTGAAGTAATTGAAAGAAAAAATGAGATGAGGGGAGCAGAGTCATAAAATTTCTGTGGTCCCTTAGGATTCTCTAGAACCCAGAAGGAAGCCTCAGCTAGTCTTAAACTGCTTTACAGGGTACACTTCTCTGGTAACAAATTTACTTAGTTCTGTTATGTGAATCCAATAGGCAGTCATTTGAAAACATCCAAAATTGTTAAAGATAAGGTTAATGAAAATGTAAAATCATGATTTTTATACAAATATCCAGGAGTATACATATCAAATATTTTATTTATAGTGAGAGAATTAAGAAAGTATTTTAACAACTTCAAAGACAAATTCAAATAGACACACATAAGACAGGAATACCAAAATAAATGTAAAATTGAACATGGAACTAGATTATTTCATAGTAAAGGAAGTGAGTCAAATGAATCTTCATCCGAAAGGACAGAATTCATATAGAAAATAATTCCTCTATAGAAATGTAGTTTTGCTTCAGTACCAGATATAATTTTGTTGTTATTTTACTTGCTAAGTCATCTCTGACTCCTCTGAAGCCCCATGGACTATAGCCCACCTGGCTCCTCTGTCCATGGGATTTCCCAGGCAACAGTACCAAAGTGGGTGGCCATTTCTTTCTCTGAGGGATCTTCCCAACCCAGGGATCAAACTCACATCTCCTTATTTGGCAAGTGGATTCTTTACCAATGAGCCTGTAGAGAAGCTATGTATAAACCACAGAATTATAGTTTCGATAAAGTCAAAATTATATAATTTGAAATGATATTCTATAGACAATGGATGGTATTCTCTGAAGGTTGATTTTTTTTTTTTTTCAAAAGAATTCTTTGTAAGATATGTGGTAATATTATAGTACTCTATTTCCTCTTTTTAGGGGGGGCACTTTATTGTTTTTTTTTTTTTTAATTTTCATCTATTTTTATTCTTTTGGCCTGTGTGGACCTCCCATTGCAGTGGCCCCTCTCGTCACAGAGAACCAGCTCTGGGTGCATGCACTCCAGAGCCCTGGCTCATAATTGGACACACTGGTCCAGTGGCTCCTCGGCATGTGGGGTCTTCCCAGGCCAGGGATCGAAACGGTGTCCCTTGCATTGCAAGGCAGACTCTTTACCCACTGGATCACCAGAGAAGCCCCTATTTCCTTATTTTTATGTTTAATCTTTGAGTGATATTTATCTATAGAATGATTTGTCTATAGACTTGTGTATCTCTAGAAATATGTCATTCCTTGACCCTTCTTCAGATTTGTTTTTCTAAAACTTGAAAGAATAGCCAAAGAGTCAATCAGAACAACTTGCTACTTTCCCCTCTACTGTAGTATGTCTAACTGCACTAAAATTAAATATGTTAAGCTTTTCATTATGTCTTTGCATGTAAGATGAAATTGTCTAATATACCCTGATATTCTACAAATCTGAAAATAAACATTTCTGTAGGAAACAAAGAGTAATATTTCTACAGCATTCAAATCTATCAAAGCTGAACAGCTTAATGAGTCTCCTAAGCTTATAAAATGGTTAATCATAAGTTTTCTTTATCTTCATTTGCCCTTAAAGTACTGGAAAATACCAAAATCAAAAAATCAAGGAAAGGGAAAAAATATTTTATTAATCATAAACTACTTTGAGCCTAGAAGATAATTTTTTCAATCTGGGAAATTTGTATGAAAATAATAAATTGTCCTTATAGTTTTGGACATAAATGTAAGTTTGTTCAACACTTAACCCAGATTCTTGAATTCCAAGAATATTTGTCTTAAAGACAATTATTAGGTACTGTATCTTTAGAATGAAAATGTAATTTATATTTTTAAGCATGTAGACACTCTGATAATATATATTTTTCTTATTTCAAGTTAACATAATTTATTAAATACTAAATTGTATCACAATGAAAACTGAGTTTTGGTATAGTGAATTACTTCTTTTTATAATTACATTATAAAATGGTATCTGGTATAGAAACTGCTTGAAGTGTTAATAAAAGTAATAGTTTCATCTATCTCAAAACAAATAAATGAAAGGTATAATTTACCATGTAAAGAGACTTTCTTCGAATCTTCTCTTTCCAAACAGTCCTTCAATGAATAGAAAATGTTATACGTTATTAAGATTTTCAGATTGGTTTGTCCTCTAATTCTTCTTTCAGATTCTTCAGAATTTTTGTTGTTTTGGGTTTGTTTGACTTGTTAGAAGAAAAACAACCTGATTAGCTACATTTACTCTGGAGATTGGTTTTTGCCCACTGGATCACCAGAGAAGCCCCTATTTCCTTATTTTTATGTTTAATCTTTGAGTGATATTTATCTATAGAATGATTTGTCTATAGACTTGTGTATCTCTAGAAATATGTCATTCCTTGACCCTTCTTCAGATTTGTTTTTCTAAAACTTGAAAGAATAGCCAAAGAGTCAATCAGAACAACTTGCTACTTTCCCCTCTACTGTAGTATGTCTAACTGCACTAAAATTAAATATGTTAAGCTTTTCATTATGTCTTTGCATGTAAGATGAAATTGTCTAATATACCCTGATATTCTACAAATCTGAAAATAAACATTTCTGTAGGAAACAAAGAGTAATATTTCTACAGCATTCAAATCTATCAAAGCTGAACAGCTTAATGAGTCTCCTAAGCTTATAAAATGGTTAATCATAAGTTTTCTTTATCTTCATTTGCCCTTAAAGTACTGGAAAATACCAAAATCAAAAAATCAAGGAAAGGGAAAAAATATTTTATTAATCATAAACTACTTTGAGCCTAGAAGATAATTTTTTCAATCTGGGAAATTTGTATGAAAATAATAAATTGTCCTTATAGTTTTGGACATAAATGTAAGTTTGTTCAACACTTAACCCAGATTCTTGAATTCCAAGAATATTTGTCTTAAAGACAATTATTAGGTACTGTATCTTTAGAATGAAAATGTAATTTATATTTTTAAGCATGTAGACACTCTGATAATATATATTTTTCTTATTTCAAGTTAACATAATTTATTAAATACTAAATTGTATCACAATGAAAACTGAGTTTTGGTATAGTGAATTACTTCTTTTTATAATTACATTATAAAATGGTATCTGGTATAGAAACTGCTTGAAGTGTTAATAAAAGTAATAGTTTCATCTATCTCAAAACAAATAAATGAAAGGTATAATTTACCATGTAAAGAGACTTTCTTCGAATCTTCTCTTTCCAAACAGTCCTTCAATGAATAGAAAATGTTATACGTTATTAAGATTTTCAGATTGGTTTGTCCTCTAATTCTTCTTTCAGATTCTTCAGAATTTTTTTGTTGTTTTGGGTTTGTTTGACTTGTTAGAAGAAAAACAACCTGATTAGCTACATTTACTCTGGAATGTTTGTATATGAGAATGATAACTATTTAGGGGCATCTATAATTTAAAACTGAATGGCTACAGAAATAAAAGTCAACATTTTGTGTTACTTCAAGTTCTGGTGAGGGCTTGGGAAATATTTTCCCACTGTTCTGTAAACTCTGTTATTTAAATTTGTATAACAACATTTGGATGCTATACACGTAGTCTTTTATATTATGGTAGGGAAAAGAAGATACTAGTCAGATCAGAAAATACTAAGATTGGTGTTTTATTTTCACAGGGATTGAAGGATTCAGATTAGGATCCTGCTGAGTACTGTCAGGGTAACTAAGTGCTGTGTCTCATCTCATCTAGCATTTCCTAGCTGCAAACGTTTGGTATCTCAGTCAACATATGCTGTCTTAGAGATAAAGTAAAAATTATACCACTATCACAAGATTTCTTCTGAAGATCAAATACACTATAGTGTTTTTCAAAATTTCTTGAAAATCTTCAATGGCAGAACATTGCTTTTAACAAATTATTGTTTCATTTGCAGAATACAAATGTTTTCCAGAAATGTTTCATTTCAATGGTAGGCAGAGTATAAAGGGCCACAGAGTAAGATGTGAAGTTTTGCAGACCACACAGCATCTGCTGCAGCTACTTGGGTCTACAATTGTAAAATTAACGTGGCATAGACAATCAATGAAAAGAATGACTGTGGCTGTGTTCCAGTAACATTTATTTATGGGCACTGAAATTTGAATATCACAGAATTTCATTCATCATGGACTATTAGTTTTTGACAAGTACTAAATTATAGTTATATGACAAAACATTTTAAACATTCAGGTCATACAATATAGGCAAGAAGTGAGTTTCAGGAAAATTCTAATATTCCTCTTATTTGGCTTCTTCCTCTTTGGGCAGGGAGGCCCTTTCGTAACTGCAAGAAAACATCTCAGGAATTGTAAGACCTTAGGCAACTATTCTTTGTTTCATTAAAATATTATAAAAAATAACATATTCCAAGCTTCAGCTGGGAGAATTTTTACTATTAAAATAGTCTTTGAAGTAATTCAATAAATTTAGAAATTCAGGCTAATAAAATAGTCTTGATTTTTCTACCAGTAAAGATAACTAATGTAATATATTAATTGCATTAATGCTTACAGATTTTTTAATTGCTTCATGAGATCAATGAGGGAAAAAAAAAAAGACTGCATCATATTCAGCTCTGTATGCATTTCTGTTACCTAAGAGAGTCTCAATAAGTTGAAATTTAAAAGTTAATTAAATTATGGATAGCACTATAGTGTGGCTCAGATGGTAAAGAATCTGCCTGCAGTATAGGAGACCTGGGTTTGATCCCTGGGTAGGGAAATCCTCTGGCGATAATGGTATCCCACTCCAGTACTGTTACCTGGAGAATTCCATGGACTTCCTGGCAGACAACGGTCTATGTGGGTCACAGAGTAAGACATGAATGACTCTAACACACAGACATATTCAGTATGAATGAGGTTTAATTTATTATATTATTATGGATTATCAATACAGAAAAGCTACACTTGAATTTGCAAAACGGTAAGCACTTTGTAAGTAAATGTACACAGGAGTAGAAAGTGCTGGACTTCTATCAATTTGGGCTTTTAATGTTTAAATTGGTGTATGACTCTTAGTGATCTGCTGGACCTCATTCCTTGTAGTCAGGAAAGTAGTTAATGTCCATTATCTCGTTTTAATATACTGACATTTAGTCATGTCACAGGATAGATAATTTAAGAGATTAAGAGTGCATCTTTCTTAAATACAAGCTACAAACTCGTAGCTTGTATTTAATTTTCTTAAAGCCTTGTCATAATTCTATAAATTAGCACAAGTTTAAGACATAAATGTGGGTTTTCTATATTTCTTCACATTCCTTCATTTCTCAAATTCATTTTTATTATTTTTATTCTAAATTGTATTTTCCCCTTGACCATATCAATCATTTTTTTCCAACCGGACTGAGTCACATTTCTGTCTTCCTAATATCAGGCTTTATTTAGAACAAAGAACTGAAAGTAACATTCCATAAAAAGGTTAGGGATTGCATTTGTTAGGGTATGATTGTGACTGCTCTGAGAATTCCAAAGCCACAGTTCCTTAATGAACTTCATTTCTGTTTCATACAAAAACACAGGCTGATAGGGCAACTTTGCTCTTCAAATAGAACGAGGCTACCACTATTATTATATTATATGTATTATTATTATTATTCCTCCTCTATCCTTATGGTTCTCTTTATCCACATGGTTCAGCATTACTCATCACATATCCACAGTGTAATCCGTGGTAAAGGAAGAAAACTTGGGCAGTCACACCCCTCACTGTCAATACATGAACTAGACGTTACATGCATCCTGTCTGCTTAGGCTCATATAAACTAGTTATTAGTCACATTGTAAGCTTCACTTAAGAGGAGGCTGAGTAATATAGGCTATTCTTGGCAGCTGTGTATTTGCTCAGTATATGACTGTACCTGGGTTTGATCCCTGGGTAGGGAAATCCTCTGGCGATAATGGTATCCCACTCCAGTACTGTTACCTGGAGAATTCCATGGACTTCCTGGCAGACAACGGTCTATGTGGGTCACAGAGTAAGACATGAATGACTCTAACACACAGACATATTCAGTATGAATGAGGTTTAATTTATTATATTATTATGGATTATCAATACAGAAAAGCTACACTTGAATTTGCAAAACGGTAAGCACTTTGTAAGTAAATGTACACAGGAGTAGAAAGTGCTGGACTTCTATCAATTTGGGCTTTTAATGTTTAAATTGGTGTATGACTCTTAGTGATCTGCTGGACCTCATTCCTTGTAGTCAGGAAAGTAGTTAATGTCCATTATCTCGTTTTAATATACTGACATTTAGTCATGTCACAGGATAGATAATTTAAGAGATTAAGAGTGCATCTTTCTTAAATACAAGCTACAAACTCGTAGCTTGTATTTAATTTTCTTAAAGCCTTGTCATAATTCTATAAATTAGCACAAGTTTAAGACATAAATGTGGGTTTTCTATATTTCTTCACATTCCTTCATTTCTCAAATTCATTTTTATTATTTTTATTCTAAATTGTATTTTCCCCTTGACCATATCAATCATTTTTTTCCAACCGGACTGAGTCACATTTCTGTCTTCCTAATATCAGGCTTTATTTAGAACAAAGAACTGAAAGTAACATTCCATAAAAAGGTTAGGGATTGCATTTGTTAGGGTATGATTGTGACTGCTCTGAGAATTCCAAAGCCACAGTTCCTTAATGAACTTCATTTCTGTTTCATACAAAAACACAGGCTGATAGGGCAACTTTGCTCTTCAAATAGAACGAGGCTACCACTATTATTATATTATATGTATTATTATTATTATTCCTCCTCTATCCTTATGGTTCTCTTTATCCACATGGTTCAGCATTACTCATCACATATCCACAGTGTAATCCGTGGTAAAGGAAGAAAACTTGGGCAGTCACACCCCTCACTGTCAATACATGAACTAGACGTTACATGCATCCTGTCTGCTTAGGCTCATATAAACTAGTTATTAGTCACATTGTAAGCTTCACTTAAGAGGAGGCTGAGTAATATAGGCTATTCTTGGCAGCTGTGTATTTGCTCAGTATATGACTGTACAAGTGAAAGGAAGAATGGATGTGGGCGGACAGTAAGCTGTCTCTTTCAAAAGTATATGTAGAATTTGATGGAAGAAATTTTTGTGTGAAGAAATAGAAGAGGCTTCAGGATAGAGAGAGACTGAAAGTTGACACAGAAACAGGAAAACAAAGCAGCAAACTGTAATGAGAGTGTTTATCTGTTCGGTCATGTCTGACTCTTGCAACCACATGACTATAGCCCACCAGCCTCCTCTGTCCATGGGATTCTCCAGGCCGGAATACTGGTGTGGGTTGTCTTTCCCTTCTCCAGAGGATCTTCCTAACCCAGGGATTGAACCTAGGTTTCCTGCACTGAAAACATATTCCTTATGTCTGAACCACGAGGAAAGCAAAATGTAGCATAAGCATATAATAGGAAGAAATTGGTAGAGATTAATCGGTTTTAAGTTATGAGAGAATTCAATTCTGTGAGTCTAAGGGAAATTAAGTTACATCATTACCAATATATGTTTAAAGCCTTCCCTTGTTTTTTCTTAGCACAGAGATTATGCATCAATATTTTGTATAATTTCAGCATAAGCTTGTATATTTAAAGTGAGAATGTAACATTTTGAGAAAGAAGTACTCTGGCAAAGCACTTCTAATCGTAAGCCCAACCGAAATATCCACCCCTCCACCCAGCCACCACATCACATCACTTAATGAAGTGAAGCGAGGTGGGGCTAGTCCATACCACTCTTCACATCCCGCCCAGGAATCAGTAGGTCCATGTGCGGAGATGAGCCTCTACCTTCATCTGTCATCAGCAAAGTGCAATCAAGTGAAGAGAGTCTGGGTAGTAGACACTGTTTATCCCCCACTCTTGGTGTCAGTAGAGTCACATGGAGAACTAAGCTCCTTAACTCTAACCCATCCAGGAGGAAGAGCGAAGTGGGAGGAAGTGTAATAATTGGCACTTTGCTTCCCCCACCCTCCATGTCATTAGAACCCAGCAGGGAACTAACTTTTTGCTTCAGGCAAGCACCTTAAAGGATATGAGTAGTCCTCCACTTTTCCCCTCCCTAGCGACACGGGGTCCACAAAGGAGCTCTCAGAGGAAATGTAATGGTACAATTTACAGCCTACTTTCACTGGAAAGCTGTCAGCATGATGGAGAGATTGCTGAACTTGTACCCTGTCTGCCTGCCTGCAAGGAGGTATTATAAATCCTCATTCCACTTTTACAGTGTTTTGGTGGAAAGACAAATATATAATATATATGTATATATATTATATACCATATATGAATATATTCTGTATATTTATATTATAACATATTATATTGTCAATATAATATATATTATAAATAATGTATATTAATACCTATTGTATATAATACTTGTATAATTATTATACAATATTATATATGCTGTATATATCATATCATATATATATCATACAATATATATTGCATATATTATATATATTATCTATAATATATTATATATGACATATATGCTATATACATTATTATAGTATTATATATATTATATATAATGATATTATGATAATATATATAATAATATAGATCTATTATATAATACATATTATATGCATCATTATAATAATATAAATATATACAATATATAAAATCATGTTATATAAATGTGTTATATATATTCATCTTTCTATCAGAAATATGCATATATATTATGTATAATTGTATAGTAATTATATTATATCATATATTTTATATATATATATATATATTTACCATGAATTCATGCTATACTCAAAAGGAGGATTGACTAGTGAAATCAAAAGCTTTTTTTTAAATTGGGGTATAGTTGCTTTACAGTGCTGCATTAGATTCAGGTGTACAGTGAAGTTATTGTTATATGTCTTTTACAGAGTTTTGTTGTTTACAGCTATACATAATCCCAAATCAGCCATAGGTAAATCTCTGCCCCTGAGCGTCCCTCTCCCCCGACTCCTCCAGATTGTCACATAGCCCGCATGTAACCTCCCTTAGTCTTACAGAGTATTCACAACAGTTGTCTCTTTTGTGGATGATAATGTAGGTTTCCATCTTGCTGTATCCATACCTCTCACCCAGTCTTCCCTCCCCCCACTGTCCATATGTCTGTTCTTTATGTATGCTTCTCCATTGCTCTCTGCATGTATATTTCTCAGTACCATTTTTCTAGATTCCATATATCAAAAGATTTTTAATAAGGATATTGTGTCTCATACAGTAATATCCTAAACGTCCAGGCTACAATCAAAAGTCACTGGTCACACAAATAGTCAGGAAATCACAACATAAATGAGAAAAGACAGATGTCAGATGATAATACCCAGATGATGCAGATTTTGAAATTATATGGACAAAAATTTTAAAGCAGCCATTATAATTGATTAAACAATTAGCTATGAAATATTTTGAAACAAAAGAATAAATAGTAAATCTTGAAGAAATAGAGGTCATACAAAGAACAAATGAAAATTGAAAATTGTGGAGCTAAAAAAATCCCAATAGTGAAATAAAAAGTTCACTGATGTTCTGGATAGCGACCCTGGGAGTGGAGATGACAGAAGATGGAGTTAATGAGCTTGAAGAAAATCTTGAGCACCTGTAAGGTAGTAACAAAAATGCTATATCCCAATAGTTGGAGTTCCAGAAGGAAAAGACAGAGTAAATAGGACTGAAAAGGTCTTCAAAGATGGAATGACTACCTCCCAAATTTTGTTAAACATGAAATTTGTAATATTCAAGAACTTGAGTAGATAAATCAAAGTGACTTACCCATCCTGAATATCTGAATACAGAAGGCAAAGAAAAAATCTTGAAAAGCAGTCAAGATTAAGAGAAACTAAGAAGTTACAGAGAAATACCAATTCAAGTAGCAGTAGAGTTCTTGGGTGTAATATTAAGGAGGTCAGAAGGAAGAGGCGCAACATTTTTGCAAGCACTGAATAAAGAATTATCAATAGTGAATTCTGTATTAAATGTAACATCCTTCAGGAATAGATAGGCAGTAAAGACATTTTCACAAGAAGGAAAACTAAGAAAAGAGTCCAGGTTATTTGTCTCTACCTCTGCCTATCAAAATCAAATTCATAGTGAAAATAAAATTCATACTGTAGATTCAGACTCTTTCAATTATTACTCTAATGTTAGTAAAAAGGAACTGAAAAACACATAGCCGCATGTACCTTAGTCTTACAGAGTATTCACAACAGTTGTCTCTTTTGTGGATGATAATGTAGGTTTCCATCTTGCTGTATCCATACCTCTCACCCAGTCTTCCCTCCCCCCACTGTCCATATGTCTGTTCTTTATGTATGCTTCTCCATTGCTCTCTGCATGTATATTTCTCAGTACCATTTTTCTAGATTCCATATATCAAAAGATTTTTAATAAGGATATTGTGTCTCATACAGTAATATCCTAAACGTCCAGGCTACAATCAAAAGTCACTGGTCACACAAATAGTCAGGAAATCACAACATAAATGAGAAAAGACAGATGTCAGATGATAATACCCAGATGATGCAGATTTTGAAATTATATGGACAAAAATTTTAAAGCAGCCATTATAATTGATTAAACAATTAGCTATGAAATATTTTGAAACAAAAGAATAAATAGTAAATCTTGAAGAAATAGAGGTCATACAAAGAACAAATGAAAATTGAAAATTGTGGAGCTAAAAAAATCCCAATAGTGAAATAAAAAGTTCACTGATGTTCTGGATAGCGACCCTGGGAGTGGAGATGACAGAAGATGGAGTTAATGAGCTTGAAGAAAATCTTGAGCACCTGTAAGGTAGTAACAAAAATGCTATATCCCAATAGTTGGAGTTCCAGAAGGAAAAGACAGAGTAAATAGGACTGAAAAGGTCTTCAAAGATGGAATGACTACCTCCCAAATTTTGTTAAACATGAAATTTGTAATATTCAAGAACTTGAGTAGATAAATCAAAGTGACTTACCCATCCTGAATATCTGAATACAGAAGGCAAAGAAAAAATCTTGAAAAGCAGTCAAGATTAAGAGAAACTAAGAAGTTACAGAGAAATACCAATTCAAGTAGCAGTAGAGTTCTTGGGTGTAATATTAAGGAGGTCAGAAGGAAGAGGCGCAACATTTTTGCAAGCACTGAATAAAGAATTATCAATAGTGAATTCTGTATTAAATGTAACATCCTTCAGGAATAGATAGGCAGTAAAGACATTTTCACAAGAAGGAAAACTAAGAAAAGAGTCCAGGTTATTTGTCTCTACCTCTGCCTATCAAAATCAAATTCATAGTGAAAATAAAATTCATACTGTAGATTCAGACTCTTTCAATTATTACTCTAATGTTAGTAAAAAGGAACTGAAAAAAAGAAACACAAATCTGGTTATTAGGAGGCTAAGCTTAGCAAACAGGTAAAGGGGATGGGTGACTATATGTCAGAGTGCAAAAAAGTTCAGGATAAACATGGAATATTCTTTTGAAGTATCAACTTTAATCAGTGAAACTAATTTGAAACCTCCATTATGTAATTTTCATGGTAGATCAACTACTTCCACAATGTTAGTGGTTCATGGGCTATGATGCATAATATTAGTTTTACAAAGGTCAGATAACTCCTCAAGGGTTGCTCTTATATGAAAATGGAATATATACATTAAGTGTAATTCTGTCCACTGAAGAAATATTTTAATTCAATTCTCAATTAGTTATGATTCATGTACCTCTTTCAAGAGACATCACCTAAATAAGTGATACTCAGAATTAATAATTATGGTACTGTTTCAATAAGAAAATATTGAATAACGTCTCTTAGGAACTTAAATACCATTTTGAACAATAATAATTGCTATTTCTTTAATAAGAGTGTATATGCATTCAACCCCTAAAAGATTTTCTCAGCTTATTGTTTTGACTCTTTTGCTAAACCTATATTATTAGCTTTAAGTTATCTCATGTCACAGTAATAATGTTATTTTCTGAAAGCCAAATCTGTTCAGACTGAAAAGGTCTTCGTAATGATTCCCAAATTTTGTTAAACATGAAATTTGTAATATTCAAGAACTTGAGTAGATAAATCAAAGTGACTTACCCATCCTGAATATCTGAATACAGAAGGCAAAGAAAAAATCTTGAAAAGCAGTCAAGATTAAGAGAAACTAAGAAGTTACAGAGAAATACCAATTCAAGTAGCAGTAGAGTTCTTGGGTGTAATATTAAGGAGGTCAGAAGGAAGAGGCGCAACATTTTTGCAAGCACTGAATAAAGAATTATCAATAGTGAATTCTGTATTAAATGTAACATCCTTCAGGAATAGATAGGCAGTAAAGACATTTTCACAAGAAGGAAAACTAAGAAAAGAGTCCAGGTTATTTGTCTCTACCTCTGCCTATCAAAATCAAATTCATAGTGAAAATAAAATTCATACTGTAGATTCAGACTCTTTCAATTATTACTCTAATGTTAGTAAAAAGGAACTGAAAAAAAGAAACACAAATCTGGTTATTAGGAGGCTAAGCTTAGCAAACAGGTAAAGGGGATGGGTGACTATATGTCAGAGTGCAAAAAAGTTCAGGATAAACATGGAATATTCTTTTGAAGTATCAACTTTAATCAGTGAAACTAATTTGAAACCTCCATTATGTAATTTTCATGGTAGATCAACTACTTCCACAATGTTAGTGGTTCATGGGCTATGATGCATAATATTAGTTTTACAAAGGTCAGATAACTCCTCAAGGGTTGCTCTTATATGAAAATGGAATATATACATTAAGTGTAATTCTGTCCACTGAAGAAATATTTTAATTCAATTCTCAATTAGTTATGATTCATGTACCTCTTTCAAGAGACATCACCTAAATAAGTGATACTCAGAATTAATAATTATGGTACTGTTTCAATAAGAAAATATTGAATAACGTCTCTTAGGAACTTAAATACCATTTTGAACAATAATAATTGCTATTTCTTTAATAAGAGTGTATATGCATTCAACCCCTAAAAGATTTTCTCAGCTTATTGTTTTTGACTCTTTTGCTAAACCTATATTATTAGCTTTAAGTTATCTCATGTCACAGTAATAATGTTATTTTCTGAAAGCCAAATCTGTTCAGAGGAATGAAGTGGTCCAATTGAAAGTGAGAAAAGAATCTAACAGAAAAAAAAGAAAAATACTCACAGACCGACAAGGGAAATCAACATTTTAGGTATTTAACATGACCTAAAACAGCTTGATGCTATTGTCAAAGAGTCCCCTTCTTTCCTGAAGACAGTGGGTTGGAAAAGTTTCTGAAGCATTAACTCTGCAGATTCTCACACTCATATCCAGGAAATCTTTCTACAAAGCTAGCTGAATTCATCTTCAAGGACTGCTCACTGCAAAGTTAGACTTTATGTGTAACAGAGCAATTCCAGATACAGGATAAAGCATGTACTGGATTTTCAGCTCTATGAAAGCTCTCATAAAGGTAGATGTTTACAAATATAGATGGAAAAAACAAAGTTTAAATATAAAAGTCTAGGTTAATCTAAACAACAAGGCAAGTGTTAAGGAAAAAAAATTATAATCGGGCTTCCCTTGTGATCCAGTGTGTAAAGAGTTCACCTTGCAGTGCAGGGGTCACCGGTTTGACCCCTGGCCCACGAAGCTTGCCCATGCCTTGGAGCAGCTGGACCAGTGTGTCCAATTGCAAGTCAGTGCTCTGGAGCTCGTGTACCCAGAGCTGGAGCTCTGCAACAAGGGAAGCCACTGCAATGGGAGGCCCACACAAGCCAAAGAATAAAAAGATGGATGAAAATAAATATACAAATAAAAAAGAGGCATGATGGCAAAAAAGAAAATCATAATCATTTTATAGTACTAACATAATGTCATTTGTTAAGTCATTGAGGCAGAGTAAATCTTTTTTAACAGTGATGCTGGGGCAAATTTAAATATGGCTTGGATTTTTTTATAAAATAAAAAATACATATTAGAAACCTATTTGAAAGCAAATAAAATTCCCGGGTGCAATGAGAAGAAAAATCGGCAACCAAAATGAAGTGAACAAGTAAGAATTAAGGTATATCAATTGATTAATAAATTAATTAATGGAACATTCAAAACAAACTAAGATCATGGTACCAGGTCCCATCACTTCATGGTAAATGGGGGAAAAAACCTGAAACAATGACACACTTTATTTTCTTAGGCTACAAAATCACTGTGGATGGTGACTGCAACCATGAAATTGAAAGACACTTTTTCCTTGGAGGAAAAGCTATGCAAACCTAGACAGCATATTCAAAAGCAGACATCAGTTTGCCAACAAAGGTTAACATGACCTAAAACAGCTTGATGCTATTGTCAAAGAGTCCCCTTCTTTCCTGAAGACAGTGGGTTGGAAAAGTTTCTGAAGCATTAACTCTGCAGATTCTCACACTCATATCCAGGAAATCTTTCTACAAAGCTAGCTGAATTCATCTTCAAGGACTGCTCACTGCAAAGTTAGACTTTATGTGTAACAGAGCAATTCCAGATACAGGATAAAGCATGTACTGGATTTTCAGCTCTATGAAAGCTCTCATAAAGGTAGATGTTTACAAATATAGATGGAAAAAACAAAGTTTAAATATAAAAGTCTAGGTTAATCTAAACAACAAGGCAAGTGTTAAGGAAAAAAAATTATAATCGGGCTTCCCTTGTGATCCAGTGTGTAAAGAGTTCACCTTGCAGTGCAGGGGTCACCGGTTTGACCCCTGGCCCACGAAGCTTGCCCATGCCTTGGAGCAGCTGGACCAGTGTGTCCAATTGCAAGTCAGTGCTCTGGAGCTCGTGTACCCAGAGCTGGAGCTCTGCAACAAGGGAAGCCACTGCAATGGGAGGCCCACACAAGCCAAAGAATAAAAAGATGGATGAAAATAAATATACAAATAAAAAAGAGGCATGATGGCAAAAAAGAAAATCATAATCATTTTATAGTACTAACATAATGTCATTTGTTAAGTCATTGAGGCAGAGTAAATCTTTTTTAACAGTGATGCTGGGGCAAATTTAAATATGGCTTGGATTTTTTTATAAAATAAAAAATACATATTAGAAACCTATTTGAAAGCAAATAAAATTCCCTGGTGCTAGGAGAATAAAAATCGGCAACCAAGATGAAGTGAACAAGTAAGAATTAAGGTATATCAATTGATTAATAAATTAATTAATGGAACATTCAAAACAAACTAAGATCATGGTACCAGGTCCCATCACTTCATGGTAAATGGGGGAAAAAACCTGAAACAATGACACACTTTATTTTCTTAGGCTACAAAATCACTGTGGATGGTGACTGCAACCATGAAATTGAAAGACACTTTTTCCTTGGAGGAAAAGCTATGCAAACCTAGACAGCATATTCAAAAGCAGACATCAGTTTGCCAACAAAGGTCCATCTAGTCAAAACTATGGTTTTTTCAATAGTCATTTATGCATGTAAGAGTTGGACCATAAATAAGGCTAACTGCCAAAGAATTGATGCTTCAAACTGTGGTGCTGGAGAAGACCATTGAGAGTCCCTTGGACTGCAAGGAGATCAAACCAGTCAATCCTAAAGGAAAACAACCCTGAATAGTCATTGGAAGGATTGATGCTGAAGTAGAAGCTCCAATACTTTGGCCAACTGATGGAAAGACCTGAATCATTGGAAAAGACCCTTATGCTGGGAGAGATTGAGGGCAGGAGTAGGGGGCAACAGAGGATGAGATGGTTGGACGGCATCATTGAATCAATGGACATGAGTTCGAGCAAATGCCTGGAGATAATGAAGGACAGGCAAGCCTGGTGTGCTTCCGTTGATGGGGTCACAAACAGACGTGACTTAGGGACTGGACAACGGCAACAAAGGTATATTAATTAATATATTAATTTTGCATTAAAGCCTTGCAAATATAAGAGGAGAGGGCCTGTATAAAGCAGAGGGTAGGGTATATCACAATAATAGAACTCAAAGGAGATTATGGGGAAAAATATCTGTGCATGTGATCTAAATGTAGATTAGTTGGATGAGAAGTGGCATCTGGACCTTCAGCCACCAAGACTATTCAAAGCATGAATCACCAGAAAGGGCTGCTGGGCCACTTACCTGGCTAGGCCCAAAAGGCCGGTGAGGCTGAGCTAACAATGGGAAGGCTGAACAGCAAGTTTCTTGGGGAATACATATTAGAAACCTATTTGAAAGCAAATAAAATTTTTGGCTTGGATTTTATAAAATAAAAATACATATTAGAAACCTATTTGAAAGCAAATAAAATTCTGGTGCTAGGAGAATAAAAATCGGCAACCAAGATGAAGTGAACAAGTAAGAATTAAGGTATATCAATTGATTAATAAATTAATTAATGGAACATTCAAAACAAACTAAGATCATGGTACCAGGTCCCATCACTTCATGGTAAATGGGGGAAAAAACCTGAAACAATGACACACTTTATTTTCTTAGGCTACAAAATCACTGTGGATGGTGACTGCAACCATGAAATTGAAAGACACTTTTTCCTTGGAGGA
Organism: Tragulus kanchil; assembly: GCA_022376925.1. Classification (NCBI taxonomy): domain Eukaryota; kingdom Metazoa; phylum Chordata; class Mammalia; order Artiodactyla; family Tragulidae; genus Tragulus; species Tragulus kanchil. Next base: position 89,385,577 of record JAIOJX010000024.1, on the reverse strand, counting down.
AAAGCTATGCAAACCTAGACAGCATATTCAAAAGCAGACATCAGTTTGCCAACAAAGGTCCATCTAGTCAAAACTATGGTTTTTTCAATAGTCATTTATGCATGTAAGAGTTGGACCATAAATAAGGCTAACTGCCAAAGAATTGATGCTTCAAACTGTGGTGCTGGAGAAGACCATTGAGAGTCCCTTGGACTGCAAGGAGATCAAACCAGTCAATCCTAAAGGAAAACAACCCTGAATAGTCATTGGAAGGATTGATGCTGAAGTAGAAGCTCCAATACTTTGGCCAACTGATGGAAAGACCTGAATCATTGGAAAAGACCCTTATGCTGGGAGAGATTGAGGGCAGGAGTAGGGGGCAACAGAGGATGAGATGGTTGGACGGCATCATTGAATCAATGGACATGAGTTCGAGCAAATGCCTGGAGATAATGAAGGACAGGCAAGCCTGGTGTGCTTCCGTTGATGGGGTCACAAACAGACGTGACTTAGGGACTGGACAACGGCAACAAAGGTATATTAATTAATATATTAATTTTGCATTAAAGCCTTGCAAATATAAGAGGAGAGGGCCTGTATAAAGCAGAGGGTAGGGTATATCACAATAATAGAACTCAAAGGAGATTATGGGGAAAAATATCTGTGCATGTGATCTAAATGTAGATTAGTTGGATGAGAAGTGGCATCTGGACCTTCAGCCACCAAGACTATTCAAAGCATGAATCACCAGAAAGGGCTGCTGGGCCACTTACCTGGCTAGGCCCAAAAGGCCGGTGAGGCTGAGCCAACAATGGGGAAGGCTGAACAGCAAGTTTCTTGGGCGAAGAGAACATTCTTTATTCTTCTTTTGGCTGGTGGTCTAAGAACTTCCACTATGCCTAAAGGTTTTCAGAATTCTCATCCCTAAAACCAAATACCACCCGACTCTGGAGTTGTCTCTGCATTAACCCTAATGTAACAACTGAGGTCAGAGATCTTGACACTGAGAACAGTAGAGGTGTTAGGGGAAGAGGCAGCATCAGCTATTCTAATACTTTGAGATCTCAAGTATTTTATTTATTTATTTATTTTTTTTGGTGGGGTGCGGGTTGGGGAAGGGGGTGAACAGGCCACTTCTATTCGTCTTTCATTTGTCTATTTTCATCCACCTTTGTTCTTTGGCTCCTGTGGGCCTCCCACCGCAGTGGCCTCTGTTGTCGAAGAGCACCGGCTCTGGGCGCATGCGCTCCAGAGCTCTGGCTCGGTGATTGGATACATCGGTCCAGCCGCTCCACAGCACGTGGGATCTTCCCAGGCCAGGGATCGAACTGGCGCCCCTTGCACTGCAAGGCAGTGTCCTTACCCACTGGACCACCAGGGAAGCCCGATCTTAAGTATTTTAAAGCGTGTTCTTAATAGAAATAAAAGCATCTAGTTGGTGAAAATATGATTATCAGCTTATACTGGTCTGGATAGATAGACAGATGTTAAAAATGACAACAGATCACCAATTTGGATATAAATATTTATGTTATATGACTTACAGTGATTATATCAAACCTTCTAAGGTAAATAACAAAACTGTACTATGTATTTTTATACAGATGATCAGAATGTCCATTAGAAAGCTTGTATGAACTTTTGCTTCCATAGACTTTTTATGTAGTTCCATATAGATTTGGAAATACAGAAATACAAAAATAATGTCTTCGTTAGTTTGAGTGCGTTCATCTCAGTAAAATTTTTTACCACCCCTTCACCGTGCTTCTTACCCCCACATGCTGGTCTTCAAATTTTGGGCATTTTTTTTTGAAGATTTATTTATTTATTTATTTATTTATTTATTTATTTATTTATTTGAGGAGGGTGAGGTGGGGAAGGAGGGGAGCAGGCGGGCCAGTTCTATTGGTCTTTCATTTGTCCATTTTCATCCATCTTTGTTCTCCGGCCCGTGTGGGCCTCCCATCGCGGCGGCCTCTGTTGTCGCAGAGCACCGGCTCTGGGCGCATGCACTCCAGAGCCCAGGCTCGGTAATTGGACACATCGGTCCAGCCACTCCGCGGCACGTGGGATCTTCCCAGGCCAGGGATCAAACCGGCGCCCCTTGCACTGCAAGGCGGTGTCCTTACCCACTGGACCACCAGGGAAGCCCTTTGGCATTATTTTTTGACCTACTGCCAACGCTTCCAGGAGTTGAGCTCTTTGCTGGCTGTTACAGCTCTGCTTCATCCCTTTATTCTGTGGGACTCAGGATTAGTGACAGTTTCCTACTGTTCCTGGTTCAGGGTTACTTAATATTTCTTGGCTGTTTCTCTCAGTATGACCCATACCTATGAATACAGTCCTTCATGAAATCTTTTGAAATCCAGCCATGGGCTGACATATACATATATATTCCTTGATCATTTCTACATATTGATTTCTGTCAATAATATTCTTGGCCCTTGTAGGTTTTTCTTAATCTGCATATCTTTTTTTTAAATTTTTATTTTACTTTTTACTTTTACAGAGTTTTGTTGTTTACAGATATGTATGATCCCAGATTAGTCATATGTATATCCCCCCCATCCAACCCCTCCAAGCCATCACACAGCGCCCCTGCAGGATCCCCTTTTCTCACAGTGCAATGACAATAGCTACTTTTTTCACATATGATTGTACAGGTTTTCATGCTACTTCCTTTACTCGTCCCACTCACTGTTCATTCCCAATAATGTCCATACGTCTACTGTCCACTTCTGTTCTTCCATCACTTCACTGCGTGTGTTACCATTACCAGCCTACTAGATTCCATCTTTATTAACCAATTTTTTCCTTTCTTGGGTCTTTCTTTGTATTCTAAACTTGTCTATACCTGGACATTTTGTTTTATTTGTCCTTGTGTTTGCTTTGCTATTATAGCTTTCTGTCATCACATTGATCATGTATAACTTATGACATTTATTTAGAAATAAGAATCGGTATTGTTTTCTACTCCTTAGAAGCACCACCCCAGCGGGCCAGTTCTATTGGTCTTTCATTTGTCCATTTTCATCCATCTTTGTTCTCCGGCCCGTGTGGGCCTCCCATCGCGGCGGCCTCTGTTGTCGCAGAGCACCGGCTCTGGGCGCATGCACTCCAGAGCCCAGGCTCGGTAATTGGACACATCGGTCCAGCCACTCCGCGGCACGTGGGATCTTCCCAGGCCAGGGATCAAACCGGCGCCCCTTGCACTGCAAGGCGGTGTCCTTACCCACTGGACCACCAGGGAAGCCCTTTGGCATTATTTTTTGACCTACTGCCAACGCTTCCAGGAGTTGAGCTCTTTGCTGGCTGTTACAGCTCTGCTTCATCCCTTTATTCTGTGGGACTCAGGATTAGTGACAGTTTCCTACTGTTCCTGGTTCAGGGTTACTTAATATTTCTTGGCTGTTTCTCTCAGTATGACCCATACCTATGAATACAGTCCTTCATGAAATCTTTTGAAATCCAGCCATGGGCTGACATATACATATATATTCCTTGATCATTTCTACATATTGATTTCTGTCAATAATATTCTTGGCCCTTGTAGGTTTTTCTTAATCTGCATATCTTTTTTTTAAATTTTTATTTTATTTTTTACTTTTACAGAGTTTTGTTGTTTACAGATATGTATGATCCCAGATTAGTCATATGTATATCCCCCCCATCCAACCCCTCCAAGCCATCACACAGCGCCCCTGCAGGATCCCCTTTTCTCACAGTGCAATGACAATAGCTACTTTTTTCACATATGATTGTACAGGTTTTCATGCTACTTCCTTTACTCGTCCCACTCACTGTTCATTCCCAATAATGTCCATACGTCTACTGTCCACTTCTGTTCTTCCATCACTTCACTGCGTGTGTTACCATTACCAGCCTACTAGATTCCATCTTTATTAACCAATTTTTTCCTTTCTTGGGTCTTTCTTTGTATTCTAAACTTGTCTATACCTGGACATTTTGTTTTATTTGTCCTTGTGTTTGCTTTGCTATTATAGCTTTCTGTCATCACATTGATCATGTATAACTTATGACATTTATTTAGAAATAAGAATCGGTATTGTTTTCTACTCCTTAGAAGCACCACCCCAGCTAGTTATCTTAATGTCATTTACAAAAGAATTCAGTATTCTCAGAATTGTGACTTGCCTCTACTTAACACATTACATTTCTACATGTACTAGAGTTTATCACTATTTATGTGTCACATTTGCTTTATATTTTAAGTGGCTATTTTAGGTCAAGAATTGTGACAGTTCTGAGCACCTATCCTACTTAGAGGTAATGCATCAGCTTGCAACAATCTCGTGGATGCTGATGGAAGACGTGAGCATCCTGAGATGTAGATAAGGACTTATGCCATGAGCAGCCTGGCCTCCACATTTTGTCAGACCTCCTTGATAAGTCGATAGAGAGAGTGGAGGAGAGCCCAGATAGATGCTGTGCATAAAGTGGACTTGCGTCACAGCTGAGACACTTCAAGCTAGGGAATTATGAATCTTTAATACATGGCTAAAAGGAGACATTTTCCTTATCATACTAGACAGTAAACAAACATGACCTGTTCTCCAGTGGGAGACACTATCTCAGTCTTCCAAAGTCTTCCAAATATAGTCAAGATACCAGATGCTACTAGATACAAGAAGTACATGAAGAAGAAACTAGCAGAATTAAAATATGTGAGCACTGGGCTTCCCCTGGTGGTCCGGTGGGTAAGAACACCGCCTTGCAGTGCAAGGGGCGACGGTTCGAGCCCTGGCCTGGGAAGATCCCACGTGCCGCGGAGTAGCTGGACTGATGTGTCCAATCACCGAGCCGGAGCTCTGGATCGCATGCACCCAGAGCCGGCGCTCTGCAGCGACAGACGCCATCGCGATGGGAGGCCCACAGGAGCCAAAGAACGAAGACTAATGAAAATAGAGAAATGAAGGACCAATAGAAGTGGCCCCCCCACTCTCCTCCCTCCCCAACCCGACCCCTGCCCAAAGTAAATAAATAAATAAAATCTTTAAAAAAAAAAATTAAAAAAAAAAAAAATATGTGAGCACATAATGGAACAGTGCACAAACATTTTGTTTTATTTGTCCTTGTGTTTGCTTTGCTATTATAGCTTTCTGTCATCACATTGATCATGTATAACTTATGACATTTATTTAGAAATAAGAATCGGTATTGTTTTCTACTCCTTAGAAGCACCACCCCAGCTAGTTATCTTAATGTCATTTACAAAAGAATTCAGTATTCTCAGAATTGTGACTTGCCTCTACTTAACACATTACATTTCTACATGTACTAGAGTTTATCACTATTTATGTGTCACATTTGCTTTATATTTTAAGTGGCTATTTTAGGTCAAGAATTGTGACAGTTCTGAGCACCTATCCTACTTAGAGGTAATGCATCAGCTTGCAACAATCTCGTGGATGCTGATGGAAGACGTGAGCATCCTGAGATGTAGATAAGGACTTATGCCATGAGCAGCCTGGCCTCCACATTTTTGTCAGACCTCCTTGATAAGTCGATAGAGAGAGTGGAGGAGAGCCCAGATAGATGCTGTGCATAAAGTGGACTTGCGTCACAGCTGAGACACTTCAAGCTAGGGAATTATGAATCTTTAATACATGGCTAAAAGGAGACATTTTCCTTATCATACTAGACAGTAAACAAACATGACCTGTTCTCCAGTGGGAGACACTATCTCAGTCTTCCAAAGTCTTCCAAATATAGTCAAGATACCAGATGCTACTAGATACAAGAAGTACATGAAGAAGAAACTAGCAGAATTAAAATATGTGAGCACTGGGCTTCCCCTGGTGGTCCGGTGGGTAAGAACACCGCCTTGCAGTGCAAGGGGCGACGGTTCGAGCCCTGGCCTGGGAAGATCCCACGTGCCGCGGAGTAGCTGGACTGATGTGTCCAATCACCGAGCCGGAGCTCTGGATCGCATGCACCCAGAGCCGGCGCTCTGCAGCGACAGACGCCATCGCGATGGGAGGCCCACAGGAGCCAAAGAACGAAGACTAATGAAAATAGAGAAATGAAGGACCAATAGAAGTGGCCCCCCCACTCTCCTCCCTCCCCAACCCGACCCCTGCCCAAAGTAAATAAATAAATAAAATCTTTAAAAAAAAAAATTAAAAAAAAAAAAAATATGTGAGCACATAATGGAACAGTGCACAAACTTTGCCATTAACCACACTCTGCATGTTTTAAATTACTTTTCAAAAATTACCTTACACGGTTAAATTTCTTAAATATAATTGACAAATCATGCACAGATACTTGCATTTTGCTTCCTATCTAAAGAGACTATATAGCTAATATTATTTTGTTATCTGATTGCAGTCATCATAACTGTCAAAAACGGTGTTAAGCACTTTATTGCTAATAATCAGGAATCATATGCTCTTCACTTTACTGAGGATATGACTAGATTTTCATCACTAAGAATAAGTTCTGCTTCGTGATACATAGATGAAGACACAGAAACGTGCATGTACACATTCCTTTATCAGACCGGAAAGTTCAGTTCTCTGCACCAAAATTTTAACTGGGTTTATGGCTAAAGTTCAGGGGATTTCTCCTTTCCAGGTACCTTTTTTTTCTTGAGAGAAATAAAACTAAGATAATTTCTTACTTCTAGATAAGTATTTCTTTACTACAGGAAATATTTCTAAAGTCTTTTTATAATGTTTAAAAAAAGGTATGAAAAGAGTAACATGGAAGCTTACATTATCATATGTAAAATAGATGGCCAATGGGAAACTGTTGTTAAGACTAGGGTAACTCAAACAAGAGCTCTGTAACAATCTAGAAGGGTGGGATGGGGAGGGAGATGGGAGGGAAGTTCAATGGGGAGGGGACATGTGTATACTTATGACTGACTCAGGTTGGCATGTGGTAGTAACAACAGAGCTTCATAAAAGTAAAAAAATAAATAAAGGCTATGACATTAAGGGAAAGGTTATGGTTTCAGAATTTTTTTGCTTTTTAAATATAGGGCCCCCTCTTGCTCAGAGGGTAAAGAATCCGCCTGGAATGCAGGTCTCCTGGGTTCGATCCCTGGGTTTGGAAGATCCCCTGGAGGAAGGCATGGCAACCCACTCCAGTATTATTGCCTGGAGAATCCTATGGACAGAGGAGCCTGATATAAATATTATTTTACTTGACATATGGTTTATATATAATATTATGTTAGATTCAAGTTTATTACATCATGATTTGGCATTTATTTTACTTGACATATGGTTTATATATAATATTATGTTAGATTCAAGTTTATTACATCATGATTTGGCATTTGTATGCACTATACAATAGTCACCATGATAAGCTTAGTAATCATCTGTCTCCATACAAAGTTATTACAATATCGTTGATGATATTCCTTATTCTGTATATAACACTCCTATAATATATTTATTGTATAAGTGGAGATTTATACCCCTTAATTCCCTAGACCTATTTTGTCCACTCCCTACACCTCCTTTGTCTGACAAATAATCTGTTTGTTCTCTGTATCTGTGAGCCAGTTTCTGTTTTGGTTTGGTTTTGGCCTTTTAAAAAAATAACATTTTATCATATAAACCTTTTATTTTTAAAATTTTATTAGAGTATATCTGTTTTACAGTGTTGTCTTAGTGTCTACTGGTAGATCAGACCGGAAAGTTCAGTTCTCTGCACCAAAATTTTAACTGGGTTTATGGCTAAAGTTCAGGGGATTTCTCCTTTCCAGGTACCTTTTTTTTCTTGAGAGAAATAAAACTAAGATAATTTCTTACTTCTAGATAAGTATTTCTTTACTACAGGAAATATTTCTAAAGTCTTTTTATAATGTTTAAAAAAAGGTATGAAAAGAGTAACATGGAAGCTTACATTATCATATGTAAAATAGATGGCCAATGGGAAACTGTTGTTAAGACTAGGGTAACTCAAACAAGAGCTCTGTAACAATCTAGAAGGGTGGGATGGGGAGGGAGATGGGAGGGAAGTTCAATGGGGAGGGGACATGTGTATACTTATGACTGACTCAGGTTGGCATGTGGTAGTAACAACAGAGCTTCATAAAAGTAAAAAAATAAATAAAGGCTATGACATTAAGGGAAAGGTTATGGTTTCAGAATTTTTTTGCTTTTTAAATATAGGGCCCCCTATGGCTCAGAGGGTAAAGAATCCGCCTGGAATGCAGGTCTCCTGGGTTCGATCCCTGGGTTTGGAAGATCCCCTGGAGGAAGGCATGGCAACCCACTCCAGTATTATTGCCTGGAGAATCCTATGGACAGAGGAGCCTGATATAAATATTATTTTACTTGACATATGGTTTATATATAATATTATGTTAGATTCAAGTTTATTACATCATGATTTGGCATTTATTTTACTTGACATATGGTTTATATATAATATTATGTTAGATTCAAGTTTATTACATCATGATTTGGCATTTGTATGCACTATACAATAGTCACCATGATAAGCTTAGTAATCATCTGTCTCCATACAAAGTTATTACAATATCGTTGATGATATTCCTTATTCTGTATATAACACTCCTATAATATATTTATTGTATAAGTGGAGATTTATACCCCTTAATTCCCTAGACCTATTTTGTCCACTCCCTACACCTCCTTTGTCTGACAAATAATCTGTTTGTTCTCTGTATCTGTGAGCCAGTTTCTGTTTTGGTTTGGTTTTGGCCTTTTAAAAAAATAACATTTTATCATATAAACCTTTTATTTTTAAAATTTTTATTAGAGTATATCTGTTTTACAGTGTTGTCTTAGTGTCTACTGGGTAACAAAGTGAATCAGCTATATGCATACATATATCCTCTCTTTTTTGGATTTCCTTCCCATTTAGCTCACCACAGAGGGCCGAGTAGAGTTGTGTAAGTTATTTGTTTCTTTTGGATATTAGTTCCTTATTAGATGTATTCTTTGCAAATATTTTCTCCCATGCAGTAGACTGCCTTTTTGTTTTGTTTATATCTTCTGCTGTGCAAAAAGCCTTATAGTTAAATATAGTCCTGTTTTGTTTCCTTTGCCTAAGGAGACATATCCAAAAAATATTGGTAAGGCTAATTTGTAAGAATGCTCTTCATCATTTCTTCTAGGAGTTTTATGCTTTCAGGTCTCATATTTAAGTCTTTATTGTATTTTGAGTTTATTTTTGTACATGATGCAAGAATATAGCACAGTTTGATTCTTTTGATGATATATATTTATTTATTAAAGAGGCTGTCTTTTCTTCATTGCATATTCTTTTCTCCTTTGTTGTAGATTAATTGACAGTAGATATTTGGGTTTATTTCTGAGCTCTTTTTTCTAGTCCATTCATCTATGTGTCTGTTTTTCCCATTACTATGCTGTTTAGATTTCTGTATCTTTGTCCACTAGCATCACGTGGGAAGCCCTTGTACCTTTTTTAGTATAGTCTAAAGTTAGGGAGCATAATACCTCCAGCTCTGTTCATTTTTTCTTAAGATTGCTTAGGTAATTTGAGATCTTTTGTGGTTTCATGTGAACTTTAGAATTATTTTTTCTAATTCTGTGAAAAAATGTTTTGAATATTTTGATAGGGATTGTACTGAATCTGTAGATTACCTTAGAAACTATGGTCATGTTAACAGTAATGATTCTCCCAATCCATGTTAAACAAAGATCATGGTATTCAGTCCCATCACTTCATGGCAAATAGATGGGCAAACAGTGGAAACAGTGACAGATGTTATTTTCTTGGGTTCTCAAATCACTGCAGATGGTGACTGCAACCATGAAATTAAAAGATGCTTGCTCTTTGGAAGAAAGCTGTGACAAACCTAGACAGCATATTCAAAGGCAGAGATATCACTCTTCTGACAAAAGTCCATATAGTCAAAGCTATGGTTTTACTGGTAGTCGTGTATGGCTGTGATAGCTGGACCATAATGAAGGCTGAGCGTGCTGCAGTTCTTGGGGTTGCAAAGAGTCAGACATGACTGAGTGACTGATTACACAACCTATCTTTCCTTATTAGATGTATTCTTTGCAAATATTTTCTCCCATGCAGTAGACTGCCTTTTTGTTTTGTTTATATCTTCTGCTGTGCAAAAAGCCTTATAGTTAAATATAGTCCTGTTTTGTTTCCTTTGCCTAAGGAGACATATCCAAAAAATATTGGTAAGGCTAATTTGTAAGAATGCTCTTCATCATTTCTTCTAGGAGTTTTATGCTTTCAGGTCTCATATTTAAGTCTTTATTGTATTTTGAGTTTATTTTTGTACATGATGCAAGAATATAGCACAGTTTGATTCTTTTGATGATATATATTTATTTATTAAAGAGGCTGTCTTTTCTTCATTGCATATTCTTTTCTCCTTTGTTGTAGATTAATTGACAGTAGATATTTGGGTTTATTTCTGAGCTCTTTTTTCTAGTCCATTCATCTATGTGTCTGTTTTTCCCATTACTATGCTGTTTAGATTTCTGTATCTTTGTCCACTAGCATCACGTGGGAAGCCCTTGTACCTTTTTTAGTATAGTCTAAAGTTAGGGAGCATAATACCTCCAGCTCTGTTCATTTTTTCTTAAGATTGCTTAGGTAATTTGAGATCTTTTGTGGTTTCATGTGAACTTTAGAATTATTTTTTCTAATTCTGTGAAAAAATGTTTTGAATATTTTGATAGGGATTGTACTGAATCTGTAGATTACCTTAGAAACTATGGTCATGTTAACAGTAATGATTCTCCCAATCCATGTTAAACAAAGATCATGGTATTCAGTCCCATCACTTCATGGCAAATAGATGGGCAAACAGTGGAAACAGTGACAGATGTTATTTTCTTGGGTTCTCAAATCACTGCAGATGGTGACTGCAACCATGAAATTAAAAGATGCTTGCTCTTTGGAAGAAAGCTGTGACAAACCTAGACAGCATATTCAAAGGCAGAGATATCACTCTTCTGACAAAAGTCCATATAGTCAAAGCTATGGTTTTACTGGTAGTCGTGTATGGCTGTGATAGCTGGACCATAATGAAGGCTGAGCGTGCTGCAGTTCTTGGGGTTGCAAAGAGTCAGACATGACTGAGTGACTGATTACACAAGCTATCTTTCCATTTGTTTATGTCACCCAGTGTTATGTATTTTTCAAGCACAAATGTTTTATCTTCTTAGATTTATTTCTAAATTATATATTCTTTTTAATGTACTTGCAAATGTTTTTTTCTTAATTTCTCTTTCCAGTAGTTCATTGCTAGAGTATAGAAGTATGATAAATTTCCATATATTAATTTTGTATCCTGCAATTTTACTGAATTCATTTATTAGCTCAAATAATTTTTGATAATGTCTTTAAGATTTTCTGTATATGGTATCATATAATCTGCAAACAATGACTATTTTACTTCTTCCTTTCCAGTGTGGATTCCTTTTATTTCTTTTTCTAATTGATTTCTGAGGCTAGAACTTTTGATAGTCTGCTTAATAAAATGTGACAAAAGTAGGTTTTCTTGTCCTGTTGCAAATCTTAGAAGAAATCCTTTCTCTCACCATTGAGTATGATATTAGCTGTGTTTTTGTCACATATGACCTTTATATGGCTGTATTCCCTCTGTACTCACTCTGTTGAGGGTTTTTTTGGCCTCTTTTATTGGTTTATGTATTTACTTTCATCCATCTTTATTCTTTGGCCTGTGTGGGCCTCCCATCATAGTGACCTCTCTCTTTGCAGAGCACCGGCTCTGGTCTTGTGCTTCAGAGTGCTGGCTTGTAATTGGACACACCGGTCCAGCCACTCCTTGGCACATGGGATCTTCCTGGGCCAGAGGATCGAACTGGTGCCCCTTGCACTGCAAGGCGGACTCTTTACCCACTGGATCACCAGGGAAGCCCCTGCTGAGGGTTTTTGTCACAGATTGTTGTTACATCTTATCAAATGCTTCTTCTGCATCTGGTGAGATCATCTTAGGAATGTTATTCTTCAGTTTGTTAATGTGGAATATTACATTGATTGATTTTTAGATGTTCAATTATCTTTGCATCCCTTGGATAAATCCCCTTTGATCATGCTGCATGGTCATTTTAACATACTATTAGATTTGGTTTGCTATGATTTTGTTGTGGATATTTGTATATGTGTTTAGCAATGATACTGGTCTGTAATTTTCTCTTTTTTTGTGATATCTTTGTCTGCTTTTGGTATCAGGGCCTTTCAGAATGAGTTTGAAAGCATCCCTTTCTCTTCAATTAGTTTGAGAAGAATAGGTGTTGACTCTTTAAATGTTTGTCAGAATTCACCCATCAAATCATCTAGTCATGGACATTTGTGTTTTACTGATTCAATTTCATATCTGTCCATAAATTATCTGTTTATATCTTCTATTTCTTTTTGGTTCTTTCTTGGAAGAGTATACATTTTTAGGAATTTGTCCATTTCTTCTAGGTTGTCCATTTGATTGAAATATAATTGTTCATAGTAAGTCTTCTGATCTGTGATCTTGGAGAAGCAGCCTAATGTAGAAATTGTCCTGTGAAACCCAACAGCAACACTCCTCTCTGGTTATCAGAGCTACATACTCTAGGGATGTCCCATGTGTGGGCCGTGTGACCTCTTGTGTTGTAGCAGGACTGACCGCTATGGGTGCCTCAGCAGGCAGGACTGGCCCCTCGGCTCTCTAGTTGTGTGGGTGGCTACTGGCCAGCAGGTGGATGAGGCTAGGTCCCAGCACAGTCGGCTTTGGGGCCCATAGTGTTTTGGAACCTGTTACTTGTCCACTGGTGGGTGGGGCTGTGTCCCTGGCAGGTGGCTACCAGGTTCAGAGTGGTCTAATGGATGGGGTCAGTTCCTGGGGTGGGTTTGCTATGGGGCCTGGGAGCCCTGCAGCTGGTGTCAGTTCACACATAGGAGAGTAACCCCTGAACACTAATCAATTAGAGAGAGGACATGAAAATAGTGCTTGGTAGTGATAGAGGATGTTGGACAGGTTACCGTGAATGGTGTCAGATTCTTGATTTCCAACAGAGAAGAATTCATGTTGGAATCAAAAAGATTTGTCTTTGGTCACTCAGAGCTTTGTGAAATAAAAGTTTGTTAAAGAAAAAGGATAGAAAGAGAGAGAGCTTCCAGCACAGACACTGGAAGGGGAATAGAAGAGAACCCCCTTAGCAAGTTCAGGCAAGACAATTTGTATTTTCCAGTTCATTATTAAAACAATAGATTAAAAAAGTGTATCTTAAGGTTGTACAGGCCATGAAGGCCCACACCCACAGCAGTAATATGAGATTAGCTAGAGGTGAGTCTCCAGACTTCAGGGCTCGGTGAGACATTCTAATGTAAAGGCCTTGCTAGGTGCACAACATTAATGTGAGACAAGAAACTTAGTTTCAGCTTCAGTGTTGATCTTTATCATAACAAACATTTCAGGCTAGAAAATGTTTGCCATTCTTTTACCTCCCCCTCTCCTCCTTGGGACCCGCGGGCCTCCTTATCAAATCTGCTTATTAACCCCTTTCATTAACATCTGTGTCCTTACTGTAGAAAGAGGCCCCCAAAAGATCTGTGTGCCATGTGTGCCATCTCTTTATCCACGTGGACAGTTCCAGTTGTCTCTTGGCTCTCCTGGGGGCTCTCCAAGAGTGGTCAGGGGGTCTGACCCAGGATTCCATTAATAACTGCCTCTGGACTGGGCGTCAGAGCATGTGAGATTTGATGTGATCACTTTAAAAGCAGAGCCATTTAACCCTCGGCTCTCTAGTTGTGTGGGTGGCTACTGGCCAGCAGGTGGATGAGGCTAGGTCCCAGCACAGTCGGCTTTGGGGCCCATAGTGTTTTGGAACCTGTTACTTGTCCACTGGTGGGTGGGGCTGTGTCCCTGGCAGGTGGCTACCAGGTTCAGAGTGGTCTAATGGATGGGGTCAGTTCCTGGGGTGGGTTTGCTATGGGGCCTGGGAGCCCTGCAGCTGGTGTCAGTTCACACATAGGAGAGTAACCCCTGAACACTAATCAATTAGAGAGAGGACATGAAAATAGTGCTTGGTAGTGATAGAGGATGTTGGACAGGTTACCGTGAATGGTGTCAGATTCTTGATTTCCAACAGAGAAGAATTCATGTTGGAATCAAAAAGATTTGTCTTTGGTCACTCAGAGCTTTGTGAAATAAAAGTTTGTTAAAGAAAAAGGATAGAAAGAGAGAGAGCTTCCAGCACAGACACTGGAAGGGGAATAGAAGAGAACCCCCTTAGCAAGTTCAGGCAAGACAATTTGTATTTTCCAGTTCATTATTAAAACAATAGATTAAAAAAGTGTATCTTAAGGTTGTACAGGCCATGAAGGCCCACACCCACAGCAGTAATATGAGATTAGCTAGAGGTGAGTCTCCAGACTTCAGGGCTCGGTGAGACATTCTAATGTAAAGGCCTTGCTAGGTGCACAACATTAATGTGAGACAAGAAACTTAGTTTCAGCTTCAGTGTTGATCTTTATCATAACAAACATTTCAGGCTAGAAAATGTTTGCCATTCTTTTACCTCCCCCTCTCCTCCTTGGGACCCGCGGGCCTCCTTATCAAATCTGCTTATTAACCCCTTTCATTAACATCTGTGTCCTTACTGTAGAAAGAGGCCCCCAAAAGATCTGTGTGCCATGTGTGCCATCTCTTTATCCACGTGGACAGTTCCAGTTGTCTCTTGGCTCTCCTGGGGGCTCTCCAAGAGTGGTCAGGGGGTCTGACCCAGGATTCCATTAATAACTGCCTCTGGACTGGGCGTCAGAGCATGTGAGATTTGATGTGATCACTTTAAAAGCAGAGCCACTCTTTCCTAAGCCCTCCAGCCTCTTAGCAATAAGCCTTGCAGCCCTGCCAAGTCAGACCTCCTAGAGGCTCATCTTAATGGTCCATGACTGAGACAGGGTGCCCAATGTGGGGCTCAAACTCTTGGCTCCTTGGAGAGAACCTCTGCAGTTGTGATTATGCTCCCATTTGTGGGTGGCATATCTGACACCATGGTTCTTGACCATTTCTTTGTTATCTCCTCTCTATCTCCTTGTAATTCCTTCTTTATATCTTTTTTGCTCATTTTTGTGTTGTTTCTATAGTTACTCTGTAAACAGTTTTGTATTTTTTGTGCCTGTGGGAAGAGGAAAGCTTAGGTTAACCCTACCCTGCCAACCTGGCCACTACTGCCTATAAACATTGTTACACCAGCTTTTGACCTTAACTATTCTTATGGAGAAGCCCTCAAGCTACTCTAATTTTCCCTTTGGGAATAATTTGTACTGTTCTTCCAAGATGTCAAATATGTTTAAAATGTATCCTTGATATCCTGTAACATAAAAGCGTCTCAGGGTTGTTTTTTCTTTATCGAAATTCCTTGACATTCATTTTGCCTTTTCAATTGGAGTAACTCTTCTTTTTTCCTTAGAATCGAAGACATCACATCGAATATTTGGATGCTTTCCAATTTCGTTCTTTTGAGTTCTTTAGAGCAGTTGATAAAATGACATTGATCTTTCTTCAGTGGTGAACATGGGTGCAGTACCTTTCCTATGTTGAATTTTATTTCTCATTGTTTATAGCTGTGTTTACTGTGATTATTTTTGAAGTTGTCTATGTGTTAGTAATTTTATTTTCAACTGTGTCTATTGTATCCTATAATTTATTAATATTTTAAAGTTGCCTTGTTTTTTCTCATGTCTTAGTTTTCATCATGCTGGCATGTGAGCTTATATTTGTGCCCTTACTGTAGAAAGAGGCCCCAAAGATCTGTGTGCCATGTGTGCCATCTCTTTATCCACGTGGACAGTTCCAGTTGTCTCTTGGCTCTCCTGGGGCTCTCCAAGAGTGGTCAGGGGGTCTGACCCAGGATTCCATTAATAACTGCCTCTGGACTGGGCGTCAGAGCATGTGAGATTTGATGTGATCACTTTAAAAGCAGAGCCACTCTTTCCTAAGCCCTCCAGCCTCTTAGCAATAAGCCTTGCAGCCCTGCCAAGTCAGACCTCCTAGAGGCTCATCTTAATGGTCCATGACTGAGACAGGGTGCCCAATGTGGGGCTCAAACTCTTGGCTCCTTGGAGAGAACCTCTGCAGTTGTGATTATGCTCCCATTTGTGGGTGGCATATCTGACACCATGGTTCTTGACCATTTCTTTGTTATCTCCTCTCTATCTCCTTGTAATTCCTTCTTTATATCTTTTTTGCTCATTTTTGTGTTGTTTCTATAGTTACTCTGTAAACAGTTTTGTATTTTTTGTGCCTGTGGGAAGAGGAAAGCTTAGGTTAACCCTACCCTGCCAACCTGGCCACTACTGCCTATAAACATTGTTACACCAGCTTTTGACCTTAACTATTCTTATGGAGAAGCCCTCAAGCTACTCTAATTTTCCCTTTGGGAATAATTTGTACTGTTCTTCCAAGATGTCAAATATGTTTAAAATGTATCCTTGATATCCTGTAACATAAAAGCGTCTCAGGGTTGTTTTTTCTTTATCGAAATTCCTTGACATTCATTTTGCCTTTTCAATTGGAGTAACTCTTCTTTTTTCCTTAGAATCGAAGACATCACATCGAATATTTGGATGCTTTCCAATTTCGTTCTTTTGAGTTCTTTAGAGCAGTTGATAAAATGACATTGATCTTTCTTCAGTGGTGAACATGGGTGCAGTACCTTTCCTATGTTGAATTTTATTTCTCATTGTTTATAGCTGTGTTTACTGTGATTATTTTTGAAGTTGTCTATGTGTTAGTAATTTTATTTTCAACTGTGTCTATTGTATCCTATAATTTATTAATATTTTAAAGTTGCTTGCTCTTTTGTTTTATTTTCTCATGTCTTTATTCCTCTTGCTCATTTCATCATGCTGGCATGTGAGCTTATATTTGTGTGCTCATTTTATTTATTACAATTCTTTCACTGAGTATAGGTTAAGGTACTATTAAGGAAACCTCCTTCTGTTGAATAGGTTTTTATGTAGGCTGGTTCTTTCTCTCTTCTTTTAAATTACTTTAAAACAGTCTTCATTTTTAACATGTCCATATGCTTGTCAGAGGGCTTCCCGGGTGGCACTAGGGGTAAAGAACATGTCTGTCAGTATAGGAGACATAAGAGATGCAGGTTCAATTCCTGGGTGGGGACGATCCCCTGAAGGAGGACACAGCAACCTGTTCTAGTGTTCTTGCCTGGAGAATCCCATGGACAGAGGATCCTGGTGGGCTACAGTCCACAGGGCTGCAGAGGCAGACACAACTGAGGCGACTTAGCACACACCCATGCATGCTTGTCAGATTGTTTATTTTCTCTTCTTCTACTGTTCTGTCCAGATATGACATTCATTTTGAACTGTGAGGATGACTTCCTGACTTATTTTCCTAAGACATACCTGCTTCCCTTTGCACCAAGATTTCAAAACAGAGGAGCAAATGAATGTATCTGCATCTAACCTCTACCTCTGTCCTTCCTCGATAAAACAAAAGACAGGGTCCAGTGGATCTGTAGAGGATGAAAAGGAAATTAGATATGTAAGTTCTTTCCCCCTGTTTTTAATTAAATAATATGAACTCAAGTCCTTTTGTACATTCTTTTCAGAGTATTTATTCAGCTCTTGGATGATGTTTTTGGTCATCCCACAGGGTACCAATATACTGAGTCTCAGTTATCTTTTCTGTAAATGAGAGCAATAAACCAAGATTGCTGATCTCAGTGACCTGCTTACAGACATCAATAAAACTACTTATAAAGTATCATTTATATTCTAAAGGACAATTTCAATATAAAGTATCAAGTTACTCTTAGATATCTTGTATCATATATATATATATATTATATATATTATAGGTGTTCTTAATTAGACGTTCTATTTATGGCAAATTGGACATAAAAGATTTTGGTGGAAATATTTGAAGAAAAATTTTTGCAAATTATCAGAAGATTATTACCAGTGGGAAAATTACACCATACACATATTTTCTTGATATTTTTGTTAGTAAGAATTATAAAATAAACCTTTAGGAGGTTTATTCATGTAGATTTGATTCCAATAAGAAGTAATTTCTGAGAAGAAGTTTAAAAATAAATGAAAATATGTAGAAAACTTAAAAATAAATTAGCTTTATATGTCTTTTCTGATTTGATTTTGTGGTTTTTCAATTTTTTTTCTTTATTTCACATTTATTTTTTAATCATTGTGGGACAAAAGCAGTTTGCTTATTTTTTCAGGCTTCTGCTAAATAGCTTGCATTATCTTTGTCAGTCTTATTGTTATTTATCTATTCTCTGCTTTATGTTATTTTTAAAGAGTTTTATCATTTTCTACTCTGTATTAATTACTATATTTCTTTGTTACTATATTATTTTATTACCATTAGAAGGTGAACTGAGTAAATACATATATTTTCCAATGCAAATTATATCAGAATGAAAGACCCATGGTGATTATGGTCAGGAAACCAGGGTGGTAAAAGGAGCTAAATGAAGTTTAGCAACTGGTTTAGTGATGGATTGCCACGTGAAAAGAAAGAATCATAGGGATCAATTTTCAAGTGCTTTATCAACCACCAGCTGAAGTTCAGAAGACAGGAAAAATAGTCAGATGACCCAGAGGGTCAGATATATATAGTATCAAGTAAGTTTTCTTTCCCCTGTTTTAATTAAATAATATGAACTCAAGTCCTTTTGTACATTCTTTTCAGAGTATTTATTCAGCTCTTGGATGATGTTTTTGGTCATCCCACAGGGTACCAATATACTGAGTCTCAGTTATCTTTTCTGTAAATGAGAGCAATAAACCAAGATTGCTGATCTCAGTGACCTGCTTACAGACATCAATAAAACTACTTATAAAGTATCATTTATATTCTAAAGGACAATTTCAATATAAAGTATCAAGTTACTCTTAGATATCTTGTATCATATATATATATATATTATATATATTATAGGTGTTCTTAATTAGACGTTCTATTTATGGCAAATTGGACATAAAAGATTTTGGTGGAAATATTTGAAGAAAAATTTTTGCAAATTATCAGAAGATTATTACCAGTGGGAAAATTACACCATACACATATTTTCTTGATATTTTTGTTAGTAAGAATTATAAAATAAACCTTTAGGAGGTTTATTCATGTAGATTTGATTCCAATAAGAAGTAATTTCTGAGAAGAAGTTTAAAAAATAAATGAAAATATGTAGAAAACTTAAAAATAAATTAGCTTTATATGTCTTTTCTGATTTGATTTTGTGGTTTTTCAATTTTTTTTCTTTATTTCACATTTATTTTTTAATCATTGTGGGACAAAAGCAGTTTGCTTATTTTTTCAGGCTTCTGCTAAATAGCTTGCATTATCTTTGTCAGTCTTATTGTTATTTATCTATTCTCTGCTTTATGTTATTTTTAAAGAGTTTTATCATTTTCTACTCTGTATTAATTACTATATTTCTTTGTTACTATATTATTTTATTACCATTAGAAGGTGAACTGAGTAAATACATATATTTTCCAATGCAAATTATATCAGAATGAAAGACCCATGGTGATTATGGTCAGGAAACCAGGGTGGTAAAAGGAGCTAAATGAAGTTTAGCAACTGGTTTAGTGATGGATTGCCACGTGAAAAGAAAGAATCATAGGGATCAATTTTCAAGTGCTTTATCAACCACCAGCTGAAGTTCAGAAGACAGGAAAAATAGTCAGATGACCCAGAGGGTCAGATATATATAGTATGACCCCAGTAATAAGGGAAATGATTATATTAGGGGTTATCACATTAGGTCATAGTGTGACATTATGTGATAAATTACAAATAGGAGAGAAGGAGCATACCTATAACCTTAAAAAAAAAGACACAGATTTTTCAGACTGTTAGTAGAAACTATTTGCTTGTTTTGCACAATAGAATGTATTTTCATTTTTAATATTTTTGTAGAACACAGGGGCACCAACTCCATGCATCATCTGGTGGCTAAGGAAAGTAACATCACTCTGTTTTCAAATGCATTCATTTTTCAATTAATATTACAAATCTCATTAATAATAATAATAGCTAACAATTATTGAGTGCTTAGGGGCTTCTCTGTTGTCTCAGATGGGAAAGAATTTGCCAGCAATGCAGGAGACCAGGGTTCAGTCCTTGGGTCTGGAAGCCCCTGGGCAAGGAAATGAGTAATGTGACAGGTAGTAATCTGAACACTTTATTCCATAAAATATCCCATGAGATAGTTATTGCTTTTCACTATTTTATGGATAAGGAAACTTAAGAAGTAGTTATGGAAATTAAGCAAGGCCACTGGGCTAGGAAGATTTGGAGTGTGTTCACACCTACAAGTTCTGGTTCTGGAACCCACACAGGAAAAAGAGTAGTGAACCTAGGAGACATCAGCCATTCCTCAGGTCTTATTGAAATCCATATGTGCTCCCATCACGTGAAGAGGATGAAGAGAGGAAAGAAATCAAATGTTCTCCTGAGAAGCTTACGATCTAGTTGAGAAGTCATGAAAGGAAAAAAAAAAAAATGAGGAGCCACAATTTTAATTGTTTGTAATTTAAATTAGAACTTGATTTATATAAGCCATAATAGCTATTTTTATGTTTGTTTTTTTAGAAGGCCTGGTACAAGAGGTGGGCCTTTTAAAAGGAGTTAAGATTTGTATGGGTGGAAGGGAGAGAGAATATTTGTAGTGACAATATTACATTTTACTTACCTGTTGTGACTGTTAAGAACACTACCACCCTTTTCTAGGAAGCAGCTGACTTCAAAGACAACTTAAATCATACACACAAATGCTTTTCTGTTTGCCTATGACAAGAGCAGACACAGAGCCTCTGAAGTTCCATTCTTTTCATAAAATATCAGCTGAGTTGTTTGTTTCATGGACCAGTGTGGACAAATATGTCTACTAACTTGACTTGTCCAAACTTAAGTTTCTCTCCTTCCTCCAGATTCTTAAACTTTGATCCCCTTTCAATCTGAGCTAACAAACAGCCTCTCTTTAAGGACCTGCTAACTCAACGGAAAATGTTCTCTAATGGACATGTGACATGTGATCATGCCAGCCATGCATTCCATTATTTAGGAGCTTTCAAAGTTTCTTTACCCTTCCCTTAAAATAAAAGTCATTTTTTGCTCAGACACTTGCAGATAACATAGTAGGAGTATCCTATTGCAGTTGCTCCCTTTGCCCTATTGAATCATGCCTTTCTGCTCTTGTTTAGTCTTCAAATAAAGTCTCCTTGTGTAACTCCAGAAAGAACAATGTAAGGGAAAAGACTCACACACAGAGGAAGAAATGAAGGACTTCATTGTTTACGAGATAGGAACAAACAAGCCTGAAAAGAGCAAAGAACAGAAAGTATAATTTTCAGGGTGCAGGGAAATACTGTGTGAGCAACATGGAGTAACCTAAGACTGATTTGTTTATCTGAAAAATCATAACTAAAACTGTAATAAAGACATTGCTGTCTAAGATGAACTGAGTGCCTATATCATACAAAGTTCTTTTCAGGGTTAGCTGTTTTACCCCCGTGGGAGTTCTAGGAATTAGAGACGGCTTGTAAGCAATGAATTTTATCTCTCAAAAGTCACATATGAAAGCCCCAACCCCTAGTGTGACTGTATTTGGAAATTGGCCTCATATGGATGTAAGAAATGCTGAGAGGTCATGAGGATGAAATCTTACCCTGAGAAGACTGGTTTCCTTACAAAAATGAATGAGGCAACAGAGATCTCTCTCCCCCAAGTATGCACACTGGAAAGGTCATGTGAGGGCCCTGCAAGAAGTTCACCATCTGCAAGTCAAGAGGAGGGGTCTTAACCATTAACCAATGTTGAGAGCAGCTTGATCTTGAACTTCAAGCCTAACAGTGTGGGGGACTCCACCGGTTCTAATGAGATTTCAGTGGAGGGCTTCAAGCATAAATGGGTCAGCAATTTGGCAGGAAGTGTCATGGCTTAGAAAGATGATTGAATAAGATTAATTCAGAGCTCCTTAACTCCAGATTCTTTCCTTCTATAATCTAGGTTTAGGTGACTAGACAACAGGGTAAGATGATAGTGAAAACACAGAGGTAGGCGGACATATATTGTCTTTCCAAAAATTTTTCATTATAAAAACAATGCATAACACTTTGCCCTGGACGGAAAATGTTCTCTAATGGACATGTGACATGTGATCATGCCAGCCATGCATTCCATTATTTAGGAGCTTTCAAAGTTTCTTTACCCTTCCCTTAAAATAAAAGTCATTTTTTGCTCAGACACTTGCAGATAACATAGTAGGAGTATCCTATTGCAGTTGCTCCCTTTGCCCTATTGAATCATGCCTTTCTGCTCTTGTTTAGTCTTCAAATAAAGTCTCCTTGTGTAACTCCAGAAAGAACAATGTAAGGGAAAAGACTCACACACAGAGGAAGAAATGAAGGACTTCATTGTTTACGAGATAGGAACAAACAAGCCTGAAAAGAGCAAAGAACAGAAAGTATAATTTTCAGGGTGCAGGGAAATACTGTGTGAGCAACATGGAGTAACCTAAGACTGATTTGTTTATCTGAAAAATCATAACTAAAACTGTAATAAAGACATTGCTGTCTAAGATGAACTGAGTGCCTATATCATACAAAGTTCTTTTCAGGGTTAGCTGTTTTACCCCGGGGGAGTTCTAGGAATTAGAGACGGCTTGTAAGCAATGAATTTTATCTCTCAAAAGTCACATATGAAAGCCCCAACCCCTAGTGTGACTGTATTTGGAAATTGGCCTCATATGGATGTAAGAAATGCTGAGAGGTCATGAGGATGAAATCTTACCCTGAGAAGACTGGTTTCCTTACAAAAATGAATGAGGCAACAGAGATCTCTCTCCCCCAAGTATGCACACTGGAAAGGTCATGTGAGGGCCCTGCAAGAAGTTCACCATCTGCAAGTCAAGAGGAGGGGTCTTAACCATTAACCAATGTTGAGAGCAGCTTGATCTTGAACTTCAAGCCTAACAGTGTGGGGGACTCCACCGGTTCTAATGAGATTTCAGTGGAGGGCTTCAAGCATAAATGGGTCAGCAATTTGGCAGGAAGTGTCATGGCTTAGAAAGATGATTGAATAAGATTAATTCAGAGCTCCTTAACTCCAGATTCTTTCCTTCTATAATCTAGGTTTAGGTGACTAGACAACAGGGTAAGATGATAGTGAAAACACAGAGGTAGGCGGACATATATTGTCTTTCCAAAAATTTTTCATTATAAAAACAATGCATAACACTTTGCCCTGGAGGTAAGGATGCCTTAAACTCAATATAATTCATAGCATTTTCAGTACATATCTATTCCATTTGTTGTATTCACACAATAATATATTATGGCTGTTATTCCAGGGTAGTGTGTACAAGCTATTTTGTTAGCTATTGTCTTGTATTGCATTTATTATGTTTGTGACCTAACTTACTTAACCTGAGCTCGATTAATAGACCTTCAGATAGTTTTCAGTTTTTCATTTTTCATAGTTGATAAGAGTAAACACCGATAAATGCTTTTGAGGATATATATGTAAATTCATACAGATATTTGTTAAATTTTATAAGAATTTATTCCACAATTTCTAGGTATAGACTTCCTGAGTCAGATGTTAAACACATTTTAAACTGTGAAAAATTGCCAAAAAAATTGCCAAGCTATTTTCTAAAAATGAATCAACTTTATAGCTCAGTAGCAGGAAATTAAGTGCCCATATTCCCTGCCAACACTAATCTTTTGCATTTTAGTTTTCCCATTCAGTGGTAAGAAAAGTATCACTTGTAAGAATACATGATTGAAGTAAAACTCTGCTTTTTTGTTAGAACTGTTTAAGTGACCTTGTTTATAAAAAAATAAATAAATAAAAGAAGAGGGCATGATCTGAATAGTTCAGTGTTCTGCACCTCATCTCAGAGCTAATCTCTGCTAGTGGTTTTACACCCCTCATGTAACAGCGTTCTGTCACTTGTTTTCTTTTCTTTAACAGACATTACAAATATTTTAGAGCAGTTTTAGGTTGACAGAAAAAACTGAAAGGAAGGTACAAAAATCTTCCACGTATCC
Source organism: Tragulus kanchil (assembly GCA_022376925.1). Classification (NCBI taxonomy): domain Eukaryota; kingdom Metazoa; phylum Chordata; class Mammalia; order Artiodactyla; family Tragulidae; genus Tragulus; species Tragulus kanchil. The sequence goes on along the minus strand of JAIOJX010000024.1, from coordinate 89,361,553 downwards.
CTTGTCCCACGCATGCGTAGCCTCCCTGACGTCAACATTCCCCACCAGAATGGAAACCTAACACAGCATAATCAATCAGAATCCATAGTTTATATCAGGCTTCACTGGGGGCAGTAGGCAGTCTATGGACCTGGACAGTATGTCCTCTGAGATGGTATCATACAGAGTATTCCACTACCCTAAACATCCTCTCTGCTCCATCTGTTTTATATACTACGTCCTGGATTGTCCTACATTTTATGAGCACACTTTTTAAACATCTAGGTAGTTTTCTACTTACAGTATTTGACAAAATCAGCTTCATACTGATAAATGAACATTTATTTGTTTCCAAATGGTTGCTATTATTTATAAACCCATAATAAGCACTCTTAATATAACATCTTTAGGGCGCCTTTGTAAGTCAATCCATAGGATAATGAAAGATTTTAAATGAGGAGCACAAAAGAATGAGTCAGTCACTATGAACATAGTCGTGCATAGAACTGGGCAACAGTGAAAGCATACAAATTTAATGTCAGCAAATAAATGAGAGACAAGAAAGATATGGGAAACTAACATTTGTTTGGGGCATATTATGTACCAAAGGTATAATCTCATTTTTCCCATGAACTAGATTTCAAGTTAACAAACATCATCCGCAGTTTTAGAGGACTGACCTTAATCAAGTTCAGAAGAGAACAAGTGACTTTATGCGATTGTTCATATTGGGGGATAGAACTGGCCTTGAGATCAAAGTGCATATTCCTGTAGAGAAGTCCTGAGGCTGAGGCGGTCACCTTGGACCATCTGCAGGCTTTGTGGTGGAGCAGGCTTTGAGGCAGGGCTGGCCTGCCCCAGAATCGGCCCTCTCCGCTGTTACACTACACTGCTCACAAAGGAAAAGCCATCAGAAACAAAATAGACACTATTCCTCAAAGGCTTAATGTTCTTCCTCAAACTGGTCACAAGACGAGCACTGGGATAAAGCAGATGTCCAGGTAAAACAAGTGGGGAGATCGTTCATACCTAATGTGGTCGCAGGTGTTCCTTGTTGAAAATTCCAGAGAACTGCACTGTACGTGGAAGCCTAAGGGCCTGTGAAAATATAAATGTCACCATTGCTGAATATTGGTAAGTTTCAAAAAATACTGTTTTGATCTGGAGAAAAATTAGCATCAGAAAAATGTTACGTAAGTGGAACAAAAAGATATTGTAAGTAAAATTGCCCAAGCAATATCTGTTGTAATGTAGCCACTAAATAGTCATTTAAATTTCATTTTACTATTTTAAAAGATTGTGCAAATTTAATAACAAACTATAAGTGAAACAATCTTCCTGCTAATGCAGAAGACCTGGGTTCAATCCCTGGATCAAGAAGATCCCCTGAAGAAGGAAATAGCAACCCGCTCTAATATTCTTGCTTGGGACATCCCATGGACAGCGGAGCCTGGCAGGCTATAGTCCATAAGATGGCAAAAGAGTGGGACATCACTTAGTGACTCTAAGCAACAACAACAATATTAGAAGTAGATTTTGAATGCATTTTATTCATTCAATGGAAACTTTACAATTGCTAAAATTGCCACTTTAAAGTAAATCAAATGAAATCATAAATATAATTTAGCACATAACTGTTGTTAGACCCAGAAGGAATTAAGAACTTTAAATGATGCCCGTATTGAGAAAATGAAACCACACTAAATGTAACCTAGTCATAAATGTCTGTTAGTATATGTAAAGTCCTGAAAAATTATAGAATTATAAAAAAAAAAAAAAACCTCAATCAGGTCTTCCCTCTGATGGTCCAGTGGGTAAAGAGCCTGTCTTGCCGTGCAGGGGGGCCCGATGCGATTCCTGGCCCAGGAAGATCCCACGTGCCGTGGAGTGGCTGGACGATGTGTCCAATTGTGAGCCAGCCCTCTGGAGCACTTCTGCCCAGAGCCGGTGCTCTGTGGCGAGGGAGGCCGCTGCGATGGGAAGCCTACACAGGTGTAGGAATAAAAGTGAATAAAAACTAAAATAAAGAAAAAACACAATAAAAGAGGCCAAAATTTAAAAAAAAAAAAAAAAAAAAGCATAAAATGTCTTTGTCTTTAAAACACATTAACTCAATCAAACCATTTTCTAAATTATTGTGCTTTACAAGCTTAACTGTATGCTAGATATGAATATTACAAAAAGAGAAGATAGAGCAATTAGCGTTTCAAGAATGGTTGAATTCCACTGAAATTCAGGAGGAGACAAGAGATAATATTACCCATCATAGTTTCTGTGTCTCAATGGGAGAATGTATTTTATTCCACTGTGCATGCTAGGTTGCTTTAGTCATGTCCAACTGGAGAAAATTAGCATCAGAAAAATGTTACGTAAGTGGAACAAAAGATATTGTAAGTAAAATTGCCCAAGCAATATCTGTTGTAATGTAGCCACTAAATAGTCATTTAAATTTCATTTTACTATTTTAAAAGATTGTGCAAATTTAATAACAAACTATAAGTGAAACAATCTTCCTGCTAATGCAGAAGACCTGGGTTCAATCCCTGGATCAAGAAGATCCCCTGAAGAAGGAAATAGCAACCCGCTCTAATATTCTTGCTTGGGACATCCCATGGACAGCGGAGCCTGGCAGGCTATAGTCCATAAGATGGCAAAAGAGTGGGACATCACTTAGTGACTCTAAGCAACAACAACAATATTAGAAGTAGATTTTGAATGCATTTTATTCATTCAATGGAAACTTTACAATTGCTAAAATTGCCACTTTAAAGTAAATCAAATGAAATCATAAATATAATTTAGCACATAACTGTTGTTAGACCCAGAAGGAATTAAGAACTTTAAATGATGCCCGTATTGAGAAAATGAAACCACACTAAATGTAACCTAGTCATAAATGTCTGTTAGTATATGTAAAGTCCTGAAAAATTATAGAATTATAATAAAAAACCTCAATCAGGTCTTCCCTCTGATGGTCCAGTGGGTAAAGAGCCTGTCTTGCCGTGCAGGGGGGCCCGATGCGATTCCTGGCCCAGGAAGATCCCACGTGCCGTGGAGTGGCTGGACGATGTGTCCAATTGTGAGCCAGCCCTCTGGAGCACTTCTGCCCAGAGCCGGTGCTCTGTGGCGAGGGAGGCCGCTGCGATGGGAAGCCTACACAGGTGTAGGAATAAAAGTGAATAAAAACTAAAATAAAGAAAAAACACAATAAAAGAGGCCAAAATTTAAAAAAAAAAAAAAAAAAAAGCATAAAATGTCTTTGTCTTTAAAACACATTAACTCAATCAAACCATTTTCTAAATTATTGTGCTTTACAAGCTTAACTGTATGCTAGATATGAATATTACAAAAAGAGAAGATAGAGCAATTAGCGTTTCAAGAATGGTTGAATTCCACTGAAATTCAGGAGGAGACAAGAGATAATATTACCCATCATAGTTTCTGTGTCTCAATGGGAGAATGTATTTTATTCCACTGTGCATGCTAGGTTGCTTTAGTCATGTCCAACTCTTTGAAACCCTATGGGCTGTAGTCTTCCAGACTCCTCTGTCCATGGGGTTCTCTAGGCAAGAGTACTAGAATGGGTTCTCGTGCCTTTCTCCAGGAAAGACCCAGGAATCAAACCTGCATTTCTTATGTCTTCTGCATCGACAAGCACGTACTTTACCACTAGTGCCACCTGGGAAGCATAGCACCTTTATTCCACCAAATACATACCAGTATGACTTGAAAATAAAAGCAGTTGAGACGATAATACCTAATTTTAGCAAAATGTTACATGTGACTGATCTTACAAAGTAGTTCACATTATGATGCCTGACATTCTTGTTTTTTAAACAAATTTATTATTAAATTTGTTAAATGTGTTCTCTAATGCAAACATTTTTTTCAGGCACATAAAAAGTAAGCACAGTTGAATAACGAGGCATTTCAAATCAAGTTATGGTAAACTATAACAATCTTTACTATACACACTGAATCAATTCTCTAAACTGCCAGATAAGAAGCAGATTTTCATAAGCCTATAGAGAAAGATCTATGATTTCAAGAGAAAACATATATTACTACTGTCTCCTTTTATAAAATAAACAGAAGGGAGGAAAGAAAAGTTTCTCCAAATTGTATTTCCAAAACTATTCCTCTGGATCCAGAATCAAAAATATCTGTAAACTCTAATTAGAAAATACTAAGTTAGTTCTTTTGCTCCAGCCAGAAGTAAGTGAACCACTGAGAAGCAGGCACTGCATTTTTCACAGGTTCGGAACACAGATGTCAGGGTTCTACCAGCTGGGTTCTGACACTTAATCAGCTGTGAGCCTTGAGCACATTCCTTGGAATTCAGTTCCTTCATCTGTCCCCTCATCAGTAAAACATTTGCTGATGCTAATTGTAGTAATGATGCTTTCAAAGCATCATGAAGATTTTGAGTTAACATGTGCCAAGCCCCTAGAATAGTCTTTAGAACGTAGCAGATGAACAGGTGCCATGTAAAGGTCAGCTGTTATTGTTAGGGTTTTTTTTTTTTTTAATAAAAATGTTTTTTCCAATCAAGTATCTCACAGTCCAGCCCCCCTTAAACTAGTCTAGAGAAGACCAGGAAGAAGTGCTACTGCAATGTGATAAGTATTAAGATTGCTACCTGCAGAGTGCTTCATACCTTACAAGTAGAATGCTTATTATGTAATTTGCTTAAGAATAGGTCCCAAGGGGGCTTCCCTGGTGGTCCAGTGGGTAAGGACACCGCCTTGCATTGCAAGGGGCGCCAGTTCGATCCCTGGCCTGGGAAGATCCCACGTGCCTTGGAGCAGCTGGACCGATGTGTCCAATGACCGAGCTGGAGCTCTGGAGCGCATGCACCCAGAGCCAGTGCTCTGCGACAACAGAGGCCACTGCGATGGGAGGCCCACACGGGCCAAAGAACAATGGCGGATGAAAATAGATAAATGAAAGACCAATAGTAGTGGCCCGCCCACCCCCCTCCCTTCCCACTTCCCCCCTAAATAAATAAAGAAAGAAATATTTAAAAAAGAAAAAGAGACAATTAAAAAAAAAAAAGAAGAATAGGTTCCAAGGACAGTGAATGATGGAACCAGAATTCAACGTAGGTGGGCTGGCATTAGAGCCTGCTTGCTTACTTAATCTGAGACTTTGCTTTCTTGGAACACAGAAGAACGACTTTGGATATATAGGTTCCCTGTACTCTGGAGTCTTGCTGAGTTCAAACCCCATTCTACCATGTATGACTCTGTTTACTTAATTCTTAAAATGGGTATATAAACTAGTTTTTTTTCTTTTTTGAGGCTTAGAGAAGGTAAATAACTAAGTTCCCTAAGGAAACATGACTAGAAAACGGAACAGCCGGTATTGGACATAAATCTATACTCTTCCCAAAACACTACACCGCCCATCCATTTCATTCTTAATTAATCTTCCCCAAACACTGTAAGATAAGCCCTATGATCGACCTTCTTATAAACAGTACAATACATTGCATGACTTGTGCGAGTCCACCTAGTTATGTGTAACTCTTGGGACAAGTCTATGATAGACCTCACTGAACTATTCTGGGGATCAAGCTGCCCATCCCACTGATGTTTTGGGCAGATGAAAAGCTAATTCATCCAGCCTTTGCTATAAGATCCTGCTTGTTGGTAAATGAATCTCAAGTATGAACTAGACCATTATATAGCAGTCATTTGTTTTTTAAATCCTGATCCAAATGATTCTTGGAAATAATACAGACTTAGAAAGGCACCAGACTAAGATGTCTCAAGTATTGAATTCTTGACGGCATTAATATAAGTCCCAAGGGGCTTCCCTGGTGGTCCAGTGGGTAAGGACACCGCCTTGCATTGCAAGGGGCGCCAGTTCGATCCCTGGCCTGGGAAGATCCCACGTGCCTTGGAGCAGCTGGACCGATGTGTCCAATGACCGAGCTGGAGCTCTGGAGCGCATGCACCCAGAGCCAGTGCTCTGACAACAGAGGCCACTGCGATGGGAGGCCCACACGGGCCAAAGAACAATGGCGGATGAAAATAGATAAATGAAAGACCAATAGTAGGGGCCCCCCCCACCCCCCCCCCTCCCACTTCCCCCCTAAATAAATAAAGAAAGAAATATTTAAAAAAGAAAAAGAGACAATTAAAAAAAAAAAAGAAGAATAGGTTCCAAGGACAGTGAATGATGGAACCAGAATTCAACGTAGGTGGGCTGGCATTAGAGCCTGCTTGCTTACTTAATCTGAGACTTTGCTTTCTTGGAACACAGAAGAACGACTTTGGATATATAGGTTCCCTGTACTCTGGAGTCTTGCTGAGTTCAAACCCCATTCTACCATGTATGACTCTGTTTACTTAATTCTTAAAATGGGTATATAAACTAGTTTTTTTTCTTTTTTGAGGCTTAGAGAAGGTAAATAACTAAGTTCCCTAAGGAAACATGACTAGAAAACGGAACAGCCGGTATTGGACATAAATCTATACTCTTCCCAAAACACTACACCGCCCATCCATTTCATTCTTAATTAATCTTCCCCAAACACTGTAAGATAAGCCCTATGATCGACCTTCTTATAAACAGTACAATACATTGCATGACTTGTGCGAGTCCACCTAGTTATGTGTAACTCTTGGGACAAGTCTATGATAGACCTCACTGAACTATTCTGGGGATCAAGCTGCCCATCCCACTGATGTTTTGGGCAGATGAAAAGCTAATTCATCCAGCCTTTGCTATAAGATCCTGCTTGTTGGTAAATGAATCTCAAGTATGAACTAGACCATTATATAGCAGTCATTTGTTTTTTAAATCCTGATCCAAATGATTCTTGGAAATAATACAGACTTAGAAAGGCACCAGACTAAGATGCTACTACCATAGAGTATTTGGAAAGTTTCTTTTTGGAACTGAGTCAGCACTATTCAGAATTTTTAAGTGAGTTTATTTAAATATTCATTTAAATCATTGAAAATACATATTATATTGATATACTTCCTCATTTTACCAACAAATTATATAAGGAGTCTTAAGGATGGCATTTTATATTTGTTAATAGATCTCTAGAAAATATCTTCTTTTAAAGCTGAAATTAATGGTGATAAAAGTCATCCTTGATTTAGAGATTGCATTATGCATGGCACTTACACCAAACAGATGGTACACTCAAATTAGGATTATCTGGGGGGGAGTTTACTGGTAAATCAACAAGTTTTAAAGGCATGGGGAAACCACAAGGAATGGAGTATATGTCTGAAGCTGTTACCATCCCTGGGCCTGTGTGTATGAGGGAAAGGAGGGCTTGCTGGAATCTGGAAGGATCGAAAGACAAAATTATCTAAGAATAATTTTCCAGTGATACAGTTTTATCTCTGGATTGGATTGCCCAATTGTCCTTGATAAACCTAAAAATAATTCTTATTTTTGATACAGTAACAGGAGTGTGCTAAACATGTATAAAAGAAATGGTTGGATAACTAACAGTTATAGTGCCATAATTCTCATATAGTGTTTCCCAACAGAAAAAAAATGCAAAATAACAGCAAATCTTTTATTTCATTGTTTCTTTTTTGGACTAAAGTCAGGATTTTATTTATAACTTTATCATGTAACTATTCTTTCACACTGAACTTTCTGCCTCAAAAGGATTAGATACTAAAGGAGATAACTGCCCTTTAATTTTTGCCAAGATGAAAGAATTCTCCACTAAATTTGTTCTATGCTAAAATAAGATAAGAATTAAAACACATAAATTTGCATTCTCAATATAAAAGTTTACATTTAAAAAAATGTGAGTTAGTCATGTTTTTCAAGTCTGGAAACATTTTTAAATTAGGACTGTACTGATAGGCATTTAAAAAAGAGACTTTATCATTTTCAAGTCACAGTTTTTTTCCACTGATAAATCTTTTTTTCAGATCAAAATTTCTTTACTACCAGTATATTGAACTGATAGCATTTTGTACTGTTTGATTTAATGATGGACCTGTATGAACATTAAGTTAATTAATCTTACATGTTTTACTGAGTCCATCTTTTTCCAACCATACAGTTTGTTGAAAGCAAGATTTGAAATCTATGTTCTTATTTTGTTTTTGTAAAGCAAAACAGAAAACACTAACATAGCATCTACTTTAGACCAGGGGAAAGATTTGTGTTTTTTTTCCTCTTTATTGGTTTTTTATTTATTTATTTTCGTCATCTTTTTTCTTCTTTGGCCTGTGTGGACCTCCCATTGCAGTGGCCTCTCTCCTTGCAGGGCACTGGCTCTGGGCGTATGTACTCCAGAGTGCTGGCTTATAATTGAACACACTGGTCCAGCTGCTCCATGGCACATGGGATCTTCCCTGGCCAGGAATCGAACTGGTGCCCCTTGTATTTCAAGGCAGACTCTTTACCCACTGGACCACCAGGGAAGCCCAGGAGGAAATATTTTATAATAAGGAATGTAGCAAATATATTTGTTTGTTTCATATAGTGTAAAATAATTGTAATTTCTTAAAGTTCAGGTGTTTGCAACAAGTTTAAAAAGAAACCAACTTCTAAAGAGACATTTCTAGAAATTCTTGTTACAAGATTTACAGAAATTTTATAGAAGGCTCTATTGTAAGCCAGAGTAGGAGGCCTTCTAACACACTGTGAATTGTTTTTAGTTATCATATGGCCCTATAGAAAGCAATGAACAAGTAATAAATTATAACACAGTTCACTTAAGAGTTTCTTTTTGGACTAAAGTCAGATTTAAAATTTTTAAATTTTTGAACTTTCTGCCTCAAAAGGATTAGATACTAAAGGAGATAACTGCCCTTTAATTTTTGCCAAGATGAAAGAATTCTCCACTAAATTTGTTCTATGCTAAAATAAGATAAGAATTAAAACACATAAATTTGCATTCTCAATATAAAAGTTTACATTTAAAAATGTGAGTTAGTCATGTTTTTCAAGTCTGGAAACATTTTTAAATTAGGACTGTACTGATAGGCATTTAAAAAAGAGACTTTATCATTTTCAAGTCACAGTTTTTTTCCACTGATAAATCTTTTTTTCAGATCAAAATTTCTTTACTACCAGTATATTGAACTGATAGCATTTTGTACTGTTTGATTTAATGATGGACCTGTATGAACATTAAGTTAATTAATCTTACATGTTTTACTGAGTCCATCTTTTTCCAACCATACAGTTTGTTGAAAGCAAGATTTGAAATCTATGTTCTTATTTTGTTTTTGTAAAGCAAAACAGAAAACACTAACATAGCATCTACTTTAGACCAGGGGAAAGATTTGTGTTTTTTTTCCTCTTTATTGGTTTTTTATTTATTTATTTTCGTCATCTTTTTTCTTCTTTGGCCTGTGTGGACCTCCCATTGCAGTGGCCTCTCTCCTTGCAGGGCACTGGCTCTGGGCGTATGTACTCCAGAGTGCTGGCTTATAATTGAACACACTGGTCCAGCTGCTCCATGGCACATGGGATCTTCCCTGGCCAGGAATCGAACTGGTGCCCCTTGTATTTCAAGGCAGACTCTTTACCCACTGGACCACCAGGGAAGCCCAGGAGGAAATATTTTATAATAAGGAATGTAGCAAATATATTTGTTTGTTTCATATAGTGTAAAATAATTGTAATTTCTTAAAGTTCAGGTGTTTGCAACAAGTTTAAAAAGAAACCAACTTCTAAAGAGACATTTCTAGAAATTCTTGTTACAAGATTTACAGAAATTTTATAGAAGGCTCTATTGTAAGCCAGAGTAGGAGGCCTTCTAACACACTGTGAATTGTTTTTAGTTATCATATGGCCCTATAGAAAGCAATGAACAAGTAATAAATTATAACACAGTTCACTTAAGAGTATGTGACAGTGGGAGTCAGAAAGAGATAAATTAATGAAGGCAACTAAATGGACAGAAGGATCTGGATGGAGCCTAAAGAGCATTCCTCTCAGCCATGACTTGTTAGGGCTGAGACCAATCATACTGGCACAGTCTGGTGAGTCCATTTTTTCCCCTTTGATTGCATTGGGGTTTTTTTGTTTTTTTGTTTTTTGGCAACACCAGGCAGCACGTGGAATCTTAGTTCCCTGACAAGAGATCAAACCTGTGCCTCCTAGAGTGGGGTGCCAAGGAAGCACCTCAATGCATTTTTTTTCTACTGAGATAATAGAATTGGCATATGGTATTTTGTAATAGTAGTAGTTTGTTGACTTGATTTTGTAATAGTAGTAGTTTGTTGACTTGATGCATTTACATATTCAACATAATATGTACCATAGAAGTAGCTAATGCCTCTATCACATTGCCTAATAATCAATTATTTTTGGTGATTAGAACATTTAAAACCAGCTCTTTTAGAAACTTTGAATTGTATAATACAGTGTGGCGGTGTGTTAATTTTTGAGAGAAAGAAACAAAGGTAAATCAAGTTTAAATGACCAGTCAGAAGTTACATAGCTAAAATTGATCAATTCAGAAACAGTTGTATGTCCTTAGAGCCCTTCTCTTATGTCCTATCACATATTTCTATTCATAAGATGTTTCCTGAGAAAAATGCCTGAAGCTGAAATAGAAGAGATCCCAAGCTGCATCAAATGTGTAGGCAGAGACATGCACAATTGTATCAGCAGCTGCTTGTGACACCAGGCCTAGTGTGAACACGAGGGCACGGGTGCAGTTCACTGTAGAAGACATTTTGTCATGAAAGTCTCACTCATGGGCCTCATGCTTCAGTCTACTTTTTTTCCCTAGTGCCAATCATAATTCTACTGAGCCTCTATTTTCATCAAGCACTATAAAAAGATAAATTCTATTATATAATAACTTAAAGCATAATGCAGATTTTCAAAGTCAAGACTGAATAGTGTGAACAAATACTGGTGTTTTTTATTTATTACATATGTTAAATATGTATTTGATTCTACATATGTGTATTTTTTATAATTATTTTTATTTTACCTTTTACTTTTACAGAGTTTTGTTGTTTGCAGATACGTATAATCCCAGATTAGTCATATTTATATCCATGGACAGAAGGATCTGGATGGAGCCTAAAGAGCATTCCTCTCAGCCATGACTTGTTAGGGCTGAGACCAATCATACTGGCACAGTCTGGTGAGTCCATTTTTTCCCCTTTGATTGCATTGGGGTTTTTTTGTTTTTTTGTTTTTTGGCAACACCAGGCAGCACGTGGAATCTTAGTTCCCTGACAAGAGATCAAACCTGTGCCTCCTAGAGTGGGGTGCCAAGGAAGCACCTCAATGCATTTTTTTTCTACTGAGATAATAGAATTGGCATATGGTATTTTGTAATAGTAGTAGTTTGTTGACTTGATTTTGTAATAGTAGTAGTTTGTTGACTTGATGCATTTACATATTCAACATAATATGTACCATAGAAGTAGCTAATGCCTCTATCACATTGCCTAATAATCAATTATTTTTGGTGATTAGAACATTTAAAACCAGCTCTTTTAGAAACTTTGAATTGTATAATACAGTGTGGCGGTGTGTTAATTTTTGAGAGAAAGAAACAAAGGTAAATCAAGTTTAAATGACCAGTCAGAAGTTACATAGCTAAAATTGATCAATTCAGAAACAGTTGTATGTCCTTAGAGCCCTTCTCTTATGTCCTATCACATATTTCTATTCATAAGATGTTTCCTGAGAAAAATGCCTGAAGCTGAAATAGAAGAGATCCCAAGCTGCATCAAATGTGTAGGCAGAGACATGCACAATTGTATCAGCAGCTGCTTGTGACACCAGGCCTAGTGTGAACACGAGGGCACGGGTGCAGTTCACTGTAGAAGACATTTTGTCATGAAAGTCTCACTCATGGGCCTCATGCTTCAGTCTACTTTTTTTCCCTAGTGCCAATCATAATTCTACTGAGCCTCTATTTTCATCAAGCACTATAAAAAGATAAATTCTATTATATAATAACTTAAAGCATAATGCAGATTTTCAAAGTCAAGACTGAATAGTGTGAACAAATACTGGTGTTTTTTATTTATTACATATGTTAAATATGTATTTGATTCTACATATGTGTATTTTTTATAATTATTTTTATTTTACCTTTTACTTTTACAGAGTTTTGTTGTTTGCAGATACGTATAATCCCAGATTAGTCATATTTATATCCATGGCCTCCTGCCAGTCGCCCCCATCCCATCCCTCCAGGCCATCGCATCATGCAGCTGCAGGATCCCCTATTTCCACAGTGTAATGACAAGAGCTATCTTTTTACATATGATAGTATAGGTTTCCTTCCACCCACTATTCATTCCTAACAATGTCCATATGTCTGTTCTCTGTGTCTGTTTTTCCATTGTTTCACTGCATGTGTTATCATTGCCATCTTACTAGATTCCATATATGTGTGTTAGAATACTGTATTTGTTTTTCTCTTTTTGACTTACTTCACTTTGTATAATAGGTTCTAGATTCATCCACCTCATTAGGACTGATTCTTCTTACAGCTGAGAAGTGTTCCATTGTATATATGTACCAGAGCTTCTTTATCCATTCATTTGTCGATGGACATCTAGGTTGCTTCTATGTTCCAGCTATTGTATAGAGAGCTGCAATGAACACTGGGGTACAGGTGCCTCTTTCAAGTTTGATTTCATCAGGGTATAAGTTTAATAGTGGAATTGCTGGGTCGTATGGTGCTTCTATTTTTAGTTTTTTAAGGAGTCTCTATAATGTCTTCCATAGAGGCTGTATCAATTTACATTCCCACCAGCAATGCAAGAGTGTTCCCTTTTCTCGGCACCCTCTCCAGCATTTATTGTCTATAGATATTTTGATGATATCCATTCTTACTGGTGTGATGTGATATTTCATTGTACTTTTGATTTGCATTTCTCTAATAATGAATTATGTTGAGCATCTTTTCATGTGCTTTTTGTCCATCCGTATGTCATCTTTGGAAAGATGTCTCTTTAGGTCCCTTTCCCATTTTTTTTTTAAAGATTTATTTATTTACTTGAGGGGGTAAGGAGGGAGGGGGCAGGCGGGTCGCTTCTATTGGTCTTTCATTTGTCTATTTTCATCCATCTTTGTTCTTTGGCCTGTGTGGGCCTTCCATCACAGTGGCCTCTGTTGTCGCAGAGCACCGACTCTGGGCGCATGCACTCCAGCGCTCCGGCTCGGTAATTGGACACATCCATCCAGCCACTCCGTGGCACGTGGGATTTTCCCAGGCCAGGGATCGAACCAGCACCCTTTGCACTGCAAGGCGGTGTCCTTACCCACTGGACCACCAGGGGAGCCCCTTTCCTATATTTTGATTGGGTTGTTCGTTTTTCGGGTGCTAAGTTGTCTGAGTTGCTTGTACATTTTGGAGATTAATTCTTTGTCTGTTGTTTCATTTGCTATGATTTTCTCCCATTCTTTGGGTTGTCTGTTCAGCTTTTTTTGTAATTTCTTTTGCTGTACAAAAGCTTTTAAGTTTCATTAGGTCACACATGTTAATTTTTGTTTTTAGTTTCACTGTTCTGGTAGGCGGGTCATAGAAGATCTTGCTTTGATTGATGTCCTTGAGTGTTTTACCTATATTCTTCTCTAAGAGTTTGATGGTTTCTGGTCTTACATTTAGGTCTTTAATCCATTTTGAGTCGATCTTTGCATATGGTGTCAGGGAATGTTCCAACTTCATTTTCTTTGCATGTAGCTGTCCAATTTTCCCAGCACCATTTGTTGAAGAGGCTGTGTTTGTCCCATTTTACAGTTTCACCTCCTTTGTCAAAAATAAGGTACCCATAGGTGCGTGGATTTATCTCTGGGTTCTCGATCTTGTTCCATTGGCCTATATTTCTGTTTTTGTGCCAGTACCATACTGTCTTGATGACTGTTGCATTGTAGTAGAGTCTGAAGTTGGGGAGGCTGATCCCTCCAGCTCCATTCTTCTTCTTCAGGATTGCTTTGGCTATTCGAGGTCTTTTGTGTTTCCATATGAACTGTGTTATTCTTTGGTCTAGTTCTGTGAAGAATGTCATTGGTAGTTTGATAGGGATCACATTGAATCTATAGATGACATTTGGTAGTATGGTCATTTTCACAATATTGATTTTGCCGACCCAGGAACATGGAATCTCTCTTCATCTGTTTAAATCTTCTTTGATTTCTTTCATTAGTGTCTTATAATTTTCTGTGTACAATTCTTTTGTTTCTTTGGGTAGGTTTATTCCTAGATATTTTATTCTTTTGGTTACAGTGGTGAAGGGGATTGCATCTTTGATTTTGCTTTCTGATTTTTCATTGTATATAGAAATGTGAGTGATTTCTGTGTATTGATTTTGTATCCTGCGACTGCTGAATTCGTTGATTATCTCTAGTAGTTTTCTAATAATGTCTTTGGGATTTTCTATGTATAATATCATGTCATCTGCAAATAGAGAGAGTTTTACTTCTTCTTTTCCAATCTGGATTTCTTTTGTTTGTTTTTCTTCTCTTATTGCTGTTGCTAGAACTTCCAGGACTATGTTGAATAATAGTGGTGAAAGTGGACACTCCTGTCTTGTTCCTGATCTTAGAGGGAATGCTTTCAGTTTTTTACCATTGAGAATAATGTTCACTGTGGGCTTTTCATATATGACTTTCACTATGTTGCGATAGGTAAAATGCTGGTGTTTCTTTAGGTTTGAATGTTAGCCCTAGTTTGAGCAAACATGAACAAGCTGTTTCATCTTACTGCATCCTCATTGGCCCTGGTTATCCAGTGGCAACATTAATAATATCTAAGTGTGTTGTTTTGAGGAGTATATGAGTAAAAATACTTAAAACCTTTAAGCATGACAGGCATACAATAAACCTCTGCTTACATTTTTGTCATTATTGTGATGGTCATTATTTTTTATTATAATGATAAAATGATCATTTAACAAAAGCATTCATCTCTAAATAACAATATGGATGTATTTTTCCTTGAGTTTTTATGATCTGTATAAAACATATAAGCTATTTGTGTTAGTATTTTTAAGGTATGCATTTATGACTCAGAAACATGACAAATAGAAAGCAATACAGTGTAGTGGCAATTTGAGTTCACAAGTCTAGGCTTTTGCTCTTAATTCCATCAGCTATAGGCTTATTGAGGGCAGAACAATTGTAGCATCATATTATTTTAGATAAGTTAAACTGGCTTTACTTGAATTGGATGGTAATTCTGCTGTCTGATTTTATTAGTGAGAAAAGCCTCTGAATTTATAAGGCTTACATTAAAAATTTTTTTCTATTTCAATTCCCCCTATACTTAAATTCTTTCCCCTTTCAAAGCTGACAATTTTTCACCCTGTTTCCTTATTCAATCTCATTTCTTATTTATTTCTCTTTTCATTGTTTTCCAACCTGACTTTCAGCTCTTGAAGTCGTGCAAGCTCCAAAGTACCCGAAGGACATTCCTTCACTCCTTGGCTGAGTTCAGTGTTTTAGTAAAGGAATATAAAGAAGGAATCCAGCCCATCAGTGGATCAGCAGGTAAGTGACCTTATCTTTACTCAGGCTTTCTCTTCCCAGAAAGAAATCTTGTGTGTTTATTTGTTCATATATCCATTTATTTATTCATTTAAGAAATGTCTGCTTAAATCTGTTCTGGGCCAGGTTTTGTGTTGACCATTCAACATATATTATCTCTTAGCCTTCACAACAGTACCATCTATATGTTGATTGTTAGCAGTACTGTTACTACCAATTAGTGGTAATTATATCTGGGATGAACCCCATTTTGTATGAAACTGCTATTGCTAAATCTGGCCGTGCTATTTTTACCAACCTCAATTTATACATAAAGAAACAAAGGTTCAGAGGCTTTAATTAGCTGATTCCCACATGGTAAGGTTAGATACATCTTGCTGACTTTCTCTACGAAAACTAAGTCAGATACAAGAGTAGAGCAGACCATCATTCAGTCATTTATTAATATAATCATTCATTTGTTTTTCTACAAGAGGTTATTTTGCTCCCCACTTTGCCATAGATTTAGGAGAAAGTCTACTTTTAGGGAAAAATACCAAGATATTAACCATTGTTGATGCTTTGCATATGTTAGTTAACCTACTTCAAGAGTGGGCTGGCAAAATTTTGATCCAGAGCACCAAATAACATTTTTCTGCCAATCAGGCTCAAGTGTATTATCCTGTACCATTTGGGTCTGATTGCTGTGAATGTTCCTTGAGTTATTGCAAACCCTTGATTGATTTTCAGAGTTCTGAAAAAGCTGACTTTGGCAACTTTTGCTATTGTTCTCATTGTTTTTATTGACGTTCAGATTTTCAACATCCTGACTCCATCATTCCAGAATTCCCTCCCAATTGTGGTTTTAAAGTCACTTCCAGCATTGCATTCTTGTCTCATTCTTTGTGATCATGTTCATTGTCATCCTTCAGTAACTGTATGCAAGTCTTGGCTCTGATATGTTTTGTAATAATTCAGTATCTCCATCGCTGAGGTGGTGCTGCCTGGTTTAATCCATCTTCCTAGAAATCATGTTGCTGAATCTCAGTATTGATCTCCCAGTCTCTGCTTAAAGACTGTTTTAGAAAGGTGATGTCCGTGCAGCTCTTTGTGTATATATCTGACGTAGAATTTAAAAAAGGGATGAAGTCACTTTTGTTACCATTCTATAGTTGTACTGGTGTTAATCCTTGTGTGTGATGTAACTGATATAGAAAAGAAAGTCACTTTTCTCTCTGGGCATTTTTTTTAGACTTAGGAAAAGTTATCCTAGGTATTCGACGTTTAAAAGATGGTTTTCTCCTGTGAGGGCAAATCCCCAGCTGAAGATGAGGAAAAAAAAATTTCCTAGTTGGGTTTTGAACCCCATTTTGTATGAAACTGCTTTAATTTATTTACCAACCTCAATTTATACATAAAGAAACAAAGGTTCAGAGGCTTTAATTAGCTGATTCCCACATGGTAAGGTTAGATACATCTTGCTGACTTTCTCTACGAAAACTAAGTCAGATACAAGAGTAGAGCAGACCATCATTCAGTCATTTATTAATATAATCATTCATTTGTTTTTCTACAAGAGGTTATTTTGCTCCCCACTTTGCCATAGATTTAGGAGAAAGTCTACTTTTAGGGAAAAATACCAAGATATTAACCATTGTTGATGCTTTGCATATGTTAGTTAACCTACTTCAAGAGTGGGCTGGCAAAATTTTGATCCAGAGCACCAAATAACATTTTTCTGCCAATCAGGCTCAAGTGTATTATCCTGTACCATTTGGGTCTGATTGCTGTGAATGTTCCTTGAGTTATTGCAAACCCTTGATTGATTTTCAGAGTTCTGAAAAAGCTGACTTTGGCAACTTTTGCTATTGTTCTCATTGTTTTTATTGACGTTCAGATTTTCAACATCCTGACTCCATCATTCCAGAATTCCCTCCCAATTGTGGTTTTAAAGTCACTTCCAGCATTGCATTCTTGTCTCATTCTTTGTGATCATGTTCATTGTCATCCTTCAGTAACTGTATGCAAGTCTTGGCTCTGATATGTTTTGTAATAATTCAGTATCTCCATCGCTGAGGTGGTGCTGCCTGGTTTAATCCATCTTCCTAGAAATCATGTTGCTGAATCTCAGTATTGATCTCCCAGTCTCTGCTTAAAGACTGTTTTAGAAAGGTGATGTCCGTGCAGCTCTTTGTGTATATATCTGACGTAGAATTTAAAAAAGGGATGAAGTCACTTTTGTTACCATTCTATAGTTGTACTGGTGTTAATCCTTGTGTGTGATGTAACTGATATAGAAAAGAAAGTCACTTTTCTCTCTGGGCATTTTTTTTTTTAGACTTAGGAAAAGTTATCCTAGGTATTCGACGTTTAAAAGATGGTTTTTCTCCTGTGAGGGCAAAAATCCCCAGCTGAAGATGAGAAAGCTATATTTTAAAACCAACTGTCGCAGCTGATTGTTCCTCTGAGTTTATTTTCCTTTAATTATAATGAATCTCTTAGTAAGTTTCTGTGTAGAGATTTTAGTCTGGTCTTCAGTGTACTGTGGGCATGTAATGAGAGGGTTTTTAGGTGTCAAGGGAGTACTGTAAGTCCGAAGGTCAATATGCTCAAGAAAACTATAATCAGTGAGAGAGCTCCAAGAGGCATGTTTATATTTTTACAGGATAAAAATAAGGTTAGAAAGACCACTGTACCCTTAGTAACCTTGGAACATTGGAAGTTAAGGGAACACAGATTTTCCCTTTACATAGATAATATATACTAACTACCCATATCCTTGAATTTCTTGAGGGAAGTACTCCAAGAAGGTCTAAGTACTAATTCCAGAAATCTGCCATGGCCTCCCTCTCCAACTTCAGGATGGATTAGATGTATCCTCTTGCATCCTCACTTCACTTGTTACCTAAAACATATCTGTTCCATTAGCCCTGTCTTAACCCATAAACCTACAAGAATTGTGACTTATCTTTAAATTTCACTGTCTAGAAGAGGACTTGGTGCTACTAGATGCTCAATAAATTGCTTATGGAACTTTTAATTTAACATTTATTTTGCTTGTCCAGTCTTATTTTTGTTACCCCACAGAAGTCTGCCAAGCTGGGCTATTTGTTCCAGTACAATTTTCTTACTCTTTGGAGTTCAACCCATTTGACTCTAAGAGTCAACTGTGCGTGCGTGAGTGCTAAATCACTTCAGTCATGTCCAACCCTTTGTGACCCTGTGGACTGTAGCCCATCAGGCTCTTCTGTCTGTGGGATTCTCCAGGCAAGAAGACTGGAGTGGGTTGCTGTGCACTCCTCCAGGGCATCTTCCCAACTCAGGAATCGAACCCACATCTCTTTATGTCTCCTGCAGTGGCAGGCGAGTTCTTTCTCAGTTGAGCCACGTGGGAAGCCCAAGAGTTAACTATACTATTGCTTAACTTTTCTCCCACTGCCATTGTACTTTTCTTCTGCTTTCTCTTTAAAACACACTTTTTCACTAGCAGAGCATCATCTTGGGGTATTTAGCTTCTTGAATCTATTTCCTCTACATTCATTTTCTCCTTCTTGCCTTTACTCCCTCTAATGCCATTGAAACTGTATATTAGGTATCACAAACTCTTAGTTCTTAAATAAATACTGTTTTCCATATCTCTCAAAATTCTAAACATTGTTTCTCATTGCTGATCTATCTTACTTTCTTGAAACTTCTCCCTTATTTCCTGCTCTAATGTCCCTTCTTTGGAGCCTTTAAGAAAACTATAATCAGTGAAGATTTAAGGATAAAAATAAGGTTAGAAAGACCACTGTACCCTTAGTAACCTTGGAACATTGGAAGTTAAGGGAACACAGATTTTCCCTTTACATAGATAATATATACTAACTACCCATATCCTTGAATTTCTTGAGGGAAGTACTCCAAGAAGGTCTAAGTACTAATTCCAGAAATCTGCCATGGCCTCCCTCTCCAACTTCAGGATGGATTAGATGTATCCTCTTGCATCCTCACTTCACTTGTTACCTAAAACATATCTGTTCCATTAGCCCTGTCTTAACCCATAAACCTACAAGAATTGTGACTTATCTTTAAATTTCACTGTCTAGAAGAGGACTTGGTGCTACTAGATGCTCAATAAATTGCTTATGGAACTTTTAATTTAACATTTATTTTGCTTGTCCAGTCTTATTTTTGTTACCCCACAGAAGTCTGCCAAGCTGGGCTATTTGTTCCAGTACAATTTTCTTACTCTTTGGAGTTCAACCCATTTGACTCTAAGAGTCAACTGTGCGTGCGTGAGTGCTAAATCACTTCAGTCATGTCCAACCCTTTGTGACCCTGTGGACTGTAGCCCATCAGGCTCTTCTGTCTGTGGGATTCTCCAGGCAAGAAGACTGGAGTGGGTTGCTGTGCACTCCTCCAGGGCATCTTCCCAACTCAGGAATCGAACCCACATCTCTTTATGTCTCCTGCAGTGGCAGGCGAGTTCTTTCTCAGTTGAGCCACGTGGGAAGCCCAAGAGTTAACTATACTATTGCTTAACTTTTCTCCCACTGCCATTGTACTTTTCTTCTGCTTTCTCTTTAAAACACACTTTTTCACTAGCAGAGCATCATCTTGGGGTATTTAGCTTCTTGAATCTATTTCCTCTACATTCATTTTCTCCTTCTTGCCTTTACTCCCTCTAATGCCATTGAAACTGTATATTAGGTATCACAAACTCTTAGTTCTTAAATAAATACTGTTTTCCATATCTCTCAAAATTCTAAACATTGTTTCTCATTGCTGATCTATCTTACTTTCTTGAAACTTCTCCCAGATTTGTAAAACTGTTTTCCTGCTCTAATGTCCCTTCTTTGGAGAGCTCCTTTGTCAGCACCTCGAGAGTCTATACCCTTCTCCCTGGAGCATCTGTGACACTTAGCAGTTATAAAGGAAAACAGCTTGAATTTTGTTAGAGGACAGGTGTCCCTTTCATGTGATTTACTCACCTGCAGATGGTTTGCATCCAGAAATACTTCTCTGTCTCTCAATGCAAATTCCATTCTTCACCAATCACAGTATGTCTGATTTGAACCCTGTGTTGTTATTGTGTACAGTGTTGTTATATTATACAGTAACCATAACTCTGCTCTGCTTACTGTCTAGATCAGGGGTTGCAACAAAACTCTGTTCCTTCCGTTCAAACTCTTTGTGCTTTTCCGCCCAGTATTGTGTTGGTGATGGGGATTTCAGCCTCAGTTCTGCTGGGAAGAGTCAAAAATTATACCCACTCTTTCTCTTTTCCTCTTTCTCTCCCTTCTTTCCCCTCATCTTCCCACAGACATTTCCCTGTTCTATCTGTCCTCACTCCCATGATCATCCACTGGTCTAGTCTTAACATGACTTTCATCATTCTCCTCCTTTGATAGTACTCAGCTTCCCATCAATTTTCATGACTACAAATCTATTTAAAACTTACTTCCTTTGCTTGTGTGTGTCCTCAGTCACTCGGTCGTGTCTGACTCTTCATGACCTCATGGACTGTAGCCTACCAGGCTCCTCTGTCGATGGAATTTTCCAGTGGGATTCTTTACCAGTGTGCCACCTAGGAAGCCCACTTGCTCTGTTGCTTTTTCTTAGCACAGTAATTCATCCTGTAATAGCATTCAATAAATCTCAGCCTCTATTATTACTTTGCTTATCCCCCCATTCCACATCCTGGGAAGGCCTAGATCTAGGAGTTTCCCAGCTCCATGGTCTAGGAGTTTCTCTGACATAATTGCCTGTGCTGTGTAGTCTAGTTCAAGTCATTGCTGCCTCTGTATATATGTGTTGGGGGTAGAGGCGTGGGGTTTTGTTATTTAGCACATATGTAAAACTGTTTCCTGGTGTGTAGAGATGATGTGTAAATTCCTACCATGGCTTCTTTGATCTATTTCTGTTCATCTTTTGGTCTGTCTGTGCTCATGTTTGCCTTCCAGGGCTTCCCTCATGGCTCAGTTTGTAAAAAAAAAAAAAAAAAAAATCCACTTGCAGTGCAGGAGAAATAGGTGATGTGGGTTCAATCCCTGGTTCTGGAAGATCCTCTGGAGGAGGAAATGACAACTCATTCCTGTATTCTTGCCTGAAAAGTCCCAGGGACAGGCGAGCCTGGTGGACTACAGTCCATGGGGTCACAAAGAGTCAGACACAACTGGGCATGAGCCTGAGAGAGAGAGAGAGTTTGCTTTTTAACTTAATTTTTGGTTCAACACACAAGAATTTTCCTTTTCACCCATCTTCCCTACCATTCCAAGCCATAGCATAGTCTTCCTTTGGTCTCTTCCAAATGTTCCCACCATGTAGTCGCTTGCATGATTATTACTTTTTGGCATGCCCTTGCTCCCAATTGTGTTAAGTCCCCTGAGAGCCAAGCCTCTTTTATGGGTTAGGGCACACAGGCAACGCACACACAGATACACAGGTTCATACTCACACACTCAAGGATGAAAGACTTTCCTATCCAGAATAACCAGTCCAAATATAAGACATTATAGCAAGTTAAACCAGAAAGGACAAACAAAGCACAAACTTACAACTGTGTCATTAATGAAGCCTTGCACGTTCATAAAAAATTCTGCCAGCATAAGGACTGTTCAATGAGACTCTTTGATAAAATTTATTCTAAGTAAAACCTCACCTCCATGCTGTGCCCTTTCTATATAAGATTTGGAATGAACTCAGCAGATCCTGCACCTGTTGAGTTATACAGAAAACCTACAGGAAACCAAGAGTGTGAGTGTGTGTCATTAAATAGAAAAGATTAGAATAAGAGCCCTAGGTGGTTATGGTTTTTGCTGTTATTCTAACTCTCCATGCTTTTGTACATCGTACATCATTAGTGGGCAAAAAAATTACATAATAGCAAATTACCAGCCTTATGCTTAACGTTCTTAGACAATGCATATTATGTGAACCTGTATGGTTCTTCTGAGCATGTGAAATGATGAAGCCAAACGGAAAGGTTATCACGTTGTATTTATGAATTTTGATAACTAGTGGCCTTATGTTCTGCATGTCTGTGACTCTGAAGAGCAGATTTGGGTTCAGCCCTGTGGCAGCTCCTGCGGGGGCTAATCAGGAGAGCTGCTGTGACTAAAACTGAAGTGGAAGTTGCAGCTGCCTGGGAGAGGCTTTTCATGAAAGCCGCCTGCCAGTGTCAATACAGAATCAATCCAGACTGGATTTTAGAAATGAAACGTGGCACTTGCGAGGCACTCGGGCAGTGTATTCATAATTTTCTCATGGCGTTGCATCTTTTCACTAAGAATGGAAATAAAATGATGAAACAGCTATTGACATAAAGTTCACCGCACTGGCTGCATGTGAACATTTCCATATTTCCTTCTAACTGATAGTTAAAATACATATGGAGGTTTTGGCATTAAAGATATACATCTTCAGATTTGAAGATAAAGTGTGGGTATGGGCAGAGATTAGAGTATAATCCTGAGTTGTGTTAGAGTAATGGAATTGTGAATATCTTTCTTCTTCTTTTCTCTTATATTTATTTATTTATTTGGCTTTGCTGTGTCTTAGCTGCAGTATGTGGGATCCAGCTCCCTGACCAGGGATCAAACCGAGGCCCCCTACATTGGGAGCCTGGAGGCTTAACCACTGGACCACCAGGGAAGTCTCATCTTCCTTCTTTTTTTATTACAATTATTGTTATGCTAGTTTATCACAATGAAATAAATATAAACATTTGGGTATCAAATTTTGGTTCATTTAAAGGCAAAGATTAACCTGGAGTTAAAATTATGTTCATAGTACCATAGATTTTATCCTTGGTTTCAAAAAGTAGCTCTAGGGGCTTCCCTGGTAGTCCAGTGGGTAAGGACCTACCTTGCAGTGCAAGGAGCACCGGTTCGATACCTGACCTGGGAAGATCCCACGTGCCACGGAACAGCTGGACCAGTGTGTCCAACTGCCTAGCTGGAGCTCTGGAGCGCATGCACCCAGAGCCAGTGCTCTGTAATGAGAGAGGGCACTGTGATGGGAGGCCCACACAGGACAAAGAACAAGGATGGATAGAAATAAATAAACGAAAGATCAATAGAAGTGGCCACAAAAAAATAGTTTATAAAAAAAAGTAGCTCTATTTATAGAAAATTTTCTAGTAAGACAACAGATGTTTAGTGAAAATAAAAAATTACTTTTAGGAAACCTTTACTAGTTATCGCTCAGAGTTTCTCTAGACATTGTGTGTGTGTGTGTGTGTGTGTGTGTGTGTGTGTGTGTGTGTGTCACTCAGTCATGTCTGACTCTTTGTGGACTGTAGCCCACCAGACTCCTCTGACCATGGAACTCTCCAGACAAGAATACTTGAGTGGGTTGCCATTCCCTTCTCCAGGGGATCTTCCTAACATGGGGTCAGACCCAGGTCTCCTGCATTGTGGGTAGATTCTTTGCCATCTAAGCTACCAGGGAGGTAATGGGCATTAAGATATACATTTATGAAATAGTATTATCTTTATTATTCCTATATTCATCTACAGGTTTCAAATGATAAAATGATGTCTATAAAATGATAAAATTCTTTGGTAAAATAACTTTATTGCTTAGACACTTGGTTGATAAGACAAAATCTGAGAGTATTCTTTTTCAAGGGAAATAAAGTAAAGAGTCACACTGATACTGTACTTTGTTGGTGGTGGTCAGTTGTGAAGTTGGGTCTGACTTTTTTCCATCTCAGGGAGTGCAGCACGCCCATCTTCCCTGCCCTTCACTATCTCTTGGAATTTGTTCAAACTCAGGCCCATTGAGTCAGTGATGCCATCCAACCATCCCTTCCTCTGCTGCCCCCATCTCCTTTTGCCTTCACCGTTTCACAGCATTAGGGTCTTTTCCAAGGAGTCTACTCTTTTAATCAGGTGGCCAAAGTTTTATAGCTTCAGTTTCAGCATCAGTCCTTCTTCCAGTGAATATTCAGGGTTGATTTCCTTTAGGATTGACTGGTTTGATCTCCTTGCAGTCCAAGGGACTCTCTAGAGTCTTCTCTGGCACCACAACTTGACAGGATCTATTCTTTGGCATGCAGCCTTCTCTAGAGTCCAACTTTCACATTTGTACATGACTACTGGGAAAATTATACCTTTGATTGAGACGTTGTTGGCAAAATGATGCTTCTCCTGTATTAAAATAATGCCTTTGGACTTCAGGCTAGAAAATATCCCTCTCCCATACATTGCTTTACCCTAACAAATGTATTTTTTTTTTTTTTTGCCTCTAAGTCTTTGTTTATTTTTCATCCATCTTTATTATTCTTTGGCCTGTGTGGGCCTCCTATCACAGTGGCCTCTCGTTGCAAAGCACCGGCTCTGGGCACATGTGCTCCAGAGCTCCGGCTCGGTAATTGGACACACCAGTCCAGTCGCTCCTTGGCACGTGGGATCTTCCCTGGCCAGGGATCGAACTGGTGCCCCTTGCACTGCAAGGGGGACTCTTTGCCCACTGTACCACCAGGAAAACCCTACATTTGATTTTTAAACTATGCTAAAATTTGAGAAATAATGAGGAAATACCTTTATCCAAGATTATTTAGTGCTACTTCCCTCCAGGCACTGTCCTAGCTTATTAGATGTTCTGCTTGTTAGATGAGACTGGCTCATAGGAATGCATGGTTGAGTCTCATCTTTGACACATACCATATTCTCAATAGATATTCGTGTATTACTGAATGAACTTTTCTGGTTTCACTACTTAGACTGAAAGGATGCAACCTCCGAGACATACCAAGCTGTGCTCCAGGGTATAGAAAATCCAAATGTTTGGTTGATTCTGCACCAGTGGTAACACCAGAAACACACCTGAAAATTAATGATTGCTGATCCGAGCATACAGTTAGATATCTCTTGAATTTGTTCAAACTCAGGCCCATTGAGTCAGTGATGCCATCCAACCATCCCTTCCTCTGCTGCCCCATCTCCTTTTGCCTTCACCGTTTCACAGCATTAGGGTCTTTTCCAAGGAGTCTACTCTTTTAATCAGGTGGCCAAAGTTTTATAGCTTCAGTTTCAGCATCAGTCCTTCTTCCAGTGAATATTCAGGGTTGATTTCCTTTAGGATTGACTGGTTTGATCTCCTTGCAGTCCAAGGGACTCTCTAGAGTCTTCTCTGGCACCACAACTTGACAGGATCTATTCTTTGGCATGCAGCCTTCTCTAGAGTCCAACTTTCACATTTGTACATGACTACTGGGAAAATTATACCTTTGATTGAGACGTTGTTGGCAAAATGATGCTTCTCCTGTATTAAAATAATGCCTTTGGACTTCAGGCTAGAAAATATCCCTCTCCCATACATTGCTTTACCCTAACAAATGTATTTTTTTTTTTTTTTGCCTCTAAGTCTTTGTTTATTTTTCATCCATCTTTATTATTCTTTGGCCTGTGTGGGCCTCCTATCACAGTGGCCTCTCGTTGCAAAGCACCGGCTCTGGGCACATGTGCTCCAGAGCTCCGGCTCGGTAATTGGACACACCAGTCCAGTCGCTCCTTGGCACGTGGGATCTTCCCTGGCCAGGGATCGAACTGGTGCCCCTTGCACTGCAAGGGGGACTCTTTGCCCACTGTACCACCAGGAAAACCCTACATTTGATTTTTAAACTATGCTAAAATTTGAGAAATAATGAGGAAATACCTTTATCCAAGATTATTTAGTGCTACTTCCCTCCAGGCACTGTCCTAGCTTATTAGATGTTCTGCTTGTTAGATGAGACTGGCTCATAGGAATGCATGGTTGAGTCTCATCTTTGACACATACCATATTCTCAATAGATATTCGTGTATTACTGAATGAACTTTTCTGGTTTCACTACTTAGACTGAAAGGATGCAACCTCCGAGACATACCAAGCTGTGCTCCAGGGTATAGAAAATCCAAATGTTTGGTTGATTCTGCACCAGTGGTAACACCAGAAACACACCTGAAAATTAATGATTGCTGATCAGAATAAGTTAGATTTGCTGCTAACAGCATACATGTATAATTGCATCCTTTTAGAGACATGCAAGAAGATTCTTCTTGTTTTCGTCATTATTGACTGAAATTCAGTTTCATTTCCGTCTAAATGGTTTTTTAACAATGAAAAGTGAAATCAAACCAGAGATTCCATGAATGGGAGAAGTGATTTTTGTAGACATTTCTCATAATGCCAGAAACTGGTGCTAGTTACGGACATTACTATCTTTGAACAAATGAGCACCTTCATATGTTCTTCAGATACAAAACAACACTGGTGTTTATCATAAAATCTCTCAAGATAATGTAAACTGTAAGGGAGACATAAATTTCTCAATGAAGAAGGGAAAGAAATGGTACTACTTGAAATGATGAAGTTGTCAAATAGCTGTAGACCTTGCCTAACTCCATGCATAAGGTTGACCCTCTGCTTTCGAAAGTCAAATGAAAAGGGCAGCTGGTTTTTTTAAAGGGCAGCAGCTTATTTTTAATGTGTCTGTGCCATTTTAATGTGTGTGCATAATTAGTGAACGTAACCACAATATTTTTTCCATTATTAATTCACTGTAGAATGCTGGTCATTAGAGCAACTCTCCCATTTCAACCTGAGAATTATTTGTTTCTGCTTAGTAATACTAGATAGAGGGTAATTGCTCCCACCAGTTGATCTCTCTATGTCCAAGAATCAACTTCTATCATTTAGACCAGGGTTTCCTAATTCAGTCCTCTACTCTAGTTTGCCCTTCTCACTAGTACATTTCCTCTAGACTTTATTCCTCTTCTTTCCCTTCTTAACATGCTGAGTTGGGTTCACTATCGATGCATAATTTTATAATCTGAAACAGAGTTTTGGTTTCTGAAGCAGACATGAGTTTTCATCTTTTGAAATCTCTTTCCTCTCAGCTAAGAGAATGAGTGATGTGAAAATGTCAGATCCTATCACAGGGTTAGTTTGTGCATAATCTCCCAGGTGTACCTGGTACATGTACATGTGTATTTTCTGCACATCCTGAGGACTGGTTCTGTATGAAAATCCACAGTTAACAGTGAATGTCCGAATATAGCATAGAGTTTCTGTATGCATCCCTTACATACTGGCATATAAGAAGGTGAATAGACTTTTCATACTTATAACATTAGCTTATAACTCAAGTTATATTTTGAACTATCCAAAAAGAAATCTTCCTAACCAGAGTGAACCTGTGTCAATTTTATGGACATTTTAAGGAGAAATCTTTGATTAGAATTAATAGTAACAAGAGCCTGTAGATTTTGTAGAAATAGATAGATGTCCAAGCCTCACCCTCTGTGGATCTAACTTAGTGTTGAAAAGGGCCAGACCATCTGTTTAGTTTTTAATTATCAAAAGTTATTAGTTATTACTTAAATTATTAAGTTATTTAAATTTAAAATAGATTTAGATATGTTTATTTAAGTGATCTGCTTAATACATATTAATATATCCAATTCTGTTTCAGGACTCACAGTGGAAATAAATCGCAGTCACCAAACTCAAATTTTATGCTGATTTATTTCTTAACCTTTTATTTAAAAGAAAACCAGTATCTTCCATATCTTTCTCCACAAACACCTTGGTTAGAGATTTTAATACTCAGTAATCAGATGAAATGTGAATAGCAAGAGGAGATGAGAATGGAGTTAAATAAGGTGATGAGATGCATATTTAGCAGTAGGTTAATTAGA
This sequence comes from Tragulus kanchil, assembly GCA_022376925.1. NCBI lineage: Eukaryota > Metazoa > Chordata > Mammalia > Artiodactyla > Tragulidae > Tragulus > Tragulus kanchil. Next base: position 89,333,465 of record JAIOJX010000024.1, on the reverse strand, counting down.
AAATTTTCCATTTATGTAAAGCTATGTGTTGTAGATAATATTAACTTGTATACATATAGAACAGCTAAATACAATTCTGCTGACTATAATCTTCTTTCAAAAACAAACTGCTTTTCCATAGACAAGGTAACTAGCAATGATTGTCAGTATAGTTGAACTTTAATATCTGAAAATCCCCACAAGAACTTTATATCACTAATTACGAGAATGATGAATTCTTGCCATTAAATATCAGCAAGTGAGGTTTTAAAATAACTAGCACTGCAAATGTGCAGTAATATCTCCCATTCTCTTTCTGTCTTTTGCTCTCTTTCTCTGTCTCTCATGCACACACTCAGATTATTATCAGATTCATGGCCTAGGCTCATTGTGAGTGGCCCATCTTCAACTTTCTTCTACAAACCTCTTTCTCGGTAATGTTTGTTCTAAATCCTACACCACCAAATCACTCTCACAGGGCAATGTAATGTAGATTCTAACTTCAAGCCTTCTCTGATTTTAAACAAAGGAGACAACAAAATGTACTCCTGGATGTCCTGCCCCCCGGAGGATTTTTCTCCTGAATGCTCCTCCAGGGCCACTCCTCAAGGAGACACATGAGCCCTCCTGGCATGTGTAAACATGTCCTGCTGAAATTTTGTGGCTCATCTGCCAATAGTTTACTACTTTATTAACACGTCCTGGGGATGCTGTACACGACCCCAGCTTTAGAACAAAGGCAGTAACAGAATATGCAGAATCAGGCCTCCTTGGAGTATGATGTTAACCATAAATAAAGGAAAAATAAATAAAATGAAAGTCACATTGTCACGTTGCTTAAGTATGAATTGTCATTCCCATGTCCAGGATGGCTGCTCTAATGTGGGCAACTCAATATGAAATCTGAGAGAAGGTGATTCTTCAGAGACATATTAGATAGATGAACAGGCCATGTTTATGGCATTGAATGGAGAAAGCAAGTTATCCAGATAAACACCATGTCGTGGAGAGAAGCGTATTTTCAGACAATGCATGAATTTAGAGCCAGGAAATATAGGTTACCATTCTAGTTTCTAGGAGGGCCAGTTCTGAAATGATACAATGATGACCTCTAAAAATCCATCCCTGCATGTGGAGGAATAGAAACATTTGGAAAAACTTTTAAAATCAGAACTATGGAAATGAGTTAAAGACCCGCAACCATCTACAGTGTGTTTAAAAAAAAGGTGGCATCTCAGGAGCAGCAAGGTATGTTTAATGCCTTAATCTTATTCCCTGCCTCTCCAGCTCTGCAGTAGCCTTGAAAATTAACTGATGACAGCTGTAACTGCTGTGAAAATCAGCCACTTGGAAGATACTGGAGGAGACAAATGGGATTTGAGCCTCCTCCAGACCTCTGCAGATATTTTCTGTCTTTTGCTCTCTTTCTCTGTCTATGCAAACCTTTATCAGATTCATGGCCTAGGCTCATTGTGAGTGGCCCATCTTCAACTTTCTTCTACAAACCTCTTTCTCGGTAATGTTTGTTCTAAATCCTACACCACCAAATCACTCTCACAGGGCAATGTAATGTAGATTCTAACTTCAAGCCTTCTCTGATTTTAAACAAAGGAGACAACAAAATGTACTCCTGGATGTCCTGCCCCCCGGAGGATTTTTCTCCTGAATGCTCCTCCAGGGCCACTCCTCAAGGAGACACATGAGCCCTCCTGGCATGTGTAAACATGTCCTGCTGAAATTTTGTGGCTCATCTGCCAATAGTTTACTACTTTATTAACACGTCCTGGGGATGCTGTACACGACCCCAGCTTTAGAACAAAGGCAGTAACAGAATATGCAGAATCAGGCCTCCTTGGAGTATGATGTTAACCATAAATAAAGGAAAAATAAATAAAATGAAAGTCACATTGTCACGTTGCTTAAGTATGAATTGTCATTCCCATGTCCAGGATGGCTGCTCTAATGTGGGCAACTCAATATGAAATCTGAGAGAAGGTGATTCTTCAGAGACATATTAGATAGATGAACAGGCCATGTTTATGGCATTGAATGGAGAAAGCAAGTTATCCAGATAAACACCATGTCGTGGAGAGAAGCGTATTTTCAGACAATGCATGAATTTAGAGCCAGGAAATATAGGTTACCATTCTAGTTTCTAGGAGGGCCAGTTCTGAAATGATACAATGATGACCTCTAAAAATCCATCCCTGCATGTGGAGGAATAGAAACATTTGGAAAAACTTTTAAAATCAGAACTATGGAAATGAGTTAAAGACCCGCAACCATCTACAGTGTGTTTAAAAAAAAGGTGGCATCTCAGGAGCAGCAAGGTATGTTTAATGCCTTAATCTTATTCCCTGCCTCTCCAGCTCTGCAGTAGCCTTGAAAATTAACTGATGACAGCTGTAACTGCTGTGAAAATCAGCCACTTGGAAGATACTGGAGGAGACAAAATGGGATTTGAGCTCCCCAAAACCTCCAGAGAACTGTCACTATTTGACCTATCTGAGAGCTATAAAAAAGCTCAATTCTCAACTCTTTATCTGATCTGATTCTGGTTCTGTTCTGTGAAACAGTCTATTCTCAGGACATTTGTCAAAAAAAAAAAAAAAAAAAACAACCTACAGTCATCTTTTTGGTATTTGTGGGGGGATTGAATCCAGAATCCAGAATCCCTGCAGATACCAAACTTTGCTCAGGTCTCATAGTTGACCCTCAGTATCTGTTGCTTCACATGCACGGAGTCAGCCAACTTCAGATCATGTCGTGCTGTATGTACCTACTGAAAAAAATTCACATATAAGTGAACCTCACAGTTCACACCCGTCTTGTTCAGGGTCAACTGTCATTGGCAGGCTAGCTGGCTATGTAGCATTACAAGTTTGATGTCCACAAGAGGTTGATCAATATAAGAGAAACCTGGAGAATATGTCCTTTAAAATCTCCATCATATTCCTGGGAATCCAGAAAGCTGTATCAATGTTCAGGATTATGCACATGCTGAGGAAAGATCTGAGAAGGTACTTGTCTCTGATCCCTAGTTGACCTTGAGGGTCTACATGAGCAAAAAGTGAATACTACGATAGATTACCTACTGTTTTAACAGAGCATTTACGATATGCTGCAATATAAATACAGAACCCGCAGTAACATCTAGGAGATTCACTGGTTCAAAGCAGTGAAGATTTGAAATCCATGTCGTGGAGAAGCGTATTTTCAGACAATGCATGAATTTAGAGCCAGGAAATATAGGTTACCATTCTAGTTTCTAGGAGGGCCAGTTCTGAAATGATACAATGATGACCTCTAAAAATCCATCCCTGCATGTGGAGGAATAGAAACATTTGGAAAAACTTTTAAAATCAGAACTATGGAAATGAGTTACAGCCCCGCCACCATCTACAGTGTGTTTAAAAAAAAGGTGGCATCTCAGGAGCAGCAAGGTATGTTTAATGCCTTAATCTTATTCCCTGCCTCTCCAGCTCTGCAGTAGCCTTGAAAATTAACTGATGACAGCTGTAACTGCTGTGAAAATCAGCCACTTGGAAGATACTGGAGGAGACAAAATGGGATTTGAGCTCCCCAAAACCTCCAGAGAACTGTCACTATTTGACCTATCTGAGAGCTATAAAAAAGCTCAATTCTCAACTCTTTATCTGATCTGATTCTGGTTCTGTTCTGTGAAACAGTCTATTCTCAGGACATTTGTCAAAAAAAAAAAAAAAAAAAACAACCTACAGTCATCTTTTTGGTATTTGTGGGGGGATTGAATCCAGAATCCAGAATCCCTGCAGATACCAAACTTTGCTCAGGTCTCATAGTTGACCCTCAGTATCTGTTGCTTCACATGCACGGAGTCAGCCAACTTCAGATCATGTCGTGCTGTATGTACCTACTGAAAAAAATTCACATATAAGTGAACCTCACAGTTCACACCCGTCTTGTTCAGGGTCAACTGTCATTGGCAGGCTAGCTGGCTATGTAGCATTACAAGTTTGATGTCCACAAGAGGTTGATCAATATAAGAGAAACCTGGAGAATATGTCCTTTAAAATCTCCATCATATTCCTGGGAATCCAGAAAGCTGTATCAATGTTCAGGATTATGCACATGCTGAGGAAAGATCTGAGAAGGTACTTGTCTCTGATCCCTAGTTGACCTTGAGGGTCTACATGAGCAAAAAGTGAATACTACGATAGATTACCTACTGTTTTAACAGAGCATTTACGATATGCTGCAATATAAATACAGAACCCGCAGTAACATCTAGGAGATTCACTGGTTCAAAGCAGTGAAGATTTCGAAATCTCTGTTCAGTGATTCGTTGACCACTGACTGAAGCAAGCAAGCAACTGAGCAGTACATATGACAAAGACTACGTATTCTACAGCAGCGGTCCCCAGCCCCTCAACCAAACGAGGGACCAGTTTCACAAAAGGCCATTTTTTCCAGGGAAGGGAGATGGTTCAAGCAGGAATTTAAGTGATGAAGAGCGGGAGATGAAGCTCCATTCCCTTGCTGGTCATTCCCCTTCTGCTGTGAAGCTTCGTTCCTAACAGGCTGTGGACTGGAACTGATCCAGTGGCCCAAGGATTGGGAACCTCCTACTCTGCAGGATAGGTCAGGAAAAGTAACTAAACAAGCAAACAGACAGTAACAGTAAACTCAGGGACAGGGGAGCCATCGGATTTCCGGAGCTGTAATATTTAAGTGTCTGTTTTTTAGCAGAAAATTATGATCCATGCAAAGAGGAAAATATGAACATATACAGGAATAAAAGCAATCAGTAGATAATGCCCCTGAGTAATCCCAGATGTTGCACTTACTAAACAAAATTTAAATCAGCTATTTTAAACATGGTCCAGGAGCCAAAGGACTACATGTATGAAGAACAAAGGGAAAGTATGAAAAAGATTTCTTATCAAGTAGAGGATATCAATATAAAAGGTATAAATTATTTAAAAAAATAACTAAATAGACATTCTGGAGTTGAAAATACAGTAACTGAACTTTAAAACTTCACTACAGAATTACGACAGCCGATTAAGCAAGCAACATCAGTGAATTTGAAAATAGGTCAATTGAAATTATCCATTTTAGGAACTGGGAAAAAAGAATGAAGAAAAATGAATGGAACTTCAGAGATCTGTCGAGCAACATCAAGTATACCAACATACATTTAATGAAAGATCCCAAAGGAGAAGAGAGACACAAGGACTATTTGAAGAAATACTAACTGCAAATGGCTTTAATTTAATGAAACATATTAACCCATGCATCTAAGGAGATTCGTGAACTCCAAGTAAGATGAATTCAAAGAAATTCACATATAAAGCTATCATAATCAAAGCTTTGAAAGACAAGTACAAAGAGAGAACTTGGAAAGTAGCAGGGAAAAAAAGTGACGTATCACATACAAAGGATTTTCAGTAATATTGACATCTGATTTCTCAAAAATCAAAGAGGCTGGAAAGCTGTGGGATGAAGTACTAAAAGTGCTGCAAGAAAAGAGACTGCCATTTAAAAAATTCAACATTCTGCAAAAGTATTCTTAAAAAATTATGGATAAAGTAAGACATTCCAAAATAAAAACTGAGAGATTGTTACTAGCAGACATGCCCTCGAGGGAGTATTTCAGGCTGTGATGAAAGCAAACTAGATGCACACACACAAAAATGAAATGCAATGGTAAAGGAGCAATATAGGAACACATAAGAAACATAAGAAAACATAAAACATGATAAATGTAGGTTTTGCTCTTTTATTCTGCTATCTTATTTAAAATACAGTTGCATAAAGCAACATCTTTAAAACTGTGTTGATACGCTTATAATGCATAAAGGTTCTAATTTGTGTGAAAATAATTGCACAAAGAGAGAGGAGAGATGGAAATACATTGCAGCAGTTTTTCGTATACTATTGAAATTGACTCAGTATTAATCTGATTCAGATTATTTTCACTAAGATTTAATAGTAGTCACCAGGGTAACCACTAACAATATAACTCGAAAACAACTAGTAAAAGAAAAAACTAGCACATTAAAAGGTATAAATTATTTAAAAAAATAACTAAATAGACATTCTGGAGTTGAAAATACAGTAACTGAACTTTAAAACTTCACTACAGAATTACGACAGCCGATTAAGCAAGCAACATCAGTGAATTTGAAAATAGGTCAATTGAAATTATCCATTTTAGGAACTGGGAAAAAAGAATGAAGAAAATGAATGGAACTTCAGAGATCTGTCGAGCAACATCAAGTATACCAACATACATTTAATGAAAGATCCCAAAGGAGAAGAGAGACACAAGGACTATTTGAAGAAATACTAACTGCAAATGGCTTTAATTTAATGAAACATATTAACCCATGCATCTAAGGAGATTCGTGAACTCCAAGTAAGATGAATTCAAAGAAATTCACATATAAAGCTATCATAATCAAAGCTTTGAAAGACAAGTACAAAGAGAGAACTTGGAAAGTAGCAGGGAAAAAAAGTGACGTATCACATACAAAGGATTTTCAGTAATATTGACATCTGATTTCTCAAAAATCAAAGAGGCTGGAAAGCTGTGGGATGAAGTACTAAAAGTGCTGCAAGAAAAGAGACTGCCATTTAAAAAATTCAACATTCTGCAAAAGTATTCTTAAAAAATTATGGATAAAGTAAGACATTCCAAAATAAAAACTGAGAGATTGTTACTAGCAGACATGCCCTCGAGGGAGTATTTCAGGCTGTGATGAAAGCAAACTAGATGCACACACACAAAAATGAAATGCAATGGTAAAGGAGCAATATAGGAACACATAAGAAACATAAGAAAACATAAAACATGATAAATGTAGGTTTTGCTCTTTTATTCTGCTATCTTATTTAAAATACAGTTGCATAAAGCAACATCTTTAAAACTGTGTTGATACGCTTATAATGCATAAAGGTTCTAATTTGTGTGAAAATAATTGCACAAAGAGAGAGGAGAGATGGAAATACATTGCAGCAGTTTTTCGTATACTATTGAAATTGACTCAGTATTAATCTGATTCAGATTATTTTCACTAAGATTTAATAGTAGTCACCAGGGTAACCACTAACAATATAACTCGAAAACAACTAGTAAAAGAAAAAACTAGCACATTAAAATATATAAATGAGACGATTTAAATCATCAGATCAGTAAAAACTAGTTTAAAAACCAACCATAGGGCTTCTCTGGTGGTCCAGTGGGTAGAAAGTCCGCCTTGCAGTGCAGGGGGCACTGGTTTGATCCCTGGCCTGGGAAGATCCCACGTGCCAAGGAACGACTGGACCAGTGTGTCCAATTACCAGCTAGTGCTCTGGAGTGCATGTGCCCAGAGTCGGTGCTCTGCAACGAGAGAGGCCACTGCAATGGGAGACCCACACAAGCCAAAGAATAAAGATGGATGAAAATAAACAAATATAAAAACAATAAAAGAGACCAATTTTTTTTAAAAAAATTAAAAACATGATTAATAATACTTTAATGACTTTATATTGGTGTTTACTCTTTTAATCTTAAAAAAATTCACATATATTTGTACATACCTATGTATCTTCATTTAATGTAATATTACAAATCTTTTTAAGTCTCAAGTTTGGATTTGAAATTTATGGTGGAGGCTTTTAAACTTTTTGTCTTGTATATTGTAGAATCTGTACTTGTACACACATCACCTGATATTTTTAGGTTGTATGTCATTAAAATGTATATGGATCCATGACTTGTTTATTCATGTTAAATATATGCAATATTTTAAAATAATTATAGCTTCAGAATCAAGTTGAAAGTTAAAATCAAATCCAATTCTAAAAGAAAAAAACAAAAAATTCAATTCTAAATCCTTGCATACTCACATGGTATAAGCAGTTAACAGTTAAATACATGATACTCATCCTTTCTCTAAATGATTTTTCTGAATCTGAAAACCATTTAACGAATTCTTTAATCACAAAGTGTTATAGAGTGTTTTAATAAGCAAAAGTTGATATTCCGTAATTTAAAATAAGTGCCCCATTCAGACGCTTTTGGTTTGTGGCTACATGCAAATTTACTCAGGGTTCCTTTCACAGGGGGATTTGTGTGATGTTTGTTTTCACTAAGAAGGAGAAAATGGGAAAGCTATTTCAGAATTTGATTTTATTTCTTTGAAAATAAACAAACAAAAAAGTGCTTTTTTCTTGTGGCTTTGGGCTAATTGCTCTTCCCTTCAAATCTCTGAGTTTTGGGTGCCTGCCCCCCACCCCACTCCCTTTATCTATATTTCAAGGTAGATTTAATGGCTTATGGGAAAAAATGTGTTTATTTCTTCCTTTTAGAAAAGGTTTTCTCTATTTTTTCCTTTCTTACTCTCTAAAGTTTTATTTTAGTCTTAGGATGTTAAGGAATTAATAATGCATGTCACTGATTTTTTTTTTCTGGTATTTTTCAACTTTTACGGGATTGCGCCGAATGATCTGATCCCAGAAATGATATATCCTCATTTCAATTCTGCCTCTCAGAAAAACTATATTATCTCCAGAGAGCCATAGTATAATCTTATCCACTTATCAACCGTCTTACCTATAACAATAGAAGCAGAAAGAAACTCGTTTTAGATGAAAGCACTGTAAGTTAAAATATAAAACAGTTAAGAAATTTACATAATTAATTTTAATGATGTGAGAATCTAACATAGATATGCTCATACTTACAGTAATTTCTAACTTAAACATCAATACTTGCTTTTGAAATCTGTGCATCCAAGTGATTTCTTATGTTATTTTCTTACACAAAAGCAATAACTACCGTCACTGAACACTTACTATGGACAAGGCTTTCTTCTAGGTCCTTGGTATGTGTTTGTCTATTCAATAATCATAACAGCCAACTAAGTATCTGATTTTTAAAAATTATTTCCTTGGTGATTCAACAAAATGTAAGATAATCTAGTTTTAAACAAGAGTAATGTTTTTAAAGACCTCAAAAAAAAAAAAAAAAACACCATTAGTAGTAGTATTTTGACTTTCATGTTTTTATTACGGAATAGAAACTACAGTTCTATCAGATATATGCTAAATTAATATTTGTGGTTAGATCAGAGACCTCTCTGGCTAATGCATTAATTTATGGATTTAGAAAAGAATTTATAGTTTTTCTAAAGTCTCTTTTGAATGAAAACAAGAACAAAAAGCAAAACCCTGTACATTTGAGCTTAACATTTAAAGAAGTTAATGTTTAATGTCTTAAAATTGTTAAATGTACTTTTACGTTATACACATATTTTATGCTAGGTGCTTCTCTGTGTGTTCCACAAATGTTACTTCATTTCTGCCTGCCGTATGAAGTGAGTGTCATCAGCTAAATTTTATAGATTAAGAAACTCAGAAAAAGTAAACATCTTGCCCAAAGTTACTCAGTTGAAATGTGACAGACACAGAAAATAAAATATCAGGTCTGATTTCTTTTTTCCTTTCTTACTCTCTAAAGTTTTATTTTAGTCTTAGGATGTTAAGGAATTAATAATGCATGTCACTGATTTTTTTTTTCTGGTATTTTTCAACTTTTACGGGATTGCGCCGAATGATCTGATCCCAGAAATGATATATCCTCATTTCAATTCTGCCTCTCAGAAAAACTATATTATCTCCAGAGAGCCATAGTATAATCTTATCCACTTATCAACCGTCTTACCTATAACAATAGAAGCAGAAAGAAACTCGTTTTAGATGAAAGCACTGTAAGTTAAAATATAAAACAGTTAAGAAATTTACATAATTAATTTTAATGATGTGAGAATCTAACATAGATATGCTCATACTTACAGTAATTTCTAACTTAAACATCAATACTTGCTTTTGAAATCTGTGCATCCAAGTGATTTCTTATGTTATTTTCTTACACAAAAGCAATAACTACCGTCACTGAACACTTACTATGGACAAGGCTTTCTTCTAGGTCCTTGGTATGTGTTTGTCTATTCAATAATCATAACAGCCAACTAAGTATCTGATTTTTAAAAATTATTTCCTTGGTGATTCAACAAAATGTAAGATAATCTAGTTTTAAACAAGAGTAATGTTTTTAAAGACCTCAAAAAAAAAAAAAAAAACACCATTAGTAGTAGTATTTTGACTTTCATGTTTTTATTACGGAATAGAAACTACAGTTCTATCAGATATATGCTAAATTAATATTTGTGGTTAGATCAGAGACCTCTCTGGCTAATGCATTAATTTATGGATTTAGAAAAGAATTTATAGTTTTTCTAAAGTCTCTTTTGAATGAAAACAAGAACAAAAAGCAAAACCCTGTACATTTGAGCTTAACATTTAAAGAAGTTAATGTTTAATGTCTTAAAATTGTTAAATGTACTTTTACGTTATACACATATTTTATGCTAGGTGCTTCTCTGTGTGTTCCACAAATGTTACTTCATTTCTGCCTGCCGTATGAAGTGAGTGTCATCAGCTAAATTTTATAGATTAAGAAACTCAGAAAAAGTAAACATCTTGCCCAAAGTTACTCAGTTGAAATGTGACAGACACAGAAAATAAAATATCAGGTCTGATTTCTAGACTTGTGAGTATACCACTGTCCTATACTATGTGTCTTGGGCTTTCAGAATTGACACCAGGTATCACTTCGCCCCTCCCCCCACCCCCGCCACACACACACACACACACACAAAGTAAAACAATCCAGGTCTCTAAATATGTCTAACATTTTATTGATGGATCAGATCATCCAGAGAAATTATTGTAAGGGTTAGTTAATGTTTGTATAATGGAAAGTTATGTTACTCTGCAGTCTGTGTTTATACACACATACACACACACACACACATTCATACATTGTGAGGGATAGTGGTGCTACATGCAAACTTTTAGTTATACTCCTCCATGTAGCTATTTAATTATAATCCTAAAATCAGCCCATATATTTTTCATGATGAGTATTCAGAATTTTTATTACTCAAATTATTTGTAGTTGCTTCCTTTGCATTAATTGGTAATGAAGTTTTAAAGTCATGGTTAACAATGAAGAGGCATTTATTGCTTTTCAAGTAGAGTTGAATAAATGCAATTGTAACTTAAAAGCTTGAGATTCTGAAAATGAGAATAAGATTCTCATTTTTCGCCACGCACCATTCTGAGAAGATACTCATTAACTATTTCAGTTAGGAAAAAACACCATGGAAGCATTTACCACTGGACTTTTATCTGTGTACAGGTAAACCTCAGAGATATTGCAGGTGCAGTGAAAGACCACCACAATAAAGCATCTGTCACAATAAAGCACATCACAGGAGGTTTTTGGTTTTTAATGTATATAGAAGTTATGTTTACGCTATGCTACCATCTATTAAGTATGGAATAGCATTATATCTTTAAAAACAAATGCGGAAACTTAATTTTTAAAAAAATTTTGGCCTCTTTTACTGTTTTTTTATTGATTGATTTATATTTATTTTCATCCATCTTTATTCTTTGGCCCTGTGGGCCTCCCGTCGCAGTGGCCTCTCTCGTCGCAGAGCACCGGCTCTGGGCGCATGTGCTCTGGAACTCCGGCTCAGTAGTTGGACACATCGGTCCAGCCGCTCTGCGGCTCGGGGAATCTTCCTAGGCCAGGGATCGAACCAGCGTCCCCTGCACTGCAAGGCGGATTATTCACCCGCTGGACCACCAGGGAAGCCCGAAAACTAAATTTTAAAATACTTCATTGCTAAAAAACTCTCACCATTATCTGAGCTTCCAACTACTCAAAATCTTTTCGCAGTTGCAAAGTCTTACCTCAGGATTGATATTGCCAAATGTCGTGGTTGCTGAAGCTTCGAGCAGCTGTGACGTTGCTTAAAATAAGACAACACTGTAGTTTCCCACATCGACTGACTCTATCTTTTACGAACAATTTCTCTGGGTGGGCAGTGCTGTTGGATAGCATTTAACCCACAATAGAGATTGTTTCAGAATTAGAAGCAATCCTCTCAAAACCTGCCACTGCTTTATCAACTAAGTTGATGTAATATCTGAATCTTGTGTTGCCATTTCAGCAACCTCCACAGCATCTTCACCAGAGGTATATTCTATCTCAGGAAACCACAGGCTTTGTGCACTCATGTGGAATAACTCCTCATCCATTAACATTTCTTAAATAATTATTTTTGTTTTTATATATCTTTTAAGGTTATATTCCATTTAAAAAATGCTCTATAGTAATATTTTGGCTATATTCCCCACATGGTTTATAACATGTGGTGGTGTGTCAGTCCCTCAGTCATGGCTGACTCTTTGTGACCCCCACGGACTGTAGCCCACCAGGCTCCACTCTCCATGGGATTCGCCAGGCAAGAATACTGGAGTGAGTTGCCATTCTTTCTGCCAAGGTTGTATAATACATCCTTGGCAAGTTTTATCATGGGATTGCAGCAATTCAGTTATACAGGCTCTACTTCTAATTCTAGTTCTCTCACTATATCTACCACATCTGCAGTTACTTCCTCCAGTGAAGTCTTGAACTCCTCCAAAGTCATGCATGATGGTTGAAATCAGTTTCTTCCAGACACCAATGAATGGTGATATTTTGATCTATTCCCATGAATCACAGAGGTTCTTATTGGTGTCCAGAATGGTGAATCCTTTCTAGAAGGTTTTTGATTGCCTTTGTTCATTTCCATCAAAAGAATTAGTCTATGGCAGCTATATCCTTACAAAATATACTTCTTAAAGAACAAGACTTTAAAGTTGAAATTACTCCTTGATCCATGGCCTGCAGGATGGATGCTGTATTTGCAGCATGAAAACAGCAATAATCTAGTTGCACCTCTTCATCAAAGCTCTTGGATGACTGGGTGCATTGCCAATGAGCAGTAATAGTTTGAAAGAAATATTTTCTGAGCAGCAGGTCTCAACAATGAGCTTAAAATAGTCAGTAAACCACTTTCTAAACAGATGTGCTGTCATCCAGGCTGTATCATTCCATGATGGGGTACAGGCAGAACAGACTCAGCAGATTTCTTTAAAATGGTAAAGGACTATTACCTTCTTAAAAGTCACCAGCTGCATTTGCCCCTAATAAGACAGTCAGCCAGTCCTTTGAAGCTTTGAAGTCAGACATTGATTTCTCTTCTCAAGCTATGAAATTCCTGGATGGTATCTTCTTACAATATGAGGCTCTCTCATCTGAGTTGAAACCCTGCTCTTGTTAATTGCCTAAGTTACATCTTCTGGACAGCTTGAGCTACCTTCTGCATCACCACTTGTCTCTTCACCTGGCTCTTTTACGTTATGTAAACAGTCTCTTTCCTTAACCTCTTAACCAAGCTCTGCTAGCTTCAAAGTTTCCCTTTGAAGCTTCCCCACCACTCCCAGGCTTTGTACAATTGAAGAGAATTAGAGCTTGCTCTAGATTAGGCTTTGAATTCAGGGAATGTTGTAGCTGACTTGATCTTCTATATAGATCTTTAAACCTTTCTCCATATTAGCAATAAGATTGTTTCACTTTTTTATCATCCATAGGGTCACTGGATTAGTATTTTTAATTTTAAGAATGTTTCCATTGCATTCACAGCTTGGCTAACTGTTGGATGCAGCAGTTCCAGCTTTCAGCCTGTCTTGGCTTTCCACAAGCCTTCCTCGCCTAGCTTAATCATTTCCAGCTTTTTTTAAGGGTTGTATTTATTCTGTGAAATTTTATTTCATTTTATTTTTGGTCACAGCATGCAGCTTATGGGATCTTAATTCCCTGACAAGGGATTGAACCTCGTCCCTTAGCAGTGAGAACTTGGAGTCCTAACACTGGACTGCCAGGGAATTCCAGTTTCTAGCTTTTGATTTAAAGATAAAAATGTGTGATTGTTCTTTTCACTTGACCACTTACAGGCAGGGTTGCCTAATTTCAGTATTGTGTCTCAGGGAATAGGAAGGCTCAAGGAGAAGAAGAGAGACTAAGGAACATCCTGTGAGTGAAAGAGTTGGAACACACACAACATTGATGTGTTCCATCTTATAAGGGCACAGTTTGTAGCATCAAAACAATTGCATTCATGATATCAAAGATGCCTGGTCACAGATCACTATAACAAATACAATAATAATGAAACATTTTGAAATATTGTAAGAATTACTGACATGCAATGCAGAGACATGGACAGAAAAAATGCTGTTGGGAAAATCGCACCAAAAGACTTGGTTGGTGCAGGGTTACCACAAACCTTCAGTCTGGAAAAAATTTAAAAAATGTGTGCAGCATCATAAGCAAAGTGCAATAAAATGAGGTACACCTGTACTCAGGGTTGCAGTGGAAAATTTTAAAACTTAAATAAATTCTACATAAAATATGCATGATCAACCCACAGAGTGGGAGAAAATAATAGCAAATGAAACAACAAAGAATTAATCTCCAAAATCTACAAGCAACTCAGACAACTCAGCACTGGAAAAGTGAACAACCGAATCAAAAAATGGGAAAGGGACCTAAAGAGAGATCTCTCCAAAGACATATAGATGGCCAAAAATCACATGAAACAATGCTCAACCTCACTTATTAGTAGAGAAATGCAAATCAAAACTACAATGAGGTATCACCTCACACCCATCAGAATGGCCATCATCAAGAAATCTACAGACCATAAATGCCGGAGAGGGTGCAGAGAAAAGAAAACACTTGCATTGCTGGTGGAAATGTAAATTGATAGAGCCGCTATGGAAGACAGTATGGAAATTCCTTAAAAAAATAAAAATAGAAGCACTATACGACCCAGAAATCCCACTACTAGGCTTATACCCTGATGGAATCAAAACTGAGAGAGGCACCTATACCCCAATGTTCATTGCAGCACTCTCTGCAATAGCTAGAACATGGAAGCAACCTAGATGCCCATCAACGAATGAATGGGTACAAAAGCCCTGGTACATTAGGCTGTTCAAAGAAGTGCAGAAGAATCAGCCCTAATGAGGTGGCTGGATCTAGAACCTATCGTAAAAGTGAAGTAAGTCAAAAAGAGAAAGACAAGTACAGTATACTGATGCATATACATGGAATCTAGTAAGATGGTAATAATAACACACGCAGTGAAGTGTTGGATAAACAAACATAGAGAACAGGCTTATGGACATTGTGGGGAATGAACAGGGGATGGGAGTCATAGAGGGAGTAACCTGGAAACCTATACTGTCATATGTGAAAAAGATAGCTATTGTCATTGTGCTGTGGGAATAGGAGATCCTGCAGGGGCACTGTCAGATGGCCTGGAGGGGTGGGACAGGGGAGAATAGGAGGTGGGTGGAGGAGGGATGGGAGCCAGGGATAGACATATGACTAATCTGGGACGATACATATCTATGAACAACAAAACACTGTAAAAGTAAAAAGTAAAATAAAAGCATGATCAACCACTTATTATGGCTATGAGAAACCAAGAGCTAACTTTTTTAAGTCACATTTCATAAATAGAAGCTTATCTCATATACAATATCTTTAGGAATCTTAAATTACATTGTTGTTGATTAGTCACTAAATCATATCCAACTCTTTTTCAATCCCATGCACTATAGCCCTCCAGGCTCCCCTGTCCGTAGATTTCCCAGCAAGAATCCTGGAGGTGGTTGCCATTTCCTTGTCCAGGGCATCTTCCAGACCCAGGAGTCGAACCCATGTCTTCTGCATTGTCAGGTGGATTCTTTATCACTGAGCTACCAGGGATGCCCTTGAATTAAAAAAAGTACTTCTGAGCTGTGATCCCATGGAAGACCTGAGGGGAAATGTAAATTGATAGAGCCGCTATGGAAGACAGTATGGAAATTCCTTAAAAAAATAAAAATAGAAGCACTATACGACCCAGAAATCCCACTACTAGGCTTATACCCTGATGGAATCAAAACTGAGAGAGGCACCTATACCCCAATGTTCATTGCAGCACTCTCTGCAATAGCTAGAACATGGAAGCAACCTAGATGCCCATCAACGAATGAATGGGTACAAAAGCCCTGGTACATTAGGCTGTTCAAAGAAGTGCAGAAGAATCAGCCCTAATGAGGTGGCTGGATCTAGAACCTATCGTAAAAGTGAAGTAAGTCAAAAAGAGAAAGACAAGTACAGTATACTGATGCATATACATGGAATCTAGTAAGATGGTAATAATAACACACGCAGTGAAGTGTTGGATAAACAAACATAGAGAACAGGCTTATGGACATTGTGGGGAATGAACAGGGGATGGGAGTCATAGAGGGAGTAACCTGGAAACCTATACTGTCATATGTGAAAAAGATAGCTATTGTCATTGTGCTGTGGGAATAGGAGATCCTGCAGGGGCACTGTCAGATGGCCTGGAGGGGTGGGACAGGGGAGAATAGGAGGTGGGTGGAGGAGGGATGGGAGCCAGGGATAGACATATGACTAATCTGGGACGATACATATCTATGAACAACAAAACACTGTAAAAGTAAAAAGTAAAATAAAAGCATGATCAACCACTTATTATGGCTATGAGAAACCAAGAGCTAACTTTTTTAAGTCACATTTCATAAATAGAAGCTTATCTCATATACAATATCTTTAGGAATCTTAAATTACATTGTTGTTGATTAGTCACTAAATCATATCCAACTCTTTTTCAATCCCATGCACTATAGCCCTCCAGGCTCCCCTGTCCGTAGATTTCCCAGCAAGAATCCTGGAGGTGGTTGCCATTTCCTTGTCCAGGGCATCTTCCAGACCCAGGAGTCGAACCCATGTCTTCTGCATTGTCAGGTGGATTCTTTATCACTGAGCTACCAGGGATGCCCTTGAATTACATAGACAGGTATATTTTTGAATAAAGATAAAGTAATCAGTATTCATAGAGCACTGTGATGGCTGATAATTACCTGGGTAACTTTTAAGAAAATAATAATTCTTTTGCACTTTGGTTTTTTAACCTACAGATCAGGGCTGCTAGTATACACTTGTCTTACTTCAAGGGGGTTCTCCTAAAACCAAGATTAAGCATGAGAAAATTAACTGCATACTGCACAAGAGTTCTCTTTGTCTCTGTTTTCCCATGTATAAAACATGAGCTAAAGTTAAGGCACTAAGGTATCATGAAAATTCTTTCTATAACAAAAATGTCATTATGTAAGCATAAAATATTATTGGTCACTCATGCCCAGATTTTCAACCTAATTTAGCAAGACTTTGGCTTATATTTTTCTTCCTCTCCAGCATTCATATTGTACACTTAAATTTTTAAGACCTTCTACTTCTGTTTTCCTGACTTGGATACACTCAAGGTTACATTTGTAATGCATTCCTCTTCTTCCTCCTCAGTCTTTTTTTCTTTTTTTTTAACCTCTAAGTCATCATTCATTTTTCATCCGTCTTTATTCTTCGGCCTATGTGGGCATCCCATTGCAGCAGCCTCTCCTTGTCGAGCACCGGCTCCTAACTGGACACGCCAGCCTGGCTGCTCTGCAGCACGTGGGATCTGCCTGGGCCAGGGATCGAACCGGTGTCCTTGCACTGCAAGGTGGACTCTTTACCCACTGTACCACCAGGGAAGCCCCCTTCTCACTCTTAATGTGATTAAGAGACTTGCCAGGTCTATCAGGATTTAAGGGGAAGCATAACAAAACAACAGCAGAGCATTTACTTTTGAGGAAAGGTATTTTTCATGCTATTCAGATAAACCACCTGTCTCGTGTTGTTAGTCCTAATAAGTGTTAGTCCAAAACTTGGGTATTAACCAATACATATTGGTGTTAGAGAAAGAATTGATGCCCTGCTTAAAGGTATTACTAGCAGACTGATATTTATTATAAGTCTAGTATTGAAACTCCTTTAAAGATAACAATTTCATTAGACCATGATCCCAGTTAAGATATCATTTACAAAGGTTTGGGTCATAAGTGTACTGCAAATGGTTTTAATCAAAGGAAAATACTAAGAGGAACAGAACTGGCCAATATTTTGTGTAATGCAATAGCTCCCCCATCTTACAGATTAAAGAATATAGACTGGGAATTTTTCTTTTGATAAATAGTATTAACAATATCTATATTTTATTTTGTCAACTATATTTTCTTTCCTTAACTCTTAAGGACGTTTCTTTCCTTAATACTTAAGAGAAACTCTTAAAAGAAACCTTATCATTGATATAACTTACAGAAGTATTCTGACAGGACACTGAAAATTTCTCAGTGAATATGTTATTTAAAACTTATAAAGATGAATAAATATCATGGATATCTTACATCTTTTTAACATGTTCTAAGAAAATGCAATTTTCATTAATCTTCTTATAAGCTTAAAAGTGATGTTTATTTATTTCTTTATTTTTGGCTAATGCACAGGCTCTTCTCCCCACTCATCATCTTGCATTCTTGAAAAAGCACCTGGACTTGGATACACTCAAGGTTACATTTGTAATGCATTCCTCTTCTTCCTCCTCAGTCTTTTTTTCTTTTTTTTTAACCTCTAAGTCATCATTCATTTTTCATCCGTCTTTATTCTTCGGCCTATGTGGGCATCCCATTGCAGCAGCCTCTCCTTGTCGAGCACCGGCTCCTAACTGGACACGCCAGCCTGGCTGCTCTGCAGCACGTGGGATCTGCCTGGGCCAGGGATCGAACCGGTGTCCTTGCACTGCAAGGTGGACTCTTTACCCACTGTACCACCAGGGAAGCCCCCTTCTCACTCTTAATGTGATTAAGAGACTTGCCAGGTCTATCAGGATTTAAGGGGAAGCATAACAAAACAACAGCAGAGCATTTACTTTTGAGGAAAGGTATTTTCATGCTATTCAGATAAACCACCTGTCTCGTGTTGTTAGTCCTAATAAGTGTTAGTCCAAAACTTGGGTATTAACCAATACATATTGGTGTTAGAGAAAGAATTGATGCCCTGCTTAAAGGTATTACTAGCAGACTGATATTTATTATAAGTCTAGTATTGAAACTCCTTTAAAGATAACAATTTCATTAGACCATGATCCCAGTTAAGATATCATTTACAAAGGTTTGGGTCATAAGTGTACTGCAAATGGTTTTAATCAAAGGAAAATACTAAGAGGAACAGAACTGGCCAATATTTTGTGTAATGCAATAGCTCCCCCATCTTACAGATTAAAGAATATAGACTGGGAATTTTTCTTTTGATAAATAGTATTAACAATATCTATATTTTATTTTGTCAACTATATTTTCTTTCCTTAACTCTTAAGGACGTTTCTTTCCTTAATACTTAAGAGAAACTCTTAAAAGAAACCTTATCATTGATATAACTTACAGAAGTATTCTGACAGGACACTGAAAATTTCTCAGTGAATATGTTATTTAAAACTTATAAAGATGAATAAATATCATGGATATCTTACATCTTTTTAACATGTTCTAAGAAAATGCAATTTTCATTAATCTTCTTATAAGCTTAAAAGTGATGTTTATTTATTTCTTTATTTTTGGCTATTCTGGGTTTTCACTGTTGCCACAGGCTCTTCTCTAGTTGTAGGGAATCAGGGCTACTCTCTAGTTGAGGTGAGCAGGTATCTTGTTGCGGTGATTTCTCTTGTTGTGGAACTCGGGCTTTAGGGCACATGGGCTTCAGTAGTTGCGGCACATGGGCTCAATAGTTGCGGCTCTGAGGCTCTAGAGCACAGGCTTGATAGTTGGTGGCTCATGGGGTTAGTTGCTCCACAGCATGTGGGATCTTCCCAGATCAAGGATCGAACCTGTGTCTCCTGCATTGGCAGGCGATCTCTTCACACTGAGCTACCAGGAAAGACCAAAATTGATGTTTGTACTTGAAAAGTTTTTAAAAGCTTTCCTGCATTTTGATAAATTAATAACAGAATTCAGGTTTTCTCTCCAAATTTGTCTCAGTACTTAAATATTTATTCAACATTTTCAGTCTTACAATGTAGTTTAAGAAATTTCTAAGTAGGGCTTCCCTGGTGGTTCAGTAGGTAAAGAGTTCGCCTTGCAGTGCAGGGGGCACCGCTTTGATCCCTGGCCTGGGAAGATCCCATGTGCTGCGGAGCAGTGGACCGACCTGTCCAATTACGAGCCAGCGCTCTGGAGCGCATGCGCCCAGAGCCAGTGCTCTTCAGTGAGAGAGGCTACTGCAATGGGGGGGCCACACAGGCCAAAGAACAAAGATGGATGAAAAGAATGAAATAAAAAGCCAATAAAAGAGGCCAAAATTAAAAAAAAACAAAAAAAACAAAAAAAAAACAAATTTCTGCATAACTTGCTTCAGATATCCTTAATAATGATTACATAGATAATTCAATTAAAAATCCTACAAATTACTTAGGACAACTTAGGTAAAAGATTTCTCTCTGAAATTCATAAAAAACTCATCTACATATTATATAATTAGTATATATGAATTATTTCATATAATATATGAATTCAAATGTTCAACCTTTATAGTTTTATCAGGCCCTGTATACTATAAAATTCTCCTATATTTAGCATTATGAAAAAAACCCGAACTGAATGAGAGCCAGAAGAAAAATAGTTCACTGCATAAAAAGCCTCTTAGTAATGAATAGAATAAGAGAACTGCATGTACGTTTCATTTTATAAAGTAGGTATTCAGCAGCTTACTAAATGCAAAGCAGATTTTTTTTAATTAAAAATTTAATTAAAAAAATCTGCTTTTTTAAAATCTTTTAATACTACATCAAAACATGATTCCATTTGCAGAAAACCACTCCCCTACCCCAATAGACACCACCATCCAGATTTCTTGAAAGCCCTTGGCAGGGAATAGGTTGGTTAAACCAATTGAATATTTAATAATAGAACCATGTGAGGACACTTTCAGAACCCTGTAGACCATTGTATGCTGGGACCAGTTTATTGGCTAGCTAAAGCAAATTGTGTATATCTCTTCCCAAATCTTTGGTCACTGGCTGCATCCAGTAGTGTGAAATCATCCAAGGCTGAATTATTTAAACCACAGACTGACAAAGATTCCATATCAGACCTCTTCTCCTCCCTTTCCCAAATCCTCCTTGGCTGTTCACTTATCAGCATACCTTAGCAGGTAGTAATTCCAAACCTATAGAATAGTTTTAGGCATAAAGATTTAAAGTAAACATAAGCAGGTTTGCTTTTAGAAGCATAATGAAAATATTCTGAGCTTATTATCCTGTAATTTTAAGTTCCTTTGTAAAGTAGACTTTTTGAAAAATCTACATTTTTTTGTGTGCTCTTCGAGGAAAACCTTTTACCTATCTGATTTCTAGTAAAAGTTGTGATAATTGACAGGAAACCTAAAGTGTGTTTGAGCTTTTTGTCTGTCTGCTTTTTTTGTTGTTGTTCAGCTAAAATTTTATGTTGACTTTGATCATTTATGTAGTTTTTTGAACTATGTTAACTACTAGTTTTTTTTTAAAAGCTATTTCCTATATGTGTGTGTGTGTTATAGTCACTCAGTTGTGTCTGACTCTTTGCAACCCTATGGACTGTAGCCCAGCAGGCTTCTCCAGGCAAGAATACTGGAGTGGGTTGCCATTCCCTTTTCCAGGGGATCTTCCTGACCCAGGGGTCGAACCCAGATATCCTGCATTGCAGGCAGATTGTTTACCATCTGAGACACCTTTCCATCTCAAATATAGGTATTTGGATATTTTTACTATATATTATACGCTATCAACCTCAGTGTAATTGGTCTTCCCTGGTAGCTCAGTTTAATTAAAAATATCAGTAAGAAAAGTCATGAATAATTAAAGTGGTACAGAAGTGCCTGAGACAAGACAATATGTGCCAGTCTCCGTCATGATTCTAGAAACCATGGAGCTAATCCCTCAGGGATAGGATCTGTTGCCCACTCCTTGGCTATGTCACTGTAGCATTATTAATGCTTTTCTTTGTGTTTTACTTTAATTTCTTAATGTGCTCTGACTTTGTCCTTCCACCCCATCCATCTTCACTTATGTCTTCTTGTGTGAATTAATGATCCATACCCCTGCTTCTGATTTCTCACTTGCCATTTCCCCCTCGACCCACTGAAAGAAGCGGTGGGTCTCTGATCTCATCTCTCCACTGAAAATACTCTTGCTGACATTACCAGTGATGCACCCTAAATCTTCTCCTTTCCCTTTACTCTCTCTTGTTAATCTCTGCAACGTTTGCTACTGTTCTCCCATCTGTCCCCCACAATTCTTTGTGTTCTTACATTTCCTGATATTGTTCTCCCCAACTCATTCTTAAGATATATTCCTTTTCAGCTTCTTCCCATCTCTTTTTGCATCAGTTCCTTGGCTATTCCTATACTATTGGGGTCCGTCTTTAGTCAGATGTGCTCATTCACATATTCTCATTTAATCCCATGACTTTCACTGTCACCAGTAAATTAATGTCTTTCAAACAGTGTCTGCATCCTAGATTGCTTCTCTGAACTCTGACATATCCAGATACTCTCTGAAAATCTTTCTTTCAACCATCTTGTCCTCATATGCAAAATCTGAATTAACTATTATCGCCTAGACTGACTTTCATTCTACACCCACATATTGGTATACTAGAAATTTCAGTATGTTCTTTCCTGTATCTCAAAACATCCAAAACACCTCTTCTTAATCTGGCTTCCATGGCTGATAGCTGAGTATGTAGCAGGGCCTTTTACCTCATCCCCTGAGTATGGCCATGACAGTCAGATCTCTCTTCTGGGAACTGAAGTTGAGACAGACAGAATGTGTTATTAGCAGTGAGTGAGATGCTCATATGTGGGAAATGTTCTCTATCAAGCAGAAAAAAAAGCTGGTCTGAAGAGAAAAGTTCATTAAAACTCAGGTGAAGAGGGCAGTAGAAATGCTGTTTCACTAGTAAGTGAAAAAGATGGCGAGGGTAGCTGCCCTACTTTCTGATAACTCTTGGATTATTTTGTATTTCCTTTTCTTTGGATCCTAGAGATATCCCTGTATGGTTACAGTAAATTCTGATTTAGATACCGGAGTCAACCTAGTCTATCCTGACAGTGATCAAATTGGCCATTAGGCCATATGTGTATTACTTCCTTATCAACTTTTGAATCTAAACCTCTTTCCCCCATTCATAGCAATACTACCCTCTTTTTACCTAAACTACACTAGTTTTCTATCAGAATTTTTTAAAAAAATTTCTCCATTACCTTCAATCATCTATTCCTCTGTCATTCATCCTTCTGCCTGACCAATCTTTATACAATAAGAATCCATATTGATTATTCTTCTGCATAATGCTATTTGCCATTTCATGGTCCCCTGCTGACTACCGGAGGAAGGAAAAATGCTTTAAGCAGAGCATGCAGACAGCTCTCTGTCCAGAACCTGGCCAACTTGAATTCATCCGGAGAGTTTGCCGAGGATCCTGTCAGCAGTAAAGAACCTTTCAATGCCAAAGTGTCTAAATCCTAAAAAATTTTTTGACTTTCACTGTCACCAGTAAATTAATGTCTTTCAAACAGTGTCTGCATCCTAGATTGCTTCTCTGAACTCTGACATATCCAGATACTCTCTGAAAATCTTTCTTTCAACCATCTTGTCCTCATATGCAAAATCTGAATTAACTATTATCGCCTAGACTGACTTTCATTCTACACCCACATATTGGTATACTAGAAATTTCAGTATGTTCTTTCCTGTATCTCAAAACATCCAAAACACCTCTTCTTAATCTGGCTTCCATGGCTGATAGCTGAGTATGTAGCAGGGCCTTTTACCTCATCCCCTGAGTATGGCCATGACAGTCAGATCTCTCTTCTGGGAACTGAAGTTGAGACAGACAGAATGTGTTATTAGCAGTGAGTGAGATGCTCATATGTGGGAAATGTTCTCTATCAAGCAGAAAAAAAAGCTGGTCTGAAGAGAAAAGTTCATTAAAACTCAGGTGAAGAGGGCAGTAGAAATGCTGTTTCACTAGTAAGTGAAAAAGATGGCGAGGGTAGCTGCCCTACTTTCTGATAACTCTTGGATTATTTTGTATTTCCTTTTCTTTGGATCCTAGAGATATCCCTGTATGGTTACAGTAAATTCTGATTTAGATACCGGAGTCAACCTAGTCTATCCTGACAGTGATCAAATTGGCCATTAGGCCATATGTGTATTACTTCCTTATCAACTTTTGAATCTAAACCTCTTTCCCCCATTCATAGCAATACTACCCTCTTTTTACCTAAACTACACTAGTTTTCTATCAGAGTTTTTTTTAAAAAAATTTCTCCATTACCTTCAATCATCTATTCCTCTGTCATTCATCCTTCTGCCTGACCAATCTTTATACAATAAGAATCCATATTGATTATTCTTCTGCATAATGCTATTTGCCATTTCATGGTCCCCTGCTGACTACCGGAGGAAGGAAAAATGCTTTAAGCAGAGCATGCAGACAGCTCTCTGTCCAGAACCTGGCCAACTTGAATTCATCCGGAGAGTTTGCCGAGGATTCCCTGGTGGCTCAGCAGTAAAGAATCTGCTTGCAATGCAGGAGACGTGGGAAATGTGGGTTCCATCCCTGGACTGGGAGGATACCCTGGAGGAGAAAATAGCAACCCATTCCAGTATCCTTGCCAGGAAAATCCCATGGACAGAGGAGTCTGGAGGGCTCCAGTCCATAGGGTCACAGAGTCAGACGTGACTGAGCCACTGAGAATGCATGCATGAGGGTTTGCTGTCTTTTGCTTATTTGGCTCATGTTATTCTTGTTGCCCGGAGTACCTCTCTACCTTGTTCCCTGGATCATTCCAACTTATCTTTTCAAACCCAACTCCAGTGTCAATATTTGCAAATCTTCCCCTAGCCAATCAGGTAGGACTGATTATTCCTTTGGATTATCCATACATATGTATTTATTTTGTATCATTTACTTCTGTAAATGCCTTTCCTTCATTCCAGAACATAAATTTGTTGATGATGGACAGCAGCGTTTCATTGTGTATCTAGCATTTATTTATTTATTATGATCTGACTAAACAAGTTATTGATACAATCCAACATAGATCAGTGATTCCTGGTTCCTAGTAAGTAACTACTGGTCTATATGTTAATAGATCATCTAATCCACTTTCTCTTTAAGAAAGAGGACAACTTTAGAATTAGTACAGTTCATGCTGCAAAATTCATTTTTAAAATATCAAGGAGCTCATGTTAAAAGACAAACTGAGGCACATTCAGTTTTCCAAGAGCTTATTTGAGCATGCATTGTTTTACATAGGGCAGCACCAAACCTCTTTCCCCCATTCATAGCAATACTACCCTCTTTTTACCTAAACTACACTAGTTTTCTATCAGAGTTTTTTTTAAAAAAATTTCTCCATTACCTTCAATCATCTATTCCTCTGTCATTCATCCTTCTGCCTGACCAATCTTTATACAATAAGAATCCATATTGATTATTCTTCTGCATAATGCTATTTGCCATTTCATGGTCCCCTGCTGACTACCGGAGGAAGGAAAAATGCTTTAAGCAGAGCATGCAGACAGCTCTCTGTCCAGAACCTGGCCAACTTGAATTCATCCGGAGAGTTTGCCGAGGATTCCCTGGTGGCTCAGCAGTAAAGAATCTGCTTGCAATGCAGGAGACGTGGGAAATGTGGGTTCCATCCCTGGACTGGGAGGATACCCTGGAGGAGAAAATAGCAACCCATTCCAGTATCCTTGCCAGGAAAATCCCATGGACAGAGGAGTCTGGAGGGCTCCAGTCCATAGGGTCACAGAGTCAGACGTGACTGAGCCACTGAGAATGCATGCACGAGGGTGTGCTGTCGTTTGCTTATTTGGCTCATGTTATTCTTGTTGCCCGGAGTACCTCTCTACCTTGTTCCCTGGATCATTCCAACTTATCTTTTCAAACCCAACTCCAGTGTCAATATTTGCAAATCTTCCCCTAGCCAATCAGGTAGGACTGATTATTCCTTTGGATTATCCATACATATGTATTTATTTTGTATCATTTACTTCTGTAAATGCCTTTCCTTCATTCCAGAACATAAATTTGTTGATGATGGACAGCAGCGTTTCATTGTGTATCTAGCATTTATTTATTTATTATGATCTGACTAAACAAGTTATTGATACAATCCAACATAGATCAGTGATTCCTGGTTCCTAGTAAGTAACTACTGGTCTATATGTTAATAGATCATCTAATCCACTTTCTCTTTAAGAAAGAGGACAACTTTAGAATTAGTACAGTTCATGCTGCAAAATTCATTTTTAAAATATCAAGGAGCTCATGTTAAAAGACAAACTGAGGCACATTCAGTTTTCCAAGAGCTTATTTGAGCATGCATTGTTTTACATAGGGCAGCACCAAACCAGAGGTGGTTAGGAGTACCTAACCCACAGTAGGGAAGGAAGAGTTATTTACAGACAAGCTGTGGAAGCAAACCAGAGATGTGATCTGATTGGCTGTACTTTAAGCAGGTGCCTTATCTGGGAAAGCCTAGTTGACTGTGATGGGTTGTTCTTAAATTTCTCATACTGGAGAACACTGGCCTCCGTTTTAGATTTCAGTTTGCTTGTGTAGGCTATAAAGGCACTAGTCATTTAGGCTAAAAGTGACTGTTTAATTACTTTAAAGCCCACAAATCTCCAGTCTTAAATTCCTGGTTTTCATCACAGTACTTCAAATTGTGATATATTGTGCTATGATTCCTTAGAATCACAATTTATTTTTTTTCATACTCAAATTCTACTTTATTATTATTATTATTTTATTTCTTTCTTTATTTTTGGCTATGCTGGGTTTCCACTGCTGCCACAGGCTCTTCTCTAGTTGTAGGGAGTGGGGGCTACTCTCTAGTGGAGGTCAGCAGGCTTCTTGTTGTGGTGACTTTTCTTGTTGTGGAGCTCGGGCTCTAGGGCTTCAGTAGTTGTGGCACGTGGGCTCCATAGTTGCAGCTGCGAGGCTCTAGAGCACAGGCTCAATAGTTGTGGCTCATGGGCTTAGTTGCTCCGGGATCCTCCCAGACAGGAATCGATCCGGTTTCTCCTGCATTGGCAGGCAAACTCTTTACCACTGAGCTACCAGGGAAGCACCTCCACAGGTATTTTTAAACTGACTCCTTTTGTCCAAATGTGGGAAGACTTACTAATGTGATCTGAGAGTGGGAAGAGGCAATAAGATCACTAAGATCGTACTGTAGGAAGCTTGAAAAGTTAGCTTAAGATCTCAATGTTTCAGTTTAATAAAAAGAATAATTTGGAAAGTAACCATTAGTGGCCAGGATGCATACTTATATCAATACTTAATTAAAATATATTAATGCATTTCTCAATTATTAAGTAGAAATATCACAAAACATTTTGATTACAGTAACATATCTATAAAAGTAGAGGAGCTATATATTAATGTAAGTTTTAAATACCTGATTTTTATCATTAGTCAGAGATATAGTACAACAAAATGGCAGATCAGATAGAAATAGTATTTACTCATTGGAAGGTAACCTCAATAGACTGTGTTCCAAGAACGTTTCATCATCAGTTCATGCTGTTAAAGGCCTGAAACCAAAACACTGCCAGAAACAGAAAATGGGAAAGTGTCAATTGCTTTTGTATCATGACTGCTAAGGATAAAAAGGATTTATTTTCATGGACTATAGTTTCTTTTTTTTAATTATTTTTGGGCCACATTTATTGGTCTTTTATTTATCTGTTTTCATCCATCTTTGTTCTTTGGCCTGTGTGGGCCCCCCATCGCAGTGGCCTCTCTCGCTGCAGAGCACCAGCTCTGGGCGCGTGCGCTCCAGAACTCCAGCTCAGTAACTGGACACATCGGTCCAGCTACTCCACAGCACGTGGGATCCTCCCAGGCCAGGGATCGAACTGGCGCCCCTTGCACTGCAAGGTGGTGTCCTCACCCACTGGACCACTAGGGCAGCCCTGGACTATAGTTTCTTAAAGTCAGATATTCTGTTCCACCCTTTATATAGTTACTAGATTAAAAAATAAAATAAAACAAAAGTACATTTAACAATAAATATATCTTTATTGGATAGTCTGTTCCATGTAAATTTTCTGTATATGGCTCTTAAAAACATGAAAATAACAGAGAATCTGTCTGAGATCACCAAATAAATGCTTTTAAGAAAGGCTGGCCCATTATCTTCTGCATATGTGTATTATCTCCCTACAACATGTGATATAGAAGTAAATACTTAATTTGAAAAGACAAAAATTAAGGACATTCTCTGCATTCAGTGTATTTAAAACGTATTTATCACTTTGTGAAACTGTGACCTACATAGACTGTGAAACAGTGAATTTGCTGTGGAAACTGCACACAAAATTGGAACATTATAGATAGTGCTCAATCACTTTCTTTTCCAAAAGTTAACAGCTTTGTTCAAATCCAGGGTTTGGTCTCCTGGGCCTCTCATTACTGTTGCCTTTCAGTTCCAGCATTTGCTTCTCAGTGCAGCCATGGAGCAGATCCACTGCACCAAAACACAAAGTAGCAAATGAACCCCACTGGGAGACACTTCATACCTGAAAGTCAAAGTAAAACCCCATGAAGAAAGTAACTATGTGTTTATACATTTCATAAAACAGAAAAATGTTCAAAGGAAAGTAAAGTTAGCTTTCAAAATAGACTTGCTCCTTGAACTGGACATCTGCTACATGATTGTGAAATTACCTTGCATATTTTTATAAAGAAGAGTATTTTCACATTACAGATGGTAGTCTAGATATAGGCAGTCTATACACATTGTTGTTGTTTAACATTTTAAGATTTATTATAATTTCCAGTGGGGATATTTTCTGCACAATTTTCCAGACTCCTCTTTCCCAACTATTCAGAGAAATATTCAAAAATTCTCCAATTCCAAGCATAATATTCCCATGTTGCTTGGTGTTAGAAAACAGGCACACATTTTACCTATAAAATGGTATTCTCTTGCCAAGAACAGATCAGAAATGATTAAATGACAAGAGCAGGAAAGAGAAGCTAGTGACATAGTACAAAGACAGAATACAATAGGCAGGAATGAGGCCAGGAGGTCAGGGATCCATCTCAACCTCTCTGGCAATCTTCTAAATGAATGAGTTTAAGTGGAGTACTCCAGAATCCAATCAAGGTTTCCAAGATGAGGACACTAGAAAAAGCAACTGTCTTCTTCGAGTTCACTGCCTCAAACAAATGTCCATCTTTCAAAATTAATACTTTTTTTGCATTATGAGCATTTTCATATTTAAGGCAAAGTTAAGATTTAAAACTGCATTTCAAACTCTCCACTCATAAAGTGAAATAAAACATTTAATATGTTATAAAGATCTACTGTATGTGCCCAGGATATGTGCATATTTGACATAATTCTCCTAGTCTTTCTTATAAATCTTCCATTTATCCCCATCTTATTTAAAGTCCATATTTAAACATCTCATTGGGATTGCATGAAGATGCTTTTGGAAATACCGAACTCACTTTTTTGTCCACACAAAGTACTAACAAAAGGTTATGGCAAATGAACCTCCATTTTTTGGGCCTCTCATTACTGTTGCCTTTCAGTTCCAGCATTTGCTTCTCAGTGCAGCCATGGAGCAGATCCACTGCACCAAAACACAAAGTAGCAAATGAACCCCACTGGGAGACACTTCATACCTGAAAGTCAAAGTAAAACCCCATGAAGAAAGTAACTATGTGTTTATACATTTCATAAAACAGAAAAATGTTCAAAGGAAAGTAAAGTTAGCTTTCAAAATAGACTTGCTCCTTGAACTGGACATCTGCTACATGATTGTGAAATTACCTTGCATATTTTTATAAAGAAGAGTATTTTCACATTACAGATGGTAGTCTAGATATAGGCAGTCTATACACATTGTTGTTGTTTAACATTTTAAGATTTATTATAATTTCCAGTGGGGATATTTTCTGCACAATTTTCCAGACTCCTCTTTCCCAACTATTCAGAGAAATATTCAAAAATTCTCCAATTCCAAGCATAATATTCCCATGTTGCTTGGTGTTAGAAAACAGGCACACATTTTACCTATAAAATGGTATTCTCTTGCCAAGAACAGATCAGAAATGATTAAATGACAAGAGCAGGAAAGAGAAGCTAGTGACATAGTACAAAGACAGAATACAATAGGCAGGAATGAGGCCAGGAGGTCAGGGATCCATCTCAACCTCTCTGGCAATCTTCTAAATGAATGAGTTTAAGTGGAGTACTCCAGAATCCAATCAAGGTTTCCAAGATGAGGACACTAGAAAAAGCAACTGTCTTCTTCGAGTTCACTGCCTCAAACAAATGTCCATCTTTCAAAATTAATACTTTTTTTTTGCATTATGAGCATTTTCATATTTAAGGCAAAGTTAAGATTTAAAAACTGCATTTCAAACTCTCCACTCATAAAGTGAAAAATAAAACATTTAATATGTTATAAAGATCTACTGTATGTGCCCAGGGATATGTGCATATTTGACATAATTCTCCTAGTCTTTCTTATAAATCTTCCATTTATCCCCATCTTATTTAAAGTCCATATTTAAACATCTCATTGGGATTGCATGAAGATGCTTTTGGAAATACCGAACTAATGCCTGAGGTGAAAAAAAGTGTTTCTAGTCAATATATAGGGAATTATTTTTGTAGTTCTAAATATGACTAGCTTTACAGCTTATCCTCATTATTTGTGTTTTCTCCTTCTTATTTTTTCTTTCAAGACATACTGTTCCTTTTAGTATAAATGAAAACTGGAGACCAGTAAACATATCATAGTATATGGTGTCAAGGGCAGGAAGAGCCTAATCTTGGAGCCTAATCTTGCTACATGTAGAAATGTAGCAAATTACCACATTTGTGAAAATGTAAAAGCTAAGTATAATCAATGCTGATCATGTTTTGCAAATCATATAGAAAGCATACAATCTCATACACTTTCTCACAGTCATGTACCATCTAACTTTTTGTTAGTTCCTAAACTCTGTTGCTAATAAAACCAATATAGGGCTTCCCTGGTGGTCCAGTGGGTAAGGACACCGCCTTGCAGTGCAGGGGGCGCCAGTTCGATCCCTGGCCTGGGAAGATTCCATATGCCGCGGAGAGGCTGGACCGATATGTCCAACTACCAAGCCAGAGCTCTGGAGCATATGTGCCCAGAGCTGGTGCTCTGCAGCGACAGAGGCCATTACGATGGGAAGTCCACACAGGCCAAAGAACAAGGATGAATGAAAATAGATAAATGGGGCTTCCCTGGTGGGCCAGTGGGTAAGGACACCGCCTTGCAGTGCAAGGGGCGCTGGTTCGATCCCTGGCCTGGGAGGATCCCACGTGCTGTGGAGCGGCTGGACTGATGTGTCCAACTACCAAGCAGGAGCTCTGGAGCACATCCACCCAGAGCCGGTGCTCTGCGACAACAGATGCCACTGCGATGGGAAACCCACAAGGGCCAAAGAACAAAGATGGATGAAGGTGGATAGTGAAAGACCAATGGAGGTGGCCTGCCCACCCCTCCTCCCTCCCCAACCTGCCCCCTCACCCCCTCCCAAAAAAAAGAAAATAGATAAATGAAAGACCAATAGAAGTGGCCAAAAAAAGAGAAAAAAAAAATATATTAAAAAGTTTATATTAAAAAGTTTAATGTGTCCCAACAGTCAGTAAGTTATCATTGTTAATTGTTCAATAGTGTATTATTTTTGGTTTTCAAAAAGGCTCTAATTTTATATTATCAAAAGTTTAAAACATGCCAATCTAACAGAAAATAAGTATTTTGCTTATATATATGGCATATCCATTCAGAAACGAAAGATATAACAGATGGATAATAGTTAATGTTGTCAATATACAAATTCACTTATAAAAATGGGGACAGTACCACTGCACAGCAGTATAATACAATAAAAATAAACTGAGTCTATTCACCTCTTTTAAAGGGGAGTGTATTTAACGAACTAATACTAAACATATAGAATACGTTTTGAAGCTTAATAGTATCTGAAGAGAGCAATTTAAGTATTCAAGATTTTGCTAAATGTGATTCAAAAGTACAGAATATTGAAAAGAAAATTAAAATATTAGAATATTTTAGGCAACTTTCTTAAGTGTTTTCTCTCACATTTATAAGTAAATTTCCTTGATTAAAAAAACAGGTTATTCTGAGAATCTAGATTATTTATATCTTTTCATTGAAATTAGGTATTCATTACATAACTTGAAATAGACTAATGCCAAAGAAAAGAAATGATATGTATGGAGTACTTATTTATAGTAGTTTGGGTACTAACTACATGCTTGGGTAGTTACACAGGTGACATTATTAAAAATGTCTCAATCATCCCAAATTAAATATTATAATTTCCATTTTATACACAAAAGCATTAAATACTTGGGGTAAAGTTCAGTGATATTACAAGCAATACAGTGAATTTCAGAACCAAGATGGAAACTCAAGTGTATTCTAACATTTTATGGAATATGCTGTATTGTCCTTCGATAAAGAACTGAATCTACATATTTGGTGGCTCAGATCTGCCCCCAATTCAGGAGCCCTGGGTTCGATCCTGAGTCACAAAGATCCACTGGAGAAGGAAATGGGTATCCACTCTGTCTATGGAGAATCCCATGGACTGAGGAGCCTGGTGGGCTACAGTCCAAGGGGTGGCAGGGTCAGACGTGCCTGAAAAACTAACACACAAACACAACACTCCTATCAAGACAGTTTGAATGAATATGAGAAAACAAACTACAAGGAATGAAGAAACTATTATCAGAGTATATAAGGGTAGGTTCCAGAGGCCTAACAAATGAAGACTTTGGCCTTACTACAAATTATTGTTGGTCACGCTGTAATAATTATCTTGTTAGTCAATAACCTCCACTAGATGGTAAACTCTATGTGGGAATAGAGACCAATAGAATTACGGTTACTTTTCTGTCCCCATTGCCTAGTGCAGGACCCTGGTGAATTTCAGGAATGAACCAGGCTGCAAGTAGAGAAGGGTCATTGTCTGGAGAAAGAAGTTTCTTGGTAAATGACCACAAAGAAAAGGATTTGCTTTCATTACAGACATTAGTTCCATTATGGTTGCAAAATGAATCCACAGGATTCACCAAGCTAGCAAAGAACTCAGTCAGTCAAAGGACCAGAAGGACGAGGATGTAAAACAGGAACAGGGAGCTGACAAGTAACTCAGTCTCCCCAGAGACTTTAATTAAAGGAGAACTGGAGAAAACATTAGGCGGAAATCAACTAATCATGCCTTAGGAATTTATCTTAAGAAGTCACTGTTCTAAAAAAAAAAAATTTGCTTTTAGGTAGAGAAAATAGGTATTATTTATTTTTAATGAAAATGCATCTTTTATAAAATAAGGAGAAATTAATTCTTACTTCACAGTCTATGGTGGTTTGTAAGAAAGCCAAACCCTATAGTCTGGCCTCAACCACGTGAGTGTAGCACCTTTCTGCCAACAGGGGCAGTCTCTGGCAAAGAAGAAATATTAGAAAATGGAATCTGTAAAATAAAGCCTAAAAGCAAAACTTTCTTCTATAGTTTACCATCAGGTGTTGTAGAACTTAGAATAATATATGCATATTGAAGAAGTTAAGTTCATAGACTTTTGACAGAGAAATCACTCCTATCTAGTATGAACCCCGCTTGGTTTTTTAAATTTTTGGGACCCCCAATTCAGGAGCCCTGGGTTCGATCCTGAGTCACAAAGATCCACTGGAGAAGGAAATGGGTATCCACTCTGTCTATGGAGAATCCCATGGACTGAGGAGCCTGGTGGGCTACAGTCCAAGGGGTGGCAGGGTCAGACGTGCCTGAAAAACTAACACACAAACACAACACTCCTATCAAGACAGTTTGAATGAATATGAGAAAACAAACTACAAGGAATGAAGAAACTATTATCAGAGTATATAAGGGTAGGTTCCAGAGGCCTAACAAATGAAGACTTTGGCCTTACTACAAATTATTGTTGGTCACGCTGTAATAATTATCTTGTTAGTCAATAACCTCCACTAGATGGTAAACTCTATGTGGGAATAGAGACCAATAGAATTACGGTTACTTTTCTGTCCCCATTGCCTAGTGCAGGACCCTGGTGAATTTCCAGGGAATGAACCAGGCTGCAAGTAGAGAAGGGTCATTGTCTGGAGAAAGAAGTTTCTTGGTAAATGACCACAAAGAAAAGGATTTGCTTTCATTACAGACATTAGTTCCATTATGGTTGCAAAATGAATCCACAGGATTCACCAAGCTAGCAAAGAACTCAGTCAGTCAAAGGACCAGAAGGACGAGGATGTAAAACAGGAACAGGGAGCTGACAAGTAACTCAGTCTCCCCAGAGACTTTAATTAAAGGAGAACTGGAGAAAACATTAGGCGGAAATCAACTAATCATGCCTTAGGAATTTATCTTAAGAAGTCACTGTTCTAAAAAAAAAAAATTTGCTTTTAGGTAGAGAAAATAGGTATTATTTATTTTTAATGAAAATGCATCTTTTATAAAATAAGGAGAAATTAATTCTTACTTCACAGTCTATGGTGGTTTGTAAGAAAGCCAAACCCTATAGTCTGGCCTCAACCACGTGAGTGTAGCACCTTTCTGCCAACAGGGGCAGTCTCTGGCAAAGAAGAAATATTAGAAAATGGAATCTGTAAAATAAAGCCTAAAAGCAAAACTTTCTTCTATAGTTTACCATCAGGTGTTGTAGAACTTAGAATAATATATGCATATTGAAGAAGTTAAGTTCATAGACTTTTGACAGAGAAATCACTCCTATCTAGTATGACTTGGCAGGCTTACCAGTACCTATACATCAGTAAGAACAGTAGTACAAACTTTTAATTAGGTGGTGACTGGCTTCATTTTAAAATAAAGTTTCAAGATCAAGTTTAGGTATTCCTGAAATACTAACTGGATATGATATATAAGACATTCTAAATTTTTCTTCCAAGATTCAAAAACAGGTTTATTTAACAGCAATTTAAAAAATAAAACAGAAAATATAGCACCGTACTTCATGTTTAATCCTGTATACAAATTTAATATGACTGTGGTGTCCTTGTTCCCTTCATAAATATTAATAACATACTTGGCTAGAAATTCTGCATTTCAGAAATTAAGTTGGCTTCATATTTCTGAAGTGGATAAACTGCAAATCACTGACACTTTGGTTTGAATTAGCATTACGTGATTGTTTGCCCCATAAGAACTTAGTGAGATTTATCTAATATGACTAAGTGGAAGTTTTGATGAAGATAGGAACATAGATCTCAGCATTGTACTATTATTCTCTGGGTTAGATATTCCTAGGTACAATGCTGCACATTGGGACTTCTGGGCAACTCAGTGGAAGTACCAGACAAACACAGGGAGGTGATACCAAAATACAAGCAAATAAGCAAGGCCAAGAAGATGGATGAATGCTTAGGTAAAATTTACTTCTTACTTGCAATATTGCCTAAGAATTGCCTTGCCAGTCCGGTAATGTTTATCTCTAAACTAACCTCTGTGACCTCTCTCAAAATTTTTTGACCTATGACACTGTCTTATAAAGTCACTGTGTTTCACAAATTATAGTTAAAAGAAAAAAATACTTTCCTTAATATAAGAAATGACCAGTTCCATCCAGTAATTTGCTGGGTTCTTACTGATAGTTCCAGCTTTCAAGAGGTAGACCTTAATTATCTAGTATGCCACTAGCATGATCCATAAAGGTTAAAAAATATGACAAAGATTCAGTAAGAAGGGAAATTAAAGTATGTGCTATACAAGGTCAAGTAAAAAAAAAAAAATCACATAAAAAACATTTTGATTTAAAAATAAAAGGGAAAAAGTCTTTTGTAACTCAGAAATATATTAAATAGTAAATAAATTTGATTTGGAGCGAGATCCAAAAGAGATAAATTTGTTTACTTATGACAGAAATAGGCTGGGTCTGAAACTCTGTTTAGAGCCCAATTGAATCATGTTTTTGATAAGATCTAATTGCCAACAAAATTTGGATCTTAGGACTTTATAGTCAGATACAACATCAAAAATCTTTCTAAGATAAACAGATCTCTTTTCACACTTCAAAAATATAGAAGGCACTATTATGACAGAAAATTTCATTTATCATATTGTAACTAATTTCTTTTTTTTTTTTTTTAATATATTATTCCTTTATTTCGGAAACTTGTTTTCTCTATTTTTACTTCACCTCATTTTCCGATCTTGAATTAAAAGAGAACTTTATATTAGGAAGAAGAATCAAAAGCTCTTCACAATATCAACTCATTACCCAGAAAACCTGGAGATAATTCCAATTTAAATAAACTTTTCAAAGTACACATAAACAAAAAAAATGAACTAAAGTGACAATATATCACACAATTTCAAATCACAGAAATCGTGTAAGCAAACAAGTTGTTGAAAACAGTCTTAAAACAGAGTAAGTCATACTTTTCTCACTGCCTTAGAAAAAGATGCTAAATAATAATATGACCAGAAACTCAGGTTTCCATTGGATATTCATCATTTTAACTGTAAAACATTCATATTTCCACTTATTGTCTGAAATTAAGACAATGAAACTTTTTTTCTAATTCTGGGAAAACATAGTACAATATTTATGACTAAAGGTCCTTAGAAAAATGATTGGGGCAAAAAAAGCTTGCCATAACTTTAAAAATGACTTGGCACTGGATTTGGGGACTAACCAAGGCTTTTTGGACACTTAAAAGTATACCAATTTCAAAATTGGTAATGCCAACAGTGATTACATAGGCAGTGATAAATGAGAAATTGCCATCTTCTTTTCTTTTCAGAGGCCTTTTTAAAAATCCGTTGGTTGGAAGAAAACAGAAGAAGAAATTAAAGTACTAAAAGGTCAAGTAAAAAAATCACATAAAAAACATTTTGATTTAAAAATAAAAGGGAAAAAGTCTTTTGTAACTCAGAAATATATTAAATAGTAAATAAATTTGATTTGGAGCGAGATCCAAAAGAGATAAATTTGTTTACTTATGACAGAAATAGGCTGGGTCTGAAACTCTGTTTAGAGCCCAATTGAATCATGTTTTTGATAAGATCTAATTGCCAACAAAATTTGGATCTTAGGACTTTATAGTCAGATACAACATCAAAAATCTTTCTAAGATAAACAGATCTCTTTTCACACTTCAAAAATATAGAAGGCACTATTATGACAGAAAATTTCATTTATCATATTGTAACTAATTTCTTTTTTTTTTTTTTTAATATATTATTCCTTTATTTCGGAAACTTGTTTTCTCTATTTTTACTTCACCTCATTTTCCGATCTTGAATTAAAAGAGAACTTTATATTAGGAAGAAGAATCAAAAGCTCTTCACAATATCAACTCATTACCCAGAAAACCTGGAGATAATTCCAATTTAAATAAACTTTTCAAAGTACACATAAACAAAAAAAATGAACTAAAGTGACAATATATCACACAATTTCAAATCACAGAAATCGTGTAAGCAAACAAGTTGTTGAAAACAGTCTTAAAACAGAGTAAGTCATACTTTTCTCACTGCCTTAGAAAAAGATGCTAAATAATAATATGACCAGAAACTCAGGTTTCCATTGGATATTCATCATTTTAACTGTAAAACATTCATATTTCCACTTATTGTCTGAAATTAAGACAATGAAACTTTTTTTCTAATTCTGGGAAAACATAGTACAATATTTATGACTAAAGGTCCTTAGAAAAATGATTGGGGCAAAAAAAGCTTGCCATAACTTTAAAAATGACTTGGCACTGGATTTGGGGACTAACCAAGGCTTTTTGGACACTTAAAAGTATACCAATTTCAAAATTGGTAATGCCAACAGTGATTACATAGGCAGTGATAAATGAGAAATTGCCATCTTCTTTTCTTTTCAGAGGCCTTTTTAAAAATCCGTTGGTTGGAAGAAAAATTACCCTATTAACTTCTTTGCAATTCTTTGGGACAGAATACCTCAGCCTTTCCTTGAAAGTCTTGCCACCCTACCGCCAAAGCTCAAACAAATCTGACTTCTTCCTCTACTGGCAAAAACTAATCAGCTTGTATGGGAGGGAAAGAAAGAAATAACTGCACTTGGGGTGTGAAAGGTACATGGCTTTACCAGCAAGTGCTTTCTAGAAAGAAAATAAAATGGGGAAACCATTTTCAAATATAACGTATAATGCACAACACAAGTTACTGACAGTATATATTAAAGAGATATTGATATCATCTTTCCTACACATACACACACACACCCATCTACTTAGAAGCACCCAGGAAGAGAGACACATGCACACACACCGTCTTTACTTAGACACCCACCCACCCACACACACACATACGCACACACCCTTACTTAGAAACACCCAGGAAGATACTTGAACTTTGCCCTGTTCCCAGCTCTCCTCTTCTAAACAGCTGGTTTCGTGTACCCTCTACTCATCTAAATCCGGGCACTAGGGGGGACGGAAAAAAAGCGAGAAAATGAAAAAGACATTATTTTGTCCAGCAATGCAAGATCTTTGGGTTTCTCCTTTGACATCGCTCTACACTTGGTTCCCCAAGGGGAACTGCAAACCTTTGTCTCCTGGTCTTTAGCAGTTCCCATAAGCTCAGCAGGTAAGGGTGGCAAGTGGGACGATCCTGAAGGAAAAAGGAGTCACCCCCGCGTCCAAAAGTATTTGGAAGTGCTCGCTCGCCTCTGCTTGCGGTCGGCGCTGATGCGACCCCGCCGCCCCTCCGTGAAGTCCCAGAAACGGCCAAGTTTAAAGTGGAAAGAAGACGGAAGCACTCGTTCTCCTTGTGTCTCCCAGAGTCTCCGCACTTAGTTCGCCCCGGGTTCTTGCCCTGGACTTTTTCGAAACCCGCTTTTTCACACTTCGGGGGACAGAAGGCCATAGGGGAAGCGCCGATGGCTTTGATAAAGAGTCCCCAGGTTTGCAGCGGTGCTCGCTGATGTCCTGCTCGCGGCGTCCCTTTGGGCTATTTTTCCGGAAGTGTCGCCGCGCAGCCCCTTGGCCGAAGGAGTGACACCTCAGCTCACGGACTCGGATCCATCCGCGCCGCCCGGGCTACTCGCTCCGGGGTCCCGGACCCGCGGCGCCGGCGCACCTGAAGGGAGGAGGCGCCTCGGGAACGAAGCCTCCAGGCGAGTTGGCCTGGATTCCTAAACCCTGGACTGGAGCCGCAGCCCTGAGGGCACGGAGTGGAAGAAGGAGACGCAGGGCAGACGAGAGCAGGTCCCATCGCAGGCACACCACCTCTCCAGTGCTTTCCTCCAAGAGGCAGCTGTGTGCGTCCTGCCTCCGCGCGGGTGCACGCGTACGCGCCCGGCAGAGCCCGTGGGTGCGTCTGTGCACCCGCAGGGCAGCGCTGTGCACCCGCAGGGCAGCGCTGAAGCCTGGGAGAGCTCTGTGGGCAGCAACCTTTCAGAACGCCCTATCCTAGGAGGCCACCTGCACGTGGCTTTTCCAAGTAGGCCGGGAAGAGGCCCTTATTAGTCCGTTTCCTTCTTGCAACTCCCAACTCTGCCATTCTCTTTGGGATCGGACTGCTTGCAGGGCCAGCCGGGCCGAGCTGAGAAGGAGTGGCTCGCTGGGACCGAAGACCACGTGCTGGTGAACCGGTTCAAGAGAAGAGAAAGGATTTCCCGGCCCAGGAGATACCAGCAGTGCCTTTCACTCGGGATTCCCAAGAGGAAGCCATTTCCGGGCGGGCGGGAGGGGGTGGGGTCGGGGGCAAGAGGAGAGAACAGGGATTTGAGAAAAGTTGGCCCCCGCAGGCGGGGCCGTGTCTTGGGCTCTCCCCGTCCCTCTTTTTCCTGCTTCAGACCTTGCCTCCTTCCTAGTAACCTTCGTGGCCAGCTCTGGCTTGGGACGATTACTGGGTTTCCTTTCTGCCCTGGACAGACTATACGGTCACTAATAGGTGACCAGCTACAGCCCTCCCACGGCCTGATGGTCAGCTGAGTTGATTCTCAAACACTGGTTTTCTAAGCGTTTGCGCCCAGCCGATAAATAGGCAAATGATCATCTACCATTAAGGGAATCGCGGCGTCCCTTTGGGCTATTTTTCCGGAAGTGTCGCCGCGCAGCCCCTTGGCCGAAGGAGTGACACCTCAGCTCACGGACTCGGATCCATCCGCGCCGCCCGGGCTACTCGCTCCGGGGTCCCGGACCCGCGGCGCCGGCGCACCTGAAGGGAGGAGGCGCCTCGGGAACGAAGCCTCCAGGCGAGTTGGCCTGGATTCCTAAACCCTGGACTGGAGCCGCAGCCCTGAGGGCACGGAGTGGAAGAAGGAGACGCAGGGCAGACGAGAGCAGGTCCCATCGCAGGCACACCACCTCTCCAGTGCTTTCCTCCAAGAGGCAGCTGTGTGCGTCCTGCCTCCGCGCGGGTGCACGCGTACGCGCCCGGCAGAGCCCGTGGGTGCGTCTGTGCACCCGCAGGGCAGCGCTGTGCACCCGCAGGGCAGCGCTGAAGCCTGGGAGAGCTCTGTGGGCAGCAACCTTTCAGAACGCCCTATCCTAGGAGGCCACCTGCACGTGGCTTTTCCAAGTAGGCCGGGAAGAGGCCCTTATTAGTCCGTTTCCTTCTTGCAACTCCCAACTCTGCCATTCTCTTTGGGATCGGACTGCTTGCAGGGCCAGCCGGGCCGAGCTGAGAAGGAGTGGCTCGCTGGGACCGAAGACCACGTGCTGGTGAACCGGTTCAAGAGAAGAGAAAGGATTTCCCGGCCCAGGAGATACCAGCAGTGCCTTTCACTCGGATTCCCAAGAGGAAGCCATTTCCGGGCGGGCGGGAGGGGGTGGGGTCGGGGGCAAGAGGAG
Organism: Tragulus kanchil; assembly: GCA_022376925.1. Lineage (NCBI taxonomy): Eukaryota > Metazoa > Chordata > Mammalia > Artiodactyla > Tragulidae > Tragulus > Tragulus kanchil. Next base: position 89,292,738 of record JAIOJX010000024.1, on the reverse strand, counting down.
AGAACAGGGATTTGAGAAAAGTTGGCCCCCGCAGGCGGGGCCGTGTCTTGGGCTCTCCCCGTCCCTCTTTTTCCTGCTTCAGACCTTGCCTCCTTCCTAGTAACCTTCGTGGCCAGCTCTGGCTTGGGACGATTACTGGGTTTCCTTTCTGCCCTGGACAGACTATACGGTCACTAATAGGTGACCAGCTACAGCCCTCCCACGGCCTGATGGTCAGCTGAGTTGATTCTCAAACACTGGTTTTCTAAGCGTTTGCGCCCAGCCGATAAATAGGCAAATGATCATCTACCATTAAGGGAACTCTGGAAACCAATCGCAAGTGGCTAGGACTCCCAAGTCCGCAACCCTCCGCCGCAGACCTTGCTGGCGGGTTAGCGCTAAGGACGTTCCCCCTCTGCCTGGCTCGGGGACACCCCTTAATCCGGGGACCGTGGCGCGCCAGGCGGTCGGCAAGCTCCCCTTTCGCGAGAGCCCGGGGGCGCCTCTGGAAGTTGGCCTCCCTCTTCCAGGGTGGGTTTTCTCCCCGCCCCCCTACCTGCAGCGCCCCCGCGCCTGCCCTGCCTCAGGGGGGCCGGGGTCCGTCCGCCCGGGACGCGCCCCGCTCCGAGCCGCGGAGGGCGGCTCGGCGGCCCCGGCGGGGGTCTCGCCAGACTCGGAGTCTGGGCGGCGCGGCGGCTCCCGTCACTGCGGCGAGGGCCGGGCTCACGGCCGCGCGCCCGCCGCCGCCGCCGCCTCCATGCTGCAGCGCGGGGCGCCGTCGCCCCCGGCCCGGCGGCTGCCTCGGCCCGAGCACGCCGGCGCGGGGGTCCGGGGAGGCGGGCCCGCCGGGGCTGCCTGCCGGCGCCGCGCCTGAGCCGCGGACTCGTCCGGGAGCCGCGGGCCGCGGGCGGGGCGCTGTGCGCAGGGGCGCGCGGGGAGGCCGCCGGCGTGTGCGGAGCGGCCCCAACTGAGGACTCCGCGTGTGCGTGCGCGCGGGTGTGCGTGTGTGTTTCCTTCTTCGCTCGAGGATGGTAGAGGCTTTGCAGCTGGCTGCTGCCTTTGGATTCTAGACTTTGTGGAGCTCTGGGTTGTGCGCACAGCCCACCCGTGTAATCCATTTTGCACGGTCGGTTTGCATCGGGAGAAAAAGCGCAACTGGACGGGGGTGGGGCAGACCAAGAAACCTTCTGGAAATACAGATAGACACATACAGCAGTCACGAGAGGAAGAATGAGAGACCTGGGACGATGTCTGTAACCTTCTTGCTGGCCCTTCCGTTTTTCCGGAAAGATTCAGGATCGTTTCTGTCTTTTGGAGGCATTTTGCCTTTTTTTTTTTTTTTGTAAGCTCTCTTCAGCTTGCAGCGTGCGTGCGTGCGTGTGTGTATGTGTGTGTATGTGTGCGGGCGCTTGTCTGAAGCATTTGACTGTCTTTTCTCCAACTGCCCAGAAGCAAATGTGTTAACTCGGCGGTGCCCCTTGATGCCCCGCTTCTGGCTGAGCGCGGAGGACGCCCAGACCCATTTCCCAGACTGGATTCGGAAGGGCTGTTCAGCTGTGGATACTTCTGCGTGGTTTGCTTTACCCAGAGGCTGGGAAAGCGCCAGCATTAACCTGCTTCCAGGTATATCACAAGGTCACCAGAGAGTCTTGCAACCGTCTTGTTTCTGTGCATCCAGACCTTCCTGTCTTGACCTGAAGGATATTTACATTTCGGTCCACATAATTTGAAGCCAAAAGTTCAGCCTTTGGAGCGGGATTCTGCACAGTCAAGGTAACAAGAATTGCCTTTCAAACTGCTTAACAAAAATCCCCGACTCTTCGACTCGTTCTCACTGGTTCCTGGCGCTCTTCTCCACACCAGAATGTCACCATCTCTTGAATTACGTGGATTTGAACTGGAAGAGAACTTGAAGGAAACGTGATCGAAAGGCTATGCCAAACCACTCGCTCTGCTGCCCTTGATCCGGTGGCCATCGAAGCCGATCGTGAGAAGGACCGGCAGCCTCCTTGCTTTTCCTTCCTGGTGGTGTGTGTGTGTGTGTGTGCGCGTGTGCGTGTGTGCAAGTGTGAATGCGAGTGCGCGCGCTCCTGGCTGCGAGTGCGTGAGTGTGTGTGTGCGTGAGTGTGTGTGTGTGTGTGTGTGTGCGTGCGCGGCTGCCCTGCCGCTGCCCGCTCCCCGGGTGCAGAAACGCGGGTTTCATGGGGCGATCGCCTCGGATCCCCCACCCAGCGCGACCTGCGGGCAGCGGCGGCAGTGGCAGAGCCGCCTCTCGGACTCCCTAGGATGCGGGTGCTGAGCTATGGCAAAGGGCAGCGAAGTGACGAGCGAGACCCGGGTACGACTGTGAAAGCCACCTGGAGCCGCCTTGCCGGGATTGTACCTGCGGGCAGAAAGTCTTCCTACGACCGCCTTTCCTCTAGAGGCACCAGGTAACAAGCAAATGACTCCCCGCCTCACCCAGTTTCCTTCTGATCTTATTTCTAGGGTCTTATCTGCATTGCAGGCTACTTTACTTATTAATGTTTTGAAAATCATTAAGAAGGGCTGGGTATCAAGGGCGCCTTGAGATGTAATATAAATTCTAGAAGGTAGACTATAAATCTGTACCTGAGCACTTGATCTAGCAGTGAAAGCTAAGAAAATATGGATATGCTCCACCCAAAGTGATGTTTTTAGGAAACTAGGCGTGTTGAACCTGTCTGAAGATGCCAGAGATTAAAATCCCGTGTTTCCTCCAGGCTATGGTTGCCACGGACCATTTGGTATCCAGCCCTCCCCAGATTGTGGAGTGCGAGAGGGTGCTTGGTTTCCACCCATCCTTTCAGGCAGGGATCCTTTTGACCCTTCTCCACCTCTGGTGCCAAGTTGTTTTCCTTTCCTGATTGTGGACCGGCTTGCTAGATCCTTTAGTAGTTGTACATTCCGCATCTGGAGACTTTCATTCGGATAAGACTTTTCTTGGAACTTGCTTTGCATGAAAGGGAATTCAGCGTCACGGGTCCTATGTGTTGAGATATGAGGTTTAACTTCCAAGGTTTGCTTTTGTGTAGCAGAAATAGATCCATGAACGAAGTCATTTTTATATCCAGAGGAGTGCTGCTGAAACCGCGGCCACCACCCCTGTATTGTCCCCAACAGTATTGTCTTGGTTGTGGAGAGGGGCTTGTCCGCGCGTGGTTTGTTTTCATTTTGCTCTGCCCCCCTATTTTGGGTTGTCTCTGTATCATATTATTTTGAGAAGTCTTTCCAGTACCTTGATTTACAAGGAGTGGGGTGGATTTGTGACTGCCTGATTAACATATTTGTGGGTCTGATGTGTTAAAAATGGAGATTCCCACGGCAGGCTGAGGAAGGCAAATTGAGTGAACTTCCAAGAGCCCCTTCCCCTCGCAGCTCCTTTCTCTCATTTCCTTATCCCATCACCTCTGCGTCCCCTATGGAAAATGCCTCTCCCTTCTCGAGGGCATTAGGATTAACAAGATAAAGCACTTCCAGAGTAGTCTCATCAATGTTTTATTCGCCAGTGAAGGAGGTCTGAATAATTCAGCTGAGAATTGCTCGTTTGTCTCCCGCCTTCGGGAGCTGCCTGCTGGTTGCACCCAGAGGAGGTTTAGGCTGGGCCCAGCGCTAGGCGCCCTGCTCTGGGAGGCAGTGACTGGGGCGGCTTCTGGGGGTTTCTCTTTGCTGCCTGGAAAGTGAAAGGGCGCTGCCTGCTTTTCTCTGTCCGCTGCGGTTTTTTTTTTTTTTTTTCTTTTTCTTCTTCTTCTTTTTTTTTAAATAGATATCCATATGATGGCATTTGCAGACCACAAGCTGGTCGCTAGCTGGCTGCTCTCTCTGTCCCTGCGTCTTCATGTCCCCGACTCCTCTGGAGGTGGGGCTCGGCTGCTGCTGCAGCCCTCGCAGGCTGGTGGTGCTACAAGGCCATGTTTGCAGCGGGCTTGGGGGCTGGGCTCCGCCACTGCAGCTGCCAGGCCCGCGGTGACACTTTCCTGGGGCGGGGCGGGGGAGCTCAGCGGGCCCCCTGGCAGACAGCGGGCGCATCGTGGCAGAGGTGGCCGCCTAGATTTGAGACGGAGGAAATGGGGGGACCCGCCTGGGGGGCAGTGAGGTCCTGCCCTGCCCTGCCCGACTTCCTGAGCTGGCAGCCTCCTCCCCCTTCTTGGGAAATGAATATTCAAGTGCATAGAAGGGAAGCTGGCCGCAAAAATGCCTTGATATTCAGATACAGCATGATTTCTCAGGATTCAAAACAGAAACTAAGTGTGTTTTTTCCTAGATTTCCATTCGCTCCTCTCTTCTCTCCTTTCCTGCTCTCCTGGATTTAATCAGGTCATTTCTACTCCTGTTTTACCTCCGATTGAAATACCACTGGGAAAGACTGCTCCCTACCCCCAACCCATCCCCCATAAACGTGAAGGAGTTGAAGGCCACTCTTCAGACGCATTTGTTCTGTAACTTTGAGCTCCAGGGAGAACCAAGAAAGAATACAGAGGATAATGTTGGACTTTTACAGAAAAGCAGGTCCCCCCTGTGTTTTCTGAAGACTCAGAAAGAAAAGGGTGACGATTTTTCTTTCATCTTTTTCTTTTTTTCTTCTAGTGCATTTATTTGTGTTTCTCCTATCACTCAGAACATCCTAGTCAGAAAATTGATTTGTGTATATTACCAATCTGACAAGCACACCTTTTTGTCCCCACATTTCTCCAGAATATTATTACATCCGAAACAATAAGCACACTCCTAATGTTTGTTAGCAAGTAGGAGATCCGTTCAGGCGATTCCCAAGAAATATGGGATGCTGCCGGAGAATATTAGAACTTGGAGAAAATAGGTGTCTTCTTCACCTCCTTCCTCATTTCATTTCATCCTGGCCTTTTCTCATTAAGGATTCCGTCTTTTGTAGGTAAGCCGTGTCTTTGTGCCCTCATCCTTAACGGAAGGTTGAAACACATGTATTGACTGGATCTTGGGTGTGCAGATGCCTAAACATAGATTATGGTGTCAGTCATGTTTAAAAATGCCATTCAGTGGTGTAGATTGGAGGTAGGTGAAATGTCATCACCAAGTAGACCTTCTAAGCATAGAGTTTCATGTACAGAACTTCCTTAAGAAATGCACCTTTCTGCCTCCCTTCCCTTCTCTCTTGTCTGGGGACGGCCAGCCAGTTAGAGGCGCTGAGTCCACTGCCCTCGGTCAGCCTTGTACTTAGAACTGGCTTGACTCACTAATAGGTTGAGGCTGGCAAGTAGTGACAGAAATTTTCCTAGCAAAACCTTCCTGCCTTGTCAGCCCTCTTATGGTCACTAATAAGAGGGGCAGGTTAATAGAGAAGCCAGGACACCCATGGAAGGAGATGTGAGCATCTAAGCAGGTGGAAAGAAGTGTTCTTTTAACTCCTGTCCCCGAGACCATTCCTTTTTGTCATTTTTTTTTTTTTTCACTTTCTGTTTTCAAGAGGAGAATGACCTTGGGCAACACCAGTCTTCTGTGCTTCACATACCTCTTTTCCTTCCTGGGACATGTGATGTGTCTATGAACACATGCACATACATGTACACGCTCCTCCTTTTTGAAATATGAGATTGTTGTCCTTGTGTGTTTGGGGAGGGGTTCATCAAGATGTATCTCTGACTGATATCAGACAGAGGTGATTTTCCTTCCTTAAGAGGGGAGAGCCAAAGGTGTGGTCCCCTGAGACCTAATTGCCCCACCCTTATTCCCTCTTCCAGCATGTTTGTCTCCTCTGTCATTCAGCCATTCAGCGTACACTTGATATTTGAGCAGGGTCTGGTTATGGCAGTGGTATTTGAATGACCATCCTATGTTAAAACTGCCTTTCATTTTTTTGTGAATGACCATCCGTTTCCTTTTGTCCAGTTAAACCAGTGTTCTGTGTCTTCTTGCTGCTTGAAGCACTTTAGACTTAGTAGTTTTGCTGAGTTTTCTAGCTGGTGAAATTAGGATCTGGCTTTCTGCTGATACTATTGCTGTGTTGTTAGGTGGTTGAGATGGCATGCTTGCAGATTTCTAACAGTGTTCCTCTCTCTGCGTAGAGCTACTACATCGTAGTTCTATATCCTAACTACTCAGTTATTTTAAGGGAAATATACTCTAAAGAAGATTGCTAAGTATTTTTGCCAATTTTGAGGGTGGAAGAAGAAAGCTACTTAAAATTTTCTGATGGCTTAACTGGCTAATATATTCACTCATTCTAGTGACTTTTATTTTCTGTTTACTCAGAAGTGAAACATGTTGTCATTACTTTCATAGTCTTGCATATAGTGTAAAGGGTTCTAAGTTTTATATTTCATTCAAGGATAAAGATAAATTCAGGTCTTTAAATAGATGTGATTGTTACCCCCTAGGATACATGACTAACAGGTAATTTTGCTACATCATTCCACTGACACACATGTGCATAGCTCTGCCTTGTTCTGTAAACGTTGAGAGTGACACTGCTTATTGTATTTCTACAACCCCATTTTTATTCATGTGGCATCCTTCAATCATTGAAGACTATTTAACGTCTAAGGCGGTATAATTTGTCCATTACATGGTGTGTGCATGGTGAAATTAAGAAGTATTATGTTTATAAGTATTGAAGCTATTCTGGTTGGAGATGCACCATTTTTATCATACTCTAGCAACATAAATTGTGCTTTATTATGAAAACTCTGGCTTCATGTAAGCATAACAAGGGATAGAAAAATAAGAATTTGATTCAACTATTGTGCTATTTTTAAGCTTTTTCATCTTACTGTTCTGATATATTCTGCTCTGACAGAATGCTTTTTATTGATCTGTGACATAATTTAATACTAATTATGAAGATGGTTAACAAGTTATAGAAAATTTCAAAGGAATTACATGGTTATATAAATGCTCTAGCATTTTATTGGTACCATGTAAGCCACATGGAAGGTTTTCTTATTTAAACTACAGAGTATATCAGTAAGATTTCTCAGAAATTGGCTTTGGTAGCCTATTTTTATTAAGTTACAAACTTGGTCAGGTTGGAAGGAAATTGTCAACTGACTAATTTGAGTATTCCTAGAAATTTTCTTTTAATCAAGTTTGCCTGATTTTAAACTTCATGTCTTTCTTTGTAGGAGCATATATGTAATTTTTTTGTAAAGAACTTCCAGTGAAGTATTTTGAAATTGGTGTTATTATAATCCTTATGAAGAACAATCACTGAATTGGCACTGAATGTTGGATCTATTTTAGACTTAATTAAAAAAAAAAAAAAAAAAAAAGCCTCCAGAAAAAAGTAATAAGATACAGGAATAAAGTTATAGAATCCATTCTCCAACTCTGAGAGTGCTTCTGAATTCCTATAAAAAGAATGAAAGAAAATGCCAATTAGTTGAATAGACACACAACTAGAACAACAGTTAAGAGCTAGGAAGCCAAAACAATGCTGTTTACAGTGTTGTATTTTCGCTTTGTCCTCTGTAGCTCTTTTAAGGAAATGCTAAAAAGATCTAAAGAACTTCTTTCAGCTGCTGTCTGAATTCTGTTCTGTAAACGTTGAGAGTGACACTGCTTATTGTATTTCTACAACCCCATTTTTATTCATGTGGCATCCTTCAATCATTGAAGACTATTTAACGTCTAAGGCGGTATAATTTGTCCATTACATGGTGTGTGCATGGTGAAATTAAGAAGTATTATGTTTATAAGTATTGAAGCTATTCTGGTTGGAGATGCACCATTTTTATCATACTCTAGCAACATAAATTGTGCTTTATTATGAAAACTCTGGCTTCATGTAAGCATAACAAGGGATAGAAAAATAAGAATTTGATTCAACTATTGTGCTATTTTTAAGCTTTTTCATCTTACTGTTCTGATATATTCTGCTCTGACAGAATGCTTTTTATTGATCTGTGACATAATTTAATACTAATTATGAAGATGGTTAACAAGTTATAGAAAATTTCAAAGGAATTACATGGTTATATAAATGCTCTAGCATTTTATTGGTACCATGTAAGCCACATGGAAGGTTTTCTTATTTAAACTACAGAGTATATCAGTAAGATTTCTCAGAAATTGGCTTTGGTAGCCTATTTTTATTAAGTTACAAACTTGGTCAGGTTGGAAGGAAATTGTCAACTGACTAATTTGAGTATTCCTAGAAATTTTCTTTTAATCAAGTTTGCCTGATTTTAAACTTCATGTCTTTCTTTGTAGGAGCATATATGTAATTTTTTTGTAAAGAACTTCCAGTGAAGTATTTTGAAATTGGTGTTATTATAATCCTTATGAAGAACAATCACTGAATTGGCACTGAATGTTGGATCTATTTTAGACTTAATTAAAAAAAAAAAAAAAAAAAAGCCTCCAGAAAAAAGTAATAAGATACAGGAATAAAGTTATAGAATCCATTCTCCAACTCTGAGAGTGCTTCTGAATTCCTATAAAAAGAATGAAAGAAAATGCCAATTAGTTGAATAGACACACAACTAGAACAACAGTTAAGAGCTAGGAAGCCAAAACAATGCTGTTTACAGTGTTGTATTTTCGCTTTGTCCTCTGTAGCTCTTTTAAGGAAATGCTAAAAAGATCTAAAGAACTTCTTTCAGCTGCTGTCTGAATTCTGTTCCCCATGTGGACTTTCTGTTTGTGGTCTTGGAGTAGTCATGAGTCTTAGTGGTATCACTTCCCAAGTTATGTTTGCATTGAAGTGGTTTACTAGTGGAAACATATCAACTCTGTAATCATGAAAACTAGGTTTTTTGTAGCTTCTTTGGAAGTAAGGGTTCTGGCATTTTCTTAGTAATTAGCTCTTTTGGTTATTTTTTTCCCATTGTGTACAAGCTAGGTTAATAAGTGATTTATGTGTCTTTGTTTTATTAGTGCTAAGGTAGTTGTATAGCAGAATTAAAATGCATATACTTTATGGGGCAGCATTGAACACTGCATTGAGTACTTAGGAAATATGCTTTATTCTATTAATACATGGATAGAGATACCGTTATATCGCTAATATTCACTAATATATCACTAATATTCATATAAATTTTAATGTGAAATGCTTGCTAGTAGAAATGTGCCTAAATTTAAAAAGAAAATTTGGAGTTATTTATAGGAATTGTGTAGCGTATCTGCCTTGTATTAATTGTTCAAATGTCAGCTACTTTGACAACGTATAACTGAACATTGGATGCTGTCCTCAAGAAACTTGTTTTCTTAGTAACGTGAGAGATACAAACTTGAAAGTGATTGCTATTTTCAAATTCTGTTTTGATATTTGATGCTTTGTAGTAGGGAAGACAGGAAATCAGGAAACAATAACTGTGCTGTGGGCAACACTATTGCACAGTGGTTAGAAGCGTCAGTTCTGGGATGTCAGACAGCGTGTGTCTCCATCGGGTGTAACCTTGAGTGACTCTTTTAATCTACCTGAGCCTCAGTGTTCTCGCTTATAAACTGACACCCATAATAAAAGACACTTCGCTGTTGTTATCATCGTCATCATCATCTCATCATTAGTTAGCGTGAGGGGAAAAGAGGAAACTAAAGGAAGTGGTCATTGAATGACTCCACAAGCCTATTCTTGGGGACATAGACCCTTCGGATTCCAGGGACACCTGAAGTTCATCCAAACCAGATTCAGTGTCCTCAGAGATCAAGCAGAAGGTGTAAGGCAGGAAATCTGGCTGGGTTTAAGAAATTGTAGGCTGGAAAATCTCCGTTACACTGGAGTGCCTGACTTATCCACAACATGAGTCTTAGTGGTATCACTTCCCAAGTTATGTTTGCATTGAAGTGGTTTACTAGTGGAAACATATCAACTCTGTAATCATGAAAACTAGGTTTTTTGTAGCTTCTTTGGAAGTAAGGGTTCTGGCATTTTCTTAGTAATTAGCTCTTTTGGTTATTTTTTTCCCATTGTGTACAAGCTAGGTTAATAAGTGATTTATGTGTCTTTGTTTTATTAGTGCTAAGGTAGTTGTATAGCAGAATTAAAATGCATATACTTTATGGGGCAGCATTGAACACTGCATTGAGTACTTAGGAAATATGCTTTATTCTATTAATACATGGATAGAGATACCGTTATATCGCTAATATTCACTAATATATCACTAATATTCATATAAATTTTAATGTGAAATGCTTGCTAGTAGAAATGTGCCTAAATTTAAAAAGAAAATTTGGAGTTATTTATAGGAATTGTGTAGCGTATCTGCCTTGTATTAATTGTTCAAATGTCAGCTACTTTGACAACGTATAACTGAACATTGGATGCTGTCCTCAAGAAACTTGTTTTCTTAGTAACGTGAGAGATACAAACTTGAAAGTGATTGCTATTTTCAAATTCTGTTTTGATATTTGATGCTTTGTAGTAGGGAAGACAGGAAATCAGGAAACAATAACTGTGCTGTGGGCAACACTATTGCACAGTGGTTAGAAGCGTCAGTTCTGGGATGTCAGACAGCGTGTGTCTCCATCGGGTGTAACCTTGAGTGACTCTTTTAATCTACCTGAGCCTCAGTGTTCTCGCTTATAAACTGACACCCATAATAAAAGACACTTCGCTGTTGTTATCATCGTCATCATCATCTCATCATTAGTTAGCGTGAGGGGAAAAGAGGAAACTAAAGGAAGTGGTCATTGAATGACTCCACAAGCCTATTCTTGGGGACATAGACCCTTCGGATTCCAGGGACACCTGAAGTTCATCCAAACCAGATTCAGTGTCCTCAGAGATCAAGCAGAAGGTGTAAGGCAGGAAATCTGGCTGGGTTTAAGAAATTGTAGGCTGGAAAATCTCCGTTACACTGGAGAGTGCCTGACTTATCCACAACATTCAAATTTAAATTCATTATGAAACCCATGATGGCCTATGTTATGAGACTTATGAGTTATTCTGACATCCACTCAACTTTAAATCTTCTCAGAAAGGATTCCTGCCATGTGGCCATCTTTACTCACTTTGGATACCTTTAGTGGTTCCAAAAATTACTCCACGTTAAATAAGATTATTCCATTTTTATGTAGTCATACCATTACAATTTCCTTTTGGGGTTTAAACACAGAATCTGGCATCCTGTAGCCCCTGAACAATTTTAATATGGGAGGAGGGACACACAATAATAATCTAATTTCTGCTAACAGTACCTCAAATCTTTAAACTCAATTACTCGAGATCCCAGCCCACTATTGCGTTACTTGTGATTAAATATAACTTGATGTAAGCAGATTTGGGACAGTTTTTGTTGTGTCATGATTTCAAGCCTTTTACCTGTAACACTCAATAAGTGTTAGTTATCATAGATCTTCATCATCACCCTGTTTGATATAGGTTTCAATGTGTTTGTTTTGCTTCTCATTGAAGTATGTTACCAGCATCGGTAAGCCTTGTTGGCCAGGTCAAACCAGGGCCATTGTCTCCTTGCTTTGACACCGAAGAAAGCAGGTACAGGCAGTAGCCCTCCAGCTAGTACTCATGTGAGACATTACTGTTTTATCGATGTGTTCTTCCCTCTTGAGCCTGGACAAGTCTTGAACATGTATCTCTAAAATGCTGCAGCTCGTCAGCTCGAGTTTGGTTACACGATTTCAAGTGTTTGCCCTTCAGAGTTTAGGCACTACTAAAACTACTGGAAACCACTTTTTCAGTCTTCGGGTCACATGATTTACTCATAATGCTCAAATTAATTAAATCTTCTCCACTAAGTATTGACAAAAAGGTAATTTAGTACATTGTAAGAGTGGTGTTTATCACATACATGAAACACAATGGACAGTGTGGATTTTCAGCTCACCCTAACTTGATAGGTTGGCGGTCTCATGGCTCTGTAATCTGGCGAAGAACGATTAAGACCCATTCTTTGATCTCTTTAACAAATGTGTCTTCAAGGTCTGATGCATGGTTTGATACTCTGCTAAGCATTTCTCCTTGGAGACACAAAAGCCCAAATGGCATAGACTCCACTCTGGGAAGCTGAAATCTAGAGTGAGGAACAGATATTCTTTGAGCAAGGCAGCCCTAGGCCCAAGTCAGTCTTAATAACATTCTCATATCTTTGCCCCTTAATTTACCTTAAACCTAAATAACATTGCTTTCTAAAATATTTACTATATTAATATGTACAGCTTCCTCCATTATTGAATGAAATCAATGTTTAGGCCCCTAGTAGTTTCCCCAGCCTTCAAATGAGGTCACCTCATAGTTTCCAAGAAGGGGGAAAGTCATTCAAACATACAGGGAAATGACAGACTCCTTTTATTTAGTATCCTTGCAAAATGAGTCTGGTTCTTGACATTCTCCATATTCTTTTTTTCTTTCTTTCTTTTTTTTTTTTTTTTAATTTGGCCTTATTGGTCTTTTATCCATTTGTTTTCATCCATCTTTGTTCTTTGGCCTGTGTGGGCCTCCCATTGCAGTGGCCTCTCCTGTAGCAGAGCACCGGCTCTGGGCGCGTGCGCTCCAGTGTGCTGGCTCGTAATTGGACACACTGATCCAGCTGCTCTGAGGCATGTGGGATCTTCCCAGGCCAAGGATCCAGCTGGCACCCCTTGCAGTGCAAGGCGAACTCTTTATTCACTGGACCATCAAGGAAGCCCATATTGTTGAATCTTACTCTTTTGAGGCATTGTGTTTAGAAATTCTTTAGATTTTTTCTTGTAATGGAAATGCTGGCAGTTATTAAAATTGACACAGCAATTCTAAATATAGTTAACCTTTTCTTTCTAAGTTCAGGTCTTCACTGTATATGTTAGTGATTGCAGAAAGCTCTTGGGACCCAACCCATGACATGTTTAAGGCTATCATGTTTAAACTGATAGTAGATTTTCAGGAACTTCTTTTCCTTCCCTTTATATTCTATGATTAAAAACATCTTTTTGTTGAACTATCTTTATCCTTCCTTATTTTTGGGGGGACTCTGTAATCTGGCGAAGAGCGATTAAGACCCATTCTTTGATCTCTTTAACAAATGTGTCTTCAAGGTCTGATGCATGGTTTGATACTCTGCTAAGCATTTCTCCTTGGAGACACAAAAGCCCAAATGGCATAGACTCCACTCTGGGAAGCTGAAATCTAGAGTGAGGAACAGATATTCTTTGAGCAAGGCAGCCCTAGGCCCAAGTCAGTCTTAATAACATTCTCATATCTTTGCCCCTTAATTTACCTTAAACCTAAATAACATTGCTTTCTAAAATATTTACTATATTAATATGTACAGCTTCCTCCATTATTGAATGAAATCAATGTTTAGGCCCCTAGTAGTTTCCCCAGCCTTCAAATGAGGTCACCTCATAGTTTCCAAGAAGGGGGAAAGTCATTCAAACATACAGGGAAATGACAGACTCCTTTTATTTAGTATCCTTGCAAAATGAGTCTGGTTCTTGACATTCTCCATATTCTTTTTTTCTTTCTTTCTTTTTTTTTTTTTTTAATTTGGCCTTATTGGTCTTTTATCCATTTGTTTTCATCCATCTTTGTTCTTTGGCCTGTGTGGGCCTCCCATTGCAGTGGCCTCTCCTGTAGCAGAGCACCGGCTCTGGGCGCGTGCGCTCCAGTGTGCTGGCTCGTAATTGGACACACTGATCCAGCTGCTCTGAGGCATGTGGGATCTTCCCAGGCCAAGGATCCAGCTGGCACCCCTTGCAGTGCAAGGCGAACTCTTTATTCACTGGACCATCAAGGAAGCCCATATTGTTGAATCTTACTCTTTTGAGGCATTGTGTTTAGAAATTCTTTAGATTTTTTCTTGTAATGGAAATGCTGGCAGTTATTAAAATTGACACAGCAATTCTAAATATAGTTAACCTTTTCTTTCTAAGTTCAGGTCTTCACTGTATATGTTAGTGATTGCAGAAAGCTCTTGGGACCCAACCCATGACATGTTTAAGGCTATCATGTTTAAACTGATAGTAGATTTTCAGGAACTTCTTTTCCTTCCCTTTATATTCTATGATTAAAAACATCTTTTTTGTTGTTCTCATAGAACTATCATATTTGTTTTTATCAGTGGAACTGTTTTTTTAACTGATTGATGGAAATTTATTGACAGAGTGGCAAGATTTTTAGATGATTTGGTAAAAGAGAGCCTGAGGACGACTGAAATTCTAAGATCTTCTCTGCTAAGGAAAGTACATGAGTTTTTTCCTCTGTGTACTGTGCATGGAAAGCACTGAAAGATGTTAATAGATCTTTGTTGTTGTTTAGTCACTCAGTTGTATCTGATTATTTTGCGACCTCATGAACTGTAGCCTGTTGTGCTCCTCTGTCCCTGGGAGTTCCCAGGAGGGGGTTGTCATTTCCTTCTACAGGGAATCTTCCCAACCCAGGGATCAAACCTGCCATCTCCTGCATTGACTGGATTCATTACTGTTGAGCCACCTGGGAAGCCCTTACCATACCTTGCGTGATGTATAATTAGACAATGTTGGTGACAATGATAATGGTGATCAGGATCATCATCATTTTTCTGAGAATGTCCTCTCGTTACAGACGGTTTTGCTTTACTCTGATCCATGCACTATTCTTCATTTTAGGCATGATTATGTACCTTTCCAGAGGAGCAGATTGAGACTGAGGGCAGTTAATTTACTTGTTGATGATAATATGACTAATAGATGACAGGGCTGGAATTCAAATATGAATATTTCTGATTCTGAAGAAGATGCTATGTTGGCTGCATCTTAGAGCTATCCCTTATCTCCTATCTTGTAAAGCTGTTTCTTTTTTTTTATTATTATATTAATTTTTGAAAACCTTTCTTTGGGTCATTCTGCGTCTATCATAACTGGAAAGGCCCATATTGTTGAATCTTACTCTTTTGAGGCATTGTGTTTAGAAATTCTTTAGATTTTTCTTGTAATGGAAATGCTGGCAGTTATTAAAATTGACACAGCAATTCTAAATATAGTTAACCTTTTCTTTCTAAGTTCAGGTCTTCACTGTATATGTTAGTGATTGCAGAAAGCTCTTGGGACCCAACCCATGACATGTTTAAGGCTATCATGTTTAAACTGATAGTAGATTTTCAGGAACTTCTTTTCCTTCCCTTTATATTCTATGATTAAAAACATCTTTTTTGTTGTTCTCATAGAACTATCATATTTGTTTTTATCAGTGGAACTGTTTTTTTAACTGATTGATGGAAATTTATTGACAGAGTGGCAAGATTTTTAGATGATTTGGTAAAAGAGAGCCTGAGGACGACTGAAATTCTAAGATCTTCTCTGCTAAGGAAAGTACATGAGTTTTTCCTCTGTGTACTGTGCATGGAAAGCACTGAAAGATGTTAATAGATCTTTGTTGTTGTTTAGTCACTCAGTTGTATCTGATTATTTTGCGACCTCATGAACTGTAGCCTGTTGTGCTCCTCTGTCCCTGGGAGTTCCCAGGAGGGGGTTGTCATTTCCTTCTACAGGGAATCTTCCCAACCCAGGGATCAAACCTGCCATCTCCTGCATTGACTGGATTCATTACTGTTGAGCCACCTGGGAAGCCCTTACCATACCTTGCGTGATGTATAATTAGACAATGTTGGTGACAATGATAATGGTGATCAGGATCATCATCATTTTTCTGAGAATGTCCTCTCGTTACAGACGGTTTTGCTTTACTCTGATCCATGCACTATTCTTCATTTTAGGCATGATTATGTACCTTTCCAGAGGAGCAGATTGAGACTGAGGGCAGTTAATTTACTTGTTGATGATAATATGACTAATAGATGACAGGGCTGGAATTCAAATATGAATATTTCTGATTCTGAAGAAGATGCTATGTTGGCTGCATCTTAGAGCTATCCCTTATCTCCTATCTTGTAAAGCTGTTTCTTTTTTTTTATTATTATATTAATTTTTGATCCCCCTTCATCTTATCCTCAGCCTCTTTTCCCTTTATGGGATTCTGTGAATTGCTGCGTATCATATCTGGTAGTTTATGAAAGACTTTATGGTTATCCATTAAGGGGTTCTGTAGCTGTTTGCGTTGAGAAGAAAATATTTGCTCCTAAGTCTGGAATGTGAGTATGTGCTAAATTTTATTTTTCTAAACGAAACTGTGATTTGAGGTAATTTAATCTGATTTGCAGTTCTTATCTGCTTTTGTATGCCGTTATCAATTGGCTAGTATATCTAACTAATTAATAAATAATTTGTACCTTTTCCAAGTACAGAAGAGTCAGAAAAATTCTGTGAAATTTCAGAACATTAAGATTGGATGGAATTTGGAGCTGACTCTGTTTATCAGGAAAACTTGTGTGTGCTTCTGACTGAGTACCTTCCACTTGCCTCTGTCTGCAGGCTGCTCTCACAGCCCTTAATAAGTGCTTCGGGCTTTACCCCCAGTTGCCTCCTCCCTTTGGGGTACGGCCAGAATAAAGTCAAATAATGAACTCATTTCCTCACCTTGGATCCAGGTTTCTGTGCTGCTACTTCAGTGACTGAGGGGCCTGACATTAGCCAAAATCTGATATTTAATTCATGGTATCTCTGTTGGCAGAATAGACTGCTTCTAGATAAAGCCCTGTAGTCTCTTTGCATTTGTGCTTTACTTTCTTACCTCGCTTAATCTTCCCATCAAGAGAAGATGTCTCTTTCCCTTCCCTTCGGCTCTGGATTGGCCTTGTGATTTGCGTTGAATATTCGTTGTTGCACAAGTAATACGGTGTAGCTTCCAGGCCGAGTCTTCCAGAGAACGTGCAGCCTTCACTCTCACTTCCCTGGAAACATGTTAGCATCACGCAAAGCAGTCTGGGAACCCTCTTCTGTAGACAAGTGGCCCAAGTGATCCTCAAGACCAATGGTCAACCATGCAAATGAGGCCATGTTACACCATCCAGGCACCGTGAAGCTTCCAGCTAATCTTAGCACTAGTGATTACAGGTAGGAACAGATAAAATGGCTGTTATTTTAAACCACTAAGTTCTGGGGTAGGAATAGATAACAGGAGACACCAAGACCCCTCCTTGGGTGATGGGACATAGCCAGCCACCTTGCCTAGTTTGGAAAACAGTATTATCTCCTTGTTTAAAAAAATTCTTTCAACAAATATTTGTCACATATATACTATGTTCAGGCGAGCTGCCCCTGTACCCCGGGACTGATGGATTTTTGAAAAAGGATATTTTTTTTCCTTAAGCCATTGCAAGTATTGGGTAATTCCTTAAATGTCTCAGATTTACTCAAATTGTTTTTTCCTAAGGTGTTGCCTACCATGACTGAATGTATGTAAGAATTAATTTTGATTAGCCTGTTTTCTGTTGTAGCCACTTATCACTGCCTTAGATAAGCTTCCCTGAACAGGTTGTCCTCTTTTGTGAGAGATCACTCCATTTACTTGAAACCCAAGGGAGAAGTTGTCTTTGTTTCCTCAAGTTAACATTTGGGTTTGGTTTGGTTCAGAGTGACAGTCTGTCATTTCTCCAAGATTTCATTTTACTTTCTAATTATAGCTTAGTGATTCACATTTACTATTCATTTGTCCTATAAATTAAATCTAGATTGCACAATTACTTTATTCTGAAACTTCATACACACCTCATTTTATTTAATAATATGCTCATTTATGTATCCAATTACCCTACAGGAATTTGACATACTGGTTCAGGTATAGAAGACTGCTTCTAGATAAAGCCCTGTAGTCTCTTTGCATTTGTGCTTTACTTTCTTACCTCGCTTAATCTTCCCATCAAGAGAAGATGTCTCTTTCCCTTCCCTTCGGCTCTGGATTGGCCTTGTGATTTGCGTTGAATATTCGTTGTTGCACAAGTAATACGGTGTAGCTTCCAGGCCGAGTCTTCCAGAGAACGTGCAGCCTTCACTCTCACTTCCCTGGAAACATGTTAGCATCACGCAAAGCAGTCTGGGAACCCTCTTCTGTAGACAAGTGGCCCAAGTGATCCTCAAGACCAATGGTCAACCATGCAAATGAGGCCATGTTACACCATCCAGGCACCGTGAAGCTTCCAGCTAATCTTAGCACTAGTGATTACAGGTAGGAACAGATAAAATGGCTGTTATTTTAAACCACTAAGTTCTGGGGTAGGAATAGATAACAGGAGACACCAAGACCCCTCCTTGGGTGATGGGACATAGCCAGCCACCTTGCCTAGTTTGGAAAACAGTATTATCTCCTTGTTTAAAAAAATTCTTTCAACAAATATTTGTCACATATATACTATGTTCAGGCGAGCTGCCCCTGTACCCCGGGACTGATGGATTTTTGAAAAAGGATATTTTTTTTCCTTAAGCCATTGCAAGTATTGGGTAATTCCTTAAATGTCTCAGATTTACTCAAATTGTTTTTTCCTAAGGTGTTGCCTACCATGACTGAATGTATGTAAGAATTAATTTTGATTAGCCTGTTTTCTGTTGTAGCCACTTATCACTGCCTTAGATAAGCTTCCCTGAACAGGTTGTCCTCTTTTGTGAGAGATCACTCCATTTACTTGAAACCCAAGGGAGAAGTTGTCTTTGTTTCCTCAAGTTAACATTTGGGTTTGGTTTGGTTCAGAGTGACAGTCTGTCATTTCTCCAAGATTTCATTTTACTTTCTAATTATAGCTTAGTGATTCACATTTACTATTCATTTGTCCTATAAATTAAATCTAGATTGCACAATTACTTTATTCTGAAACTTCATACACACCTCATTTTATTTAATAATATGCTCATTTATGTATCCAATTACCCTACAGGAATTTGACATACTGGTTCAGGTATAGAAGATGCAGAGTGTAGGCCAGTTGGCAACAAAGACATAATTACAAAATGAATAAAGTCAAAGTCAGTATTTTTACTTTCAGTAGAAGAGATATATTTGTGAGAGAGTGCATGGGAATGCGTGTCACAGTCACCTCAAAATTTTCTACAAAGATGTTTTGTTAAGGATTTGAAAGTCTGCTGGAAATACGTGGAAAATATGTTAGTTACATTTTCTTTTTGCTATTTCTTACTGTGATTTTAGAGTTCTGGATAAGATAGGTAATGTATACTCTGCTGATCATCTGAAATTTCTACTTGCAAATTCTAAGATAACCAAGTCCCTATTCTTTTCTTTTTTTAACACCAAAAACATTTTGTACTGGAGTATAGATGATTAACAGTCTTGTGGTACTTTCAGGTGAGCAGCATGGGGTCTCAGCCACCAGACACATCCATGCATCATACATACACCATACATACATCATACTCGCATCATACACACACCATATACACACCATGCACCATGCATCATACACCATACATAGAAAGTGTATACCTATTCTATTTGTTGATTGTTGCAATATATATTAAAGTTGATTTTTAAAGCGTCATAATATCAATTTCCTCACATGTAAATGGGGCTGATGTTGACATCCCTGTGAAAAGCGAGTGAAATGATTCATTCCCAGCATTTTATACACTGAATGGCAAATAATGGACTGCTCAAACAGCACGAGCAAACTATAGGTCCTTGTATTTTATATATCAGAGTATAATGTTTGTCTTGAGTAGATTGTCAGCTTGCAAATCTCTTTCTACTTTACTTAAATCTGAGGCCTCACATTTAAGGAATCTTGTAAGGTAGTATCAGGTGATACTTTTCCTCTCATATGAATGGGAGAAAAACTTTTTAGGGGGTTTGGTTTGGTTCAGAGTGACAGTCTGTCATTTCTCCAAGATTTCATTTTACTTTCTAATTATAGCTTAGTGATTCACATTTACTATTCATTTGTCCTATAAATTAAATCTAGATTGCACAATTACTTTATTCTGAAACTTCATACACACCTCATTTTATTTAATAATATGCTCATTTATGTATCCAATTACCCTACAGGAATTTGACATACTGGTTCAGGTATAGAAGATGCAGAGTGTAGGCCAGTTGGCAACAAAGACATAATTACAAAATGAATAAAGTCAAAGTCAGTATTTTTACTTTCAGTAGAAGAGATATATTTGTGAGAGAGTGCATGGGAATGCGTGTCACAGTCACCTCAAAATTTTCTACAAAGATGTTTTGTTAAGGATTTGAAAGTCTGCTGGAAATACGTGGAAAATATGTTAGTTACATTTTCTTTTTGCTATTTCTTACTGTGATTTTAGAGTTCTGGATAAGATAGGTAATGTATACTCTGCTGATCATCTGAAATTTCTACTTGCAAATTCTAAGATAACCAAGTCCCTATTCTTTTCTTTTTTTAACACCAAAAACATTTTGTACTGGAGTATAGATGATTAACAGTCTTGTGGTACTTTCAGGTGAGCAGCATGGGGTCTCAGCCACCAGACACATCCATGCATCATACATACACCATACATACATCATACTCGCATCATACACACACCATATACACACCATGCACCATGCATCATACACCATACATAGAAAGTGTATACCTATTCTATTTGTTGATTGTTGCAATATATATTAAAGTTGATTTTTAAAGCGTCATAATATCAATTTCCTCACATGTAAATGGGGCTGATGTTGACATCCCTGTGAAAAGCGAGTGAAATGATTCATTCCCAGCATTTTATACACTGAATGGCAAATAATGGACTGCTCAAACAGCACGAGCAAACTATAGGTCCTTGTATTTTATATATCAGAGTATAATGTTTGTCTTGAGTAGATTGTCAGCTTGCAAATCTCTTTCTACTTTACTTAAATCTGAGGCCTCACATTTAAGGAATCTTGTAAGGTAGTATCAGGTGATACTTTTCCTCTCATATGAATGGAGAAGTTTTTTTAAAAAATATTGAGAAAAAAGCAAACTTTCATAGAGGTCTAGAATACGTTTTGTTAAATTAGGTGGAACAATATTAGAGAAACGTATCATGTATGGTTTTTAGAATATGATTAGGAAAACTGAAGATAATAATTATTTCACTACTTATCTATTAGGCATGGCCAGTCCAGGATCTTTAGAGTTTTAAAAGTATACAATTTGGAGTGAAATTTTGAAGAAAGATTATAAAATTACAAGCCCAAAAGTTTGATAAGATACTTTGAAAGGGGCCTATGTGTGTAACAGTGGCTTTGTGGCCTGTCTGCTTTTATTATTCTTGACCTATCCAATGAAAAAAATTATAATCTACTTTTTCTCTGATTGGAAAAGTTGATTTTGTAGTTCTTTAAACTGACTTGTGCCGAGAACTTGTCTTTAACTCATGGTAACGTCTTTTGTAATTATAGTAGACCAAATATATTTTTATTCATTGAAAATTAAAGCATTTAAGAAGCCATATGAGTATATGACTATAGAATTCTTGCTTTAGTTAGGTCAAAATAAATGGAAAAATCAATATGTGTAATTAAGAGCCGAATTTATCCATTGATGTTGGGCAAATAATTTCTTTAGTTTGAAGTGATGTCTGTGGCATTACAGTTGATGACATGGAAAAAATACTTATCTTTAGGGTATCTATATTCAAAAAGGAAGCAGATTCGAGACCATAGAGAATTTCAGTGGAATCATGATTAGTACAAAATGTGCCATCACATATTATTCAGAAATTGATATGTGCATTAATAAATGTTTATTTTGGATTGTGGCTCTACAGCATTAAAATCCATTTTTCTAAAATAATGGGAAGAAACTAGTTTCATTCTTACAGTCATTTTCTTTAAATTGACATTTACATTTTAATATTAATATTTTAATATTAGGGATCTATACAAAAGAAGAAACACTATTTTTGAAATATTAAAAAAGAAGCTAGTCCTTGGAAAGCAATGTGGTGTTATTCTGAAGATTTTCCTGATCTTGTCTGTGCACGTATTCCATGTATAAAGTACATTCTATGTGAGGAATGAGAAATATTAACTCTTTCAAACTGGATCAAAGCACATAGTACAAAATGTTCCTTGATAGGATAATTTTGTGGGATTCTATGCTCCTTAGATGGAGAGAATCCATGTGAGCTGAATGTAATTGGAGTCGGTACCTATTTTTACTGAATCCATTGTATCAGTAACGATTTGAAGACATGACTTGCCATTGTACGTTAAAATCATGTGCTGATTATATAGCAGTTGGAGGAGGAGAGACCTGCAGGTGAACGTGAGACAGAGTGATGGGAGCCAGAGCGTTTATAGAGTTCAGGTTGTTTCATCAGCATTCTTCAGGAAATGATTTTTGGCTTCAGCACCTTACGTTAAGGCTGGAAAACAGAGCCATGTCACTGGGGACTCATTGAGCTGCCAGTGGAAAACTCAGCCTACATTGGCTGAAGAATCAAAGGAATGTCTTGGTTCATACAGTCAACAGCCTTAAGCAGGGCTATCTTTAAGAATGAATGGATTCAGGGTTGAAATAGCTGAAAAATGTGGATCCTAGTGTTGGCTCTATTTTCTATTCTTAATAACTCCCTTATCAGATTTGGAAGGGTGGATTTCCTTAGCTTCATATCATCACCCTATGAAGAGTAAGTGCATAGGAAGAGGGAACTAGACAGAAGAAGGAAAGGCACAGGCATCAGGTAAGGAAGCAGAGCAAGGAGAAAGGCTGGGGATGCAGAGGGAAGAGGCATTGTTCAGTCGCTCAGTCATGTTGCACTCTTTGCAACCACATGTTCTGCAGCATACCAGGCTTCCCTGTCCTTCACCATGTCCTGGAGTTGGCTCAAACCCATGTCTATTCAGTCAGTGATGCCGTCCAACCGTCTCACCCTTTTCTTCTGCCTTCAGTCTTTCCCAGCATCAGGGTCTTTTCCAATGAGTCACCTCTTCACCTCCAGGGGCTAAGGTATTGCAGCTTCAGCGTCAGCATCAGTCCTTCCATTGAATATTCACAGTTAACTTCCTTTAGGATTGACTGGTTTGACAATCTGAGCGAGGTCTTCTTCAGCCCCAACTGTTTGACTTGTGCCCTTTTAACATTTCTTAACTTGTAATTTGGTTAGAAGGAGTCAAATCACTGCTTGGTTCATTTCTTTCTTCTTTTCTCCTATCTTCTCCTTAAATCGCCCAAGCCATCACCTTAAAGATCATCTTTAGCTAAAAACAAAAGATTGGGGTGGGGCATTTATGGGAAATTATCAGGCAAAGCAAACATTGATTGATTGTTATGTAGATGTAAGTAGGCACCTCCTCCATTGATACTTTCTAAAGATTTAGTTATCCTCCTCTTCCTGGAAGAGAGAGGCAGGAACTCTTTCAAATGGATGTTTTCTTCTAAAAGGTAAAATGTCTCTTACAAAAGGGTAATTTCTAGCAAGGGGCGGGGAGGGGCATGGGGGCGGGTGGCAGGGCAGGGCTGGGGGTGTGTATGCGCATGCACAGGCTCATTGACTCAGTCATGTCTGACTCTTTGTGACCCCATGGACTGTAGTCTTACGGGCTTCTCTCTCCGTGGAATTTTCTAGGCAAGAATATTGGAGTTGGTTGCCATTTCTTTCTCCAGGGGATCTTCCTGACCCAGGGATCAAACCCAAGTCTCTTGGGTCTCCTGCACTAGCAGGCAGGTTTTTTCACCACTGCACCACCTGCTTTATCCTAAACTTCTAGGTATTCTGAGCTTTTCCTGTGTCTGCTGTTTCTTAAAATAATAAGCCCCTTTCCTGTGTCTGTAAGGAAGCAGAGCAAGGAGAAAGGCTGGGGATGCAGAGGGAAGAGGCATTGTTCAGTCGCTCAGTCATGTTGCACTCTTTGCAACCACATGTTCTGCAGCATACCAGGCTTCCCTGTCCTTCACCATGTCCTGGAGTTGGCTCAAACCCATGTCTATTCAGTCAGTGATGCCGTCCAACCGTCTCACCCTTTTCTTCTGCCTTCAGTCTTTCCCAGCATCAGGGTCTTTTCCAATGAGTCACCTCTTCACCTCCAGGGGCTAAGGTATTGCAGCTTCAGCGTCAGCATCAGTCCTTCCATTGAATATTCACAGTTAACTTCCTTTAGGATTGACTGGTTTGACAATCTGAGCGAGGTCTTCTTCAGCCCCAACTGTTTGACTTGTGCCCTTTTAACATTTCTTAACTTGTAATTTGGTTAGAAGGAGTCAAATCACTGCTTGGTTCATTTCTTTCTTCTTTTCTCCTATCTTCTCCCTTAAATCGCCCAAGCCATCACCTTAAAGATCATCTTTAGCTAAAAACAAAAGATTGGGGTGGGGCATTTATGGGAAATTATCAGGCAAAGCAAACATTGATTGATTGTTATGTAGATGTAAGTAGGCACCTCCTCCATTGATACTTTCTAAAGATTTAGTTATCCTCCTCTTCCTGGAAGAGAGAGGCAGGAACTCTTTCAAATGGATGTTTTCTTCTAAAAGGTAAAATGTCTCTTACAAAAGGGTAATTTCTAGCAAGGGGCGGGGGAGGGGCATGGGGGCGGGTGGCAGGGCAGGGCTGGGGGTGTGTATGCGCATGCACAGGCTCATTGACTCAGTCATGTCTGACTCTTTGTGACCCCATGGACTGTAGTCTTACGGGCTTCTCTCTCCGTGGAATTTTCTAGGCAAGAATATTGGAGTTGGTTGCCATTTCTTTCTCCAGGGGATCTTCCTGACCCAGGGATCAAACCCAAGTCTCTTGGGTCTCCTGCACTAGCAGGCAGGTTTTTTCACCACTGCACCACCTGCTTTATCCTAAACTTCTAGGTATTCTGAGCTTTTCCTGTGTCTGCTGTTTCTTAAAATAATAAGCCCAAAATAAACTTTTGTACCAAAGAGGCATATGTGGGGGAAGCATATTCTGCTTCCTTGCTGCTTTAAGAATTGTTAGCAAGTTTGTTGTTTTGGAGAAAACTGAAAGTTGCCAAACTACAGACTTACTGTAAAAAGTCTTTGAAATGAATAGATTTAATAGAATTTACACACAAGGAAGTTGCATCGATCTATCATTAAGAAGTTAAATATTGTTAGTGTTAGTTGTTCAGTTGTGACCAACTCTTTGCAACTACATGGACGAGAGCCCGCTAGTCTCTTCTGTCCATAGAATTCTCTAGGCAAGAATATTGGAGTAAATTGCCATTCCTTTCTTCAGTGGATCTTCCTGACATAAGGATTGAACCTGGGTCTTCTGAGTTCAGATTCTTTACTGTCCGAGCCACCAGGGAAGTCCATAATTTGCATAAGACAAGCTTCATCTTTCTATAATAGAACAGTGAGAGGCTATTTGAACAGTAACATGCATGTTCACATATGCTTATTCTTGTCAAATTCTAAATATTAACGTACATGCTATCGTACTATCTGCAATTATCTCACTGTAAAGAAGATTGTGAATAATTTCTAAGGTAAATGTGGAAAAACAATAATCTTATTCAACATGAAATTAAATGTAGTAAAACTATAAGAAAATAATAATGAATGAATTTAAATATAATTAAAATAAAGTCTTAGTTTCTTTTTCTCTCTGTAAAACATTGGTTGTACAAATGTTGAGTAATTGTAGCTTTTGCATTTGTTTTCATGCCTTTCAGCCATTTTAAAAAATGTTTGGCCTCTTTTATTGGTTTATTTATTTTCATCCATCTTTATACTTTGGCCTGTGTGGGCCTCCCATTGTAGTGCCCTCTCTCTTCTTGCAGAGCGCAGGCTCTGGGCGCATGCGCTCTAGAGCACTGGCTTGTAATTCAACACATTGGCCCAGCCGCTCCTTAGCACATGGGATCTTCCTGGGCCAGGGATCAAACTGCGCCTTACACTGCAAGGCGGACTCTTTATCCACTGGACAGGATTTGAGCTTTCCTGTGTCTGCTGTTTCTTAAAATAATAAGCCCAAAATAAACTTTTGTACCAAAGAGGCATATGTGGGGGAAGCATATTCTGCTTCCTTGCTGCTTTAAGAATTGTTAGCAAGTTTGTTGTTTTGGAGAAAACTGAAAGTTGCCAAACTACAGACTTACTGTAAAAAGTCTTTGAAATGAATAGATTTAATAGAATTTACACACAAGGAAGTTGCATCGATCTATCATTAAGAAGTTAAATATTGTTAGTGTTAGTTGTTCAGTTGTGACCAACTTTTTTGCAACTACATGGACGAGAGCCCGCTAGTCTCTTCTGTCCATAGAATTCTCTAGGCAAGAATATTGGAGTAAATTGCCATTCCTTTCTTCAGTGGATCTTCCTGACATAAGGATTGAACCTGGGTCTTCTGAGTTCAGATTCTTTACTGTCCGAGCCACCAGGGAAGTCCATAATTTGCATAAGACAAGCTTCATCTTTCTATAATAGAACAGTGAGAGGCTATTTGAACAGTAACATGCATGTTCACATATGCTTATTCTTGTCAAATTCTAAATATTAACGTACATGCTATCGTACTATCTGCAATTATCTCACTGTAAAGAAGATTGTGAATAATTTCTAAGGTAAATGTGGAAAAACAATAATCTTATTCAACATGAAATTAAATGTAGTAAAACTATAAGAAAATAATAATGAATGAATTTAAATATAATTAAAATAAAGTCTTAGTTTCTTTTTCTCTCTGTAAAACATTGGTTGTACAAATGTTGAGTAATTGTAGCTTTTGCATTTGTTTTCATGCCTTTCAGCCATTTTAAAAAATGTTTGGCCTCTTTTATTGGTTTATTTATTTTCATCCATCTTTATACTTTGGCCTGTGTGGGCCTCCCATTGTAGTGCCCTCTCTCTTCTTGCAGAGCGCAGGCTCTGGGCGCATGCGCTCTAGAGCACTGGCTTGTAATTCAACACATTGGCCCAGCCGCTCCTTAGCACATGGGATCTTCCTGGGTCAGGGATCAAACTGGCGCCCCTTACACTGCAAGGCGGACTCTTTATCCACTGGACCACCAGGGAAGCCCCACTTTCAGGCTTTTAAAAGATAGCATTCTTCCTTATAATTTACCCACTTTTTGAAACCACACTTTTTTTTTTTGGTATTGCTAAGTCCTTTCCACTTCCGTTTTGACTCTATTATAATTTAAGTTATAGATGGTAACAATGAACTCAGTTGTAACTAGACTATCATTTTGTTTTGACTTTCCAGTATGATTTCCGTTCGGAAGGAGGGAGGGAATAAAGCCTTTAAGTGGGGTGACCTGGCTCAGTCTGAGAGTCACAGCTTGAGTGTCAGAGCCATACAGCTGTGAAAGCTCAGCCTTCCTCCTTCCCCGCCCCCCACAAAGGCGTATCCGATTCCCATAGGACCACAGCATCCCTACAGTCATTAAATCAACTTTCCTATGAGGAGTAGAATAGCTAACATTAATACCGGTGGGGATTTTGAAAATTTTCAGTGTTTGAGCTCCTGTTAAGTGCCACATTGGAAAAGTCATCAAATACACCTACTTTATAGGGAACCCAGAGGTAACAGAGGCTACTGGTAGGTGCACCCTTTATTAAATGGTTTTAATTATCAGTTTTCAATGTCTTTATTATAAAACTCATGAAGACATTTTACAGAGTATCCCTGATTCTTTAACTTGAATTGATAACTATAGACAGTCTCTACTCATTTCTGTTATATTTTAATTGTTTGGGGAAGGCTTCTTAAGGTATCATCCATTATTTAAAATTTGGGTAGTTGCCTTTATTTTAGCTTATTTCAACTTAGTGGAGATGAAAACATTCCTTGCATAGTCAGTGTTTGGTCAGAGTACTCTAAAATTAACTAATGATAGTGAAATCACAATTCTGCATTTTTCATTGGAAGGAAGTTGAAGATACCCTCTGAAGAAAATAATGCAGTGCGGTTAGGCAATGTTCCTGTTTACTCTAGTGTAATGTACCTAGCTTGATCAATTACATATACAACAGTATTTTCCTGAATTATCAAGAAGGAAATGTTTCCTGGTCATTATGTATAAGGTACTTTGATGTCAAATAGATTCAGCTCTCAAGACTTTGAAGTACTTCTATCTCTTCCTTCAGGATGGATAGCACATAATCCATATATTTTACTACCTGAGTATACTTTAGAAGATTTGGTATTTTGAATATAATCCAAAACATTTCACTCTAATCAGTCCATGTGGATTGAAATTTGATGACTAATTAGATTTCCTGCAGTTACCATTGTGATTAATTAAAATTGGCAATAGATGTTTATAGTGGTGAACAAGAAGGATATACTGTAATGTAACATCATATCACTTGCAGTCTTTTCAGATGATTCTACAAAGGAAAAACATCGAGCTGGAAGGTTATCAGCAAAAATAGAATATATTGAGGGAGCTAAAAATAGCACTCTCTTCCCTGTCTTTTTCAATCTGAGTAGAGTTCTCTTTGTATGGTTCTACAGCAGATCTGCAAAGTGCTTTAAAGATTCACTTTTAATTGAGGTAGCCCTGAGCTTTTTGAAGTGTAACCAGTGACAGACTAAAGTGACATTTTGATTAAGCAGTGGTTACATTGTGACATACTGTTGCTGTACATCACTGCTGGGAACCTTAATTGGTGTACAGAGTCTAACTAAAGGAACAACAACTACAACAACAAAGACCATAGAAATAAATACCTGAATCATCGTATCTTTTTATATCAGTTCTCTCACAGTTCATGCACAGGGAAAAAAAAATAGTTGTAGTTTTTGCATTCCATTTTTTTTTTCTTTTGTTTGAATCAGTAAAGGATGCCCCTGCTGATTTTTTTCACTTTTCTTTGTCTTAGTTCTTAAAAAATTGACTAATTACAGATAAAAGATTGTAAGTACAGGTTAATCACTTACAAATTAAATTGTTAATGAAGCAAGTCTGAGGATATATTTTGCTAGCGTTTTCTTTCATATTTTTTCTGAGATTGCTTTATTATCTTCATCATGATTAAGTGATGGCTATTTAGAGTTACCTTAATGAATCAGAGAGAATAGTGCAGTTACACAGGGCTTTTCTCTATATAGTACTCTGTAGTGTACTCCCACAAAGATAATATTAAGTGGGATCACGGTATAGCCTTGAAATTTGTCTTAGAGATATAGTTACATGAAAATATATATTACAAGAAAATTAATTGCAATATGAATTATAATAGCAAAATATATTTTATGAAACACTATATAATGTTTTATCCATAATAACCATGTTTCTGAACAGAATATTGTGCTGCTCTGTAAATAAATTAAATACAGTAGATCTATATTTGTCAACAGAGAAAGTAGTCCAAAATATATGGCTACATAGAAATGGAAATTATGGTTACTGTAATGTTCTCCTTTTTGTATATATGTAAAAATAGACTTATACATACCTACAAGTATATTTATAAAATATGCATGCATATATACAGATGTATGTATGTTTAAAATATACAAACACATATGCAGATGTATGTATATATCTAAAATATACTGTCGCATGTGCAGATACACATAAATCCATATTTATGATTTAAGATGATTTTATATAATACACAGAAAAAAAGTTAGATGGTGGTTTTTCCTGGGTAGGAGAGTCAAGTATTTGTCAGTGGTTAACTAGTTAGCAGTTAAGTAGTGCGAGCAGTCATCTTTTTATGATGCTTGAAACTTTTTATCACATGCATTTAATGATTTATAATAGCTATTGTTGTTCAGCTGCTAAGTCGTGTTTGACTCTTTGTGACCCCGTGGACTGCCGCATGCCAGGCTCCTCTGTTCTCCATGATGTCTTGCAGTTTGCTCAGTTTCATGTCCATTGAGTCCGTGATGCCATCTCATCCTCTGCTGTCCACTTCTCTTTTTGTCCTCAATCTTTCCCAGCATCAGGGTCTTTTCCAATGAGTCGACTCATTGCATCTAGTGGCCAAAGTATTTGAGCTTCAGCATCAGTCCTTCCAATGACTGTTCAGGGTTGATTTCCTTTAGGATTGACTGGTTTGATCTCCTTGCAGTTCAAGGGACTCCCAAAAGCCTTCTCTAGCGCCACAGTTTGAGAGCATCAATTCTTTGGCTCTCAGCCTTATTTGTGGTCCAGTTCTCACATCCTTACATGACTCAGAGAGAATAGTGCAGTTACACAGGGCTTTTCTCTATATAGTACTCTGTAGTGTACTCCCACAAAGATAATATTAAGTGGGATCACGGTATAGCCTTGAAATTTGTCTTAGAGATATAGTAACATGAAAATATATGGTACAAGAAAATTAATGGCAATATGAATTATAATAGCAAAAAATGTTTTATGAAACACTATATAATGTTTTATCCATAATAACCATGTTTCTGAACAGAATATTGTGCTGCTCTGTAAATAAATTAAATACAGTAGATCTATATTTGTCAACAGAGAAAGTAGTCCAAAATATATGGCTACATAGAAATGGAAATTATGGTTACTGTAATGTTCCCCTTTTTTGTATATATGTAAAAATAGACTTATACATACCTACAAGTATATTTATAAAATATGCATGCATATATACAGATGTATGTATGTTTAAAATATACAAACACATATGCAGATGTATGTATATATCTAAAATATACTGTCGCATGTGCAGATACACATAAATCCATATTTATGATTTAAGATGATTTTATATAATACACAGAAAAAAAGTTAGATGGTGGTTTTTCCTGGGTAGGAGAGTCAAGTATTTGTCAGTGGTTAACTAGTTAGCAGTTAAGTAGTGCGAGCAGTCATCTTTTTATGATGCTTGAAACTTTTTATCACATGCATTTAATGATTTATAATAGCTATTGTTGTTCAGCTGCTAAGTCGTGTTTGACTCTTTGTGACCCCGTGGACTGCCGCATGCCAGGCTCCTCTGTTCTCCATGATGTCTTGCAGTTTGCTCAGTTTCATGTCCATTGAGTCCGTGATGCCATCTCATCCTCTGCTGTCCACTTCTCTTTTTGTCCTCAATCTTTCCCAGCATCAGGGTCTTTTCCAATGAGTCGACTCATTGCATCTAGTGGCCAAAGTATTTGAGCTTCAGCATCAGTCCTTCCAATGACTGTTCAGGGTTGATTTCCTTTAGGATTGACTGGTTTGATCTCCTTGCAGTTCAAGGGACTCCCAAAAGCCTTCTCTAGCGCCACAGTTTGAGAGCATCAATTCTTTGGCTCTCAGCCTTATTTGTGGTCCAGTTCTCACATCCTTACATGACTGCTGGCAGAATCATAGCATTGACTAGATGGACCTTTGCTGGCAAAGTGATGTCTCTGCTTTTTAATATGCTGTCTGGGTTGTTATAGCTTTTCTTCCAAGAAGCAAGCGTCTTTAAATTTCATGGTTGCAGTCACCAACCATAGTGATTTTTGATCCCAAGAAAATAAAATCTGTCACTGACCTGATGGGAATGGATGCATGATCTTGTTTCTTAGTTTTCTGACTGTCGAGTTGCAAGCCAGCTTTTTTACTCTCTTCTTTCACGCTCATGAAGAAGCTCTTAGGTTGTTCCTCACTGTCATTAGAGGGGTATCATTTGCATATCTGAGGTTGTCAATATTTCTCCTGTCAATCTTATTTCCAACTTGTGACTCATCCACCCTGGCATTTCACCTGATGTACTCTGCATATAAGTTAAATAAGCAAGGTGGCAGTATATACAGCCTTGTTGTAATCCTTACCCAATTTTGAGACAGTTGTTCCATGTTCGGTTCAAACTGTTGCTTTTTGACCTGCATGCAGGTTTCTCAGGAGACAGGTAGTGTGGTCTTGTACTCCCATCTCTTTAAACATTTTCCACAGTTTGTTGTGATCCACAGTCAAGGCTTTAGTTTAGTCAATGAAGCAAAAGTAGATGTTTTCCTGAAATTCCGTTACTTTCTCCATGGTCTAACAAATGTTGCAATTTTATCTCTGGTTCCTCTGCCTTTTCTAAACCCAGCTTGGATATTGGGAAATTCTCAGTTCATATACTAGCTTGAAGGATTTTGTATAACCTTGCCGGTATGTGAAATGAACACAAGGATACAGTAGTTTGACCATTCTTGGGCATTGCCCTTCTTTGAGATTGGAATGCATACTGAACTTTTTCGTCTTGTGAGCACTGCTCACAAGTTTCCAAATTGGTTGACATGTTGAGTGCAGCACTCGATTTTGATGGGAAATCTCCTTGCGGGTTGATTTCCTTTAGGATTGACTGGTTTGATCTCCTTGCAGTTCAAGGGACTCCCAAAAGCCTTCTCTAGCGCCACAGTTTGAGAGCATCAATTCTTTGGCTCTCAGCCTTATTTGTGGTCCAGTTCTCACATCCTTACATGACTGCTGGCAGAATCATAGCATTGACTAGATGGACCTTTGCTGGCAAAGTGATGTCTCTGCTTTTTAATATGCTGTCTGGGTTGTTATAGCTTTTCTTCCAAGAAGCAAGCGTCTTTAAATTTCATGGTTGCAGTCACCAACCATAGTGATTTTTGATCCCAAGAAAATAAAATCTGTCACTGACCTGATGGGAATGGATGCATGATCTTGTTTCTTAGTTTTCTGACTGTCGAGTTGCAAGCCAGCTTTTTTACTCTCTTCTTTCACGCTCATGAAGAAGCTCTTAGGTTGTTCCTCACTGTCATTAGAGGGGTATCATTTGCATATCTGAGGTTGTCAATATTTCTCCTGTCAATCTTATTTCCAACTTGTGACTCATCCACCCTGGCATTTCACCTGATGTACTCTGCATATAAGTTAAATAAGCAAGGTGGCAGTATATACAGCCTTGTTGTAATCCTTACCCAATTTTGAGACAGTTGTTCCATGTTCGGTTCAAACTGTTGCTTTTTGACCTGCATGCAGGTTTCTCAGGAGACAGGTAGTGTGGTCTTGTACTCCCATCTCTTTAAACATTTTCCACAGTTTGTTGTGATCCACAGTCAAGGCTTTAGTTTAGTCAATGAAGCAAAAGTAGATGTTTTCCTGAAATTCCGTTACTTTCTCCATGGTCTAACAAATGTTGCAATTTTATCTCTGGTTCCTCTGCCTTTTCTAAACCCAGCTTGGATATTGGGAAATTCTCAGTTCATATACTAGCTTGAAGGATTTTGTATAACCTTGCCGGTATGTGAAATGAACACAAGGATACAGTAGTTTGACCATTCTTGGGCATTGCCCTTCTTTGAGATTGGAATGCATACTGAACTTTTCTCGTCTTGTGAGCACTGCTCACAAGTTTCCAAATTGGTTGACATGTTGAGTGCAGCACTTTAACAGCATCATCTTTTAGAATTTTCAATAGCTCAGCTGGAATTCCATCACCTCTCTGAGCTTTGTTTGTAGTAATGCTTCCTCAGGCCCACTTGAC
Source organism: Tragulus kanchil (assembly GCA_022376925.1). Taxonomy (NCBI): domain Eukaryota; kingdom Metazoa; phylum Chordata; class Mammalia; order Artiodactyla; family Tragulidae; genus Tragulus; species Tragulus kanchil. The sequence continues at coordinate 89,259,670 of JAIOJX010000024.1, read as the reverse complement.
TTCACACTCCATTATCCCACTGCTCTAGGAACACCGTGGTCGTTATCCATTTCATTGACATCTTTTTGTATAGTTCTTCTGTGTATTCTTGCCACCTCTTCTTACTCACTTCTGCTTCTGTCAGCTCCTTACAGTTTCTGTCCTTGATCGTGTCTATCCTTGCATGAAGTTTTCCCTCTATATCTCCAGTTTCCTTGAAGAAATCAGTGTTCTTTCCCATTCTGTGGTTTTCCTCTGTTTCTTTGCATTGCTCATTTAAGTAGGCCTTCTTGTCTCTCCTTGCTAGCCTCTGGAGCTCTGTGCTTGATTGGGTGTATCTTTCCCTTTTTCCCTTGCCTTTTCTTTTCTTTTCTTTCCTCAGCTATCTGTGAAGCCTCCTCAGACAACCACGTTGCCTTCTTGCATGCCCTTTTCTTGGGAGAATTAGTTTAGCCCAGATTATCTGGTGATTTCATTCTGCCAGATCCTCATTTTCAGGAGCTTCTAACTGTGGTCGTTATTTAACATCATTTTCATTGACTTCAATGCAATGGAAGTTCTAATTTTTATAAATGAAATAAGAGAAATATATTTGGAACGCAGTGCAAAAGAAGTTGACAGCATGGTCGAGACCATGTCTGCATTGATGGATCTGACCAGCTGTATTCATGTTCAGTGGAGAGAGATTTGAATGGAGTTAATCAAATACGTGGATATTTATTTGTAAATATTGCCTTGAAGTGATGCTTCTTGCTGCTTGAAACAGTCATTTTCAGTTTGCTTGTTTAAACAGTTTCAGTTTAAACAGTCATTTTCAGTTTCCTTCTGTAGAGAATACTAGATTCGAAGCCCCTATGTATGTCACTTGAAATTGCATCCATTTTTCTTCCTCTTGAGAGAGGAACAATTAAATATAAAGTTTCCATTTATGAAATTGATGACTCTGAGTACTACATAATAGGAATTAATTTTGCTCATTATAGATAAGAAAATTAGTATTTTGTCCGTATTTAATCTTTTAGATTTTCGTGACACTGAACACTTAATGGATTGCATATTTCAAAGTTGCTGAGTTAATGTTTGTTGTAGAAACGATCTGTGCACACTGCAGTGACTATTCTGTTCAGGGGTTGAAGCTTATCTATTCTTCCAACTCTGGCTTTCTGAATCTTGACTGTAATTTTAGGTTCTTTTTAAACTCTCATTTCTTCTTAACAATATTTCACTTTTTCTCGCTATGACAGCCATGAAACTGTTTATTCTTAGATTGGATAAAAGGAAACAATTCTCTTTTTCTTTTGTCAGGAGCTACATCTTTAACTCACTGATTGATTCATGCATAAGTATATATTGATAGCATTCTACATATACAGGAAATAGTGGTGGGATCTAAAAAGTTAGCAGTGAACAAGATAAATAAGATTGTGGCCCTTGTTGAGTGTAGAAAGTAGCCAGGTGAAAGTTCTCAGGACTTCATGCATTCATTTGGTCTGATACTCGTATTAGCATGAAAGGAATAGAGGAGCTTTGTGTGTGTAAGGGCTGTTACGACGCAGGAAACCTAGTGTACTCTGGAAATATGGAAAGTGGAATCCTGTCCATCCAGCTCATCTTCTTCTGGGTCTTAACCCATGATCCCTTTGTATGAAGGATAGAACATGTTGGAGTAGCCTGTTATATATGACCTGCAGTTCTGACAATTTTAAATTCTCACTTAGTCTGTAAAGTAGTAAAATTCAAATGTTAGACTAGATTCATCACCAGTTGTTTTTCTTAAGTATTTACACACACACACACACACACACACACACAGACACATGGACTTCCTGGATGGCTCAGCAGGTGAAGAACCCTCCTGCAAGACAGGAGATGTAGGTTCGATCTCTGGGTCAGAAAGATCCCTTGGAGGAGGAAAATGGCAGCCTACTCTAGTAGTCTTATTGAAAAATCCCATGGCCAGAGGAGCTTGGTGAGCTGCAGTCCAAAAGGTCCCAAAGAGTTAAACACAACTGAGCAATGAAGTGTGTAAAGCATATACCCAGAGATGTATTCATATATTTATACATATATATATATATGATATGTTGACGATGTTATGTGTCTGTATTTGAAAAAAAATACTTTCTGCCGTTATTCATGAGGTTTGAGTATTTTCCTCCTTTTCTTTCTATTTTAAATAATATAGACTGTGCTGGCTTGAAAATTTATTTGAGGAATATTTCTCATTAGTCGAAAACTTGTTGCTCTGTGGCTGTTTCTTGTATTCCACCCCCAGATAATTTATTCAAAAATAGGAACCTGGAGTTTTATTGCTCAGTCAGCTTTGTGCTCACGTATTTGTGGGTTATGCTTCCATGCTGCTTTATGGCCTATTATTGGTAAAGTAATTCCATTGTTTTGCTTCAGCTCACTTCACATCTACATATTCAGAGTTTATTGCACATTATTTAGGTTAAACAAATGCCATTTTACTTCTCTGAATGGACTTTCCAAATTCCAGTCAGTAGAGCTGGTATACAGTTTTGTCTAAGCATTGCTGAACTATGGAGTTCTCTACACATACTAAGCTCTTTTATGTTTCTGTGCCTTGGATTTTGCCCTTCAGCTGCCTAAAATACTATTTTTTCATCATCCACAAATTGTTTGTTCAACAAAATTCCGAAATCTCTTTTGGGGGAAGAAGTCTCCGAGGCCTCAAATTTGAGGGTCTCCTTACCCATTTTGTTCCCATGCTGTCCTCCTGTCACAGGTCTTGGAGAGCTATTGGGAGGGTTTCCATGTTTCTGTGAAATGTAGCTTCATATTCTGCAGACTCAGTCCCAAGACCTTTGAACAGAGATTTTTCTGAGAACTTTAATTTTCTGTATAGCAGGTATTCTGTATCAGGTATTTTCTGTATAGCAGGTGTTCTGTATCAGAACATTTTTTTTTTAATTTTGGCCTCTTTTATTGTTTATTTATGTATTTATTTTCATCCATCTTTATTCTTCAGCCTGTGCGGGCCTCCCATTGCAGTGGCGTCTCTTACTGCAGAGCACTGGCTCTGAGCGCATGCGCTCCAGAGCTCCAGCTTGGCAATTGGACACATCGGTCCAGCCGCTCCGTGGCACATAGGATCTTCCCAGGCCAGGGATCTAACCGGCACCCCTTGCACTGCAAGGTGGTGTCCTTACCCACTGGACCACCAGGGAAGTCCTATCAGAGCATTTTTTAAGTCATAGCACATTGTAGTTAAGTCATTCACTAATCTAATCTTCTCTTCACATATACTAGACAGACTTTAATGCTTTTGGTATATTTAAAATATTTTTACTTTTTGTTATCTGAATATCTAGAAAGTGTTTGAAATTACTGATTTTAGTTATTGAATTATTGAAATGAAGTACCCAGTGATGTGTAAAGGCAGTGGTAACACAAAAGAATTCAGTGATTCTCTCAGAGAATTTTCCTGAGTTTGTTGATATTAAGCTAAAGGTTTACTGTAGACTAATATTTGAAGAACTTTTCTCAATGAAGAAATACTGGAGAGAACTAGAAATGACCTATATAAACATCTTGAATAAAATTAAAATTTTTTCTGAGTTAAATCAGTTTAAAGCAATGGTTTCTTTTGAAGGTACAATTATCATTCTTAATTGGGTATTAGATTATGTAAATCCAATAAATATTGTAAACATTTATCATTTCAAAATTATACTTTGAATTATTTATCCTTTCCAGGGATTTCTGAAGTCCACTTTTGAGAAACACATGAATTTAAGAATGGATCACTTTCTTGTATTATATTTTTCCCATTTGTTTAATGAATCCATATTATATTCTCAAGACCTAGAAATTCTAATTTCATGGTATTTGCTGTATAGTATAGTTATCCCTTATTTGCTGCTAATGCATATTTGCAGGTTTCCCTGGTGGTTCAGATGGTAATTCGTATGGATGGTGATAAAGCATTGATAAGAGCCTTATTTTTTTGAATGCGTTTGCATCATATATTTTTGAGAGGACATAGTGGAAAAAGATAATTTTCTTTGACATTAGGATATCTTTTTCATGTAAGATATGCCCCTAATTCAACCATTGGACATACATGTCTCAGATTTTCTTTTGTCATTTCTTTTTGTGAGGGAGCCACTTCTATTATCTTTCATTTATTTGTCTTTATTCTTTGGGCTGTGTGTGCCTCCCATCACAATGGCCTCTCTCGCTACAGAGCACCGGTTCTGGATACACGCGCTCCAGAGCTCCAGCTCGGTAATTGGACACATCAGTCCAGCTGCTCCACAGCATGTGGGATCTTCCCAGGCCAGGGATTGAACCGGCGCCCCTTGCACTGCAAGGCAGTGTCCTTACCCACTGGACCACCAGGTTACTCTTTTGTCATTTAAAAATGCATTTATGTTAATTATATAAATTCTATTTTCTTGGGGTTCTTCCTTTGATGTTTGATACTACATATATATCTTCTATAGTAAAGATCTTTGCTCTTAATTCATTGACATTAGTTGGACAACAAAGAATCTGGGAGTCTTTTTTGACTTATCAGTTGTTGGAGTGAATTAGGTTGGAATGGCTCATATAAAGCTCTGAAATCTCTACTTACAGACTTTCTTCTTTTAAGCTGCACGATAGTGCTATAAGCTAAATCTTCTTAATGAGCTTCAGTCGTATAATTTCCCTACAGAAGAACCTCTAGAAGTCTCCCCTAGCTTATTAAATTAAATTCAAACTTGTTCTCTGACACTCATGGCCCTCCAAATTCCAGTAAGATCCAATCACTAGTCTTGACTATGACTGTTCCTCCATTCACACTGCATACAACAATCGGACTGAATTATTTGACTTGCATAGACTCTGTTACTTTTTCCCTCCACTCAATATTACCCTGGGCTTATTCTTCCTGGAATACTTGCTCTTGTATCATTTCTAACTGTTCAAATTTAACCGATACTTCAGAACCCATTTCAGAACTCTATAACTCTAAGAAGCCTCTTCTGATGTATGTGTTCAACAAAGATGTCCAGCTCTATTTGCTGCTAATGCATATTTGCAGGTTTCCCTGGTGGTTCAGATGGTAATTCGTATGGATGGTGATAAAGCATTGATAAGAGCCTTATTTTTTTGAATGCGTTTGCATCATATATTTTTGAGAGGACATAGTGGAAAAAGATAATTTTCTTTGACATTAGGATATCTTTTTCATGTAAGATATGCCCCTAATTCAACCATTGGACATACATGTCTCAGATTTTCTTTTGTCATTTCTTTTTGTGAGGGAGCCACTTCTATTATCTTTCATTTATTTGTCTTTATTCTTTGGGCTGTGTGTGCCTCCCATCACAGTGGCCTCTCTCGTGACAGAGCACCGGTTCTGGATACAGCGCTCCAGAGCTCCAGCTCGGTAATTGGACACATCAGTCCAGCTGCTCCACAGCATGTGGGATCTTCCCAGGCCAGGGATTGAACCGGCGCCCCTTGCACTGCAAGGCAGTGTCCTTACCCACTGGACCACCAGGTTACTCTTTTGTCATTTAAAAATGCATTTATGTTAATTATATAAATTCTATTTTCTTGGGGTTCTTCCTTTGATGTTTGATACTACATATATATCTTCTATAGTAAAGATCTTTGCTCTTAATTCATTGACATTAGTTGGACAACAAAGAATCTGGGAGTCTTTTTTGACTTATCAGTTGTTGGAGTGAATTAGGTTGGAATGGCTCATATAAAGCTCTGAAATCTCTACTTACAGACTTTCTTCTTTTAAGCTGCACGATAGTGCTATAAGCTAAATCTTCTTAATGAGCTTCAGTCGTATAATTTCCCTACAGAAGAACCTCTAGAAGTCTCCCCTAGCTTATTAAATTAAATTCAAACTTGTTCTCTGACACTCATGGCCCTCCAAATTCCAGTAAGATCCAATCACTAGTCTTGACTATGACTGTTCCTCCATTCACACTGCATACAACAATCGGACTGAATTATTTGACTTGCATAGACTCTGTTACTTTTTCCCTCCACTCAATATTACCCTGGGCTTATTCTTCCTGGAATACTTGCTCTTGTATCATTTCTAACTGTTCAAATTTAACCGATACTTCAGAACCCATTTCAGAACTCTATAACTCTAAGAAGCCTCTTCTGATGTATGTGTTCAACAAAGATTAGTCCGCCAGGCCTCCAGCAAGGGCACAAGGAATAAAAAAGATAAAATCCCTGCTATCACAAGCTTACTTATTAGGCATAGGTGTTTCATAATAAGAAAATAAACAAATGGACAATATAAGCTATTAGAGAATGGTAAGTGCATGAAGAGAAGTACTGAAAATGCCTACGAGGCTGATATTTTAATAGGGGTTATCAGGAATATGTCCTTCCAGATGAGGGCATATTTTTCAGAGATACTTCAGTGAGGGCAGGGGAGATAAGTCATGAAGCTCTGCAAGAAAATAATGGAGAATAAAGGAGAGTGAGTTCAAGAACTCTGGGGCAGCAGCATGTCTGTGTTTACAGAAGACTCAAGAGGAGCTCCTGGCTAAAGAGGAGTGAGTGAACAGGAGTGTCTTTAAAAGAGGGAGAGAGGGCTTCCCCTGGTGGTCCAGTGGGTAAGGACACCGCCTTGCAGTGCAAGGGGCGCCGGCTCGATCCCTGGCCGGGGAAGATCCCACGAGCCGTGGAGCGGCTGGACCGATGTGTCTAATTATCAAGCCGGAGCTCTGGAGCGCATGCGCCTAGAGCCGGTGCTCTGCGACAACAGAGGCCACCGTGATGAGAGGCCCACACGAGCCAAAGAACAAAGATGGATGAAAATGGACAAATGAAAGACCAGTGGAAGTGGCTCGCCCATCTCCCTCCCTCCCCACCCCAACCTCTAAATAAAAAAAAAAAAAAAAAGATAAATAAAAAAATAATAATAAAAAAAATAAAAGAGGGAGAGAGAGCTAAGTCCACAGGGTCAGCCTAAGGACTTGAACTTTCCGATAGGAAGCCAGGGGGAGGGTTTTGAGCATGCGTGACTGGAAAGGATTACTATTATAAAGGATTACTCTTCCTGCTGCCTTTGAATCGACTGTAAGGACCCAGAGGGAATGCTATCAAAAGAATATGTCCATCAAGATTTGATGGCGGATTGAATCATGGTTTGGGTGTAAGAAGTGACTAGATTAATAAGGATCCGTTTTGAAGCCAAATCCAGCTTCTGTACTCGGACACCAAATTAAATCGCAGAGACAGGGCAAAGTAGAAAAATACAGCTTTGTGGCTTTGGCAGGCACAGAGGACCACAGTGGACTAATGCCCTCAAAAGTGTGTGTGCCGCACCCCCGATGATAGTGAGGTTTTTTTTTTTTACAGTAGTAGTTCACAGAGGGTGTGATCAGCTCATGGACATTCTTCTGACTGCTTGATGGTGATGCAGGCTGGAGTCCACATCATCACCTTTCAGGTTCCAACGGGTCTGAGGTTTCTTTCTGCACAAGCAGCGTACCATCCTGAAGAGTGACCTTCCTCCATCTGGTGGGGAATTCAGTATCTGCAAAACAGCTCAAAGGTGGTGTTTGTATTCCTTGCCCCAAGACTGTGCCATTGTTTCTCTTGATGGTTTGTTTCCCCTGACTTGCATCCCCTTCCCTTCCCTAATTACCAACTGTTTGAATCTGCCCTTTGGAACTCAGGGAAGGTCCTAGAGACTGAATGATGCTTGTTTACTGTAATCAAAGAAATGGGACCCATAAAGGCTTTTTGTGTCAGGAGCCCCAGGCCCTGCTCACTATCTGTTTTGTAAAATAAAGAAGTATGTTTAAAAGGATAAGAAATCACAAAGAAAAGAAAATTGTAGAGTTTTGGATTCTTCATTTTCAAAGGTACATTGCTTTTGTTTTTTTTTTAAATCTTGTGGCAAGTACTTTACTAAGCCCTTTACTTCCATTATCTGTATTTAAACATCTTAACAGCCCTAGGAAATGTAGGTATTATTAGTGCTATTTTTCTGCATATGAGATGCTTGGAAGCAGAAAGGTTGAATTATAGGAGAATATTATGTCTCTCTCCTTGTATACTTAGAGAAGAAAAAGTGTGACTGACAAATGTATCACAATGTTAATGGTGTTGTTTGGTTACTCAGTCAAGTTAAGTTCCTTGTGACCTCATGAACTGTAGCAAACCAGACTTCCCTGGCCTTCACTATCTCCCAGGGTTTGTTTAAGTGTTAGCCACTCAGTCATGCCCGACTGTTTGCAACCCCATGCCCTGAGCACACCAGACTCCTCTGTCCATGGGACTTCCCTGGCAGGAATATTGGAGTCAGTTGCCACTTCCTTCTCCAGGACGTCTTTCTGACCTGGGTCTCCTGCAATGCAGGCAGAGTCTGTACCACCTTAGCCACTGGAGAGATTTGCTCAAACGCACATCCATTGACTCCATGATGCTATCTACCCATCTCATTCTCTGGCATCCTTCTCCTGATCAGTCTTTCCCAGCATCAGGCTCTTTTCCAGCGAGTTGGCTCATGGACATTCTTCTGACTGCTTGATGGTGATGCAGGCTGGAGTCCACATCATCACCTTTCAGGTTCCAACGGGTCTGAGGTTTCTTTCTGCACAAGCAGCGTACCATCCTGAAGAGTGACCTTCCTCCATCTGGTGGGGAATTCAGTATCTGCAAAACAGCTCAAAGGTGGTGTTTGTATTCCTTGCCCCAAGACTGTGCCATTGTTTCTCTTGATGGTTTGTTTCCCCTGACTTGCATCCCCTTCCCTTCCCTAATTACCAACTGTTTGAATCTGCCCTTTGGAACTCAGGGAAGGTCCTAGAGACTGAATGATGCTTGTTTACTGTAATCAAAGAAATGGGACCCATAAAGGCTTTTGTGTCAGGAGCCCCGCAGGGGCCCTGCTCACTATCTGTTTTGTAAAATAAAGAAGTATGTTTAAAAGGATAAGAAATCACAAAGAAAAGAAAATTGTAGAGTTTTGGATTCTTCATTTTCAAAGGTACATTGCTTTTGTTTTTTTTTTAAATCTTGTGGCAAGTACTTTACTAAGCCCTTTACTTCCATTATCTGTATTTAAACATCTTAACAGCCCTAGGAAATGTAGGTATTATTAGTGCTATTTTTCTGCATATGAGATGCTTGGAAGCAGAAAGGTTGAATTATAGGAGAATATTATGTCTCTCTCCTTGTATACTTAGAGAAGAAAAAGTGTGACTGACAAATGTATCACAATGTTAATGGTGTTGTTTGGTTACTCAGTCAAGTTAAGTTCCTTGTGACCTCATGAACTGTAGCAAACCAGACTTCCCTGGCCTTCACTATCTCCCAGGGTTTGTTTAAGTGTTAGCCACTCAGTCATGCCCGACTGTTTGCAACCCCATGCCCTGAGCACACCAGACTCCTCTGTCCATGGGACTTCCCTGGCAGGAATATTGGAGTCAGTTGCCACTTCCTTCTCCAGGACGTCTTTCTGACCTGGGTCTCCTGCAATGCAGGCAGAGTCTGTACCACCTTAGCCACTGGAGAGATTTGCTCAAACGCACATCCATTGACTCCATGATGCTATCTACCCATCTCATTCTCTGGCATCCCCTTCTCCTGACACCCTCAGTCTTTCCCAGCATCAGGCTCTTTTCCAGCGAGTTGGCTCTTCGCATCAGGTGGCCAAAGTGCTGGAGCTTCAGCTTCAGTATCAGTCCTTCCAAGAAATATTCAGGGTTATTTCCTTTAGGATTGACTGGTTTGATCTCCTTGCTGTCCAAGGGACTCTCAAGAATCTTCTCCAATTTGTACAATATCTATCTGCCTATCTTTTAAGAATAGATGGGGATTTTGTTTAATTGCTTTAAAGTTTCCATACTTAAGATGACTCTGATATTGCTTTCTTAAACTGATAGACATTAAAAGTGAAAGTCATGCATTTACTCAGTTTACCAAATTTTTGCATTTGATAATTGACAAACCATGGCATTTGTACTCGGATTTGGTTTTGAATCCTGCTACCTCGGGCAATTAGTGTAGCCTCTGAATTATAGGAGTCTCATATATGAACTAAAGCTAATAATCTCAGGGTATCAGGCTTGTTTTCAGGACACTTTTAGACACAATGTCTGTAGCTTAATAGAGCACAATAAATAAACATTATTATTTTATTTTTTCCATTTTTTTAGTTTGCTTTTTTGCTTTTACAGAGTTTTGTTGTTTACAGATATGTATTATCCCAGATTAATCATATGTATATCCCATTCCCCCATCCCCACCCTCCAGGCCATTGCATAGCCCCTGTGTCAGATCCCTTAACCCACAGCGCATTGACAATAGTATCTCTTTTATAAATGCTAGTATAGGGCTCCATGTTACTCTTTCTGTATCTCTCACCCACTCTTCCCTCTCCCCTATGTCCATAAGTGTGTTCTCTATTACTGTTTTTCCATCGATGCTCTGTATTTATCAGTTCGATCTTACTAGATTCTACATATAGGTATTAGTATACTATACTTGTCCTTCTCTTTTTGACTTACTTCACTTTGTATAATAGGTTTTTCTAGTATTTGCAATCCAAATCCCGCTTTATTCAGGTACTAGAATCTGTACCACCTTAGCCACTGGAGAGATTTGCTCAAACGCACATCCATTGACTCCATGATGCTATCTACCCATCTCATTCTCTGGCATCCCCTTCTCCTGACACCCTCAGTCTTTCCCAGCATCAGGCTCTTTTCCAGCGAGTTGGCTCTTCGCATCAGGTGGCCAAAGTGCTGGAGCTTCAGCTTCAGTATCAGTCCTTCCAAGAAATATTCAGGGTTATTTCCTTTAGGATTGACTGGTTTGATCTCCTTGCTGTCCAAGGGACTCTCAAGAATCTTCTCCAATTTGTACAATATCTATCTGCCTATCTTTTAAGAATAGATGGGGATTTTGTTTAATTGCTTTAAAGTTTCCATACTTAAGATGACTCTGATATTGCTTTCTTAAACTGATAGACATTAAAAGTGAAAGTCATGCATTTACTCAGTTTACCAAATTTTTGCATTTGATAATTGACAAACCATGGCATTTGTACTCGGATTTGGTTTTGAATCCTGCTACCTCGGGCAATTAGTGTAGCCTCTGAATTATAGGAGTCTCATATATGAACTAAAGCTAATAATCTCAGGGTATCAGGCTTGTTTTCAGGACACTTTTAGACACAATGTCTGTAGCTTAATAGAGCACAATAAATAAACATTATTATTTTATTTTTTCCATTTTTTTAGTTTGCTTTTTTGCTTTTACAGAGTTTTGTTGTTTACAGATATGTATTATCCCAGATTAATCATATGTATATCCCATTCCCCCATCCCCACCCTCCAGGCCATTGCATAGCCCCTGTGTCAGATCCCTTAACCCACAGCGCATTGACAATAGTATCTCTTTTATAAATGCTAGTATAGGGCTCCATGTTACTCTTTCTGTATCTCTCACCCACTCTTCCCTCTCCCCTATGTCCATAAGTGTGTTCTCTATTACTGTTTTTCCATCGATGCTCTGTATTTATCAGTTCGATCTTACTAGATTCTACATATAGGTATTAGTATACTATACTTGTCCTTCTCTTTTTGACTTACTTCACTTTGTATAATAGGTTCTAGATTCATCCATCTCATTAGTACTGAATCTTCTGTATTTCACAGCTGAGAAGTACTTCATTGTATATATGTACCAGAGCTGCTTTATTCATTTGTTCGTCGATGGACAGCTAGGCTTCTTCCATGATCGAGCTATTGTGTCAAGTGCTGCAATGAACATTGGGGTACAGGTGTCTCTTTCAGCTTTGATTTCATCAGGGTCTAAGCCTACTAGTGAGATTGCTGGGTCATATGGTGCTTCTATCTTAGCTTTTGGAGAAATCTCCATACTGTCTTCCTTAGTGGTTGTATCAGTTTACATTCCCACCAGCAATGCAAGAGTGCTCCCTTTTCTTTGCACCCTCTCCAGCATTTATTATCTGCAGATTTTTTGATGATGGCCATTCTGACGGGTGTAAGGTGAGATCTCATTGTAGTTTTGATATGCATTTTCCGAATAATAAGCAACTTTGAGCATCATTTCATGTATTTTTTGGCCATGTGTAAGTCTTCTTTGGAGAGGTGTCTGTTTAGCTCTTTTTCTCATTTTTTGATTGGGTTGTTTTTTCAGTGTTGAGTTGTCTGAGTGGGTTTTATATTTTAGAAATTCTTTGTCGGTTGACCATTATTATTATGTTCATGTTGTGTCTGTTTTCAGGTTAAATTACTTAATACATAACTAAGGCAAAGGATGTACTACTGTAATATATGTAAAATAGTATAGTTGAAATTACTTATATCTAATAAATTACTATGGAAATTAATCTCAGCTAGTAAGTTTCCTTAATTTTTACAATTTCATTTGTACCCTGTGTCATGACTTGATTATAGACTATTGTGCTACTTTAAGATGATGTTTATTTTCTTAATTTTTTAGCATTTAATGTGTATTGATTTCCTTTTATTTTAGAATGCTCTCAGTGCTTTTAAATAGGTTTGGGCATACTTAAATAATCAATGAACAATCACTTTTAGATACTGGTTTAGTGTGGGCCAGAGTGGTTTCGTGAAGAATTCCCCTGACACCAGTTTCAAATAGACTTGACGTCAGTGTGGGTACATTCTGCATTTATGTTTTAGGCTTAGGTCCAGTTCCATAAAAAGCATGGAAATTATGACAATTGTGTGGTACTGGTGTAAGTGTAAGTTAAGATGTTCCTTTATTTACTTATATTTTTTAAAATAGCAGGCAAAGTGTTTCCTGCACTTACGTAAGTTTTGCCTTACATACTTAAAATTGTTTTTATAATTCATAAAATAAGAACTATTGAAATGACAGAGAAAATAATGACATAGGTCTCATCTTCTAATAGATACGCACATGTGTGTATGTGTGTAGATATACATATATGTGTGTGTGTTGTTGTTGAGCTTAGTCACGCAGTTGTGTCTGACTCTTTGTGACCCTGAGGACTGTAGCCCACCATACTTCTCTGTCAGTGGGAATTTTCCAGCAAGAATAATGCAGTGGGCTTCCATTTCCTCCTCCAGGGGATCTTCCCGATCAAATTCACATCCCCCATTTTGCTAGTACTGAAGGGGATTCTTTACTGCTGAGCCCTTGTGGAAGCCTATATATATATATATACACATATAAAATGGATGTTTTCCTGTCTTACACCTAGCAGTCTAAATGAACAGCTGTTATTGAGTAGATGCCAGTTAGTGTTACAGAACTACATCTTTTCCTTGAGAGAAGAATGTGAAAAAAATAGAGAATAATGTAATATTCTCTAGTGCATTTCAAAATTATCAGTCCTTCTAAAGTATTGTTGTATAATTTGCAATATATTGGTTTTACTGGCCTCTGAGTTCAGCTATTCCCATTGGCTTTCACTCTATTTTAATGTCAGTGGATTTTTTTTATTCCAGTGATTATAAAATAAACTCAGGATCACATTATTAATGATTCTCAATAAAACTAGGCAAAACTAGGTCTATTGTGTGAATGGCAGCAACTCTAAAGAGGTCCATTACACTCACTCAGTTATAGATCTGTGTGAATCACCAGGGCTTGTCACTTTTCTGAAAGTAGATCTCTTAGCATTTCCTCATAGATTAGAAATCATAGTCACCTGTTTAATAGTAACAGATAAGTGTCATTGAGTTGCACTGTTCTTCCAGTGAGGGATCCATCCAGAAATATGCCTTCGTTTAATGCAGATTCTCCCCACGGGGTCTTGTTGCTTTCAAGAACAGTAAAGGCCATTACTTAATACAAAGAAAGTGTGGTTGGGTCAGGTATCAGGTTGTCTGTATTTCAAGAGTGGAAATGACATAGAAGAATCATGTAAGTAGGAGCTAAAGGATACTTTTGTAATTCTCTATGAAGCACTGACTTTTTGAAACTTTCTTCTCAGGCATGGTTGCGATCATATATTTTATAGACAGACTCTTAAGAACTGTGTGTTCTAGTATATGATAAAGGCCCACTGTTTAAAGTGGATTAAGGTGATCTAATTCTTTTGAAGCCATGAAATTGGGGTACATTGTCATTTTTATCATTTTTGTTTTGATTCTCTTTGACTTATTGAGAAATGTTGGAAAGTGAGGTTTATTATTTTACCTTTTCTGCCTCTGCTGGATGAAGACTCCTTTGAGTTATTGTTCAATGTTTTATATAATCTGACAAATGCAATGCTGTACTCCCTTTAATAAACCTACTACAAATATTTATAAATTACTCCCAAATGACAAGGATAGAAGGGCAGAATGTTATTAGTTTTATGACTTTAGGACTGAAAGAAGTGTTATTACTCTTTTGCAGTGAGATTGGAACCCAGTGCTTTACAATAAATTGTATTTTAAATGTCAAAAACCATATTGAATTCTGAACATTGACTCAGATACATCTTTCAGAATCAAGAACAATTAGTATGTACAATATTTCTTTGGTGTCTTAATTTTCATAAATTATTTTAAAGACCCACTCTTTACATTGGATCAAGGTGATCTGTTCCTTTTAAGTTGTAGTATTGTGGTACATTGTGATTTTGATCCTTTTTATTTTTGATTTTCTAAATCAAAGGACAAATGGAAAACTTGCATATTTTCAGGGCTCTGTATCAGCTAATATATATAATTTACCTGAAACTTTACAAGCCACCCAAATACTCATAGGTCAAGATTTTGAGTTCAGTTTTAAAAAGTAATACATGAGGGCTTGCTTGGTGGTCCAGTGGGTAAAGAGTCCACCTTGCAGTGCAAGGGGCATCCGTTCAATCCCTGGCCAGGGAAGATCTCACATTCCGTGAAGCAGCTGGATTGGTGTTTCCAATTATGAGCCAGTACTCTGGAACACACATGCTCAAATCCCATGTTCTGTAGTGAGAGAGACTCCTGCAATGGGAGGCCCGCACAGGCCACAGAATTAAGATGAATGAAAATAAATAAATAAAGGACCAATAAAAGAGGCCAAAATTAAAAAAAAAAAAATAGTACGCACAACAGAAAGTTAAAATGTCTAGTTCTTCAAGTACTTTTAATGATTTAACAAAAGTTTGCCTTAGTACCAGAACGTACTATACAGTATAATGCAATTAAAAGTAAGGAATGGGCTTCCCTGATGATCCAGTGGGTAAGGACACTGCCTTGCAGTGCAAGGGACACGGACGCTGGTTCGATCCCTGGCCTGGGAAGATCTCAAGTGCCATGGAGCGGCTGGACTAGTGTGTCCAGCTACTGAGCTGGAGCTCTGGAGCACATGCACCCAGAGCTGGTGTTCTGCAGTAAGAGAGGCCACTGCAATGGGAGGCCCACACAGGCCAAAGAACAGAAGTGGATGAAAATAGATAAATGAAAGACCAATAGAAGTGACCAATAATAATAATAATAATAAGGAAGGCATAATCTGTTTTTTTTAAAAAAATGTTATGTCCTTGGAAGTATGGCAACCTTAGAAATGATTCTAATAAAATCAGAATATGAGTGGTACAACATGAGACTACAGGGCTGTAAGGTTAAATGAGAGAAAGATAAGATCTAGTCAAGAATATAAAAACATCATGAAAAAAGATGCACCTGAATTGATGCTTGAAGGTCCTGTGAGGTAGATGGTCCTTGAAGATTCAGTAGGATTTGAGTAGCTTGAAGGAAGAGAGTAGGCATTATAGACTAAAGGAATCATGTAAATAAGACAACAAAAAAGGCTGAGCAAATTGTATTTAGGAATCATTACTATATTACTTGAATTTAGGGTATTGATGGGATAATAATGGAAGAAAATGCTATGAACTGTATTTTAGAGATCCTGAGTCCTAATGGAGATAGGGAGATGTTGACATTTAATGAGTTGGAGAACTCTATGAGTGGAACTTGCTTTATAAGTATTATCAGATATTAGTTCATCTAATGAGTTAGAGAAATATTGGAAACAAAGAGACTGCTTAAAAGACAGTTAAAACGTTCTGGGTGGGAGGCAATAAAGAACTGTATCATGCAGTTAGTATTAGAAATGGAAGTAAAGTTTTGGTTCAGTATCCTCAATGAACGCTAGTTTACTTTCATTAATGCTTAGCAATAATGTTTTTATTTTTAAATTTTATTCATTTCTTTATTTTTGGTTATTCTGGATTTTCACTGCTTTTGCAGACTCCTCTAGCTGCAGGGAGTTGGGGCTACTCTCTAGTGGAGGTGAGCAGGCTTCTTGTTGCAGTGACTTCTCTTGTTGTGGAATGGGCTTCCCTGATGATCCAGTGGGTAAGGACACTGCCTTGCAGTGCAAGGGACACGGACGCTGGTTCGATCCCTGGCCTGGGAAGATCTCAAGTGCCATGGAGCGGCTGGACTAGTGTGTCCAGCTACTGAGCTGGAGCTCTGGAGCACATGCACCCAGAGCTGGTGTTCTGCAGTAAGAGAGGCCACTGCAATGGGAGGCCCACACAGGCCAAAGAACAGAAGTGGATGAAAATAGATAAATGAAAGACCAATAGAAGTGACCAATAATAATAATAATAATAAGGAAGGCATAATCTGTTTTTTTTAAAAAAATGTTATGTCCTTGGAAGTATGGCAACCTTAGAAATGATTCTAATAAAATCAGAATATGAGTGGTACAACATGAGACTACAGGGCTGTAAGGTTAAATGAGAGAAAGATAAGATCTAGTCAAGAATATAAAAACATCATGAAAAAAGATGCACCTGAATTGATGCTTGAAGGTCCTGTGAGGTAGATGGTCCTTGAAGATTCAGTAGGATTTGAGTAGCTTGAAGGAAGAGAGTAGGCATTATAGACTAAAGGAATCATGTAAATAAGACAACAAAAAAGGCTGAGCAAATTGTATTTAGGAATCATTACTATATTACTTGAATTTAGGGTATTGATGGGATAATAATGGAAGAAAATGCTATGAACTGTATTTTAGAGATCCTGAGTCCTAATGGAGATAGGGAGATGTTGACATTTAATGAGTTGGAGAACTCTATGAGTGGAACTTGCTTTATAAGTATTATCAGATATTAGTTCATCTAATGAGTTAGAGAAATATTGGAAACAAAGAGACTGCTTAAAAGACAGTTAAAACGTTCTGGGTGGGAGGCAATAAAGAACTGTATCATGCAGTTAGTATTAGAAATGGAAGTAAAGTTTTGGTTCAGTATCCTCAATGAACGCTAGTTTACTTTCATTAATGCTTAGCAATAATGTTTTTATTTTTAAATTTTATTCATTTCTTTATTTTTGGTTATTCTGGATTTTCACTGCTTTTGCAGACTCCTCTAGCTGCAGGGAGTTGGGGCTACTCTCTAGTGGAGGTGAGCAGGCTTCTTGTTGCAGTGACTTCTCTTGTTGTGGAACTCGGGCTCTAGGGCACAACAGCTTCAGTAGTTGCCACACATGGGCTCAATAGTTGTGGCCAAGGCTGCAGAGCAAAGGTCAAGAGTTGTGGCTCACGGTCTTAGTTGCTCTGCAGCATATGGGATCTTCCTGGATTAGGGATCGAACTGGTTTCTACTGCATTGGCAGGTGAACTCTTCACCACTGAGCTACCAGGGAAGCCCAGGAATTATCTTTGAATAGTTTTCTTCTTTGAGATGACAGGAGCTAATTATAAACTCTCTTTTTAATCTTAAACTCTTGGTCTGACGAGGAATTCATTTTGTGGGTCTCCCACACTGAGGAATTCCTGACTGTGAGTGTTTGCTCTGGTCTGTGGTCCCTCAGCACAAATCCAGTATATGGGCCATAGGCACACCTGCTCAGACTGTGGTTCTCAGTAAGAGGTATACCTTAGGTTGCTTAATTCCATAAGTGTAATTAGGGAAGAGTTGCTCTCTTTTCAGGTACTTTTTAAAAATCTTATGATAGGGTAATTACATGGTTTTCAGCATGACATGTTCAGATTTCTATTTTGTTTTCTTTTCATCATGTAATACTTAAAAACTTCCAGAACTGCGATGAGAGAAAGGGCAGGACATTTTTTTTTTTCTTTTTCAAATCTTCTTTCTTCCTTTCAAGATATAAATCAAGAGGCTTTCATGATAAATAGAATCTGTCCATGTTAGTCTCCAGTTCTTAAACAACTTCATTCTGAATTTGCATGTGCTGTCTTCAGCATGGCATCCCAGCAAAGCAGTCAGCACTAGAATTGCTCTGTTTAAACCCAGTTTGGGCTCTCGTCTCCATTGAGAACCAGGCCTGCGCTGACTCCATGTTGCTGATTTGCTTTGAGCTTTTTATACTTCATGTAGAGGTTTTTAGTCACTTTGGGGTAAGGGAAACATGTAGCCGATGTCTGAGGGCAGGGATCAAAAGTACAGAAGCCACTGAATTTGCACTTTTCATTGAGGATCCTGGGATATAACTACATTCTTCAAAATGTCAGGAGAGTCTTTAGAACCACTGTGAGTTGGATCACACTGTCAAGCCAGTGGGTCACCTTGAGTTCGCACGGTAGGTTCTTCACTCTGAGTACCCCAAAAAGGTTTCCTTCTCAAGCGTACATTGATCTTAGGTAATCTTTCCAGGTTTTGCTTTAAGTCCAAATTCTGTTCTCTGTTTACTATCTTAGATTGAAGGTTAAAACCTCTTATTTTCAGACCTGTCTTTGCCTGTGGTATCTACACCAGACCCTCTGGGCTGTGGCTCTTTGCTACGGAACTGACTCTCCCCACAAGGTGGCTCTGACACCCTAAAAAGATGCTACCCTAACAAGAGGATAGTCTCCCCACGTGGGTAATAAGACCGTGATACCTTTACTCAGATCACAGAAATGAGGTAACTCAGAGGACTTCAGAATTTTGAATTTCTACCTTTATAGTGAGGACTTCATAAATGCTAGTCTGTGTTCATGTTACACTAGATATAAGTTATTCCTCCTAATTAAAATGTTAGGGAGTTAGTAATCAGGCTTGCCCTGACTGCAAGCTGTCAAGTGCTCATTAGAATGCAGTGGGGGTATCTCTGTTTCCTTAGTCATCAACTCTACACTGTCAGGGGTTCCTATTGCCCCAAATTATTGTAGCTCAGCCCTAAGCATCTTGTTCTTAAATGTATGTTCAATGGATTGAATGATGAAAGCCACTTAGTGAAGAAAAAATAGACTTTGAATGACATATCATGTAATACTCTAATTGCTTGCTCTTGCTAAATGTAAAAATGATAGTAAAAGAATTTGACCTAACAGCTTCTGATTTGTGATTCTTCTAGGGTCGTGTATCAGTTCCCCACACTAAAACTTAATATGCTATTAGAGAGACATCCTGGTTCTTAAAAGATATAATCCTAACAAATCTCAATTTGTAAAAGTCAGTTTTAAGATTTCTATAACCTAAATTATATAAATCATGTGGGTTTTATAGCAAACTAAATTGTATAATTTATAAGAAGACTCAGATTTTATAAGGCTTAGAAGTAATATTAATTAAATATGTTAACATATATTAAATGCTTTCATTAGAGCTTTGAAAATATGCTTCTGGATATACAATATCAATAATAAAATATATGTGGTATTTCAAATACAGACAGAAAGAATATTTTATATTAGGATATCTTTTCAACATCTCTTAGAAAGCATTTTTCTGAAGTTATTTAATTTAATTCTTACAGAAATGCTGTGAGGTGGAAAAGGTTGGTATCATTATTTTACAGATAAGAAATTTGTTCAATAAAACATACTTGAAAAGTGGCAGCAATGGGTCTGGAGCCTTCTGACTTGTAGTATTATTTTGCCTCCATTGAAATGCTAAAATAATAGTTTTTCCCAAAAGACAGAGCTCATGAACCATTTGGTCAACAGCAGGAATCCATTATGTTCCTTTATGATTAGGTATTTTGCTAGGCACTGGACCTGCAGGGTTAGTTAGGCAGTTTTGGGCCTCAAAGGATGGACAGTCTGGTAAATATGGTTTATAGACCATGTCATAGCGTAATCTGGAAATCACAGATGCAGAGAATTTGTCTCTGGTTCCTTTTGCAAACAATATAATGCAGTCTTTATTTTCTCCTACAAAGTTATAAATTGTTTTTACCGCAAGAATGAGTGGATGGCCTTGATAGACAGACCATTCTCCCCAAAATGGGGCATCTAGATTCTGTCTTTGCCTCTGAAACTAAATTGTTGTACATTGGACATATCATTTAATCTTCTGTGTTCTTTGTTTTTTCATTTATAAAATTATCATAATAAAACTTGGTCTGCCACCTATCTTGAAGGATTGGTGTGAAAAAAAAAATGTATATGTGACACTGAAAACTGTAGCAGTATTGAACAAATATGGGATGTTTTTGTTCAGTTGCTAAATCATGTCCAATACTTTGGGACCCCGTGAACTGCAGCATACCAGGCTTCCCTGTCCTTCACCATCTCCCGGAGTTTGCTCTAACTCATGTCTGTTAAGTTGATGATGCCCTCCAACCATCGCATCCTCTGTCAGCCCCCATTCCCTCCTCCTGTTCAGTAGATAATTTATAAGAAGACTCAGATTTTATAAGGCTTAGAAGTAATATTAATTAAATATGTTAACATATATTAAATGCTTTCATTAGAGCTTTGAAAATATGCTTCTGGATATACAATATCAATAATAAAATATATGTGGTATTTCAAATACAGACAGAAAGAATATTTTATATTAGGATATCTTTTCAACATCTCTTAGAAAGCATTTTTCTGAAGTTATTTAATTTAATTCTTACAGAAATGCTGTGAGGTGGAAAAGGTTGGTATCATTATTTTACAGATAAGAAATTTGTTCAATAAAACATACTTGAAAAGTGGCAGCAATGGGTCTGGAGCCTTCTGACTTGTAGTATTATTTTGCCTCCATTGAAATGCTAAAATAATATTTTTTCCCTAAAGACAGAGCTCATGAACCATTTGGTCAACAGCAGGAATCCATTATGTTCCTTTATGATTAGGTATTTTGCTAGGCACTGGACCTGCAGGGTTAGTTAGGCAGTTTTGGGCCTCAAAGGATGGACAGTCTGGTAAATATGGTTTATAGACCATGTCATAGCGTAATCTGGAAATCACAGATGCAGAGAATTTGTCTCTGGTTCCTTTTGCAAACAATATAATGCAGTCTTTATTTTCTCCTACAAAGTTATAAATTGTTTTTACCGCAAGAATGAGTGGATGGCCTTGATAGACAGACCATTCTCCCCAAAATGGGGCATCTAGATTCTGTCTTTGCCTCTGAAACTAAATTGTTGTACATTGGACATATCATTTAATCTTCTGTGTTCTTTGTTTTTTCATTTATAAAATTATCATAATAAAACTTGGTCTGCCACCTATCTTGAAGGATTGGTGTGAAAAAAAAAATGTATATGTGACACTGAAAACTGTAGCAGTATTGAACAAATATGGGATGTTTTTGTTCAGTTGCTAAATCATGTCCAATACTTTGGGACCCCGTGAACTGCAGCATACCAGGCTTCCCTGTCCTTCACCATCTCCCGGAGTTTGCTCTAACTCATGTCTGTTAAGTTGATGATGCCCTCCAACCATCGCATCCTCTGTCAGCCCCCATCTCCTCCTTTCAGAATCAGGGTCTTTTCCAGTGAGTTGAATCTTCGCATCGGGTAGCCCAAGTATTGGAGCTTCAGCTTCTGCATCAGTCCTTCCAATGAATACTCATTGTTGATTTCCTTTAGGATTGACTGAATTGCTCTCCTTCCTGTCCAAGGGACTCTGAACAGTCTTCTCTGGTTTGAAAGCATCAGTTCTTTGGGGCTTAGCCTTCTTTATGGTCCAACTCTCACATAACTATTGGAAAACTCATAGCATTGACTAGAAGGACTTTTGTTGGCAAAGTGGTATCTCTGCTTCTTAGGTGCTGTTTAGGTTTGTCATAGCTTTTCTTCCAAGGAGCAAGTATCTTTGAATTTCGTGGTTGCAGTCACTATCCATAGTGATTTTGGAGCCCAGGAAAATAAAATCTGTCACTGTTTTCATTGTTTGTTCATCTGTTTGCCATGACATGATGGGACTGGATGTCATTATCTTGATGTTAGTTTTTTGAATGTTGAGTTTCAAGCAAGCTTGTTCAGTCTCCTGTTTCACCCTCATCAAGAGGCTCTTTAGTTTCCCTTCGCTTTGTGCCATTAGAGCAGTATCATTGTGCTTTTTGATATTTCCGCCATCTCAATTCCAGCTTGTATGTCATCCAACCTGGCATTTCACTTGATGTACTCTGCATATAAGTTAGATAAACAGGGTGATAATATACAGCATTAGCATGCTCCTTTCCCTATGTTTGGTAATAATGTCTAATTCTGGCTACTATTAATATATTCAGAAATTACTAACAGATAAGTAATTTTAGAGGAAAAACTGCCACACTGACAATATTCAGCTTATTCTTTCATTTCGTGCCATATCCACTGGGATCACAGGTGAATATTAAACCTAGATCATGGAAATGTGAGAGGTAGAACCATGTTTTATTATCACTCTGAAGATCATGTCACCCCAGGTAAGCTTTCTCAATATAGTCTTCCAGGATGAGGTAGATTGGACTGCCAGTTTCCCTTAGCCTTAGGCTGTTAATATAAAGACATGCTTTTTTTTTCTTTTTTTTTTTAATGCTAAACCAAGTGAGGATAAGTTCTTGTTAGTAACTCATAATACTTCCAAAATTCTAAGACCTCAGAGGATTACATTTTTATGTGGTTGTACAGTAAAGGAAAACTGTTGCTTTTAGAGAAGCCAAACGAGTGTACGTTTTCACCCTGTAACTGTTTTCATCATGACCTTTATTATATCATACTTCACTTGTGTTTATATCTTTGAAGGAGTAACACACAGGAAAGATTAGGACAATGTGAAGACAGAGTCATGTGGAGCAACTCATGAAAAATTAAATGCTCTCAGCATCCATGAAAGTAGGTCATTTAATTTTTTTTTTAAATTTATATATCGAAGTCACTGATGAACCTGTATTTGGGTATAATAGTTAAATAAGTCTGAACATTTTCTTTATTCAAAGCACCTGCTATCTATAACAGACAAATAGTATCAAGTTAAATGTTATTTGAGAAGTTTCTTCCTCAAATTTTGTTACCTTTTCTCTCGTATTTCATGAGTTCACAGATCTGTCTTACATACTTATAGGATTTTCTGTCTCAATGACCTATTTTTATCTTCAGTTGCTTGTATTAGTAAAAAAAGAAAAATCTCAGGTCTGAATAGAATATACAGGACCTTACCTTAGGAACCATATCTGAATCCCCTGGTGTTAGGATTTCAAGGATGAGTATTTGAAGAAATTGCACAAAGAACTTTATGTACTTCAGAGAGAGAGGATGGCCAAGAAAAAAAAAAAATAACTCACTGTCTCTTAAGTGCAAATTATATGAACTGTCGGCCTATGTTCCCCTTCTAGTGTAAAACCACAGCATAGTAACTTGAGACAGATTTGATCCTTCCTGGAGACAGGGTGATCTCTTTGGCAGACATTTAAAAACATTATTCTGAAGGTCTGAAAAGGACATTGGATGCATCGCATGAAATATTAACTATACATTCATTTGTTATTTTAGAGTACTCTAGAGAAAGGGCATGCGTTTGAGTGTGGATTTCAAAATAGTGTATGAAAGAAGTAAATTGATTTTTCACTCTCATCATCATTAAGAAGGTATGATGTGTACTATTTTTGATTACTCGATGGGGAATAGTAATATTTTGGTTAATTTCCATTACAAATTTTAACCATTTTATAATAATGCATTTTTCAATGGTCCCACATTATGCTATGTTAATACTACTAATAGTTTCTCATTTCATATAAGCATTAATACTTTGAACAATGACATGGCTTTTTAAGCATTTTTACATGAATATTTGTACTTTGCATGGGAGGATAACACAAAATTCAACACAGAATTGCTTCTTAAATTCCACAGATACACTGCTTAAGTAATACTTATTAGATCTGTAGTGCTCCAAATCAGAGTCACCTGGTTCTTTGTGGTTTGATAATGGCTTCATGATTTAGAGTTAAAAGATTTTGAAAGGCCAAGGATAATTGTACTGCCCTGAAACATCAGACATTGCAGATTTGAAACATTACTGTAGTCACATAAATCAACCAATTTCCCTTTGTTTTCATTGTACAACATATTTTCCCTTGCTGAAAATGAGTGCATCAGCCTAAAAACCTCTTGAGCAGGAAAAATGTATATTGATTACTGTAAGTGTATTTCTGTAATACCTTGGAGTTACTGAAATTGACCCTAAAGCATGTTTTATTACCAACAATAGATTCCTTTCATGTGTTGATTGCATTATTTATAGCTTAATAGAGATGCAAAATAATTTTCATTATGAAAAGCATGTGTAAAAACCTTGTCTTACAATTTGAATTTGGTTATAGTGTTAGAAAAAGCAAGTGTTATATTCACAATAAAAGCAGAATACTCATCATCATTCTTACAACTGTTCTTTCCTGCAACAATGTGTTGAAATAAATACACATATTGAATCATCCCAGTTACTTCAGAGTACACCTGGCTAGGAAACATGGGAAAAAGTAGATTTTAGAATGAAGGGCTCTTTGTGTTATAACTTGAATTCTTGATTTTCCTCAGACTTAGCATATCATCTCTTTGCACTTTACATTTTCCACTTGGAAAATGGTGATAGCATTAGTCTTCCTGCAGCTCAATGGATGTTACAGAAATAGATGAGACAGCATACGTTAATAGTTCACAGAGCTTTGAAAGTCTTTATGCAGAATGAGGTCATGTGTAGGTCAAAGCTACTGGCTAAGGCAAATGCTTCCTTGTTGATATTTAGTTTCTCCCATTCTAAGGTCAAAGCAGGCTGTTTGCCGAGAGACATGGACTCAGGTAAAGAATTGGCGTAGATTCTAGGATGTTAGCTCTGTCTCCCACATCAGCATTCCTGATGATGTAAATCAATGGTGACTTCCAGTGTGGACTGATCGACAGTGGACTTGATGACTTACAAACCATTAATATTTTGGACATGGCTTTTAAGCATTTTACATGAATATTTGTACTTTGCATGGAGGATAACACAAAATTCAACACAGAATTGCTTCTTAAATTCCACAGATACACTGCTTAAGTAATACTTATTAGATCTGTAGTGCTCCAAATCAGAGTCACCTGGTTCTTTGTGGTTTGATAATGGCTTCATGATTTAGAGTTAAAAGATTTTGAAAGGCCAAGGATAATTGTACTGCCCTGAAACATCAGACATTGCAGATTTGAAACATTACTGTAGTCACATAAATCAACCAATTTCCCTTTGTTTTCATTGTACAACATATTTTCCCTTGCTGAAAATGAGTGCATCAGCCTAAAAACCTCTTGAGCAGGAAAAATGTATATTGATTACTGTAAGTGTATTTCTGTAATACCTTGGAGTTACTGAAATTGACCCTAAAGCATGTTTTATTACCAACAATAGATTCCTTTCATGTGTTGATTGCATTATTTATAGCTTAATAGAGATGCAAAATAATTTTCATTATGAAAAGCATGTGTAAAAACCTTGTCTTACAATTTGAATTTGGTTATAGTGTTAGAAAAAGCAAGTGTTATATTCACAATAAAAGCAGAATACTCATCATCATTCTTACAACTGTTCTTTCCTGCAACAATGTGTTGAAATAAATACACATATTGAATCATCCCAGTTACTTCAGAGTACACCTGGCTAGGAAACATGGGAAAAAGTAGATTTTAGAATGAAGGGCTCTTTGTGTTATAACTTGAATTCTTGATTTTCCTCAGACTTAGCATATCATCTCTTTGCACTTTACATTTTCCACTTGGAAAATGGTGATAGCATTAGTCTTCCTGCAGCTCAATGGATGTTACAGAAATAGATGAGACAGCATACGTTAATAGTTCACAGAGCTTTGAAAGTCTTTATGCAGAATGAGGTCATGTGTAGGTCAAAGCTACTGGCTAAGGCAAATGCTTCCTTGTTGATATTTAGTTTCTCCCATTCTAAGGTCAAAGCAGGCTGTTTGCCGAGAGACATGGACTCAGGTAAAGAATTGGCGTAGATTCTAGGATGTTAGCTCTGTCTCCCACATCAGCATTCCTGATGATGTAAATCAATGGTGACTTCCAGTGTGGACTGATCGACAGTGGACTTGATGACTTACAAACCGTCTTTTGTGTTTCTTTTTTTATTTGCATCTTGAACTCTGGAGCAAGTAAAACAAGAAGGAGCATGTCTTATCATGGGTGTACAATATGTAGAAATTCATTCATTCATATATTTTACTTGTCTTATACATGTACAATACATATAGAATTGTACATAATATTTCTCAGGTGTTTTGAATGATAAGTAAATACTAGAAACACATAATTAGCTGAATTAAATTCATTTTAATGCGAATAGCTTGCTATACCTGTATGCTGTTACTTTCTACTTCATTTTCACAATGTATATCATATGTTTTAACAAAGTAATAAAAATGGATCAAGAGTCTTACATAAATAATCAATCTGAGACAGTCACACTGAACACACCGTATTGAAAATATTCTTTAGCTAATTTATAATTCTGGTACAAAATCTAGTTCTTAGGAAAAGCTTATGTATCTCTGTAGATATTGTGTTGGTAAGATACTTTATGATTACAGAAGTATGGATTTGTGATTTCTTCATAAAATAAAGCAAGAGAAAAAGGTATCATTGTGAATTTTCAAACATCCTTGATTTTCATTATATTTTTCGGAACATTTTGAGTACATAAATGTCAAACAGAGACTAATTGATTGAAACCCATGATTGAAACCCATGGAATACTTTATAGTAGTAAAGTCGGCAGTTTCGTTATTAAGTCCTGTCCAACTCTTGTGATACCATGGAATGTAGCTCATCAGGCTCCTCTGTCCGTGGGATTCTCCAGGCAGAAATATTGGGGTGGGTTGCCATTTTCCTCTCCAGGGGATCTTCCATATCCAGCAATCAAACCTGGGTCTCCTGCATTGCAGGCAAATTCCAACTTCTTTACTGACTGAACTACTAAGGAAGCTACTATATTTTGAAGCTACTAAGAAAGATATCTATTTACCTATCTATCTATGTATACACACACACACACACACACACATCTATCTCAAAGCTATATATTTAAATATATGGATTATCCTGTGAAAATGCGGAGGGGAACATGTTTCAGAATCTGTTTCCTTTCAGGAGTATTTTTGAAACTAAAACACCTCCCCAAACCCACTCAGAAATTATGTATGTTAGTTTCTAAATGTTCTAATATGTTTGAAAATCAACTATTTTAGCATCATTGCGTAGATTCTAGGCCCTGGTCCTTTCTTTAGTAGTTCCCTTGTATGTGACGAAAGAGTGAATTCAATAAATGTATTTTACCTTCCTCTATAAGCTGTCGTTCATGGTCATAGTCTCTGCCTCTACATTGGGACACTCACACTCACACACACACTCAGACATGCACACACACACACACTCACAATCACACACACTCACACTCACACTCTTCCTGCTTATTTACTATTGCTACTATATATTCTTTAGCTCTCTGCTTTAGTTTCTCTGCTCATCTCATCTTTCCATACACAGGAGGCTAATTTCCCTCTCTATGTCCGTGCATAGGTTTTCCCTTGGCCTGGAGCACCTGCCTTCCTACCTGTCACTGTCTCCAGTGAATTCTCTACTGCCCTCATCTCTTCCTCCTAAAAATCACTGTAGCCAGTACACAGTTTAGCAGGTTGGTGACATAAAGATAAATTACTAATGTAGAAAATTGAAGTGAGAAGTAATTAGAATACTTTTCCTGCTTGAAGTCACTATTGAAAACAAAAGTGGTGTTTTGATTCGGATGCTATTCAGTTGGCTGTCTTAGTTTTGCAAATCTCTGAGGGCTTTAGAAAGAACAGATGTTCTGAGATCCTAAAAGTCCAATAAAATGATTGTAAACAGTTTGATACTTCAGACATTTCACGTACAAGTTTCGGATTTATTAGGCACTGAAAATCGTCTATATCTAGAAACATGCATCCAGGCGGATTCCAGGTCTTATCAATTGGTTGTTGAATCTCTTTTTTGTTGTTGTTGAATCTCTTTTAAATAATATATCTTTATCCTAATGCACGTAGAAAGGATGAAACAATTAATGTTGCCTCCACTGACTCTTTAAATCTATCACGTAACCAGAAAAAGTTTCTTTGAATTTGCTTTTTATAGCTTCTCTCAAAATAATAATGTACAAAGTACAGATTGTTTTATATAGTAAATAATATATTACATAATGTGTAATCTATAAAATAGCTCATATGTTATTATATACAGGATGTCATTAGTTTCATTATGTATCATATCATAAACCATATCATAAACCATATACCACACACTATGGATGTGGTAGACAGTGTGAGTGTGTTTGTGTGTGTATCAGCAGAAGTTAAACCTTGTGAACCATGTGATGCAAGAGTGAACAAGGATTGTCCTAAGCTAAATGTGTAAGGATGTTGCCATTGGCATGTGTTTCATATCCTTCCCTTGCTTCCTATAACTTTCCAGCACTCTATTATTTGATAGTTTAATTCCCAGACATTGAGGATCAGAACAGATGGATGCTAGAATCCTAGGAGACTCTTGGCTGAAGGCACGGGTTTATCTTCTGCAAAGAACACAAGACAAGAAAATCTTAAAAATGAAATGGGAAGAAATTTCAGGAATCATCTTTGCCAATCCAAATTGAAGCTATTTCTTTTTTATAGTGTTCTAGAACAGCTGTCTAGTTCCTTTAGAACAATGACAGCAAGGTAAGTGTAGCGTTAATGGTTAAGAGCTTTTGCTATGGCTCAGTCCAGCTGGGTGTATCCATTCTACCTTTGCTAGTTCAGAGAGCTTAGCCATTTTATGCTTCAGTGTCTTTGACTGTGAAAATTGAAGTGAGAAGTAATTAGAATACTTTTCCTGCTTGAAGTCACTATTGAAAACAAAAGTGGTGTTTTGATTCGGATGCTATTCAGTTGGCTGTCTTAGTTTTGCAAATCTCTGAGGGCTTTAGAAAGAACAGATGTTCTGAGATCCTAAAAGTCCAATAAAATGATTGTAAACAGTTTGATACTTCAGACATTTCACGTACAAGTTTCGGATTTATTAGGCACTGAAAATCGTCTATATCTAGAAACATGCATCCAGGCGGATTCCAGGTCTTATCAATTGGTTGTTGAATCTCTTTTTTGTTGTTGTTGAATCTCTTTTAAATAATATATCTTTATCCTAATGCACGTAGAAAGGATGAAACAATTAATGTTGCCTCCACTGACTCTTTAAATCTATCACGTAACCAGAAAAAGTTTCTTTGAATTTGCTTTTTATAGCTTCTCTCAAAATAATAATGTACAAAGTACAGATTGTTTTATATAGTAAATAATATATTACATAATGTGTAATCTATAAAATAGCTCATATGTTATTATATACAGGATGTCATTAGTTTCATTATGTATCATATCATAAACCATATCATAAACCATATACCACACACTATGGATGTGGTAGACAGTGTGAGTGTGTTTGTGTGTGTATCAGCAGAAGTTAAACCTTGTGAACCATGTGATGCAAGAGTGAACAAGGATTGTCCTAAGCTAAATGTGTAAGGATGTTGCCATTGGCATGTGTTTCATATCCTTCCCTTGCTTCCTATAACTTTCCAGCACTCTATTATTTGATAGTTTAATTCCCAGACATTGAGGATCAGAACAGATGGATGCTAGAATCCTAGGAGACTCTTGGCTGAAGGCACGGGTTTATCTTCTGCAAAGAACACAAGACAAGAAAATCTTAAAAATGAAATGGGAAGAAATTTCAGGAATCATCTTTGCCAATCCAAATTGAAGCTATTTCTTTTTTATAGTGTTCTAGAACAGCTGTCTAGTTCCTTTAGAACAATGACAGCAAGGTAAGTGTAGCGTTAATGGTTAAGAGCTTTTGCTATGGCTCAGTCCAGCTGGGTGTATCCATTCTACCTTTGCTAGTTCAGAGAGCTTAGCCATTTTATGCTTCAGTGTCTTTGACTGTGAAATGAAGCTAGTAATAATACTTACCTCACAGGGTGGCTGAGGGGATTAAAGGAGATGGTGCATGGAAAGTGTGGCATCGTGCCTGGAAGGAAACTCTCAATGACACTTAGCAGTTGTTTTTATATGTTTACATTGTCGGAGAACTCTTAGAAAGTTTTTTCTGTATTTTAAGACACAAACAACAACCTTGCAACTTCTACACATTAGAAGAGGCTGTGCCTTGTTTGAGATATTCAAAAGGACTGTCTCTTTCAAATGAGAACCATATAGGCATTTAAGTACAGGTGACATATTTTTCTAAGTTTATTCTTTTTGAGAATAAAATATTCAGTTAATCTGGAAATTCTCCCAAATCAGTAAACATACTAGAAATACTAGAGGTTTATCAATATACTTGATCATAATATACACATTTATAGTTCTGTGGCCTACTTTTAAAAATCAGCACTAACTAGTTGAAAATTACATGTTTGTGTTAGCACAAGTAACAGGAGCATAACATAACCAAGTAAAAGAAGCATATTGACTCATGGATACGCTGACAAGACATGTACAAGAGCTTAATAACTAAAGCTGAAAGGCTTCATGAGGGATATTTAACAAGACACAAATAAATTGCTTTATATGTCCCTTGAATGAGATGTATTGAGATTGTAAAGATGGCCTTTCTCCCAAAATATTTTTATGCATTTATTAGAATCCATTTACCCTCAACTCTCCACATAATGGAATCCTTATTTGGGAATATGACCAACTAATTCCCAGTTTTGAAAAGAAAGTTTTCCATTGAAGGAATATGTCAGGAAACTTCTGATAAAGAAGAATAATAATACAGAACTTACCCTGTCACTTCTGACATGTAATTAAATCATTGGTGACAAAATTGATGAGGAATTTAATAAGACTAAATAGTTATTAGAAAAATAAGCCCAAGGAAGTAATGGCAATTTGCTTTTGAGGATATATTTTTTTTAATATGGAGGAAAAATTGATTATTTAGTAAATAATGTTGAGATCATTTTAAATTTGAAAAATTACTTAAGATATTTACTTATCACCATAGATCAAAATAAACTCCCAATGTTAAACATTTAATTATTAAAGCACTGGAGTAAAATGTGGTGAATAAATTTTACTTTCATAGTACTCAAAGCCAAGAATCATTAAGAAAAATACTAAAAGGTTTCATTATGGAAGCATCATTTCTTTCTTTTTGATAAAAAGAAGCAACAAGGTTAACAAATTATATACTGATAAAAGAAATTTGCAATGTAGATGAGTCAAAGGTTTACTATACCCACAGTATAAATAGAAATAAAACAATATAGAAAAAACAACAGTGATTAGGTGATCTATAATAGGTGAATTGGTCAAAGTAAATGAATATGATGATATAACAAAATTCATTAACAGTTAAACATGTGATCCAGGGGCGGCAAATCAGTGAGCAAATGGTAATTTATATGATCTCTTTGTTGGAGGATAGATTGATTAGACTATCCTAAGGACAGCCTGAAGGGATGTATAAAATTTGAAATTAGCAAGCCTTTTTGATTCAGAAAATCCACACTGAGTAATATCCCATAAGGTAATAATTGGAATTTTATAAGAATATGTGGAATTTTAAAGGAATATTTATAAAAAGAAAAGGAGAATGTCTTAAATTATATTAGTCACAGTTAAGTTAAAGTGCATTGCCATGCACACACCCAAACAGACACACATGCACACACACATGTTAGAATATGATGTGGCCTTTGAATGCTTCAATAAACATGTCCACAGTAGAAATACAGTGTCATTAAGAATAAGAGAGAAAGAGGAAGAGAGGTGATTTTAGTGTACAGTGGCTAGAGGAATATACACCAAAATCTTACAAAAAAATGATACTGGCCCTATGAATTATTTTTAATTTTCTAATTTGTACTTTTCATACATGAAATAGACATATGTTAAGTTGCAGTTGGAATCAGAGAAGGTTTTGTTTATTTTATACAAATACATTCTGCACTTGGCTTATTAGAAAAATAAGCCCAAGGAAGTAATGGCAATTTGCTTTTGAGGATATATTTTTTTTAATATGGAGGAAAAATTGATTATTTAGTAAATAATGTTGAGATCATTTTAAATTTGAAAAATTACTTAAGATATTTACTTATCACCATAGATCAAAATAAACTCCCAATGTTAAACATTTAATTATTAAAGCACTGGAGTAAAATGTGGTGAATAAATTTTACTTTCATAGTACTCAAAGCCAAGAATCATTAAGAAAAATACTAAAAGGTTTCATTATGGAAGCATCATTTCTTTCTTTTTGATAAAAAGAAGCAACAAGGTTAACAAATTATATACTGATAAAAGAAATTTGCAATGTAGATGAGTCAAAGGTTTACTATACCCACAGTATAAATAGAAATAAAACAATATAGAAAAAACAACAGTGATTAGGTGATCTATAATAGGTGAATTGGTCAAAGTAAATGAATATGATGATATAACAAAATTCATTAACAGTTAAACATGTGATCCAGGGGCGGCAAATCAGTGAGCAAATGGTAATTTATATGATCTCTTTGTTGGAGGATAGATTGATTAGACTATCCTAAGGACAGCCTGAAGGGATGTATAAAATTTGAAATTAGCAAGCCTTTTTGATTCAGAAAATCCACACTGAGTAATATCCCATAAGGTAATAATTGGAATTTTATAAGAATATGTGGAATTTTAAAGGAATATTTAAAAAAAGAAAAGGAGAATGTCTTAAATTATATTAGTCACAGTTAAGTTAAAGTGCATTGCCATGCACACACCCAAACAGACACACATGCACACACACATGTTAGAATATGATGTGGCCTTTGAATGCTTCAATAAACATGTCCACAGTAGAAATACAGTGTCATTAAGAATAAGAGAGAAAGAGGAAGAGAGGTGATTTTAGTGTACAGTGGCTAGAGGAATATACACCAAAATCTTACAAAAAAATGATACTGGCCCTATGAATTATTTTTAATTTTCTAATTTGTACTTTTCATACATGAAATAGACATATGTTAAGTTGCAGTTGGAATCAGAGAAGGTTGTTTATAAATATAGTCTTATTTATTTAGTGATGAAGACAAATACATTCTGCACTTGGCTTATCGAAAGAGACTAAATCATGCTGATCACTTGCTATCACAGTTCTCTCATGAACCCTTAACAACCAGAGCCAGTCTAAACTTCCTTTGTGGAGTTTATCGGTGAGTGTTCTAGTTATATTTCAATAATGCAGAGTCACTCAGCTGACCTGAGACAGTAGTCCTCTCCCTCTGGAGAATTCGGTGCTAAAGACTAAATCTCAAGTGTAGAATACTCTCGAGCTGTGCTTTTGAAATATTCTCTGAGAAAACCTATGATGGGAGCTTTTAAAAATATACTTTAAGGATTAACTAGCTGAAATACAAAAAGATAAATGGAAGGACAAGATTCAATTGTGACATTTACACTCACACAAACAATTTGAAGTGGGGGAAAAAGATGCATTAACTTGCCACATCTTCTAACAGGTAGGAGTGGTATAGGCAATGCATTTCACTTCTCCATAAAGGTATTTATCTGAGCCTGTGAAATGGTACTCAAATATACCACCCTTTAGAAAGAGTTAAAAGAGATATGCTAATACTAAGTTGTATGAATCTTAACATTTTTATCGTAGTTAATTTCAGAAGGTATACTTGAGTCACCAATACTGCCAAGCAAAGCATGCTCTTTTACCTTGTTGATATTCTCAAATGCTCACACATTTGAGAGCTCACACAACAGAGGGATAGCTTGAACCACTGAAGCTTCTTTTCTCGCAAGTTTGGAAGCTAGAAGTCAAAGGGTGGTTTCTTTGGAGGATTCTCTCCTTGGCTTATCGATGGCCATTTTCTCCTCCCTGTGCCATCACACGTGGGTGTTATGTCCCATTTCTTCTCCTTCTAAGGACACTGATCATATTCCATCAATGCCTTGTGATGCCCTCATTTTAACTTATTTACCTCTTTAATGACCCTTTCTCCAAAGATAGTCACATTTTTAGGTTCGAGGGGTTAGAACTTCAACATAGCTGGCGTTTAGGGTAACACACTACCTTGAAGGAGTAAATGTCTCTATAAATGAACAGGTGAATCTTCAGTATGGTTGGTGGTTGTGTTGTTGTTTTTGCCGGGGCAGAGGGCGGGCGGGCCACTTCTGTTGGTCTTTCATTTATCTATTTTCATCCATCTTTGTTCTTTGGCCCGTGTGGACCTCCCATCGCCGTGGCCTCTGTCGTCACAGAGCACCGGCTCTGGGCACATGTGCTCCAGAGCTCCGGCTCGGTAATTGGACACATCTGTCCAGCCACTCCGGCGGCACGTGGGATCTTCCCAGGCCAGGGATCGAACCCGCACCCCTTGCACTGCAAGGCAGTATCCTTACCCACTGGACCACCAGGGAAGCCCTGGTGTTGTTTTGTTAATATACTCAAGAAATAGTCAGAAAAGTAAAAAATGATGTAAATTATCTGAACAGGGGTGATTGAAATTGTTCCATGTCATATTTCAGTATAGTGTATTAAGTCATGTCATTTGTTTGGTATTCCTAGAGGTACAGACATGCAGAATATAAGTGAAGGTCCTAGTAAGACAGATGAGGTTGTGTGATGTGTCAGTATTGTTAAATCCCTGAGTCAGGTAGCTATAGGCCAGACACTGATCTAGTTACTTGGGATAACAAACTCAGAAAATTGAGCCCCTGCATTCAGGGACTTCACTCTCAAAAGGGAAGGCAGAAATGTGCAATACTGCCAAGCAAAGCATGCTCTTTACCTTGTTGATATTCTCAAATGCTCACACATTTGAGAGCTCACACAACAGAGGGATAGCTTGAACCACTGAAGCTTCTTTTCTCGCAAGTTTGGAAGCTAGAAGTCAAAGGGTGGTTTCTTTGGAGGATTCTCTCCTTGGCTTATCGATGGCCATTTTCTCCTCCCTGTGCCATCACACGTGGGTGTTATGTCCCATTTCTTCTCCTTCTAAGGACACTGATCATATTCCATCAATGCCTTGTGATGCCCTCATTTTAACTTATTTACCTCTTTAATGACCCTTTCTCCAAAGATAGTCACATTTTTAGGTTCGAGGGGTTAGAACTTCAACATAGCTGGCGTTTAGGGTAACACACTACCTTGAAGGAGTAAATGTCTCTATAAATGAACAGGTGAATCTTCAGTATGGTTGGTGGTTGTGTTGTTGTTTTTGCCGGGGCAGAGGGCGGGCGGGCCACTTCTGTTGGTCTTTCATTTATCTATTTTCATCCATCTTTGTTCTTTGGCCCGTGTGGACCTCCCATCGCCGTGGCCTCTGTCGTCACAGAGCACCGGCTCTGGGCACATGTGCTCCAGAGCTCCGGCTCGGTAATTGGACACATCTGTCCAGCCACTCCGGCGGCACGTGGGATCTTCCCAGGCCAGGGATCGAACCCGCACCCCTTGCACTGCAAGGCAGTATCCTTACCCACTGGACCACCAGGGAAGCCCTGGTGTTGTTTTGTTAATATACTCAAGAAATAGTCAGAAAAGTAAAAAATGATGTAAATTATCTGAACAGGGGTGATTGAAATTGTTCCATGTCATATTTCAGTATAGTGTATTAAGTCATGTCATTTGTTTGGTATTCCTAGAGGTACAGACATGCAGAATATAAGTGAAGGTCCTAGTAAGACAGATGAGGTTGTGTGATGTGTCAGTATTGTTAAATCCCTGAGTCAGGTAGCTATAGGCCAGACACTGATCTAGTTACTTGGGATAACAAACTCAGAAAATTGAGCCCCTGCATTCAGGGACTTCACTCTCAAAAGGGGAAGGCAGTGAATAAATGTGCAAACCATTGAAGAAAATAATTTAGGAATTTTATATGCTACCAAGAGAGACTAAAATAGGAAAATACCATAGACAGTGATTGAAAGCAGGTATCTGCTAGGATCAGGGAAGGTCTGCTGAGATGAAATTTGAGTTCTGTGACCTTACTGATTAGAGAGGCTGTCTAAATCAAAAGAGCAGCAGGAACGTATTCCTTTAGAATGAAATGATCTCCAGGTGTTAAAAGGCAGATTGTGATTGTGATCAAAGTGAACAGAGAAAATACAGGGACAGATTGTGCTCAGAGAGACCTTCAAGTTATAGACAGATTTTGGGATTCCACTAAAAGTTTAGATTTTTGTTTTAAGTATAATTGCATTTCTTTGAAAATTTGATGCCAGAGAGTAACTTGACCTCAAAAACGGAAGTTAAGATCACTCTTGCCCGGAAGGGAAGCAGGAGAAGGAGCAGGGAGCCAGTAAAATTGCTGCCACCATGATATAGGCTAGTAGGTGAAGACGAACTAGAGAAGGAGTATAAAAGTGAAAATGGGGAGAGGGTACCTATTTAGGGATGTATTCTGGGGATATGTCTGACAGGAGTAATAGGTGGATTGGGTGTGTGATATAAGGAGAACACAAGATGATAGACAATTAGCTTTGAGTCTTATTCTCAGGGATGAGTTCCATCTAGACAAGAAGTAGAAATTTGAGAGTTAGCAGTGTATACTTGGTACTTGTGGAGCTCAATGATTGCATAGGCAGTATCCTTACCACTGGACCACCAGGGAAGCCCTGTGTTTTGTTAATATACTCAAGAAATAGTCAGAAAAGTAAAAAATGATGTAAATTATCTGAACAGGGGTGATTGAAATTGTTCCATGTCATATTTCAGTATAGTGTATTAAGTCATGTCATTTGTTTGGTATTCCTAGAGGTACAGACATGCAGAATATAAGTGAAGGTCCTAGTAAGACAGATGAGGTTGTGTGATGTGTCAGTATTGTTAAATCCCTGAGTCAGGTAGCTATAGGCCAGACACTGATCTAGTTACTTGGGATAACAAACTCAGAAAATTGAGCCCCTGCATTCAGGGACTTCACTCTCAAAAGGGGAAGGCAGTGAATAAATGTGCAAACCATTGAAGAAAATAATTTAGGAATTTTATATGCTACCAAGAGAGACTAAAATAGGAAAATACCATAGACAGTGATTGAAAGCAGGTATCTGCTAGGATCAGGGAAGGTCTGCTGAGATGAAATTTGAGTTCTGTGACCTTACTGATTAGAGAGGCTGTCTAAATCAAAAGAGCAGCAGGAACGTATTCCTTTAGAATGAAATGATCTCCAGGTGTTAAAAGGCAGATTGTGATTGTGATCAAAGTGAACAGAGAAAATACAGGGACAGATTGTGCTCAGAGAGACCTTCAAGTTATAGACAGATTTTGGGATTCCACTAAAAGTTTAGATTTTTGTTTTAAGTATAATTGCATTTCTTTGAAAATTTGATGCCAGAGAGTAACTTGACCTCAAAAACGGAAGTTAAGATCACTCTTGCCCGGAAGGGAAGCAGGAGAAGGAGCAGGGAGCCAGTAAAATTGCTGCCACCATGATATAGGCTAGTAGGTGAAGACGAACTAGAGAAGGAGTATAAAAGTGAAAATGGGGAGAGGGTACCTATTTAGGGATGTATTCTGGGGATATGTCTGACAGGAGTAATAGGTGGATTGGGTGTGTGATATAAGGAGAACACAAGATGATAGACAATTAGCTTTGAGTCTTATTCTCAGGGATGAGTTCCATCTAGACAAGAAGTAGAAATTTGAGAGTTAGCAGTGTATACTTGGTACTTGTGGAGCTCAATGAGGCCACATGGGTTGAGTACAGAAATAGAAAAGAAAGGATTCCAAGACTGCGTTAAAAGCCTCAAAGATTTTCCCAGTTTGGAAGAGAAGGAGGGCCTAGTAAAAAGTAGCTGTGCATTAAGTAAAATAAACTCAGGAGGCTTGGAAATCTGCACAAGTTTTCAAGAAGAGAGAACACTCAGTTGTGTCAGATTCTACTGAATGAGTAAGACAAGAACAGATCATTTCTCATTTGCTTTGGCAAAAAGAAGATCTTTGGTGTTCTCGTTAAAAGTCTCTTTTCACTGGAGTGACGGAGATAAAGCACTGTTTGAGTACATTTAATGAAGAATGTAATGTGAAGAAGTAGGTACAGCTAGGGTATACACCTTTGAAAAATTTTGCTACTGTAGGGAAATGGGCTTTGGCAGGAGGCAAATTTCTAGAGAATTTTTGCTTGTAGGTGTGTATCTGTGAATTGCTGCTTCAATTAAGTGACACTGGTTGGTGTGTTGAAGTGAATTAACTAGTGCAGAAGTTGATAATACAGGAGAAAGAGGACTATTTGAGGAAAGAATTCTTTGAGTACTCAAGAAGAGATGGATCTAGGACATGGATAGAGAGGTCAGAGGAGAAGCACTTCTTTCCTGGTGACATGATAGAAGAATATTATGGAGGTAAAGATGGAGGTGATTGGGTGAATTCAGTGGCAGGCAAATGAAAGGATCTTCATTTTATTTCATTTATTATCTGTATGTATTGAGCAGTGGTGTCCTCAACTAGGGATGGTGGGATGAAAACTTCTAGGAAACTTGAGGAGCACAGGGCATTATAATTTACTATAGAGTGGGGGGGGGGGAGTTCCTAGAGACATGTAGTAGGAGGAGGTCGTGTTCAAGTTGTTAGAGAATTCCTTGAACTGCGTGGTTATAAACTTTTTTTTTTTTTAATCTATTTGGTGGGGTAGGGAGGGAGGGGATGGGCAGGCCACTTCTATTGGTCTTTCATTTCTCCATTTTCATCCATCTTTGTTCTTTGGCTCAGGGATGAGTTCCATCTAGACAAGAAGTAGAAATTTGAGAGTTAGCAGTGTATACTTGGTACTTGTGGAGCTCAATGAGGCCACATGGGTTGAGTACAGAAATAGAAAAGAAAGGATTCCAAGACTGCGTTAAAAGCCTCAAAGATTTTCCCAGTTTGGAAGAGAAGGAGGGCCTAGTAAAAAGTAGCTGTGCATTAAGTAAAATAAACTCAGGAGGCTTGGAAATCTGCACAAGTTTTCAAGAAGAGAGAACACTCAGTTGTGTCAGATTCTACTGAATGAGTAAGACAAGAACAGATCATTTCTCATTTGCTTTGGCAAAAAGAAGATCTTTGGTGTTCTCGTTAAAAGTCTCTTTTCACTGGAGTGACGGAGATAAAGCACTGTTTGAGTACATTTAATGAAGAATGTAATGTGAAGAAGTAGGTACAGCTAGGGTATACACCTTTGAAAAATTTTGCTACTGTAGGGAAATGGGCTTTGGCAGGAGGCAAATTTCTAGAGAATTTTTGCTTGTAGGTGTGTATCTGTGAATTGCTGCTTCAATTAAGTGACACTGGTTGGTGTGTTGAAGTGAATTAACTAGTGCAGAAGTTGATAATACAGGAGAAAGAGGACTATTTGAGGAAAGAATTCTTTGAGTACTCAAGAAGAGATGGATCTAGGACATGGATAGAGAGGTCAGAGGAGAAGCACTTCTTTCCTGGTGACATGATAGAAGAATATTATGGAGGTAAAGATGGAGGTGATTGGGTGAATTCAGTGGCAGGCAAATGAAAGGATCTTCATTTTATTTCATTTATTATCTGTATGTATTGAGCAGTGGTGTCCTCAACTAGGGATGGTGGGATGAAAACTTCTAGGAAACTTGAGGAGCACAGGGCATTATAATTTACTATAGAGTGGGGGGGGGGGAGTTCCTAGAGACATGTAGTAGGAGGAGGTCGTGTTCAAGTTGTTAGAGAATTCCTTGAACTGCGTGGTTATAAACTTTTTTTTTTTTTTTTTTTTAATCTATTTGGTGGGGGTAGGGAGGGAGGGGGATGGGCAGGCCACTTCTATTGGTCTTTCATTTCTCCATTTTCATCCATCTTTGTTCTTTGGCTCCTGTGGGCCTCCCATCGTGGTGGCCTCTGTCGTCACAGAGCACCGGCTCTGGGCGCATGCACTCCAGAGCTCCGGCTCGGTAATTGGACACATGGGTCCAGCCGCTCCGCGGCACATGGGATCTTCCCAGGCCAGGGATCGAACCGGCGTCCCTTGCACTGCAAGGCGGTGTCCTTACCCGCTGGACCACCAGGGGAAGCCCGGTTATAAACTTTTGATGGGTACTCCAGAGTGAACCAGTAATGTTCAGCCTTTGGACTTTCTTTTTGAAGTATAATTACCATTGTTCTACTAGTTTCAGGTGTATAGATAGTGTAATGATTTAATAGCTGTTGAAAAATGATCACCAAATAAATCCAGTTAACGTCTTTCACTGTGCATGGCTATACATGTTTTCCCTTGTGATGAAAACTTTTTAAGATCTACTCTTCTAGCAAACATGCAATACAGTATTATTAACTATAGTCATCGTGTTATACATAGGTTCCCTAAGACTTAGTTCATTTTATGACTGGAAATCTGCACCTTTTGTCTCCCTCCACCCATTTCACCCACCGTTTACCCCTTGCCTTAGGCAATCACCGGAGAAATCTTTGGCAACCCACTCCGGTATTCTTGCCTGGAGAATTCCATGGACAGAGAGGCCTTGCAGGCTATATAGTTCATGGGGTTTCAAAGAGTTGGACACAACTGGGTGACTAACACCCAGTTTCAAGCCGTCATCACTCTGTTCTCTATATCTATGATCTTGAATTTTGTTTTATTTTTTGTTTTTAGATTCTACATATATGTGAGATCATATGGCATTTGTCCTTTTATGTCTGACTTATTTCACTTAGCATAATGCCATCCAGGCCTACCATGTTACTGCAGATGGCAAGGTTTTTGTCTTTTTTATGGCTGATATATCTATCTACATGTATATAGATGGATATAGATGTCACATTTTCTTTATGTTTTCATCTACCGATGGACACTCAGGTTGCTTTTATGTCTTCACTATTGTAAAAAAATGCTACAATGAACATGTTGGTACAGCTGTCTTTTTGATGTACTGATTTCATAAGTACTGAGAAGTGAAAGTGCTATATCAGATGCCAGTTATATTTTTAATTTTTTGAGGGCCCTACAGACGGTTTTTCATAGTGGCTGTGCCAATTACACTCCCACCCGTAATGCAACAGGATTCCCTTTTCTCCACATCCTCACGTCTTATTTCTTGTCTTTTTGATTATAGTCATTTTGACAGATGTGATGTGTTATCTCATTAAGGTTTTGGTCTGTATCTCTCTGATGGTTAGTGATGTTAAATATATTTTCATGTGCCTAGTGGCCCTCAAGATATCTTTTGCAAAGTGTTTGTTCAGACCCTTTGCCCATTTATTGATTGGACTGTTTGGGAGTTTTGCGGTTGAGTTGTATGTGTTCTTTATGTATGGTGGATATTACCTCCTTATCAACTGTCCTTCCCACACTGTAGATTGGCTTTCATTTGGTTGGTGGTTTGCTTTGCTGGGCAGAAGACTTTTATTTGTATGTAGTCCCATTTGCATATTTTTGCTTCAGTTGCCTTTGCATTTGGTGTCATACCCAAGGAAATCTTTGCTAAATCTGATGTCAAAGAGCTTGCTGCCTCAAGTTTTGTCCTAAGAGTTTTCAGGTCTTGCGTTCAAATCCTTATCCATTTTGAATTTTTTTTTTCTTTTTTTTTTAAAATTTATTTATTATTTATTTTTGTACATGTATGTTCCCAGATCATTCATATGCATATCCCTTGACCCTCTCCATTTTGAATTGATTCTGAATATAGTGTAAGTTAATGGACCTGTTTCATTCTTTTGCATGTGGCTCTTATGTTGCATGTTTCTAAGGGGTACACACAATAACAAAATCCGGATATGTACAGGTAGGTAACATTGCTAAACTGTTGAAGCTTGGCAGAGCAGGATATGAAGGAGGTGAAGAACAGTGAAAATATGTGATGCTTCTATTGTTAGTTTTTTAAGGAATCTCCATACTGTCTTCCATAGCGGCTGTGTCAATTACACTCCCACCCGTAATGCAACAGGATTCCCTTTTCTCCACATCCTCACGTCTTATTTCTTGTCTTTTTGATTATAGTCATTTTGACAGATGTGATGTGTTATCTCATTAAGGTTTTGGTCTGTATCTCTCTGATGGTTAGTGATGTTAAATATATTTTCATGTGCCTAGTGGCCCTCAAGATATCTTTTGCAAAGTGTTTGTTCAGACCCTTTGCCCATTTATTGATTGGACTGTTTGGGAGTTTTGCGGTTGAGTTGTATGTGTTCTTTATGTATGGTGGATATTACCTCCTTATCAACTGTCCTTCCCACACTGTAGATTGGCTTTCATTTGGTTGGTGGTTTGCTTTGCTGGGCAGAAGACTTTTATTTGTATGTAGTCCCATTTGCATATTTTTGCTTCAGTTGCCTTTGCATTTGGTGTCATACCCAAGGAAATCTTTGCTAAATCTGATGTCAAAGAGCTTGCTGCCTCAAGTTTTGTCCTAAGAGTTTTCAGGTCTTGCGTTCAAATCCTTATCCATTTTGAATT
Source organism: Tragulus kanchil (assembly GCA_022376925.1). NCBI lineage: Eukaryota > Metazoa > Chordata > Mammalia > Artiodactyla > Tragulidae > Tragulus > Tragulus kanchil. Next base: position 89,217,166 of record JAIOJX010000024.1, on the reverse strand, counting down.
TTTTTTTTCTTTTTTTTTTTAAAATTTATTTATTATTTATTTTTGTACATGTATGTTCCCAGATCATTCATATGCATATCCCTTGACCCTCTCCATTTTGAATTGATTCTGAATATAGTGTAAGTTAATGGACCTGTTTCATTCTTTTGCATGTGGCTCTTATGTTGCATGTTTCTAAGGGGTACACACAATAACAAAATCCGGATATGTACAGGTAGGTAACATTGCTAAACTGTTGAAGCTTGGCAGAGCAGGATATGAAGGAGGTGAAGAACAGTGAAAATATGTGATGCTTCTATTGTTAGTTTTTTAAGGAATCTCCATACTGTCTTCCATAGCGGCTGTGTCAATTTTCATTCCCACCAGAAATGCAAGAAGGTTCCCTTTTCTCCGCACCCACCCCGGCCATTCTAACTGATGTGAGGTGATAGCTCATTGTAGTTTTGATTTTCATTTCTCTAACAATAAGTGAGGTTGAGCATAGTTTTATGTGGTTTTGGGCTATCTGTATGTCCTCTTTGGAGAGGTGTCTCTTAAGGTCCCTTTCCCATTTTTTGATTGGGTTGTTCACTTTTCCAGTGCTGAGTTGTCTTGAGTTGCTTGTAGATTTTGGAGATTAATTCTTTGCCTGTTGTTTCATTTGCTTTGATTTTCTCCCATTCTGTGGGTCTGTTCAGCTTTTTTGTAATTTCTTTTGCTGTACAAAAGCTTAATTTTCATTAGGTCCCACACGTTAATTTTTTTTTAGTTCCGCTATTCTAGTAGGTGGGTCATAGAAGATACTGCTTGGGATGGGGGCAAGGGATATACATATGACTAATCTGGGATTATGCATATCTGTAAACAACAAAACACTATAAAAGTAAAAAGTAAAATAAAAATTAAAAAAATAAATCAAAAAATAATCTGTGATATAATTGGTCTCTCTGTATTTGGACTTTATTTTGCAGTAAATAAAATAAGTCACTGAGGTAAAAAAAAAAAAAAAATATGTATATATATATATATATGCAATGGTTTTTCTTTAAAGGGGCCTTAGTGAGATCAGGAAGTTTTTGGAACAGTAATTGTAGAATAGGTGACCTGGAAGCATTAGATGTGACAGATAGGAGGTGTAGTTATCAGTGACAGGAGGGTCTGTTCTATGTGCATGTGTGACTGAGATAAGATAGAAGAAAATATCACTGAAACGAAGAATATCAAGGAAATGAGAGCCCATCATGTAAGATGGATCATATTCCTGACCTTTAATGCAGCTAAGGATGACGAGAGCCTCAGTTGTAGGTAGTGGTACAGTAAGCCAGGAACCAAAATCGTCGCTGAATGGTGGATATATAAGAAGAATGCCAGAGGCGAGGACAGCTAGGAAGGATACAGAGCAGAAGAGTCTGATACTTCAGAGATATCAAGGAAGAGAGAAGAGACAGTACTTACGTATCTTTCCTTTTTATTTCTGCTTCTGTATGTGGAAGAAACAAAACACACAAAAACACTTCTTCTTGGCAGGGGAAACAGGTTTGTTTTTGGGGGGAGGTGGCAAGTTCGGGAGGGGAGGGGCGGGCAGGCCACTTCTATTGGTCTTTCATTTATCTATTTTCATCCATCTTTGTTCTTTGGCCCATGTGGACCTTCCATCGCAGTGACCTCTGTTGTCCCAGAGCGCCGTCTCTGGGTGCATGCACTCCAGAGCTCCGACTGGGTAATTGGACACATCAGTCCAGTCGCTCCGCGGCACGTGGGATCTTCCCAGGCCAGGGATTGAACTGGCGCCTCTTGCACTGCAAGGTGGTGTCCTTACCCACTGGACCACCAGGGAGGCCCGGGAAACAGGTTTTGCAGAGAGGAAGTATCTAAGTAATAAGGAGTTGTGAGTAGAAGGGAGTTTCAGAGAAAATGGGATATCAGAGAATAAGTGTTGTTGTTGTTGTTTTTTTAAGGAAAGGACTCTTTTTAAAAAAACATTTGGCCTCTTTTTATTTATTTTATTTTTTATTTATTAATGTTTCATCAATCTTTTTATTCTTTGGCATGTGTGGTCCTCTCATTGCAGTGACCTCTTTCCTTGCAGAGCGCTAGCTGTGGGCTTGTAACTGGACGCACCGGTCCAGCTGCTCCATGGCACGTGGGATCTTCCTGTGCCAGGGATCAAACTGGCACCCCTTGCAGTGCAAGGTGGACTCTTTACCCACTGGGCCACCAGGGAAGACCCAGAAAATATGTTTTCAGGGGAAGAATAATAAGGGTTCTGAGTAAGAACTGGAGGGCTCTGAACACAAGAGTTAGTCTCTTAATGGCAGATGATTGGGGAGCGTGGGAGATCTGGTGGTGACTGCATTGAATGGAGAATAGTTGTAAAGCATATCAGTGATCTCTCTGGCCCTTAGGGTGGAGTGCTGTTTAAGATATCAGGCAGCTGTCTCATCTGTGACTGGTGACATTTTTTCGAGGAGGGGAAAACATGACCAACCTTCAGGGAGGTTGGCTATGGTCTTGGGAGAATGAAGACCTAGTAAAGGATGTGATTTAAGGAGAGCAGGACTTTGGGAGGAGGGTATTCTGGATTTTCCTATGACTGGAGATGGTTTTAAAGTCATCAGGCATCATAGGCCAGTCGTGTTCGCTGTGTCATCGGGTTGCTGAAGTCGTTATCTGTGCCAACCTCTGTCTAGTGGCCCTTCCTATACTACGAAGGTTGGAAGACTGAAAGCTACTTTACCCAGGCAAATTTCAACAGGGTTTTGGTTTATCTTTATTTTTTGTTTTAATTTTGGCCTCTTTTATTGTTTGTTTATTTATTTATTTATTGTCATCCATCTTTATTATTTGGCCTGGCTGGGCCTCCCATTGCAGTGGCCTCTCTTGCTGCAGAGCATCGGCTCTGCTGCATGTGCTCCAGAGCACTGGCTCATCATTGGACTCACTGATCCAGCCGTTCCATGGCATGTGGGATCTTCCCAGGTCGGGGATCAAACCGGTGCCCCTTGCACACTGCGAGGCGGATTCTTTATGCACTGGACCACGAGGGAAGCCCTTCTGTGTATCTTTTAGATTCTGTCATTCTGATGGGTTTAAGACTTGGGTTTAGAACTGAGTTAGGAGAGGAAGGCATGGAGAATAAGGCCATCATGGTTCTTCTGGTCCAGTGGGTAACAGGGACAAGGGGGTTCTGGGGCTGGCAGTTCTACCCTAGCAGCTGGTGTCTTAAGAGTTGTAGGAGCAGCTGCTTATAGTCAACTGCAGAGGGTAGAGACTAACACCAAGTATGAAGCATTAGGCTTGGAGGCCTACTCTGGAACCTGCCTCTGGACCCTCTCAGGGGGTTCTGTAAACCATTTTATGTCCTGTAATAAATGTCCTTTGTTTAAACTAACAGACTGGTTTCTTTCCTCTGCAACTTATACCAAGCCCTTCTGGTCTACCTGAGGTTGGGTACCCAGTCGTACCCAAGGAGTTTTGGGGTTTCTCTTAAAATGGCAGATGATTGGGGAGCGTGGGAGATCTGGTGGTGACTGCATTGAATGGAGAATAGTTGTAAAGCATATCAGTGATCTCTCTGGCCCTTAGGGTGGAGTGCTGTTTAAGATATCAGGCAGCTGTCTCATCTGTGACTGGTGACATTTTTTCGAGGAGGGGAAAACATGACCAACCTTCAGGGAGGTTGGCTATGGTCTTGGGAGAATGAAGACCTAGTAAAGGATGTGATTTAAGGAGAGCAGGACTTTGGGAGGAGGGTATTCTGGATTTTCCTATGACTGGAGATGGTTTTAAAGTCATCAGGCATCATAGGCCAGTCGTGTTCGCTGTGTCATCGGGTTGCTGAAGTCGTTATCTGTGCCAACCTCTGTCTAGTGGCCCTTCCTATACTACGAAGGTTGGAAGACTGAAAGCTACTTTACCCAGGCAAATTTCAACAGGGTTTTGGTTTATCTTTATTTTTTGTTTTAATTTTGGCCTCTTTTATTGTTTGTTTATTTATTTATTTATTGTCATCCATCTTTATTATTTGGCCTGGCTGGGCCTCCCATTGCAGTGGCCTCTCTTGCTGCAGAGCATCGGCTCTGCTGCATGTGCTCCAGAGCACTGGCTCATCATTGGACTCACTGATCCAGCCGTTCCATGGCATGTGGGATCTTCCCAGGTCGGGGATCAAACCGGTGCCCCTTGCACACTGCGAGGCGGATTCTTTATGCACTGGACCACGAGGGAAGCCCTTCTGTGTATCTTTTAGATTCTGTCATTCTGATGGGTTTAAGACTTGGGTTTAGAACTGAGTTAGGAGAGGAAGGCATGGAGAATAAGGCCATCATGGTTCTTCTGGTCCAGTGGGTAACAGGGACAAGGGGGTTCTGGGGCTGGCAGTTCTACCCTAGCAGCTGGTGTCTTAAGAGTTGTAGGAGCAGCTGCTTATAGTCAACTGCAGAGGGTAGAGACTAACACCAAGTATGAAGCATTAGGCTTGGAGGCCTACTCTGGAACCTGCCTCTGGACCCTCTCAGGGGGTTCTGTAAACCATTTTATGTCCTGTAATAAATGTCCTTTGTTTAAACTAACAGACTGGTTTCTTTCCTCTGCAACTTATACCAAGCCCTTCTGGTCTACCTGAGGTTGGGTACCCAGTCTAGTAGATCTATTGGCTTTGGGGATTTAACTTACTAACTAAGACCAGCAGATTTTCTCTCAGGACTTTCTTTTTAGAAATAAGATCACATCAATTATGAGAAGTAACAGATGGATAGTTGGGGGGAGAAGAGGAAGATGAGCCTCTTTGGATGAATAATTGGGAAAAAAGAGGAAGAAAATTGGGAGCTGATCTATAGTATGTGTGTGTGCGCGCACTGTGCACATCCATGCATGCCTCCCTGTATATCCACAACACTACTTAGCAGCTTAGAAATGCCATAAATTGACTCTGGATATGACAGTGTTTTCCCAAAATCGGAGATCATCCTCACCAACAGGCTATCAGTTGTCTTCTCTTATTTATCTTTGTGTTTGCTAGTAGGTAGAAATGTTATTGGGATTAACAGTCACTCAGTTTCTGAAATGTTTTTATGCCTACACATGTCAGGCACTAGGTTAGGTATTAGGAATGCAGTTAAGGAAAAAAAAAAACAGAAGACCCTTGACTGCATGAAGCTTATAGTCAACTGCAGAGGTTAGATACTAAACAAAAAGAAACATAAGTATTATTAATATCACATACAGGGAAGACAGTCTCCTTAGAAAGCAAATCTCATAGCTCAATCGAAGCTAGTGGTTCTTCTTTAGGAAAGTGTGCTGTCACTTGATTTCTACGTGTAATAAGGCAATTAACAATACATGCCACAGCGGAAGCAAGTCTCAACAAAACAAACAAACAACGTATTTGTCATTAAGACTTGGGTTTAGAACTGAGTTAGGAGAGGAAGGCATGGAGAATAAGGCCATCATGGTTCTTCTGGTCCAGTGGGTAACAGGGACAAGGGGGTTCTGGGGCTGGCAGTTCTACCCTAGCAGCTGGTGTCTTAAGAGTTGTAGGAGCAGCTGCTTATAGTCAACTGCAGAGGGTAGAGACTAACACCAAGTATGAAGCATTAGGCTTGGAGGCCTACTCTGGAACCTGCCTCTGGACCCTCTCAGGGGGTTCTGTAAACCATTTTATGTCCTGTAATAAATGTCCTTTGTTTAAACTAACAGACTGGTTTCTTTCCTCTGCAACTTATACCAAGCCCTTCTGGTCTACCTGAGGTTGGGTACCCAGTCTAGTAGATCTATTGGCTTTGGGGATTTAACTTACTAACTAAGACCAGCAGATTTTCTCTCAGGACTTTCTTTTTAGAAATAAGATCACATCAATTATGAGAAGTAACAGATGGATAGTTGGGGGGAGAAGAGGAAGATGAGCCTCTTTGGATGAATAATTGGGAAAAAAGAGGAAGAAAATTGGGAGCTGATCTATAGTATGTGTGTGTGCGCGCACTGTGCACATCCATGCATGCCTCCCTGTATATCCACAACACTACTTAGCAGCTTAGAAATGCCATAAATTGACTCTGGATATGACAGTGTTTTCCCAAAATCGGAGATCATCCTCACCAACAGGCTATCAGTTGTCTTCTCTTATTTATCTTTGTGTTTGCTAGTAGGTAGAAATGTTATTGGGATTAACAGTCACTCAGTTTCTGAAATGTTTTTATGCCTACACATGTCAGGCACTAGGTTAGGTATTAGGAATGCAGTTAAGGAAAAAAAAAAACAAACAGAAGACCCTTGACTGCATGAAGCTTATAGTCAACTGCAGAGGTTAGATACTAAACAAAAAGAAACATAAGTATTATTAATATCACATACAGGGAAGACAGTCTCCTTAGAAAGCAAATCTCATAGCTCAATCGAAGCTAGTGGTTCTTCTTTAGGAAAGTGTGCTGTCACTTGATTTCTACGTGTAATAAGGCAATTAACAATACATGCCACAGCGGAAGCAAGTCTCAACAAAACAAACAAACAACGTATTTGTCATTGACATAATGTCAAATGGAAGCTAGTGCTGAGTGGCTCTCCTCTCAGTGTTGACTCACAGGCCCTTTCTGTGCTGCTCCTTGTTTCTTAGTTCCCTCAAGCCTCCTCAGATTCCCCTGCTGCAGCTAGCTGCCCAGAGAACAGAGCTAATATGAAGAGAACTGTGTATGTCATGCAATTAATTGCAGCCTGGAAGGGACTGTTCACTTTCCATAGAGCGCAGTCCTACAGACCCACCAGATACAAGAGGAGGGCCAAGTGGACGGAGAGCGGTTTAGGAAACAGTTCTTGACAAGCAGCTACTTCTTGGCAACAGTTCTCTACTCTGCAAAGAAGGAAAAACTTACTACGTAAGTAACTAGTTGTCTCTGCCACAAACAAGAGATACACTTGCATTTTTGAGACATAAAATGCAGACTCAGAGAAAGCTGTGACTGCAGAGTGAAGTGTTATTAACTACAGCACAGCTGAGGGGATAGTGGGCTTCCAAAGTTGTTTTCGTGGAGCACATGGACAATCTAACCCTTAAAATATGGAGAAGAGATTAAAGCGAGCACTAGGGACGCTGTGCTGTAGGTGCTTAGGTTTGTGCTGTGTGGAAGTAATCTTTCCTAGAGTGTAACCTGAGACCCCATTCACAAGCTTGACAGAGTTAGGAGAATCCTCACCAACAGGCTATCAGTTGTCTTCTCTTATTTATCTTTGTGTTTGCTAGTAGGTAGAAATGTTATTGGGATTAACAGTCACTCAGTTTCTGAAATGTTTTTATGCCTACACATGTCAGGCACTAGGTTAGGTATTAGGAATGCAGTTAAGGAAAAAAAAAAACAAACAGAAGACCCTTGACTGCATGAAGCTTATAGTCAACTGCAGAGGTTAGATACTAAACAAAAAGAAACATAAGTATTATTAATATCACATACAGGGAAGACAGTCTCCTTAGAAAGCAAATCTCATAGCTCAATCGAAGCTAGTGGTTCTTCTTTAGGAAAGTGTGCTGTCACTTGATTTCTACGTGTAATAAGGCAATTAACAATACATGCCACAGCGGAAGCAAGTCTCAACAAAACAAACAAACAACGTATTTGTCATTGACATAATGTCAAATGGAAGCTAGTGCTGAGTGGCTCTCCTCTCAGTGTTGACTCACAGGCCCTTTCTGTGCTGCTCCTTGTTTCTTAGTTCCCTCAAGCCTCCTCAGATTCCCCTGCTGCAGCTAGCTGCCCAGAGAACAGAGCTAATATGAAGAGAACTGTGTATGTCATGCAATTAATTGCAGCCTGGAAGGGACTGTTCACTTTCCATAGAGCGCAGTCCTACAGACCCACCAGATACAAGAGGAGGGCCAAGTGGACGGAGAGCGGTTTAGGAAACAGTTCTTGACAAGCAGCTACTTCTTGGCAACAGTTCTCTACTCTGCAAAGAAGGAAAAACTTACTACGTAAGTAACTAGTTGTCTCTGCCACAAACAAGAGATACACTTGCATTTTGAGACATAAAATGCAGACTCAGAGAAAGCTGTGACTGCAGAGTGAAGTGTTATTAACTACAGCACAGCTGAGGGGATAGTGGGCTTCCAAAGTTGTTTTCGTGGAGCACATGGACAATCTAACCCTTAAAATATGGAGAAGAGATTAAAGCGAGCACTAGGGACGCTGTGCTGTAGGTGCTTAGGTTTGTGCTGTGTGGAAGTAATCTTTCCTAGAGTGTAACCTGAGACCCCATTCACAAGCTTGACAGAGTTAGGAGAATCCCAGTGGTAGGAAAGTCATGTGGATTGGACACAAGTTCACGTTTCAGCCATTGTGTCATCTTCAGGTTTTTTTTTATTATTATTATTCTTTATTTTAAAGGTTTTACAGAGTTTTGTTGTTCACAGACATGTATGTTCCCAGATCAGTCATATGCATATCCCTGGTCCCCACCACACCCCCCAGGTCCCCCCATCCCACCCCTCCAGACCATCGCCCCATGCCATTGTGAGCACTCCTATTCCCTTAGCACTATGACACTAGCTATCTTTTCCACACATAACAGTATAGGTTTCCATGTTACTCCCTCCATGCCTCCCCCTCCCTATTTCTTCCCCACAATGTCCCTATGTCTATGCTCTGTCAGTTTTTCCATGAGTTCACTGCATGTGTTATCAAGACCATCCTACTAGATTCCATATATGTGTGTTAGTATACCGTATTTGTCTTTCTCTTTTTGACTGACTTCACTTTTTATGATACGTTCTAGATCCAGCCACCTCATTAGGACTGATTCTTCTGCATTTCTCTTTACAGCTGAGTAGTATTCCATTGTATATATGTACCAGAGCTGCTGTATCCATTCATTCGTCGATGGACATCTAGGTTGCTTCCATGTTCTGGCTATTGTGTAGAGAGCTGCAATGAACATTGGGGTACAGGTGCTTCTTTCAGTTTTGATTTCATCAGGATATAAGCCTAATAGTGGGATTGCTGTGTCATAGGGTGCTTCTATTTTTAGTTTTTTAAGGAATCTCCAGACTGTCTTCCATAGAGGCTGTATCAATTGACATTCCCACCAGCAATGCAAGAGGGTTCCCTTTTCTCCGCACCCTCTCCAGCTTTAACAATTGTTATCAGTACTTTTCTGTACTAAGACTATACGTGAAATTCCATGTAAACAAATCTGCAATTTGAATTTTTTGGAAGAATTGAAAGGGGCCAAAAAAGTCATGTATTAACACAAACGGACCTGGACATCAGATTCTCTTTCGGTTTTGAATTGTTTCAGTGTTTCTTATATTTTTAGAATGTAGCTTGTGGTCTTGTGATTTATAATATCGTGACAACTACTTATGTAGTATTTGTCCCCGTTTCTGGCTCAGATTTCCGAGTGTCCTTGGAATTTCGTAAGTGTTGAGAAGCAGTCCAGTTGTCTCTTGTCATCGTAATGCGGTAACTTTTGGACTCCACCTTTTGGAGCCTGAATGATCACTAGGGGAATGGACCATATGATTCAGTGGGGTGAAACTTTTAAGTCCCACCACTGACCTTTGAGAGGGGTGGGGGGAGGTGGAATCAGTTGCCAGTGGCGAATAATTCAGTCACTCCTGTCTCCATTAAAAACCCGAAAAAACGTGGTTCTGAGAGTTTCTGTGTTGGTAAACTCGGGAGAGGTGCTGGGGGTTCTGGAAGAGTGGCCCACTTGGAGAGGTCATGGGACTTCTGAGCTCTTTGCCCTCCCCTTGCGCTGCGCATTGCTTCTATCTGCTGGGTCCTAAGTTGTAACACACTGGGCATCTAGCGAATAGACTGTTTCTCTGCGTTTTGTGAGCTGCTCTGGCAAACGAACCAAATCCAAAGAGAAGGTTGTGGGAATCTCTGATTTATAGCCAGTTGGTGAGAAGCACAGGTAAGGCTTGCAACTTGCATTTCAAGTGTTCTGTGGGGTTGGGATGGGAGGGTAGTTCAGTCTTATACAACGGAACCCTTAACTTGTGAAATAGGTTGTTACCTTGCTGGTAGATAGAAGCAGGGGTACAGGTGCTTCTTTCAGTTTTGATTTCATCAGGATATAAGCCTAATAGTGGGATTGCTGTGTCATAGGGTGCTTCTATTTTTAGTTTTTTAAGGAATCTCCAGACTGTCTTCCATAGAGGCTGTATCAATTGACATTCCCACCAGCAATGCAAGAGGGTTCCCTTTTCTCCGCACCCTCTCCAGCTTTAACAATTGTTATCAGTACTTTTCTGTACTAAGACTATACGTGAAATTCCATGTAAACAAATCTGCAATTTGAATTTTTTGGAAGAATTGAAAGGGGCCAAAAAAGTCATGTATTAACACAAACGGACCTGGACATCAGATTCTCTTTCGGTTTTGAATTGTTTCAGTGTTTCTTATATTTTTAGAATGTAGCTTGTGGTCTTGTGATTTATAATATCGTGACAACTACTTATGTAGTATTTGTCCCCGTTTCTGGCTCAGATTTCCGAGTGTCCTTGGAATTTCGTAAGTGTTGAGAAGCAGTCCAGTTGTCTCTTGTCATCGTAATGCGGTAACTTTTGGACTCCACCTTTTGGAGCCTGAATGATCACTAGGGGAATGGACCATATGATTCAGTGGGGTGAAACTTTTAAGTCCCACCACTGACCTTTGAGAGGGGTGGGGGGAGGTGGAATCAGTTGCCAGTGGCGAATAATTCAGTCACTCCTGTCTCCATTAAAAACCCGAAAAAACGTGGTTCTGAGAGTTTCTGTGTTGGTAAACTCGGGAGAGGTGCTGGGGGTTCTGGAAGAGTGGCCCACTTGGAGAGGTCATGGGACTTCTGAGCTCTTTGCCCTCCCCTTGCGCTGCGCATTGCTTCTATCTGCTGGGTCCTAAGTTGTAACACACTGGGCATCTAGCGAATAGACTGTTTCTCTGCGTTTTGTGAGCTGCTCTGGCAAACGAACCAAATCCAAAGAGAAGGTTGTGGGAATCTCTGATTTATAGCCAGTTGGTGAGAAGCACAGGTAAGGCTTGCAACTTGCATTTCAAGTGTTCTGTGGGGTTGGGATGGGAGGGTAGTTCAGTCTTATACAACGGAACCCTTAACTTGTGAAATAGGTTGTTACCTTGCTGGTAGATAGAAGCAGAGTTGAATTGTGTGGCACCTGACCTGAGAATTGCTTTTTGGATTGGGGAGTCTTCCCCACATACACAGTGGAATTGTGTCTAGGAACTCAAAAGACAGACTTCCTAATGGATTTTGGGGAAAAATAACTAACATAAAATGTTGAAAACTATGATACATTCCCGATACATTCCTGATAATGTTTTCTCTAGATTAGTAACTGTTAGGATAATAATATATTGCAACATTGTTGCTGTTCAGTTGCTCAGTCCTGTCTGCATCTGCGGCCGCAGCACCCCAGGCTTCTCTGTGCTTCGCCGCCTCCTGGAGGGTGCTCAGACTCATGTCTGTTGGGTTGGTGACGCCATCCAGCCATGTCTCATTGTTTCTCCCTATTTCTTGCAACAGGTAAGTGGACAGCTAGCTAGCTATAGGTGGAAGATTTTACTGATCCAGATGGATCTTACATCATGACCCGAGACCCCTAAGTGCTTAGGCCTGTCTCTCCTAAGAACAAGGACATACTCCCATATAAAAATAACAGTTTGTTAGGCAAGAAATTTAACAGAAATATGATACTCTTACCTAAATTATAGTGCCTATGTAAGTTCTTCAGTTAGCTAATGATGCCCTTCATAGCTAGTTTTTAATGTAATTGAGAAGCCAAACAGGAATCATGCATTGAATGTAGCTAGCTGGAATCACTTTCTCTACCACACACACACACACACACACACACACACGTATAGACTTTGATAGCATTGACAGTTTTAAAGAGTCCAAGCTACTGTTTTGCAGAATATTTCCGAGCTTCGGTTTCTCTGATCATTTCCTCGTGCTTAGATTTAAGCTGAGCGTTCATCATTGAGTACTGCATCTGGACCCCTGTGATATTAGTTCCTCCTATTATTGGTGATGTCACATCCTTGTGTAGTGATGGTGATGTCTGATGGATTTCTCCATTGGAGAGGCTTCCCTCGTCAAAGAGAAGGTTGTGGGAATCTCTGATTTATAGCCAGTTGGTGAGAAGCACAGGTAAGGCTTGCAACTTGCATTTCAAGTGTTCTGTGGGGTTGGGATGGGAGGGTAGTTCAGTCTTATACAACGGAACCCTTAACTTGTGAAATAGGTTGTTACCTTGCTGGTAGATAGAAGCAGAGTTGAATTGTGTGGCACCTGACCTGAGAATTGCTTTTTGGATTGGGGAGTCTTCCCCACATACACAGTGGAATTGTGTCTAGGAACTCAAAAGACAGACTTCCTAATGGATTTTGGGGAAAAATAACTAACATAAAATGTTGAAAACTATGATACATTCCCGATACATTCCTGATAATGTTTCTCTAGATTAGTAACTGTTAGGATAATAATATATTGCAACATTGTTGCTGTTCAGTTGCTCAGTCCTGTCTGCATCTGCGGCCGCAGCACCCCAGGCTTCTCTGTGCTTCGCCGCCTCCTGGAGGGTGCTCAGACTCATGTCTGTTGGGTTGGTGACGCCATCCAGCCATGTCTCATTGTTTCTCCCTATTTCTTGCAACAGGTAAGTGGACAGCTAGCTAGCTATAGGTGGAAGATTTTACTGATCCAGATGGATCTTACATCATGACCCGAGACCCCTAAGTGCTTAGGCCTGTCTCTCCTAAGAACAAGGACATACTCCCATATAAAAATAACAGTTTGTTAGGCAAGAAATTTAACAGAAATATGATACTCTTACCTAAATTATAGTGCCTATGTAAGTTCTTCAGTTAGCTAATGATGCCCTTCATAGCTAGTTTTTAATGTAATTGAGAAGCCAAACAGGAATCATGCATTGAATGTAGCTAGCTGGAATCACTTTCTCTACCACACACACACACACACACACACACACACACACGTATAGACTTTGATAGCATTGACAGTTTTAAAGAGTCCAAGCTACTGTTTTGCAGAATATTTCCGAGCTTCGGTTTCTCTGATCATTTCCTCGTGCTTAGATTTAAGCTGAGCGTTCATCATTGAGTACTGCATCTGGACCCCTGTGATATTAGTTCCTCCTATTATTGGTGATGTCACATCCTTGTGTAGTGATGGTGATGTCTGATGGATTTCTCCATTGGAGAGGTTGTTCTTTACCCTCTGTCACTTATTAGTAAGTTGTGAGGCAAAGTTTTAGGATCGTATGAAAATCCTTTCTTCCAATAACTGATTTTATCCTGGTGATGAACCTTGCCTGAGACAACTATTGAAAATTTGCTGCCAAGTGGTTATTTTCTATTTCGATTGTTCCTACATCACTTCTTTCCTGTATGCTTCCACTCTTTCTGTCTCTCCTGTCTTATTTCTTCCTTCCCACTGATTCTCGCTTCTCCTCTTTCCTCTCTCTCTTTCTTCTTTCTCTTTCTTTGGTTCTTTGTTTCTTTTTGTTCTCGATTATCTCTGTGAACATGAATTCAGTGTGTTATACCTACTGTGATCTCAGTTTCCCTGCCTGTCATTCTGCTCAGCAGAGACTGTGTGGTGGCTGCTGCTGTGTTTCAGACACACGGCTGTGGGCCAGGCCATTAGGCCCGTGGTGCAGGGTGAAGTGGAGGAGAGCACACAGAAGAATGCTGTGCCTATGATGCCTCCTAAGTCTGTCTGTCCCTTTGATAAAGCTCCTTTGCCTTAGCTATCTGGCACAAGGAGGCCCGCTGTATTCTTTCCCCTATCACGTTCTTGTTACCAGCTGTGTCTCTGACAACTCTAGTTCTTAATAGCAACTGTGTTCAGAGACAAAGGTCTGGACTTTAGGTTTAATGATGTCTTTGGAATAATGCCTTATAGCAAGTAGAAAAGAAGTGAGGACAGCGTGTTTACACAGTGCTGCTGTTGTAGTCGCCCAGTTTGAAGTCGCTGGAATTTGTTTAGGGAGCAGTATAGTTCATGGACTCTGCACCTGTATGATACGATTTTTCTTGAAGCTCTGCTTGCCCGACTTCTGGGACCCGGAGAAAGCTACTTCATCTCTCTATGCTTCTGCCTCCGTCTCTGCCGTTCCAACTCTAAAAGGACTGTCGTTTTTAAAACCTACCCCCTTAGATTGTTCATTCATTCTTCAGTTCACCATATTGTTATGGAGCACTTACAATGTGACAGATACTCATAAATGTGTCCTAGGTAGACAGCATCTGTCTCTGGAGCTCTCATTATCATGGAGGAGGTAGATGCCCCTCCTTCAGAGTGAGATATATGGGCACAGGCCGATGGGTCCTATGGAAAAGTAAAACTGGCTCAGGGTAGCCCTGGGGAGGGGTGCTCTTTTACTTAGACTGGTGGGCAAGTCCTCACGGATATTTGAACAGAGACTCGAAGTAGGTGAAGAATTAAATTATAGTAAGACGTAGAAGGAACATTTTCCATACGAGAAACAGCATGGACAAATCCCCTTAGAAAGGTGGATTAGAGGACTATCTCAAATGATCCAGTGGGGCTGGAATGGTGGGCCCGGTGACATGGCCGGGGTGAGGCCTGCTCATGAAGGGCCTTGGACAACAGAACTTTTTTGGTAAAAGCCTTGTGTTCTGAGTAAGGCATGAACAACAATTTCAGGTTGAGAATGACAGTGACCCCACTTGACTTGGGGCTTAAGGGGATTATTCTGGCTGCTGTGTTAGGAAATATGCTGGTGAGGGCCTGCTTAAGGAAAAGCAGTAGTTAGGAGGCTCCTGCAGTGATCCTGCCAGGAGGGTACGAGTGGCTGGCTTTTAGGCAGACTGTATTTGAAGCTCAAGGCGCAGGATTTGTTGTTGACTTAGATACAGAGAAGAAGAGAAAGAAAGTAATCCAAGATGAGCTTCCAATTTTTCACCATTGATTTTGTCTATGGTAAGATTGGTACAGTTAGTTCACATAATGCATTTTTAAACAGTGCCTAGCACATGATGAGCAATCAATAAATATTAGCTTTTTATTAGTTTTAAATGCCTCTCAGTTATTTTCCACTCTTTCCTTTATGCCTTCGTGTTTGTTTTCATGGTTTTGACTTCTTGGTTTTCATTTGGCCATCACCTTAGAGGTGTTTCTCTCAAGTGCTCACCGTCTAGCGATACCAATTGCAGTAAACCAGTGATCTCAGTGCTAGAGCCTGTGACTGCAGTCGGCATATCGTTCACTGACTGCGACTGTGGGCAAATTACTAATCTCTCAGTTTCATCTCCTCTGAAATGAGGATAATGATATTTGCCTCCCAAGGCTGTTATGAAAATTAAAGAATATCCAAATTCAAAAATGATAGTCACTACAAAGTATGAGTTATTGCAGTTTTTATTGTTGCCTACACTCTGAGAAGGTTTTTTATGCTAATCCGAGCCACTTAAAGGCATGAAAGAAATGACTTTGAACACATTAGTCATTCACAGTGAGTTTTGTTCTTGTTTGGTAATATTTGAATGTTTTTATTGGTAAGATTTTTTTTTTTTTTAATATTTCACAGTTTGGGAATTAGTGAAGACTGAGCAGCTCTATTGAACCACTTTTAACAACATTTAATGAACCCAACTCTTCTACTCAGGCTGAATATTGGGCCCAGGAAGGTCGTGTGACAGGGAGCAGTTTAGAATTTGTGTTTAAGTCATTCAGCTTAAGAGGGCTGTATACCCTAGTGCATATTAGATATCTCCAAGATATAGCTACCAGATGTGACTGTTAGGATTTCAGCGCTCAGAAAACCGAGTGTCTAATAATTTCTGGAACTTAAAAAGCATTTCTTTTTCCAGGGATGGGAGAGAGGTGTTGTCAAGCCTTGAGGACTTAATATTGAGGAAAGAACACTGAGGAACTAAGAATATGACTTTTATCATATTTCAACTGTTAGTGTCTTATTGAGACTGAAGTTGGGAGGAAAAAAAAAACTATTTTTCTTCTACGCCTGGTAGGAATACATAGCATAATGCATTTTTAAACAGTGCCTAGCACATGATGAGCAATCAATAAATATTAGCTTTTTATTAGTTTTAAATGCCTCTCAGTTATTTTCCACTCTTTCCTTTATGCCTTCGTGTTTGTTTTCATGGTTTTGACTTCTTGGTTTTCATTTGGCCATCACCTTAGAGGTGTTTCTCTCAAGTGCTCACCGTCTAGCGATACCAATTGCAGTAAACCAGTGATCTCAGTGCTAGAGCCTGTGACTGCAGTCGGCATATCGCTTCACTGACTGCGACTGTGGGCAAATTACTCATCTCTCAGTTTCATCTCCTCTGAAATGAGGATAATGATATTTGCCTCCCAAGGCTGTTATGAAAATTAAAGAATATCCAAATTCAAAAATGATAGTCACTACAAAGTATGAGTTATTGCAGTTTTTATTGTTGCCTACACTCTGAGAAGGTTTTTTATGCTAATCCGAGCCACTTAAAGGCATGAAAGAAATGACTTTGAACACATTAGTCATTCACAGTGAGTTTTGTTCTTGTTTGGTAATATTTGAATGTTTTTATTGGTAAGATTTTTTTTTTTTTAATATTTCACAGTTTGGGAATTAGTGAAGACTGAGCAGCTCTATTGAACCACTTTTAACAACATTTAATGAACCCAACTCTTCTACTCAGGCTGAATATTGGGCCCAGGAAGGTCGTGTGACAGGGAGCAGTTTAGAATTTGTGTTTAAGTCATTCAGCTTAAGAGGGCTGTATACCCTAGTGCATATTAGATATCTCCAAGATATAGCTACCAGATGTGACTGTTAGGATTTCAGCGCTCAGAAAACCGAGTGTCTAATAATTTCTGGAACTTAAAAAGCATTTCTTTTTCCAGGGATGGGAGAGAGGTGTTGTCAAGCCTTGAGGACTTAATATTGAGGAAAGAACACTGAGGAACTAAGAATATGACTTTTATCATATTTCAACTGTTAGTGTCTTATTGAGACTGAAGTTGGGAGGAAAAAAAAAACTATTTTTCTTCTAAGCCTGGTAGGAATACATAGCATAACCATTGTTCATCATTTTATATTATTTTACTACTGTTTCTTTATGTGGGCTCATTTTAAACTAAAATTTCTCACTCTTGCCCATTGAGTTATGCTTTTAGGCAGATTTTATTATTTCTAATTAATAGAAAAAGGAACTGAAACCAAGAGAGACTAAATAACAGGGTTATTTGCTTAATGAGTGCAAGAGATAGGAATACAACCTTGTTTTCTGGTCTCTTGTCTATATCTGAATTTATATTTCATGCCTGTGTTTTTTTCCTTTATGAAATTTGGTTATTTAGTGCCAGAATTGTTCAAATTACCTGAAAAGAGCATGGTTTTCAGCATTTGTATTTCTTTATAAATGTTTTATAGAGAAGTGAAGTTAGACTTTAATTTGGGCACCAGACACTTAAAAAATAATTTCACCGTCATGTCTTCAGTAGAGGTTTGGAGGATATGTATGTAGTCTTTTCAGCAAGCTTGTGCACTGTGCATTTCATTTTTACTTTAAATGATGTAGAAACAAGTGGAAGATTCCTATGGTTGTTGCTAGAATCAGTGCTCTGGTCTGACCCATCTTGGAAGCACATCAGAAACCCAGCATTTTAGAAATAGGCTCTGTAAAAAAATAGTTGCTGCATTTGGTAAGAAGCTCATGAGGTAATTTGAAAAATCTCTTTGTAACTAAGATACGACTAGCTTTTAAAATCCTTTGATATATTTATAGCCACCTTCAAAATATGCAAGAAGGCATTTAAAGTCATTTAAAATATTTAAGCACTTAGAACATGTTAGGCAATATTGTGATCACATGATCAAATCAAATTTACATATATACACACAGTCATTTTAAATGCCTTATTATAAAGACTTGCAATAGATAGAAATAACTTAATAAGTCTCCTTCCCAGTTTCTCTCTTTGTCAAAGCACTTTGTGGAGTTGTTGCTGAATGTTAAATACATTCGTCATCAGGAATATTCTTGCTTTCTCTCACATAGAGAGTAAGACTTGTTTTGGCAAAGTGAAAGAGGATGTTGGAAACCAAATTTGGAAAAGAAAAAAAAAATTCTAACCTTTGTCTACACTTTTCAATCTTTTATTATTAAATTCACATATAGGCTAATTGTTTACAAAGCTCTAAATAATAAAAAATTTAAAGCCACTTTACATGTTAATTAAAGGAATGAAAACGTTTGTCTTAAACCCTATTGCTAAAAGAACTGTTTTTTTGTTGTTGTTTTTTTTTTCTCTTTTTTTGATCCAAGACTAAGTCATGTAACAGGGATCTATAAATCATTTTGGACCCAATGAAGACAACAGTTGTTTGTATTTTTCATCTGAACAAAATATTGGAAACACATTTGTCAAAGAAGTTTGACCTTGAGAAAATATCAGACAACTTTTCCTGTGAATAGATAGAGCATGGTTTTCAGCATTTGTATTTCTTTATAAATGTTTTATAGAGAAGTGAAGTTAGACTTTAATTTGGGCACCAGACACTTAAAAAATAATTTCACCGTCATGTCTTCAGTAGAGGTTTGGAGGATATGTATGTAGTCTTTTCAGCAAGCTTGTGCACTGTGCATTTCATTTTACTTTAAATGATGTAGAAACAAGTGGAAGATTCCTATGGTTGTTGCTAGAATCAGTGCTCTGGTCTGACCCATCTTGGAAGCACATCAGAAACCCAGCATTTTAGAAATAGGCTCTGTAAAAAAATAGTTGCTGCATTTGGTAAGAAGCTCATGAGGTAATTTGAAAAATCTCTTTGTAACTAAGATACGACTAGCTTTTAAAATCCTTTGATATATTTATAGCCACCTTCAAAATATGCAAGAAGGCATTTAAAGTCATTTAAAATATTTAAGCACTTAGAACATGTTAGGCAATATTGTGATCACATGATCAAATCAAATTTACATATATACACACAGTCATTTTAAATGCCTTATTATAAAGACTTGCAATAGATAGAAATAACTTAATAAGTCTCCTTCCCAGTTTCTCTCTTTGTCAAAGCACTTTGTGGAGTTGTTGCTGAATGTTAAATACATTCGTCATCAGGAATATTCTTGCTTTCTCTCACATAGAGAGTAAGACTTGTTTTGGCAAAGTGAAAGAGGATGTTGGAAACCAAATTTGGAAAAGAAAAAAAAAATTCTAACCTTTGTCTACACTTTTCAATCTTTTATTATTAAATTCACATATAGGCTAATTGTTTACAAAGCTCTAAATAATAAAAAATTTAAAGCCACTTTACATGTTAATTAAAGGAATGAAAACGTTTGTCTTAAACCCTATTGCTAAAAGAACTGTTTTTTTGTTGTTGTTTTTTTTTTCTCTTTTTTTGATCCAAGACTAAGTCATGTAACAGGGATCTATAAATCATTTTGGACCCAATGAAGACAACAGTTGTTTGTATTTTTCATCTGAACAAAATATTGGAAACACATTTGTCAAAGAAGTTTGACCTTGAGAAAATATCAGACAACTTTTCCTGTGAATAGATAGAGGCATTTTTATTCACAGAATTATAAAGGGGGACAATTAAGCTATAATTTTATTGATATGTTTCTAAGAAGTTCATTAGGCACTTATACCATCTTCCTTTAATCATGACTTAATTAAAACATGAAACTTTCTCCAAGGAAAATGGTGAATAATAATCTATTGATGCTTTAGTCATTCATGTACTCTCTTGAAAGTAATGCATATTAACTTACATTTTAAAAATTATTTTCCTTTTGATCTGTTGCATGAAATTCATTTCTAAAATATCAAAATTATATCATGTGTAAATATGAATACATTACAATGGACTGTGTAGAAATTTTGCATATGTAAACAATGACATGTATCTATCTTGTTAAGATTAAATGTTGTCTACTACTTTGAATTTTTAGTATAATTTTCCCAAATACCTTAATGCCTTGTAAATTTTTTCTCATTGCTTATTTTTCCTTTTAATAGAAGTGGAAGATCTTTATTTTGACTATTTACTGTATTTCATTTGTTTTACTTTCTGTAGTTTAATATCAACTATATCCTTGCATGTGATATATCAATGGCCATTACAGTTTGTTAATGTAACTTTTGTTGACTAACTAATCAGATGATTTCTAATCACATCTTTTAGCATCAAATCCAGGTGGTCTAATTCAGCAAAACTTCTTTCCTTGACTTAACTGACTTTCCTTACTTAATTCAGCCAAATCAATTTTCTTTACTTAACATTATCCGATTTCTTAATCATTTTTTTTCCTACTTTTCTGTGTGTCATGCTTTGTCTTATTTTCTCAGCCCCTAAGGCATCTTTCAACTCTCTTATGGTCATCTCTTCTATCCTGTTAGTGCTTCTGTGCTACCCAGAACTATGCTGGATCCGAATGTGTGAACATTTGTCAGGCACTAGTTATAGGCTGCATTATAATTGTATCCTGGCCCTCATCCTTGAATCTCCCACTCTTAAAGTCAGAAAACTTGCTGTTTTAGTCCATGTAACTGCAAATATTTTTCTGTGTCTGTTCAGAAGACTGGCTTACATAAGACCTTAGAGGATTTATTTATGGTTTTCTTCTAGACATTGGAGCAACTGGTTCATTATTCATGTATATCTCAATTTAACTACTTGGATTATGTATATTAGGGATGGTATTCAAATGGTAGACAAATTAGTCAGCTGGAGTGTTTGTAAGGAAGTGATTTTTGGTCAGATATTCTGATGCAATAGGAGGTGGGCGTTACCTGGGAAAGTACAGCATTAAGCAGAACTTCTAAGTGATTCTGTGGCATGTGGTCCAGGGATTATACTCTGTTGAAGCCTATAGATAATATTTTTCTATGAACTACTTTGGATGTAAAACAAATTAGGATACGGTGGCCGGGTCTGACCACCTGTTAGCATTTTTCTCTACCTAATTGCGACAGTAAGAAAAGATCTAACTCCAATCTTGAATTCATTGTCCTTATGTCTCCTACATCCTGGTCTGATTTGAAATGATTGTGCCCTCATTCATTCTTAGGTGGTATAAAAGGTAGACACCCATGTCTTATGATTTAGAAGAAATTTACTTGCAAGTATATCCCAACGTTTTCCTATTTATTAAAAGTGAAAAAGATTTGAAGATAGGAGAGACATTGTAGCTAATTTATTCTAATCCCCTGTTTCTAATTGAAACTAAAATCTAGTCTTCTTAAGGAGTTTGTTCAGGAAATGTATGTTAGCTATTGGTGGTGTCACTAGCAGAAGACAGGTCTCTTCTTAGTAAGAGCTCTTCCAACTCAAATAACGTTTTTCAAATTATGTTATTCATAAGACTCATCTAAAGTGCCTTCACAATGAATATTCCTTGGGTCAGCCTCAGTAATAATGCTGTAGTGAACCAGGAGCACAGGAAACTGTTGCTATAACAATCGTCCAGTGTGATTTGAATATAAAGGCTTAAGGACCTTATTTTGTAAAATGATGCACAATATCTTGCCAAAAGGGTTACATAAATGACAACTAGCTTTCATTAATTAAGAAAAAAGCATCCCACCAGACTCTTCTGGCATGCTGTAGGCTGATAGGTACAGCCTTTATCATTCAAGAAGCCTACCAGCTAGAGGGGCCGACACATACCAGATCTTCCTCTTACAGTGTATTAGGTGGTGTGGAGCACAGGACAAGGAACTTGATACTTGAGAAGATACTTGACACACTGCCCTACTGATCATGGAGCATATCAGTAAGGCCATCAGGAGCAGCAGCCCAAAGAAAGTGACCCTCGCGGACTGTAGTAGAACGCGGGGGATGATGGTACTAGGTTCTTGGGCAATGAGAATGCTTGAGTAGGTGCACCTGTTTCTAAAACACAAAAAACTGTAGTGAAGGAAATCATGATGCATGCGAGTGTTACGGAAGATCACCTGCATGCTGATTCCTCATCATAAACTTTCAGGGAACACACATCATTATTTGTATTATTTGAAGGACATTAATAAGAGAAGACTTGAGGCTACTGCAGCTTTAGGTCAAATAGCCAGTGAATATTTGTGGTGGTAGTTTAGTTGCTAAGTCCTGTCCAACAAATATTTAGGGTAGTTGATATCTGTAGCTCACTTTTAAGAATTCAATAATAAATGATTTGTCAGGCGGGAGCGGGGGAGCAGCTTTTTCAAGGGCTTAGGCTTTGAGAATCTGGGAAAGTATAATTTCTAGGAGCTATCCATAAGATTGTCGAGTGTGGCAGAAAGGTCAAATGTGAATAAGAACTGAGGAGTCTCCACTGATTTGGGTGTTCACTATTCATGACATTATTCCTCACAACCTACAGCAGAGTAATTTAGAAGTGCTGATAAATATTCAGATCTTGCCTTCCAATTTGGGACTTTTAAATTAGAATCTTGGGTATGTTGCTTACAGATCTCAACTTAAAAAAAAATTCAGGAGATTGTTTTGTACAGTGAAGTTGAAAACCAGTGAACAAGATAGACATATATAAGGACACAGCCAACTGCAAAGCTTTAGCTATTATAAAGAAGAAAGGAAATAGAAGCAAGTGTACATAAGATTTGTTGTAAAAGGAAGACAGAAAATAGGAAGATATTAGGTCAAGGAAGGATTTTTGGTTTTATATTTTGTTTGAATTTATAGGAAATATATGGGCATATATTATAGTCTGAAAGACTATAAATTGGAAAGTCAGAAAATACTTTGCCTTCCTTGTGGCCTGGATGCACAATATCTTGCCAAAAGGGTTACATAAATGACAACTAGCTTTCATTAATTAAGAAAAAAGCATCCCACCAGACTCTTCTGGCATGCTGTAGGCTGATAGGTACAGCCTTTATCATTCAAGAAGCCTACCAGCTAGAGGGGCCGACACATACCAGATCTTCCTCTTACAGTGTATTAGGTGGTGTGGAGCACAGGACAAGGAACTTGATACTTGAGAAGATACTTGACACACTGCCCTACTGATCATGGAGCATATCAGTAAGGCCATCAGGAGCAGCAGCCCAAAGAAAGTGACCCTCGCGGACTGTAGTAGAACGCGGGGGATGATGGTACTAGGTTCTTGGGCAATGAGAATGCTTGAGTAGGTGCACCTGTTTCTAAAACACAAAAAACTGTAGTGAAGGAAATCATGATGCATGCGAGTGTTACGGAAGATCACCTGCATGCTGATTCCTCATCATAAACTTTCAGGGAACACACATCATTATTTGTATTATTTGAAGGACATTAATAAGAGAAGACTTGAGGCTACTGCAGCTTTAGGTCAAATAGCCAGTGAATATTTGTGGTGGTAGTTTAGTTGCTAAGTCCTGTCCAACAAATATTTAGGGTAGTTGATATCTGTAGCTCACTTTTAAGAATTCAATAATAAATGATTTGTCAGGCGGGAGCGGGGGAGCAGCTTTTTCAAGGGCTTAGGCTTTGAGAATCTGGGAAAGTATAATTTCTAGGAGCTATCCATAAGATTGTCGAGTGTGGCAGAAAGGTCAAATGTGAATAAGAACTGAGGAGTCTCCACTGATTTGGGTGTTCACTATTCATGACATTATTCCTCACAACCTACAGCAGAGTAATTTAGAAGTGCTGATAAATATTCAGATCTTGCCTTCCAATTTGGGACTTTTAAATTAGAATCTTGGGTATGTTGCTTACAGATCTCAACTTAAAAAAAAATTCAGGAGATTGTTTTGTACAGTGAAGTTGAAAACCAGTGAACAAGATAGACATATATAAGGACACAGCCAACTGCAAAGCTTTAGCTATTATAAAGAAGAAAGGAAATAGAAGCAAGTGTACATAAGATTTGTTGTAAAAGGAAGACAGAAAATAGGAAGATATTAGGTCAAGGAAGGATTTTTGGTTTTATATTTTGTTTGAATTTATAGGAAATATATGGGCATATATTATAGTCTGGAAAGACTATAAATTGGAAAGTCAGAAAATACTTTGCCTTCCTTGTGGCTGGAAATGGTATTATTTCACCCTTTTTTAATTGTGGAGTAATATTTGATTAAGTGTATGCACCAAATAACTTTTGAGTTCTGAGGCTATAGGTTTGTACTAATTTGTTAATACAGTTATCCAGTTTATGCTACAGTTAAACATTTATGACTCTCCAATATTTGAAGCACATCTCTCCAAAAGGACTAAAAAAAAAGAGTGTTTTCAAATTGCATATTTAGGAGTGACATTATTTCGATAAAGTCTAGCACATTACCGACACAGTTTTAAGGGATTTCTTTCCAACTAGCATTTTTGTTTTTTTAATTTTGGCCTCTTTAATGTTTTTTTTTCTTGTTTATTTTCATCCATCTTCATTCTATGACCTGTGAGGGCCACCCATCTCAGTGACCTCTCTTTTTGCAGAGCATCGGCTGTGGGTGCATGCTCTGGCTCGTAATTGGACACACCAGTCCAGCCGCTCTGTGGCATGTAGGATCTTCCCATGCCAGGGATTGAACTAGCGCCCCCTGCATTGCAAGGCAGATTCTTTACCCACTGGACCACCCGGGAAGCCCCTCCAACTAGCATTTTTACAAATAAGTTTATTAAAGATACAGGTATCTCCAAGTAAGAGATGAAGAATGATGATCTCAGAGTAGGTGAGTGGCTTGTTGAATTTCATGGAGCTGGGATGTGAGGCGGCACATGACATTTTAAACTATGTCATGTCATTAGTTTTCACAGAAAGCTTTTAGGTTTTCACCCAAAAGAAGCTTAAGACGTAGTTCTTAAGCTTTATCACATGCCTTGTATTTCTTATAGTATGAATACTATCATTTGAAAAACAGATCTTGCCTTCCAATTTGGGAGACTTTTAATATAAAAAAATTCAGGAGATTGTTTTGTACAGTGAAGTTGAAAACCAGTGAACAAGATAGACATATATAAGGACACAGCCAACTGCAAAGCTTTAGCTATTATAAAGAAGAAAGGAAATAGAAGCAAGTGTACATAAGATTTGTTGTAAAAGGAAGACAGAAAATAGGAAGATATTAGGTCAAGGAAGGATTTTTGGTTTTATATTTTGTTTGAATTTATAGGAAATATATGGGCATATATTATAGTCTGGAAAGACTATAAATTGGAAAGTCAGAAAATACTTTGCCTTCCTTGTGGCTGGAAATGGTATTATTTCACCCTTTTTTAATTGTGGAGTAATATTTGATTAAGTGTATGCACCAAATAACTTTTGAGTTCTGAGGCTATAGGTTTGTACTAATTTGTTAATACAGTTATCCAGTTTATGCTACAGTTAAACATTTATGACTCTCCAATATTTGAAGCACATCTCTCCAAAAGGACTAAAAAAAAAGAGTGTTTTCAAATTGCATATTTAGGAGTGACATTATTTCGATAAAGTCTAGCACATTACCGACACAGTTTTAAGGGATTTCTTTCCAACTAGCATTTTTGTTTTTTTAATTTTGGCCTCTTTAATGTTTTTTTTTCTTGTTTATTTTCATCCATCTTCATTCTATGACCTGTGAGGGCCACCCATCTCAGTGACCTCTCTTTTTGCAGAGCATCGGCTGTGGGTGCATGCTCTGGCTCGTAATTGGACACACCAGTCCAGCCGCTCTGTGGCATGTAGGATCTTCCCATGCCAGGGATTGAACTAGCGCCCCCTGCATTGCAAGGCAGATTCTTTACCCACTGGACCACCCGGGAAGCCCCTCCAACTAGCATTTTTACAAATAAGTTTATTAAAGATACAGGTATCTCCAAGTAAGAGATGAAGAATGATGATCTCAGAGTAGGTGAGTGGCTTGTTGAATTTCATGGAGCTGGGATGTGAGGCGGCACATGACATTTTAAACTATGTCATGTCATTAGTTTTCACAGAAAGCTTTTAGGTTTTCACCCAAAAGAAGCTTAAGACGTAGTTCTTAAGCTTTTATCACATGCCTTGTATTTCTTATAGTATGAATACTATCATTTTTATGCCAGATGATATTAAAATTTCTGTCTTCTTTACTAAGTACCAGATCATGACTCATAGCCACCACAGGCAGGTTGGGAAAAGCAGTTTTATATGAGACATTTTAGCCCCTCAAATCACACTTAACCACCAGAAGTATTAGGATGAAATGGAGTTACACGAATTAGAGGAACTGGAGATGTAACATTCTGGAAGCAAAGTGGGAGGAGTCACTACCCAGCAAATCCCAGAAAGCCACCACATTGAGCTGCCTGGGTGGGACCGCAGATGGAGGTATCAGTGTAGCTCTTGTAGCACAGTAGAGCACCTGTCGTGGGGAGGGGACCTCAAGATGGCAGAGAATTAAGATGGGGAGATCGCCAGCTCCCCAAAAGATTCAATGAAAGCTCATCAAAATCTGGAACAACTCACAAGCCAGCCCCTAGGCGACAACAGAAGAGCCCTAGTGCATCGGTTGTGTATCTGGAGCTGCAGTTGGTCAGGTGAGAGTGATAATGTTAGTCACTCAGTCTTGCCTGACCCTTGGCAAGCCTGTGGACTGTAGTCTACCAGGCTCATCTGTCCATGGGATTCTCCAGGCAATAATATTGGAGTGGGCAGCCATTCCTTTCTCCAGGGGATCCTTCTGACTCAGCAATCGAACGTGGGTCTCCGTGCATTGCGGACAGATTCTTTACGCTCTGAATCACCAGGGAAGGGTCATCAGTTGGGCAAAAGAACTATATGTAGAGCAGAGGCAGGTAAACTGCTTGGAACCCCAAAGGCATCTCTGCATCTGTTTGTCACCATATCTGTTTGCCAAAGCATTATCAGGGAACTATGGGGAAATTTCTCCACTTTCGCTTTCTCGATCTCAGGGGAAAATTTAGGTTTTGGCTCTCACTAACCTGGGGAATATGAAGAAGGATTCTGGAAAACACAGTTCCCAGCATAAAGAAGTTGCCCCAGTAGGATCAACCCATGGCTTGTACTGTCCACTGTCTGCTTTATTGTGCATCTAAAAGCTAGAGTGCTTCCACATATGGTAAGTAGCTGTCTCTTGATGAGAACATAAGAAAAGCCATCTTGAATCAGAAGGCCATTTTACTACCACTGCTCCTACTTCCGTTCCAGTTAGAAATAGATAGCATTCATGATTTGAGTATGAAGCAAAGTCCCCGGAGGGAAAGTTTTATATGAGACATTTTAGCCCCTCAAATCACACTTAACCACCAGAAGTATTAGGATGAAATGGAGTTACACGAATTAGAGGAACTGGAGATGTAACATTCTGGAAGCAAAGTGGGAGGAGTCACTACCCAGCAAATCCCAGAAAGCCACCACATTGAGCTGCCTGGGTGGGACCGCAGATGGAGGTATCAGTGTAGCTCTTGTAGCACAGTAGAGCACCTGTCGTGGGGAGGGGACCTCAAGATGGCAGAGAATTAAGATGGGGAGATCGCCAGCTCCCCAAAAGATTCAATGAAAGCTCATCAAAATCTGGAACAACTCACAAGCCAGCCCCTAGGCGACAACAGAAGAGCCCTAGTGCATCGGTTGTGTATCTGGAGCTGCAGTTGGTCAGGTGAGAGTGATAATGTTAGTCACTCAGTCTTGCCTGACCCTTGGCAAGCCTGTGGACTGTAGTCTACCAGGCTCATCTGTCCATGGGATTCTCCAGGCAATAATATTGGAGTGGGCAGCCATTCCTTTCTCCAGGGGATCCTTCTGACTCAGCAATCGAACGTGGGTCTCCGTGCATTGCGGACAGATTCTTTACGCTCTGAATCACCAGGGAAGGGTCATCAGTTGGGCAAAAGAACTATATGTAGAGCAGAGGCAGGTAAACTGCTTGGAACCCCAAAGGCATCTCTGCATCTGTTTGTCACCATATCTGTTTGCCAAAGCATTATCAGGGAACTATGGGAATTGCTCCACTTTCGCTTTCTCGATCTCAGGGAAATTCAGGTTTTGGCTCTCACTAACCTGGGGAATATGAAGAAGGGGATTCTGGAAAACACAGTTCCCAGCATAAAGAAGTTGCCCCAGTAGGATCAACCCATGGCTTGTACTGTCCACTGTCTGCTTTATTGTGCATCTAAAAGCTAGAGTGCTTCCACATATGGTAAGTAGCTGTCTCTTGATGAGAACATAAGAAAAGCCATCTTGAATCAGAAGGCCATTTTACTACCACTGCTCCTACTTCCGTTCCAGTTAGAAATAGATAGCATTCATTGACCACTGACGATCTGCAGGAACTGTTGAAATTGTTTACCCTCAGTTTAACTTCATCTTCTTAGAAACATGAGATGTAGCACTATCATTCTTCTCCAACAGAGGAGAGATCTGAGGCTAATAGATATTGAGTAACTTGCCAAAATTAGAAGATCTTTCGACTTTAAAAAAAACTCTACTTTGTTAGGCTAAGGGCTATAATCAAACCACTTTGCTGTTGAAAGTAAAATCAGGATTTTATCATAGTGAAAGGAATATGATGGTGAGCAGAATGTTCAGAGCTCTCGTAAGTGGTGATCCGCCTCCATGCTGGGAGAGGACCCCCTTGCATGGCCAGGGAGAGAGGATTGGAGATGCAGTGCCGAGCCCCAGAGGACTGAAAGACCTGAGAGGAGGCAAATGGGTGGTATGGGTATCTATGTAGCAAAAACAAGCCTTGTGACTCCTGTAGTATCTAGTGTGAGTCCCCTACATGAGGACAGAAAGGGAAGCATTCTAGCAAGATCATATTATCAGAAAAAAAAGAAAAATAATAGGAAAGGATCACCTTGAGTGGAATCTAATTTTCTTTTTGGGACTATTACATATAGCAACTGCTTTTTGAAAAAATATATTAATTTTTATTTCACTTTTACAGAGTTTTGTTGTTTACTGCTATATACAAACCCGAATCAGTCATAGGTATACCCTTGACCCCTCCCACTTGAACCTCCCTCGCGATCCCTTCCTCTAGGATGTCACATATCTGTTTGCCAAAGCATTATCAGGGAACTATGGGAATTGCTCCACTTTCGCTTTCTCGATCTCAGGAAATTCAGGTTTTGGCTCTCACTAACCTGGGGAATATGAAGAAGGATTCTGGAAAACACAGTTCCCAGCATAAAGAAGTTGCCCCAGTAGGATCAACCCATGGCTTGTACTGTCCACTGTCTGCTTTATTGTGCATCTAAAAGCTAGAGTGCTTCCACATATGGTAAGTAGCTGTCTCTTGATGAGAACATAAGAAAAGCCATCTTGAATCAGAAGGCCATTTTACTACCACTGCTCCTACTTCCGTTCCAGTTAGAAATAGATAGCATTCATTGACCACTGACGATCTGCAGGAACTGTTGAAATTGTTTACCCTCAGTTTAACTTCATCTTCTTAGAAACATGAGATGTAGCACTATCATTCTTCTCCAACAGAGGAGAGATCTGAGGCTAATAGATATTGAGTAACTTGCCAAAATTAGAAGATCTTTCGACTTTAAAAAAAACTCTACTTTGTTAGGCTAAGGGCTATAATCAAACCACTTTGCTGTTGAAAGTAAAATCAGGATTTTATCATAGTGAAAGGAATATGATGGTGAGCAGAATGTTCAGAGCTCTCGTAAGTGGTGATCCGCCTCCATGCTGGGAGAGGACCCCCTTGCATGGCCAGGGAGAGAGGATTGGAGATGCAGTGCCGAGCCCCAGAGGACTGAAAGACCTGAGAGGAGGCAAATGGGTGGTATGGGTATCTATGTAGCAAAAACAAGCCTTGTGACTCCTGTAGTATCTAGTGTGAGTCCCCTACATGAGGACAGAAAGGGAAGCATTCTAGCAAGATCATATTATCAGAAAAAAAAGAAAAATAATAGGAAAGGATCACCTTGAGTGGAATCTAATTTTCTTTTTGGGACTATTACATATAGCAACTGCTTTTTGAAAAAATATATTAATTTTTATTTCACTTTTACAGAGTTTTGTTGTTTACTGCTATATACAAACCCGAATCAGTCATAGGTATACCCTTGACCCCTCC
Source organism: Tragulus kanchil (assembly GCA_022376925.1). Lineage (NCBI taxonomy): Eukaryota > Metazoa > Chordata > Mammalia > Artiodactyla > Tragulidae > Tragulus > Tragulus kanchil. The sequence goes on along the minus strand of JAIOJX010000024.1, from coordinate 89,187,205 downwards.
CACTTGAACCTCCCTCGCGATCCCCTTCCTCTAGGATGTCACATATCCCCTGTGTAAGTCCCCCTAGCCTTATAGCAGATTCACATTGGTTCTCTCTTTTACATGTGGTAATGTAAGCTTCCATGTTACTCTTTCCATACCACTCGCCCACTCCTCTTTCTCCAGCAACTGCTTTTTGTAAGAATTATCATTCTTCGTTTTCCAGCATAACTCAGTAGCTCCTCTTAGTTGTACGTTGATGATCTGGTGGGGCCTTGACCGGGAGTTTGTTCCTTTGTGCTCTGTCAGTTGGAATCTGTACACATTGAGTGGGGCATGAAACCACAAACTTAAAGAACGTAGGTGATAAAGCATGTAGGTGAAAAGAGTTGCTAGTTTCAGGAAAAATAATACTCTCCCCGCCTGATTTATATCAGAATTATATTTAAATATTAAGATGAATTAAAAACAAAGCTTTAAATCAAATAAATGTTTCTTTGTAATGAATATTATCTCACACGGGAGGGATAGAACTTGCTGCATACACATGAAGCATCAAAATTAGGTTTAGTTTGGATTGGAATTGTTAACTTCTTCACAGTAGGAATCATTATAATAAAATGTTTTCTGTTTCTTTCTCTCTCCCCCTTTTCCCACATAATAGTCCCAGTGTTATAAGTATTGTAAAAATATCCCCCTTCACCTCACCTTCTCTCATTCCCATAAACATAGCTACACAATTTTAAGTTCTCCTACCTGGAGTTTGTGAATCATGTGTAGGTGAGACATGTTAAAATTCCCTTTCACAGGCAGTTGCTATTTTTTAATGAGTGATGTTATACCTTTGTTTAATTTTAAAATGATATCAAAAGTATCCATTGAAGAAACAGTATTTAAAGTGCGAAATGTATGTGGTTTCACTAACTGTAAAAGATGAAAGCACAGCGGAGCATTTTACTTAGAGCGGTCTTCCATTGTTAGCGCTATCACTTTGTGTCTTTTGTCCTGGTGGTGATTTTTCTTGGCAGTATTTATGCCTAAAATGAATAAGTTTGAATCTCACTAGTTTGAGAGCTAGCTAAACAAGTTTGTAATTTATTTAAGGTGGGAAACATTCTGGACTTTTTTCTCTTTTTAATCCAGTGACACTTAAGCCCTTAGGAATATGTATGCAATATGCATTCAATCACAAAATAATTGTTTTTCTCCTGTGAGACAGATTTTTAAAAATTCTTCCTGATTGAATTCTTTCTTCTAACAAGTTGGAATTGATTGAGTTGAGATAACGGTCCACACAAATCAATAAATGAGAAGACAAGTTGAGTGTGATGACAGTAATTCTATCTGCAGGGTAACTGCCAAATGTCTGGGCTCCAACGATTTTATTTCAGCTAGCTGATAAGAACATGGTAATTTGTTAGTAAGCCTTTTTGCTTTTCTTGGCTTACAAAATAATGCTTATTTTCTTTGAAATATATATATATATATATATATATATATATATATATGCTCACTGTATCAATATTGTATATCATATATAATATGTAATTATATATCCTGACTATTAGAGCTTGAAGGTACACATTTTCATCCTTTTTTTACGGTCTTTTAGTGGACCACTGTTCTTAGAATCCTCATTAAACTGTCTGATTTCCAATATTGTTTCATGCGGGAAGGTGCTTGTGGCCAGGCCCAAGACGATGACTGCAGCTACTGAAAGATTCTCTAATAGGGAAAATTGGTTGTACCAAGGATAAAGAAAGAACAGGGAAGCAAATCATGTGAGGGATTTCTCTGAGGGACTAACCATGGGGAGGGCTAAGAGGTATCATTCAAAGCAGTATGTAAATACCCCACCTCACCTTCTCTCATTCCCATAAACATAGCTACACAATTTTAAGTTCTCCTACCTGGAGTTTGTGAATCATGTGTAGGTGAGACATGTTAAAATTCCTTTCACAGGCAGTTGCTATTTTTTAATGAGTGATGTTATACCTTTGTTTAATTTTAAAATGATATCAAAAGTATCCATTGAAGAAACAGTATTTAAAGTGCGAAATGTATGTGGTTTCACTAACTGTAAAAGATGAAAGCACAGCGGAGCATTTTACTTAGAGCGGTCTTCCATTGTTAGCGCTATCACTTTGTGTCTTTTGTCCTGGTGGTGATTTTTCTTGGCAGTATTTATGCCTAAAATGAATAAGTTTGAATCTCACTAGTTTGAGAGCTAGCTAAACAAGTTTGTAATTTATTTAAGGTGGGAAACATTCTGGACTTTTTTCTCTTTTTAATCCAGTGACACTTAAGCCCTTAGGAATATGTATGCAATATGCATTCAATCACAAAATAATTGTTTTTCTCCTGTGAGACAGATTTTTAAAAATTCTTCCTGATTGAATTCTTTCTTCTAACAAGTTGGAATTGATTGAGTTGAGATAACGGTCCACACAAATCAATAAATGAGAAGACAAGTTGAGTGTGATGACAGTAATTCTATCTGCAGGGTAACTGCCAAATGTCTGGGCTCCAACGATTTTATTTCAGCTAGCTGATAAGAACATGGTAATTTGTTAGTAAGCCTTTTTGCTTTTCTTGGCTTACAAAATAATGCTTATTTTCTTTGAAATATATATATATATATATATATATATATATATATATGCTCACTGTATCAATATTGTATATCATATATAATATGTAATTATATATCCTGACTATTAGAGCTTGAAGGTACACATTTTCATCCTTTTTTTACGGTCTTTTAGTGGACCACTGTTCTTAGAATCCTCATTAAACTGTCTGATTTCCAATATTGTTTCATGCGGGAAGGTGCTTGTGGCCAGGCCCAAGACGATGACTGCAGCTACTGAAAGATTCTCTAATAGGGAAAATTGGTTGTACCAAGGATAAAGAAAGAACAGGGAAGCAAATCATGTGAGGGATTTCTCTGAGGGACTAACCATGGGGAGGGCTAAGAGGTATCATTCAAAGCACCATGTAATTGGGTGGGATTTAGACATCTCTCATCTCTCTCATCTAGAGCAGAAAGCATTTTCTCCCAGCACTTACTCATTCCTTGGATTATCAGTGCTAATTATTAGGCAGTAAAACACATTTTCACTGGGCAAGAAAGGATAGACATCATAGTTCCAAGAAAAGCATCACACAAGGAAGATGTGTTTGGGATTTCCAGCCCAAGGGCAGGTGAACTTTACTGTTACAGGCTCCTTCTTTATTTCTTGCCTCCTTTAGCTCTGAAATTTCAGGTACAATTTCTGCTTTCAGAAACCAGGAATGAGATGAAGTTGAAGCTCCTTCATAGAGGAGAACAGTGGTGCTTCTAAAAAATACCCACTTCAGTTTTATTGTCTAGAACTGATACCTTATCTTCACTTAAATTATGAACTGCATTTCTTACTTTTATGATGTGTTTGTCCATTTGTAGTTAGGAATGTAAATACAGTTGTAATACCATGATACATTTATTTTCACATCTGTTTTTTTTTTTCCATTCTGACTGAATTTTCATAAAATTGAAGTTACTACCTTTGATACCTCAGTATGTTATTATCAGTATTAGATATATTTGATCATATAATAGTTCATGGATATTTTACTTTTAACAGAAAGATTTCTTCAGAGACCTTTCACACTTTAACTAGCGTTCTATTTTGTTCATGTAAGAAGAATCCATATTAATAACCTTAATTGAAGGGAGCTGAGAAGTTACCAAGTTCACATGTTCCAAGTGTTTTAAAATTATTTTATTTGGATTTCTTTAGGTGGCTTTGAAAGAAATTTTTGTCAGTGATGGGCTTAATTTGTGTTTCCTCTTTTTCTCATTCTATTTAAGTCCTGAATGGTAATGGTGGTTATAGGACATTAGAAATCATTTAGAAGGGTTTCACATTTTATTAAATCTCAAAAAAAAAAAAAAAATCCTTCCCATGGTGGAAGGTATTAGTCTTAACACACCTTTTTGCACATTGAAATTGATATTTAGAATGTATCCTATGCTGGGCCACGCTACTCAGCAAAGGTGATAATATATTTGCATTTAGCTTCCTTAGTAAATCTTTCAAATTATTATCATGGCTTATACAAGGTGGCAGAATGAATCCTTCCATACATTTTGAATTTTTCTCCCTATTGTTTCACAAGGCTCTTTTTAACTAGAAAGGATGCATGTTTGTGAAGGAAAAATGCAAGCTGGAGTAATTAATTTTCAGCTCATAGAAGAGTTGCTTCTGTAGTTGGATTCTGTTCCTTTAAAGTTTCCATTTTGTGACTAAGGAACTGTCCAACCGAGGGAAACAAAAAGGCCAAGAAAAAGATTCTCGCTCCTGTTGAAATCTTTCCAAAGGGTCGGAGGTTCTTTGGAAGGGTTTGTTAGCCACTTGTCATGGACTGTGTAGGCAGTCAGGATGAGGGGAGGACAGAACAGAATGACTGCCAGTGTAGAGGAGGAGGATGTGGCTTGTTTGCAAGACAGGGTTTCACTCACTCACGCCTTACTTTGTTTTTTTCTGACTCTGCATTCCTAAATTTCTCTAATATACTGCATGAATCAGGATTGAAGTAATAGTAAACTTGTAACAATAGTGAACTATAAAATCACGGTATATTCAGTAAGGGGTTCTGGGGTAAAGTTCCTATACTCTGGCAGGGCTTGTACAATACCCGTAGCCCCTTGTGCTGTTCAGCACTGGAAATGTGGTGAGTGTGATGGAGGGACTGATTCTTCCATTTGGCTTATCTTCAGTTCAGTCTAAAGTTTAATGGTTTCACGTGGCTAATGGCTTTCATCCTGGACAGGGATGAATATAGCTCTAAGAGAGCTCAGAAGTAGCCACTAAACATCCCTGCCCCTTTCCTGAATCTGTAGAGTGCTGCTTCTTCCTTAGGACTCATCACACCCTGCCTCTCTTACAGATTTGAGCTTTCCCTTTTCCCTATTGTGGGCCCAGCTCGAATCCTTAGGTCCATAACTGTAAGAGTCTGTTGAGCTAACATCTCCTAGCCCTCTATTTATGGATTCCTGCTGGCATGTCTGCTTTATCTGAGTCTTCTTTTAATTGGAACTGGATTTTGTTCCTTCCGATTTTGAATTACATTGACAACTACTGAGCGTGACTCCAGACAGTTAGCACCATTTAGAGCTGGTGAATGTACATGGGCCTTTCAGGAATGTGCTATGGTCACCTTGGCTGGGCTCATTAGGGCTCTGCAGCTGGTTTCTGTAGCCTCTTCCAGATCCCTGCATGCCAAACCTGAAATGAACCTGTCACTTTTCATTATGTTACTGTATGGCTGGACCATTACTGGCTATAGAATCTTGGGCAAGGTATTTTATCCCTTTTGCTCCAGTTTCCTCATTCCTAAAAATGCAGGCAATAATAGTATCTAGCTCATTTGGTTACTTGAGGAATAAATGAACAAATGCCAGATAGGTGCTTTAAGTAGATATTTCACTTAAGTATTTAAGCACTTGGCACATAATGATTGGTGTATAAGTGACTGTTATTAACAGTATTTCAGCAGTTTTTATTGGATAATCCAGTTAGGACTATTTTAGTTGTTGACTGAAAAAAAATACGTACAACCTAAAGGTTGAGAATTATATTTTATTCTGTGGATTTCCTCAGGCCTTAAGTCCAGAAGACCAGTTCAGATAGCTCTGAGGCACTGCTCTGGAGAGGTGAAGGAGGAGCCAGTCACAATAAAAAACAAAGCAATTAGAACATTAGAAAATTACTGTTAATTAAAGAAACTCAGACAAGGGCTTCCTTGGTGGTCCAATGGGTAAAGAGTCCTCCTGGCACTGCAAGAGGCACCGGTTCGGTCCTGGCCAGGGAGGATCCCACATGTCGCGGAGCAACTGAACCAGGCGCCCAGAGCCGGTGCTCTGCAGTGACAGAGGCCACTGTGATGGGAGGCCCACACAGTCTGAAGAATAAAGAGGGATATAAATAAATAAAGAAAAACACAATAAAAAGAGGCCAACATTTCAAAAAAAAAAAAAAAGAATGAATGAAACTCAAGTAAACGGATTTCCTGTTTTTCTCTGTGTGGAAAAATGCAAGAAACTGGACTCATTGGAATCATTCCTTTGATATGCACCTTGACTATCTAGGACCAGTATCCTTCTTTGTCCACCAGAGTTCCCTTAGGGTGGACCCGTAGGGGTGGCTACAGTGGCTGTTGGCTTGATGGCCACACATCCTTTGCGTGCTGATAAGGCAGGCAACATTTTCGTCCACAAGTTGTTTTGCATTTAGCTCTTTGTTTTTATCATAGATCAAAAAAAAATCACAAAAATACATTGTTTTAAATGATTTTTAATCATTAGTTTGAAAAAACTTTACAGTAGACTTAAGAAAGAGATTGTACTACACATCCATCTTCAAGAACTTGAATTTTACATTCAAAACTCAGTTTCACCCAAAGACCTTTACTTTGTTACTTTGGGCAGTTAAATGTGTGTGTGTTCTTTTTCTTTCCTCCCCTCATCCCTCATGTTGTACCACTTCTCTTAACTCACATCACTACCTACCTGAGTAAGACATTCTGGATCGACAGGAACTTCTCAAGGGGTTTAATTTGAAAAAAAATGTCTGTTATTAATTACATATATGCCTGTTTGACCTTACTGGTGCCCCAACTAGCTTTACAATTTTTACCCAAGGAATACTCACTCCAGGCTCAAGATGGCTTTGAAAGTCACGTATATAAGAATGATTTTTAAAAATATAATTATAATTGCACATTAGAATTAGTGTCTCTTAGGTTAGAAGTAAATATTTTATAATTGGTGACTTTTGACTGTGTGGCTCATAACAAACTGGAAAATTCTGAAAAAGATGTGAATAGCAGACTACCTTACCTCCCTTCTGAGAAACCTGTCTGCAATCCAAGAAGCAACAGTTAGAGCTGGATATGGAAAAACAGACCACTTCCAGATTGGGAAAACTGTACGTTAAGGCTGTATATTGTCACCCTGCTTATTTAACTTCTATGCAGAGTACATCATGCAAAATGCTAGGCTGGATGAAGCTCAAGATGGAATCAAGATAACCCAGAGAAATGTCAATAACCTCAGCTGTGCAGGTGATACCACCCTAATGTCAGAAAGCAAAGACAAACTAAAGAGCCTCTTAATGAAGATGAAAGAGCAGAGTGAAAAACCTGGCTTAAAATTCAACATTTAAAAAATGAAGATCATGGAATCATGATAGGACCAATCACTTCATGGCAAATAGGTGGGGAAACAATAGAAACTGACAGATTTTATTCCCTTGGACTCCAAAATCACTGCAGATGTTGACTGCAAGCATGAAATTAAAAAGTGCTTGCTCCTTGGAAGGAAAGCTATGACAAACCAAGATAGCATATTTAAAAGCAGAGACATCATTGCTGACAAAAGTCCATATAGTCAAAGCTATGGCCCAGTAGTCATGTATGGATGGACCATAAAGAAGACTGAGCACCGAAGAATTTATGCTTTCTAACTGTGGTATTGGAAAAGACTCTTGAGAGTTCCTTGGACTGCAGGGAGACCAAACCAGTCAATTCAAAGGGAAATCAATCCTGAATATTCATTGGAAGGACTGATGCTGAAGCTAAAGCTCCAATACTTTGGTCACCTGATGTGAAGAGTTGACTCATTGCAAAAGACCTTGATGCTGGGAAAGATAGAAGGCAGAAGGAGAAGGGGACAACAAAGGACGAGATGGTTGGATGGCATCAGTAAGTCAATGGACAGGAGTTTGAGCAAGCTCCAGGAGATGGTGAAGGACAGGGAAGCCAGGCGTGCTGTAGTCCATGGGGTCACAAAGTGTTGATCACAACTGAGTGACTGAGCAATAACTGGATACCAACTAGAGTTAACATAAGTATTTTACTTCCTGAAAGATAGTCAAGCCAAGGACATCCTGCAGTAAATTGCATTCAGTACCACTAATTTTATCTGTTGAACTTAGCTTCAGCTCTGTTCTTCTAAAAGTTCCATTTACCTATAAAAATAAATAAATCAATAAATATGTTATATATGCATACACACATATCTTGGTAATTGCCTGCTTTTTAAGCAGTTATGCCCTGAATACATAAGAGAGGAAAAATATAAAAAATTAGAGCAAATAATTTTGGCAGCTACATAATAGAAATATGTAATTTTCTAGGCTGGATGAAGCTCAAGATGGAATCAAGATAACCCAGAGAAATGTCAATAACCTCAGCTGTGCAGGTGATACCACCCTAATGTCAGAAAGCAAAGACAAACTAAAGAGCCTCTTAATGAAGATGAAAGAGCAGAGTGAAAAACCTGGCTTAAAATTCAACATTTAAAAAATGAAGATCATGGAATCATGATAGGACCAATCACTTCATGGCAAATAGGTGGGGAAACAATAGAAACTGACAGATTTTATTCCCTTGGACTCCAAAATCACTGCAGATGTTGACTGCAAGCATGAAATTAAAAAGTGCTTGCTCCTTGGAAGGAAAGCTATGACAAACCAAGATAGCATATTTAAAAGCAGAGACATCATTGCTGACAAAAGTCCATATAGTCAAAGCTATGGCCCAGTAGTCATGTATGGATGGACCATAAAGAAGACTGAGCACCGAAGAATTTATGCTTTCTAACTGTGGTATTGGAAAAGACTCTTGAGAGTTCCTTGGACTGCAGGGAGACCAAACCAGTCAATTCAAAGGGAAATCAATCCTGAATATTCATTGGAAGGACTGATGCTGAAGCTAAAGCTCCAATACTTTGGTCACCTGATGTGAAGAGTTGACTCATTGCAAAAGACCTTGATGCTGGGAAAGATAGAAGGCAGAAGGAGAAGGGGACAACAAAGGACGAGATGGTTGGATGGCATCAGTAAGTCAATGGACAGGAGTTTGAGCAAGCTCCAGGAGATGGTGAAGGACAGGGAAGCCAGGCGTGCTGTAGTCCATGGGGTCACAAAGTGTTGATCACAACTGAGTGACTGAGCAATAACTGGATACCAACTAGAGTTAACATAAGTATTTTACTTCCTGAAAGATAGTCAAGCCAAGGACATCCTGCAGTAAATTGCATTCAGTACCACTAATTTTATCTGTTGAACTTAGCTTCAGCTCTGTTCTTCTAAAAGTTCCATTTACCTATAAAAATAAATAAATCAATAAATATGTTATATATGCATACACACATATCTTGGTAATTGCCTGCTTTTTAAGCAGTTATGCCCTGAATACATAAGAGAGGAAAAATATAAAAAATTAGAGCAAATAATTTTGGCAGCTACATAATAGAAATATGTAATTTTGTTCAAAGTACCAAATGGTTGATTTGTTAGTAGTATTGTAAGAAATGGATACCCAGCTAGTAATAAAAATCTGTAACTCAAACCATATACCAAGATGAATAGATACAACATTTATATGTAAAGTATGAGATCTTACTAATACAAGAAGAAAACCTAAGAAAATGTGTAATCTTAAAATAGAGCAGTGCTTTGTAGCTATGACTCCTAATCTGGAGCCCATAGAAGAAAGTAAAACTACGTGAGAAAAATCAGGTAACTACATTACCAAACTTAAATATAATGTCAGGGAGAACTGTTTGCCACTCATATCACAGAAATGTACTAATATTTCTAAGCTGTTCTAGAAATCAAGAAGATAAAAATTAAACCCTTACCAAAAGGCCAGTCATTTAATAAGAGGAGATGATAAAATGGCTTTTTTACATAGGAAATTATGTCCAAATCCTACTCCTAACATCCCTCAGAGTCCTAATAGAAATTCAAATTAAAGCAACACAATTTTTTTCATCTGTTCGATTGATGAACGTCTGTACACCTGTTAAATCTGTTACTGGTATGGTTATTACTAGTAAAATAACACTCTCACGTGTTGCTTCTGAGATTGTAAGTAGTATTTCTTTCTCACATGTTGGGTGCTTACAGCAGATCTGTAAATGTTAAAACTATATGCACAGTTTAACTTAGACATTTCTTCTCCCTGGAAATTAGTTCTGTTTGTACAGAAATTTTCACTCTGACATTATTATAATATTAATTTTTGGGGGTTTGCATAAAACATAAGAAATCCTAGAGTTAACATAAGTATTTTACTTCCTGAAAGATAGTCAAGCCAAGGACATCCTGCAGTAAATTGCATTCAGTACCACTAATTTTATCTGTTGAACTTAGCTTCAGCTCTGTTCTTCTAAAAGTTCCATTTACCTATAAAAATAAATAAATCAATAAATATGTTATATATGCATACACACATATCTTGGTAATTGCCTGCTTTTTAAGCAGTTATGCCCTGAATACATAAGAGAGGAAAAATATAAAAAATTAGAGCAAATAATTTTGGCAGCTACATAATAGAAATATGTAATTTTGTTCAAAGTACCAAATGGTTGATTTGTTAGTAGTATTGTAAGAAATGGATACCCAGCTAGTAATAAAAATCTGTAACTCAAACCATATACCAAGATGAATAGATACAACATTTATATGTAAAGTATGAGATCTTACTAATACAAGAAGAAAACCTAAGAAAATGTGTAATCTTAAAATAGAGCAGTGCTTTGTAGCTATGACTCCTAATCTGGAGCCCATAGAAGAAAGTAAAACTACGTGAGAAAAATCAGGTAACTACATTACCAAACTTAAATATAATGTCAGGGAGAACTGTTTGCCACTCATATCACAGAAATGTACTAATATTTCTAAGCTGTTCTAGAAATCAAGAAGATAAAAATTAAACCCTTACCAAAAGGCCAGTCATTTAATAAGAGGAGATGATAAAATGGCTTTTTTACATAGGAAATTATGTCCAAATCCTACTCCTAACATCCCTCAGAGTCCTAATAGAAATTCAAATTAAAGCAACACAATTTTTTTCATCTGTTCGATTGATGAACGTCTGTACACCTGTTAAATCTGTTACTGGTATGGTTATTACTAGTAAAATAACACTCTCACGTGTTGCTTCTGAGATTGTAAGTAGTATTTCTTTCTCACATGTTGGGTGCTTACAGCAGATCTGTAAATGTTAAAACTATATGCACAGTTTAACTTAGACATTTCTTCTCCCTGGAAATTAGTTCTGTTTGTACAGAAATTTTCACTCTGACATTATTATAATATTAATAGCAGAAACAGATTTGCATAGTGTTTGATGGTTGAAACAATTAACATATGTCCATGCAATGGAAAACTCTCCAATTCTGATAATTTAAATAAATAATAAGGAAGCTATCTGTATAGAGAATTGAAAGACAACCAGACTGTGTTGTTAAAATTCACGTTATGGTCCAGTCCATTAAGTAAATAGCATAATTCAAAAGTGCTGTCCAATAGAATATATCTTGATATGCACATATGTATATAAAGAATCTCTGAAGAATACATATTATTCAAGTCATATGAGGACGTGGGTTTATGAGCAGAGATTAGAAAGAAAATTTTTGCTGTATAATTGTGTATATGTTTTTGATTTATGAATAGCATAAATCTTTTACCCCTCACCCCTCAAAGTAAATTGAATTATAGAAAGGTAGACTAGGGAAAGTACCCCTTTGGTCACTTCAGATAAAAACTTACATTTCTGTAACTTACATTTTAAGTCATCCACACGCTATTAATTTCATTTATTATTTTGGCATGGTGGACCTTTGGGCCTTTGAAGTTTATTGTTTTGAATTTCTTCTCTGGTTTTATTTCATTGAGTTATAAAATAATAGTTCCTGACTGGAACGGGCCCTGAAATTGTTCAACATTTTTCTTTTAGCAGATAGTAAAGTAAGACTCAGAAAGATTGTATTTACATGGTGTCAGAAAGCAGGGTAGTGGGAGAAATAGACTGAATTTTCCGCTTTATAACTTTTAGCCAGTACTTCAATGATGGTAAATTCTGTTACATTGCATTATTGTTTTTTATCTGTTCTATTTAGTTTTAAAAGCTTCCATTTTATTATTTTATAGAAACCTTGATCTGCCTCTTCCTCAAGGACAAAACTATTAGTAAAATGGAACTTTTTGAGAGTTTTAAACAGAAAATCTAGTATCTGTTTTCTTTTAATTTTTCATATGAGAATACTTTGAAAGTATAATGTCTGTAATATTTAACAAAGTCCTAAAAGGTGTTTTCTATGATCAGGAAATTTTATAATTTAAAAAGTGATCAAGTTCTTAATGATGCTTAAGATGGAAGTGTGGACTTTTTTCCTGAAGTCTAAAAATTATCCTAGTTACTTTAGCCTAAAGCTAAAGAGTAATTCACTAGCATTTTTCTTTTTCTTTTTCCTTTTCCTTACTCCTGACAGTTCTGTGTGCTGCCCTTCTTAGAAACCAGCTGTGTCAGCATGTTCATTTCTCTTTGTTCCTCCTTGTCTCTTTTCAAGCAGTTAAGCCTTGTTTCTTTCACTGTAGTTCCTCTTTCAGTAATCCACCTATCTTTGAGCAAGATTGCTAAATATATCTTTATGAAGCACTGCTTTGTGGTATCACTTCCAAACCCAAGAAGCTCCAATGACTCACAGCAGTACAGGCATCATCACATACTTCAGAGACAAATCTTGGTTCAGAACCAATTTATTCAGCATCTAGCCATGTACAAGTTCTGTCTTCCCTCTATTCTTGAAGCTACTCATTCGAGAAACTGGAAGTGTAATTCATTTTCAAGTACTGATTCTACTAGTTGACCAAGAGCAGATGCTTAGTCTCTCTTGCTCCTGTCTCCTTATTTGTGAAATTGGGATGATATATACAGTTACTTTGCTAAATGTTGTTAGGATTAAATAGGGTTCACACATGTAAAATGCTCTAGAAATGTATTTGGCATATAGTAAGTACATATCTTCCTCGAAGACTCAAGGTTGTGTTTAACTCTGTCTCATGTGTAAGCTTCTATTCCTTCTCCTCTCCTGTATTCATATTCTATCCTTCCTTCATAGTACAATTTACATGCCTTCTTTCTGGCAGAGAGATCTCTTTGCCTTTCAACCAGGTACCTAATAGCATTGGACTGCAAATTTCATTTAACCCTTGATCAAATATTTCTCAGGAGAAGAGATCATTTTTTAATCATTTGATTCCATGTAATGTCTAAGTCCTCAGGCTTCTCTCATAAATAGATAGAATGAATAAAGTGACAATGACAGTTTTTTACATGTTATGTCTCTGTCTTATGGACCCAACTTGAAAGAAATTATAACGTTTTATCTCTTTATCATCCTGGCAACCCAAATGAATGTCTTTTTCTTTGTGCCTGATCCTAGATTGGATGTTCCTTGAATACTAGCATTTTTTCAATGGGATTTGTGAGTCGGCTTCATAAGGGTCACCCAGCCACTGAAATTACAGACTTTGTGATATGTCAATATGTTTATTTTCTTTAGGAGAAGTGGTCGGCCCACAAAATACTTTAGTCATTTGTTTTACCCATACACGTGTTTAATATGTCGGGACCAAACTAACACTGTACAACTCTATCAGTCATGGATATTCTGTCATGTTATCTGTGTATATTTTCTTCTCTTCTGTGTTTTCAGTGCACAGTCTACTGCATTTGATGAGTTAAGTATGTAACATTATGATGAATTTGTTACTTGTTATAACTCACAATTTTAATAATCCTTTCTTCCCCTATTTGATGGAATGCAATTAGTGCTTTTAAAACATAATGGTAGTCTGCTGACTTTCAGAATGATGAAGTAAGGAGCCAGCAAAAGGGGTTAAGTATAATTAAAATTTTATCAATTTAATGTCCGCGGAAATTACCCTGAGGGCATAGAGAAAATAGAGAAACACCCATCCAATAATATCTACTGTATCTCTGCAAGAACAGAGAAAGACTGCGATGTTAGAGCATCAGCTAGGTCCACTGCCCCCATTACCACCCAGCTCCATGCTATGGAAACTCTGCGGTGGGTATGAGCATCCAAGACACGAAGGTTCCCTTTCCCCTATAGCTCAGTCCAGAATTATGGCTTCACCCTGAGAGGCCTCTTATGGTTTGTAGTTGCAAGGAATTCATGTTTTCAGTTCTTTGATTTTCAACCTGTCAGTATCTTTTGCTTGTTATTATCTAGCAATATCTCTTTTAATTAGAGTGTTCTTTGTTTTCTATGTGTATCTGTTCCTCCTCCTTTGTCTTCTGTATAAACTAAATGTTTTTACAGGTTCCATTTTATCTTCTCTGTTGACTTTTTATCTGCAAGTACATATCTGTTATATCTTTATGATTGCTTTAGAGTGTGCAGTATAAATCTTTAATGCCAATCTTAACTATTCATCATAGTATCTAACCAGTACTACTATTTTTACCCTTTGCACAATTATCATAATGTATTTTACATCAACATGTCCTATCAACTGCAAAATACATTGCTATTATTCTTTGGTTTAAGAAGACAATACTCTTAAAAATTTTCTACTTACAATTAAAAGCAGATGTTTTCTTATTAATTTTGTTTGATTATCTTATATTTACAGTCAGACATGTTAAAATATGTCATTGTGACTGTGGATTCATCTACTTTTCCTTTGAGTTCTGTATGTTTTCCTGTATGTTAAGGCTATATTATTAAAAGCAGAGATCTTGGTAATTTTAAATATTTCCCTGGGTATTGACTCATTGTTGTTAAATTTTACCCTTTATCTGCATTTAAGGAGTATTGTTCAAAATATACTATATCTGGTATGGCTTCATCAGCTTTTTAGGGAGTGGGAATGAGATTTTTGTATCCATTTATTTTCAAGTTTCTTTGTCCTCCAAGTTAAGGTATAATCTGGGTTTTTTGATTTTTTAAAATTTATGAAGTAAGGAGCCAGCAAAAGGGGTTAAGTATAATTAAAATTTTATCAATTTAATGTCATGAAATTACCCTGAGGGCATAGAGAAAATAGAGAAACACCCATCCAATAATATCTACTGTATCTCTGCAAGAACAGAGAAAGACTGCGATGTTAGAGCATCAGCTAGGTCCACTGCCCCCATTACCACCCAGCTCCATGCTATGGAAACTCTGCGGTGGGTATGAGCATCCAAGACACGAAGGTTCCCTTTCCCCTATAGCTCAGTCCAGAATTATGGCTTCACCCTGAGAGGCCTCTTATGGTTTGTAGTTGCAAGGAATTCATGTTTTCAGTTCTTTGATTTTCAACCTGTCAGTATCTTTTGCTTGTTATTATCTAGCAATATCTCTTTTAATTAGAGTGTTCTTTGTTTTCTATGTGTATCTGTTCCTCCTCCTTTGTCTTCTGTATAAACTAAATGTTTTTACAGGTTCCATTTTATCTTCTCTGTTGACTTTTTATCTGCAAGTACATATCTGTTATATCTTTATGATTGCTTTAGAGTGTGCAGTATAAATCTTTAATGCCAATCTTAACTATTCATCATAGTATCTAACCAGTACTACTATTTTTACCCTTTGCACAATTATCATAATGTATTTTACATCAACATGTCCTATCAACTGCAAAATACATTGCTATTATTCTTTGGTTTAAGAAGACAATACTCTTAAAATTTTCTACTTACAATTAAAAGCAGATGTTTTCTTATTAATTTTGTTTGATTATCTTATATTTACAGTCAGACATGTTAAAATATGTCATTGTGACTGTGGATTCATCTACTTTTCCTTTGAGTTCTGTATGTTTTCCTGTATGTTAAGGCTATATTATTAAAAGCAGAGATCTTGGTAATTTTAAATATTTCCCTGGGTATTGACTCATTGTTGTTAAATTTTACCCTTTATCTGCATTTAAGGGGTATTGTTGAAAATATACTATATCTGATATGGCTTCATCAGCTTTTTAGGGAGTGGGAATGAGATTTTTGTATCCATTTATTTTCAAGTTTCTTTGTCCTCCAAGTTAAGGTATAATCATTAAAAACAGAATATGAGTTTTTAACGTGTGTCTCAATCTTTGTCTGTATTATATACAAGGTGAGTTATTAAAATATTTCTGAAGCAAAAAGAAATGATGAGAGTTTTATCATCACAGAATTAGACTATGGCATTGCTTGAGGCAGGGAATGACTACAGAGAAATCAGAAACTTACTAAAATTAACACATATTTGAGATACTGGTTTCTGGAAAATTATAGAGGCTAGGGAAAAAGTAAACAGGATTTCATTCATGAAGAGGATAGCTGTAAATTTTTTTTCCAGTTTTATTGATATTTACGTGACATATAGCACTATATAAGTTTAAGGTGTATAGTGTAATGACTTCACTTAAATGCACTGTGAAATGATCAGCACAACAAATTATGCGAACCTTTCATTTCATATAGATTAAAAATGAATCGAAAGGATTTTTCTCATATGATGAGAAAGCAAAGGATCTGCTCTCAAAGCAACTTTCCTGTATCATGCAGGAGTATTAGCTATAGTTACCATGTTGTCCACTATAATTTCAGCATTTATGTTTCTTATAACTGTAAGTTCATAATATTTAACCACCCTCATCTAATTCTCTGGTCCTCCACCTCCTTCTGCTGGTAATGACAAGTCTGATGTCTTTTCCTAGGAGGGATTTTTTTTTAATTATTTTTTGAATTGAGATGTAAGTAAGATGATATGATACTTTTTCTTTGTCTGATTTATTTCACTTTAGCATACCTCTCTCAAGGTCCAACAATGTTGTCACAAATGTCAGCATTTCCTTTTGTATACATGAGTAATATTCATAGTATATTTAATGTTTTATTTGAAAAGGGAAGAGGGTTATAGATGTATATAATATGATGGACAAATTTGAAACTGTGTGAAGTGCATTTCTTAAGGGAAAGGTATGACACACACAATTTACAGGCCACTACCACTGTTGAAAAATAGCTGAGAAAATCCTCAACAAAATGCTAGCAAGCCAAACTCCAACCATATGTTAAAAGGTCATGCCCAGTGATCAAGTGGGATTTGTCCAAGGGATGCAAGAATTTTCAGTATCTGCAAATCAATCAGTGTTATACATCTCATTTGCAAACTGAAGAATAAAAACATTATGATCATCTTAAATGCAAGCAAAAGTTTTGATAAAATTCAGCATCCGTTTATTATTACGACTCTTCAGACAGTGGACATAGATAGAACATAGCATAGTCAAAGCTATATGTGGTAAACCCACAGCTAGTTACAGCATATTTGCAAATAGATGGAAAGATACATTGTGCTCTTAGATTGGAATGATCAATACTCTTGATTCTACTCAAGACAGTCTGTAGTTTCATTGAAATACCTATCAAATTACCAATGACTTTTCTTTCACAAAAATCTTTGTAAAAGACCTTGGATAGCCAAAACAATCTTGACAAAGAAGAGGATAGCTGTAAATTTTTTTTCCAGTTTTATTGATATTTACGTGACATATAGCACTATATAAGTTTAAGGTGTATAGTGTAATGACTTCACTTAAATGCACTGTGAAATGATCAGCACAACAAATTATGCGAACCTTTCATTTCATATAGATTAAAAATGAATCGAAAGGATTTTTCTCATATGATGAGAAAGCAAAGGATCTGCTCTCAAAGCAACTTTCCTGTATCATGCAGGAGTATTAGCTATAGTTACCATGTTGTCCACTATAATTTCAGCATTTATGTTTCTTATAACTGTAAGTTCATAATATTTAACCACCCTCATCTAATTCTCTGGTCCTCCACCTCCTTCTGCTGGTAATGACAAGTCTGATGTCTTTTCCTAGGAGGGATTTTTTTTTAATTATTTTTTGAATTGAGATGTAAGTAAGATGATATGATACTTTTTCTTTGTCTGATTTATTTCACTTTAGCATACCTCTCTCAAGGTCCAACAATGTTGTCACAAATGTCAGCATTTCCTTTTGTATACATGAGTAATATTCATAGTATATTTAATGTTTTATTTGAAAAGGGAAGAGGGTTATAGATGTATATAATATGATGGACAAATTTGAAACTGTGTGAAGTGCATTTCTTAAGGGAAAGGTATGACACACACAATTTACAGGCCACTACCACTGTTGAAAAATAGCTGAGAAAATCCTCAACAAAATGCTAGCAAGCCAAACTCCAACCATATGTTAAAAGGTCATGCCCAGTGATCAAGTGGGATTTGTCCAAGGGATGCAAGAATTTTTCAGTATCTGCAAATCAATCAGTGTTATACATCTCATTTGCAAACTGAAGAATAAAAACATTATGATCATCTTAAATGCAAGCAAAAGTTTTGATAAAATTCAGCATCCGTTTATTATTACGACTCTTCAGACAGTGGACATAGATAGAACATAGCATAGTCAAAGCTATATGTGGTAAACCCACAGCTAGTTACAGCATATTTGCAAATAGATGGAAAGATACATTGTGCTCTTAGATTGGAATGATCAATACTCTTGATTCTACTCAAGACAGTCTGTAGTTTCATTGAAATACCTATCAAATTACCAATGACTTTTCTTTCACAAAAATTTTAAGATCTGTTTGAGAATACAAAAGACCTTGGATAGCCAAAACAATCTTGACAAAGAAGAATGGAGCTGGAGGAATCACATTCCCTGATTTCAGACTGTACTGCAAAACTATAGTCATCAAAATGGTATGGCCCTGGCACAGAAATAGTCATATAGATCAATGGAACAGAGTGGAAAGCCCGAAATAAGCCCATTCACTTAATGGTAAATTAGTCTAACAACAACAGAAGCAAGAATACAGAATGGAAAAAGGACAGCCTCATCAATAAATGGTACTGGGAGATCTGGACCACTGCATGTAAAAGAATGAAATAGAGCATTCTCACAGCACTGTAAACAAACTAGAACATTCTCTAACACTGCAACGCATTTCTGTTTTATTTTATTAATTTAAATGAACTCAAAATGGATTAAAGCCCGAAATATTAAGATGAAGACCAGATATTATAAACTCCTAGAGAAGACATAGGTAGAACACTGTTTGATATAAATCTCAGCAATACTTTTTTGGGGGGATCTGTCTCCTAGAGGATTAGGAATTAAAGCAAACAAGCAGGGTCTAATTAAACTTAAATGCCAGAAAGTGAAAGAGAAAGTTATGTTTGACTCTATGCAGCCCCATGGACACGCCATTGAATTGAACCCCGGTCTCCCACATCGTGGGTGGATTCTTTACTGTCTTAAGCCACCAGGGAAGACACAGCAAAGGAAACCATAAACACAATGAAAAGATAACCTGTGGACTCAGAGAAAATATTTGCAAACAAATTTACTAACAAGGGATTTATTTTCAAAATATACAAACAACTTACACACTTTATATTAAAGAAACCCAGTCAAAAAATGGGCAAAATCCATCCAAAGACATTTCTCCGAAGAAGGCATACAGATGGTCAATAAGCACAGGAAAAGATTTTCAATACCATTTATTATTAGAGAAGCAGATCAGAAGTGAGATATGTTACCTTACACTAGTCACAATACCACCATCAAAAAGTCTACACATAATAAATGCTAGAGATTGTGTGGAGAAAAACAACTGTGGGTGGGAATGTAAGTTGCCACTCTGGAGAAAAGTATGCTTTTGTGCGTGCTAAGTTGTTCCAGTTGTGCCTGACTCTTGGTGACCCAATGGACTGTAGCCCACCAGGCTCCTCTGTCCATGGGATTCTCCAGGCAAGAACACTGGAGTGGGATGCCGTGCTCTCCTCCAGGGGATCTTCCTGCCCCAGGGATTGAACCCAAGTCTCTTAGGTCTACTGCATTAACAGACAGGTTCTTTACCACTAGTTTGACCTGGGAAACCTGGACAGCAGTGTGCACATTCCTTTAAAAACTAAACATAGAGTGAAAATATGACCTGACAATTCCACTCCTGGGTGTATATCCAGAGAAAACTCTTATTTGGAAAAGATACATGGACCACAGTGTTCTTAACAGTACTATTTACAATAGCCAATACGTAGAAGCAGCCTAATTGTCCATAGACAGATAGGTAGATAAAGAAAATCTGTGTTTGTGTCTGTGTGTCTAATTGGATATTTGTTGTTGTCTTAGTTGCTAAGTCATGGCTGACTCTTTTGCGACCCCGTGGACTGTAGCCTGCCAGGCTTCTCTCTCCATGGGATTTCCCAGGCAAAAATACTGAAATGCATTGCCATTTTCTTCTGCAGGGTATTTGCCTAACCCAAGGATCAAACTCATATCTTCTGCATTGTCAGGTGGATTCTTTGCCCCTGAACCACCGTGGAATCCCATAGTGGAGTATTACTCAGTCATCAAAAGCAATGCCGTTTCCAGCAACATGAGTACACCTAGAGTTTATCATATTAAGTGAAGTATGTCAGACAGAGAAAGACAGATATCACATGATCTCATTTATCTGTGGGATCAAAAACAATCATATAAATGAACTTATTTACAGAACAGAAATAGGCTCACAAATGTAGAAACAAGGTTGACAAAGGAGAAACCTTAGAGTGGAGATAAATCAGCCCACAGGAAAATTGATTTTCAATACCATTTATTATTAGAGAAGCAGATCAGAAGTGAGATATGTTACCTTACACTAGTCACAATACCACCATCAAAAGTCTACACATAATAAATGCTAGAGATTGTGTGGAGAAAAACAACTGTGGGTGGGAATGTAAGTTGCCACTCTGGAGAAAAGTATGCTTTTGTGCGTGCTAAGTTGTTCCAGTTGTGCCTGACTCTTGGTGACCCAATGGACTGTAGCCCACCAGGCTCCTCTGTCCATGGGATTCTCCAGGCAAGAACACTGGAGTGGGATGCCGTGCTCTCCTCCAGGGGATCTTCCTGCCCCAGGGATTGAACCCAAGTCTCTTAGGTCTACTGCATTAACAGACAGGTTCTTTACCACTAGTTTGACCTGGGAAACCTGGACAGCAGTGTGCACATTCCTTTAAAAACTAAACATAGAGTGAAAATATGACCTGACAATTCCACTCCTGGGTGTATATCCAGAGAAAACTCTTATTTGGAAAAGATACATGGACCACAGTGTTCTTAACAGTACTATTTACAATAGCCAATACGTAGAAGCAGCCTAATTGTCCATAGACAGATAGGTAGATAAAGAAAATCTGTGTTTGTGTCTGTGTGTCTAATTGGATATTTGTTGTTGTCTTAGTTGCTAAGTCATGGCTGACTCTTTTGCGACCCCGTGGACTGTAGCCTGCCAGGCTTCTCTCTCCATGGGATTTCCCAGGCAAAAATACTGAAATGCATTGCCATTTTCTTCTGCAGGGTATTTGCCTAACCCAAGGATCAAACTCATATCTTCTGCATTGTCAGGTGGATTCTTTGCCCCTGAACCACCGTGGAATCCCATAGTGGAGTATTACTCAGTCATCAAAAGCAATGCCGTTTCCAGCAACATGAGTACACCTAGAGTTTATCATATTAAGTGAAGTATGTCAGACAGAGAAAGACAGATATCACATGATCTCATTTATCTGTGGGATCAAAAACAATCATATAAATGAACTTATTTACAGAACAGAAATAGGCTCACAAATGTAGAAACAAGGTTGACAAAGGAGAAACCTGGGGATGAGGAGTGGAGATAAATCAGGAGGGCAGAATTAACATATACACACAAATATATATAATATAGGATCTACTGTATAGCACAGGGAATTGTACTCAATATCTTATAATAACCTATATGGAAAACTAAGCATATATATATATATATATATATATATATATATATATATATATACAGAAACACTTTGCTGTACATTTGAAAATAACATTGTAAATTAACTGTTATCCAATACAAAATAAGTGATGTAAGAGAAACCTCTGAACAATTAAAGGAAGGAATCAGGTTACAGGAGCACCTGGATAGCTTATAAAATCACTAGGTAGCTAACATTGTCAAATGCTCTAGAATCTTATTAAACTGTGTTCCTAGAACAAGCAGCTTTAGATTCACCTAGGAACTTTGTCAGAGTCTGTATTTTTTAAAAATTGCAGAGTGATACTGCCTTGCCTTTTTGCATATTAGGATTACTCGGGGGAACCTTTTACAACCCCATTGTGCAGGTTATATATAACCTCAGACCAAAGTAAAGTCCGTAGGTTAGAGACTCAAGAGTCAGTATGTTTGAAACTCCCCAGGTGGTCCTCTTGTCAGCCAATGTTGAGATCTAGTGATATTGAGACTCAGAAGAAGATGAGAATTGGTCTAGACAGTTAAGAGCAAAAAGAATGGGGAGGATTTTGGAGGCTGGAGTCTAGTCTTTGTTCTTTTTTTGAGAGATAATCGTTTATTCTTTGTGAAATCAGTTTGCTCTTCAGAGCAAAGAGTTTTAGAACATAAGAGATTAGGAAGCTTCTAGGGTGAAGAAGCTTCCCTGGTAGATTCAATCTATAAAGAATCCGCCTGCTATGCAGGAGACCTGTGTTTGATCCCTGGGTCAGGAAGATCCCCTGGAGAGGAGAATGGCTTCCAACCCCAGTATTCGTGCCTAGAAAATTCCAGAGATAGAGGAACCTTGTGGGCTACAGTCCATGGGGTCCTAAGGAGTCAGCCTCAGCTATTCTCTGAGCACGCGTGCACTTGGTGTAATTAAAACTATTTTATTTCCGTCTACCTTTGGCCATAGTCAGTATAAAATTCCACTTACTTCATGAATGCATTGCCTCACCTGTTTTTGTGACATGAATATTACACAGAAGAAAGGCTTAGAGAGAACAAGAATATTGAGTCAACACCAGATACTAATCAGAAAATGACACTGACTTCATATGGAGATATACTCAATAGTGAAATGGCCAGGAGAGATTTTACAGAGCACTGAAAGAAATAAAATGAGAATATTAAAGTTGCATCTAAATCATGAAAAGAGAAAAAATAACTATTCTTGTCTGTTTAAGGAGGAAAAAGCAAATGGAAGTGGGGAAAGTGTATTGTTGGATTCCACATTAGGGATCTATGAGGAATATCTGTTAGGAGCACCTGGATAGCTTATAAAATCACTAGGTAGCTAACATTGTCAAATGCTCTAGAATCTTATTAAACTGTGTTCCTAGAACAAGCAGCTTTAGATTCACCTAGGAACTTTGTCAGAGTCTGTATTTTTTAAAAATTGCAGAGTGATACTGCCTTGCCTTTTTGCATATTAGGATTACTCGGGGGAACCTTTTACAACCCCATTGTGCAGGTTATATATAACCTCAGACCAAAGTAAAGTCCGTAGGTTAGAGACTCAAGAGTCAGTATGTTTGAAACTCCCCAGGTGGTCCTCTTGTCAGCCAATGTTGAGATCTAGTGATATTGAGACTCAGAAGAAGATGAGAATTGGTCTAGACAGTTAAGAGCAAAAAGAATGGGGAGGATTTTGGAGGCTGGAGTCTAGTCTTTGTTCTTTTTTTGAGAGATAATCGTTTATTCTTTGTGAAATCAGTTTGCTCTTCAGAGCAAAGAGTTTTAGAACATAAGAGATTAGGAAGCTTCTAGGGTGAAGAAGCTTCCCTGGTAGATTCAATCTATAAAGAATCCGCCTGCTATGCAGGAGACCTGTGTTTGATCCCTGGGTCAGGAAGATCCCCTGGAGAGGAGAATGGCTTCCAACCCCAGTATTCGTGCCTAGAAAATTCCAGAGATAGAGGAACCTTGTGGGCTACAGTCCATGGGGTCCTAAGGAGTCAGCCTCAGCTATTCTCTGAGCACGCGTGCACTTGGTGTAATTAAAACTATTTTATTTCCGTCTACCTTTGGCCATAGTCAGTATAAAATTCCACTTACTTCATGAATGCATTGCCTCACCTGTTTTTGTGACATGAATATTACACAGAAGAAAGGCTTAGAGAGAACAAGAATATTGAGTCAACACCAGATACTAATCAGAAAATGACACTGACTTCATATGGAGATATACTCAATAGTGAAATGGCCAGGAGAGATTTTACAGAGCACTGAAAGAAATAAAATGAGAATATTAAAGTTGCATCTAAATCATGAAAAGAGAAAAAATAACTATTCTTGTCTGTTTAAGGAGGAAAAAGCAAATGGAAGTGGGGAAAGTGTATTGTTGGATTCCACATTAGGGATCTATGAGGAATATCTGTTAGGAC
Source organism: Tragulus kanchil (assembly GCA_022376925.1). Lineage (NCBI taxonomy): Eukaryota > Metazoa > Chordata > Mammalia > Artiodactyla > Tragulidae > Tragulus > Tragulus kanchil. Next base: position 89,163,149 of record JAIOJX010000024.1, on the reverse strand, counting down.
ATGGAAAAAGAAGGAAAGAATTCACAGATCAGGGGGAGAAGTAATCCGTTAAGATATTACTAGAGAACTTTCAAAGCACCATTGAGCTTCTGTTTGCTACTAGACACATACATTTCTGGAGGAATAGATGCGTGATGCTGATACTTTCTCCATCTGAGCTCTGCAGCCTCTAGGGAATGGAGAGCTAGGTGAAGGTACGTAGGAAAGCAGTGGTGGCCACTGTTGATCGCCCTGGAGGACCTAATTGTGGAAAGGTGTAAGGATTGCATGGAAGTGGCTGACCATCCATTTTAGGGGAAACACTGGTAGCTAAAAATGAGCCAAAAAGTTGAGTGAATTAGAAGGCACTGAAGTTTGAAGTGTCTGATGGATGCAGAGGAGGAAATGTGTTATTTTGCGAAGTGTCGTTGTTCTGTCTCCCAGTCATGTCTGATTCATCGTGACCCCATGGACTGCAGCATTCCAAGGCTCCCCATCCCTCCTCATCTCCCAGAGTTTGCCAAAGTTTATGTCCATTGCATCGCTGAGGCTGTCCAGCCGGCTGTCTTATCCTCTGATGCTCTCTTCCCCCCGCCCTCAGTCTCTCCCAGCATCAGAGACTTTTCTGATGAGTCATCTGTTCGGACTTTGTGAAGTATGAGGATGAAAATATGTGTGAATATATTTTCACATATTTTCTCCAAGGAAAATATATTCCTCGGATAGGAATATAGTATGAGATGTCAAGTTCCCAAGGGGCTACCCAGGTGGCACTAGTGTTAGAATCCACCTGCTGATGCAGAAGAGAGAGGAGACGCGGATTTGATACCTGGCCTGGGAAGACCGTGGAGGAGGAAATGGCAACTGCTTCAGTATTCTAGCCTGGAAAATCCCATGCACTGAGGAGCCTGGTGGGCTAAGGTCCATGGGGCCACAGAGAATCGGACACCACTGATGGACTAAGCAACAGCAGCAGTCATGTTACCAAAGCTTGGTTGTGTACGGCATAGGAGACTGATGGTAGAGTGAATATTAGCATAAATGGCTTGTAGGAAAGAAAGATTTTCAACCAGGATGCTGAAGTATCACAGAGTGATTATTAAAGTTAGTATAGATGTTTGCAAATGTGGGATGAAAGAGAAGCACCTTCTGGAACTTGTCAAGGAGAGAGGAAATGGACCCTCCATCTCTGTAAATGGAAGTCACTTAAGCCTAAAAAAACACAAAAGTTTTGTCTGTTTTACAAATGAAGACACCACAGCTCAGAGAAATTAAGTAAAATGAATGTTTGGTTCTCATTCCCTGTGCAGAATGTTAACTCTGTGAGGGCTGTGGTCTCTCATTTTCCCCTGGTACATCCCTGATTCATGTTTGGTACTCATCCTGTTAAATTCAGGATTTCCCAGTCAGCTGCTACTGTAGAACCTTGACTCCACTAAGAGAAGTGCTGTTTTACGGATACTTACAATTTCAGGTGTTACATAAAGCAGAAAAGTTATTTTGCGAAGTGTCGTTGTTCTGTCTCCCAGTCATGTCTGATTCATCGTGACCCCATGGACTGCAGCATTCCAAGGCTCCCCATCCCTCCTCATCTCCCAGAGTTTGCCAAAGTTTATGTCCATTGCATCGCTGAGGCTGTCCAGCCGGCTGTCTTATCCTCTGATGCTCTCTTCCCCCCGCCCTCAGTCTCTCCCAGCATCAGAGACTTTTCTGATGAGTCATCTGTTCGGACTTTGTGAAGTATGAGGATGAAAATATGTGTGAATATATTTTCACATATTTTCTCCAAGGAAAATATATTCCTCGGATAGGAATATAGTATGAGATGTCAAGTTCCCAAGGGGCTACCCAGGTGGCACTAGTGTTAGAATCCACCTGCTGATGCAGAAGAGAGAGGAGACGCGGATTTGATACCTGGCCTGGGAAGACCGTGGAGGAGGAAATGGCAACTGCTTCAGTATTCTAGCCTGGAAAATCCCATGCACTGAGGAGCCTGGTGGGCTAAGGTCCATGGGGCCACAGAGAATCGGACACCACTGATGGACTAAGCAACAGCAGCAGTCATGTTACCAAAGCTTGGTTGTGTACGGCATAGGAGACTGATGGTAGAGTGAATATTAGCATAAATGGCTTGTAGGAAAGAAAGATTTTCAACCAGGATGCTGAAGTATCACAGAGTGATTATTAAAGTTAGTATAGATGTTTGCAAATGTGGGATGAAAGAGAAGCACCTTCTGGAACTTGTCAAGGAGAGAGGAAATGGACCCTCCATCTCTGTAAATGGAAGTCACTTAAGCCTAAAAAAACACAAAAGTTTTGTCTGTTTTACAAATGAAGACACCACAGCTCAGAGAAATTAAGTAAAATGAATGTTTGGTTCTCATTCCCTGTGCAGAATGTTAACTCTGTGAGGGCTGTGGTCTCTCATTTTTCCCCTGGTACATCCCTGATTCATGTTTGGTACTCATCCTGTTAAATTCAGGATTTCCCAGTCAGCTAGCTGCTACTGTAGAACCTTGACTCCACTAAGAGAAGTGCTGTTTTACGGATACTTACAATTTCAGGTGTTACATACAGATAGACAACAGAATAGGTAAGACTAACTGCCATATTTTCTATCCACATAGCAAGTCTTGTGAATAATTATTATAACACAGGGAATCTCATCTTCTATTTGAACCATTTCCTACGACTAAAGCCTAAACCATGGTTATACGGTGAACGTAGTGGCCATACCTTACAGAAAGTAATTTATAAAGAGGATTAAGGATTCTCTTGGGAATAAGATTCCAGGTCCATATACGTTCAACCAAAGCCGTTAGTGATTGAACGGGAGTTTCTGATCTAGTAGGGGAACCTTGACCCGTCCCCAGATCACCTGCAGAGATCCATGTGTCCTTTTGGAAGAGAGGAAGTCTGCTGTACTAAATGGTATAATGGTCAGAAAAATGAGTCACGTGGTGAGACTAAAGTCCCTCAACTCTTTAGACACAGATCATCAAAATGAGCCATTATTGGGAAGGCTTAGGGCAATAGGGAAGAGTTGAGCTTAGCACACTGTCTTGAAGTCTGATGTCCCAGATTGACCCGTGGACCAGCAGTTTCAGCACCATTTGGGAACATTAAGGAACATAGAACCTCAAGTCCCACCCCAGGCTGGCTGATTGAGAAACTTGTTTAACAAGCTTGCCACTTTATAGGTGGGAATGTCTGGTCCAGCAGTCAGTTGAAGTGGAACCTAATAGAATGCTGGCTCTGTCAGGGAGAACAGACTTGCCCATGAGTCAATGTTAGATTTATTATATGATTCTCTACTTATTTGGTAGATGGATAAAGAGGCAATGTGTGGAAGATCTCACATGCCGTGGAGCAGCTGGACCAATGTGTCCAATTGCGAGCCAGCGCTCTGGAGCGCACGCGCCCAGAGCCGATGCTCTGCAGTGAGAGAGGCCACTGCAGTGGGAGGCCCACACAGGCCGAAGAACAAAGGATGGATGAACATAAATATACAAATAAAAGAGTCATGATGGGGGGAAGATTATTACAATGATTTCCCTTTTCAGTATATTGCTTCCATTAAAACTGAGTGGTCGTCAGAGCCATGACAGTAAGACAGTGTTCTTTTCCAGCAAAAGTGTTTTCTTTTTTTAAAAGGGCAGCAGCAACAACAGGTATTTTTCCTTGTCATCTTTCCTTTGGGAGAATGGCTATTTATAAATACTTGTCTAGAATACTGTGCATATTTCTCAGAGTAAATGCCCCAGATTTCATGATCAATTCATGGTGAAAGTCCTTGGGAATTAGTACACTGTCTCCTCCAGAGATGATGTTGCCACACAGGATAGTAGATGTCATAGTGCTTTATCAGCATTATTGTGACTTTAACTTTGATAGGATTCTCTTGGGAATAAGATTCCATATACGTTCAACCAAAGCCGTTAGTGATTGAACGGGAGTTTCTGATCTAGTAGGGGAACCTTGACCCGTCCCCAGATCACCTGCAGAGATCCATGTGTCCTTTTGGAAGAGAGGAAGTCTGCTGTACTAAATGGTATAATGGTCAGAAAAATGAGTCACGTGGTGAGACTAAAGTCCCTCAACTCTTTAGACACAGATCATCAAAATGAGCCATTATTGGGAAGGCTTAGGGCAATAGGGAAGAGTTGAGCTTAGCACACTGTCTTGAAGTCTGATGTCCCAGATTGACCCGTGGACCAGCAGTTTCAGCACCATTTGGGAACATTAAGGAACATAGAACCTCAAGTCCCACCCCAGGCTGGCTGATTGAGAAACTTGTTTAACAAGCTTGCCACTTTATAGGTGGGAATGTCTGGTCCAGCAGTCAGTTGAAGTGGAACCTAATAGAATGCTGGCTCTGTCAGGGAGAACAGACTTGCCCATGAGTCAATGTTAGATTTATTATATGATTCTCTACTTATTTGGTAGATGGATAAAGAGGCAATGTGTGGAAGATCTCACATGCCGTGGAGCAGCTGGACCAATGTGTCCAATTGCGAGCCAGCGCTCTGGAGCGCACGCGCCCAGAGCCGATGCTCTGCAGTGAGAGAGGCCACTGCAGTGGGAGGCCCACACAGGCCGAAGAACAAAGGATGGATGAACATAAATATACAAATAAAAGAGTCATGATGGGGGGAAGATTATTACAATGATTTCCCTTTTCAGTATATTGCTTCCATTAAAACTGAGTGGTCGTCAGAGCCATGACAGTAAGACAGTGTTCTTTTCCAGCAAAAGTGTTTTCTTTTTTTAAAAGGGCAGCAGCAACAACAGGTATTTTTCCTTGTCATCTTTCCTTTGGGAGAATGGCTATTTATAAATACTTGTCTAGAATACTGTGCATATTTCTCAGAGTAAATGCCCCAGATTTCATGATCAATTCATGGTGAAAGTCCTTGGGAATTAGTACACTGTCTCCTCCAGAGATGATGTTGCCACACAGGATAGTAGATGTCATAGTGCTTTATCAGCATTATTGTGACTTTAACTTTTTTTTTTTTTTTTTACACAACCTGATAGTTCAGAGTTTTACCTTCAGAGGACTTTGACCTTCATGTATTTTGATTTCTTCATTAAAATTGGAGATGCATATCCTGTGCCTTGTAACACACTGCAAACAATATCTAAGTCACTCTTTGACTTTTCAGAATACATATTAATAACTCTTGTTGTTCAGTCACTAAATTAGGTCTGACTGTTTGCGACCCCGTGAACTGTAGCACACCAGGCTCCTCTGTCCTCCACTGTCTCCCAGAGTTTGCTCACATTCATTCCCATTGAGTTGGTGATGCGGTCTAGCCACCTCATCCTCAGCTGCCTGCTTCTCCTTTAGCCTCCAGTTTTTCCCAGCGACAGAGTCCTTTCCAGCGACTCAGCTCTTTGCATCAGATGGCCAGAGTATTAGAGCTTCAGCTTCCGCCTCAGTCCTGATGAATATTCAGGGCTGATTTCATTTACAGTTGACTGGTGTGCTCTTCTGCCTGTCCAAGGGATGCCAGACTGCTCCAGCACCACCGCTGGAAACCATCAGTTCTTCGACACTCAGCCTTTTATGGTCTGACTCTCACATTTGTGCCTGAGTACTGGAAAATCCACAGCTTTGACTATACGAACCTTTGAGACATGATTTTTACCTAAAATAAAGCTCAGTGTGGAATGTCTCTCCTATTGTAGTGCTTTCTCCTCTGCTCAATTCCCAGTCTTCTCTAGGAAGCAGGAGACAAAGAAGGCACCTGATTTGGAGGTTGTATCTCTGTTTTACTTACTTACATGCAAATGACTGGTACTGTTCTATTCTCTGGGGAATACAGAAGGCACATCTTTTCAGTATTTTGATATAAGAAAACTGCTGCCTTTTAAGATTTGACTCTCCTGAGGACAAATTTGTATTTTTCTCAATGTTTCTGTTTGCCCTATGCTTATAGTTAGCCTGTGCTGGTGATGACATTACTTTATCCTCAGGGTAATCAAGGATTGGATAGTCTTGTTTGTTTGTTTGGGAAGAGAAGTATTTCCAAATTTGACTCTCCTTGAAGCCAGACTTAATATTTAACTCCTTGTTTTTCTAGTACTAGACGAAACCCTAATTATACATGGAGTTAAGAGTAATTTATATCATTTTTTAAAATATCTCTTTTGTCCCCACAGCAAATGGGGTGACTTCTTCCAAGCAGTGTGGCGTGTGTTTGCTCTATGGATAAAATTTATTTAACAGCTATCTCCATAGTTGTCATTAAAGTCTGGCGATTGATGACTCATATGGATGTGGGAAATCCAGACATCGGACTAGTTTGGCCACGAGGCTGCGTGATATGTATGTGGTTCCTAGAGCCCAAAACTTTGAGGAACATTCACATTGAGAAGTGGTATCTTAGGAGGCATTTTAGCATCAAGTTGGCCCACAAGGCCAACTTGTGTCTGGTTGAAATTATAATCAGTATATCTGCTCTTTGTCATTTGAATTGGAAGAGGTTCTATTTTCACCTGAACACTACCATTGAAAAACTTCCTCTTTATGTAGAGTAATTTCATACATTCTCTACCTTTCTGATTCATTTGTATATAATGTTTTGTACCCCTTTTCATGTTATGAGATTATTCCTGGAAGCCAGTCTTCAAATGTTTTAAACACTCATGTTGATTTTCTGTTTGAGTAAATCTGAGGTAATTTTTGTGCTCCTTGAACTAGTCTTCATCATGGCTAGAAACCGTTTCTAATCTGCTGGATGTCATGGTACATTAAACCATGAAATGTCTGATGATTGATCTATCGTGAAGTCTGTCTTATTTTAGAGATCAATTTGTGTACCAGCATGAATAGGTAGTATATAGATATGTTTAAGAGGAGATCTTTAAAAAAATTGGTTCATATGGTTGTAGAAGCCAAGGCCCATGGTCTGCCGACTGCAAGGTGCAGAGCCAGGAAAGCTGTTGGTGTAATTCAGTCTTGGCTCAAAAGTCTGAGAATCAGGCGGCTGATGGCCCAAGTTCAGGTCTGAGTCTAAAAAACCAAGAACTTGGGGCGCCCGTGTCTGAGGGCAGAAAAAAGTGGGGGTCTTCAGTTCAAGCTGAGAGATTTCATTTGCCCTCCTTCCACGTTTTTGTCATGTTAGAGTTTGAAATGGACTAAGTAATGTCTGCTCACATTGGGGAGGACCGTGTACTTTACTCTGTTCACCAGTTCCAAAGTTAATTTCTTCTGGAAGCAACCTTACAGATATACACAGGAATAACATTTTATCAGCTCTCTTGGTGTCCCTTTGCACAGTCATGTTAACCCCAAAAAGTAACCATCACAGGTCCACCCCTGGCCAGCTTGGCACCTGTATGCATCGCCTTACACCATGCTTAATCTCCAAATAAGAACAAGATCATAATTTCACCTAACATGATATGACTATCCTCATACAACTGAAAACACTAATCCGTGCCCTCAGGTGAGGATGTAAACTCCTTCAGTGAAGCTTATCCTGTGACTTGAATATTATGATGTAAACTTAACAATACTTAAGTACTGATACAAAGTGAGCACAATTTATGTTACGTGAGAAGGGAATAATAGGAGAAAGAAAACCCAAAAGTTGTTTGCTGAATTGTGTATTACCATATATACACACAAACATTCACAACAAAATGAGGAGGGAATACTCATGATAATTCATCACCCTTTTTTAATGGTCACGTGGTTTTTATAACTGCTTTCTTCCGTTATCCATTCTGTTATGCCTTCAGCAAGCACCTCCAATGGTTGTGATTAATCACATAATGGGTGATCCATTCTTGCAGGATTGGGCTGTTGGGAAAATTAGGTTGTTGTAGTTTTCCATTGACGGCTAGAAACCGTTTCTAATCTGCTGGATGTCATGGTACATTAAACCATGAAATGTCTGATGATTGATCTATCGTGAAGTCTGTCTTATTTTAGAGATCAATTTGTGTACCAGCATGAATAGGTAGTATATAGATATGTTTAAGAGGAGATCTTTAAAAAAATTGGTTCATATGGTTGTAGAAGCCAAGGCCCATGGTCTGCCGACTGCAAGGTGCAGAGCCAGGAAAGCTGTTGGTGTAATTCAGTCTTGGCTCAAAAGTCTGAGAATCAGGCGGCTGATGGCCCAAGTTCAGGTCTGAGTCTAAAAAACCAAGAACTTGGGGCGCCCGTGTCTGAGGGCAGAAAAAAGTGGGGGTCTTCAGTTCAAGCTGAGAGATTTCATTTGCCCTCCTTCCACGTTTTTGTCATGTTAGAGTTTGAAATGGACTAAGTAATGTCTGCTCACATTGGGGAGGACCGTGTACTTTACTCTGTTCACCAGTTCCAAAGTTAATTTCTTCTGGAAGCAACCTTACAGATATACACAGGAATAACATTTTATCAGCTCTCTTGGTGTCCCTTTGCACAGTCATGTTAACCCCAAAAAGTAACCATCACAGGTCCACCCCTGGCCAGCTTGGCACCTGTATGCATCGCCTTACACCATGCTTAATCTCCAAATAAGAACAAGATCATAATTTCACCTAACATGATATGACTATCCTCATACAACTGAAAACACTAATCCGTGCCCTCAGGTGAGGATGTAAACTCCTTCAGTGAAGCTTATCCTGTGACTTGAATATTATGATGTAAACTTAACAATACTTAAGTACTGATACAAAGTGAGCACAATTTATGTTACGTGAGAAGGGAATAATAGGAGAAAGAAAACCCAAAAGTTGTTTGCTGAATTGTGTATTACCATATATACACACAAACATTCACAACAAAATGAGGAGGGAATACTCATGATAATTCATCACCCTTTTTTAATGGTCACGTGGTTTTTATAACTGCTTTCTTCCGTTATCCATTCTGTTATGCCTTCAGCAAGCACCTCCAATGGTTGTGATTAATCACATAATGGGTGATCCATTCTTGCAGGATTGGGCTGTTGGGAAAATTAGGTTGTTGTAGTTTTCCATTGACCATGATCACAGATCATGATAATACTAAGAAACATTCTAAGAGATCTCCTGTACACAGACATGCTCTTTCTTACCTCTACTGAGGAGTTCAAGGTCGCCTTGGATTCATGATCATTCACCCCAGACAACACTACACCTCCTTTCCTTGCTTGATTCCGAGGCATGAGGAGGTAAAAATTGACAGGTAGCAGCCTTAACTTCCAGTTCTGTGGAATCATTGTTGCATCTCCTGGTGGAAGCGTTTTTTTTTTTTTTTTTTTTTCTGAAACTAGGGTCTCTAGGCTAATAGAGCATAAAGTCTTGGGAACAGGAACCAAAATGTTGTCTAGTGGGTCACTAGAGATAATAGTCAATGGTGCCATTTCTGTTTCTACCCTGTGATTCTCGGACCTGTAAATTCTGTCTGTGGGAGAGGCGGTGCCTGGTGTTGGGCCGTTGATTTGAAGCATATAGATTATATGCTGCCTCCTGGAGAAATCTGCCCCAGTATCGCCACCTCCTCACTCCTGCTATCTCCCATGGGACCAGTCTTAGTTTAAGGTTGAATTGTTTCCTAACACTAAAGTATTCCTGGGGAAAGTCATCTAACTTTAAACATTTTTTTTTGTTGGACAAAACAGGAGAGTTTTTCTTTTAATAGGACTTAATGCTCATGGTAACAATATGAAGCAGAGAGTGTGTCTGGTTTGCTCATCATTCCAACCTAGTCAGCCCCATTATTTAGCCTAAAAGTTTCTACCCTGAGAGTATGATCTTCTATATTCTGTATTCAGGGAGATCACATCTCCACAGGAAGTGCATGAATGACATTACATTTGAAAAAGAAGGCTGTGGGCCAGCAGTGACCGGAATAGATCTTTCCAGATGACTTGGATTCATTGCATTTCTTTGGATTTAAGTGAAGAGTACTCTCTTATTCTCTGTATATGGGGGCTATCTGTAGAGGTCAGCAGCCATGCCTACGTTATAATTTTTCCCATTCTGTTATGCCTTCAGCAAGCACCTCCAATGGTTGTGATTAATCACATAATGGGTGATCCATTCTTGCAGGATTGGGCTGTTGGGAAAATTAGGTTGTTGTAGTTTTCCATTGACCATGATCACAGATCATGATAATACTAAGAAACATTCTAAGAGATCTCCTGTACACAGACATGCTCTTTCTTACCTCTACTGAGGAGTTCAAGGTCGCCTTGGATTCATGATCATTCACCCCAGACAACACTACACCTCCTTTCCTTGCTTGATTCCGAGGCATGAGGAGGTAAAAATTGACAGGTAGCAGCCTTAACTTCCAGTTCTGTGGAATCATTGTTGCATCTCCTGGTGGAAGCGTTTTTTTTTTTTTTTTTTTTGTCTGAAACTAGGGTCTCTAGGCTAATAGAGCATAAAGTCTTGGGAACAGGAACCAAAATGTTGTCTAGTGGGTCACTAGAGATAATAGTCAATGGTGCCATTTCTGTTTCTACCCTGTGATTCTCGGACCTGTAAATTCTGTCTGTGGGAGAGGCGGTGCCTGGTGTTGGGCCGTTGATTTGAAGCATATAGATTATATGCTGCCTCCTGGAGAAATCTGCCCCAGTATCGCCACCTCCTCACTCCTGCTATCTCCCATGGGACCAGTCTTAGTTTAAGGTTGAATTGTTTCCTAACACTAAAGTATTCCTGGGGAAAGTCATCTAACTTTAAACATTTTTTTTTGTTGGACAAAACAGGAGAGTTTTTCTTTTAATAGGACTTAATGCTCATGGTAACAATATGAAGCAGAGAGTGTGTCTGGTTTGCTCATCATTCCAACCTAGTCAGCCCCATTATTTAGCCTAAAAGTTTCTACCCTGAGAGTATGATCTTCTATATTCTGTATTCAGGGAGATCACATCTCCACAGGAAGTGCATGAATGACATTACATTTGAAAAAGAAGGCTGTGGGCCAGCAGTGACCGGAATAGATCTTTCCAGATGACTTGGATTCATTGCATTTCTTTGGATTTAAGTGAAGAGTACTCTCTTATTCTCTGTATATGGGGGCTATCTGTAGAGGTCAGCAGCCATGCCTATCTTTTGGGGTATTATTTGCAATTTCCAGAGTAGCCATGTAAATTTCCTGTCTTCCATTTTAATGCCTTGTCTCAGTCCTGTGCATCTAGTACTATATTCTGGACCAAACCTCCACTGAGAATTTTACCTTCGTTTTCTAGACTTACTGTTATACTTGATACAATTTTCTTTGTGCTTACGTACAAAATAGTGTCACACACTTTACCAGTTGCTAGGGGTGCTTCTTATTCTCTGTGCTTTTTTAAAAAGGAATTCATCATTAATGCTTAAGTTTGTTTCCTAGGCTTCTATCCACTGTCCATATTTAAGACAAGGCTTCTTTTAACAGACTCACTGCTTGGGGTGATTGTCAGATGTCGTATCCGTTGTGAAGTATGAAGGCTCTTGCCACTTTCCTGTGAGTTCCTCAGTTATGTACACATCAGGGAATAGGTGTTCTAAAAATATTTTAGGAGAGGAAATAAAGAGGATACCTATTATGTTAGCTGGAATATATGATGCATCTCTAGAGAAATAAGGTGATTGCAAGTAATTAGGTTTATGCCTTCTATCTGCTCATGATTCAAATGCTCATAAAGAATGAAGGCTAAATATGAGGTATATATTGTTGAAGTGATATATGCAGGGCAGTCAGCCGCATGTATTGTCCATTAATTATAAGGATAAGTTGTTATGGAGCTTAACTAGTGTACTTGTTTCTAGAAGCATTTTAAAGTATTAAACTATATCATTTTTCAAAAGGAGAAAGCAGCCATTTTTCTTTCAAATTTACTAATATAATTGCAAATGGGTCTCAAAATCTATTTGGTTAAAATGTAAATAAATAAATAAATAAACAAAACCAAAACAGCATAACACACCATTCAAAGCAGCAGCTGTGGCCTCGGTTTCTTTTGTGGAGACTGTAGAGATACTAATTTCATTATAGTTGCCAGTTCTTTCAAAATATCGTATTCTAGACTGTGAAAATTCTTGAGGCAACTAAGGTAATTTTTTGCTTATTTAGGAATAAAACGAATATAGTTTGAATTTAATAACCTGACATAAAAATTATACATGTTATTTTGCATCATAACATACCTTTGGTAATCATTTTGAAATAGCCATTAGTATTTTGCTGATAATTCCTACATAATTTTCATACACACACACATACACACAAACAACAGTGATAGTAATAAATAAGCCATTGCATTGATGCCTTTTAAAATGTAATAATATCTCTTTTTTCCCCTTCTTTGCTGAGCTCTACTTTATCTACATCAGACTCTATCCCTACCCCAGGTTATCTGTGACAATATGCTTATAATTTCATATGTCTCACCATGCTTATATACACACACACACACACACACACATATATATATGTGTATGTTGGGTTTACATATTTAGTGTAAATGATCTTTCTGTAGTCTATGCAGTTATTTTTTCTGTATTCTACAAGTGTTTTTCATATCTATGAAGTGTATCAAATCTCTATACTTATAGATATAAATGATCACTGTGAGCTTTTATAAACCTGGGTTAATAGTATACATGTTCATTATTTAAGCAAATCTTGTAGAACCCCTCCATGTCAGTTACTTTACCTCCAACTAATTTCTTTTAATTCTTCACATAATAAATATGGTATTATTTATTCATCCATATACTTATTGATATCAATTACTGATATTTCCTTTTTCTGTTTATTTTTCCGACTACAAGCATATTAAAACAAAAATCATGTACTTTATCCTTAAATCCTTGAGTTCTTTTTGTTTTTCTTGAATAGGAATAGATTCCCTGGAGATGAGTTTTCAGATCAAAGCATCTGTTATTAGTATCCATTGGGTTTCTAAAAAGGCTATCAAAACTCACAGTCCTCTAGCGGTATACAAGTATGCCCTCAGAGTCAGGTCATCTGCTGTTGTTATCAGTTGTTTCAATTTTTGTCAGTCTGATGGAGATTATCTAATGCTTTATTGTAAATTTGAGTTTGTGCATCTCTTCACATACTTATTGGCTGTCCATTTTATTTTTATATGAATTATTATTGATCAGAGCTAGATACAGCTGTATTAAAAGACACAGTCAACATAATAGTGCAGTGAGCCATAAAGATGGTTGATTCTCTTTGTTATAAAAGAGATCTAGAATAGACATTGCAAATATGGTGGTTTCCTGCTGTGACCTGGGTTCCAGGTCCACCCTGTGCTTTGCCATGCTGTTCCGCTTGGCTTACTTTCATCGACTGGAACTTCAGCAATTGAATTCCAGACACACTTAAGCAGGAAGAAGAGGAGTTGAGTCCTTGTTCCTTCCCTTTAAAGTAAGTCTTTCTTATATGTATTACAATGGTTTGAAAAGAACCACTGCAGTTTGCAAAATGTAGTTCTTTATACTTGTGACTGGATGCCTGGTATAAAGGCAGGATTTGTTGCTAAGGAAGAAGGCAAGGATGTATATTAGGAAGCCACAGGCATCTCTGCCACCCATACCCTTTCCTAAATTGCTACTGTATTATCTTTTTTATTAATTAAAAAATGTCTTTTATTGACGTATAATTGATTTGCAGTGTTGTGTTAATTTATGTTGTATGGCAGAATGATTCAATTAGGCATATATACACATTCCTTTTCATATTTTTTATCATGGTTATCCATAATAAATATGGTATTATTTATTTTCTTTCCATAATACTTTTTTTTTTTTTTGGTATTATTTATTCATCCATATACTTATTGATATCAATTACTGATATTTCCTTTTTCTGTTTATTTTTCCGACTACAAGCATATTAAAACAAAAATCATGTACTTTATCCTTAAATCCTTGAGTTCTTTTTGTTTTTCTTGAATAGGAATAGATTCCCTGGAGATGAGTTTTCAGATCAAAGCATCTGTTATTAGTATCCATTGGGTTTCTAAAAAGGCTATCAAAACTCACAGTCCTCTAGCGGTATACAAGTATGCCCTCAGAGTCAGGTCATCTGCTGTTGTTATCAGTTGTTTCAATTTTTGTCAGTCTGATGGAGATTATCTAATGCTTTATTGTAAATTTGAGTTTGTGCATCTCTTCACATACTTATTGGCTGTCCATTTTATTTTTATATGAATTATTATTGATCAGAGCTAGATACAGCTGTATTAAAAGACACAGTCAACATAATAGTGCAGTGAGCCATAAAGATGGTTGATTCTCTTTGTTATAAAAGAGATCTAGAATAGACATTGCAAATATGGTGGTTTCCTGCTGTGACCTGGGTTCCAGGTCCACCCTGTGCTTTGCCATGCTGTTCCGCTTGGCTTACTTTCATCGACTGGAACTTCAGCAATTGAATTCCAGACACACTTAAGCAGGAAGAAGAGGAGTTGAGTCCTTGTTCCTTCCCTTTAAAGTAAGTCTTTCTTATATGTATTACAATGGTTTGAAAAGAACCACTGCAGTTTGCAAAATGTAGTTCTTTATACTTGTGACTGGATGCCTGGTATAAAGGCAGGATTTGTTGCTAAGGAAGAAGGCAAGGATGTATATTAGGAAGCCACAGGCATCTCTGCCACCCATACCCTTTCCTAAATTGCTACTGTATTATCTTTTTTATTAATTAAAAAATGTCTTTTATTGACGTATAATTGATTTGCAGTGTTGTGTTAATTTATGTTGTATGGCAGAATGATTCAATTAGGCATATATACACATTCCTTTTCATATTTTTTTATCATGGTTATCCATAGGATATTGAATATGGTTCTGTGTGCTATACAGTAGGGTCTTGTTGTTTATCCACTTTGTAAATACTGTTTGCAGCAGCTAACTTCAGGCTTCCATTCTCTATGTCTGTGAGTCTGTTTCTGTTTTGTTGGTAAGTACATTTGTTTGTGTCATATTTTAGATTCCACATATAAATGACGTCATTTGGTGTTTGTCTTTCTCTTTCTGACGTACTTCACTTAGTCTGATCATCTCTGTGAAGTGAAAGCCACTCAGTCGCATTTGACTCTTTGCAACCCATGGACAACCCATAGAATTCTCCAGGCAGGAATACTGGGGTGGGTAGCCATTCCCCTCTCCCGGGGATCTTCCCCACCCAGGGATCAAACCCAGGTCTCCCACATTTCAGACAGATTCTTTACCAGCGGAGCCACCAGGGAAGCCCAAGAATGCTGGCATGGGTAGCCTATCCCTTCTCCAGAGGGTCTTCCCAACCCAGGAATTGAACTGAGGCCTTCTGTGTAGCAGATGGATTGTTTACCAGCTGATCTATAAGGGAAACCCATGATTATCTCTGGGCCCATCCATATTGCTGCAAATGGTATTACTTCAGTCATTTTATGCAGAGTTATATTCCATTGTATGTATGTACCACATCTTCTTTATCCATTCATCTGTTGGTGAACATTTAGATTGTTTCCATGTCCTGGCTATTATGAATACTGCTGCTCTGAACATAGGGATGCATGTATCTCATAAAACTATTAGCAAATGTAAATACATGAAAAGAACCACTGCAGTTTGCAAAATGTAGTTCTTTATACTTGTGACTGGATGCCTGGTATAAAGGCAGGATTTGTTGCTAAGGAAGAAGGCAAGGATGTATATTAGGAAGCCACAGGCATCTCTGCCACCCATACCCTTTCCTAAATTGCTACTGTATTATCTTTTTTATTAATTAAAAAATGTCTTTTATTGACGTATAATTGATTTGCAGTGTTGTGTTAATTTATGTTGTATGGCAGAATGATTCAATTAGGCATATATACACATTCCTTTTCATATTTTTTTATCATGGTTATCCATAGGATATTGAATATGGTTCTGTGTGCTATACAGTAGGGTCTTGTTGTTTATCCACTTTGTAAATACTGTTTGCAGCAGCTAACTTCAGGCTTCCATTCTCTATGTCTGTGAGTCTGTTTCTGTTTTGTTGGTAAGTACATTTGTTTGTGTCATATTTTAGATTCCACATATAAATGACGTCATTTGGTGTTTGTCTTTCTCTTTCTGACGTACTTCACTTAGTCTGATCATCTCTGTGAAGTGAAAGCCACTCAGTCGCATTTGACTCTTTGCAACCCATGGACAACCCATAGAATTCTCCAGGCAGGAATACTGGGGTGGGTAGCCATTCCCCTCTCCCGGGGATCTTCCCCACCCAGGGATCAAACCCAGGTCTCCCACATTTCAGACAGATTCTTTACCAGCGGAGCCACCAGGGAAGCCCAAGAATGCTGGCATGGGTAGCCTATCCCTTCTCCAGAGGGGTCTTCCCAACCCAGGAATTGAACTGAGGCCTTCTGTGTAGCAGATGGATTGTTTACCAGCTGATCTATAAGGGAAACCCATGATTATCTCTGGGCCCATCCATATTGCTGCAAATGGTATTACTTCAGTCATTTTATGCAGAGTTATATTCCATTGTATGTATGTACCACATCTTCTTTATCCATTCATCTGTTGGTGAACATTTAGATTGTTTCCATGTCCTGGCTATTATGAATACTGCTGCTCTGAACATAGGGATGCATGTATCTCATAAAACTATTAGCAAATGAAATCTACCAATACATGAAAAGATCTTTTCTATTAATTTTAAGGTATTACCTTGGCACCTACATTTGCAAATATTAATTGATATATAGAATTTATTTATAAAATAGTTTAATGCATACTATCTTTAATTTGTATGTGGTCAAATAAGTCCTTTTCCTCGAAGTTTTTTGTATTGGTTAGGAGCTCTTCCCAAATCATTGAATGTACATGGTTATATAAAGTTTTTCTAAGGCTACTATTGTTTTATTCTGCATATTTAAGTTATAATCCATAGGTACATATATTTATAAATTTTTTCATACCTGTCAAACATATCTAAGGGTAGTTAAAGGGTCTAAATTATCCTTTTTCTTAATAGATGCTGGATATGTTACCATTAGGGGTTAAAATGATACAATTCATCATCTTTTTTCTCATTGAATTAAAGTATCACCCTTGCCATTTATTCTCTTTTCATGTATTTGAAATCTACTTCTAGACTTTCTCTTCTTACCTATTTCCTATTCTTTTGTCAATATCATAGTCATCTGAGATTTCAATTTTTTGGAGTTGGCAAATTACAGTACATGGGTCAGGTTAAGCACTCTGCCTATTTTTGTAAATCAGTTTTTATTGGAACAAGATTATGCCCATTCATTTCTGTGTCATCTGTGATTCTCTTGTGTTGCATTAAGAGAGTTGAGTAGTTGTGACAGAGATAGTATTTCCACAGGACCTAAAATATTAACTTTTTTTCCACAGAAACGTGTGCTGGTCCCTAAAGAACTAATTGGATGGCACTTCCAAAAGATTTATGATCTACACGTGTTAACTGTTTTGGGAAATAAATAAGATGGCATATAAATACTAATGCAAAGTATATAGTTAATAGAAACAGTGTTTTTGACACTGAAAAAGACTATCAGTTAAGTAGAGGACTGGACAGTAAAACATTTCATATTAATACTTATTTTCCATTATTGATAAAGTTGTTATTTTACAGGTAAAGATCCCTAGTGGGGAATCGTATTATATTATATTTTAATCATCTTCTTTATCCATTCATCTGTTGGTGAACATTTAGATTGTTTCCATGTCCTGGCTATTATGAATACTGCTGCTCTGAACATAGGGATGCATGTATCTCATAAAACTATTAGCAAATGAAATCTACCAATACATGAAAAGATCTTTTCTATTAATTTTAAGGTATTACCTTGGCACCTACATTTGCAAATATTAATTGATATATAGAATTTATTTATAAAATAGTTTAATGCATACTATCTTTAATTTGTATGTGGTCAAATAAGTCCTTTTCCTCGAAGTTTTTTGTATTGGTTAGGAGCTCTTCCCAAATCATTGAATGTACATGGTTATATAAAGTTTTTCTAAGGCTACTATTGTTTTATTCTGCATATTTAAGTTATAATCCATAGGTACATATATTTATAAATTTTTTCATACCTGTCAAACATATCTAAGGGTAGTTAAAGGGTCTAAATTATCCTTTTTCTTAATAGATGCTGGATATGTTACCATTAGGGGTTAAAATGATACAATTCATCATCTTTTTTCTCATTGAATTAAAGTATCACCCTTGCCATTTATTCTCTTTTCATGTATTTGAAATCTACTTCTAGACTTTCTCTTCTTACCTATTTCCTATTCTTTTGTCAATATCATAGTCATCTGAGATTTCAATTTTTTGGAGTTGGCAAATTACAGTACATGGGTCAGGTTAAGCACTCTGCCTATTTTTGTAAATCAGTTTTTATTGGAACAAGATTATGCCCATTCATTTCTGTGTCATCTGTGATTCTCTTGTGTTGCATTAAGAGAGTTGAGTAGTTGTGACAGAGATAGTATTTCCACAGGACCTAAAATATTAACTTTTTTTCCACAGAAACGTGTGCTGGTCCCTAAAGAACTAATTGGATGGCACTTCCAAAAGATTTATGATCTACACGTGTTAACTGTTTTGGGAAATAAATAAGATGGCATATAAATACTAATGCAAAGTATATAGTTAATAGAAACAGTGTTTTTGACACTGAAAAAGACTATCAGTTAAGTAGAGGACTGGACAGTAAAACATTTCATATTAATACTTATTTTCCATTATTGATAAAGTTGTTATTTTACAGGTAAAGATCCCTAGTGGGGAATCGTATTATATTATATTTTAATATTTGTGTTTTTTTTCCAAATACACACTTAAAATAATTGAAAGAACTGTATGATGAACCTCTAAGTAGAAAATACTCACTTTTAATAATTATTACCAAATGGCTAATATCATTTCATTTACCCACCTTATCTCTTTTTACAACCTTAATTTTTTAAAAACTAACCCCAACATCATATTGTTTCATCTGTAAATGCTTGAGCATGCATTGTTAAAGGTTTTAACAAATTCTCGTTACTATTATCACACCTAAAAAATACCATTAATTTATTTATATAATCAAATATTTAGTTTTTAAATGTTCATATTTGCATCATAAGTTTTTTTCATGATTAATTCCTTCTAAGTAAGATTCAAAGGTGTTCCACAAATTGCAGCTAGTTGCTATGATCTTCAGGCAGTGAATTCTTGTTCTCCCTTTTCCTCTTTGGAATGAATTAAGTGAAGACACTAGGCTGACTTGTACTTTGTAGATTCCCCACATTATGGATTTTGTTGGCTGTCACCTGTTCCACATATTTTTCTGTTGTCTGTGTTTTCTGTAGACAGATAGAAATAGATTTGGATAAGATTTAGAGTTAACATTTTTTTTTTTCAGCAGTATTCTTCATTGATTGTGCTATGTATTACACTTGATTTTATCCGGAAGTACACAATGTCTGGGTTTCTCGTATGAGCTCTCAAGTACTGTGGACACATGTGTTACACCGTCAGCTATCAGCTAGTCACTATATTTTGTTCATCATTATGGAATATTCCATAAGTGCTTACAAAGTGGTGATATTTTATCATTTTTTCATCTATTAGCTGAAAATCAAGAAAGTAAAATTATCCTCAATTATCTGTTACACTTAGGCACAGTTCTTGCAGAGAAAAAGGAAAATAGATACTTGGTTCTTTCCCTTTGTTTGCCAGTTGTCCCAATATTTTGGTTTTCTAGCATCCTCTAAAAATAATCAGTGTGGGTTTTTTTTTTTTTTTTTTTGGTTATCATTAGATTAATTTATTTCTTTAAGTATTGTAATACTTAAATTATCCCAAATTTTACTAGTAACAGCTCTTCTTGTTACTTAAATCTTTTTTTTTAATTTGGCCTCTTTACTGATTTTTTTATCCATTTATTTTCGCTCATCTTTATTCTTTGACCTGTGTGGGCTGCCAATTGCAGTGGCGTCTCTCCTTGCACAGCTCTGACTCTGGACACATACACTCCAGAGCATTGGCTCAGTAATTAGGCACACCCGCCCAGCCACTCTGCAGCACATGGAATCTTTCCGGGCCAGGGATCGAACTGGTGCCCCTTGCACTGCATGGCAGACTCTTTACTCACTGGATCAACAGGGAAGTCCCTGAAATCCTTTTAATTATTACACCTCAGTGGTCTTCTCTGCTTATCTGTTAAATGTGGTGATCCAGACTCCTCCTGCATATTTCTGGAACCACACTGAAATTCCTGTGCATTTCTGAGGACTTAGAATTTGAAATAATTTTTCATTTTTCACATTGTTTTATAAATGTATCAATGAGAAAATATTTCATATGCTGATTTGCTCATTAATGAATCTCATTTCTCATATTTTGCACTGACTAGTTTACAAATTGTGAAAGAAGTATTTTATACCTATTAAAAATCTCTTTTTATCTCTTTTTTTTTTATGGCACTGACTATTGTGTTGAATTTCTTTTAGGAAAGTAAGTGTCCTTTGCTTTGCTATATCTATCAAGGAATGAGTATAGCATAGGATGCATCTTACATTTTACTGTCATTTATAAAGAACCTTTTTGTCAAGTACTGTGGACACATGTGTTACACCGTCAGCTATCAGCGAGTCACTACATTTTGTTCATCATTATGGAATATTCCATAAGTGCTTACAAAGTGGTGATATTTTATCATTTTTTCATCTATTAGCTGAAAATCAAGAAAGTAAAATTATCCTCAATTATCTGTTACACTTAGGCACAGTTCTTGCAGAGAAAAAGGAAAATAGATACTTGGTTCTTTCCCTTTGTTTGCCAGTTGTCCCAATATTTTGGTTTTCTAGCATCCTCTAAAAATAATCAGTGTGGGTTTTTTTTTTTTTTTTTTGGTTATCATTAGATTAATTTATTTCTTTAAGTATTGTAATACTTAAATTATCCCAAATTTGACTAGTAACAGCTCTTCTTGTTACTTAAATCTTTTTTTTTTTTTTAATTTGGCCTCTTTACTGATTTTTTTATCCATTTATTTTCGCTCATCTTTATTCTTTGACCTGTGTGGGCTGCCAATTGCAGTGGCGTCTCTCCTTGCACAGCTCTGACTCTGGACACATACACTCCAGAGCATTGGCTCAGTAATTAGGCACACCCGCCCAGCCACTCTGCAGCACATGGAATCTTTCCGGGCCAGGGATCGAACTGGTGCCCCTTGCACTGCATGGCAGACTCTTTACTCACTGGATCAACAGGGAAGTCCCTGAAATCCTTTTAATTATTACACCTCAGTGGTCTTCTCTGCTTATCTGTTAAATGTGGTGATCCAGACTCCTCCTGCATATTTCTGGAACCACACTGAAATTCCTGTGCATTTCTGAGGACTTAGAATTTGAAATAATTTTTCATTTTTCACATTGTTTTATAAATGTATCAATGAGAAAATATTTCATATGCTGATTTGCTCATTAATGAATCTCATTTCTCATATTTTGCACTGACTAGTTTACAAATTGTGAAAGAAGTATTTTATACCTATTAAAAATCTCTTTTTATCTCTTTTTTTTTTATGGCACTGACTATTGTGTTGAATTTCTTTTAGGAAAGTAAGTGTCCTTTGCTTTGCTATATCTATCAAGGAATGAGTATAGCATAGGATGCATCTTACATTTTACTGTCATTTATAGAATGAACTATAATGATTCTTAATTCTGAAAAGTACTCAAAATAACAATTGGAAATGCATATTTAAATTTTGCTCATGAGTTTCTGTCAGAAGGGAAGACCAGATAACCTGAAAAAATATCTTACTGGAAATAATCAAAAGTGCTGATTGAATATGACACATATGCATGTACACACACACACAAAGCTTTCAGGAAACTAATGGACACTGACTAAAGATTCAAAATGAAGTGAAATAGGAACCTTGAGAAGTAGGAAACTTATCAACTAGTTGGTTGCTTTTGGGAAAAATTTGAGCTTCCATTTCTGGATGAGTCCATATGGTGCAGGGGACAGGAGACAAAGCCAGGACACATATATGATAGGGTGACTCATAGGAGATGCCAGTCTAAAACCAGAGTCCTAGGGAGTAACGTGCTCAGTGACTAAGAAAGTGACTAAGATGCTTTACAGAGAAAGTCTCCAGAATATCAAGCACTTTCTGCCTTGAATTTATTGTTTGAGCTGCAAGAGATATGCAGATAAATATTTAACATTTCTCCTGAGAGTTTAAAACCTCAAAATATCTCATACGTAAGATAGATCTGTGGTCTGACTTTATCATACTTCTGGTTCCAGGCAATCTCTAACCAGAAATTATTTTCATAATTAGTTCTTGGTTGGTAGTACTTTAGACAACTAGTAGAAGTTATCATAGTTTCTCTCTAAAGAAACCATACTTAAAAACAGGGTTGACTTTCACCATTAACATTTCATAGTTTAAATAAATGAACTTCTATGAGATAGTGAGACAATGCAGAATAGAAACAAAATAGAAATAGAACTACTATGAGATAGTAGAACTACTTTGAGATAGTAGAACTACTTTGAGATAGTAGAACCAAGCAGAATAGAAACAAATAAAAAACAAAATCAGACTCTCACTGTTTCCATAGTTCCAGAATATAAAAATCAGTGTTTACACATGTAAATGTGTGTGTGTGTGTGTGTGTGTATAAATACATGTGTGTATATCCAGATATTCAAGAAGGAATACAAGGTCTACAGACAAATCCACACAAATATGAAGACTTTAGTTGGTAAGAGTTATTTTTGCAGATTAGTGGGGAAAGAGTGGATTATTAATAATGCTTTAGGAACCATGGATTACACATCTGAAAATATTTGAAATTTGTGACTACATTATTCACAAGTCAGTTCCAGTTGGAGCAGAGACATAAGTGTGCAAAAGCATATCTTTTAAAAATTTGAAGTAAATAATAATGGAGAAGCTTTATGATATGAAAATATTTCAGCAATACAGTAACAATCAACAATGAAGCAAAATGTACCACCACACAGAACAACACTGAGAAATTTGACTCCTGTAAAATTAAGGTTTTTTAAATGTAGACATTTTGTAAAGCACAAAGATAAGCCATAAACTTGTCTTCATTAAATTGTACTTGATATATGTATCTGTGTATATAACTGACAAAAGATTAGTATCAAGAATATGTGAAAAATCTCCCATATACAGATGAAGGTCTTCAGAATCATCCTATAAAATGGTCAAAGGCATAAATAAAAACATAATTTCTGGAAGAGGAAGTAAGAATGATAATACAACTATAAAAATATATGAAATATTACTGGTAATCAGAAATGCAAATTAAAAACAAAGTGAGAAAATATTTCAGATATCTCCTATTGACAAACCCTGAAACATCCATAGATCATGTTGGTCGAGCACATAGAACGACACTTAAACTTTTGCCTGCTGGTGAGAGGTGAACTGGTACAGTCTCTTTGAAGCAGCTTGCTGTTTCTTCCTAAGTTTGAATATGTGCATACCTTATAATCTGATCATTTCAACTATAGAGATATAATTCTAGAGAAGCTCTTCTGAATGAGGATAAGGAGGTAAGAGCATTCATGACTATGTTTCTAATCATAGAAAAAGTCAGAATATGGTACGTCCCTGGTGGTCCAGTTGCTAGGACTTTGCCTTCCAGTACAGGAGGTGTGCGTTCAATTTCTGTTCAGGGAGAGAGATGCCACATGCCTTGGGGTAAAAAAAATAAAATGTAAAACTGAAACAATATTGTAACATATTCAATAAAGACTTAAAAAAACGGTCCGTATCAAAAAAAAAAAAAAAAAACTCAAAAAACTAAAAAAGCAAAAATGTCAGAGTAATCAAATGTCTAGTGACAGAACAACGAATATGTAAATTGCAGTGCATTTATTCAGGACATACTGTACATCAGTGAAAATGAGCTGTAAGTAAATGCATAAATGTCCAAAGTTCATGTGTAATAGAACTGGAATTTAATTGCTTTATGTGTATGAGATATAGAATGGGGGAGAGCTGGGCATGAGGGCCATATTATTCTTAATATTTAGATAGTATGTGATTGGGTGATTGTTTGTGTTTTTAATTGCCTACATATATTTGGTGATACCCCTTCTTGAGGATTTGCATTAAATCAAGAGCTTTGCCAGTATGGCATCAATATATTATTGATTTGTCTAATGGCAGAGCCTACAACATAATAATTGACACATAAATATCATTTTTAAATAGTTATTTATCCTTATTATTTATAACCATATATGTATGTATGATCTGACAAAAGATTAGTATCAAGAATATGTGAAAAATCTCCCATATCAGATGAAGGTCTTCAGAATCATCCTATAAAATGGTCAAAGGCATAAATAAAAACATAATTTCTGGAAGAGGAAGTAAGAATGATAATACAACTATAAAAATATATGAAATATTACTGGTAATCAGAAATGCAAATTAAAACAAAGTGAGAAAATATTTCAGATATCTCCTATTGACAAACCCTGAAACATCCATAGATCATGTTGGTCGAGCACATAGAACGACACTTAAACTTTTGCCTGCTGGTGAGAGGTGAACTGGTACAGTCTCTTTGAAGCAGCTTGCTGTTTCTTCCTAAGTTTGAATATGTGCATACCTTATAATCTGATCATTTCAACTATAGAGATATAATTCTAGAGAAGCTCTTCTGAATGAGGATAAGGAGGTAAGAGCATTCATGACTATGTTTCTAATCATAGAAAAAGTCAGAATATGGTACGTCCCTGGTGGTCCAGTTGCTAGGACTTTGCCTTCCAGTACAGGAGGTGTGCGTTCAATTTCTGTTCAGGGAGAGAGATGCCACATGCCTTGGGGTAAAAAAAATAAAATGTAAAACTGAAACAATATTGTAACATATTCAATAAAGACTTAAAAAAACGGTCCGTATCAAAAAAAAAAAAAAAAAAAAAAAACTCAAAAAACTAAAAAAGCAAAAATGTCAGAGTAATCAAATGTCTAGTGACAGAACAACGAATATGTAAATTGCAGTGCATTTATTCAGGACATACTGTACATCAGTGAAAATGAGCTGTAAGTAAATGCATAAATGTCCAAAGTTCATGTGTAATAGAACTGGAATTTAATTGCTTTATGTGTATGAGATATAGAATGGGGGAGAGCTGGGCATGAGGGCCATATTATTCTTAATATTTAGATAGTATGTGATTGGGTGATTGTTTGTGTTTTTAATTGCCTACATATATTTGGTGATACCCCTTCTTGAGGATTTGCATTAAATCAAGAGCTTTGCCAGTATGGCATCAATATATTATTGATTTGTCTAATGGCAGAGCCTACAACATAATAATTGACACATAAATATCATTTTTAAATAGTTATTTATCCTTATTATTTATAACCATATATGTATGTATGATCATATTAATAAGTATATATCAATATATAGATTTTATATATTAATAAATATATTAATATACAACACATGAATATATGTTAATATACTAATAAGACTTGTTAATGTATTTTTATTTCTAAATTATTTCTGGATAACAGTTTCAGGACAACTTAAAACATTGATCTAGGGCTTCCCCTGGTGGTCCAGTGGGTAAGGACACCGCCTTGCAGTGCAAGGGGCTTCGGTTCTATCCCTGGCCTGGGAAGATCCCACGTGCTGCGGAGCAGCTGGACCGATGTGTCCAATTACCGAGCCGGAGCTCTGGAGCGCATGCGCCCAGAGCCGGAGCTCTGCGGCGATGGACGCCACCGCGATGGGAGGCCCACGGGAGCCGGGGAACAAAGGCGGATGAGAATGGAGAAATGAAAGACCAATAGAAGTGGCCCGCCCGCTCCCCTCCCTCCCCAACCCGACTCCTGCCCAAAATAAATAAATAAATAAATCTTTAAAAAAAAAAAAAAAGAAAGAAAAAAAAAAAAGAACATTGATCTATAGGCTTAATAGTATTATAACATCATGAGATTGTGATTTTTTCCAGAGTGATATGCATAAAGTAAAAGAGAGTAGGATTAAATTTCCCTCTTTGCCGTAATGAACTATTGGTTTTTTATTCTAAAAGAAATTTAATTTAGATTGGATAGACATTTGTTATTTTCTAAGATGTAAGGACAATAGTATTTTAGAATTTTTTGGTTTACTTTCTAAGATGGAAGGAGCAGTATTTTAGAATTTTTTGGTCCAATGTGCTAATTATCATCATTATTTCTCAGAGCTTTTCACAGTGTTACCCTCATATATTTGTCACACTTCACCAAACAGACTGTTAGTGGAGTTATATGACATATTATTGGGAAAGTTACATAGAGACAGTCAGATTTTCAAGATTCTTAAACTCATGCATTATATACCCACAAATGGAAGGAAATTATACATTAAATAATGGCAGAGCCTACTAATAATTGACACATAAATATCATTTTTAAATAGTTATTTATCCTTATTATTTATAACCATATATGTATGTATGATCATATTAATAAGTATATATCAATATATAGATTTTATATATTAATAAATATATTAATATACAACACATGAATATATGTTAATATACTAATAAGACTTGTTAATGTATTTTTATTTCTAAATTATTTCTGGATAACAGTTTCAGGACAACTTAAAACATTGATCTAGGGCTTCCCCTGGTGGTCCAGTGGGTAAGGACACCGCCTTGCAGTGCAAGGGGCTTCGGTTCTATCCCTGGCCTGGGAAGATCCCACGTGCTGCGGAGCAGCTGGACCGATGTGTCCAATTACCGAGCCGGAGCTCTGGAGCGCATGCGCCCAGAGCCGGAGCTCTGCGGCGATGGACGCCACCGCGATGGGAGGCCCACGGGAGCCGGGGAACAAAGGCGGATGAGAATGGAGAAATGAAAGACCAATAGAAGTGGCCCGCCCGCTCCCCTCCCTCCCCAACCCGACTCCTGCCCAAAATAAATAAATAAATAAATCTTTAAAAAAAAAAAAAAAAAAAAAAAAAGAACATTGATCTATAGGCTTAATAGTATTATAACATCATGAGATTGTGATTTTTTCCAGAGTGATATGCATAAAGTAAAAGAGAGTAGGATTAAATTTCCCTCTTTGCCGTAATGAACTATTGGTTTTTTATTCTAAAAGAAATTTAATTTAGATTGGATAGACATTTGTTATTTTCTAAGATGTAAGGACAATAGTATTTTAGAATTTTTTGGTTTACTTTCTAAGATGGAAGGAGCAGTATTTTAGAATTTTTTGGTCCAATGTGCTAATTATCATCATTATTTCTCAGAGCTTTTCACAGTGTTACCCTCATATATTTGTCACACTTCACCAAACAGACTGTTAGTGGAGTTATATGACATATTATTGGGAAAGTTACATAGAGACAGTCAGATTTTCAAGATTCTTAAACTCATGCATTATATACCCACAAATGGAAGGAAATTATACATTAAATAATGCAGTGACATGAAGAGAATGAAGAATAAACAAAAGAGAAGACATCCCCCAAATCTAGTTCTTACCCTAATAACTAGTTCCTCATTACCCTTCTAAAATGGTTTGCGTAAAAATCAAAGAGGAGTTCTTCTAAGAACAGATACTGTCCTCTGACCTGAGTCATCAGAACATTCTTTCCTCTAGTCAGTCAGGTGGAATGTTTATCTGACTTTATGCTGGGTCTTATATTAGGCTTATAGTGTAGGGATCAGAATGGCTTTCATGGCTCCATACCAAAGGTCAGAATGCCACTCTTCCTCTCTGGTCGTTATTACCCTCCTCCTTTCACAAAAGCAACTTCCATCATATCTCACATTTGGTCTTAATTGCAGGTGGGGACTATTCTTTCAGAAGCAATTGCGTTTACAATCTTCCTGGGTTCCTGTTCAGGTGCCTTCCTGAGTTTCCTCCTTCAGGTCGTAGGCCTCAGTGAAATTTTTATCCTGATGAAATTCGCTTTTCCGAGTTCTCTTTTCTCCCTCATTCTTTTGACCTTTGTTTTTTGTCATACCAATGTATCTCTTAAACCCTGTTCTCTTTTATTTATACCTATCGCTCTGGAAAAAATCAGTGTCGTGATGCCAGTGATCATTTTCTGACTCTTTTCCATGATACTGTTTCTTAAGCTTATAGATTAGTGTTTGAAGTGTCTGTGACTATCAAAAAGAATGAAAATGGTAACAGTGATGAATTAGCAGTTCTGGACATTATGATTATCCTCCCCACTCCTCAGCCACTTTTCACTGTACCCTGCCTAGTCATCCTAAGTGAACATATTTCATCTTCCTTCTTGCAGTGATAAACTCAGAAATGGTTCAGAATAGGCTTAGGTGGATCAATGGAGGGCAGATTTGCTGGGCACATGTGAAACACAATATTCTTATGTTTGAGAACTATGAAAATGATGGTTTTCTATCTCATGCCCTCATATATTTGTCACACTTCACCAAACAGACTGTTAGTGGAGTTATATGACATATTATTGGGAAAGTTACATAGAGACAGTCAGATTTTCAAGATTCTTAAACTCATGCATTATATACCCACAAATGGAAGGAAATTATACATTAAATAATGCAGTGACATGAAGAGAATGAAGAATAAACAAAAGAGAAGACATCCCCCAAATCTAGTTCTTACCCTAATAACTAGTTCCTCATTACCCTTCTAAAATGGTTTGCGTAAAAATCAAAGAGGAGTTCTTCTAAGAACAGATACTGTCCTCTGACCTGAGTCATCAGAACATTCTTTCCTCTAGTCAGTCAGGTGGAATGTTTATCTGACTTTATGCTGGGTCTTATATTAGGCTTATAGTGTAGGGATCAGAATGGCTTTCATGGCTCCATACCAAAGGTCAGAATGCCACTCTTCCTCTCTGGTCGTTATTACCCTCCTCCTTTCACAAAAGCAACTTCCATCATATCTCACATTTGGTCTTAATTGCAGGTGGGGACTATTCTTTCAGAAGCAATTGCGTTTACAATCTTCCTGGGTTCCTGTTCAGGTGCCTTCCTGAGTTTCCTCCTTCAGGTCGTAGGCCTCAGTGAAATTTTTATCCTGATGAAATTCGCTTTTCCGAGTTCTCTTTTCTCCCTCATTCTTTTGACCTTTGTTTTTTGTCATACCAATGTATCTCTTAAACCCTGTTCTCTTTTATTTATACCTATCGCTCTGGAAAAAATCAGTGTCGTGATGCCAGTGATCATTTTCTGACTCTTTTCCATGATACTGTTTCTTAAGCTTATAGATTAGTGTTTGAAGTGTCTGTGACTATCAAAAAGAATGAAAATGGTAACAGTGATGAATTAGCAGTTCTGGACATTATGATTATCCTCCCCACTCCTCAGCCACTTTTCACTGTACCCTGCCTAGTCATCCTAAGTGAACATATTTCATCTTCCTTCTTGCAGTGATAAACTCAGAAATGGTTCAGAATAGGCTTAGGTGGATCAATGGAGGGCAGATTTGCTGGGCACATGTGAAACACAATATTCTTATGTTTGAGAACTATGAAAATGATGGTTTTCTATCTCATGCGATAAGAAAACTCCCAAACGTGTAGCATTTTAAATATATCTATATCTATCTATCTATATTTATATATATATTTGGCTGCACAGGGTCTTAGTTGTAGCGTGCAGGATCTGTTTTAGTTGTGGCATGTGGAATCTAGTTTCTTGATGAGAGATCAAACCCAGGTCCCTTGTATCGGGAACCCAGATTCTTACCCATTGGACCACCGGGGGAGTCCCCAAAATGTGTAGTTTTAAATTTGCTGACATCATGATGTCTAGGGGGGACCAGTCTTAGAGTAAAACTAACACTGTGCACCAGGCAGTGTTAGAAAACCTGAGTCCAGGATGACATCCCAGAGCCTCAGAGCCCTGCTGATGCCCACCCTCCCCACACCTTCTCTGAGGTCAGCTAATAATTTTTCTTATATTTTAAGCCTGTTTAAGTTGCATTTTCCATTACTTGCATTCAGATCCATTCTACGGGCTATATCAGCCTTCATTATTTATCCTGTGTCAAATCCTGTAATTGATGTTTTACATATTTTATAACTCTTAACAGGCATTGAGGTTCTCTCAACCTTGGCAACATTGATTTTTAATTTATTCATTTTTTTAAATTGAAGGATAATTGCTTTATAGAATTGTGTTGGTTTCTGCCAAACATCAACATGAATCAGCCATAGGTACACATAGGTCCCCTCCCTCCTTTAGAGCCAGATGATTGCTTGTTGTGTCATTCTGTCCTGTGTCTTGAAGCACGTTGATCAAGCTCGCTGGCTGTTACCTGCCACACGCCAGTAACACCTGCCAGTTGTCACAGCTAAGCATGGCTCTTGATATTGCTCAATGTCCTCTGTAAGACAAAGTCCTGTTTGTTTGAGAAAACTGTGTTAAAGGAAGCATGTTTATCTTACGTACACCAGAGGATGAAAACACCTAAATAGATCGAAGACTATCAAAAGAATGAAATGGAACAGTTATGCAGTTCTGGACATTATGATTATCCTCCCCACTCCTCAGCCACTTTTCACTGTACCCTGCCTAGTCATCCTAAGTGAACATATTTCATCTTCCTTCTTGCAGTGATAAACTCAGAAATGGTTCAGAATAGGCTTAGGTGGATCAATGGAGGGCAGATTTGCTGGGCACATGTGAAACACAATATTCTTATGTTTGAGAACTATGAAAATGATGGTTTTCTATCTCATGCGATAAGAAAACTCCCAAACGTGTAGCATTTTAAATATATCTATATCTATCTATCTATATTTATATATATATTTGGCTGCACAGGGTCTTAGTTGTAGCGTGCAGGATCTGTTTTAGTTGTGGCATGTGGAATCTAGTTTCTTGATGAGAGATCAAACCCAGGTCCCTTGTATCGGGAACCCAGATTCTTACCCATTGGACCACCGGGGGAGTCCCCAAAATGTGTAGTTTTAAATTTGCTGACATCATGATGTCTAGGGGGGACCAGTCTTAGAGTAAAACTAACACTGTGCACCAGGCAGTGTTAGAAAACCTGAGTCCAGGATGACATCCCAGAGCCTCAGAGCCCTGCTGATGCCCACCCTCCCCACACCTTCTCTGAGGTCAGCTAATAATTTTTCTTATATTTTAAGCCTGTTTAAGTTGCATTTTCCATTACTTGCATTCAGATCCATTCTACGGGCTATATCAGCCTTCATTATTTATCCTGTGTCAAATCCTGTAATTGATGTTTTACATATTTTATAACTCTTAACAGGCATTGAGGTTCTCTCAACCTTGGCAACATTGATTTTTTTAATTTATTCATTTTTTTAAATTGAAGGATAATTGCTTTATAGAATTGTGTTGGTTTCTGCCAAACATCAACATGAATCAGCCATAGGTACACATAGGTCCCCTCCCTCCTTTAGAGCCAGATGATTGCTTGTTGTGTCATTCTGTCCTGTGTCTTGAAGCACGTTGATCAAGCTCGCTGGCTGTTACCTGCCACACGCCAGTAACACCTGCCAGTTGTCACAGCTAAGCATGGCTCTTGATATTGCTCAATGTCCTCTGTAAGACAAAGTCCTGTTTGTTTGAGAAAACTGTGTTAAAGGAAGCATGTTTATCTTACGTACACCTGAAGGAACAGAGGATGAAAACACCTAAATAGATCGAAGACTGCAAAAATAGAAGATGAAAGCACCAAGATTTTGTGACTCCCAAACTGTAGTTCTTAAGCTTCATTATTCAATGCAAAAAAGTTCTGTTACTACATGTATACTAGTTGAATGATAATTTATTTTAATATAAGGTTGTTGTTATTAACTGTTTTGCTCTATGTTGGTGGCTCCGGGGTAATGAATCCGCCTGCCAGTGCAGGAGATGCGGGAGATGCTGGTTTAATCCCTGTGTCAGGAAGATCCCCTGGAGCTGGAAATGGCAGCCCACTCCAGTATTATTGCGTGGGAAATTGCACGGACAGAGGAACCTGGTGGGCTGCAGTCCATGGGGTCACAAAGAGTCGGACACGACTGAGCTTGCACAGGGACACACGCAGCATGTGGAAAGCACCGTGCTTAGCAGGGTGCACCTATTATACGGCAGCTGCTCCTTCTCTCACAATGCCCCGACTGGGCTGTGTCATCTTTCCGTTTGGATAAATCTGATGCAAGTTTTACAACTTCTTTAATTACTGTTAGGTCATATAAATGTTTTTCAGGCTCTTTTATTTAAAATAACAATCTAATTTCAGAAAGTAAATGGCCAGTTTAATGCATTTTTCCAGTTCTTCATTTTCCTTTAAATTTAATTTCCTCTGTTACAGCTCAGTCTTATTTCAGTCTAAAAGCTAGGAGGCACAGTGGCTATTGCACACAGCTTTTTCTCTTTTCCCTCACCCTGTCTTCTCCTCCCCTACTCAGTGTTTCCTGGCATCTAATCTGAAACTAGTGTTTAGAAAGGGAAGAATCTTGAAGACAAGAATGAACTTGACTTTCCAGGTAGCAATTTTCTCTGGGATTTGTGCTTTCTGGGATTGGGGCTATTGTAAGCTGACTTTTCTCATGAAAAGTAAATCCAGAGATACTGGTTTCTGACAGCATTACAAAGCCAATGCATTCCCTCTGGGTTGCTGTGCATATTTCTAGTTTTAGCCCCTGGATCTTATTCTGTTATCTATATTTGGGTAAACTAAAATATATCCAGTCATGTTCACTATCAAGTATTTCATATCTGATCAGCTAGAAGTAGGTACTCATAATGACAGAAGGAAATGGCAACCCACTCTAGTATTCTTCTTGCCTGGAAAATTCCATGCACAGTCCGTGGGATCACACGATTTGGACTCGGCTTAGCTACTAAACAAGATATAACCCTCTCTGCTTTGTGTGTCCCTCACTGGAACTCCAGCCATGGCGTATGTATCGTTATAGACTTTTCCAAGGTTTGGTCCAGCATCAGCTGACCTCCCCATAACTTTAGGAGACACGGGCCATCCTGTGGGAACAGTGCTGGATAGGGGTCCTCCCTCATCATGAAAGAGGGATCGTCACTTCCCACCTCTCTTGTATGAGGTGTAAAGAGGAAATGCCACAACAGTCCTGGATTCCTCCCAAGAAGTCTCTCTGCTCATTTGTCCTTTCTAAAGCAATCACCGTGCTTAGCAGGGTGCACCTATTATACGGCAGCTGCTCCTTCTCTCACAATGCCCCGACTGGGCTGTGTCATCTTTCCGTTTGGATAAATCTGATGCAAGTTTTACAACTTCTTTAATTACTGTTAGGTCATATAAATGTTTTTCAGGCTCTTTTATTTAAAATAACAATCTAATTTCAGAAAGTAAATGGCCAGTTTAATGCATTTTTCCAGTTCTTCATTTTCCTTTAAATTTAATTTCCTCTGTTACAGCTCAGTCTTATTTCAGTCTAAAAGCTAGGAGGCACAGTGGCTATTGCACACAGCTTTTTCTCTTTTCCCTCACCCTGTCTTCTCCTCCCCTACTCAGTGTTTCCTGGCATCTAATCTGAAACTAGTGTTTAGAAAGGGAAGAATCTTGAAGACAAGAATGAACTTGACTTTCCAGGTAGCAATTTTCTCTGGGATTTGTGCTTTCTGGGATTGGGGCTATTGTAAGCTGACTTTTCTCATGAAAAGTAAATCCAGAGATACTGGTTTCTGACAGCATTACAAAGCCAATGCATTCCCTCTGGGTTGCTGTGCATATTTCTAGTTTTAGCCCCTGGATCTTATTCTGTTATCTATATTTGGGTAAACTAAAATATATCCAGTCATGTTCACTATCAAGTATTTCATATCTGATCAGCTAGAAGTAGGTACTCATAATGACAGAAGGAAATGGCAACCCACTCTAGTATTCTTCTTGCCTGGAAAATTCCATGCACAGTCCGTGGGATCACACGATTTGGACTCGGCTTAGCTACTAAACAAGATATAACCCTCTCTGCTTTGTGTGTCCCTCACTGGAACTCCAGCCATGGCGTATGTATCGTTATAGACTTTTCCAAGGTTTGGTCCAGCATCAGCTGACCTCCCCATAACTTTAGGAGACACGGGCCATCCTGTGGGAACAGTGCTGGATAGGGGTCCTCCCTCATCATGAAAGAGGGATCGTCACTTCCCTCCTCTCTTGTATGAGGTGTAAAGAGGGGAAATGCCACAACAGTCCTACGGATTCCTCCCAAGAAGTCTCTCTGCTCATTTCTTCAGCTCCAGACGTTGTACTTAGCCTGGAAAAGGACAATAGGCCCAAAGTCACTCCATGCATTCTAGATCACTAATATCACAAGTCTCTCATTCGTGGTCTAGTCCCTCACTGTGGAACATGCAGACACGTGTCCCTTGTGTGTTGTTTTCAGCATTTGTGAGCTCTCTCAAAGCAGAAACAGAAAGTAGCCTCATTTAGAGTCTTATTTGGCATAGATAAAATGCAGATGCATTGCAGTGCATGTAGTGAAAAATAATTGGACTCATACTAAGAGAACCAACGACTGTAGTCTTGGATCTATTTCATTAACTCAGTGACCTTGGCGGAATTACTTGGCCTTTTAAACCTCAGCTTCCTCCTCTGTCAGAAGGATATCTACTTGATTGGACTTACATACCTAACAAGTAGTAGATTCATAATAAGATGGTTATGGGATATAATTCTAGAATAGGTACTTCTTTGTCTTGCAGTTTGAAGGATCACTAGCAGAAATGACCAATTGAGCTTACTGAATTAGCCAACCATGTTATTACATGTCAGGTTATATGCCTATCCTTGGAGTTGTCTGACATGGGTTACAGAGGGCAGAGAAATATGTTTTTTGCTGAAAATAAACAAAAATGGTCTTTATTATCCACTGTTTTGAGCCTGCATTTTGCAACTACTTAGCCATAGTGTACATTTTAAAAATCATAAGATAAAATGATTCATTTCCCAAATTCAGATATTTGTATACGTTGTTTCTCATGCTGCATTTGAAAAGTATATCTTCCGGTAGACATTATGGTTGGTTTCCTTAAATCCACCTCCCGGCTAGTTGATTGTGTAGGGAAACTAGGTGACTGGCCGAAGCTCCACAGCCTTGTCTTGGTTCATCTAAGCCAGTGACCGTAGCTCCATCCATCTTGTGTACAACTGGCAGAAAACCCAGCTTTCGGCACATCAGTGATTGACACTCTGCTACTACTTTATAAGCGGGTGTGTGACCGACAGTAGGCCATTAAAACGGATTCCTCCCAAGAAGGTCTCTCCTTTGAGGTGTAGAGAAATGCCACAACAGTCCTAGTTCCTCCCAAGAAGTCCCCCAGCTCCAGACGTTGTACTTAGCCTGGAAAGGACAATAGGCCCAAAGTCACTCCATGCATTCTAGATCACTAATATCACAAGTCTCTCATTCGTGGTCTAGTCCCTCACTGTGGAACATGCAGACACGTGTCCCTTGTGTGTTGTTTTCAGCATTTGTGAGCTCTCTCAAAGCAGAAACAGAAAGTAGCCTCATTTAGAGTCTTATTTGGCATAGATAAAATGCAGATGCATTGCAGTGCATGTAGTGAAAAATAATTGGACTCATACTAAGAGAACCAACGACTGTAGTCTTGGATCTATTTCATTAACTCAGTGACCTTGGCGGAATTACTTGGCCTTTTAAACCTCAGCTTCCTCCTCTGTCAGAAGGATATCTACTTGATTGGACTTACATACCTAACAAGTAGTAGATTCATAATAAGATGGTTATGGGATATAATTCTAGAATAGGTACTTCTTTGTCTTGCAGTTTGAAGGATCACTAGCAGAAATGACCAATTGAGCTTACTGAATTAGCCAACCATGTTATTACATGTCAGGTTATATGCCTATCCTTGGAGTTGTCTGACATGGGTTACAGAGGGCAGAGAAATATGTTTTTTGCTGAAAATAAACAAAAATGGTCTTTATTATCCACTGTTTTGAGCCTGCATTTTGCAACTACTTAGCCATAGTGTACATTTTAAAAATCATAAGATAAAATGATTCATTTCCCAAATTCAGATATTTGTATACGTTGTTTCTCATGCTGCATTTGAAAAGTATATCTTCCGGTAGACATTATGGTTGGTTTCCTTAAATCCACCTCCCGGCTAGTTGATTGTGTAGGGAAACTAGGTGACTGGCCGAAGCTCCACAGCCTTGTCTTGGTTCATCTAAGCCAGTGACCGTAGCTCCATCCATCTTGTGTACAACTGGCAGAAAACCCAGCTTTCGGCACATCAGTGATTGACACTCTGCTACTACTTTATAAGCGGGTGTGTGACCGACAGTAGGCCATTAAAACTGGCAGAAGGTCCTTTTCGTGGTTAGGGAGGGGCTTGTGGCATTTCCTGAGTAGCAGGCCGACTTGAGAGAGCAGGTGCTTCCAGAAGCCATTATACGACCGCAAGAGGAAGCCGCCTCAGGATGAGGCCTGACCCTGCAGAGTACAGAGCATCAGACTCGAAGGGGCCAGGGACTTCACAGATGTCAGAGCTGCCTCTCCTCTGGATGTCTAGGGTTATAGTAACCAGCAGAATGCTTTGTTTTTAGTCATCATGTGAAAAGAAAAATACCATCCATAAAAATGTGTTCCTTTCATTGTTTGACTCATCCCGTCTTTGGGCACTCAAATCCTTTGAAAGGGCTATGTATTTTTTTTTTTTTAAAGATTTATTTATTTATTTATTTTGGGTGGGGGTCGGGTTGGGGAGGGAGGGGAGCGGGCAGGCCACTTCTACTGGTCTTTGTCTATTTTCATCTGTCTCTGTTCTTTGGCTCCTGTGGGCCTCCCATTCCGGTGGCGTCTGTCGTTGCAGAGCACCGGCTCTGGGTGCATGCGCTCCAGAGTTCCGGCTCGGTAATTGGACACATCAGTCCAGTCGCTCCGCGGCACCTGGGATCTTCCCAGGCCAGGGCTCGAACTGGAACCCCTTGCACTGCAAGGCGGTGTCCTTACCCACTGGACCACCAGGGGAAGCCCTGAAAGGGCTATGTATTATTGAACTATATCATCTTACTCATTTTATTTCAGCCTTTCCGTTTCTGCAAAAGTAGAAGATTTTGAATGAGTGTTTGATTATTTTTAGTCTAATCACTTTTTTTTTTTTAGTTTTCTTTTTGTTTGTTTTAATTTTGGCCTCTTATTGTTTTATTTATTGATTTTCATCCATCTTTATTCTTTGGCGTGTGTGAGCCTCCCATTGCCATGGCCTCTCTCATTGCAGAGCACCAGGCCTGGGCCTGTGCGCTCCAGGGCGCTGGCTCGCAATTGGACACACTGGTCCAGCCGCTCCACCATATGTGGGATCTTCCTGGGCCAGGGATTGAACCGGTGCCCCTTGTACTTCAAGGCGGACTCCCCATGCACTGGACCACCAGGGAAGCCCACTGATAACTTTTTTTGGGGGAGGGGGGCACTTCTAGTGGTCTATTCATCTATTTATTTTCATCCATCTTTGCTCTTTGGCCCATGTGGGCCTCCCATCGTAGTGTCCTCTGTTATCGCAGAGCACCAGCTCTGGGTGCATGCACTCCATAACTCCAGCTTGGTAGTTGGACACATCGGTTCAGCCCTCCATGGCACATGGGATCTTCCCAGGCCAGGGATCAAACTGGCACCATTTGCACTGCAAGGCAGTGTCCTTACCCACTGGACCACCAGAGAAGCCCCCGCTAATAATAATAACTTTTTAAATGTAGGCATATGTTAGAGACTTGAAGATTCAGTTCCAGATGACCATCGTAAAGCAAAAATCACAATAAAGGGAGTCACACAATATTTTTGGTTTTCTGATAACCTGTAAATGGTTTGGTTTTCTAATGCCTGTAAATGCCATGCTTATATCATAGTACTCAAGTGTGCCATGGCATTATCTCTAAGAAATGTACATAATTTAAAGATACTTTATTAGAAAAAGTGCTATATTCAAAGAGTGGTAATCTTTCTGCTGGTAGAGGATCTTCTCTGATGTGATCGTTGTTGACTGACCAGGGTTGGCGGTTGCTGAAGTTTGAGGCAGCTGTGGTGATTCCTTAAAATAAGACAACAGTGCAGGTTTTGCCAGTGATTGACTCTTCCTTTCACAGTTTCTCTGTAGCATGCAGTGCTGTTTGGTAGCATTTACCACCACAGAAGAACTTCTTTCAAAATCAGAGTTAGTTTGTCAGACACCAGTGCTGCTGTATCCAGTAAGTGTATGTAACATTCTAAATGTTTTATTAGCATTTTGACAATCCTTGCAGCACCTTCACTAGGAGCAGTTTCCATCTCAGAAAACCACCTTCTTTGCAAATCCATGAGAAGCAAGTCTTGATCCATTCAAGTTTTATCATGAGAGTGCAGCAACTCAGTCACATTTTTAGGCTCCACTTCTAACTCTTGTCCTTTGGCTCTTTCCACCACATCTGCAGTTACTTCCTCCACTAACATTTGAACCCCTCGAAGTCATCCATGAGAGCTGGACTCACTCTCTTGCCTACTCCTATGAATGTTGATATTTCAACCTGATCCCTTGAATCATGAATGTGCCTCATGGCCTCTAGAAGATTCTTTATTTATTTTGTCCCAGTTCATCAGAGGAATCAATGTTCGTGACAGTATAGCCTTACAAAATGTATTTCTTAAATAATAAGATTTAAAGTCAAAATGATTCTTGATCTGCAGGCTGCAACATGGATATTGTGTTAGCAGGAGATTGTACATCTCCATCAAAGCTCTTGCGAGACCAGGTACATTATCAATGAGCATTACTGTATTTTTACATATTTAAAAAATCTTATTGGAGTACAGTTGATTTAAAATGTTGTGTTATTGTGCTAGTTCCAGGGTATAGCAAACCGAATCAGTTACACACACACACACGTGGTATGTATTCACTCTTTCTTTTAGGTTCTTTTCTCATATAGGCCCTTACAGAGTATTGAGGAGAGGTCCCTGTGTGATACAGCAAGTTCATATTACGTATCTGTTTTGTATGTAGTAATGTGTATATGTCGCTGCTAATCTCCTCATTTATCCCTTCCGTGCCTCCTTATCCCCTGGTAACCATTAGTTTGTTTTCTGCCTCTGTGAGTCAACTTCTGTTTTGTAAATACATTCATTTGTGGCCTTTCTTTTTAGATTCTACATATAAGCAGTAGCATATGATATTTGCCTTTCCATGTCTAAATTACTCTATTCAGTATGGCAGTATCTAGGTCCATCCTTGTTGCTGCAAATGACATTATTTTGCTCTATTTATAGCTAAGTAATATTCCATTGTCTATATGTACCACATCTTCTCTATCCGTTCCTCTGTTGATGGACATTTAAGTTGCTGCCATGTTCTGGCTGTTGTAAATGGTGCTGCAGTGATCTTTGAGATGCATGTCTTTTTGAATTAAGATTTTCTCCGGGTATATGCCCAGGAATGGGGTGGTTTATATGGTAGTTGTATTTTTAGTTTATTAAAGAACATCCATTCTGTTCTCCATAATGGTTGTATCAATTTACATTATCACCAACAGGGTAAGAGGGTTGCCTTTTCTCCACACCCTCTCCAGTATTTATTGTTGGTAGATTTTTTGATGACAACCATTCCGACCAGTGTGAAGTGATACCTCATTGTAGCTTTGATTTGCATTTCTGTAATAATTAGTGATATTGAGCACATTTTCATGTGCCTTTTGGCCACTTGTATGTCTTCTTTGGAGAAATGTCTGTTTAGATATTTTTTGATTGCATTCTTTGCTTTTTGATATTGAGCTTCAAGACCTATTTGTGTATTTTGGAGTTAATCCCTTGTTAGTTGCTTCATTTGCAAATACCGTCTTTCATTCTGAGGGTTATCTTTTTGTTTTGTTTGCTGGATAGAAGCTTTTCAGTTTAATTATATCCCTGTGTTTATTTTTGTTTTTATTTTCATTACTCTAGGAGGTGGATCAAAAAAGATCTTCCTACAATTTATATCAATGGGTTTTGTGCTTATGTTTTTCTGTAAGTGTTTTGTAATGTCCAACCTTACATTTATGTCTTTAATCCATTTTGAATTTATTTTTGTGTATGGTGTTAGGGATTGTTCTAATTTAATTCTTTTATGTGTAGCTGTCCAGTGTTCCAAGACCCACTTATTGTAGTGCCTTTTTTCTCTGTTTTATGTTCTTAACCTCCTTTGTCATAGATTAGGTGACCATAGGTATGTGGTTTATCTCTGGGCTTTTTATTGTTCCATTGATATGTATTTCTGTGTTTTTTTTTTTTTTTTTTTGTGCCCATACTATACTGTTTTGATGACTGTTGCTTGTAGTATATTCTGAAGTCAGGGAGACTGATTCCTCCAGCTCTGTTTTTCATTATGAAGATTGCTTTACCTATTTGGGGTCTATTTATTTTTTAGCTTTTTTTATTTGGCCTCTTTTATTGGTGTTTTATTCATTTATTTTCATCCGTCTTCCTTCTTCGGCCTGTGTGGGCCTCCCATTGCAGTGACCTCCCTTGTTGCAGATCACTGGCCCTGGGTGCATGTGCTCCAGAGCGCTGGCTCGTAATTGGACACACTGGTTCAGCCACTCCACGGCACTTGGGATCTTCCTGGGCCAGGAATTGAACTGGTGCCTCTTGTACTGCAAGGTGGACTCCCCACCCGCTGGACCACTAGGGAAGCCCTATTTGGGGTCTTTTATGTTTCCATACAAACTGTAAAATATTTTGTTTTAGTTTTGTGAAAAAGAGCAGTAATATTTTAAGAAAATAATTTTTTTTCCTGAGCAATAGGTCTCAATAGTGGGCTTAAAATATACAATAAACTATGCTGTAAACATATGTTCTGTCTTCCAGGCTTCACTGTTCCATTTATAGAACACAGACAGAATAGATTAGCACAGTTCTTAAAAGCCGTAGGAGTTTTGGAGTGGTAAATGGGATTGGCTTCAACTTCACGTCCCCAGTTGTATTAGCCCCTAAGAGGCCAGCCAGCCTGTCCTTTGAAGCTTCGAAGTCAGGCGTTGATTTCTCCTATCTGTGAGTTTTTGTTTTTATTTTCATTACTCTAGGAGGTGGATCAAAAAAGATCTTCCTACAATTTATATCAATGGGTTTTGTGCTTATGTTTTTCTGTAAGTGTTTTGTAATGTCCAACCTTACATTTATGTCTTTAATCCATTTTGAATTTATTTTTGTGTATGGTGTTAGGGATTGTTCTAATTTAATTCTTTTATGTGTAGCTGTCCAGTGTTCCAAGACCCACTTATTGTAGTGCCTTTTTTCTCTGTTTTATGTTCTTAACCTCCTTTGTCATAGATTAGGTGACCATAGGTATGTGGTTTATCTCTGGGCTTTTTATTGTTCCATTGATATGTATTTCTGTGTTTTTTTTTTTTTTTTTTTGTGCCCATACTATACTGTTTTGATGACTGTTGCTTGTAGTATATTCTGAAGTCAGGGAGACTGATTCCTCCAGCTCTGTTTTTCATTATGAAGATTGCTTTACCTATTTGGGGTCTATTTATTTTTTAGCTTTTTTTATTTGGCCTCTTTTATTGGTGTTTTATTCATTTATTTTCATCCGTCTTCCTTCTTCGGCCTGTGTGGGCCTCCCATTGCAGTGACCTCCCTTGTTGCAGATCACTGGCCCTGGGTGCATGTGCTCCAGAGCGCTGGCTCGTAATTGGACACACTGGTTCAGCCACTCCACGGCACTTGGGATCTTCCTGGGCCAGGAATTGAACTGGTGCCTCTTGTACTGCAAGGTGGACTCCCCACCCGCTGGACCACTAGGGAAGCCCTATTTGGGGTCTTTTATGTTTCCATACAAACTGTAAAATATTTTGTTTTAGTTTTGTGAAAAAGAGCAGTAATATTTTAAGAAAATAATTTTTTTTCCTGAGCAATAGGTCTCAATAGTGGGCTTAAAATATACAATAAACTATGCTGTAAACATATGTTCTGTCTTCCAGGCTTCACTGTTCCATTTATAGAACACAGACAGAATAGATTAGCACAGTTCTTAAAAGCCGTAGGAGTTTTGGAGTGGTAAATGGGATTGGCTTCAACTTCACGTCCCCAGTTGTATTAGCCCCTAAGAGGCCAGCCAGCCTGTCCTTTGAAGCTTCGAAGTCAGGCGTTGATTTCTCCTATCTGTGAGAGTCCTAAATGGTATGTTCTTGCAATACAAGGCTCTCTTGTTAAAAATCTGCTTCTTGTGGCCACTTTCATTAGTGATCTTAGCTAGGTCTTCTGCACAAATGGCTGCAGATCGTAAATCAGCACTTGTTGCTTCACTTTGCCCTTTCAGGTTGTGGAGACGCTTCTTTCTTTAAACCTCATGAACCAACTCTGCTAGCTTCAAACTTTTCTTCTGAAGCTTCCTCACCTCCCCCAGCTTTCCTAACACTGCAGACAGGTAGGTCCTTTGTCTGGATTAGGTTTTAGCTTAAGGGAATGTTGTGGCTTCTGTGAGTCTAATCCAGACCACTGACCTTTCTCTGTAGCCGCAATAAGGCTGTTTCATTTTCTTGTCCGTCATTGTGTTCACTGGATTAGTATGTTCAATTGCCTTCAAGACCTTTTCTTTCACATTCACGGCTTGGCTAACTACTGGACACAGGAGTCTGAGATTTCAGCCTTTCTTGGCTTTTCATGAGCTTTCCTCGCTTCGCTCAGTCATTTCTAACTTTGACGTAAAGTGAGAGGGGGTCCTTTTTCTCACTTGAAACACTATGTTTTTGAATCCATTGTAGGGTTATTACTTGGCCTAACTTATATAGTGCTTCGGCTCAGGGAATTAGGAGGGCCAAGGAGAGGGAGAGAGACAGTGGAATGGCCATTCAGTAGAGAACGCGCACATTTATCACTTCAGTCCACCATCTTAACTGGGTACAGTTTGTGGCATCCTAAAAAAATTGAAATAGTCACATCAACAGTCACTGGTTACAGATCACCATAACAAGAATATAAGTATGACAAATTTGAAATATTGTTTGAATTATCACAATGTGATACAAAGACATGGAGTGAGCAAATGCTAGGAACACGATTGTGGCAGTAGGCCTGCACAAGGCAGACTTGTCACAAACCTTTGATTTGCAATAAAAAGCACAATGTCTGTGACGCACAATAAAGTGAAATGCAGTAAAAGAAACTATGCCTGTCTATGGTTTTTAAAAATATCCCAAGAGTGTAGCATTGTTTCAGAATTCTATTGTGTGGTATTTATATATATATATATATATATATATATATTGTACAGATGTGTATTTTAAGAAATTTTTGTTGAAACTCTGCTGTTATTATAGGAGCTGTTATTTCAAGTCACCCACATATGACCTTCCTTCTTCACTACAGTTTTATCAGTGTGCCGCTTAACTCGCTTAGTTGTCTTATAACCTTCAGTTTACCTCAGCTTTAATATCCTCTCTCTAATCATACTTTACTGTTTCTGATCCAGCTAAATCTTGTTTAAATCATTTTACTCATTTCATCCTTTAAGATTTTATTGTATCATTATGTATATAAAATATTGGAAGAGAATATATATGTACATATAGATAGTATAC
The DNA here is from genome assembly GCA_022376925.1 of Tragulus kanchil. Taxonomy (NCBI): domain Eukaryota; kingdom Metazoa; phylum Chordata; class Mammalia; order Artiodactyla; family Tragulidae; genus Tragulus; species Tragulus kanchil. The sequence continues at coordinate 89,119,695 of JAIOJX010000024.1, read as the reverse complement.
ATTTAAATGTCTCTCAGTGTGTTTGTTTTTCACTGGAAAAGAAGACAAAAAGACAAACCAGCAAAGCAAATGCCTCTAAAAGAAAAAAAAAAAAAAAAAAAAACAACAAAGAATACACAGAAACCTTTACTGAAGGTTTTTCATAAAATTCCGCTTGAGGAAATTACGCTAGTGAAATAAGCCAGTCACAAAAGAACAAGTACTACATGCTTTTGCTCATATGAGGTATGTAAAATATTAATAGTCAAACTCATAGAAGCAAATCTTAGAAGGGCTGGGGGGCTTGGGAAGTGAGGTATACATTTTCAGTCAGGTGACATGTTATTTTTTTTTTTTAACTTTGGCCTTTCTTTTGATTCTCTATTTTCATCTTTATCTTTATTCTATGGCCCGTGTGGGCCTCCTATTGCAGGGTGCTATCTCTCATTGCAGAGCACCGGCTCTGGGTGCATGAGCTCCAGAGCGCTGGCTCCTAATTGGACACACCGGTCCAGCCAGTCCGCAGCACGTGGGGATCCTCCCGGGCCAGGGATTGAACCGGCACCCATTGCAGGGCAAGACGGACTTTTTACCCACTGGGCCACCAGGGAAGCCCCAGGTGGCACACTCAAGTGTAGAGATTAGCACTGCAGCATGGTGGGGTGGGTGCTGCTGTATTGTATGTGAACCTGCATTTCTGTTCAGAGAGCAGATCTCATATTACATGCTCTTACCACAGTATAGTAAACATCCAACAGAAACTTGTGTTAAGGGGAAAGAATGCTTTTTTTAAAGGAAGTATCTTATTCAGAGGATTTCATAATGTTGAAAGGCGTACCTAATTTGTCACATTTAGTAAGACTAAAACAGCCTTTTAAGTTTGGAACCGTTTTCTTCTAAGGCCACCAAATTGCACACTAAAAACCTTTGAAACTGATTAAGACATTTATATTTCATTATCAATTAGCTAACCCCTTTAGCTAAGATTTGTTCTAAAATACAACACAGAAGGCAGAAATAATTTCCATTTGGGCTTTAAAAATAACATTCATAAGCTCACATGAATTGACTTGTATAATTAAAAGCGTAGGGACATACCAAATTACAGTATTTTGGGGTGGTGATATGGCCAATTTTTAATCTTCCTGTAGTTTAAGAAATACACATATTCCCTTCTATGTGTGCGTGTGCTTGCTAAGTCACGCCAGTTGTGTCTGACTGTTTGTGACCTTATGGACTTTAGACCCACCAGACTCCTCTATCCAAGGGATACTCCAGGGTTATCATGCCCTCCTCCAAGGGATCTTTCTGACCCAGGGATCAAGCCCACGTCTCTTATGTCTCCTGTCTTGGCAGGCTGGTTCTTTATCACTAGCACCATGTGGGAAGCCTACTCCATTTTATAGGACATTATCAGTATATTCCTTCTCTTGCTGAGAGTGGATATAATCCAAGTAAAGATGGTTAAGACATTTAAAAGTGTAAGCATACTTTCAGGAATATATTATTATTAATATAAAACATGTAATAATGAAACGAGAATTTATTTCTGTGGTTATTATTTCATCTGTACACAAGCTCTTGCTGACCAACCTATGATCATCATATCAGTTTTTAATTCATTGTCTCTCCATATCCGTAAGAGAGGGCTCATTTATTCTTCCTGCCCTTTGAGCTTTATATTTTTTCATAGTTCAGTGTCTCAGTAATCAGTTACTACCCTTCGAAGGCCCTTTAGATTTTCTAGCACCAAATTTCCCTGTTGTTCTCCTGTATTTTTTCAGATTATTCTCTTCATATAACACTCTGGAATTTGCTCCTTTGATATTACATGCTCTTACCACAGTATAGTAAACATCCAACAGAAACTTGTGTTAAGGGGAAAGAATGCTTTTTTTAAAGGAAGTATCTTATTCAGAGGATTTCATAATGTTGAAAGGCGTACCTAATTTGTCACATTTAGTAAGACTAAAACAGCCTTTTAAGTTTGGAACCGTTTTCTTCTAAGGCCACCAAATTGCACACTAAAAACCTTTGAAACTGATTAAGACATTTATATTTCATTATCAATTAGCTAACCCCTTTAGCTAAGATTTGTTCTAAAATACAACACAGAAGGCAGAAATAATTTCCATTTGGGCTTTAAAAATAACATTCATAAGCTCACATGAATTGACTTGTATAATTAAAAGCGTAGGGACATACCAAATTACAGTATTTTGGGGTGGTGATATGGCCAATTTTTAATCTTCCTGTAGTTTAAGAAATACACATATTCCCTTCTATGTGTGCGTGTGCTTGCTAAGTCACGCCAGTTGTGTCTGACTGTTTGTGACCTTATGGACTTTAGACCCACCAGACTCCTCTATCCAAGGGATACTCCAGGGTTATCATGCCCTCCTCCAAGGGATCTTTCTGACCCAGGGATCAAGCCCACGTCTCTTATGTCTCCTGTCTTGGCAGGCTGGTTCTTTATCACTAGCACCATGTGGGAAGCCTACTCCATTTTATAGGACATTATCAGTATATTCCTTCTCTTGCTGAGAGTGGATATAATCCAAGTAAAGATGGTTAAGACATTTAAAAGTGTAAGCATACTTTCAGGAATATATTATTATTAATATAAAACATGTAATAATGAAACGAGAATTTATTTCTGTGGTTATTATTTCATCTGTACACAAGCTCTTGCTGACCAACCTATGATCATCATATCAGTTTTTAATTCATTGTCTCTCCATATCCGTAAGAGAGGGCTCATTTATTCTTCCTGCCCTTTGAGCTTTATATTTTTTCATAGTTCAGTGTCTCAGTAATCAGTTACTACCCTTCGAAGGCCCTTTAGATTTTCTAGCACCAAATTTCCCTGTTGTTCTCCTGTATTTTTTCAGATTATTCTCTTCATATAACACTCTGGAATTGCTGCTTTTATTGACCTCATTGATATGGAACACCACAAGAATATATAGCCTTTAGGCTTTGTGCTTTTCCTTTCTCATTTCGTAACAGATAGTGGTTGAGTGTTAATAATGAAGTCAGTGGTACTTCTATTTAAAGAGCACATATATGTCAGGTACTGAGTCTCTTTCACTGAAGTTTTATGACTATATTAACAAGGTGTCTTGAATTCGTATTTACAGTTTAGGGCTGACAAACTGAGGGCTTAAAGGGCATCCCCTAGTGGTACTGCTTTTAAAAGGTACAGTCAGCCTAGGAAGCCAGGGCAACCTGTTTTGAAACCCAGCATTTGAACTCCCTGTTTTCTAACTCTCATTCCCTTGTGCTACTTAATCTGTTGTCTGGAGACAACTGATATTTGAGTGTGTCTTGATTCACAAGATTCATACTTACTTAGAATGTGGTAGTTCAGTCTGGCCTAGTGAGAGACCTTCCTATCTTTTCTAACCTTAGAAGATACTGTTCACCGTCTGACACACAGAAACTAGTCAGTTCTCTCAAACATAAATCCTAGAAGTCTTCCTTAATTTGCCAGTTATTGGATCATGCTTTTGAGAGTAGAACATTTTTATTTATTTATTTTTAAAATTTTATGTATTTATTTAAAATTTTTTTTTTGAATATAGTTGCTTTACAGTGTTGTGTTCGTTTCTGCTGCACAGCAAGATGAGGCAGACATGCATAGGCTTCTATCTGCTTCCTTCTGGACCTGTTTCCCTTTCAGGTTGCCACAGTGCCTCAAGTACAGTTCTTTTTGCTATAGAGTATATTCTTATTACTAACCTATTTTATATGTAGTATCAATAGTGTATATGGGTCAAATCCCAATTTCACAATTCCTTCCACCCATTGTCCCCCCTTAGTATCCATGCATTTGTCCTCTTTGTCTGTGTCTCTATTTCTTCTTTGTCAATAAAATGATTTCTACCATTTTTCTAGATTCCACATGTATGTGTTAAGATACAGGACTTGTTTTTCTGAGTTACTTCACGTGAAAGCAGAACATTTTTCAAACTCTCAACCCAATCTATTTGTCAAGAGTTGGTAAATATTTGCCATGATTACTATAAATTGTCACATTTGTGTAATTATTTCAGTGACTTGGGCCAAATACTGTTTCTCAGTCTCCATCGAATCATATGACTTTACTTTTAAAAATCTTTTAAGATATGCCAGGAAATGTAGGTCTGCTTCATAGGATATCGAGGTTCCTTTATGCTCTAGATACACTCTTTTCTTGTCTGGAATAATCACTATCTATTCTTAACTATCCAGCTTTATATATTCTTGCCTTCTCTTATGTTAGACTGAAAATAAATGGGTTAGAGAAAGTTGCTGTTCAAAATACTAAAATTTCATTTTCAAAACAGAAAAGTATGATGCAGTTGGTTGAAACTTTTCATAAGTTATTTATTTGTTACTACTTTTACCTATTCATTTAAAATATTCTTAGAAACCCCTATGATATCAAATATGATTGATGATCATAATATTAATGGCATCAATTAGATAAAAGGGCACCATATTACTTAAATAGCTTGATTTGCTATTGGGAAAGGACTGTCACTATTTGAAACTGAAAAGTGAGTCCTTGCTTCCTTCAGTCATTGTTTTCAATATGTTTCCCTAGTTATGCCATTTTACAAGTATGGTTATCCATAGGAATCCATGAACTGCCCCCTCTGCTTAATCTTTCCTATAGAATGCCTTCATCTTCCTGTCCCAGCTCCTGTAGATAAAATCTTCCCTCTCCTAAGCTATAGTTTGGTAGAACTCAAATTTTTAAAAGTAACGAATGCACAATGTGTAACTCTTCCTAATATGCATTAGGAAGAGTAACACACGTGCATCTTCCAGGAACATTCTAGAATTAATAACTAGAAGAATATCTATCATGCATGAATATCTGTCACTGTGATTGTATATGAGTCTGTTTGGTCATAACCTCTTCACAGTCAAAAGAAGTTTCATTCACTTTTCCTGTCCTTTTGACTTTTGATGGCTGTCACAGGAATCAGTCACTTATCTTTCAAAGACCCTTAAGGTTTTGACACACCATGTTCTCCTTTGTCAGATTTTTCTATTGTTTACCTTTTCCTCTTACATGAGGCTCAAACATGTAAAGCATATTATACATTATAATTAAACTGCTTCAGTATGCATTTATTAAGGTTATGACCCAATGATCTCAAATGCAGTATTCTCTCACTCCAGAAAGGCCAGTTGCAGATGGAACTGAATTTGACATTCTGGGATAGTATAGAGATATTTACTGTCTTAATGTCAGGTTAGCTTCTTTCTCTCCCTCAGTTCTTGTCACAACAAAAGTTTGGAGTGACGGACCAAAGGATCTAGAATAACTGACAAACTACAGCTCAGTTCACCTCAAGCAGGCGGATCTTTCCAGACACTCCCAAGACATGGGAATGGGCTAACTCCAGAGGAGTCCACCTCATCCTTGTGTATCCCTCTGGGCTTTCGCCTTTCAGACCTCCAGTCTTCTCCTTTAGGTTATGGTGTGTGCAAAGTAGAGCTGTACCCACCACCCGTCAATAAAAGGGAATGCAAAAATGGGCATACGTTCAAGGCCCATTGACCGTTGTAAGTTATGTTGCAGCAGGCTGAGATGTCTGTCTTCCCGTAATTTAGTTTTTACGAATTAGATGAGCCTTCATGGGCTCCTAGCTGCTAGCTCCTAGCTGCCTCAGGTTACCTGGAGAAGCCCCTGTGGCTTATGTTGTATCCACCGTGTGCCTAGGCTCATGTGCAGGAGATGAAAGTCTCTGGGGTTATTTTGTAACCTATCTGTGAGCTCTCCTGGGTGTGTCTGGGATGGAGTTCAGAGATCAGCTCGCATCCCGCTAAGCCAGGCCTTCCCTTGTTGCTCATGTCGAACTTACTGCTTAACCTTATGATTTAAGGAATGGATACTGGAAAGGGAAAGGTGACCAGAGACTAAAACTAAAGAGAAAATTTCACCCTCTTTACATATTTATTCAGGTGTTGATTATTAAATGCTATTTTCTGAGTACCCAAACTAGGTCCCTTTCATCATCTCTGTGTTCAGAGACACTCCATGCTTTTTTCCAGAATGTTTCAGGAAAAAGAACCTTGTGGCACTTAAGGTGTATGGAGAGGATGAGAAGCCCTATTGGAAGAAAGCCATCTACATGCATTTTGAACTTTTCTGCCATTTAGTCTCTGACCTGTTTTTCAAGAAAATCTCTTTTGTTTCTCCTGAAGTTGTTCTTTAGGAATTTCTTCTAGGTTTAGTCACACAGAATGGCCTTGGAGCATCCCCAGGGAGCTTTTCTGTTTCTAATTTCAGGCCAAGCTTCAGCTCTGTTCTCCTGGCTCTGCAGTAGCATAGGCTTGTCCTGGCTTCCACTTCAGTCTTCACTTCACAGGAAGGTTCTGATGATGCTGGCAACGTCACTCCTTTGCGTGTGGCTTTCAGAGAGTCTAAAAGGCTGCACCTCACTTTGGGCCACCTGCCATCAGTCACATTTACTGGATAAACTTGAAAGGTCAGCAGTTATGAAAATGTGGACAGAATTAGTGTGTACTGCTTCTTTTTTGAAGAAAACACAGATACAGGGCCTGCAACTGCCTCTCTTGAGAGTTCAGACTAACACTAAAAAGATCCTCTAACCCTGAGGAAAATAAAAGACTAAAGAGAATCACTCAGCAAGAAAAAAATCAGACAGTGTCTGAACCTCATATAGATCATCTTCATGAACTTTAAGACTCTCAAAAAGGAAAAGCAGGGCTTCCCTGGTGGTCCAGAGGGTAGAGAGTCGGCTTTGCAGTGCAAGGGGCACTGGTTCGATCCCTGGTCCGGGAAGATCCCACATACTGCAGAGCAGCTGGACCGGTGGGTTCAATTGTAAGCTGGCACTCTGGAGCGCATGCGCCCAGAGCCAGTGCTCAGCAACAAGAGAGACCGCTGCATTGGGAGGCCCACACAGGCCAAAGAATAAAGATGGATGAAAATCAATAAATAAAACACCAGTTAAAGAGGCCAACAAATTTTTTTTAAAAAAAGGAAAAATAAAACTCTGTTTATCGTTTTCAAAAAGTGAACCAACAAAGCTTAACTATAAAAATAAGTTGAAGTTCATATGCCTATCTTTTAAAAAATGTGAAAGGAATTGTACGATTCGTAAAAATGTTTTTAAGTCCTTTAGTTAATTCTCAGATTTCTGTTGCATCTAAGCAATACAGTCCTTTCTAGACTTGTCTTTCTGTCTCAATTCTTCATCATTAAGAGAATCCATCAAATCAGTTCATAAGATTGGGAAAGTCTCCAAATTTTATAGCTGTCTTCTCTCTTGAAGTCAAAATATTTTATGGGTCTCTTGGTTCTAATGTTCTTAACTCAGCTGAATGTCTGAGCATTTTAGATGAGAGACATTTTTATCACTTTGACAAAAATGGCAACTTGAATTTTAATGACTCCATGAAAAATTGATCAAGTATGTTGTTTTTGTGAGGCCTTTCAAAAAATGAAGCTACCAACCCAACAGTTCTAAAGGCCTGTCCGTTTTGGCTTAAAAACTCCCCTTCAGCTCAGTACATGAATTAACTGTTTATTCACATTGCAGTCAAAAATTCAGAATGAGATTTTCCAACAGTAAGCTCAGTAAACTAACTTCTTGCAATTAGTCAATCAGACTATCAAAAACTGTATCCCTTATCCTCATTTTTTACAGTGATGGTTTCCTATTAAATGCAAGAAAGAATATTAAGGTGAAAATACTTTTGTAACTTCAATAATTTATTATCTTTGTTAAATAATGCTTGAACATCTCTTGATACCTTAAAAGGTTCTATGGAAGGGATAACTTTTTGGATTAATAGTTTTTGTCCACACCCCAGTTTTAAACTCTAAGGTTATTATTTCTCTATCTACAATGTTAGTTTTTCTATTTATTTTGAAATAACTTTAGTGTAATAAATATTTTAACATCTGTGATTAGCATGACAAATTTTTAAGAAGGCGATATTTTATTTTAAATAAGCAATGATTCTTTAAATGAGATAGTTTCCTAAAAGAATATTAACAGTTTTAATTGACAAAATCACAGTAGTTATAAACTGTCTTAAAACATAAAGAATTAATCTTCCTAATCCAATCTCTATTCCTTTTTGTCCAAAATTCTGTCTAGTATTTGGCCATTACAATTATCTTTTTAACCATCAATGCTGTTCATTATTAGGTATACAGGTAAATCGGTAGAAAGCGATATACTTTTCTCAGTGGTTTTCTTCTCATGTTGACCTTTTATTGCACAAATATTATAAAAAGCTAATTAAACTCTATAATTGGAAAATAAAATTCGAATTGCTTATCACCACTTCAACAGATATTAACTGTAATAATTCCCTTCAAGCCATTTGTTGCAAACTTACTTTTCGCAAATTTCATTAACTTTACAAATATTTTAGTGACTTGTAAGCCTGAAGTACTTTGATGAATTTGGGGAACAGTATGGTAGATGGATAATGCATGAATCTTGCAAGAAGATAGATAAATAGACATAAAACATGTTATCATAGATATTAAGTTATTTTAGGGAGCCTAAAGCTTAGGAGTCAGGAAAGGCTTACCACGCAAAATACAGTTTAAGTGTGAACTTGGATTAGTTATTAAATGGAAATTTTATAACTATAATAATTTTTTAAATATCAGTATTTTGTGATTATTTTTTAGGAAATGAACTTTCTAATTTTTTATATAAATACATGCTATAAAATTTTTACTTTTGATGATTAGAAGATACTGTTCTAGTCAACCCTTTTTTCACTTAACTATGTTCCCTGCTTTTGAATGTTCTTTCCAGTTCCTCAAATTACCATTGTAAGTATGTGTGTAATGAATATATTTTCAAGTATGTTTTTCATTAACATAAACCGTGCAAATCATATTGTTTAGCAAATTCTTCAGAGAATTTGACATTGCCTTTCCTTCTCTGATTGTTGGCAATTTCTTATTTCCATATTTGTATGTTAATTGAGCTAAAGGTTCTCATCCAGTTAGTACATGAGTAGTATCCAACAGAATACCCTGAACAGATTGGGCATTTGTTGTCTGGATACTCAGCTCAGAAATGAGAAGAAATGATGTCCTTATATAGCCCAGTGCTTCCTTTTTGCCAAAAACATTTGACAAGGCAAGAATTTGATTCATTTGTCCAAGAAAAAAGAACAAAAAGTCTGAGGAGCCAAGACCTGATCATACATAGAGTGCAGGTCTCATCTTTCAGTTTTCCTTTAGCTCATGATTAAAAGGATCTAAACCTTTTTTTTTTTTAAACATCATGTTTTCAGTTTATATGAATTTAAGGAGCCATTTTTTTCTATAGGTTTATATCCAATTACTGAAGTGCTTACCCGCTGTTTAAATTAGTCTCAAATGTACCAACTTTGATACTTTTCAAAGGTAAGCTGTCTCACAGCTCCATTTCAAGCTTTGGTGAGAACTCTTCATTTATATGGTCTCATTCAATTCTCATGTAAAATATATGAGATGAGATCATTGGTGCTTAGGTAAAATGACTTTTCCCAGACTCATAGGGCTCAAGTGATTGAGCCACTGCTGTTTTCTGTAGCACAGTACTTACACAGGCGCCAGACAGGTCTCTCCGGAGTTCCAGCTTTGCTCCTGCCACCGTCCTAGCCTAAAAAGCTTCTACGTCCTGGACCGTGGAAAACATCCCACTGGCTTCTCTTCATCCCCATGGGCCATCACTAGCCAGAATCGTTTTTCAAAATGCCAATTTGATCATGTAATCCCTTCATGTTTTCCTCCTCATCTCAGTTGTTTAAGCTAAATTTAGAAGACAGGAAATGAGCTAGGCAAAGAAGAGGGACAAGGATACTCCATGTTGAGAAGCATCTGATTCAGAGATCTCCCATATCTAAAAAGAGAATGGGTTTGAGGATTTGCAAATATGTTTTGAGATTTTGAAGTTGTCTTCAAAGGTGTACGCTTAGTATGCCTGGAGCTGAAGGCATGACGAATGGTGCGAGACAGAGGCTCCTGGGACTCGTGTGCCGTGTTAGGATTTTATATGTGACCCGTAATTCGATTTGCACTTTATGGAGATAATCATGAGAGTGGTGGTAAAATGAAAATACGGAGGACAGGTTGTCTATGAGAGTGGTGGTAAGACAGTGAAATTTTTCCCTGGATACTCAGCTCAGAAATGAGAAGAAATGATGTCCTTATATAGCCCAGTGCTTCCTTTTTGCCAAAAACATTTGACAAGGCAAGAATTTGATTCATTTGTCCAAGAAAAAAGAACAAAAAGTCTGAGGAGCCAAGACCTGATCATACATAGAGTGCAGGTCTCATCTTTCAGTTTTCCTTTAGCTCATGATTAAAAGGATCTAAACCTTTTTTTTTTTTAAACATCATGTTTTCAGTTTATATGAATTTAAGGAGCCATTTTTTTCTATAGGTTTATATCCAATTACTGAAGTGCTTACCCGCTGTTTAAATTAGTCTCAAATGTACCAACTTTGATACTTTTCAAAGGTAAGCTGTCTCACAGCTCCATTTCAAGCTTTGGTGAGAACTCTTCATTTATATGGTCTCATTCAATTCTCATGTAAAATATATGAGATGAGATCATTGGTGCTTAGGTAAAATGACTTTTCCCAGACTCATAGGGCTCAAGTGATTGAGCCACTGCTGTTTTCTGTAGCACAGTACTTACACAGGCGCCAGACAGGTCTCTCCGGAGTTCCAGCCTTGCTCCTGCAAACGTCCTCGCCTAAACAGCTTCTACGTCCTGGACCGTGGAAAACATCCCACTGGCTTCTCTTCATCCCCATGGGCCATCACTAGCCAGAATCGTTTTTCAAAATGCCAATTTGATCATGTAATCCCTTCATGTTTTCCTCCTCATCTCAGTTGTTTAAGCTAAATTTAGAAGACAGGAAATGAGCTAGGCAAAGAAGAGGGACAAGGATACTCCATGTTGAGAAGCATCTGATTCAGAGATCTCCCATATCTAAAAAGAGAATGGGTTTGAGGATTTGCAAATATGTTTTGAGATTTTGAAGTTGTCTTCAAAGGTGTACGCTTAGTATGCCTGGAGCTGAAGGCATGACGAATGGTGCGAGACAGAGGCTCCTGGGACTCGTGTGCCGTGTTAGGATTTTATATGTGACCCGTAATTCGATTTGCACTTTATGGAGATAATCATGAGAGTGGTGGTAAAATGAAAATACGGAGGACAGGTTGTCTTGTGATAAGACAGGAGCATGGATTCCATTTACAAGGTTGTTTTTATTAATGCAGATGAGAGACAGTGAAATATTAAATTATCATAAAGGTAGTGGATTGAGATGGAGCAATGAGTGCAGACAGAACTAGGGTGTTAAGATTGTAAGTCAAGAGAAGCTTATTGATAAGAGGACAACATTTTCCTCCTAATGTTGAGTATTCACTACTACTAAATTATTGCCTTAATAAGTAGCAGCTTGGAAAACCAGCATATATTTTAATAAAATGATCTCAAAAATGGTAATATGAAGCCAACATCAATAGGAATACATGCACATTTTGAAACTATGTCTCTTAACTTTCATTTCTGTATCAAAGGATATATTCTGTTTAGCTTATCCAGTTTTGATATGTTAAGATACATGTAAACAGATATAGCTCTTATCTATAAAAGAAACAAGAAAACTTACACATAAATGGTGTACCTAGTAGACTCCTATGAATTGAATTTCCATTTTATTTCTGATTACTCTCATCCTTTTAGGGGTACCAGTTCCCTTCTTCTTTTACATGACTTGGTTGAAGTTTCTTATGTCTGTGCAAGTTTTTTTTTTTTTTTTTTGCTCTTTTTTTTTGGCCACTTCTATTGATCTTTCATCTAATTGCCGTTGTTCTTTGGCCTGTGTGGGCCTGCCATCGCAGTGGCCTTGCTCATCACAGAGCACCGGCTCTGGGCGCATGCGCTCCAGACCTCCTGTTAGGTAGTTGGACATGTTGGTCCAGCCGCTCCGCGGCACGTGGGATCTTCCCAGACCAGGGACCGAACTGGTGCCCCTTGTACTGCAAGGTGGTGTCCTTACCCACTGGACCACCAGGGAAGCCCTCTGTGTAAGTTTTTATGTAAATTAGAAAAGCAGAGTTGAATGGAAAGAGACTTACAAGGAGTTAGAGATTCTCTGCTACAAATAGTGGCATGGCCTTTGTGCGAAACTTATTATATCTGGACCTTAGAAACAACATCAAATAACAGTGCTACCTGCCTCTTGAAGACTGTTTAGAAGGCCAAATTAAATAATGTATAGAAAAGCTTAAACTAACTGAGGATACAAATAAAATGTTAAAATAGGCTTTTATTTTATTCTGAGCTCAGTTATACCTAGGCAAATTGTGCTTTTGCTCAGAGACTTAGCAAAGCACTCATAGTAAATAGTAACTGAAGAGTAAAATTTGTATGGGAAGAGTAACATGGACACCGGCAGCACCATATGTAAAAGAGACAACCATTGTGAATAAGCTGTAAGACTCAGGGAACTTAACACGGGGACTAGGCAACAGTCTGGAGGGGCGGGACGGGGGGAGGGAGGAGCTCAGGTGGGAGAGGTCAGGGATGCACCTGTGACTGATCTGGGATTATGTATACCTGTAAACAACAAAACTCTGTAAAAGGCGTATTATTATAACTTAGCTGTACACCTGAAACTAAGGCAACCTTGTAAATCAACTATACTCCAATTTTTTTAAAAATTAAATGCACATATTTTTGGAGTTAGAGAGCAAGCTGTAAGTTCCCTTGGTCAAATGTGAAAATCATAGACAAGAACATAGGGAAAAATTAATGAAAACTGTACCCTCCCTCTGTACTTGTGTGTTGGAGAAAGAACATAGTGCTCCTTGGTAGTCCTAAGGAATGAGATAGGTTTTCTCATTTATAGTTTATAGTCAATCTTAAATACTTATCATATAAACATAGCAGTGATCCATACATGTGTGTGTCTTAGCACTTTGGAAGAGACCTCTCCAAGCAGAGCTGCACCCTGAGGGTGCAGGAAGGTTGGTTTCCCTTTGAAGCAGGGCCAACGTAAGCGTGCCTTCCTTACTCTAGGCAGCCTGGTCAGGACAGTGACATTTGGAGCTGTCCTCATGGCCATTGCCTCCAACCTTAAATCTCACACAAGAATGTCATCCTGGGGAGTTCCCTGCCTGTCCAGCGGTTAAGACTTTGCACTTTCACAAACAGGGCCCTGGGTTCAGTCCCTGGGGTGGGGGTGGGGGGCAAGATTCTGCCAGACAGCTGTGCACAGGTGGGGGTTTGAGAGGGTGTCGCCATCTCTGATATCCATATCTAAGGAGCTTCTTGGCAAATGATGAGCTCACCACCTCCTCCGCCCCTCCTTCTGTAGGATGCCTCAGATAGGATGCTCTTAATGTAGCCCTTGTCCTTCACTTCAAATCATGGTCTCTGGCACTGACAAAGGACTTGTGTGGGATCTTATCTCTGTCTTATCTCTTTCCCAAGATAAAGTCTCATTTGTGTCTTATCTCTCTCTCAAGCCAAAGTTTCCAGTTTTAGTTTTTCAACTGTATTTTTGTTTTAATTTTTATTTTACTTTTAACTTTTACAGAGTTTTGTTGTTTACAGATGTATGATCCCAGATTAGTCATATGTATATCCCCCCATCCCACCCCTCCAGGCCTGCATTGTTTTGCTTGGCTGTACTTTCCTTGGGTATCTGTCTAGAGACATGTTCCAACAGATTTCAGAATGAGAAGCACTGTATTACAGATGTGGTCTGATAAGGACCAGATAACTCACTGCATCTGTTAAGTCTGGTGTGCAGGATGTTCTTTTTCTAACAATGAGTGCTGGGATAGCAGCCCTGAAATTGTTGACCCTTAGGATCATGGAGACAATAATTAACACCTTTAAGTGAATTTCATATCAGCTTCCTTTAAAGATCTGCCCCTCACGCTGCGCTTGAATAGTTTAGTTTCTGAAACTAAGCGTCTTTACTTTTGGCTCTATTATATTTCATCTTGACAGTCCTGGCTCATCTATTAAACCTATGGAGACATTTTTAAATCCCAGTTTTGTGTCAGTCACAGATTCACAGATTTAACAAGCACTGTTTCTTACGTCCTTTTGCAAGTTAGTGTCAGAATGCTGAACAAGAAAAAGACCAAGGACAGCAGGGTTACTCTCTAATGAAATTATGTATCTGAAAGTGCTTTGCAAACACGATTTTATATTCATCCTTGGTTCTACATCCTTCCTTCTATCTTTTGCATGTGCTACTTTATATAATCTGACCTTGTGGAGAATTCCTTCTGTACAGTCTTCATCATTTCTTTAACGTTCTTTCTAATTACCTTTCTCCCATCAGAGTCATTTCTAATTGTAATATTTGGATTTTACTTTTAAATTTTTCTTTATTTCTCTTGGAAACTTCCACAAGTAGTAGCTTCTCTGAGCTTTCTTGTATATTTTCTTTGTTTGCAGTTAAAAATCTTTAGTTTGTATTTCTTGAGCCTCTGTTATGTGTACCTGAGTGTGCTTGATGCTACATATGCCTTCAATTTCTCATGTGATGTTCCTGGGCCACAAAGCTTATGAGAGTCAATAGGATAGCTGAAGCATGTGATGTTGCATTAGGGGTGCGAGGTAACTGTGACAACTCTTACTCCATTCTCTTGAGTTCTTCCCTGTAGTTGTAAATGTCCTCCCCACCCTCCTACCAAAAGGAATACTTGTCATGTTTCTAGATAATATCAGCACCCATATTGTCTATTAGCATGTTTGCCATGGTTCCAGCTTCCAATCTCCAAGTGGTCCTTGGTTCATTTGAGATTGTTCCAAAATGTTCTTTTAACCCACGGTGAATCTAATTTACAATTGCCTAACAGTTTTCCAGTTTTTACAGCCTTCTATTGAACTCATTTGACTTTAGTCTAGTATATATGCTCTAATGTTCTTACGGTGACCAATATAAGGCAGGCTCAGTCTGTCTGCATACCTTTTTATTTATAGAGTGTTCTCATATTGACTTGTGAGGATGTGCATATTGGAAATGTCTACTTTATTGATTTATTCATAAAGTAGATATTTTTAATATGCAGATGTCTGTCAATGGACATCTAGGTTGCTTCTATGTTCTAGCTGTTATAAATTGTGCTGCAGTGAACAGTGTGGTACGTATGTCTTTTTCAGTTTTGGTTTCCTCAGGGCATGTGGCTAGTAGTGGGATTGCTGGGTCAAATGGTGGTTCTATGTCTAGTTTTTTGGGGAATCTCCATACTGTCTTCCATAGTGGCTGTAACAATCTGCATTCCTACCAACAGTGCAAGAGAGTTCCCTTTTCTCCACCCCTTCTCCAACATCAAGTAGATCTGTTTTTTAATATAGTTGATTTAGCATTTTGAATAGAACTTAAAGTAATGCATTGAAAACAAAGAAACCACCACCACAAGAAAAACAGAACAATTCCTATCCACACGTGCCTTTTTTCCCACTCTTTTAAACCACCTCATATTTCCCAGGAACCGGAAATCCATATTTTCTTCTATTTTTTAGCTAATAAACCTAAGAGCAGGTAGCCAGACTCTGTTTAGCCTCAGCCCAGCAAGGTAAAAGGCAGTGGATAATTTACCACACATGCTTTAGTGGTGCAAAACCGATGTTTTATGCCTAATAGTAGTGCAGAGGGTTGCTCTGGTGGCCAGTGCAAGCAACAGTGAGGTGCTTTTCATTAAGTGATAGGTTTAAGGTTTGTTTGTTTGTTTTCTAGTTTTCCTGGAGACATTATATTCAAAATGTGGTTTAGTAAGGATTGAATCATTCACCGCAGTTGCTACTAGGTGTTCAGAATGTTCCTCTTCTATTCATGAATGTGGAAATTGCAGCCTGAGGCTGTTGTCTCAGAAGGGTTATTCCAAGGCACATGATGTACCATTGTGTAGATTCCCATGCAGTTGTTAGAAGTCATACAGAGAGATTCCCGTATGTCATACATGGTGTTTCTCCCAGTGATACATCTTGCATAACTGTAGCATTAAATCTAGTATCTCAACCAGGAAACTGAGTTTGCTCTAATCCATTGACCTTATTCAGAACTTACCAGATAAACGTATTTGTGCATATGTTAATACTTAGTTTTCTGAATTTTTTCACGTGTAGGTATATATGAATACAGTCAAAAGACAAAATGGTTCTATCACCATCATCCCTCCCTTTACCCTTTTGTACCCGCAGCTGCCTGTCTCCCCCATCCTCAAATCCTACCAATTATATTTAACTTTGAAAGAAGAAATATACTCATGTATTACTCATATAATGAATATTAATAAACATATGGGACATGTACTTTCTCATCTGCATATTAAAAATGATCTGCTTTCCACAGATTTCTGCATGAGTCAGAATTTGAAGAGAGAACATGTATAATGTACATGTTTTGCAGTTCTGTAAGATGTGCTTTAAAATTCTTATGATTAGAAGATATGTACATTGTTTTGCTTTCTTTATGAAATCATGTCTGATTTCACATGCAAGAGGCAAGGTTGGAGAGGAAAGGAAATAAAGGAGAGGAAGGGAAGTGTTGGGAGAGAAGTGGTGGGAGAGAGAGAGGGCAGAAAGGTCAGGGGAGAGAGGGAACCTGCCTCTATATAGACGGTCTAAGGAGATGGATGGATCACCAGAGGGAGATAAAACACCAAGGCCAGCGTGGACTAATATGAAAGAGTTGGTATCTCAACCTGATAGGAACATTTGTTGGCATGCTGAAGAAAGAAATGGAAAGGGGGCAAAATTGGTAGAAAGAGGTTTCATTGTAGAGGGCTGTGATTTCTATAAAACATAAACTGTTTTGCCAAGTTACAGTATTTGTACACATCTGTTACATTCACGAGTGTGCGCATGTGTGCAATGTACAAATAACATTCAAAACGGCACAGCGATGTCTGAATTTTTCAAATGATGTATTTATTTATTTTTTGACACAAGGAACAGTTTTATTGGGTTATAGCTAGTTGACAGTGTTGTGAGAGTTCCAGGTGAACCGTGAAGGAACTCAGCCATACGTGTGCATGTCCCCATTCTTGCCCAGAGCCCCTCCCATCCAGGCTAGCCTGTAACATTAAGCAGAGTTCCATGTGCTAGATGGTAGATTTTTCTTCGTTATCCATTTCATAATGGCAGTGTGTACCTGGCCTTTCCAGAGTCCCCAACCATCCCCTCCCCTCTGCAACATCCTTTTGCAAGTCTGTCAACCTCTTTCTGTATTGTAAATAAGTTCATTTGTATCATTTCTGTTTAGAATCCGCATAAAAAGGATGTCGTTACAAACATTTTAAATCTAAGAGACAAAAGTTTTAAGTAAACCAGGAGTCACAGGAAGACAGGGAGGCCGTGAATGAATGGAGGGAGGAAGGAAAGAGGAAGAAAGAAAAGAAATGGGGGTTCGGGAATGAAGAAAGGAGAGACAGGAGAAAGAATGAAACACTGTGTGTAGCTACATCGAGTTAAGTATTGATGAGAACTTACTGATACTCTCTTTTAATCGAAAAATAACTATACCAAGGTGACCCACTGGTATAAAGATTACATGACCATAATATCTGTCTTCTGACTTTTTCCAAATCACCAAGAGTAACAAAAATGTTGCGTTTTACTTTTCCCTGTTCCCAGAGACAGCAGGACTGGCATTTATATTGTCAAAACAGACCATGATCTAGGACAGGAAGACATGAAAGGACTGGTCTCTCATTTTAGCAGGGGATGAGGATGAGCCATGCAAAGTGGTCTTTAAGAAGAAAAAAAAGTTATTTTTTGATCTTTGAAATTCAAAGAAATTTAAAGGAAGCTTTTAATAGAGAAAATTTGCCTTGTAAAAGATTTATATATTGAAACAGTTTTTGTTACTATATCAAATTTTTGATTCTGTCCTATAGGAAGTTATTAATTATACAATGAAAGGTACTTTCATTAGCTCTATAATCTTCATTGGGCCTTATTGTGTATTTCTTCTACTTACTTTTATGTATGACACTTACAAATAAAATCTAGTAAATAGATTTTTATAATTGAAGTCAAACTGGGATACTGCATTTGGTTTCTTCATTAAATCAGTTATTAATTTAGCATCCATTATTTATCATGAAAGATCCATTGTGTTACATTAACATCATGAAATTTAGTGAAGTTCCTTTAAAAAGTCCGAATCCAACCACCATCTCTATCCAACTTTTTTCCCTTCTAAAAATGCCCTTCACCTTGGGTTGTATCTTATTGAAATACAGTGTGACTTGACGTTATTTTCTTGAGTTGTTAACAGGAAATCGCAAAGGCAGTAATAAAATTTTTAGGTCACCAAGATTTATGTTTTATTCAACTGCTGAACTCTTGCTATTAGAGGAAAGGAATGATTAGTTGTTCTCATTTACAATGTAACATTTACATTAAGCAATAAATGCTCTAGTGGTGTATAGTAATTTGTAAACATTTTCCTATAGCTAAGTACACGGTACTACACTTTTATCCAATAACATAAATGCATTTCCATATTCAATCAGTGTCTCTAATTTAATTTTTAAATTAGGTTTAGCAAGCTTGTGCTGGTGATGAGGCAAGTTTGGTTTAGTAATAGTATTTATATGAATCCTTCTGCATTTAAAGAACTCATTTATGTGAAGTAATTTCAACTTTATTTTAGATTTCTAGTCCATTTTTGTCAAGTTATTTGTCTTAATAAAGTAGCATTTCTTATGTTGTACCCTCATTTTTGGAGTAGTGCACTAAAGATCATGGTCATAGTATATCAAGTAATATATGGTTATTAAATAAATGATAAAGTGAATTTCATTGAAACCATGATTCATTTGTTCACATATATACAAACGTCTGACCTTTTGCTTCATGTTCATCAAGCATCTGGTTGATTGATTTTTAATCATATTCAATACAAGGTACATCTAATTAAGGACTAATATAAAACACCTTCCTCATGTTATTTCTCTGGGATGTCCCTGTTGTCTCAGTGGTAAAGGATCCACCTGCCAGTGCAGGAGACGAGGTATTGATCCCTGGGTCAGGAAGATCCCCTGGAGAAGGAAATAACAATCCACTTCAGTATTCTTGTTTGGAGAATTTCCTGGACAGAGGAGCCTGGATGACTGCAGTCCATGGGTCCAACGAGTAGAACATGACTTAGTGACTAAACAACAGCATGCTATTATGGACTATCTCTAGAGATATTAATAAGACAGAGAAATATCAGTAATGATGCTATTTGGTAGATTTGTAATTGTTCAAACCTTGGATCTTTCCACTGAAAGGAATACTTAAGATTATGTTACTGTTACCTTGAAATAAGGCTCTCCTTAGTGTTCATTGGGTTAAAACTTAGCCCAGCTTTATAATGAAGTTCTTGAGGGGAACAGAACTGCTGAGTGCCCTATAGTGAATAAAGCACTATACTTTTGGATGCACTATGCTTTGAAATGACTACAAGTTTTTGTAATATTGTTTTTTAATTTCAAAAGAAAACTGAGGAATACTGTCATAGTCCCAAATAGAAAACTGCTGAACTCTTGCTATTGGGGTACAAAGCATTTACATTAAGCAATAAATGCTCTAGTGGTGTATAGTAATTTGTAAACATTTTCCTATAGCTAAGTACACGGTACTACACTTTTATCCAATAACATAAATGCATTTCCATATTCAATCAGTGTCTCTAATTTAATTTTTAAATTAGGTTTAGCAAGCTTGTGCTGGTGATGAGGCAAGTTTGGTTTAGTAATAGTATTTATATGAATCCTTCTGCATTTAAAGAACTCATTTATGTGAAGTAATTTCAACTTTATTTTAGATTTCTAGTCCATTTTTGTCAAGTTATTTGTCTTAATAAAGTAGCATTTCTTATGTTGTACCCTCATTTTTGGAGTAGTGCACTAAAGATCATGGTCATAGTATATCAAGTAATATATGGTTATTAAATAAATGATAAAGTGAATTTCATTGAAACCATGATTCATTTGTTCACATATATACAAACGTCTGACCTTTTGCTTCATGTTCATCAAGCATCTGGTTGATTGATTTTTAATCATATTCAATACAAGGTACATCTAATTAAGGACTAATATAAAACACCTTCCTCATGTTATTTCTCTGGGATGTCCCTGTTGTCTCAGTGGTAAAGGATCCACCTGCCAGTGCAGGAGACGAGGTATTGATCCCTGGGTCAGGAAGATCCCCTGGAGAAGGAAATAACAATCCACTTCAGTATTCTTGTTTGGAGAATTTCCTGGCCAGAGGAGCCTGGATGACTGCAGTCCATGGGTCCAACGAGTAGAACATGACTTAGTGACTAAACAACAGCATGCTATTATGGACTATCTCTAGAGATATTAATAAGACAGAGAAATATCAGTAATGATGCTATTTGGTAGATTTGTAATTGTTCAAACCTTGGATCTTTCCACTGAAAGGAATACTTAAGATTATGTTACTGTTACCTTGAAATAAGGCTCTCCTTAGTGTTCATTGGGTTAAAACTTAGCCCAGCTTTAGAATGAAGTTCTTGAGGGGAACAGAACTGCTGAGTGCCCTATAGTGAATAAAGCACTATACTTTTGGATGCACTATGCTTTGAAATGACTACAACTTTTTGTAATATTGTTTTTTTTTTAATTTCAAAAAAGAAAACTGAGGAATACTGTCATAGTCCCAGTCCAAGTTCATAAGACTTTAAAGTTCTGCCTTTACTGATAGTGAGATTCAAATTAAAATATATGTTCAGACAATTGATGGAAAATCATTATTGAGGAGAAAAAAAAAAAAAGCTCTGCCTCAATAACTCTGAGAGTTTTTCCCATGTTTTCTGAGCTCTTTTTGGAGTTTCATATTGGCTTCTCAGATCATTGTTAGAGGAAGAACCATATTTCTTGGGAATACATGTATACAAACATTAAGAGTTGCCAGATTTTCCAAGACTGTGGAGGAAGGCCAGCATAGCAATGACTTGGAACTAAAGAACTGATCAGAATTTCTTATAAGATGTTATATTTCCACCTGCTATCAAGAAAAAAAAAGGAAATCTTTATGCCATCTCATAGGAAAATTGCTTCATTAGAATTCCAGTCTAAAAATATCTGGCATTGCGCTTGCTAAAATACTTGGACTCTCTGCCCCCACTCCTCCAAAAAGGGAAATAGCTCTGTCTTAGGTTTGTTTACTATAGAATCTGTAATGGTCATCTGAAGTCTTCACTTACATTATGAAATATAAGAGCATTAATATCTCTTACAGGAGTGAGAGAGCCCTAGTGGGACCTCCAGCTTTGCCAGGTACTAGCTCTATGACCTTGTTCAAGGTTTCTTCACTTATCTCTATCCCTGCCTTTTTTAAAAATAGCATTATATATGAATATGTGTTTATCTCGTTTGATATTTGGAAGGATTGATTTCAACAACACCTTTTTTGAAGCTGGCGCATAGTAATTGCTCAATAAAATATAGTACAAAGAAAAATGTTGCCATTAATAAATCACATAACTGTACATATAAAAATAGACTTCCTTGTAGCTCAGTTGGTAAAAAATCTGCCTGCACTGCAGGAAACCTTTTGAGCCCTGGGCTGGTAAGATCCCGTGGAGAAGGGAGAGGCTATCCATTCCAGTATTCTTGCCTGGAGAATTCCATGGCTCATCTATGTGGTCATAGAGTCAGACATGACTAAGTAACTTTCACATATAAAGAACTTTCTCTGGGGAATTTCAATTATATAGAACTATTTCAGTTTTTATGCATTTCATGTTAAAATGAAGACCTAGAAATATTCTTAACCATTGATCTTTAGTTTTTTCTTTTTCTTTTGGTTAGCATGCTAATTGGAAGTATTTATACTTTGTTGTCATAATGCACTGATATAAAGCATAAATAAAATTTTAAATTTGTTCTTGTGATAGTAAATATTACCTCGTTACTGCAGAGAAGGGAAAATAGAGTTTCAGAAACAATGATGTTTGTTGGCTTGAGCATTTTAGTTCTAGCAGCTTATTATACTTATACCAACAATGTAATATACTATTCAGTCACAGATGTGCATAGATACAGGTATATTGGTTATATCATTTTTATAATAACAAAATCCTAGAAATGTTCATTTTCATTTGGGATGTATTATAAGCAGATATGTTGTATTCATATGATAGATATTGATGGACAGAATGGTTGATGGTAGAAGATTGAAACTGAATAACCTCCATGACATATTAAATGAAAGCAATAGGAAAAAATAGCATACAGTATTCTTATGTATGCATAAAAATCCACACATGTGAACATACATTTATATATACTTGAAATATTTCTGAAAGGATATTCTGAAATGTGAAATTAGTTCTTTCTGAGGGAGTTGTATCTTGCTTTAAAAGGTGATTTATTTTGGATTTCTTACATTTTTACCATATGTGTATATGGTAAAACTATATATATGTATATAACTGTAAAATGCATTTTTAAATATTTATGGAAGGAAATAAATAAAAATGCATGTAATAGCTATCTCAGAGAGTTGGCATGTGATTATTTATCTCTCTCTGTAGGAGCTGTGTCTGATTTATTCTATAATTTGGAATAACATCTTTATAGTAAATATAAGTTTAAAAGATACCACTAATTGTCAGATTCATAAAGATAACTTGAAATAAACAAAATGCAAGGTTCTTTTAGTCAACTTTATCGTTTATCTGTACAGTGATTTTTAGAATTTCAGAATAAATTCTACAGTAACTTAGCAATAGTTTACCTTTCTGTTTGAATAAAGTCCTAATTACTGGATAGCTCAGAAGAGGGTAATGACCCACTTTAAAGTTTTGGCTTTGTAAGATCATTCACATATCTTTACAAATGGAGTAATCAGAAACAATAAGTGAAACTTGAGTCATGCTTGTATTATCTTCTGGCTGTTTTTACTCTTACCCTTTGGAATTGTGCTACTCACATTTGCCTCTGTGGGTAAAACAAGTCATAGCCAAAGTAAAATCAAAATGCTTTCATTCATTTCAAGAACATTTTTAAAACTTGGCCTATTTCTACGTTAAAAAAATGACAGTGATTGAATATCAATTGGTCCTATTATATAGATCTTAGGGAAAAGAAAATTAAATACTGTGTCTCATAGAATTAGGTCAACTATTATTCCAATTGACGTGGAACTTTCAGGAACAGGTGGAAATCAGCAGTCTTGCTGACATGAAGTTAAAATACAAATGGCACATCTCTGTATTTTCTCCCTAGACACATGGGTTGAAATAAATGGATTTTCTCTGTTTAAGAAGAAAGAGACAACTTGACAAAACTATTAACTCCATGAGGGCAAGACTAACGAGGTTCATTTATCGCTCTGTCTGCAGAGTAGGGGATCGGGTCCTTAGTAGGTGAGGATTATTAATGGCATTTGAGGACTCATGAAACTTATTAGCCATTAGCCTCCAAGTTGAATCTATTGAAATATAAAGAAAATTGAACTATGATGTGTCTTTTGATTGTTTAAACTATTATCAGCCATGAGATATGAAAACTTTCAAAAACGTAAAGCAGACTACTGACCTATCTCTTGGAATCAGAGCGTATAGCACGTGTCGCAGGAAAGCCTCATTATGTAGATCTGTTGATATTTGAGTTCTGTTCAGTGATATTCCTGATAGAGTTTGAAATGGATCACACAGTACACAGCCACTATATTTTTCAAAGAGACTTCATTCGCATATTTTGATGTCCTTTTTTTTTGTGTGTGCTTGTCTCCTTTGAAGAGTCCCTGTAACCATTCTGCCAGGTGTTGGGAAGATATGTCGTAGCTGAGCATGCTTCCTTCTGTCACCGTATTAGGGGTCAACTTTATCGTTTATCTGTACAGTGATTTTAGAATTTCAGAATAAATTCTACAGTAACTTAGCAATAGTTTACCTTTCTGTTTGAATAAAGTCCTAATTACTGGATAGCTCAGAAGAGGGTAATGACCCACTTTAAAGTTTTGGCTTTGTAAGATCATTCACATATCTTTACAAATGGAGTAATCAGAAACAATAAGTGAAACTTGAGTCATGCTTGTATTATCTTCTGGCTGTTTTTACTCTTACCCTTTGGAATTGTGCTACTCACATTTGCCTCTGTGGGTAAAACAAGTCATAGCCAAAGTAAAATCAAAATGCTTTCATTCATTTCAAGAACATTTTTAAAACTTGGCCTATTTCTACGTTAAAAAAATGACAGTGATTGAATATCAATTGGTCCTATTATATAGATCTTAGGGAAAAGAAAATTAAATACTGTGTCTCATAGAATTAGGTCAACTATTATTCCAATTGACGTGGAACTTTCAGGAACAGGTGGAAATCAGCAGTCTTGCTGACATGAAGTTAAAATACAAATGGCACATCTCTGTATTTTCTCCCTAGACACATGGGTTGAAATAAATGGATTTTCTCTGTTTAAGAAGAAAGAGACAACTTGACAAAACTATTAACTCCATGAGGGCAAGACTAACGAGGTTCATTTATCGCTCTGTCTGCAGAGTAGGGGATCGGGTCCTTAGTAGGTGAGGATTATTAATGGCATTTGAGGACTCATGAAACTTATTAGCCATTAGCCTCCAAGTTGAATCTATTGAAATATAAAGAAAATTGAACTATGATGTGTCTTTTGATTGTTTAAACTATTATCAGCCATGAGATATGAAAACTTTCAAAAACGTAAAGCAGACTACTGACCTATCTCTTGGAATCAGAGCGTATAGCACGTGTCGCAGGAAAGCCTCATTATGTAGATCTGTTGATATTTGAGTTCTGTTCAGTGATATTCCTGATAGAGTTTGAAATGGATCACACAGTACACAGCCACTATATTTTTCAAAGAGACTTCATTCGCATATTTTGATGTCCTTTTTTTTTGTGTGTGCTTGTCTCCTTTGAAGAGTCCCTGTAACCATTCTGCCAGGTGTTGGGAAGATATGTCGTAGCTGAGCATGCTTCCTTCTGTCACCGTCCTCAGAGTCAACGTCGGAGATGCCCGCACCCTGCCCGTCTTCTACAGCAGCCAGGCAGAGTGCTGACTCCTTCTCAGCAGCAAGGAACGCTTCAGGCTCCCGAAGTAAGTCTCTTGCGTTCAGTTTGGCCATTACCACTAGGCTTAAAAGCACTTAGGGAAGGCTATCTAGACGTCTTGCACATTAATATTCAAATTAAAAGCCTGACGTTATTCATCCTTGATTATATCTTTTCGTTTTCAAGTCGTGTCTTTCTGGGAATACAAAGTGTATGACGTCGATGTTGCTAACTGACACCTTTATGGAATCTTTAGCTTTTTGGGTTTTTTTTGAGATTATTTCTCCTGGGTTATCATAACCCATATTTGCAGCCTTGAGGCATAGACATGGGAGAGATTAAAATAAGAATGGTTGCGTATGAACAAACAGATTCAGAATGACCAAGTATTACATCAAAGTTGCTTGGCTGATGAGTTATGAAGATGGAATAATATCCCTAGATTTTTAATTCTTAAAGCTTGAATACTCTTTCCAGATGATCTCTAGTGCTACATGGAAGGTAAGGAAATAGAACTTTTCTTGATCGATTGAGTTAGTGAATGGCGTGTTCTCTGTATCGCTAAAGGAGGGTTATGGCAGGGAAATCTGAGAAAATTAAATGAAAGAGGGAGACATGAAGAGTTTATAAATTATTTAACATAAGGTATTGCGTGTACCACCCAAGACCAAACCCTCACCTACATGTGTATCTTTCTGCTTTCAAATTAATGGATAAATCAGGTAGATACACTAATTACATGAGTATTTATATTCACAAGGTTTGAAAAGTAAAGACAATTTATTTGGAAAACGTTAGGATATCCTGGGCCATATTGTTTAATTTTCTTATTTTGTTGTGTTTCTAGTTTACTTAGTTTACATTTCACATGTTTCTTTTTTTACTTCTTCTTCCAAACACTTGATATAGTGTCTCTTGCTGCTGTTTAATGGTATATTTGTATCACAGTGTGACTATAGAGAAAATGATTATGATTACAGATAGCATAAATTTGATGTAGCCTAGACTGTATTAGTAATTAGGTGCTTAGAAGGTGAAATTTCCTTGAAGGAAATGGATAGGAGATACTTAGTAACCTTCCTTTTATTTTGTAACATATTACAGCTTAATATGCCAGCAACAGACAGGTCTATGTCCTTAGAGACAACAGAGACTTCAGAATCTATTTCTGAATCATGGTGCTCCCCTTGCATAAGGTTTCAAGCAGGCAGCCACTGTCTCGTTACTAGCGTACTCAAAGTTATCTGAAAGGACTACAAAAGGACAAACAAAAGGGTATATTGGGTTATGTTGAGGTTAATTCATTGTAACGATAATTGTAGCATAAAATGATGATTCTGACTATACAGAAGACAGATTACAAATCATAATTTTAGTGTAGGTTTTTTCTACGTGTATTTTATTACTGAGTGCTCTGTTTGCACCTGATATATTCATTTATCTTAGCAGTTGCTTTTATGGCTTTTATCCTTGAGCCTTTTATTAAATAAAACAACTTGAGGAAGAGATTCTAAATTTTCCACCTTTTTCTTTTCTTAAAGAAATTGAGGCTCTTCTCTGAGCCTCAAGTGATTTTGCACATTTTTTAGATGTGAAATATATGGGCTTTCTTTCTTTCTTTTTTTAATTTTTGGCCTCTTTTATTGGTCTTTCATTTATTTATTTTCATCCATCTTCGTTCTTTGGCCTGTGTGGATCTCCCATTGCAGTGGCCTCTCTGTAGAGCACTGGCTCTGGGCACATATGCTCCAGAGCGCTAGCTGGTAATTGGACACACTGGTCCAGCTTCTCCAGGGCATATGGGATCTTCCCAGGCCAGGGATTGAACAGGTGCCCCAAGGATGACTCTTGACCCACTGGACCACCAGGGAAGCCCTGGGGTTTATTTCTTAAAGGCAACCCCACAAGAACCTCCAGAGAGTTTATTTGCCCCAAACAGTGAATTAGATAACTGATGAATTTTGATTTTCCACAGATAAGACTGATTTTTTTTTTCTAAATAAACATCTCACTGCATGAAAGTTGTTAGCCAAGGCAATATGTTTACTGGTGTAGATTCCCTAGTGTAAATCACAAGACTTAGTGAATTTCAACTAGATTTTCATTTACTAATGGCTATAATCAAGGTCAAAAGATTTACTTAATTATCCTGGCAATAGAAGGCTAAACAGAAATAATTTATATATTGAAAATGACTCTTCTGAGTTAATGCTTAATTCAATTTTTTTTAATTATCAGTCCATTAGTCTGTAAAAGAGGAACTGCCTGTTTCCTTTTTATTTTTTCCTTTGGAATAACATTAGGTTGAAAGTCTTGCATGGAATTAATCACACTTAAAAAATAGAAAGCAAATACATTCCTGATTAGGTTCCTAAAATTTCAAATAGCTCATTGAAAATTCATAGCACATCCATTACAGTCCCTTTAAAAAACTAAATGGGATACTGGGAACTTTCTTGGTGGAAGTAATGAATGGAGAAGTAGTGAAAAATGAGGCAATGGCAGACCTGTATGTTATTAGTGCAGGACAGTGAGCTGGTGGTATTATTACAATTTTTTTTTCCCTCACTGTGGCCTTTTCAGTTATATTGATCAGAAAGTAGTGCTTTCTTTTTTTTTTTTTTTTAAAGATTTATTTATTTATTTATTTTGGGCGGGGGTCAGGTTGGAGAGGGAGGGGAGCAGGCGGGCCACTGCTATTGGTCTTTCATTTCTCTATTTTCATCCATCTTTGTTCTTTGGCTCCTGTGGGCCTCCCATCGCAGTGGCATCTGTCCTTGCAGAGCGCCGGCTCTGGGCGCATATGCTCCTGAGCTCTGGCTCGGCAATTGGACACATTGGTCCAGCCGCTCTGCAGCACGTGGGATCTTCCCAGGCCAGGGATCGAACTGGCGCCCCTTGCACTGCAAGGCGGTGCCTTTACCCACTGGACCACCAGGGGGAGCCCAAAATAGTGCTTTCTGACCAAAGTCCAGATTCAAAGAATAAAGGATAGTGTCTGAACAGGAGATGTACAGGCCTGTGTAAATACATAGATATGCCTACAGAAAATTTACACAAAGCAGCAATGATAATTACAAGGCTAATATACCTTCTAAAAAATAAAGTAGCCTTAATGATGTTAAATTTGTTATATTTATATGAGGTAGCTGTAAAAAAATTTGAATATGCTCTCAACTAGTGTTTTTTAATGTTTAATATCTTCAGGCATATATGTATATACTGGAACTCATTCCAGAGTGTGATGCCATCCAGTCATCACATCCTCTGTTGTCCACTTCTCCTTTTGCCTTCTATTTTTCCCCTCATCAGGCTCTTTTCCAATGAGTTGTCTCTTCGCATCAGGTGGCCAAAGTATTGGAGCTTCAGCTTCAGCATCATTTCTTCCATTGAAGATTTAGGGTTAATTTCCTTTAGGATTGACTGTTTGGAGCTCCTTGTAGTGCAAGGGACTCTCAAGAGTCTTCTCCAACACCCCACTCCAAAGGCATCAACTCTTTGATGCTCAGCCTTCTTTATGGTCCAGCTCTCACATCTATACATGACTACTGACAAAACCATAGCTTTGACTAAAGAGACTTTTGTTGGCAAGTGGATGTGTTTAATACACTGTCTAAGTTTGTCATAACTTTTCTTCCAAGGACCAAGTAAGTATCTTTTAATTTCATGACTGCAGTGGCCATCTGCAGTGATTGTGGAGCCCAAGAAAATAAAATCTGTCCCTGGTTCCATTGTTTTCCTGTCCGTTTGCCATGAAGTGATGGGACTGGATGCCATGATCTTTGTTCTTTGAATGCTGAGTTTTAGGCCAGCTTTTTCACTCTCCTCTTTCACCTCATCAAGAGGCTCTTAACTCTCCCCTTTCTGCCGTAAGGGTGGTGTCAACTACATACCTGAGGTTATTGAGATCTCTCCTGGCAATCTTGATCTAGCTTGTACCTCATCCAGCCTGGCATTTCACATGATGCACTCTGCATGTAAATTAAATAAGCAGGATGACAGTATACGACTTTGACATACTCCTGTCCCAAATTGGAACCAGTCTATTGTTCCATGTCCCATTCTGACTGTTGCTTCTTGTTCTGCGTACAGGTTTCGCATGTATGCACTTAATGCCACTCAGTTCCACATTGATATATCTAAGTGCCTTAATTAAACATGCTACAAACTGAAACTCTTGGCTATCACTACAAATACACTTTTTTGATAGACTTGATCTTAGTCAATGACATCATCATGGACAAGGGAAAAAGTAAGAATCATCTTGCTACCTCTCTCCTTCACTGCACGATTCTATTACCTAATCTAGTCATATTTACCTACTAAAATTTTTCGTAAATTGATCCATTTTTCCCCATTTGCGACCATCAGTAAGTACCCTGGTCCTTACTACCATAATTTCTCCCCTGGACTACTCCCGAGATCTCCTAAATTACCTGCTCATATCCACTGACACACCTAGTCTGTGTCCATAGGTAGCCAAGAAAGCTTGACGAAGTACAAAATGGAGATGACGTACTTCCGTACAGACCATTCCCGTTCAAACGTGGACCAGTTTTGATCATGGCTTCCGATGCTCCAGTGGGTGAACACTTTTCTAAATGTCTCCAGCTCATCCCACATGGTGTTCCCTTCCTTTCCTGCATTCCAGATGCCTTTGGGGGCTTCATCCCTGTCATGTGACCTCCACTGAGCTCTCTACATGTGGCTGATTCTCCCTAAGTGGGATCACCACTCCCAGCTCCTTTTTCCCTAGTATCTCGACACAGTAGTTGCTTCCTGAAGGAACCCTTCCTTGGTCCCGCTGACAAGAACATCTCCTTTTATCTTAGGAGCTCTGTATAACTGATTCATTAACCTGCTGTCTCTTTGTGCAGTTATCTAATACTGACTTCCCTTCCAGATTGAAAGCACTATAAGGTCAGAATCCAATCCATTTTGCTCAGTATTGTGACTCCTTTCTGTATCTGTAGACACTGTGAAAACAGGCATAGAGCCCCTCCCTCTCCCATGTGTGTGTGATGTAAGAGAGAAAACTCCCTGAGTTCTGTAACAACAACAACAAAAACAAAAACAGGCAAGTCATGTTACTGAAAAATCCGTGCTTAAAATTTGCCTTTCTGTCAACTTGGGTTTTTTATTGTTGACCTTTCTTTAAGGATGTATAGAGACAGTTTTCTTTACAACTTTCATTATGAAGTTTTTGAAACTCTGATTCTACTTACAAAAGCTAAACCTTGTATTTCTAGAGCGAATAGCTTTGCAAATAGTGGCCTAAGTGTGTTTACTTTTGTAAAGACAATAGTACATGTTAAATATGAATCTTTGGATATGAGTGTTAAATTCAAGGCACTGCTTGGTAAAATAGAGGAAGCCTCTATCATGTAAAACAGGAACATTCTTTTGCTTTTGTTTTAGAAAAGAAAAATTCCAAGGACATCAACTAGAACAAAAATTTTAAGTGTTCTCTTCATTTGTTTTTGCATTTTTCTGTTGTCAGAGCTTGAGCCCATTTTACCCACATTCCTGGTTGGTAGCTGCTTTTCCAGTGCCCTTAGACTGTTACTCTCCCTCCCTTCTCAGCTCAGCAACATTCTTCAGGGTCTTGGTTTAGGGTCCATGGCAGATCAAGACCCCCCCGCCTCCCCTGCTGTTACGAAGCAGATACAAATGAATCTCACTGAAATTTTTGTCTGAAAATATTTGTAGATCAGCAGAGAAGTGAGGGTGTTACCAGTGCAGAAAGAACCACCACAAGGTAAATACTGAAGAAAAGCAATCCACTGTTATGTCCAGGGAAAAAGAGCTTACTTGCATCTGAGGTAATGCCAGTGTCATTCTTCATAGAAATAGAGTTTGTCTGGGTCTCCAAGAGAGGTTTCAGCCTTGGAGTGTTGTTAATGTGCTGATGTGTTGTCTCCTTCAGGTGAAAAAGTCCAGAAGCTAGAGAGAGAAGGCATGGTTCTCTCTAAAGCCCTTAAGTACCGACACCAAAATTAAAAATGTCTCAGCTGGCAGTATTTGATGTAGACCGGCCTCTGCTCTCTCAGCTTCCTGTTAGTGCAGGTCCTGTGGGTTGCTGAGACTATAGCTCTTACTGCAAAGTGTCCCAGGAAGAGATGTGAATAAATGCTTTGCTTTAGGAAATAACGATTGCTTTACATTTAGGACCAGAAGAAATTGATGTCATGTGGAGAGTGCTTCTGGCAACTGACATTTGATGCACGGCAACAATCTTAATGGCAAAGCATCGGCTCTGAAACTCACTGGAAAAAATCCAATTTATATGGACCCAACCTTACGCAGGCTATTGTGAGGAGCACCCTGTTACCCTGCCTGTATGGCTTGCTTCCCTTGTATCCCCATGCTCGGCACTAGGAGTATTTTAGCGTATGTCAGATTTGGAATTCTCTGGGTATACCAAGGCGTCTCTCCATCAATATTAAATAGTGTGTGGGAGGCTTTACAGAAAGAGGAGAGAATTGGCAGTACAAAGACTTCTTTTAGGAAAAAAAACAAACCATGATTTGACCATAAAGAAACTCAGACTGGGAGAAAACTGTGCATGCTATTTTGATCATAAAGAGCAACTTAATATTGCTAATGACATAATATGAAGGGAGGATATATTGAAAGGTATACTTAGAACTACATGGAAAGATGTATGAAAATCAGAGACATATTACTAGCTGAAACCATTAATAAGATAAGAAAACCTAGAGACTTGATTTGAAAACTGCTAACTTAGTACCCTTAACTTAGATAATGTGGTTTTGATGCAAACGTATCTAATAGCTATGGATAGAATGCTTAAAAACATCAGTGGTGCTGAAGATATTTCATCACCAAGAGGGAATAAATAAGGCATACCACTGGGAATATAGACAAGCAGGAGATAATGTATGGGTTTCTGCAGAGGATAACCTCTTCCATCTCCCCTGATTACACATGTAAAGCTTGGTGGATGTTGACTTTGACCTTGCAGGATGATAGCTTGATCTCATTTGTCCTATTAATTTGTGGGCTATTAGTAATATTTAAGGTATAGCTTACTTGGCATAAATACATATTTTCTGTGTGTTCATATGGTAAAAGATCAAGCAAATAAGTTGTGGTAACTGAGGTGAAAGCTTTGTTGTTGAGGTAAAAGCAACGTGTGTGTGTGTGTGTGTGTGTTTTTAAAGATTTATTTATTTATTTATTTTGGGCGGGGGTCGGGTTGGGGAGGGAGGGGAGCGGGCAGGCCACTTCTATTGGTCTTTCATTTCTCTATTTTCATCCATCTTTGTTCTTTGGCTCCTGTGGGCCTCCCATCACAGTGGCGTCTGTCGTTGCAGAGCGCCGGCTCTGGGCGCATGCGCTCCAGAGCTCTGGCTCGGTGATTGGACACATGGGTCCAGCCGCTCCGCGGCACGTGGGATCTTCCCAGGCCAGGGATCGAACCAGCGCCCCTTGCACTGCAAGGCAGTGTCCTTACCCACTGGACCACCAGGGGAAGCCCAGCAACTTATGTTTTAAGGTGGCTATTCCTCATAGTATCAGCCAGTTCTAAATCCATAATGAGAATCGGGCTTTCTTTTTGAGTAGTTGCATGCAAATATGGCTTACTATGCTAAATCCTAAAGGTTTAACACACTGTTTAATATCTAGAAGGCAAATAACCTTTTAATACCTGCTGACTTACTTATGTCTTGAAGATAGTGTTCCATTTCAGGCAAATGAGTACCTCTTCGATTATTTCAATACCTGCTACAGCAATGACTCAAACACAGAAATAATTTGCAGTTGAAAATATGTATCCATTTTTATAAAGATACAGAAAGATACAATTTTCCATAATAATTCTCTACTTAAGAGAGGACTGAAAAGGAAATACAGGTGAAACATTTTATATGTAATTTTAACAAAATGTTTCATCAGCGTGTTGTTTTGAAGAACTTTTCTACATTTCTTATATGCATTTTGATGTGAAATGGTAGATCTGATCTCAACGTTTGATCTGATCTCAACATTTCAGATCAGATTTAATTAAAGAATGGCTACAGTAACAATTGGAGCAATAATGAGAGTGTAGCAATGTTATTCATGGATTTTATTGAAACAGTTATATGTAAATATCCTCCGTCTGGAAACTGGTATCCAGGAATGAGTCACGTGATAGTTAGCCTGGCTGACATCCAGCCTCTGAATCACCTGGGTTTCTCCTTTATTCATCGTAACATGCAGGTAACTTTTATGACAGGTATAGAGAGATTTTTTTTGAATGTCATTTGTAACACATGTTTTTGCTGTATTTTATTGGTAGTTTCACAGAGGTATTCTTGATTTCTAATACTTGGAGACAGAATCCATATATATGACTGCACATGCAGTTGTACCAAGGCTATTTATGTACAGAGATCTATATGCTCTGTTATGAAGAGTAATGATAAATAAGGAAGATATTGAAGAGAATATCCAGTAAAAATCTAGCAAACATCAATTTAACTCATCCCTATCCGGTCTTATTGGTATCCTTATCATTTATTTTTGCCACATGATACCCATGTGAACAACTAATATTTTGTTCTCATATATTTTAAATCTCAGAAATTATGATATCTCTGCTATAGACTCAGGCTGTTGGTTTGCTCAAATAAAGTTTTTTATGCTTTTGTTTCTCAGGATATTTCTTGAGTCCCTTTCAGAAATAAGTCCAGATATTAAGAAAGCAGTAACTCTGTAAGATGTAATACTGCATGAGAAGCTCTTGTTTAATCTACTCCAAATAAACCAAAAGACCACTTATTTATACATTTTGCAGTGCACTTGTATGCATGATGTTCATATGAGAAATAGCAAACATAAGGAATTTTCTTTAAAAATACACAAATCGTGGCTTCCCTGGTGATCGAGTAGGTAAAGAGTCCACCTTGTAATGCAAGGGGCACCAGTTTGATCCCTGGCCCGGGAAGATCCCACGTGCCATGAAGTGGCTGGACTGGTGTGTCCAATTACGAGCCAGTGCTCTGGAGTGCATGTGCCCAGAGCTGGTGTTGTG
Organism: Tragulus kanchil; assembly: GCA_022376925.1. Taxonomy (NCBI): domain Eukaryota; kingdom Metazoa; phylum Chordata; class Mammalia; order Artiodactyla; family Tragulidae; genus Tragulus; species Tragulus kanchil. Next base: position 89,085,605 of record JAIOJX010000024.1, on the reverse strand, counting down.
CAACAAGAGAGGCCACTGCAATGGGAGACCTAGACAGCCCAAAGAATAAAGAAGGATATAAATTAATCAATCAGTCAATCAATAAAAGAGGCCCAAAAAATAAATACACAGATCAAATACATTAAAGTAAAAGAATTGGAGCAATAATGAGAGTGTAGCAATGTTATTCATGGATTTTATTGAAACAGTTATATGTAAATATCCTCCGTCTGGAAACTGGTATCCAGGAATGAGTCACGTGATAGTTAGCCTGGCTGACATCCAGCCTCTGAATCACCTGGGTTTCTCCTTTATTCATCGTAACATGCAGGTAACTTTTATGACAGGTATAGAGAGATTTTTTTTGAATGTCATTTGTAACACATGTTTTTGCTGTATTTTATTGGTAGTTTCACAGAGGTATTCTTGATTTCTAATACTTGGAGACAGAATCCATATATATGACTGCACATGCAGTTGTACCAAGGCTATTTATGTACAGAGATCTATATGCTCTGTTATGAAGAGTAATGATAAATAAGGAAGATATTGAAGAGAATATCCAGTAAAAATCTAGCAAACATCAATTTAACTCATCCCTATCCGGTCTTATTGGTATCCTTATCATTTATTTTTGCCACATGATACCCATGTGAACAACTAATATTTTGTTCTCATATATTTTAAATCTCAGAAATTATGATATCTCTGCTATAGACTCAGGCTGTTGGTTTGCTCAAATAAAGTTTTTTATGCTTTTGTTTCTCAGGATATTTCTTGAGTCCCTTTCAGAAATAAGTCCAGATATTAAGAAAGCAGTAACTCTGTAAGATGTAATACTGCATGAGAAGCTCTTGTTTAATCTACTCCAAATAAACCAAAAGACCACTTATTTATACATTTTGCAGTGCACTTGTATGCATGATGTTCATATGAGAAATAGCAAACATAAGGAATTTTCTTTAAAAATACACAAATCGTGGCTTCCCTGGTGATCGAGTAGGTAAAGAGTCCACCTTGTAATGCAAGGGGCACCAGTTTGATCCCTGGCCCGGGAAGATCCCACGTGCCATGAAGTGGCTGGACTGGTGTGTCCAATTACGAGCCAGTGCTCTGGAGTGCATGTGCCCAGAGCTGGTGTTGTGCAACAAGAGAGGCCACTGCAATGGGAGACCTAGACAGCCCAAAGAATAAAGAAGGATATAAATTAATCAATCAGTCAATCAATAAAAGAGGCCCAAAAAATAAATACACAGATCAAATACATTAAAGTAAAAAGAATGGCAATTCCAAGGTACACAAAATCTATATAAAGAATGGTTACATATGTGTACATATATATATAGTTTCTGTTTTTCCGTATTAGGTGTGTTTTGATAATGCTGCAATTCTTTGCAAATTAGTAATCTTTGCTTAGGGCACACAGGAATTTTTACTTCATTAACATGTAAATGACCTAGGATCCCATAATCATTCTGAATGAATAGAAGCCTACTAAAAATCGAAAACAAGAATAAACCATAAAATGTTTGGTTAAAATTATACAAATTATCTTATATCACAGATCTATGTATGTAACTTAATAATTTAGGCTTCTCTGTTGACTCAATTGGCAAAGAATCGACCTGCAATGCAGGAGACCCAGGTTCAATCTCTGCATAGGGAACAGTTTCTGGAGAAGAGAATGGCAACCCACTCCAGGATTCTTGCCTGGTAAATTCCATGGACCTAGGAGCCTGGTGGGTTAAGGTCCATGGGGTTGCAAAGAGTCAGACATGACTGAGCAACTAACACACAGACATGCTTAATTTATCAATTTAAGTGATGTGAAAACTATAAATTCCAGAGCATCTAAAAGAATCTCATGCAAGGAAAATATGAAAGCAGTATAGGGCCTCCCTGGTGATCCAGTGGGTAAGGACACCGCCTTGCAATGAAAGGGGCACCGGTTCGATCCCTGGCCCGGGAAGATCCTATGTGCCGCAGAGCAGCTGGACCAATGGGTTCAACTACCAAGCCAGAGCTCTGGAGCTCATGCGCCCAGAGCTGGTGCCCTGCGACAACAGAGGCCACTGCAATGGGGGGCCCACATGGGCCAAAGAACAAAGATGGATGAAAATAAATAAATGAAAGTCCAGTGGAAGTGGCCAAAAAAAAAAAAAAAAAAGGCAGTATAAACATACAACTAAAAAGTAGACATTCCATGTTCTTGGAGAGAGGACTCAATATTTCTAGTATGTCGTTACTTGCCAACTTGATCTAGATGCAGTGCATTTCCAATCAAAATCTCAACAAATCACTTTGTAGCTATTCATAAACTGATTCTAATATTTATGCCGAGGGAAAAAAAGACCTAGAATAACCAACATAATGTTGAAGAAGAATAAGGTTGGAGAACTACTGATACCCAATTTCAAGCTTTACTCTAAGTGCTATGTGTGTTCTGTAGTGTCCATCTCTTTGCAACCCCATGGATTGTAGCCCACCAGGCTCCTCTGACCGTGGAATTTTCAGGCAAGAATACTGGGGTGGATTACCATTTCCTACACTAGGGAATCTTCCCAACCCAGGGATTGAGCATGCATCTCTTGTGTCACCTGCATTGGTAAGTGGATTCTTTTACTGCCATGCCACCTGGGACGTCTTTATTGAAAAGGTACAGTGATTAAGAAAGTGTGGTATTCATGGAAGAATGGGCAAATAGGTCAGTGTACTGACAAACAGAATAGAGAGCCCAGAAGTGGAGCTCTCTAAGCATAGCCAACTGATCTTTGACAAAGCCGCAAAGGAAATACAATAGAACACATACAGTCTATTCAACACACAAGTGAAAAAATGAAACTAGGCACAGACTTACAGGTTTCCCAAAAGTTAACTGAGAATGGATCGGAGACCCAAATGTACCCTGAAATGTTATAAAGTTCTAGAGGACAACATAGGAGAAAACCTAGAAACATAGGAGAAAACATTGGGTATGGTGATGCCTTTTTATATACAATGCCTAAGACACAGTTTACAAATAAAATAATTGATAGACTGGACTTCTTTAAAACCACTCTGTGAAAGACAATGCTAAGAGAATGAGAAGACTGATTGCAGACTGGGAGAAAATATTTTCAAAAGACACATCTGATATACACCTGTTATCTCAGAATACACAGTGAACTTTGGAAACTCAACACTGAAAGCACAACATGTTTCGAAAATGGGCCAAAAACCTTAACAGGTACCTCCGCTAAGGAGCTACACAGATGGTAATTAAACATGTGAAGAGATGTTCTGCACCGTATGTCATAAGGAAAATGCAGATTAAAACAACAATGACATGCTCCTTCACACCGATTCCAAAGCTCCCCATCTTGGGGGAGGGTTGCCGTGGGAGAGAGGAGAAGCCCTGCCCCACGCCCATCTCCCTCGCCCTAGAGCCTGTGCCCATCGCCCCTCTTCTCTGTTCATGCCCCTCCCTCAACATCATTAAAGATTTCATGAAATGTTAAAAATAAATTAAAATTCCAATTCTGGAACACTGAGGTTACCAAATGCTGACGAGGATGCGGAGCATCTCATTCCCTGCTAGTGAGAATGCAGGATGGGACAGCCACTTTGGAAGAAAATGTGTTCCTTACAAAACTGAACATACTCTTAGTGTATGATCCAGCAATCACACTCTTTTTCAGTTTACCCACTGCAGTTGTAAACTTATGCCCAAATGCACACAGACACGCACACACAAACTGCACAAGGGTTTGTGTGGCAGCTTTTTTCATAATTGACAGATCCCTAATTGACTGAGAAAGTAAGCCAGTCCGAAAAAGCTACCTACTTGCATGATGTCAACTATATGATATTCTGGAAATGGCAAAACTTAATGAAAATAGTAAAAAGATTAATGGTTGCTGTGTGTTTGGGAGTACAGGGTGCACAGACAGCACAGAGGATTTTTCAGGCAGTGAAAATGCTCTATATGATGCTATAAGGAGGGATGCATGTCATTATTCATTTGTCCAGACTCAGAATATAAAGCACCGATAGTGAATGATAATGTAGACTATGGTCTCAGAATAATTACAGTGTTGATTTTATATTAATCAATTATAGCAAATTAATCAACATAATTGTTAATAATTTCCCACTCTAGTTGAGGATTTTAATAATAGAAAATTATATACATGTGTAGGGGCAGGGAATAGTAGGTATATGAAAAATCTCTAGCTTCTCAATTTTGCTGTGGCAAATTTAAACTGCTCTTAAAAAATAAGTCTTAATAAAAGACATAGTATAAACATTTCAGTAGTTTTATTGTTGAACTTTTTTTTCATGTTTCAGATTTTAAATAATTTCCTTAGACATTATGAAATATTATTGTCTCTGTTTTTTGGACTTGACATATTTGATATGGGTTGCTTTCTCATTCTTATATTAACTTGGAGTTATTTGATATATTAGTAAGATTGAAAATCTGCACAAGAATTTATTGGCCTTGCAGATTTTCTTTTTGCTAATCTTTAAGGTGTGTTTTTTCTTACCAAATTGTAATAGTTTTTTAAACGTATGTTATGTCTTGCATCCTAGTTGTTTATGGATTCTTTTGGATCCCGCACATATTGCCTATAATCTATGGCTACTGTTTTCCCTTTAATAATGCTGCACTGTCTTCATTAAGGACTAATGGTATAGGTTCATAGGCTGAGGTGGGAACAAGATTTTTTTCTTCTTAAATGATACACAGACTCACAAGGTATGAGTCATAAACAGATTGTATGATGCAGTGATTGCATCTGACCCTTGACACTCAGAAGTGCTTAAGAGGGCGGTGCATAGCTTATATTTTATTACTACTGAGGAGTGGTTTACACAACTAAAGTCAAAGGGAAGTGGGAGTTGTGAGATTGTTCCTACTGCTTTCAAATCCCTGAGGAAACTTGACCCTTTCCTGTCCTGGGAAGAAATAGCACTTCCGAGGTTACATTGATGCAGACTGTATTGGAGAGATGGTCATAAAGCACCTTCTTGAATGGTACCAGCTGAGAATATTCCTGGGTCTTATGTCATTTCAGTCTGTGAGCCCGCCGTGCCTTACCCACACTGGTAACACAGAGATAGTCTTTAAATATACATGCTACTGACATATTTAACGTTTCACACACAGTAGGCATGCTGTAGTTCAGCACGCTTTACTGTCTTTGTCTCATCTATATATTTCAGAAAATATTTAATAGTTTCAGTCTGTAATTTTAAGGAAAAATGCAGTGACAAAAGCAGGCAAATCATTTTTACAAAGAGAAATATGCACAAAGGTCCCCTGAAAATAACGTCTTAATAAAAGCTTCTCATTTTGCTGTGGCAAATTTAAACTGCTCTTAAAAATAAGTCTTAATAAAAGACATAGTATAAACATTTCAGTAGTTTTATTGTTGAACTTTTTTTTCATGTTTCAGATTTTAAATAATTTCCTTAGACATTATGAAATATTATTGTCTCTGTTTTTTGGACTTGACATATTTGATATGGGTTGCTTTCTCATTCTTATATTAACTTGGAGTTATTTGATATATTAGTAAGATTGAAAATCTGCACAAGAATTTATTGGCCTTGCAGATTTTCTTTTTGCTAATCTTTAAGGTGTGTTTTTTCTTACCAAATTGTAATAGTTTTTTAAACGTATGTTATGTCTTGCATCCTAGTTGTTTATGGATTCTTTTGGATCCCGCACATATTGCCTATAATCTATGGCTACTGTTTTCCCTTTAATAATGCTGCACTGTCTTCATTAAGGACTAATGGTATAGGTTCATAGGCTGAGGTGGGAACAAGATTTTTTTCTTCTTAAATGATACACAGACTCACAAGGTATGAGTCATAAACAGATTGTATGATGCAGTGATTGCATCTGACCCTTGACACTCAGAAGTGCTTAAGAGGGCGGTGCATAGCTTATATTTTATTACTACTGAGGAGTGGTTTACACAACTAAAGTCAAAGGGAAGTGGGAGTTGTGAGATTGTTCCTACTGCTTTCAAATCCCTGAGGAAACTTGACCCTTTCCTGTCCTGGGAAGAAATAGCACTTCCGAGGTTACATTGATGCAGACTGTATTGGAGAGATGGTCATAAAGCACCTTCTTGAATGGTACCAGCTGAGAATATTCCTGGGTCTTATGTCATTTCAGTCTGTGAGCCCGCCGTGCCTTACCCACACTGGTAACACAGAGATAGTCTTTAAATATACATGCTACTGACATATTTAACGTTTCACACACAGTAGGCATGCTGTAGTTCAGCACGCTTTACTGTCTTTGTCTCATCTATATATTTCAGAAAATATTTAATAGTTTCAGTCTGTAATTTTAAGGAAAAATGCAGTGACAAAAGCAGGCAAATCATTTTTACAAAGAGAAATATGCACAAAGGTCCCCAGACATTAGAAAAGGGGACTATCTCGGGAACTCCTAATCCCAGATAAAGTGTTTTAATTTTAATGTGGCGAAATGATCATTTGTTTATTTTGGTTTTGATATATGTGTGTGTGTGTGTGCTTTTTGATTTTTTGCATTGTTTAAGCTATTCTCTAATATTCAAGAAATGAAGATGGTTTTCTATGTATTCTTTTAATATCATAAAACTATCTCATATTTTTGAATAGTGTGGAAATTATATTTTTGACTTCTATTTTAGTTTCTTTTCCATTTTGGTAATCAACTGCCCTGATGCTGTTTTTTATTGAAAAATTCATCCTTTCCCTATTGAATTGAAATTCTAACTCTTCCGTACACGGAGCTTTCCCATGTGCATAGATTTACTTCTTGATTTCTATTTTAGTTTATTATTCTAGTCATCATCTCTGCACAAATACTGTGTGGTAATCTCATTGTTTTACTTATGTCTTGATAGATGGTAAGATGAATGAATCCATTCCTTTGCACTCCTTCCCCATAGTTGCTTAATGTTGGCTCTTCATTCTTTATCGTTCTGTTTCAACTTTGAACATAGAGAAATTTGGTAAAAAAAATTGTATAAATGTTTCTGGAGTCACATGTACTCTAATAATGTTTAGTTTAGCTTGGGAAGAAATATTTTACTATTTCAATTTTAAATATATGAATGGTCTTTTACAGGTCCTACAATAAAGTTTTATTCATTTCTCCTTGTATGTCTTGCGTTTGTCCTTTGTTTATTCACTTCCTCACAAGATTTTGTGCTTTTGCTATTAGACTTTTAAAATGTTACATTTTCAGCTGATTGTGTCTACATAGGAATGTTGCTTCTTAATCATTGTGTTTCCTAAGCAACTTTGCTGAATTCTTAGTAGTTTTAGTAGCCTGTAGTTGTTCTTAAAATTATCTACAAGATAGCAGTATGAACATTTCTCTTGTAATGCTACTATCTAATTGCATAGGTTAGGAGATTTTGTAAGGGTGAATGCAAACAGTGATGATGGCCATTTTTATATTTTCTCTCCTTTTAAAAAATTGGTTTTTCTGTTTTGTCATAGTGTATGATGTTTGTACTGAGTCATTTTATGGTAAGTATCAATGTAGGATATATACATTTCTCCAACCTACGGAAGCACAATTTTCCTTTTTATCAGTTTCTTGGTAATAAATGCTTATGGAGTTTCTATTGTGATAACATCTAAATATAAAATCTGTATAATAGCTAGAGATAGTAAGATCAATGTGACCGTTAGTCTGAATTTAGAAATCAGTAGAAAATACATTTTTAAAATAGAAGGTAAGCAGATATTCACATGATTAAATAGAATTTTAAAAGGACATGACCATCTTCATTTAAAATTGAAAGCTTAGCCAGAACTTCTCTAGTTGTGCAGTAGTTAAGACGCCACACTCCCACTGCAGGGAGGTTGGGTTCTCTCCTGGTCTGGGAGCTGAGATCCCACATGCCTCAGGGTGCGGCCAAGAATAAATAAATAAATAAATAAATAAAACTGAAGGATTAGGGACCAAGCCAAGACTTTTAATACATCTGAGCTTCACAATTAATGGAAGCAACTGGTGTAACTTCTAAGATACCACTTAAATGACTTCAAGTTCCTGTGTGGGGCTGTCTTATTCTTTTACAGACACATCTCTCTTTCACTATCTATTTCTTTGATTATCATCGCCCTCTCTACTGCTGTCTACTCCCAGCACGTAGTTGTTGATGTCATGCCAATTATCCCTATGGCTTAGTGTTTTACTGAAAAATGTGCTGTTCTTTTGTTACAACAGTTAATACAAGCAGGAAAGTTCATAAGACACGTGTTCATAAGACGTGTGAATGAATAACTACAGTGTAGCTAACGTATGAAACTACCACTCAATTCAGTGAATGAGTGGTAGTTTCATTGTCACCGTCCTCTGCTTCTATCTGAAATGTTATTCTTTACTAAGCCAACAACTGCATCATGATCTAAGCTATATACTAATTTCTTCTGTTTTTAGTTTTACTTCCTATGTATGCCTTGCTATATCAATTGCATACGGTAAAGTAAGGGTGAATGCAAACAGTGATGATGGCCATTTTTATATTTTCTCTCCTTTTAAAAAATTGGTTTTTCTGTTTTGTCATAGTGTATGATGTTTGTACTGAGTCATTTTATGGTAAGTATCAATGTAGGATATATACATTTCTCCAACCTACGGAAGCACAATTTTCCTTTTTATCAGTTTCTTGGTAATAAATGCTTATGGAGTTTCTATTGTGATAACATCTAAATATAAAATCTGTATAATAGCTAGAGATAGTAAGATCAATGTGACCGTTAGTCTGAATTTAGAAATCAGTAGAAAATACATTTTTAAAATAGAAGGTAAGCAGATATTCACATGATTAAATAGAATTTTAAAAGGACATGACCATCTTCATTTAAAATTGAAAGCTTAGCCAGAACTTCTCTAGTTGTGCAGTAGTTAAGACGCCACACTCCCACTGCAGGGAGGTTGGGTTCTCTCCTGGTCTGGGAGCTGAGATCCCACATGCCTCAGGGTGCGGCCAAGAATAAATAAATAAATAAATAAATAAAACTGAAGGATTAGGGACCAAGCCAAGACTTTTAATACATCTGAGCTTCACAATTAATGGAAGCAACTGGTGTAACTTCTAAGATACCACTTAAATGACTTCAAGTTCCTGTGTGGGGCTGTCTTATTCTTTTACAGACACATCTCTCTTTCACTATCTATTTCTTTGATTATCATCGCCCTCTCTACTGCTGTCTACTCCCAGCACGTAGTTGTTGATGTCATGCCAATTATCCCTATGGCTTAGTGTTTTACTGAAAAATGTGCTGTTCTTTTGTTACAACAGTTAATACAAGCAGGAAAGTTCATAAGACACGTGTTCATAAGACGTGTGAATGAATAACTACAGTGTAGCTAACGTATGAAACTACCACTCAATTCAGTGAATGAGTGGTAGTTTCATTGTCACCGTCCTCTGCTTCTATCTGAAATGTTATTCTTTACTAAGCCAACAACTGCATCATGATCTAAGCTATATACTAATTTCTTCTGTTTTTAGTTTTACTTCCTATGTATGCCTTCATGAACTATATAGATAATTAGTTTTGTCACACTTTGGTCTATATAGAAATGGATTAATACTGTGCTTGCTGTTGGTGTCTTACATTATGCTGTCTGAGGTATTTCAGGTGCTGTACACAGATCTTCATTGTTGTAGAGTGATCTGTTATATTAGTACACTAAAATATATCTCTTCTCTTTTTGATAAGTGTTTAGGTTATTCCAGGTGCAAGACTACTGCAAATAAAGTACCTTGCTACACACATGAACTGATTTCTATGTAAATATCCTATATATTTTTTGTTAGATTAGTACTCACTTATTCATTCTAGGAGTTTCTTTTTAATCAGTTCTCTGGGACTTTTTTTATGTAAACAATTAAGCTGTCTGTGAACAAAGATAGTTTTATTTTTACTTTGCAGTCTGCATAAGTTTTATTTCCTGCTTATATTCTTTTGCATGAGTTAGGACTTCTAATACCCTGCTATATAGCTGTGGTAAAAGGAAACATCCTGGCATTGTTCCCAATCTTGGAGGGGAAACACCAGTCTCATACCATTAAGTAAGATATGAGCTGTAGGCGTTTTATAGAAGTTCATTACCAAGTTGAGGATACTCTACTTTATTTTTAGTTAGCTTTGAACTTTTATCATGAAAAGGTGTGAGATTTTTGCCAAATGCTTTTTCTGTGTCAGTCTGATGTATCCTTTTTTTATGAGCTCATTAATGTGATAGAACACTGATTTTTACTTTTTGAATTAGCCTTTAATGTTTTATGATTTTATTAAAGACTGCTGTCTACTCCCAGCACGTAGTTGTTGATGTCATGCCAATTATCCCTATGGCTTAGTGTTTTACTGAAAAATGTGCTGTTCTTTTGTTACAACAGTTAATACAAGCAGGAAAGTTCATAAGACACGTGTTCATAAGACGTGTGAATGAATAACTACAGTGTAGCTAACGTATGAAACTACCACTCAATTCAGTGAATGAGTGGTAGTTTCATTGTCACCGTCCTCTGCTTCTATCTGAAATGTTATTCTTTACTAAGCCAACAACTGCATCATGATCTAAGCTATATACTAATTTCTTCTGTTTTTAGTTTTACTTCCTATGTATGCCTTCATGAACTATATAGATAATTAGTTTTGTCACACTTTGGTCTATATAGAAATGGATTAATACTGTGCTTGCTGTTGGTGTCTTACATTATGCTGTCTGAGGTATTTCAGGTGCTGTACACAGATCTTCATTGTTGTAGAGTGATCTGTTATATTAGTACACTAAAATATATCTCTTCTCTTTTTGATAAGTGTTTAGGTTATTCCAGGTGCAAGACTACTGCAAATAAAGTACCTTGCTACACACATGAACTGATTTCTATGTAAATATCCTATATATTTTTTGTTAGATTAGTACTCACTTATTCATTCTAGGAGTTTCTTTTTAATCAGTTCTCTGGGACTTTTTTTATGTAAACAATTAAGCTGTCTGTGAACAAAGATAGTTTTATTTTTACTTTGCAGTCTGCATAAGTTTTATTTCCTGCTTATATTCTTTTGCATGAGTTAGGACTTCTAATACCCTGCTATATAGCTGTGGTAAAAGGAAACATCCTGGCATTGTTCCCAATCTTGGAGGGGAAACACCAGTCTCATACCATTAAGTAAGATATGAGCTGTAGGCGTTTTATAGAAGTTCATTACCAAGTTGAGGATACTCTACTTTATTTTTAGTTAGCTTTGAACTTTTATCATGAAAAGGTGTGAGATTTTTGCCAAATGCTTTTTCTGTGTCAGTCTGATGTATCCTTTTTTTATGAGCTCATTAATGTGATAGAACACTGATTTTTACTTTTTGAATTAGCCTTGTATTACAAGAATAATGCTCATTTGTTTATTATGCATAATTTTTATCATTTGGTTCAACTTGGTAATTTTTAAAGAGATTCTTACCTTCATATATATATATATATATAAGCCTCTTTTTTATTAGTCCTTCATTTATTTATTTTCATCCATCCTAACTCTGACCTGTGTGGGCCTCCCATTGCAGTAGACTCTCTCGCTGCAGAGCACTGGCTTTGGGCGCACGCGCTCCGGAGCACTGGCTCACAAATGGACCCACCAGTCCAGCCGCTCTGTGGCATGTAGTATCCTCCTGTGCCCGGGATCGAACCTGTGCCCCTTGCACTGCAAGGCGAACTCCCTACCCACCAGACCACCAGGGAAGCCCTTCTTGCGTTTATATTAAAGAAATATATTGGTCTGTAATTTTCCATTCTGTGCCATGTGTTTCTCTGGTTTTGCTATTAGGGTAATGGTGGCCACATGGGGTGAGCTAAGGAGTGTTACCCTCTGCTTCTGTTTTCTGGGAGAGTTTGTATAGCACCGGTGTCATTTCCCCTTAAGTTTCTGGTAGAATTCACCATTGAGACAGCCTGGGCCAAGTGTTTTCTTTTTCAGAAAACTGCTAATTGTTGATTCCATGTCATTAAGAAATAGAGACTTGGTCTTATTATCTGTGTCTCCTGGTATGAGTTTTGGTATTTAGTATCTTTCAAGGAATTTGTTCATTGTATGCAAATTGTCACATCTGTGGTTGTGGAGTTGTTCCTAATATTCTCATATTATCAGTTTTAATGTCTGGTGAATCAGACATCCCTAATGATGACTTTTTTTTTTTTAAGGTGCTTTTATTCTCTGCTCATTTTTTTTTTTTTTAAGATATATTTATTTATTTATTTTGGGCGGGGGTTGGGTTGGGGGGGGGGGGAGTGGGTGGGCCACTTCTATTGGTCTTTCATTTCTCTATTTTCATCCGTCTTTGTCCTTTGGCTCCTGTGGGCCTCCCACAGCAGGGGGCGTCTGTCGTCGCAGAGCACCAGCTCTGGGCGCATGCACCCAGAGCTCCGGCTCGGCGATTGAACACATCGGTCCAGCGCTCCGCGGCATGTGGGATCTTCCTGTGCCCGGGATCGCACCTGTGCCCCATGCACTGCAAGGCGAACTCCCTACCCACCAGACCACCAGGGAAGCCCTTCTTGCGTTTATATTAAAGAAATATATTGGTCTGTAATTTTCCATTCTGTGCCATGTGTTTCTCTGGTTTTGCTATTAGGGTAATGGTGGCCACATGGGGTGAGCTAAGGAGTGTTACCCTCTGCTTCTGTTTTCTGGGAGAGTTTGTATAGCACCGGTGTCATTTCCCCTTAAGTTTCTGGTAGAATTCACCATTGAGACAGCCTGGGCCAAGTGTTTTCTTTTTCAGAAAACTGCTAATTGTTGATTCCATGTCATTAAGAAATAGAGACTTGGTCTTATTATCTGTGTCTCCTGGTATGAGTTTTGGTATTTAGTATCTTTCAAGGAATTTGTTCATTGTATGCAAATTGTCACATCTGTGGTTGTGGAGTTGTTCCTAATATTCTCATATTATCAGTTTTAATGTCTGGTGAATCAGACATCCCTAATGATGACTTTTTTTTTTTTTAAGGTGCTTTTATTCTCTGCTCATTTTTTTTTTTTTTAAGATATATTTATTTATTTATTTTGGGCGGGGGTTGGGTTGGGGAGGGAGGGGAGTGGGTGGGCCACTTCTATTGGTCTTTCATTTCTCTATTTTCATCCGTCTTTGTCCTTTGGCTCCTGTGGGCCTCCCACCGCGGTGGCGTCTGTCGTCGCAGAGCACCAGCTCTGGGCGCATGCACCCCAGAGCTCCGGCTCGGCGATTGAACACATCGGTCCAGCCGCTCCGCGGCATGTGGGATCTTCCCAGGCCAGGGATCGAACCAGCGCCCCTTGCACTGCAAGGCAGTGTCCTTACCCACTGGACCACCACGGGAAGCCCTCTGCTCGTTTTTGTTTATTTATCTGTTTTTGGCTGTACTGGAGGTCTTTGTTGCTGCTCAGGCTTTTCTCTAATTGTGGTGAGCAGGGCTACTCTCTAGCTGTGGTGTGCAACTTTCTCATTGGGCTGGCTTCTTTTACTGAGGACCACAGGCTCTAAAGCACACAGACTTCAGTCATTGTAGCACGTGGACTCAGTAGTGGTTCACAAGCTCTGGAGGACAGGCTCAGGAGTTGGGGCGCATTGGCTTCATTCCTCTGCAGCATGTGGGATATTCCCTGATCAGAGATCAAACCAGTATCTCCTGCTTTGGCAGGCAGTTCTTCACCACTGAGCCACCAGGGAAGTGAGAGCTGATTCTTAGGCAGGTTGATAAGATTAGGGGATCCCCAAGAAGGAGGAGAAAGAGGGGGAAGAAACATCCTTTGGCCAGGGTGGCTTCACCTTGGTTGCCACGCATGTGACAATAGTCTGTTTTGCCTAAGACTTTATTTAAGCCAAGAACTAATGTTTAAAACAAGAATGTATCTTGCTAGAAAACATGTTTCACCTTCATAACTTAAACCTATGTTACCTACAGATGTGTGTTGTGGGTGTGGGTCTGGTAAGACCTTTATAACCTTAAAATATTCTTTTATCTATTGTTAATGACCAACTGGAAAAGTACATGTCTTACCTAAACTAGTGAAGTGGGGAACTCTCCCACCCGCTTTCAGTGCCTTTCTCTGCACTCTTTCTCTATCCCTTTTTACTTTAATAAAACTTTTGCTGCAAGAAGCTCTGAGTGACCAAAGCAGTGACTTTTTGTTCCGAAGTGAAATTTTCTCCTTCAGATGTCACAGATCTGACACCATTCACCATAATCTGTCTACTGCCATCTATCAGAAGGCCCTGCCCTTTTGATATCAGTAATTTGTATCTTCTCTGTTTTCTTCTTTGCTATCCTGGTTGAAGTTTATCAACTTTATTAGTCTCTTCATAACAGATCTAGGTTATATCGATTTTCTCTTGCATTTCCTGTTTTCCATTTAATATTTTTTCTCTAATTTCTTTTTTTTTTGGCCACTTCTGTTGGCCTTTCATTCATCTGTTTTCATCCATCTTTGTTCTTTGGCCTGTGTGGGCCTCCCATCACAGTGGCCTCTCTCACTACAGAACACTGGCTCTGGGCGCATGCGCTCCAGAGCTCCGGCTCAGTCATTGGACACATCGGTCCAGCCGCTCTGCGGCACATGGGATCTTCCCAAGTGAGGGATCGAACTGGTGCCCCTTGTACTGCAAGGTGGTGTCCTTACACACTGGACCACCAGGAAAACCCCCCTCTAATTTTTATTATTTATTTTCTTCTGTTTAGTTTAATGTTGCTCACCTTTATATAGACTCCTAGGGTGAAAACGTAATGATTCTATATATTTTTCCTCATATGTAGGTTCCATGCTGTCCATTTCCCAACAAGCAGTGCTTTCACTACATCCAGTTTTCAGTATTTCATTATGTTTATTTCCATTTATTTCACACTATTTCTAAATTCTCTTGAAACTTCTTTGATCTGTGAGTTATTCAGAAGCATGATACTTCATCTCAAATATTTATACATTTTAAGCATTCTGTTCCTGATTTAATAACATTTATTTTCATTGTCACTTGATAACGTATTCTGTACATTTTCTGTCTTCTTACATTTGTTAAGGTACGTTTTATTCCAAGAATATGCTCCGTTTGGTTATTTCATATGAACTTGAGGATAAGGTATATTCCACTGCTGGATGAAGTATTCTATAAATGTCAGTCACTTCAAGTTGATTGATAGTACTGCTCAACTGTGTCCTCACTAATTATTTGCCTTTTGAGTATCAGTCACTAAAAAAGAAGCATTAACTTCTCCAACTATAAGAGTGGGGCTGTCTCTTTCTCCTTTCAATTCTCTCAGTTTTGCCTTACATCTTTTGATTCTCTGTTGTTAGGCGGATATATTTTATGGATTGTTATGTCTTCTTGAAAAATTGACCTTTTTTATCTTTAATTTCTTTATGTTATGTGTTTAACTGCTCAGTCAACTCTGAGTCTTTGCAACTCCATGGACTGTAGCCTGCCAGGCTCCTCTGTCCATGGAATTCTCCAAGCAAGAATGCTCGAGTGGGCTGCCATGCTCTCCTCTAGGGCATCTCCTGACCCAGGAATCAAACCCAGGGCTACTGCATTGTAGGCAGATTCTTTACCATCGGAGCCACCAAGGAAACCCTAACATTATTACTAATATTATATTAAGAAAATATTAATAATTATATTTTAAATATTAATAATCTTCATTTTTTGCTTTACTTAAACTCATCTTTACATTGATCTAAGAGTCTGAAATACCATTTTTCTTTTGCTTTTAAAATTTTCTGTGCTTCGGTATGGAAGTTGTCCTTACACACTGGACCACCAGGAAAACCCCCCTCTAATTTTTATTATTTATTTTCTTCTGTTTAGTTTAATGTTGCTCACCTTTATATAGACTCCTAGGGTGAAAACGTAATGATTCTATATATTTTTCCTCATATGTAGGTTCCATGCTGTCCATTTCCCAACAAGCAGTGCTTTCACTACATCCAGTTTTCAGTATTTCATTATGTTTATTTCCATTTATTTCACACTATTTCTAAATTCTCTTGAAACTTCTTTGATCTGTGAGTTATTCAGAAGCATGATACTTCATCTCAAATATTTATACATTTTAAGCATTCTGTTCCTGATTTAATAACATTTATTTTCATTGTCACTTGATAACGTATTCTGTACATTTTCTGTCTTCTTACATTTGTTAAGGTACGTTTTATTCCAAGAATATGCTCCGTTTGGTTATTTCATATGAACTTGAGGATAAGGTATATTCCACTGCTGGATGAAGTATTCTATAAATGTCAGTCACTTCAAGTTGATTGATAGTACTGCTCAACTGTGTCCTCACTAATTATTTGCCTTTTGAGTATCAGTCACTAAAAAAGAAGCATTAACTTCTCCAACTATAAGAGTGGGGCTGTCTCTTTCTCCTTTCAATTCTCTCAGTTTTGCCTTACATCTTTTGATTCTCTGTTGTTAGGCGGATATATTTTATGGATTGTTATGTCTTCTTGAAAAATTGACCTTTTTTATCTTTAATTTCTTTATGTTATGTGTTTAACTGCTCAGTCAACTCTGAGTCTTTGCAACTCCATGGACTGTAGCCTGCCAGGCTCCTCTGTCCATGGAATTCTCCAAGCAAGAATGCTCGAGTGGGCTGCCATGCTCTCCTCTAGGGCATCTCCTGACCCAGGAATCAAACCCAGGGCTACTGCATTGTAGGCAGATTCTTTACCATCGGAGCCACCAAGGAAACCCTAACATTATTACTAATATTATATTAAGAAAATATTAATAATTATATTTTAAATATTAATAATCTTCATTTTTTGCTTTACTTAAACTCATCTTTACATTGATCTAAGAGTCTGAAATACCATTTTTCTTTTGCTTTTAAAATTTTCTGTGCTTCGCTATGGAAGACAGTATGGAGATTTCTTAAAAAAACTAAAAATAGAAGCACCATACACCCCAGCAATCCAACTATTAGGCTGATATCCTGATGAAATCAAAACTGAAAGAAGCACCTGTACCCCAGTGTTCATTGCAGCTCTCTATACAATAGCTAGAACATGGAAGCAACCTAGATGTCCATCGACAAATGAATGGATAAAGAAGCTCTAGTACATACATACAATGGAATACGACTCAGCTGTTAAAAGAAATGCGGAAGAATCAGCCCTAATGAGCTGGTTGGATCTAGAACCTATCATAAAAAATGAAGTAAGTCAAAAAGAGAAAGACAAGTACAGTATACTAACACATATATATGGAATCTAGTAAGAGGGTAATGGTGACAGATGCAGTGAAGCGATGGAAAAACAGACATAGAGAGCAGACATATGGATGTTGTAGGGAATGAACAGTGGGTGGGAGGCATAGAGGGAGTAACATGGAAACCTATACTATCATATATGAAAAACATAGCTATGGTCATTACCCTGTGGGAATAGGACATCCAGCAAGGATGGGGTGCTTTGGCCTGGAGGGGTGGGATGGGGGGTACTGGGAGAGGGGATGGTGCCAGGGGTATGCATATGATTGATCTGGGAACATACGTGTCTGTGAACAACAAAACTCTGTAAAAATTTTTTAAAAATAAAAATAAAATATCTTAAGAACTGAAAAAAAAAATTCTTGGGCTTTCCTGGTAGTCCAGTGGGTAAAGAGTCCTCTTTGCAGTACAAGGGGCACCAATTCAATCCCCAGTCCAGGAAGATCCCACGTGCTGTCCAATTAGGAGCCAGTGCTCTGGAGTGCATGCGCCCATAGCCAGTACTCTTCAGTGAGAGAAGCCACTGAAATGGGAGGCCCACACAAGCCAAAAGAATAAAGATGGATGAAAATTTTAAAAATGAATAAATGAATGAGGCCAAAATTAAAAAAATATATAAAATTTCCTGCAGGGAGAAACTTCTTCTGATGAATTCCCTCACTCTCTATTTTGTCTGAGAATATTTCTTTCTCCTTTACTTTTTTCTTTTTTTTTTTTTTTTTTTACTATTTTTTTGTGGGGTGAGTAGGGGGTGGGTTGGGACGGGAGCTGGGCGGGCAGGGGTGGTCTTTCATTTATCTATTTTCATCCATCTTTGTTCTTTTGCCCATGTGGGCCTCCCATCGCGGTGGCGTCTGTTGTCGCAGAGCACCAGCTCTGGGCGCATGCACTCCAGAGCTCCGGCTCGGTAATTGGACACATCGGTCCAGCTTCTCCGCGGCACGTGGGATCTTCCCAGGCCAGGGATCACACCAATGCCCCTTGCACTGCAAGGCGGTGTCCTTACCCACTGGACCACCAGGGAAGCCCTCTCCTTTACTTTTAAAAGACAATGGATTCTGGATAGAGAATCTTAATGTTTTATTATTGCTTATTTATTCAATACTGTATACATTTTAATTCACTTTCTTTTTGTTACATCTTTTCTGATGGGAAGCTCACCTCAGTCCTTAGTCATCTATAATTAAGGTGATTTTTGACCTCTGGTTTCTTTCAAGATTTTCCCTTTATGCTTGATTTACTGCAGTTTGAAAATGATATGCCCACATGTCGATTTTTGTTGCTGTATTTATTTGTTGCTGTATTTATTTGTTCTGTGTGGAGTTTTTTTTCTTAGCTTCCTGGACCTGTACTTTTGTGTCTGTCTTTAATTTTAGAGCTGTCTCATCCAGGATTATTTTAAATATTTCTCCTATTCCATTATCTCTTTCTTTTGATTTTACAGTTGTGTGCATTTCATCTTTTGAAATTGTTCCACAGTTCTTGGATATTCTGGGTTTTTTTTTTTTCATTCTTTTTTAACTTGTGTTTCAATCTAGCAAGTTTCTATTGACATACTTTTAAACTATGGATTTTTCAGTTTTTACTCATTATGACTTGACTGCATTGAGTCTACTCAGGAGTCTGTTAAGGGCATTTGTTTTTGTCAGTTTTTTTTTTTTTTTTTCCTGTCATTTCTTTTTGATTCTTTCTGCCTCATCCATCTGTTCCTATATGTTGACTACCTTCTCTTTTGCAACTGTTAACAAATTAAAGTTATTTAACATAATTTTATTGAAGTGTGGATGGTATAGACTGTTGTATTTAACTTCTGCTATACAGCAAAGTGACTCAGTTGTCCATATATATATATTCTTGTTCATGGTCGACTCCATTATGGTTTATCACAGGGTATTGAATATGGTTCCCTGTGCTATACAGTAGCACCTTGTTTTTCCCTCCTGTATTTAGTAGTAGGCATATGCTAATCCCAGATTCCCAATGCTCTGCCTCACCCTCCTTCCTTGCCAACCACTAGTCTGTTTTCTGTTTGTGAGTCTGTTTTATATTTAGATAGGTTCCTTTGTGCCAAATTAAGTGATATCATATAGTGTTTGTCTTTCTCTTTCTGACTTCACTCTCTATGATACTTTTTCTGACTTTATTCATAATTTACTTACTATGCTTTTTTGAGGTCCATTCATGTTGCTGATAATGGCATTGTTTCATCCTTTATTTTGACTGAGTAGTATTCCACTTTATGCATATATGTGTGCATATATGTAAATGCGTACATATTATAGCTTTATCCATTCCTATGTGGATGGGCTTCTTTAGTTTGTTTACATTAGTTTGCTTCCATGGTTTCACTGTTGTAAATAGTGCTGCTATGAACATAGAGATGCATGTATCTTTTAAAATTAGAGTTTTGTCTGGGTATATTCCCAGAAGTAGGACTGCTGGATTATATGGTAGTTCTGTTTTTAGTCTTTTTGAGGAACCTCCATACGGTTTTCCATAGTGATTGCACCAATTTACATTCCCTTGATGCATGCACATTCCCATCAAGGGTGTAGGAGTTGTCCCTTTTCTCCATATTTAGTATTTGTAGCCTTTTTAATGGTGGCCATTCTGTTGTGAGATGATGCCTCATTGTAGTTTTACTTTGCATTTCTCTAATAATTAATAATGATGAGCATCTTTTCATGTGCCTTTTCATGTTGGCTATCTGTGTCTTCTTTGGAGAAATGTCTAGTTGGGTCTCCTGCCCATTTTTCAATTGGGTTGTTTGGTATTTTGTTTGATTCTTTCTGCCTCATCCATCTGTTCCTATATGTTGACTACCTTCTCTTTTGCAACTGTTAACAAATTAAAGTTATTTAACATAATTTTATTGAAGTGTGGATGGTATAGACTGTTGTATTTAACTTCTGCTATACAGCAAAGTGACTCAGTTGTCCATATATATATATTCTTGTTCATGGTCGACTCCATTATGGTTTATCACAGGGTATTGAATATGGTTCCCTGTGCTATACAGTAGCACCTTGTTTTTCCCTCCTGTATTTAGTAGTAGGCATATGCTAATCCCAGATTCCCAATGCTCTGCCTCACCCTCCTTCCTTGCCAACCACTAGTCTGTTTTCTGTTTGTGAGTCTGTTTTATATTTAGATAGGTTCCTTTGTGCCAAATTAAGTGATATCATATAGTGTTTGTCTTTCTCTTTCTGACTTCACTCTCTATGATACTTTTTCTGACTTTATTCATAATTTACTTACTATGCTTTTTTGAGGTCCATTCATGTTGCTGATAATGGCATTGTTTCATCCTTTATTTTGACTGAGTAGTATTCCACTTTATGCATATATGTGTGCATATATGTAAATGCGTACATATTATAGCTTTATCCATTCCTATGTGGATGGGCTTCTTTAGTTTGTTTACATTAGTTTGCTTCCATGGTTTCACTGTTGTAAATAGTGCTGCTATGAACATAGAGATGCATGTATCTTTTAAAATTAGAGTTTTGTCTGGGTATATTCCCAGAAGTAGGACTGCTGGATTATATGGTAGTTCTGTTTTTAGTCTTTTTGAGGAACCTCCATACGGTTTTCCATAGTGATTGCACCAATTTACATTCCCTTGATGCATGCACATTCCCATCAAGGGTGTAGGAGTTGTCCCTTTTCTCCATATTTAGTATTTGTAGCCTTTTTAATGGTGGCCATTCTGTTGTGAGATGATGCCTCATTGTAGTTTTACTTTGCATTTCTCTAATAATTAATAATGATGAGCATCTTTTCATGTGCCTTTTCATGTTGGCTATCTGTGTCTTCTTTGGAGAAATGTCTAGTTGGGTCTCCTGCCCATTTTTCAATTGGGTTGTTTGGTATTTTGTTAGTGACTTGTAGGGACTGCTTGTATATTTTGGAAATTAAGCCCTTGTTTTGCATGCATGTGTGCTCAGTCACTTAAGTTGTGTTCAACTATTTGTGACCCTGTGGACTGTAGCCTGCCAAACTCTTCTGTCCATGAGGTTCTCCAGTCAAGAATACTGTAGTTGGTTGTCATGCCGTTCTCTAGGGAATCTTTCCCACTCAGTGTTTGAACCCAGGTCTCTAGCATCTTCTGCATCACAGGTGTGTTCTTTACTGCTGTATCAGCAAGGGAGCCCTTGTCAGTTACATTATTTGTGATTATTTTCTCCCAAGCCTTAGATGATCTTTTCTGTTTTTCTTTTTTTTTAATTTTGGACTCTTATTTATTTATTGTTCATTCATATTTATTTTTAGGCCTTTGTGGGTCTCCCATTGTGTGGCCTCTCGGTGCAGAGCACTGGCTCTGGGCACATGCGCTCCAGGGCGTTGGCTCCTAATTGGACAAACTGGTCCAACTGCTCCGTGGCACACGGGATCTTCCCAGGCCAAGGATTGAACCGGCACCCCTTGCACTGCAAGGTGGACTCTTTACCCACTGGACCACCAAAGAAACCCTCTTTTCATTTTTTTTTAATGATTTCTTTTGTTGCACAAAACTTATGAGTTTGATTAAGTCAACAAACTATTTTAAATTCTCCCTGTTAACTACAATATACAGGTTACATCTGAGCCTTGTTCTGAAGCCTGCATTTTTTGGGCTATTTTAAATTCTCTCCTGTTAACTACAATAGAGTTTTGTCTGGGTATATTCCCAGAAGTAGGACTGCTGGATTATATGGTAGTTCTGTTTTTAGTCTTTTTGAGGAACCTCCATACGGTTTTCCATAGTGATTGCACCAATTTACATTCCCTTGATGCATGCACATTCCCATCAAGGGTGTAGGAGTTGTCCCTTTTCTCCATATTTAGTATTTGTAGCCTTTTTAATGGTGGCCATTCTGTTGTGAGATGATGCCTCATTGTAGTTTTACTTTGCATTTCTCTAATAATTAATAATGATGAGCATCTTTTCATGTGCCTTTTCATGTTGGCTATCTGTGTCTTCTTTGGAGAAATGTCTAGTTGGGTCTCCTGCCCATTTTTCAATTGGGTTGTTTGGTATTTTGTTAGTGACTTGTAGGGACTGCTTGTATATTTTGGAAATTAAGCCCTTGTTTTGCATGCATGTGTGCTCAGTCACTTAAGTTGTGTTCAACTATTTGTGACCCTGTGGACTGTAGCCTGCCAAACTCTTCTGTCCATGAGGTTCTCCAGTCAAGAATACTGTAGTTGGTTGTCATGCCGTTCTCTAGGGAATCTTTCCCACTCAGTGTTTGAACCCAGGTCTCTAGCATCTTCTGCATCACAGGTGTGTTCTTTACTGCTGTATCAGCAAGGGAGCCCTTGTCAGTTACATTATTTGTGATTATTTTCTCCCAAGCCTTAGATGATCTTTTCTGTTTTTCTTTTTTTTTAATTTTGGACTCTTATTTATTTATTGTTCATTCATATTTATTTTTAGGCCTTTGTGGGTCTCCCATTGTGTGGCCTCTCGGTGCAGAGCACTGGCTCTGGGCACATGCGCTCCAGGGCGTTGGCTCCTAATTGGACAAACTGGTCCAACTGCTCCGTGGCACACGGGATCTTCCCAGGCCAAGGATTGAACCGGCACCCCTTGCACTGCAAGGTGGACTCTTTACCCACTGGACCACCAAAGAAACCCTCTTTTCATTTTTTTTTAATGATTTCTTTTGTTGCACAAAACTTATGAGTTTGATTAAGTCAACATAGCTATTTTAAATTCTCTCCCTGTTAACTACAATATACAGGTTACATCTGAGCCTTGTTCTGAAGCCTGCTGTATTTCTTTAGCCTGTGGTTCTTTTTTTATACTTTTTTGTAATAGCTTATAAGCTTTTATTGGGCTTCCCAAGTGGAACTAGTGGTAAAGAATCCACTTGTCAATGCGGAAGATGCAAGAGACAGGTGTTCCATCCCTGGGTCAGGAACATGCCCTGGAGTAGGAAGTGGCAACCCACTCCAGTATTCTTTTATCTAGAAAATTCCATGGACAAAGGAGTATAGTGGCTATAGTCTATGGGACTGCAAAGAGCTGTGCAATACTAAGCAACTGAGCATGTAAGGTTCTATTAAACATGGATATATTGCACTAAATAATAGGGCCTGAAGTAAGTGAGCCTTTGATGTGAGGATTTATCTTCATCTGGCTAGAGCTGAATTTGCTTAGTATTTGCTGTGGCTATCGGTGCTAGAAGCTGCAGATTCTTTTGCAGTCTTTGTTTTTATCTCCTCTCATAATTTCCTGAGTTCTCTTAGTACTTCTCCTAGGAAGAAGCCTGTGGCTTACAGCTACTTCAACCATAATCCACGTGATAAAACTGGACCTTTGTTATGGTGGTGCTAGAAAGAAGGGGAAAGTGAACTCTACTATAACATATGCTTAACTCTGTCTTCACGTAAGCCTTGACTCTGGGATGACTTTCACAGGTGTTTCTGTGGTGTCATGGCCCCTATCCCAGGCTCTGCCAACAATAACAGATGAGTCAGAAAGGCTCGACTTGGCTCAAGAAACATTCATATTTATTTTTAGGCCTTTGTGGGTCTCCCATTGTGTGGCCTCTCGGTGCAGAGCACTGGCTCTGGGCACATGCGCTCCAGGGCGTTGGCTCCTAATTGGACAAACTGGTCCAACTGCTCCGTGGCACACGGGATCTTCCCAGGCCAAGGATTGAACCGGCACCCCTTGCACTGCAAGGTGGACTCTTTACCCACTGGACCACCAAAGAAACCCTCTTTTCATTTTTTTTTAATGATTTCTTTTGTTGCACAAAACTTATGAGTTTGATTAAGTCAACATAGCTATTTTAAATTCTCTCCCTGTTAACTACAATATACAGGTTACATCTGAGCCTTGTTCTGAAGCCTGCTGTATTTCTTTAGCCTGTGGTTCTTTTTTTATACTTTTTTGTAATAGCTTATAAGCTTTTATTGGGCTTCCCAAGTGGAACTAGTGGTAAAGAATCCACTTGTCAATGCGGAAGATGCAAGAGACAGGTGTTCCATCCCTGGGTCAGGAACATGCCCTGGAGTAGGAAGTGGCAACCCACTCCAGTATTCTTTTATCTAGAAAATTCCATGGACAAAGGAGTATAGTGGCTATAGTCTATGGGACTGCAAAGAGCTGTGCAATACTAAGCAACTGAGCATGTAAGGTTCTATTAAACATGGATATATTGCACTAAATAATAGGGCCTGAAGTAAGTGAGCCTTTGATGTGAGGATTTATCTTCATCTGGCTAGAGCTGAATTTGCTTAGTATTTGCTGTGGCTATCGGTGCTAGAAGCTGCAGATTCTTTTGCAGTCTTTGTTTTTATCTCCTCTCATAATTTCCTGAGTTCTCTTAGTACTTCTCCTAGGAAGAAGCCTGTGGCTTACAGCTACTTCAACCATAATCCACGTGATAAAACTGGACCTTTGTTATGGTGGTGCTAGAAAGAAGGGGAAAGTGAACTCTACTATAACATATGCTTAACTCTGTCTTCACGTAAGCCTTGACTCTGGGATGACTTTCACAGGTGTTTCTGTGGTGTCATGGCCCCTATCCCAGGCTCTGCCAACAATAACAGATGAGTCAGAAAGGCTCGACTTGGCTCAAGAAACCCTTTCCAGAGGCCCAGACACAGGTCATGTCTTTGGTAAAATCTTTTCTTTTACAGAGTAAGCTCTTGTTGTGGAGAATGTATCATATTGCCATCTACATTTTCAAATTTAAAGTGGCTCTGTTTTAGGTGAAATACTGTTTACTCTTTTGTTTATAGTCAATTTGATCATTTCTTCCTTTTAATTTCAGTTTTGAAATCATTGCTCAAGTGATGATGGATATGTTTCAGTTTTAATTTTTCATTTTGTCTCTACTTGGCTATTTGTGTCTCATATCCTTGCTTTATTTTTTATATCTCTCCCTTCCTTCTTTTAGAATAATTAAATGTTAGTGATCTTATTTTATTTTTCATATTGAATTATATAGTTGTACCTTTTAAATTCTTTTTTGAGCTTGCTCTAGGATTTAAAACGTACATCTTCTAAAAAATAATTTATTCTTAATTGAATGATAATTGCCTGCAGAATTGTGTTGTTTCTGGCAAACAGCAACATGAATCAGTCATACGTATACGTGTGTCTCCTCCCTCTTGAACCTCCCTTCCTCCTCCTGCCCCATCCCACCCCTCTAGGTTGTTACGGAGCCCTGGTGTGAGCTCCATGAGTCATATTGCAAATTCCCATTGGCTATTTATTTTGCATATGGTAATACAAGTTTCTGTATTGCTCTCCCCATATATCTTATCCTCTCCTTCCCTCCTAACCTCCACCATGTCCGTAAGTCTGTTCTCTATATCTCTGTCTCCACTGCTGCCCTGCATATAAATTCATCAGCACCATCCTTCTAGATTCCATAGATATGTCTTAGTATACAATATTTATCTTTCTATTTCTGAGCTACTTCGCTCTGTATAATAGACTCTAGGTTCATCCACCTCATTAGAACTGACTCAGATGCGTTCATTTTTATAGCTGAGTAATATTCCATTGTATGTATGTACCACTGCTTCTTAATCTATTCATCTGTCAATGGACATCTAGGTTGCTTCCATGTTCTAGCTATTGTAAACAGTGCTGCAGTGAACAATGGGGTACATGTGTCTTTTTCAATTTTGGTTTCCTCAGATTATATGCCTAGTGGGAGGATTACTGTGTCATATGGTGATTCTATTCCTAGTGTTTTAAGAAATCTCTATACTGTTTTCTAAAGTGGCAGTAACAGTTTATATTCCCACCAACAATGTAAGAGGTGTTCCTTTTTTCCGCACCCTCTCCAGCATTTATCATGTGTAGACTTTTTGATGATGGCCATTCTTTTTTTTTTTTTGATAATGGCCATTCTGATTAGTGTGAAGGAATATCTCATTGTAGTTTTGAGTTGCATTTCTATAATAAAGAACAATGCTGAGCATCTTTTCAAGTGTTTATCAGCCCTATATGTCTTCTTTAGAGAAATGTCTGTTTAGGTCTTTTTCCCACTTTTTGACTGTGTTGATTGTTTTTCTGGTATTGAATTGTATGAGCTGCTTGTATATTTTGGATATTAATCATTTGTTGGTTGTTTCATTTACAGTGATTTTCTCCCATTCCGAATGTTGTCTTCTTGCCTTGTTTATAGTTTATTTTGCGGGACAAAAACTTTTCATAAAACGTACATCTTTAACTTATCAGCATTTCCTTTTTGCTGCTATTATATCTTATCACTTATAGTTCAAGAACCTTGAAGTGGTTTCTGTCCATATTCTCACATCTGTTTTTTGGTTTATTGTCAGATTCACTTCTACATATGTTACAAATTTTATAATACATGGTTATTATTTTTGCCTAAAATGGTCAATTTCATGTTAAAGAGATAAACAGTGACAAAAATTACTTTTATATTGCCCACATATTTACAGTTATATACATTCATCCAATCTAGTACCATTTTCCTTTTATATAAATAATTTTTTTGAACATGTCTACTAGTATAAGTCTGCGGGTGATAAATTTATCAGCTTTTGTTTGTTCAAAAAGTACTAGATTATTAATTTTTTAAGGTTTTTTTTTTTTGCATACTCAGTTTACTTTTTTAAGTTTTACTGCTTGAATAATATCTCTCCATTGTCTTCTCTTTTACCATTTCTGGAAGCTTGTGTGCTCATTCTTGCCTACGTTCTGTTATAAGTAATGTGCACATTTCCATGTCGTTTTGGAGTTTTTATCAGTTTTGCTGAAAATTGATTCAATTTTCTCTTGGTGTGGTTTTTTAGATTTCTTTTGCTTGGGGTCTGTTGAGTATCTTCCATCTGTCAGTTTATGATGTTTTGCATCATTTTCGGAAATAAGTTAGCCATGTTGTCTTCAAGTATATTTCTCAGTTGACAACTTTGCCAGCTATCCATATGTTAGCATGTTTGATCATCTCACAGGTCACTGAGGCTCTGTGCATAATTTTCTTCATTTTGTTTTTGTTTGTCTCATTGTTGTTGGTCTTAGCATTTTTCTCTCTGTGTTTCATTTTGGATAGCTTGAAAATCTGTGTTTTCACATTTGCTAAACAATTCTTTTGCAGTGCTTGATCTTCTGTAAATATTATTTTGTATATTTTTATTTTTGATGTTGCATATTTTTCATATCTAAATTTTCCTCTTGTGTGTCTTCAGTTTTTCTCCTCACCTTGGTCATGTTTTCATCTAACTTGTTGTGCATATGAAGCATTTTTATTATAGTTGTTTTAACGTCAATGTCTGCTATTTTTATCATCGCTTTCTCTTCTGCATCTTTTTCCATTGAATTTCCGTTGCTTGGGGTCATTTTTTTTATTTCTGCTTTACAGTCCTGATAGCTTTTAATGGATGCCAGACACAATTTTATGTTTTTGATGCCTTCTAGAGCATCTCAGTGGAGATCTCTGAAGCTTTCTGTATGTACTTCACTCTTCTCTGATACCTGCATATGTATTCTAGACCCTTGGCTTCCCTCAAATCTGATTTCTCTCCACACCCTCAGGAGCACTGTTTGGGTCACTCCTCTATGTATTACAACCTAGAGACTACCTCCAGGTAGAAAGTTGAGGTTATTTCAGGGGTGATTTTATTGTTAGTTTTCTTTTAAGAGTTATATTTCTATGCTACCTGAGGTCCAATATACAAAAATGTTATGCATTTTTTTCTACATGTTAAAAAGGTGAGAGACTGCATCAGTCCTATTTACTTCATCATGACTGGAAGCAGCAAGCTCTGTTTTTACCTTAATTTTTGAAATAAAATTACTGGGTGTAGTTTATAGAACATGAATATTTTATTTGATTTCATTGTGTTCTAGATTTCATTGTTCCTTTTATTTTATTGGAAGGAATATAATATGTTGTTACTTTCTGCTCTTTATGTATTCTTGTGTTTGTTTCAAATCAGATTTTTATGATGCAACTAAGTAAATGTTATGGACTCATTGTCTATGCCCCCAACAAATTCATATATTGTAGCCCTAACCCCTAATTTGATGGCATTTGGCTTTGAAACCTTTGAGAAGTAATTAGAATTGATTAAGTCCTATGGGTATGTTCTTATGATGGGATTAGTGGCTTTATGTGAAGAGGCGCCAGAAATGTAATGAACTGGCTCATAATGTTAAAAGTTTCAATTTGCCTACAGACTGATACATTTTCATCTATTTATAGCAAATCACATAGACTCAAAATATGTATAGTCAACCTTTCATAATCATGGTTTCTGTACCCATGGATTCAAACAGTTAATGACTGAAAATACTGGAAAAACAAATTCCAGAAAGTTCTAGTAAGGAAAGCTTGAATTTTCCATGTGTTGCCAATTTTCACATAGCATTATGAGCTAATTCATTATCTTTATTTTTCCTTAAAGTGAACATTTGATTACCTCTTTTTAAAAATGTATTTTAGAAATTATTCTGCTTTATAGAAGCTATAGTTTAAACACTCAGACCACTGTATATAAAATACCTCATAATTTGGATGTAAGATAATAACAGGACTGTCGTGCATCATCTCTACAAATGAAAAAGATTAGTCCATGTCTAGTCCTTGTCTCCTGTTCTAAGGAGTGGCCAGAAATATTAAGATCAATAGGTCATAACTGGTAATATTGATTAAAACTTTTCCATATTGTGTATTGTTAGATTAAAATTCATTTCACTTACTTTTTCCACCAGTATTTACTCATTTCTGGTATGAGAAGTAAAATTTTCAAGATTAATTAACACTTAGATCGGTAGCCTTTTCCACAGTCATCCCATTTTAAATATATTACATGTTAATAGCATCTTTCAATGTCTGCTTTGGCTTATTGCTGATAAAAGTGCCTTTGGCAATACAGTGTTTCCATTAAGAGGTTTATTTCATCTTGACTGCAAGCCATATTGCTAAAAGAGGTGAGAGATGGTCTGTGTCCTTCCTTTATTCAGAGGTGAGGCTCTCATGACAATTTATGCTAGATAAGCCTTCTGAATATAACTTATCAACTAAGAAGTGATTCCTGATGACCCTTAGAATTTAAGACATCATCAAAAGGAATACAGTTCTTTTAACTTTGATTATCCAATATGGTATGTGTTTGTAGCACATATGATAAATGTAAACACTCTCCAAAATTGTAGGTAAAATGCATCGAGTGCATGGGTTTGAAATGCATCAGAATGCTTTCTGTGTACAGGGATATGCAAAATGCCATGTATGGTTTTAAAATGCCCCATCGTAGTTTAATCTTTAAAATACAAACTGGCTCATAATGTTAAAAGTTTCAATTTGCCTACAGACTGATACATTTTCATCTATTTATAGCAAATCACATAGACTCAAAATATGTATAGTCAACCTTTCATAATCATGGTTTCTGTACCCATGGATTCAAACAGTTAATGACTGAAAATACTGGAAAAACAAATTCCAGAAAGTTCTAGTAAGGAAAGCTTGAATTTTCCATGTGTTGCCAATTTTCACATAGCATTATGAGCTAATTCATTATCTTTATTTTTCCTTAAAGTGAACATTTGATTACCTCTTTTTAAAAATGTATTTTAGAAATTATTCTGCTTTATAGAAGCTATAGTTTAAACACTCAGACCACTGTATATAAAATACCTCATAATTTGGATGTAAGATAATAACAGGACTGTCGTGCATCATCTCTACAAATGAAAAAGATTAGTCCATGTCTAGTCCTTGTCTCCTGTTCTAAGGAGTGGCCAGAAATATTAAGATCAATAGGTCATAACTGGTAATATTGATTAAAACTTTTCCATATTGTGTATTGTTAGATTAAAATTCATTTCACTTACTTTTTCCACCAGTATTTACTCATTTCTGGTATGAGAAGTAAAATTTTCAAGATTAATTAACACTTAGATCGGTAGCCTTTTCCACAGTCATCCCATTTTAAATATATTACATGTTAATAGCATCTTTCAATGTCTGCTTTGGCTTATTGCTGATAAAAGTGCCTTTGGCAATACAGTGTTTCCATTAAGAGGTTTATTTCATCTTGACTGCAAGCCATATTGCTAAAAGAGGTGAGAGATGGTCTGTGTCCTTCCTTTATTCAGAGGTGAGGCTCTCATGACAATTTATGCTAGATAAGCCTTCTGAATATAACTTATCAACTAAGAAGTGATTCCTGATGAGCCTTAGAATTTAAGACATCATCAAAAGGAATACAGTTCTTTTAACTTTGATTATCCAATATGGTATGTGTTTGTAGCACATATGATAAATGTAAACACTCTCCAAAATTGTAGGTAAAATGCATCGAGTGCATGGGTTTGAAATGAATCAGAATGCTTTCTGTGTACAGGGATATGCAAAAATGCCATGTATGACAATGATTATATTCTTCCAATATTAATAGCCTCCCTCTCAGAAAAATCGTAATGTTGTAATCTTTAAAATACAATTTTACTAGAAAAGACTTATTTTCCCACATCATGGTATATTTTTTGTTGTCTCTAATACTTGTATATTCATTCAAGCGATGTATAGATTTTATTAGCACGTGTACTCTGAAATAGGATCTCTGGCTTCTGGTAGTGTAACTTAACAATTGCCCAAACTGGGAAACTTTTAGCTGCATAGATGTTAATCTAGACAGTATACCAAGGCAGTGGGCATCAACTTGGACTCACCTGGACATAACCATAATATACAATTACCGTATTCCTAAGGATTATCTACTCTTACTAATCCTACTCTTTAAATCTTGCAAGCTAGGCTTCAACAGTACGTGAACCAGGAACTTCCAGATGTACAAGCTGGATTTAGAACCAGAGTTCAAGTTGCCAACATCTGTTGGATCATAGAAATAGCAAGGGAATTCCAGAAAAACATCTACTCCTTCTTCATTGACTGCGCTAAATTCTTTGACTGTGTGGATCACAACAAACTGGAAAATTCTGAAAGAGATGGTAATACCAGACCACCCTACCTGCCTCCTGCAAAATTTGTCTGCAGTTCAAGAAGCAACAGTTAGAATTAGACACGAAAGAATGGACTGGTTCCACATTGGGAAAGGAATACGTCAAGGTTGTATATTGTCACCCTGCTTATTTAATTTATATGCAGAGTAGATCACGTGAAATTCTGTGCTGTATGAAACACAAACTGGAAGCAAAATTACTGGGAGAAATATCAGTAACCTCAGGTATGCAGATGGCATCATCCTTATGGCAGAAACTGAAGAGGAACTAAAGAACATCTTGATAAAGGTGAAAAAAGGAGAGTGAAAAAGCTGCCCTAAAACTCAAATTCAAAAATGAAGATCATGGCATCTGGTCCCATCACTTCATGGCAAATAGGTGGGAAAACGGGGCCAGATTGTATTTTCTTGGGCTCCAGAATCACTGCAGATGGTGACTGCAGCCATGAAGTTAAAAGATAAGCATCTTTACCTTGGAAGAAAGGCTAGGACAAACCTAGACAGTGTATTGAAAGCAGAGACATCACTTTGCTGACAATAGTCCATATAGTCAAATCTATGGTTTTCCTGGTAGATGATCATGCGTGGATGTGAGAGTTGGACCATAAAAAATGCTGAGCACCAAAGAATTGATGCCTTTGACTGTGATGTTGGAGAAGTCACTTGAGAGTCCATTGGACTACAAGGAGATCCAACGTGTCAATCCTCATCAGCCCTGAATATGCATTAGAAGGACTGATGCTGAAGCTGAAGCTCCAATCCTCTGGCCACCTGATGCGAAGGACCTCTGGCTTCTGGTAGTGTAACTTAACAATTGCCCAAACTGGGAAACTTTTAGCTGCATAGATGTTAATCTAGACAGTATACCAAGGCAGTGGGCATCAACTTGGACTCACCTGGACATAACCATAATATACAATTACCGTATTCCTAAGGATTATCTACTCTTACTAATCCTACTCTTTAAATCTTGCAAGCTAGGCTTCAACAGTACGTGAACCAGGAACTTCCAGATGTACAAGCTGGATTTAGAACCAGAGTTCAAGTTGCCAACATCTGTTGGATCATAGAAATAGCAAGGGAATTCCAGAAAAACATCTACTCCTTCTTCATTGACTGCGCTAAATTCTTTGACTGTGTGGATCACAACAAACTGGAAAATTCTGAAAGAGATGGTAATACCAGACCACCCTACCTGCCTCCTGCAAAATTTGTCTGCAGTTCAAGAAGCAACAGTTAGAATTAGACACGAAAGAATGGACTGGTTCCACATTGGGAAAGGAATACGTCAAGGTTGTATATTGTCACCCTGCTTATTTAATTTATATGCAGAGTAGATCACGTGAAATTCTGTGCTGTATGAAACACAAACTGGAAGCAAAATTACTGGGAGAAATATCAGTAACCTCAGGTATGCAGATGGCATCATCCTTATGGCAGAAACTGAAGAGGAACTAAAGAACATCTTGATAAAGGTGAAAAAAGGAGAGTGAAAAAGCTGCCCTAAAACTCAAATTCAAAAATGAAGATCATGGCATCTGGTCCCATCACTTCATGGCAAATAGGTGGGAAAACGGGGCCAGATTGTATTTTCTTGGGCTCCAGAATCACTGCAGATGGTGACTGCAGCCATGAAGTTAAAAGATAAGCATCTTTACCTTGGAAGAAAGGCTAGGACAAACCTAGACAGTGTATTGAAAGCAGAGACATCACTTTGCTGACAATAGTCCATATAGTCAAATCTATGGTTTTCCTGGTAGATGATCATGCGTGGATGTGAGAGTTGGACCATAAAAAATGCTGAGCACCAAAGAATTGATGCCTTTGACTGTGATGTTGGAGAAGTCACTTGAGAGTCCATTGGACTACAAGGAGATCCAACGTGTCAATCCTCATCAGCCCTGAATATGCATTAGAAGGACTGATGCTGAAGCTGAAGCTCCAATCCTCTGGCCACCTGATGCGAAGAGACAATTCAGGGGGAAAGAGCCTGATGTTGGAAAATATAGAAGCCAAAAGGAGAGGGGGATGGCAGAGGATGAGATGGCTGGATGGCATCAGTGAGTCAACGGACAAAAGTTTGAGCAAGCTCCGGGAGATGGGGAAGGACAGGGAAGCCTGGTGTGCTGCCGTCCATGAGAGTTGCAGAGTCAGACGTGACTAAGCAACTAAATTGAACTGACTGACTCTTATGGAGGAGATTAGTTAAGCATACTGCCCTGGGATGATCCAACCAATGATGAATGTGAATTAAGAACAATATTGGTAACTAATTACTTACTAGCCAGAAACTTTTGATTAAAATTTATATCCTGGACATTTTTGCTTTTTACTTTGGGGCACATCCACTTGAATATCCCAGATGCCTTTCATGTTCAATATACCTGGAATTGAAACTCTTCTGCCTGTACATTTCTTTGCCACATCCAGAAATAGAGTTACTAGAGTCCCATCCACTTCTGTAATTAATTTGTCACCAACTTTGTTTCCTTTAGTCATTTTAATCATTCTCATAATTCTCACTTCTGCCTGGGCTCTGCCATATCAATTCCTTTTTTTTTTTTCTTTTTAAAGATTTATTTATTTATTTATTTATTTGAGGGGGTTGGGGAGGGGAGGGAGGAGGGGAGCAGGCGGGCCAGTTCTATTGGTCTTTCATTTGTCCATTTTCATCCATCTTTGTTCTTCGCCCCGTGTGGGCCTCCCATCGCAGTGGCCTCTGTTGTCGCAGAGCACTGGCTCTGGGCGCATGCGCTCCAGAGCTCCGGCTCGGTAATTGGACACATTGGTCCAGCCGCTCCGCGGCACGTGGCATCTTCCCAGGCCAGGGATCAAACTGGTGCCCCTTGCACTGCAAGGCGGTGTCCTTACCCACTGGACCACCAGGGAAGCCCATCAATTCTTATATTTATGAATATGACCCTATATTAAATGGTCTTCATTTCTATAATCTACTCGTTACCCTGTTTCCAGTGTTTTCTCTCTCTCTCTCTTTTTAATATTTTATCAGTATATAGTTGATTTACAATGTTATGTTGCTTGCCATAATTTCATTTCTAACAGGACAGTTTATTCAAGTCATTAATTACCTAACCAGGAAGAACATAATAATAGTTCTCTAGTGCTTTCAAGAAATTTGAGATCTTGCATCCAAGGATCTGTACTCATAACTGTACATCTGTACATCGTTGATGTCCCATCTCTGACCATCTCCTCTTCCTGAGTATATACATTTTATGCTCCTTGTTTATCTTATGAAATTTCAATAGAAGACTGTTCCAAATTTCTAAAAGTGTAATTTTGTCTGATTTGTAATAATCATGGGTGATTATTGTACAAAATGCATAAGAATATGAGGAAAATATAAATTATTCATAAACATTACTCAGAATCACAACTGTGAAAATGTTGCTGCACTGGCTATCCAACATTATATGTCTTAATAAGTTTAGTGGGTGTGAATGTGTGTGGTATTCCTACTATATAAGTAAATAAATTGAAATGACATTTTGTAAAGTTTCCCATTTTCATTTTAGATCCACCTATTATGACCATTGATTGCATATTTTTAAATATTCTTTAAAAATAGGCTTTTAGAAAGATTGAGTCATAATTTGTTGTCTGTATGTAGTTTATGAAATTTAATCATTGTTATCTATTTTGTAGTTTTATCTTAAGAACAGTTTAATATATTACATATAGTTTTGCTTGTGTCTCTGTTTCATTAGATACTAATTACAGATCATTTTAGGTTCTGCTATATTAGAGTATATTGATTCTACAATAATATATGTATGATAGAATTCCACCTGACACTTTTTGGTCACATTGCTCTAGCTAACAACCTCATGATCATCGAAACCTCAGCACCTGTCTGACTGTTGTATATCTGATTCAAAAAGGTCTACTAAACAGACACTTTCAAATATTTTTCAACTCCATATAGAATATAGTAATTTCTTAGTATTTTTCTATGCCTTTCATCATTGAAGTTGTTGAGAATAATTCTTTCTTACTACGTTTTGTTTTTTTCTATGTGCATCCTTTACTTATTTTAAAATTTGACTTCTCTTTAAATTGATTATTAAGCAACTACCTTGCCTTGTGTATTTGCTGCAAATATTTTCTTGCTTGGCTACCAGTCTGCTTTCTGTTGCTTTTTAAGCTACCACATTTTAAATGTGTAGTAAATCAAATTTATCAAATATTTTAGTAATTTTTAATATCTTATGCGTAGAAATTTCTTGTTCATTATGAGGATGATTAGCCACTTATATTTCCTTACACATTTTATGTTTTTTAAAGGTATTTACATACTCAACATTTAAGAATCACTTTGGCTGAATACCATGAAATTATTTTCCAAAATATTTTAAAATGGCTTATTAAATGATTAAATGTGGCTTACTTTTTTGTAATAAACAGTTTCTGCAGTGACATTTGTTATTGAATATCATTTTACTGTTTTTTATAAATTATCTTTAGGGTTTTTAAAAATTGGAGTATATTTGATTTACAATGTGTATAGGCAAAGTGATTCTGCTGTATAGGCAATGTGATTCTGTTATACACTTAAAGATATTCATTCTTTTACAGAACTTTACCCATATGGGTTTTTACAGAATATTGAGTAGAGTTCCTTGTGCTCTATAGTAGGTCCTTGTTCATTATCTGTTTTACATATAGGAGTGTTTATATGTTCATAACACATTTCTAATTCATCCCTCACATTTCCTTTGGTAACTATACGTCTGATTTTGAAATCTGTGACTCTGTTTCATTAGATACTAATTACAGATCATTTTAGGTTCTGCTATATTAGAGTATATTGATTCTACAATAATATATGTATGATAGAATTCCACCTGACACTTTTTGGTCACATTGCTCTAGCTAACAACCTCATGATCATCGAAACCTCAGCACCTGTCTGACTGTTGTATATCTGATTCAAAAAGGTCTACTAAACAGACACTTTCAAATATTTTTCAACTCCATATAGAATATAGTAATTTCTTAGTATTTTTCTATGCCTTTCATCATTGAAGTTGTTGAGAATAATTCTTTCTTACTACGTTTTGTTTTTTTCTATGTGCATCCTTTACTTATTTTAAAATTTGACTTCTCTTTAAATTGATTATTAAGCAACTACCTTGCCTTGTGTATTTGCTGCAAATATTTTCTTGCTTGGCTACCAGTCTGCTTTCTGTTGCTTTTTAAGCTACCACATTTTAAATGTGTAGTAAATCAAATTTATCAAATATTTTAGTAATTTTTAATATCTTATGCGTAGAAATTTCTTGTTCATTATGAGGATGATTAGCCACTTATATTTCCTTACACATTTTATGTTTTTTAAAGGTATTTACATACTCAACATTTAAGAATCACTTTGGCTGAATACCATGAAATTATTTTCCAAAATATTTTAAAATGGCTTATTAAATGATTAAATGTGGCTTACTTTTTTGTAATAAACAGTTTCTGCAGTGACATTTGTTATTGAATATCATTTTACTGTTTTTTATAAATTATCTTTAGGGTTTTTAAAAATTGGAGTATATTTGATTTACAATGTGTATAGGCAAAGTGATTCTGCTGTATAGGCAATGTGATTCTGTTATACACTTAAAGATATTCATTCTTTTACAGAACTTTACCCATATGGGTTTTTACAGAATATTGAGTAGAGTTCCTTGTGCTCTATAGTAGGTCCTTGTTCATTATCTGTTTTACATATAGGAGTGTTTATATGTTCATAACACATTTCTAATTCATCCCTCACATTTCCCCTTTGGTAACTATACGTCTGATTTTGAAATCTGTGACTCTGTTTATGTTTTATAACTAAGCATATTTGTATCATTTTTTAAAATTAGATTTCACATCAGTGATATCATACATGTGTTTTTCTATCTAACTTACTTAGTATGGTAATCTCTAGGTCTGTGTATGTTGCTGCAAATAGCATTACTTCATTCTTTTAAATGACTGAGTAATATTCAGTTGTGTGTGTATGTGTGTGTCTGTGTGTGTGTGTGTGTGCATCTTTGTTATCCAGTCCATTATCTGTGTATATTTAGGTTGCTTCTATGTCTTGGCTATTGTAAATGATGCTGCAATGAGCATTGTGGTGCGTGTATATTTTTAAATTATGGACTTCCCTGGTGGCTCAGATGGTTAAGAATCTACATGCACTGCAGTACCCAGAAGACCTGGGTTTGATCCCTGGGTCAGGAAGATCCCCTAGAGAAAGAAATAACTAGCCACTCCAGGATTCTTGCCCGGAGAACTTCTGGACTGGCCTCCTGATGGCCTGCAGTCCGTGGAGTGGCAAAGAGTCAGACACTCCTGAGTGACTAAAGCTTTCACTTTCACCTTCTTCAAATATATGCCCAGGAGTGGGATTGCTGGATCATTGAGTGGAGTAAGTGGAGTGCAGTGGTTCTATTTTTAGTTTTTTAAACAACGTCCATATGTTTTACATGGTGGTTATACCAATTTACATTCTCACCAAGAGTGCAGGAAGGTTCCCTTTTTTTCACACCCTCTTCAGTAGTTAGTATGTGTGTGTAGACTTTTTTTTTTTTTTTAAGATTTATTTATTTATTTTTGGCGGGGGAAGGGAGGGAGGGAAGCAGGTGGGCTACTTCTATTGGTCTTTCATTTGTCCATTTTCATCCATCTTTGTTCTTTGGCCCATGTGGGCCTCCCATCGCAGTGGCCTCTGTTGTCACAGAGCACCGGCTCTGGGCTCATGCGCTCCAGAGCTCCGGCTCGCTGATTGGACACATGGGTCCAGCCGCTCAGCGGCATGTGAGATCCTCCCAGGCCAGGGATAGAACCAGCGCCCCTTGTACTGCAAGGCGGTGTCCTTACCCACTGGACCACCAGGGAAGCCCGTGTGTAGACTTTTTGATGAAAAAAAAGAAATGCCACTCCTGAGCATATACATGAACCTCAGTGTTTATTGCAGCACCATTTACATAGCCGAGCATGAGCTGTTTATATGGCTGGAGGTTAATCCCTTGTGGGTTGCTTCATTTGCCAATATTTTCAGCCATTCTGTGGGTTGTCTTTTCATTTTGTTTATGGTTTCCTTTGCTGTGAAAAAGCTTTTAGGTTTAATTATGTCTTATTTGTCTATTTTTGTTATATTTTCAACTATTCTAGGAGATGGATCAATAAAGATATTGCTGAAATTTATGTCAGAGCGTCCTGCCTGTATTTTTCTTTAAGAGTTTTATGGTGTCTGGCCCTACAATTAGGTATTTGCCCCATTTTGATCATTGGTATATATTACTACTAACTTGTTGAATCTTAGGATATATCTTTCTGTTTTAAATATGTGTATCTGATGATATTTCTTAATATTTTACTGGAAAAGTACTCTATGTTTAATCTTTTTAAAAAAATGTTTGTTATGTAAATAAAACTATTTTATGTATTACTCTTTTCTTACAATATAAATTTCCCTCCAGAGGAAATTTTTGGACTTTGTAAACTTAAATGGCAATACAAAAATTATACAAAAATTTTTTGAATCTGTCTTTAATGAAATATCCCAGGGGCATGCATTTGTCCCAATCAGACTATTTTATTTTTCAAATATTTTACATGAAAATATATACTTTGTTTGATATACCATACACATATTACTTATTGGCATTAAAATTTACTGCTTGTATTTCCTGTTTTGTTTTTAAATCCTCTTGCCTTTCCTGATCTTTTCATTGCATTTCATTTTTTCCCATTCTTTGGATCTTCACATTTTTAAATTTAAATTGTCTACAATCATCAAGATTTTTTCACAGTTGATTTTCTCTTAGACAGGTGTGTATCCTGCTCCATGCAGCACTTAGTGTTCTGTAGGCCTGCTGCAGGTTACTTTTCTGGAACCTCTCTGAGGAACTCACTCACCTATTTGGAGCAAGAATGGATCAGTTTGTTTCTTGGACTATAAGTTTTACTCTTTCTTTGCTTACTCACTTTATTGCAGTATTTTTCCAAAATTGAGAAAGACTTTATAAAAGAAATTTTATTGAATTTTTCCATTTCTGAGAATACTTAATTAATTTGTAGATTGGCTTGAAGACCAACAGTCCCATTTCTTGCTAGTACTAGTGTTGCTGATCAGAGGCCGATACCCATGTGACATATCTTCTTTTTCCCTCCCTAGAAGTTTTGAGAACTGTTTTATTTATTCAGTTGTCCAGTAAGTACTGCTGACTAAAGTCCACTTTGTGTGCACAAAACAGGGAGTGAGCAAAGTAGGCATACTTCCTGCTTTCACAGTTGATCATGGAGTAGAAGAGAGAGACTCAAAATCTCCTGATCCTCAAGTCCAAGCAAATCGTTTACACGCATTGTGTTGGACATTTAGCAGATTCTGTCATTTAGAAACATAATCTTAAGGAACAGAATTTCTCTCATATTGAGTTTTAATGATTTAAT
This sequence comes from Tragulus kanchil, assembly GCA_022376925.1. Taxonomy (NCBI): domain Eukaryota; kingdom Metazoa; phylum Chordata; class Mammalia; order Artiodactyla; family Tragulidae; genus Tragulus; species Tragulus kanchil. Next base: position 89,045,979 of record JAIOJX010000024.1, on the reverse strand, counting down.
TAACTTTTTTCTTTCATAAACTTTGTCATGTTAGAGTTTAATGTTTTACATTAATCTTTTGTGACTCTTACAGTTATTATAAAATCAATTTTTTTTTGTTCTGAAATTGGATCAGTTGTTTACTTTATCACATAATCCTGTTTGTATTTTATCTGAACATATTATATGTGCTGTTGTTGTCTCTAACTATTCATTTATCATGATATCATATTAATTTTTATCTGTGTGAAATCTATTTTAATCTCTTTGAGACTTGTCACTCAAGTTTTGTGATATGTGGTCTTTTTTCATTGTAGTTATATTTTGTTCCATTCTCTGGTGTTTATTTTTCCTTGGTCTCTGATTTATCCTTTGATGACCTAGGAAGCTTAGTTGTATGTTCAGTTTTTAAACTGAAGTGTAAATCCACTTGGGAGCACTGTACCTGACCCAAGCTCACTGACTTGATGGAGAGTGAGAGGAGACTGCTAGCTACTGACCTGAGTCAAGGGGTCATTCTGTCAGAATATGAAGATCATTTCTGTGGAGTGCAAATAACCAAAAAGAACTATTATAAATCTTCCAAGAGAGTTTATTATTTTGTTAGGAAATCCATTTCCAGTGTTATACCTGGGGAGTTGCAGGCTGAATTGCTGCCAGGCATTATGTGTGTTGTGTGTGTGTGTGTGTGTGTATGTTTGTGTGTGTGAAGATAGGAGGATCACATTACTGAGACAAAACATTACAATAAATTTTCTTGTTTCTACTACATGTTTCACTTCTCTTTTCCATTGTACTTCACATTTCCAGGTAGAACTTATTTTCCTGGAATTCTGAAGGATTTCTTGCTTTCAACCTCAGTTATAATAGAATCCTTCTCTTTTATACCTTCTGATTCCCTTGGTCATAGACATTAAATCTCCTTCATCTTTTTTTTTTTTTTTGCTGTTTGCTAAAGTGTTTTTTGATGATGACTCCAGAAGTATTTGACTCATCACTATGGCTATACTTCTTTCTAGATGAATTTACTATCAATTTTGCAGTAAGGCAGGTAAGAAGGTAAATGCCCATGGGTTGTGTTCATCTGTCTACTGCAAATGGAAGTTGGGAAGGGGTGACTCTAGCTGTTTCTACCATAGTTGTTTTACAGTTTTTAGGTGATGGGTGGTGTTTGTACCGAAACACTCTTTTATTAAATATATGACTGTTTTGAAATGAGAATCTCAGTCTGTAAATTAGAATCAATGGGAAGGAATGAAGAGAAATAAAGCAGGTATTCCTTTTAAATTATTTATTAGATTCTGAACAAAGTTTTTCATGTTATACTAATAGCATTCCTATGATATCAGTTATTATTTTATCCAGCTATATATTCTAAATAATATTTCAAAAATCAGACCCTTTAATAGTGTGCCATGTGGCTCATTTGAAGTCATGTCACATCCTAGAATTATTTGTCTATATCCTTCCATCTCTCCCCATTCAACTGCCATGAAATTGGAATGTCCTCAGAGGGCAGAATTTATGTGTGATTAATGTTGTTTCCCAAAATAACTCTTCACAGCTAGGAGCAAAACATCCTCAGCAAGTGCCTTTAAATATGAAGATCATTTCTGTGGAGTGCAAATAACCAAAAAGAACTATTATAAATCTTCCAAGAGAGTTTATTATTTTGTTAGGAAATCCATTTCCAGTGTTATACCTGGGGAGTTGCAGGCTGAATTGCTGCCAGGCATTATGTGTGTTGTGTGTGTGTGTGTGTGTGTATGTTTGTGTGTGTGAAGATAGGAGGATCACATTACTGAGACAAAACATTACAATAAATTTTCTTGTTTCTACTACATGTTTCACTTCTCTTTTCCATTGTACTTCACATTTCCAGGTAGAACTTATTTTCCTGGAATTCTGAAGGATTTCTTGCTTTCAACCTCAGTTATAATAGAATCCTTCTCTTTTATACCTTCTGATTCCCTTGGTCATAGACATTAAATCTCCTTCATCTTTTTTTTTTTTTTTGCTGTTTGCTAAAGTGTTTTTTGATGATGACTCCAGAAGTATTTGACTCATCACTATGGCTATACTTCTTTCTAGATGAATTTACTATCAATTTTGCAGTAAGGCAGGTAAGAAGGTAAATGCCCATGGGTTGTGTTCATCTGTCTACTGCAAATGGAAGTTGGGAAGGGGTGACTCTAGCTGTTTCTACCATAGTTGTTTTACAGTTTTTAGGTGATGGGTGGTGTTTGTACCGAAACACTCTTTTTATTAAATATATGACTGTTTTGAAATGAGAATCTCAGTCTGTAAATTAGAATCAATGGGAAGGAATGAAGAGAAATAAAGCAGGTATTCCTTTTAAATTATTTATTAGATTCTGAACAAAGTTTTTCATGTTATACTAATAGCATTCCTATGATATCAGTTATTATTTTATCCAGCTATATATTCTAAATAATATTTCAAAAATCAGACCCTTTAATAGTGTGCCATGTGGCTCATTTGAAGTCATGTCACATCCTAGAATTATTTGTCTATATCCTTCCATCTCTCCCCATTCAACTGCCATGAAATTGGAATGTCCTCAGAGGGCAGAATTTATGTGTGATTAATGTTGTTTCCCAAAATAACTCTTCACAGCTAGGAGCAAAACATCCTCAGCAAGTGCCTTTAAATATGAAGTAATTAATAATTTAGTATCTTAGCTGCATAATGCTAGTCACTCAAGTAAAAATAAACTAAGATTGTTAGAAGTGAAGAGTATGCAACCATATGTAGGTTATCTAGTTTTATATTTGCTTTTTAAAGCAATAGTATATTCTGATCATGACTTCTCAACATAAATATTTCTTAGTAATTGAATGAATAAATTCAAAAATTGAACAAAATTGTATTAGGAACTTTTATATGCCCAGTACCTCATTAGACACTAGTGATACAGACTAAACAAAGAACATTGCTACAATCACTTGTATGAGTTTAATTGCATTCTGTATAAATATCAGATCCAAACTGAAGTCAAAAGTTCATTAACAAAGTGGATAACATCTATAAATTTCTAAATACAGGAATACATAGTAGAGAAAAATGCATACAATAAAAATAGAATAGAAATTTAAGTGCTACATTCCTCCTAATTCATTGAAGATTTCCCTAAAGAAAGGACAATAATGTCAACTTGGAGAACATTGTATAAGAATCAGGCTTCCCAGGTGGTATTAGCAATAAAGAACATTTCTGCCTGTTCAGGAGACATAAAAGATGCAGGTTTGATCCCTGGATTGGGAAGATCCCCTGGAGGAGGGCATGGCAACCCACTTCAGTATTCTTGTTTGGGAGATCCCATGGACAGAGGGCCCTGATCAGCTGTATAGTCCATGGGGTCACAAAGACTCAAATACAACTGAAAGTGTTTTAGCTCACACACAGGCAGAAAAATCAAAGGTACTGCTAAAATACTTTTTATGAGAAGGCAGATTTCTACTTTTAAAAATGTTAGTTCTAAATAGGGAGACCATGAAAAAAAGAGATAAAGTTCAAGTACTGAACCTTATGAATTATGAATCAAATAGAAAGACCATTTATTCATGCATAGTATTTAAAGTCATGTCACATCCTAGATTTTGTCTATATCCTTCCATCTCTCCCCATTCAACTGCCATGAAATTGGAATGTCCTCAGAGGGCAGAATTTATGTGTGATTAATGTTGTTTCCCAAAATAACTCTTCACAGCTAGGAGCAAAACATCCTCAGCAAGTGCCTTTAAATATGAAGTAATTAATAATTTAGTATCTTAGCTGCATAATGCTAGTCACTCAAGTAAAAATAAACTAAGATTGTTAGAAGTGAAGAGTATGCAACCATATGTAGGTTATCTAGTTTTATATTTGCTTTTTAAAGCAATAGTATATTCTGATCATGACTTCTCAACATAAATATTTCTTAGTAATTGAATGAATAAATTCAAAAATTGAACAAAATTGTATTAGGAACTTTTATATGCCCAGTACCTCATTAGACACTAGTGATACAGACTAAACAAAGAACATTGCTACAATCACTTGTATGAGTTTAATTGCATTCTGTATAAATATCAGATCCAAACTGAAGTCAAAAGTTCATTAACAAAGTGGATAACATCTATAAATTTCTAAATACAGGAATACATAGTAGAGAAAAATGCATACAATAAAAATAGAATAGAAATTTAAGTGCTACATTCCTCCTAATTCATTGAAGATTTCCCTAAAGAAAGGACAATAATGTCAACTTGGAGAACATTGTATAAGAATCAGGCTTCCCAGGTGGTATTAGCAATAAAGAACATTTCTGCCTGTTCAGGAGACATAAAAGATGCAGGTTTGATCCCTGGATTGGGAAGATCCCCTGGAGGAGGGCATGGCAACCCACTTCAGTATTCTTGTTTGGGAGATCCCATGGACAGAGGGCCCTGATCAGCTGTATAGTCCATGGGGTCACAAAGACTCAAATACAACTGAAAGTGTTTTAGCTCACACACAGGCAGAAAAATCAAAGGTACTGCTAAAATACTTTTTATGAGAAGGCAGATTTCTACTTTTAAAAATGTTAGTTCTAAATAGGGAGACCATGAAAAAAAGAGATAAAGTTCAAGTACTGAACCTTATGAATTATGAATCAAATAGAAAGACCATTTATTCATGCATAGTATTTAAACTTTGAAATAAACTACAGAAAATCTGTGGCACTTTTATATTGGTATATAATGGCATTATCTTTCTATATCTAGCAGTAGATAGATGTGAGTGTTACATAACATATCGTGGTAAGACTGATGAAGTATGAAAAACACTGACTTTGGCACCTAATACAATTTAACTTTGTTCTCTACTATTTAGCCCTAGTGCTTTCCTGGTGCCTCAGACTGTGAAAAGCCTGCCTGCAATGTGGTAGACCCGAGTTTGATCCCTGGGTTGGAAAGATCCCCTGGAGGAGGGCATGGCAACCCACTCCAGTGTTCTTGCCTGGAAAATCCCATGGATGGAGGAACCTGCCAGGCTACAGTCCAAGGGGACATGAAGATTCAGACATGACTGAGCGACTGGCTCTTTGATTTAGTTATAAATGCTGTGTAACTTGTCACAGAAGTGTTCAATCACTCAATATCTGCATGTGAAAAATACAACAGCATTCTTCCCTTAAAAAATTGCTCTGAGAATTTAAGTACATGTATGTTTATAAAGCTCTTAAAAAAGGCACCTGAGTTAAAGATAAGGATACCGATATTGACAATTAAAATCCCAGAAAGACATACTCATCTTTTTTCTTAGTTTTTCATTGTGAAATTAATATTCATTTTTAATACAGAACTTCCAGTCATCCCGTCCACCTACAAGGAAACAAGCTCCGCTTCTTAAAAACACAAGAGCCCTTGTTCTTACACTCAGCGTGCTCTTTTCCCTTACTATTGACAGTCACTCCAGAGGTAAGATTTTCCATCAGTGCTCTTGCATTTTTTTCTAGTCTTCTCCCACACCTGTTTTCTTTTTGTGATGAGTCCTTGAGGAGCTTAAAACTCACAGCATGTGCTCATCATCCTAGATATTGGGCACTTGATGCACCCTAAAGAGTGTTGGAGATGGTAAGTAGGTTTTATCTCATGGTGCCAACTTTGAATGATTGGTAGAGACTGCAGAAATTGCTCTGCTGAGAATGAGAGAATGCTCTAAACCCTGCGGGAGGAAGTCAGCATTTTCCACCGAGTGAGAGGGAAGAGGAGTGTCTGAGTTGCCGGGTCCTTGACATCCCCCAGAGGTAATGACTGCCATGAAACAGTGGTGAAAAACAAGGAACTGGCAGGGACCATACTGAGAGTGAAGAAGCAGAGTGAAAAGGGCTCTAAATCTCTAGAATATGGAAGTCCTGTAAGTCTCCTGGTGAGGAAATAAGAGGAAATGGGGTTAAGCTGGGAATCTCTGGGGACTGATTTCAGATGTCCCTCCACCTCTTTGTTGTTATCCCTCAGCTGTGTTATTAAATTGCTGTTAGTCAGCCTTAGCCACAGTCTGATTCAGTAGGGTAAGATGATACTTTCTTAGTCTTGAGTTTTCAGGTCCTTATATTCTAATTGCAAAATGATATTATTTGATTTAAGAGAATTTCAGACTAATGTCCCAGTAAAGATCATATTCAGAGGGAGTGATGTATTTTATTCTTTTTTTTTTTTTTTGCCTATAACCTTAGCCTCCACATCTATGATTTATTCATTGTTTGAGTTGTTGATCCAATATATGAAGTGGAAAGATGATGTCTGGAAAGGGTAGATGAGTATTTGGCAATGAGATAGAAATAGAAAATAAAAAGAAAGAAAATCCATTAGACAGATGTTAACACCATTTGACTTTTGGAGGGCATAATCCTTTCCTGTTTAGGTTCTTCTGGCTATAGAATACAATATATTGTAGGACTGTCTTGTGTCTGTTTAATAATGCAGGTGTGTCTAAATATTGCTGTGGAGACAAAGTAAAGCTTTTAATTTATATCTTCCCAAATAACAACCAAAGAAAGAAATGATAACAAAAATACAGTACTAGAAAAAAGTTAGTGATTTCCAAATAGCACACCATTGTTTGTAGACAAAAATCTAATAAATTTTAGAAAATATGAATTATCATCAGAACTGATCATGTCTTTCAGTATTTTTTGCTTACTTTCCATAGTTAATAGAGACATAGTGTTTAAATTTTATTTTTTTCAAAACTACACTATAAACTCATCAAAAAGAGTTCAGCTCATTTAATAGAAGATTTATGTGCATACACATTTTAAATTTTGATCTCTTTTATTGATTATTTATTTATTCATTTTCATCCATCTTTATTCTTTGGCCTGTGTGGGCCTCCCACTGCAGTGGACTCTCTCTCTCTCTGGGCACATGCACTCCAGAGTGCTGGCTCATAATTGGACACACCAGCCCAGCTGCTTCACCGCATATGGGATCCTCCCTCGCCAGGGATCGAACAGGTGCCCCTTGCACTGCAAGGCAGGCTCCTTACCCACTGGACCACCAGGGAAGCCCACACATGCACTTTTAATTATGCCATTGCTTTGCACTACTACTTTTATCGTGATAAGCTTAGAACAGTGTCTGGAACATGGTAAGTTCTCAAAATGCATTTGTTCAATGAATGAGTGACTTATTCTCTTGATTTGTTTTCTATTTTTATTTTAAATTTTGGCCTATTTTATTTTATTGGTCCTTCATTTATTTATTTTCATCCATCTTTTTTCTTTGGCCTGTGTGGGCCTCCCATTGCAGTGGTTTCCCTCTCTCTGGGCACATGCACTCCAGAGTGCTGGCTCATAATTGGACACACCAGCCCAGCTGCTTCACCGCATATGGGATCCTCCCTCGCCAGGGATCGAACAGGTGCCCCTTGCACTGCAAGGCAGGCTCCTTACCCACTGGACCACCAGGGAAGCCCACACATGCACTTTTAATTATGCCATTGCTTTGCACTACTACTTTTATCGTGATAAGCTTAGAACAGTGTCTGGAACATGGTAAGTTCTCAAAATGCATTTGTTCAATGAATGAGTGACTTATTCTCTTGATTTGTTTTCTATTTTTATTTTAAATTTTGGCCTATTTTATTTTATTGGTCCTTCATTTATTTATTTTCATCCATCTTTTTTCTTTGGCCTGTGTGGGCCTCCCATTGCAGTGGTTTCCCTCGTTGCAGAGCACCAGCTCTGGGCACATGCGCTCTAGAGTGCTGACTCATAATTGGACACACTGGTCCAGCCTCTCTGTGGCACATGGGATCTTCCCTGGCCAGAGACTGAACTGGTACCCCTTGCGCTGCAAGGTGGACTCTTTACCTGCGGGACCAACAGGGAAGCCCTGTTTTCTCTTTTTTAATTCCCTTATAATATTCTGAACAGAAACTGATGTTAGCTCTAAAACTAATAAAAAATCAAGATAGAGATGTACATTTCTTGTTTTTATATGTCAGTTCATTAAGTCTAGAAATCATCATTGTATTAGCTATAACCTGTATTAAAAATACCTTTAAGCTGTTAGTACTGGTAATGGTTTTCCAGCAGACAGAGGGAGTGTGGGAGATCAATGTGATTCAATAGTCAGATGGAGGATAGCATTCCTAAGATTAGCTACAAAAGAAAAGCAATAAGTAGCATCAGTATTTTCAGTTTAAATAAAAATTAGATTATAGCACAACTCTGTGCCTGCTCTGTCCCTGAAGCATTATTGTGGTTGTTAGCAAATACTGGATCCTTTTCTACAGCAAGAAATGTGGGTCACATTGGTAATTATGGAAGTGAAGAACATATCAGGAGTATTCAGTTTTTATTCTTATATATTATAAACAAAATAAAGTACCAAAGGGGAACTCCATTCATCCACTCAGATGGTTGAGCTTGGTGACATCATTGCAGGCCAGGCATGCAAAAGGAAAGATATTTGGTGTGGCTCCGATTACTCTAGAGATTCCAGAACACCAAACCTAAGAAATTTATCTTCATCAGATTTTACCTGAAGAGCCACGGTGCGGGTACTACTTTCTGCTTGGAGTCTCCAATATTTGTTGTGTTTCCTAGGTACTGGGAAGACTTCCATAACCAGCTGTAACCGCTGGTTACTCGTATGTCTATTTCTTGGGAAAACAGCATTTCGTACATGATTTCCGTGTTTGAAAGAAATCCTTGTTATTAATTGTGGGTTTATCATGCTCACTAAAATCAAAATTATTCTGAAATATGACATCCTGGGCAATGGCCTTGATTGAATAGTCAGTTTCAATTATATCTTGATAAATCAGAATAGTTTTTAATTGAATATATGTTACAGACAGTTGGTTGGCATCACCAGTTCAATGGACATGAATTTGAGCAAACTCCAGGAGATGTTGAGGGACAGAGAAGCTTGGCGCACTGCAGTCCATGGGATCGTGAAGAGTCAGACACGATGTGGTGACTGAACTATGACAACATGCATTATCTGCATTGCCCTTAAAAATAAAGACAAAAATAAAGACACATTAAAACTTTTTCTAAATTCTAAAGTGCCGTTGAAAACAAGGTACTACTTTATTTAGTTTTGTTTCAGTTTGCAAAAGCCAAATGTGCAATGTTGTTGGTTAAATTTGGATCATAAAGTAAGAACATTTCATATTATGCTCTTCAGAAAATAAAAATTATTTGTAATTTCTTATCTTTGAACTTCTAATCTCTTTGTCTTTGAAGGCATAGTAATCTGTATTATCTAATCTTAAAGTCATTGTGACTGTACCCACCAAGGTTATTTATGACACTTTTTAATTGTTGTTTACACATAATTATTGCATTTATCCTTGGATAAGGAAATGGCAGCCCACTCCAGTATTCTTGCCGTCAGTAATTATGGAAGTGAAGAACATATCAGGAGTATTCAGTTTTTATTCTTATATATTATAAACAAAATAAAGTACCAAAGGGGAACTCCATTCATCCACTCAGATGGTTGAGCTTGGTGACATCATTGCAGGCCAGGCATGCAAAAGGAAAGATATTTGGTGTGGCTCCGATTACTCTAGAGATTCCAGAACACCAAACCTAAGAAATTTATCTTCATCAGATTTTACCTGAAGAGCCACGGTGCGGGTACTACTTTCTGCTTGGAGTCTCCAATATTTGTTGTGTTTCCTAGGTACTGGGAAGACTTCCATAACCAGCTGTAACCGCTGGTTACTCGTATGTCTATTTCTTGGGAAAACAGCATTTCGTACATGATTTCCGTGTTTGAAAGAAATCCTTGTTATTAATTGTGGGTTTATCATGCTCACTAAAATCAAAATTATTCTGAAATATGACATCCTGGGCAATGGCCTTGATTGAATAGTCAGTTTCAATTATATCTTGATAAATCAGAATAGTTTTTAATTGAATATATGTTACAGACAGTTGGTTGGCATCACCAGTTCAATGGACATGAATTTGAGCAAACTCCAGGAGATGTTGAGGGACAGAGAAGCTTGGCGCACTGCAGTCCATGGGATCGTGAAGAGTCAGACACGATGTGGTGACTGAACTATGACAACATGCATTATCTGCATTGCCCTTAAAAATAAAGACAAAAATAAAGACACATTAAAACTTTTTCTAAATTCTAAAGTGCCGTTGAAAACAAGGTACTACTTTATTTAGTTTTGTTTCAGTTTGCAAAAGCCAAATGTGCAATGTTGTTGGTTAAATTTGGATCATAAAGTAAGAACATTTCATATTATGCTCTTCAGAAAATAAAAATTATTTGTAATTTCTTATCTTTGAACTTCTAATCTCTTTGTCTTTGAAGGCATAGTAATCTGTATTATCTAATCTTAAAGTCATTGTGACTGTACCCACCAAGGTTATTTATGACACTTTTTAATTGTTGTTTACACATAATTATTGCATTTATCCTTGGATAAGGAAATGGCAGCCCACTCCAGTATTCTTGCCTGGAGAATCCCATGGACAGAGGAGCCTGGCGGGCTACAGTCCATGGGGTCGCAAGCAGTCAGACGCGACTGAGCAGGTTATAGTTACGCTACTCTAAGAAAGGGCCCTCTGTAAATTCTGTACTAAGATTATAATTTTTTCTTTTTGTATCGCTTGGACAAAGTGGTTTTGACGACATGAGTAGTCTATAAAATAATAAAACAGTTCTGTAAGCAATTTACTTCCAAGCACTGTTCGAGTTAGTATAGATCAGCATACTTTCAGAAGAGACCAGGTAAGTTGAAACGGTGACAGAAAGTTTCCTGATGGCCATTGTGTTGACCTCACTCCAGAAAAGGGTGATGATTTGAAGAAACAGAAGAACCACCTTCCAGGCTAGCAAAAGGACCGACAGTTACTTGTGAACTGAAGAAACCAAGTACAGGGGCTGAGTAGAGGCTGAGTGTTGACAGTGATAAGAAGCAAAATAGGAATGTGGTTTCTCATTCTTGAAATCACTTTTATTTCTAGTGCTGGTCACATATGCAGATATGATTTGAGCTGATTTGGGAAATTAAACCCTACCGCTCACCTATTCCACTCCAGTCTGTTTTCAGTTTGTGACAAAAGGCAGTTACCATTACTAATTCCAGCCATTTGATTGTGCACATGAGTCAGAGAGCCAAAGTTTGAGAGCTTGTTTTCTAATCCTTTCTCATAATCTCCTTAGTCGGGCCAAGAAAGTGCTACTCTCCATATACAAGGCATTTTTATTGATAAGCATAAATTGAACACTATTAATAGATTTAAATTAAATAGCACGAAGGATCAACAGAGTAGAGACATCATCTTTGCCCTGTTGTTGTTAAGTGGCTAAGTCATGTCTGACTCTTTGTAACTGCAAGAACTGCAGCACACAAAGCTTCCCTGGCCTTCACTGTCTCCCAGAGTTTGCTCAAACTCATTCTGTTGATTCAATGACACCATGTAACCATCTCATCTTCTGTCAACCCCTTCTCTTCCTGCCCTCAATGTTTCCTAGCAAAGGGGCTTTTCTGGTGAGCTGAAGAAGACTCTTTAGAGTCCCTTGGACAGCACGGAGATCTAGTTAGTCAATCCTAAAGGAAATTAACCCTAACTATTCACTAGAATGACCTATGCTGAAGTTAAAGCTCTGATACTTTGGTCACCTGATGCGAAAAGTCACCTCATTGGAAAAGACCCTGATGCTGGGAAACACTGAGTGCAGGAGGAGAAGAGGGTGACAAAAGATGAGATGGTTGCATGGCAAGCTCTGGGAGATGGTGAAGGACAGGGGAGCCTGGCGTGCTGCTGTCCCTGGGGTCGCATAGAGTCGGACACCACTGAGTGACTGAACTGAACTGAACTGAATCCGGTGGCCAAAGTATTGGTGCTTCAGTTTCAGCATCAGTCTTTCCCCTAGAATAACTTATAATACAGTTTGGGAGATTAGAAATGAACATGGGGAACCCTAGATACAGACATTTATAGAACCTTCTTAAATGATAAATTCTGTTGTGCAAATGAAAGGCATTATAGAAAGTCAGCAGTAAGAAAATAAATCAGTGAAGATCCAGACAGACCAGGAAGGACAATCCTACCATGAACCAGGTACTAAGCTTAATGTTGTCTGTATCACAAAATGGAATCCCTCAAAATCTCTGGAGCCTAATTATTCCTGTTTCTCAGATGATGACACTAATAATCAAAATTGTTTGCTCTATCAGTATTGTTCCAGTAGCAGGTGACAGAAAACCCCAAATCTAAACTTTCTGACTCTTTGTTCCTTGTTGCCTTACTTTGCCTGTGTTTCAGATCTCTTCATAATTTAGAAACTATGGGAAGCTGTAGTTTTTAGGTGTTGGTCTGGAATATAGAGTAGGAATGGGATTTTGGCAGAGGAAGAAAGTAGCAACAAGGGCATTGGGAAAAGCAGAAGGTGATATTTGGATCATAGACTTTCCCTTTGGCCCTAATAAAGAAAGAAATCATTGTAATGATCTCCTAGGCTTGTGATGTTATTACTTAGCCTGTGATTTATTCTGCCTTATGGTCTAAGAGGAAGGGCAAAGCTTCCAATCCTATCCCTAAGTTACTAGAAGCAGGAGACCTTCATTCGTAAGTATCACCATTCATTAGACTCTGATGGTGGATGAAGCAATTCTTCTGATGAAGGTGCAACAAGGTACAGAAATGAAGGAACTGGATTTAATCTCCCTGGTCTTTATTGTGCTTTCCCCAGGACTCCCACTTGAGGGTTTTGCCCTACCTGGTATTTCGTTCATGCATTCTGAATGAACGATCACAGGTCACCTGATACCAGAGTCCTTCTTGTGTTGTGCAAAGCCTCTTGGTTTAAGGGAACTCAGGGAAGTAGTAAAGCACTATTCGAAGACCTTTATTCTTTTGGTCTTCACAATAACCCTATGAGGGAATTTTTTTTAAATTTTTTAATTGGAGGATAGTTGCCTTACAATGTTGTGTTGATTTCTTCTATATAACAGTTCAGCCTCCCTACCACCCCCAACTCCATTCCTCCCTCTAGGTTGTTACAGAGCGCCACATTGAGTTCCATGTGTTGTACGGCCACTTCCGAGCAGCTATCTATTTTACATATGGTAATGCATAGGTTTCAATGCTGCTTTCTCAATATGTCCCACCCTTCCCATCTCCCGCTGTGTGTAGAAGCCTGTTGCCTATGTCTGTGTCTCTATTCCTGCCCTACAAATAATTTCCTCAGTTCCATTTTTCTAGACTCCTTATATGCACATTAGTATATTATATTTGTTTTTTCTAACTTACTTCACTTTGTTTAACAGGCTCTAAGGATCATCCACCTCACTAGAAATGACTCAAATTTGTTCCTTTTTATGGCTGAGTATTATTCCATTGTATGTAGGTACCAGAGCTTCTTTATCCATTCATGTGTCAATAGACATCTAGGTTGCTTCCATGTCCTAGCTATTGTAAATAGTGCTACAGTGAGCATTGGGCTACATGTGTTTTTTTCAGTTATGATTTTCTCAGGGTATATACCCAGTAGTGGGACTGCTGGGTCATATGCTAGTTTTATTGCTAGTTTTTTAAGAAATTTTCATACACTTCTCCATAGCAGTTGTATCAGTTTGTATTCCCACCCATAGTGCAAGACGGTTTCCTTTTCTCTACATCTTCTTTGCTATTTATTATTTGTAAATTTTTTTGATGATGGCTGTTCTGACTGGTGATTCCTCATTGTACTTTGGAATGAGTGATACTGTACATTTTTTCACGTGTTTGTTGGCCATCTGTGTGTCTTCTTTGGTGAAATGTGTGCTTAGGTCTTCTGCCTATTTTTTGATTGGGCTTTTTTTCCTGATGTTGAAGTGTAGGAGCTATTTGTTCATTTTGGAGATTAATTCTTCAGTCATTTGCTTCATTTGCAGTTATTTTCTCCTATTCTGAGGGCTGTCTTTTCATCTTGTTTATAGTTTCTTTCTTTTGCTGTGCAAAAGCTTTTCAGTTTAGTTAGGTCCCACTTGTTTGTTTTTATTTTTTCCTGTTACTCTAGGAGTGGCTCATAGAGGATACTGCTACTGTGTTGTATGTCACAGAGTGTTCTGCCTATGTTTTTCTCTTAAGAGTTTTATAGTTTCTTGTCTTATATTTAGGTCTTTAATACAGTTGAGTTTATTTTCATGTATGGTATTAGGAAATGTTCTAGTGTCTTTCTTTTACACATAACCATCCAGTTATTGAGGACGGTCTTTCCTCTATTATATAGTCTTACCTCCTTTGTCCAAGATAAGGTGGCCATGGGTGCCTGAGCTCATCACTGGGTTTTCTGAGGGTATTTTTTTTTTTGTCATTATTTTGCAATGATACAGAATGCTTAATTATTGTGCCATACTTCTTCTTACTACTGTGTCCTAGTTCTTTACTCTTGGCCACCCGGTATGGCTTCTCAGTTCCAGCATTTGGAAAAATGTGCTCTAATCCTCTGGGTGGATAGAAATATGTTGAGTGAGTTGACCCTAGTTGACCTTATCTACAAAGACTGGTAGTACAGACATATCTTGGAGTTATTAGGGGTCTGATTCCAGGGCATTGCAAAAAAAAGAAAGATCGCAATAAAGTGAGTCACATATTGTTGTTTTTTCCCCCCAGTGTATATAATGTTAAGTTTAGACTATGCTGTAATCTATTAAATGTGCAAGAGCATTGTGTCTTAAAATTTACCTACCTTAATTTAAAAGTGTTATTACTAAAAATGCTAATCATCACCTGAGGCTTCAAGGAATCCTGATCATTTTGCAGTAGTCACTTCAAGGATCACTGATCACAAATCACCATAACAAAAGTACTGAAAAAAGTGTGGAAAATTGCACGAATTACCAAAACGTAACACAAGACACATCGTGAGTAAATGCTGTTAGGAAAAAAATCTCACTGTTAAACCTGCTTGATGAAGAGTTGATATACACTTTCAGTTAGTAGAAAGCATACTATATGCAAAGTACAATGAAGTCAAGGGCAATAAAGCCGTAGCTACATATACCCAGTTTTCTATTTAATTTCATGCTATGGAATTGATTTCCTTCTTAAAATCAAATAGTTAATTTCCTTCTTTGAGTCAAAAAGTCTAGTTGCACTTAAAGAAAGAAACACAGATTCATCCTGTGAATGTACAGTTGTTCCTATGCCTTAGGTTCTCGCCCTGGCCTTTTTATGATAAAATTTGTCTTCCTCCTGGGTCTCTCTTAACAACTCCGTAGCTAAGGCTGCCTACATCTGAGTTCACAAGTGTTGCCCCTGGTAACAGTGGTTAACAAGGTGCAGTGATTCAGAGCTCGGCAAGAGAGAGGATGTTTATTTAGTAGGAGCCCAGTTTGAAAATATTAAAAGTGCTTTTCAAGTGATATTTGCAGGTTATTGTGGAAGCAGATTATAGGGAATCTGAAAAATTAAAGATGTGACTATTAATATTTGAGTTATTGGTTAGCCTTGGAAACTATGAGACATTTTTCATTTTCCTTTTTATATCACTTTTTTACACATTCTTTTTGATTTTAATCTATTACCAAGCATTATGAATTATGCTTCCAAAATAAATCTGTGAAAAATTAATTTTTCTCTAAACTTCCATTACCTAATTCTCAGGTCTGTTGCCTGTGACATAGAAAACTGCTGTGACCTTCTAGGCTTAGTCTTTCTGGTGTTAATAATGTTTTATGAGGATCAGATATATTAGGACTCACAGATCTTGCTCATGTATACAGCAGGCACACTATAAATGTTATTAAGACTGTCTTCTCTTTCTCCATTTAACTCTTCCTATGGAGTTCAGAATAATCACTTTAATATTTGACTTATGAATATATAGTTGAATATATAGTTGAAAACTACCTGCTTGTAAAAGAACGATATGCCAGTCCCCTGGCTCATCACTACCCAAGGCACATCCTTCTGTAGCAGAGATGTTTGACTTGTTCTTTTTCTCTACATTTATGCATAATAGTCTTATATTACAACTCCCTATTTTTCAAATGGACATATCATCTATTAATTTCTCATCAGGGTTTCCTTCAGCGTGGCTCATCCACATCTTCCCTCACTTCCCTCCCTCTAGTTCCCCAGATTTTTCAAAAATATAAAAATTGTTATTATATCTGTAATAAGCATTATATTTTTAAAAACAAATTAATTAAGCTTAATCTCTAGATTATTAGTGTTGAATGATACATAGCCATTTCTCCTTAGTTTATTTATTTATTTTTTTAAAGATTTATTTATTTATTTATTTTTGGGCAGGGGTTGGGTTGGGGAGGGAGGGGAGCAGGCGGGCCACTTCTATTGGTCTTTCATTTGTCCATTTTTATCTATCTTTTTTCTTTGGCCCGTGTGGGCCTCCCATCGCGGTGGCCTCTGTTGTCCCAGAGCACCGGCTCTGGGCACATGCGCTCCAGAGCTCCGGCTCGGTAGTTGGACACATCGGTCCAGCAGCTCCGCGTGGCACGTGGGATCTTCCCAGGCCAGGGATCGAACCGGCGCCCCTTGCCCTGCATAGCGGTGTCCTTACCCACTGGACCACCAGGGAAGCCCTTCTCCTTAGTTTATAAAGTTATGGGTCATTTTAGAGTTTCTTTTTAATATTAATACACTAGCATT
Organism: Tragulus kanchil; assembly: GCA_022376925.1. Taxonomy (NCBI): domain Eukaryota; kingdom Metazoa; phylum Chordata; class Mammalia; order Artiodactyla; family Tragulidae; genus Tragulus; species Tragulus kanchil. The sequence goes on along the minus strand of JAIOJX010000024.1, from coordinate 89,029,379 downwards.
TTGCATAATAGATAAAAGCAAAGCAGAACTTTTAATACATAAGCTCATAATGGTGTTGGTTTTTCTCAGCTGCATTAAAAGCTATCTGTGGGACTTCTCTGGTGGTCCAGTGGGTAAGGACACTGCCGTGCAGTGCAAGGGGCGCCGGTTCGATCCCTGGCCTGGGAAGATCCCATGTGCCACGGAGCAGCTGGACCGATGTGTCCAATTACCGAGCTGGAGCTCTGGAGCGCATGCACCCAGAGCCAGTGCTCTGCTACAACAGAGGCCACTGCTATGGGAGGCCCACACAGGACAAAGAACAAAGATAAATGAATGAAAGATCAGTAGAAGTGCCCTACCCCACCAAAAAAGGTATCTGTGTATTTATTCCTAATGCTCATGAAGTAATACATTGTGGGAAATACTGAAATACGAATATAAGTGCATAGAATAAAAACAGAAACGTCTCTTCAAAAGTTATGGTTTTTGCTACTTGGAAACATGTATATTTGGAGGGCGTCTGTTTGCATGAACTAGAGAAAATATCAAGCCAGATACGTTACCGAAAGATAGGAGCAAAATGTATCGAAGTAAAATAAAAAAGGAAATGAAAAAAATGAATGACATTCATTAACCATCCCCTGATTCTCTAGATAATATCCTACTTTAATATTTCCTCCAGATACGTTCCTAAGATTATAGCACAACCACAGACTGTCGTTTTGTTTTGCAAATTAAAACTTCACAAATTATATTTGAGTAAGATCATAATATCTTCCCAAACTTAAAATTTAGAAACTTCTGTTTTGACAGTGTTTTTTTTTTTTTTTTTGTATATAATAATTTTCTGAATTATCAGCAAATTTTACTGCTTATGTATTATAAGTTTAGAAGCTAGTTCTAGTTTATATTTCTGTCTTCCTTTATTTTCAGTAAAAGAAAAAAATGACAAGACATGATCTTCTTTGTCAGTATCCTTGATTATATATTTTTTTTTTTGCCCCAGAAGTTTCAATATTTGCACTTACTTCAAGGTTGTTCTTAGTGTTTGTTCACTGTTAAGTTCATTCACAAGAGAAATGTATCTGTTCACAGTAAAAAGGAGTGAGTCTTATTGTAACTTAAAGGGAAACATTTAGATCAGCTTTTTCTATTCATAAACTTTATGCCAGCAGAACAGACAAGACATTTTAGATTTTAGGCATGGAGAAAACCTTTCAGAATTACTGTAGTTTCTTCCATTTAATTTTACCTAAATACAGAACTTCTTTTGCTTTGATTTTTCCTGTCATAAATGTTAATTAATCCAACAAAATGTGTTTACTTAAATAAATAATTGTCATAGTTCAAGTCTTGGAATTCGAATGGCTCATCTGTTTTGTAGAAATTAGATTAGCTTGAGAGGGTAATAGTGCTGACATAGCACAGTTCATTTTCATTCTGCACAATTTTTGTCCTAAAAGCAAACTGATCAGATTATGGATGCAAGGAATGTTCCACTTAAGACCCTGGTTACAAAGGTCATATTTTGCTAAATAAACCAAATGTTTCTTTACTTCAGTCCTCAGACGTTCTCTTTGTCTTGTCCTCTTTAGATTATGGTACCTAAAATAATGATTCATAAGACATACGTGGTTGAGTTCTTTCATCATCACAGCATCTTCTTTTTGAGCTTTGTGTAAATCATGTTCGTTAAAATGTATCTGAACCGCAATAGAGTGCAAAGAGCTCTTTGATTAAACCTCTTTTCTCCAAATACATATATCCATACTCTTACTCCATACCCAGTATTTCTCTACAGGGACAACCAAGATCAATATATCTGATATTGACTCATAATTTTTCTTCTGAAACCTATTCTTTTTTAAAAAGTTTATTGGCATACAGTTGATTTGCAGTGTAGTGATAGTTTCACATCTACAGCAAAGTAAATCAGTTATTGTTGTTGTTCAGTCACTCAGTCACGTCCAACTCTTTGCAAATCCATGGTCTGTGGCACATCAGACTTCCCTGTCCTTCACTATCTCTTGGAATTTCCTCAAACTCATGTCTGTTGAGTTGGTGATGCCATCCAGCCATCTCATCCTCTGTCACCCCCTTCTCCTCTGGCCCCCTATCTTTACCAACATCAGGGTCTTTTCCAGTGAGTCAGCTCTTTGCCTCAGGTGGCAAAGTACTGGAGCTTCAGCTTCAACCTCATTCCTTCCAATGAGGAGGACTGATTTTTTTTAGGATTGATTGGTCTGATCCCCTTGCAGTCCGAGGGACTCTCAAGAGTTTTCTCCAACACCACAATGTGAAAACATCAGTTCTTCGACACTCAGTGTTCTTCATGATCCAACTCTCACATCCATATATGACTACTGGGGAAATCATAACTTTGACTATATATGGACCTTTGTCAGCAAAGTAATGTCTCTGATTTATAATATTCTGTCTAGGTTTGTCATCGCTTTTGTTCCAAGAAGCAAGCATCTTTTAATTTCATGGTTCCAGTCACCATCCACAATGATTTTGGAGCCCAAGAAAATAAAGTCTGTCACTGTTTCTATTGTTTACCCTTATATTTGCCATGAAGTGATAAGACCAGATGCCATCATCTTTGTTATTTGAATGTTGAGTTTCTGGTTTATTTTTTTGCTTTTTTGCTTTTGCAGAGTTTTGTTGTTTACAGATATGGAATGTGGAGTTTTAAGCCAGCTTTTTCACTCTCCTCTTCCACCTTCATCAAGAGGCTCTTTAGTTCCTCTTCACTTTCTGCCATAAGATCTTTTTGAGCTTTGTGTAAATCATGTTCGTTAAAATGTATCTGAACCGCAATAGAGTGCAAAGAGCTCTTTGATTAAACCTCTTTTCTCCAAATACATATATCCATACTCTTACTCCATACCCAGTATTTCTCTACAGGGACAACCAAGATCAATATATCTGATATTGACTCATAATTTTTCTTCTGAAACCTATTCTTTTTTAAAAAGTTTATTGGCATACAGTTGATTTGCAGTGTAGTGATAGTTTCACATCTACAGCAAAGTAAATCAGTTATTGTTGTTGTTCAGTCACTCAGTCACGTCCAACTCTTTGCAAATCCATGGTCTGTGGCACATCAGACTTCCCTGTCCTTCACTATCTCTTGGAATTTCCTCAAACTCATGTCTGTTGAGTTGGTGATGCCATCCAGCCATCTCATCCTCTGTCACCCCCTTCTCCTCTGGCCCCCTATCTTTACCAACATCAGGGTCTTTTCCAGTGAGTCAGCTCTTTGCCTCAGGTGGCAAAGTACTGGAGCTTCAGCTTCAACCTCATTCCTTCCAATGAGGAGGACTGATTTTTTTTAGGATTGATTGGTCTGATCCCCTTGCAGTCCGAGGGACTCTCAAGAGTTTTCTCCAACACCACAATGTGAAAACATCAGTTCTTCGACACTCAGTGTTCTTCATGATCCAACTCTCACATCCATATATGACTACTGGGGAAATCATAACTTTGACTATATATGGACCTTTGTCAGCAAAGTAATGTCTCTGATTTATAATATTCTGTCTAGGTTTGTCATCGCTTTTGTTCCAAGAAGCAAGCATCTTTTAATTTCATGGTTCCAGTCACCATCCACAATGATTTTGGAGCCCAAGAAAATAAAGTCTGTCACTGTTTCTATTGTTTACCCTTATATTTGCCATGAAGTGATAAGACCAGATGCCATCATCTTTGTTATTTGAATGTTGAGTTTCTGGTTTATTTTTTTGCTTTTTTGCTTTTGCAGAGTTTTGTTGTTTACAGATATGGAATGTGGAGTTTTAAGCCAGCTTTTTCACTCTCCTCTTCCACCTTCATCAAGAGGCTCTTTAGTTCCTCTTCACTTTCTGCCATAAGGGTGGTGTCATCTACATATCTGAGGTTACTGATATTTGTCCCTGCAATTTTGATTCCATCTTGTGTTTCATCCAGCCCAACATTTCACTTGTGTACTCTGGATATAAGTTAAGTAAGCAGGGTGACAATATACAGCCTTGATATTCTCTTTTCCCAGCATTAAATCAGTTATACCTATACCTAGGCCACACTTTTTAAAAATTTGTTTTCCATATAGGCCATTATAGAGTACTGAGGAGAGTTCATATAGGCCATTATAGAGTACTGAGGAGAGTTCCTTGCGCTGTACAGTATGTTCTTCCTAGTTAACTCTTTTATATAGAATACTGTGTGTGTGTGTGAATCCTGGTCTCCCAATTTATTCTTTTTCTCAATTTTCTCAATATATACATTCAACTTTTCAAGTCACAAATCGGAAGGTCATCCATGGCAATGTCCAATTCTCTTACCCATTCAAATAAGATATTACCAAAAAAAACCCAAGTGAACTTTTAGTCAACCCAATATAATGTGGAGTTGACTGAATTGCCATTATAATCAATACCCAGACTTATCCACTGAATCTCAACCTTCTATGAGAGTTAGGGCCACTAGCATTTCTCACCTTGAGGACTGTACTATTATGCCTTTCTCCAACCCCGAATTAACTGTTGCATCATTGTTCTGAAAATGGAAAATTCTTATCATGAGTTTCATTTTATGGCCTCTCCATACCTCTTTATTAATTTCTAGCCTCATTTCATGCAATTTTCTTAGAATAGGCACTCAATTAATAACTGTTTTTCACTTGTTCTCAGACTCTAAGCATGTCCTGTTACAGTGCCTGACACATGATCTCTTTCTTATAATCTTCTTCCTTCTCACCTTACTCATCTTTCTTCACGGTTTAAGTGCTGTAACTCATCTACCATTTAGCTTAAATTTCACTTCCTCAGAAAGCTTACTTTATTTTGATAATACAATCACTCCCAGCTTTATAATCGTAAAGCATTCTGCAAGTTTCTTTTATGTTAATAATTTGCATAATTGCATGGTTAAATTTGTCAGTTCTACTATAGTCTACACCTCATGAAGACAGATTAGCTCTGTGAACATAGACTCTTTTCCTTGCATTCCCTTTAAGGTAACACAAAATCCACAAATAAGTTTTTAAAGAGAATTGTATTAATTTCAGTGTTAATAAAAAGCCACTGAGATCAGGAATATCCACATCCATGAAGAGGTCATAACTTTTCCTGGTTTTATTTTTAAGGTGTATTTCACGCAAATGTTGTAGTTTTCCTTATGTAAAGTTTCATGCTTATCAATTTCAGGCAAATCATCAGTATTACCCAGTGATTTATGTTTATCTGATAAATACCACTCTGGTTCTCTAGAACAATCATTTCAAACTTCTTCCGTTCTCTGTAAACTTCAGAAGAGCAAAACCATCACCAGATTTGTCCCCAAATTCTGCAGATATTTTCTCCTTTACAGAAAAAAAAGAAAACATCAGAAGAGAATTCCCTCAATTTTTCACTTTCAGAAATAAAAATAAACCATCATCTGCCTAGGTTTTTCTCACCTCTACTTTGTTATAAAGGAGACACACTTGCCCCTTCCTGGGTCCAGTGTTTCTGCCTATAATTTGATCCTTCTTTCTGACACTTGTCCATCAAATTTCTTTTTTGCAAAATAGTTTTCTTAACACAATGACATATAAGATCTTAAATACCTCGTTTATTTTTTTGAAAAGGTTTTCTTTATAATAGTCACCAAAAAACTCCAAGTATTCACTTCCACTTATATGAAGTATAAAATCAAAGTTAATCTATGCTTTTAAAATTTAGCAGTCGTCAAGTACATGCCAAAGATATCAGTAAATTTTGCTTCCTTATCTAGGTCCTGGCCTCTTGTTTTACAAGCTGAATATTTACCAAGATACACAATTGTGAGATGTATACTTTCCTGAATGAATATCCCACTTAATAACAATTAAAAAAGGAAAAAATGTCATTCGTTATACATCTCCCACAAGTTATTGTGCCCTTTCATAGCCCAGGTTCTTGAAAGAGTTACATTAATTTTCTTCAGTCCTTACTAAACAAAATACGGCTTCTGTTCCTATCACGTTACTAAAACTGCAATTCTTTGATAAATGATGTAATAAACTTACATTTCTTTTGCTATCCCTGATCTCCCATCAGCATTTGTCATTGCTGTAGCATCCCCTCCTCCTCAAGCCATTTCCTCCTTGGCTTCCATGAAATCTTCATGCTTAAAGAAGTTTTTTCATTAAAAACCTGAGATCAGGAATATCCACATCCATGAAGAGGTCATAACTTTTCCTGGTTTTATTTTTAAGGTGTATTTCACGCAAATGTTGTAGTTTTCCTTATGTAAAGTTTCATGCTTATCAATTTCAGGCAAATCATCAGTATTACCCAGTGATTTATGTTTATCTGATAAATACCACTCTGGTTCTCTAGAACAATCATTTCAAACTTCTTCCGTTCTCTGTAAACTTCAGAAGAGCAAAACCATCACCAGATTTGTCCCCAAATTCTGCAGATATTTTCTCCTTTACAGAAAAAAAAGAAAACATCAGAAGAGAATTCCCTCAATTTTTCACTTTCAGAAATAAAAATAAACCATCATCTGCCTAGGTTTTTCTCACCTCTACTTTGTTATAAAGGAGACACACTTGCCCCTTCCTGGGGCCAGTGTTTCTGCCTATAATTTGATCCTTCTTTCTGACACTTGTCCATCAAATTTCTTTTTTGCAAAATAGTTTTCTTAACACAATGACATATAAGATCTTAAATACCTCGTTTATTTTTTTGAAAAGGTTTTCTTTATAATAGTCACCAAAAAACTCCAAGTATTCACTTCCACTTATATGAAGTATAAAATCAAAGTTAATCTATGCTTTTAAAATTTAGCAGTCGTCAAGTACATGCCAAAGATATCAGTAAATTTTGCTTCCTTATCTAGGTCCTGGCCTCTTGTTTTACAAGCTGAATATTTACCAAGATACACAATTGTGAGATGTATACTTTCCTGAATGAATATCCCACTTAATAACAATTAAAAAAGGAAAAAATGTCATTCGTTATACATCTCCCACAAGTTATTGTGCCCTTTCATAGCCCAGGTTCTTGAAAGAGTTACATTAATTTTCTTCAGTCCTTACTAAACAAAATACGGCTTCTGTTCCTATCACGTTACTAAAACTGCAATTCTTTGATAAATGATGTAATAAACTTACATTTCTTTTGCTATCCCTGATCTCCCATCAGCATTTGTCATTGCTGTAGCATCCCCTCCTCCTCAAGCCATTTCCTCCCTTGGCTTCCATGGTTCCAGGTAATCTGTTTCTTTGCTGTGTCTCTGGTTGCTCGTTTTCACCTTTTCAGACTGTTGTTGTTCTTTAGTTGCGGAGTCATAGCCAACTCCTTTGTGACTCCAGGGACTGTAGCCCACTTCTGGCTGTAGGTTCCTCTGTCCATGGTATTTCTCAGGCAAGAATACTGGAGGGTGTTACTGTTTCCTTTTCCAGGGAATCTTCCCAACCCAGGGATTGAACCCACATCTCTTGCATGGCAGGCTCTTTATTGCTGAGCCACTGGGGAAGCCCAATCTTTTCAGACTATATGGCATTAAATATTAAACTCCTTTGAGTAAAGGTCTTAGCTTTCTATCTTCATCCTTCCTTTGTTTTAGGCAATCCGCTCTATCTCTAAGATTTTGGTTGTGACCCATGTTATCATTATTTCAAGATTAAGCTTTTCAGCCCAGAATACTCTACTGAGTTTCGGACCCATTTTGTTAGATGTTTGCTTTATAGTTCCACTTTACTATTTCAAAGTCATTTTCAATCCAAATGCGATATTGGATTCATTCTCCATCTTCTCCTCTTTGCTAGTTACTGTCTTTACGTTTTTTGTTCCATCAGACCCATCAAGTCAGGTCCTCTTCCGCTGTGTTCTATTTCAGTGAGCTGTCTCTCAGGGTCATCCCAGAGGCATCCATCACGTGACTCCTCATCCATTTCTATAAATGAAATACAGAGAGATCAACTTGATGCCTTTCTTTCTTACCCTCACATCCAGTATACTGGAAAATTCTATAATTTTTACCTACTGTTTCTCACATCTCACATTAGGATCTCTCAAATAGATAATTATAATATCTTTCTAAGTGATCTTTTACTCTCTACAAACCTCTCTGAGATTTGTGTTTTCTGTATTGTAGAGCTATTATTTTTGAAAAGCTGGTGTGATTATAATATTTTCTGCTCACTTAGTTGTTGTTTTATTTAGGTCAAACTCCGGGACCCTTAATACTCCTTGTCTCCCTAGTCTTCTTTTAATTCCTCTCTCTTCACAAGGGAGCTTTTCACATATTGTTTCTTTAATTTCATTAACTGTATTTAGGAACCACTTCCTTAGTGAATTTCTTCTTGACCTCCAGATTAAGTCCACTTACCTTGCTATGCTCACTCATAAAATGTGCTGGCACATATCACATTTATAATTTTGCATTTATTTGTGTTTTTTAATTACTTTATTCAGTAGTAAATAACAACTGTTTTTGGTAGAATATTTTATTTTCTGTTCTACAGTAAATTTAAATGGCATTGAACTTTTTAGACTTTTAGAGATTATAAAAGTATACAAAATATACAAAAAATAAATGACAGTCATATTTATAAGAGTTAGATTTTTACCAGTATTTTCCAGTTCCATTATGACCATTTACCTATTAGTTTTCTTATTACATTTTTCTGAATTAATCTGATAATGATTGTTTTCCTAAGGAAAAATTTATTAGTGATTTCAAATACAAAAATTTATTTTTAAAATTCTCTTTAAGTAACTTTATTCCCTTGCCCTTTTAAAATATTGTATATATTTGTGTGTATACTTAGTTTTACATGAAAGTAAGACTCAAAGGTATTTTCTTCTCTAATTTTTTACTACATGATTATTTCTTGAATTTTCTGAGATTACACTTTTTTCAAACAATTTCTTAAACTTCTATAGCATTTGTAAAATCCACTTTTCATAAAGTATTTTCTTTGTTTCATTTAAAAATCTATTTAATTGAATGCTTAGTTTATCTGAATTTTATTATTATTCATGAAAATATCTAGAGCTTTGGATTTATCACTAATGATATCCCTGGGTATATAAATTAGCTTTTGAGAAATGCCCCAATTATATCTAACTTATAAATATTTTGTAAGCAAAAATTTGGGTTCTTTTTCGATCAAAGAGTTATGTATTATTGTGATTATTATTAACTCCCAAACTGTTTTTGTTATTCGTATCTGTCTTTTTGAACTGAAGTGGAGATATGTGGCCCACATATTTTTGCTTTACTTTTATGTTGCTTTGGGAGCATTTTTCTTTAGGTCAAACTCCGGGACCCTTAATACTCCTTGTCTCCCTAGTCTTCTTTTAATTCCTCTCTCTTCACAAGGGAGCTTTTCACATATTGTTTCTTTAATTTCATTAACTGTATTTAGGAACCACTTCCTTAGTGAATTTCTTCTTGACCTCCAGATTAAGTCCACTTACCTTGCTATGCTCACTCATAAAATGTGCTGGCACATATCACATTTATAATTTTGCATTTATTTGTGTTTTTTAATTACTTTATTCAGTAGTAAATAACAACTGTTTTTGGTAGAATATTTTATTTTCTGTTCTACAGTAAATTTAAATGGCATTGAACTTTTTAGACTTTTAGAGATTATAAAAGTATACAAAATATACAAAAAATAAATGACAGTCATATTTATAAGAGTTAGATTTTTACCAGTATTTTCCAGTTCCATTATGACCATTTACCTATTAGTTTTCTTATTACATTTTTCTGAATTAATCTGATAATGATTGTTTTCCTAAGGAAAAATTTATTAGTGATTTCAAATACAAAAATTTATTTTTAAAATTCTCTTTAAGTAACTTTATTCCCTTGCCCTTTTAAAATATTGTATATATTTGTGTGTATACTTAGTTTTACATGAAAGTAAGACTCAAAGGTATTTTCTTCTCTAATTTTTTACTACATGATTATTTCTTGAATTTTCTGAGATTACACTTTTTTCAAACAATTTCTTAAACTTCTATAGCATTTGTAAAATCCACTTTTCATAAAGTATTTTCTTTGTTTCATTTAAAAATCTATTTAATTGAATGCTTAGTTTATCTGAATTTTATTATTATTCATGAAAATATCTAGAGCTTTGGATTTATCACTAATGATATCCCTGGGTATATAAATTAGCTTTTGAGAAATGCCCCAATTATATCTAACTTATAAATATTTTGTAAGCAAAAATTTGGGTTCTTTTTCGATCAAAGAGTTATGTATTATTGTGATTATTATTAACTCCCAAACTGTTTTTGTTATTCGTATCTGTCTTTTTGAACTGAAGTGGAGATATGTGGCCCACATATTTTTGCTTTACTTTTATGTTGATTTGGGAGAATTTTTCTTTCAGGTCTATAGCATGATCAGTAGATATGTAATGATATCCATAAACTTTAATTTCTAATTTATAGTTTTAAGTAAATACAATCCTCAAAAATCAAAGCTAACAACGTTAAAGAAATTTAAGATTGAAATATTTTTCTTGGGCTTCCCTGGTGGTCCAGTGGGTAAGGACACCACCTTGCAGTGCAAGGGGCGCCAGTTTGATCCCTGGCCTGGGAAGATCCAACGTGCCACAGAGCAGCTGGACCTATGTGTCCAACTACCGAGCCAGTGCTCTGGAGCACATGTGTCCAGAGTTGGTGCTCTGCAGTGACAGAGGCCACTGCGATGGGAGGTCCACACAGGCCAAAGAACAAAGATGGATGAGAAATAAAAACATGAAAGACCAATAGAATTGGCCAAAAAAAATTTTTTTGTCTCATGTTTCTATCAGCTTTGTCCATTATTTCATGCATAGAATATTGGAAAGGTTTATCGTTATGCAGTCTTTTGATATATGTAGTCTTCTGTATCAATATTTGATCAGAGAAGCAGAAGTACTATAAGTAGTTTAGGTAAAGGGCCAATTATACAACGTAGAATCCTGAAATGGGGAAAGAAATGGCAACTACTCCAGTATTTCTTAACTGGAAAATTCCATGGATGGAGAAGCCTAGTGAGCTCCAGTTCGTGGGGCCTCAAATATATATATATATATATATATATATATATATATATATATATATAGGGCTTCCCTGATGGCTCATTGATGAGGACTCTGCCTGCAGTGCCGGACACCCAGGTTCCATCCCTCTACTGGGAATATTCCCCTGGTTGAAGGGCATGGCAACCCACACTGGTACTCTTGCCAGGAGAATTACCATGGACAGAAGAGCCTGATGGGCTATAGTCCATGGGGTCACGCAGAGTTGGACACAACTAAGTGACTATGCAGCACAGCAGAATCTTGAAAAGGCACTGGAAGAGCTAGAGCACAGGTCCTAACTAGTGCCCTGCAGCCCCGGCGGAGCTGGAGAATTCTGAGTGGCAGGGAAGCTGGGGACTCTGGTCTGCCAGACATGAGCCCTACAGGAAGGCGGGGGAGACATTTGTGGGAGGCTATACCGTGATGCTCCTTCTGGTATGGGCTTGCTGGTCAGCTGTGTCAGCGGTTGGCAAGAGGAGCCGAAGGTGGAGTGGCAATAACAGAGACAAATTGGACCCGCCCACACCGGCCTTGTCTCTCATCTCTCCACAGTGATCTTCAGGCAGTAACAGCTGTTACTTCATTTCTTCCTGCCATACCTCTCACAAATGTCTTTTTAGACAGCCTCTACTATGTATCCATGCCAGGAATTCTGGGAATTGTAGCTTCAGTTTACAGATGTAAACATTTAAAAATCACCATTGAGGGCTTCCCTTGTGGTCCATGGGGTAAAGAGTCCGCCTTGCAGTGCAAGGGGCACTGGTTCGATCCCTGGCCCGGGAAAATCCCATGTGCCGCAGAGCAGCTGGTCTGGTGTGTCCAGTTCGGAGCCAGCACTCTGCAAAGAGGGAGGCCTTTGCAACAGAAGGCCCACACATGCCGAAGAATAAATATGGTTGAAAACAAATGATTACTTAGCGACAGAAAAAAAAAATTACCATTGAAAACTTGTCATTTGTATTTTACTTCCTGAATCATATTTTCTTTCTGAATAAAGTGGTAGAAGATAAGAAAGATTTCTTAGCTGAACAATGCAAAGAAATAGAGGGAAACAACAGAATACGGCTTCTCTGGTAGTCTAGTGGGTAAGGACACCTCCTGGCAGTACAAGGGGCGCTGGGTCGATCCCTGGCCTGGGAAGGTCCCATGTGCTGCAGAGCAGCTGGACTGATGTGTCCAGCTACCAAGCCGGAGCTCTGGAACACATGTGCCCAGAGCTGGTGCCCTGCAATGATAGAGGCTACTGCGATGGGAGGCCCACACAGGCCAAAGAACAAAGATGGATGAGAAATAAATAGATGAAAGACCAATAGAAGTGGCCAAAAAGAAAAGACGAAAACAACAACAGAATAGAAAACACTAGAGATCTCTTCAAGAAAATGAGAGATACCAAGGGAACATTTTATGGAAAGATAGGCACAATATAAAAGATAGAAATGATATGAAACTAACAGACGCAGAATGTATTAAGAAGAAGTGAATACACAGAGGAACTGTACAAACAAAAGATCTTAAATACCCAGATAACCATGGTGTGGCCATTCCCGTATTCCCGTAGAGCCAGACATCCTGGAATGGGAAGTCAAGTGGGACTTAAGAAGAAATTAGTATGAATGAAGTTAGTGGAAGTGATAGGAAGGCCAGCTAAGGTATTTCAGATATTAAAAGATGATGCTGTTAAAGTGCTATACTCAATATGCCAGCTAATTTGGAAAACTCAGCAGTGGCCACAGGACTGGAAAAGGTCAGTTTTCACTCCAATCCCAAAGAAGCACAAAGCCAAAAAATATTCAAACTACCGCACAGTTTTGCTCATTTCACATGCTAGAAAGGAAATGCTCAAAATCTTTCAAGCTAGGCTTCAACAGTACGTGAACCAAGAACTTCCAGATGTACAAACTGGATTTAGAAAAGGCACAGGAATCAAAGATGAAATTGCCAACACACGTTGGGTAATAGAAAAAGCAAGCAAATTCCAGAAAATCATCTACTTCTGCTTTATTGACTAAGCTAAAACCTTTGACTGTGTGGTTGACAACAAACTGTGGGTAATTTCTTAAAGAGATGAGAATACCAGACCGCCTTACCTGCCTCCTGAGAAACCTGTATGTAGGTGTAGAAGCAACAGTTAGAACTATACGTGGAACAAAGGATTGGTTCAAAATTGGGAAAGGAGTACATCAAAGCTGTATACTGCTTATTTAATTTATTTGCAGAGTACATCATGTAAAATGTGGGACTGAATGAATCACAACCTAGAATCAAGATTGCAGAGAGAAATCAATAAACTCATATACCCAAATGACGCCACCCTTATGGCAGAAAGTTAAGAACAAAGTTCCTCTTGCTGAAGTAGAAAAAGGAAAGGGAAAAAGCTGGCCTAAACCTCAAACCTATACAGATGGATGAGAAATAAATAGATGAAAGACCAATAGAAGTGGCCAAAAAGAAAAGACGAAAACAACAACAGAATAGAAAACACTAGAGATCTCTTCAAGAAAATGAGAGATACCAAGGGAACATTTTATGGAAAGATAGGCACAATATAAAAGATAGAAATGATATGAAACTAACAGACGCAGAATGTATTAAGAAGAAGTGAATACACAGAGGAACTGTACAAACAAAAGATCTTAAATACCCAGATAACCATGGTGTGGCCATTCCCGTATTCCCGTAGAGCCAGACATCCTGGAATGGGAAGTCAAGTGGGACTTAAGAAGAAATTAGTATGAATGAAGTTAGTGGAAGTGATAGGAAGGCCAGCTAAGGTATTTCAGATATTAAAAGATGATGCTGTTAAAGTGCTATACTCAATATGCCAGCTAATTTGGAAAACTCAGCAATGGCCACAGGACTGGAAAAGGTCAGTTTTCACTCTAATCCTAAAGAATGGCAATGCCAAATAATGTTCAAACTACCGCACAGTTTTGCTCATTTCACATTGCTAGCAAGGTCATGATCAAAATCTTTCAAGCTAGGCTTCAACAGTACGTGAACCAAGAACTTCCAGATGTACAAACTGGATTTAGAAAAGGCACAGGAATCAAAGATGAAATTGCCAACACACGTTGGGTAATAGAAAAAGCAAGCAAATTCCAGAAAATCATCTACTTCTGCTTTATTGACTAAGCTAAAACCTTTGACTGTGTGGTTGACAACAAACTGTGGGTAATTTCTTAAAGAGATGAGAATACCAGACCGCCTTACCTGCCTCCTGAGAAACCTGTATGTAGGTGTAGAAGCAACAGTTAGAACTATACGTGGAACAAAGGATTGGTTCAAAATTGGGAAAGGAGTACATCAAAGCTGTATACTGCTTATTTAATTTATTTGCAGAGTACATCATGTAAAATGTGGGACTGAATGAATCACAACCTAGAATCAAGATTGCAGAGAGAAATCAATAAACTCATATACCCAAATGACGCCACCCTTATGGCAGAAAGTTAAGAACAAAGTTCCTCTTGCTGAAGTAGAAAAAGGAAAGGGAAAAAGCTGGCCTAAACCTCAAACCTATACAGTTTATAAGAAAGCAGAGACATCACTTTGCTGACCAAGGTCCGTATAGTCAAACTCCTGCAGTAATGGAAACAGCTATTCACCTTCGCACAGCATGGACACACATTTGTACAAACTTGTTAATCCTAAATATGGCCATAACTGAGTTTCTATACTTTCTTTTCATTTTTCTTGTGTGTCAGCTGTTCGAGGGTTTGGCAGATATTGTAATATCAGTAAATTCCTAGTGTGATCCCATTGCCAAGGCTTTATTTTCCTGTCAAGTAAAATGTTTTTAAAAGAAATACGGTAGACAGGAAAGGAAAATCTCTCTCCAGAGTAAATACCTGTTTCTGTTGAGAACAGTACACTGCCTCTTTTGTTTTAGAAGTGGTCTCAGATAATCAACCTGTAGCTAATAATCACCGGTGGCTGTCTGTCCCCTCTTAGGGAATCATGCCATATCAGAGACTTATCATTGATCTTTAATAGTGTCTGGTAGTTTGATCATTTAGTAATGTCTCTAACCAGACAGTCCTCGGTAAGTGGAAGTTCATTTTGATAAACTCATACATTACAGCATTAGAGCCATTGTGACAACTTTTGTTTTCATAGAGACGAAAGGAGCCGGCAAAAGAGGCTGACTCACCTTCACAGGAAAATACTATTCTAGCTGCTTGACTATTAAGCACCACTGCTGAGGTGCTGTCTACTGGGTATTTGCAAAGGATACACATCTGTTCGTTCCCTAGAGGACCCATTGAGAGATGTCCGTCTACAGGCCACTCTCTTGTTACCCAGTATTTTTTTCCAAAGCTTTAACTGTCCAACCAGAATGTTAGATACTACCTGTAAGCTAGAGAAAATCAATAATGCTATTCATCTCTCTTTCCAGGCACTTTATAGCCAGGTATACTGCTCAGTGTTTTGCCTCCTTGAAAGATTTTCCTTCACCACTGTCCTTCAAGGTCACTCTTGAGTGGTATTTTAATATGACAGCTGCTGCTCTCCATATTTGTGATTTTCAATCAAGAGCAAAGAAAATCTGATTCACTTCATTGAACAAGTCATGTATACTTGATTATTGACTTTGGGGCAGTATCCAATTTATCATTCACTTTTTCTACCTTTTTTCTTTTAACTTTGTCAAGTTCTTTTTTTAAGTTAACTCTCTCCTAGTTCTTCCTTTTCCTTGGTATAATTCTCTTCATCAAGAAAGTGTTGCTTATATTCCTTTGAACCAACTTTCTGAGCAGACTTGACAAGGTGAAGTTGGGTCAATATTTGCTTGCTATTGGGAATCGGACCAATCTTGTTTAGTAAGCTATACTCCAGATATTTTGCAAGGAGAGCATGTCTTCTGTGTCTTTATAGATAGGTGTGTTACTTTAGTACAGTAGTGTCCTGCTTTATAAGGGAAGCAGAGAGGAGCTTGAGAAGAACGTTTATAGTCACAGCTCAGCATGACTTGTGCATGCCTCTAGATCTACACTGTTAACTAAGGGTGTGAGTAAAATCAGTGGATGGATTCTCTGCTTTACCCTGACAAGTTATTTTGCTTTCAGTGGACCTCAGTGTAGTTAGGCTTCAGTTTGGCCGAACAACTTCCATACCTCTTGCAAAGTTTTCTGTTATTTCTAAGTTCATTTTCTGTTTTATTTGTGTATACTGGTTGTCTTATCATATTGTTTATGTATGTGCATTTTGTTCTGTCATTTCATTGGGTCTTTCAGAGAGGAAGGAGTTAAAGCCAGTGACTTGAATTACCACACTGAATGGTGAGCTCTATACTTGATTTTTGAACCCAACTTGAGTTAGGACATTTAATTCTATTAAACTTTATCTATCCTCGTAGTCTGCCAAGATCTGTTGTATGCTAATTGTATGATGTACTGTTTTACATTTTTATTTCACCTTACCATTTAATGAGTATACCCTCTATATCTTTACCTGATTATAGGATTGTTATGTTAAATAGTATAAAGGAACTGAGTATGGGTCTTTAGTATACTTTAGAAGAAGAAATTTAAGAAAAGGTTGAATGGGGAGGAAATTTTAGAAACTGGAAACATGGAAGCCAATATTTTTATCATTACACACTTTTATTTCTTAACAAAAACCTTTTTAAAAAACTTCCAATAAAATGAAAAAAAAATATATATATATATAAGAAGAGACACACACATATGGCAGTTTTAATTTTCAAGTGCTGTCCCTATTGAAACAGAAAAGAAAATTGAGGCCAGAATTGTTACACGTGTTAAGCTCTGTTTTGGCAAGTGGAGAGAGGTATAATGGACCCATTACTATACTTCACTAGTTGACTCTATTGCAATCACTAGCTAAAATATGGAATATTCCCTCTTTTGTATAAGGACACAAAATTGTGCTGTGAATAAGGATTTCAAATAAACCTCTGGCCTAAACAATTTAAGCAGGGACTTCTGTTTGGTTAGAATACCTGTTAAGTACTTTGAAGTCAAATAGACCTCATGACTTCAAATAGGGCTAAGAGTAGTCATGGGAGTGTTAAATCTAATGGGTGATTCAGTGAGGTATTGAGTGTAAGGGAAGGGGGTTGAGAAGAACGTTTATAGTCACAGCTCAGCATGACTTGTGCATGCCTCTAGATCTACACTGTTAACTAAGGGTGTGAGTAAAATCAGTGGATGGATTCTCTGCTTTACCCTGACAAGTTATTTTGCTTTCAGTGGACCTCAGTGTAGTTAGGCTTCAGTTTGGCCGAACAACTTCCATACCTCTTGCAAAGTTTTCTGTTATTTCTAAGTTCATTTTCTGTTTTATTTGTGTATACTGGTTGTCTTATCATATTGTTTATGTATGTGCATTTTGTTCTGTCATTTCATTGGGTCTTTCAGAGAGGAAGGAGTTAAAGCCAGTGACTTGAATTACCACACTGAATGGTGAGCTCTATACTTGATTTTTGAACCCAACTTGAGTTAGGACATTTAATTCTATTAAACTTTATCTATCCTCGTAGTCTGCCAAGATCTGTTGTATGCTAATTGTATGATGTACTGTTTTACATTTTTATTTCACCTTACCATTTAATGAGTATACCCTCTATATCTTTACCTGATTATAGGATTGTTATGTTAAATAGTATAAAGGAACTGAGTATGGGTCTTTAGTATACTTTAGAAGAAGAAATTTAAGAAAAGGTTGAATGGGGAGGAAATTTTAGAAACTGGAAACATGGAAGCCAATATTTTTATCATTACACACTTTTATTTCTTAACAAAAACCTTTTTAAAAAACTTCCAATAAAATGAAAAAAAAATATATATATATATAAGAAGAGACACACACATATGGCAGTTTTAATTTTCAAGTGCTGTCCCTATTGAAACAGAAAAGAAAATTGAGGCCAGAATTGTTACACGTGTTAAGCTCTGTTTTGGCAAGTGGAGAGAGGTATAATGGACCCATTACTATACTTCACTAGTTGACTCTATTGCAATCACTAGCTAAAATATGGAATATTCCCTCTTTTGTATAAGGACACAAAATTGTGCTGTGAATAAGGATTTCAAATAAACCTCTGGCCTAAACAATTTAAGCAGGGACTTCTGTTTGGTTAGAATACCTGTTAAGTACTTTGAAGTCAAATAGACCTCATGACTTCAAATAGGGCTAAGAGTAGTCATGGGAGTGTTAAATCTAATGGGTGATTCAGTGAGGTAGATATTTTAGAAATGTAGATTGGAAATCTTTGGAGTTCATATCAAAGTAATGATTCTACACGAAATTAATGGGTCATCCATAAAGAGTATATAATCAAAAAATAATTTTAATCAGGTTGAAAAAAGCTTTTTTTTAACCTTTGAAAATGTGACTTTCAATCATCAGATTTTACTGTATTGCAAATACCATTGTGTGACTACTTTGCAAAGATACAGAAATGTCAAAGTGAACTCTGAAATTATATAACCTTCCCCCATGAAAAAAAAAAAATCACAAAAGATATAAAAGAACCTTGTGAGTAAAACCTGGTACTTGGAGTAAGGGAAAGGGTAATGGTATACATTGTTGTAAATATATTTCTGTAAACTCAAACTTTGTACTCTGTTTCAGTGTGTCTTGTTTATTCCTATGGCATAAATATCTCTAGAAAAGTGGGATAATATTGCCTGACAAAGTTTTCTAACATGTGCTGTTGCTAAAAAGGTGGTTTTTTTTCTTTGGCAATCTCAGCAAATGTGATTGGTTATACACTATCACCAAAAAAGCAGTGCATTTGTAATGCATGAGGTAAAAGGCAATAACATACTTGATATGCACATACATACATATGTATGTGTGTACATATTATATATATATATATATGTGTGTGTGTGTGTGTGTGTGTGTGTGTGTATGTGAATATTTGCATTGTGCTTTTTCGTATATAGACACGTACACATCTCTCTCTCTCTCTCTCTGTATCTATTTCTATCTCTCTCTCTCTCTCTCTCTATATATATATATATACATATACATATGCATGTGTATATTTGTTATAGGATAGTAAAAGGAACCTTTTTATTGCCTCTTATTGGGAGAGTAGAGCCCAAATCTGATTAATTATCCTCATTTTCTGAAGCAATCCAGTAGCAACTGAGATCAGATCTTACTCAGATTGCTAATAGAATCTTTGGCCTTGTGGGATTCATGTTACTTTTTCTAGAAGGTAGTTCTTTTGTCTCTGTGTGAGAATATGACTGCCCTTAAACTGACTCATAAAAGACTGGACTATCTCCAATCTGGGCATTTTTCCTACTCTTTTTTAAATTTAAATTTTATTTATTTAGTTAGTTAGTTTTGGCTGTGCTGGGTCTTCATGGCTGTGCAGACTTTTTCTAGTTGCAGCACGCGGGGGCTGCTCTTCATTCCAGTGCCTGGACATCTCATTTCAGTGGCTTCTTATTGCAGAGCATAGGCTGTAGTTGTGGCACATGAACTCAGTAGTTGCAGCTCACAGCTCCAGAACACAGGTTCAATTCTTGTGGAACACAGGCTTATTTGCTCTGTAATATGTGGTATCTTCCTGGACTAGGGATCCATTTGCAGGTGGATTCTTATCCAGACCACTGGGGAAGCCCTGTTTTCTTTTATCGTAAGTATATTTATAATTGAGATGTAAGTGAGATGTAATCAACATGGAATATTGTATAAGTTAAAAGTAGCCAGCAGGTTGATTTGAGGCATTCATATATTTCAAAATGACTGCCTCTTTTTCCATCTTTTTAAAAAACCCTTTCCTTCCTTGATGGTTATCTGTTTAATTAGTGATTTTCCTTTTCAGCCTGTGTCTTTCTAAGGAATGTGGAAGACCAGTCAGGCAGAGAGTGGTAATGACAGAGGAACAGTAACCCTCCATTTGAGGTGGGTGAGTTTTTTTTGAGCTAAGTGGTAACTTAAGAAGTTGACCAGTATTGACTGATTTTACCAGTCTCCCACCCAAGAGGATTGCTCAGAAGAAGGGAAAGCCAGGCAGGAAGTCCTGGGGAGTTGAAAGGAGGTCGTGGTTGTTTCCAGTTGGTTTTCCAGATTGTGACACTGGGAACCCGGGGGGCCCTTTGAAGAATTTTCACACACATTTCACAGAAGGGTCAGCATTTGAACAATATCTTAGTTACATCTGTGGCGTCAACAGACAAGTTAAAGAAGCATCTGCAACCTGTGGTTAAAACCAACCTGAAAATTTCCCAGCCCACCCCAGCTGCCCCAGGTTGAAATGATAGGGCTTAGAAGAGGCTAATATAGAAAGACACACAAAGACAGAATCGCCATCCACCCCTTGGCCTGTCTGAAGATGTTAGATGGGAGAGCTCTGATTCAGAAATGAAATTGGAATGATTGAATGTATTAACTGAAAGCAATCTGAAAGTTATGAAATATGCCCAAATATCAGCCTACTTTAGAGATCAATATGAATGTACTTATAATAGGAAACAGTGAATGGTATTTGTTGTATAAAGATGGAGCAGGGTAGGTCAGCAAAAAAGGAATAGGCGCCTTTTTTAATGTTATTTTGCCAGAGGCACGTTTTAAAATGTATTCCCTGCATGTGCAACCTCTCTGTCATACAGATGAATTACTGTGTTTAAAGACTTGCTGCCCTAAAATGGCTAAAATAATTTTCCTTGGAGTTTATGAAATGATATTCAGCACTGAAGCTTGTAATGAATTTAGGACTAGGGATCCATTTGCAGGTGGATTCTTATCCAGACCACTGGGGAAGCCCTGTTTTCTTTTATCGTAAGTATATTTATAATTGAGATGTAAGTGAGATGTAATCAACATGGAATATTGTATAAGTTAAAAGTAGCCAGCAGGTTGATTTGAGGCATTCATATATTTCAAAATGACTGCCTCTTTTTCCATCTTTTTAAAAAACCCTTTCCTTCCTTGATGGTTATCTGTTTAATTAGTGATTTTCCTTTTCAGCCTGTGTCTTTCTAAGGAATGTGGAAGACCAGTCAGGCAGAGAGTGGTAATGACAGAGGAACAGTAACCCTCCATTTGAGGTGGGTGAGTTTTTTTTGAGCTAAGTGGTAACTTAAGAAGTTGACCAGTATTGACTGATTTTACCAGTCTCCCACCCAAGAGGATTGCTCAGAAGAAGGGAAAGCCAGGCAGGAAGTCCTGGGGAGTTGAAAGGAGGTCGTGGTTGTTTCCAGTTGGTTTTCCAGATTGTGACACTGGGAACCTGGGGCCCTTTGAAGAATTTTCACACACATTTCACAGAAGGGTCAGCATTTGAACAATATCTTAGTTACATCTGTGGCGTCAACAGACAAGTTAAAGAAGCATCTGCAACCTGTGGTTAAAACCAACCTGAAAATTTCCCAGCCCACCCCAGCTGCCCCAGGTTGAAATGATAGGGCTTAGAAGAGGCTAATATAGAAAGACACACAAAGACAGAATCGCCATCCACCCCTTGGCCTGTCTGAAGATGTTAGATGGGAGAGCTCTGATTCAGAAATGAAATTGGAATGATTGAATGTATTAACTGAAAGCAATCTGAAAGTTATGAAATATGCCCAAATATCAGCCTACTTTAGAGATCAATATGAATGTACTTATAATAGGAAACAGTGAATGGTATTTGTTGTATAAAGATGGAGCAGGGTAGGTCAGCAAAAAAGGAATAGGCGCCTTTTTTAATGTTATTTTGCCAGAGGCACGTTTTAAAATGTATTCCCTGCATGTGCAACCTCTCTGTCATACAGATGAATTACTGTGTTTAAAGACTTGCTGCCCTAAAATGGCTAAAATAATTTTCCTTGGAGTTTATGAAATGATATTCAGCACTGAAGCTTGTAATGCAAACCAGTGAAAGCTAAATGCTGGTATAATTTAATTTAATTCTGTCTTGTGGGCCCATTTTTCACCCATTTACTCAGTGTAGGAAATATAGGAATTGTATGTGCCTAGGCATGGAGCTGAAGCTGTAATACTTTGGCCACCTGATGCAAAGAGCCCACTCATTGGACAAGACTCTGAACAGAGGAAGAGATGGTTGGATGGCATCACAGTCAATGGATATGAATTTGAACAAACTCCAGGAGATAGTGGAGGACAGAGAAGACTAGTGTGCTACAGTCCAGGGTGTTGCAAAGAGTTGAACACGACTTAGCTACTGAACAATAATAACAACAAGGCATGGCATACACACAGTGCTAGCCTACTTACAGATAACTATATCTGAATTTGAAGAAAAAAGTCGTGTATCATCTGGGAAGATAATAAGGCCCACTAATTGAGTTTTTTTTTTTTTTTTTAATTGTGAAACAAATTAAAGTGTTAAAAAGGGGGAATGGGTAGGTGAAATTTATCATTAGTGCTCTCACTTGGGTTGGCCAAAAACTACATTTGGGTTTTTCCATATTGTCTTATGGAAAGACATGAACAAATTTTTCGGCTAATGCAATATAATGTAATTATGAGATTTAAAAAATCCTATGACATCAACATGAGCTGTGTTAATCTGTCTTTTGTTATTTATTTCCAAATCAAAGGAAGATTTGGCATACCTCCTCTTTGATGATTTTTTTCAAATAATTTTTTTCCAAATAATTTATCAATGATTATGACATTTTATTCTTATGTTGTTGATTTTGGAAAATATATGTTATACCTGGTACATCTTCCCAAGAGAGATGCTTGAAAGGAATGGGACTGGGAAACAATGGCATCATATTCTAGGAGAGCTACACATCTAAAGAGGAAAGTCCTTTCTCCTTGCATTCTATTATAGTGGAATAGACCCTATAACGGTATAACTGAGTTGTAAATTTGTTCCTACTTTCTGCATTTAAAGCCCAGAGCAAAGGAAAAATAGAGAATTTAAGTAAAATAAGAATAGTTTAAAATATGCTAAAATTTAGGAGCAATAATGTTTATCAGTTTTCAGGCAGATAGGTCCTGTCTCTCTAGCTGTTCCCTTCCTTAGTAGGTTTTGAAAGAAATAAAGATGGTGAAATGGAGGAAGTGGAGAAATAAAGGGAACTAAGATTAAAACTAAATTATTGCCAGGTATAGTTTGGCAGTACTTTGAAAAACAATTAAAACAACTTAATTAAAAACATTAAGCAATAATGACTGCTGTACAAATTAATGAATAAAATGCTTGTCAGGAAAGTACAGGCTTCCCTTGGCTCACTGGTAGAGAATCCCCCTACAGAGCAGCAGATGTGACAGGAAATGTAGATTTCATCTGATTCCTGTGTCAAGAAGATCTCCATGAGAAGGAAATGGCAACCCACTCCATTATTCTTGCCTGGAAAATCCCATGGACAGAGGAGCTTGTCGAGCTACAGTCCATGTGGTCGAAAAAGAATCAACTATGACTTAGCGACTAAACAACAAGTCAACAAGGCAAGCACAGAGTGTATCTAGTCAAAGCTATGATTTTTCCAGTAGACATGTACAGATGTGAGAGTTGGACCATAAAGAAGACTGAGCACTGAAGAATTGATGCTTTTGAACTGTGGTGCTGGAAAAGTTTCTTGAGAACCCCTTGGGCTGCAAGGAGATCAAACCAGTAGTTGAATCCTAAAGGATGTCAACCCTTAATATTCATGGGAAGGACTGATGCTGAAACTGAAGCTGAAGCTCCATTACTTTGGACACCTGATGCCAAGAGCTGGCTCCCTGGAAAAGACTGATGATGGGAAAGATTGAAGGTGAAAGAAGCAGGGAAAAAGATTGCAGAGGATGAGATGGTTAGATGGTATCATCGACGTAATGGATATATATTTGAGAAAACTCTGGGAGATAGTGCAGATGGAGAAACCTGGTGTGCTGCAGTCCATGGAGTTGCAAAGAATCAAACAGGACTTGGTGACTGAAGAGCAACAACAAAGGAAAGTGAAATTAACTTTCAGACAGACCTGAGAAAGGCTGACATGTAAAAGGTAACATTAAAATTATTGGTAACCATGAATGTGTGAGCTTGATCTTGGTCAGTTCCCATTAAACATAAAATTGGAAACACTTCTTTGTTTTCAGGAAAATAAAGAAAAGCAGTTTTCATATATTTTCCTCAATTTTTCTTCTTAGAGGAGCCAGGCTATGGCAGAGTACAATTTGTTGTTTATTGTATATCTTTTTTTTTTTTTCTGTACCTTCAGCTTTCAATATTGAACTATGTCAGTCTCCTCTGAATGCCCTTAGTGGTTCCAAGTAGCCTATCCTATATACTACAAAACAGAGTTTCAATTTCATAAATTTGTCAGAATGTCATATTTCCATAATTTCCATTGTCTCAGGCCATTCTGTTAACAACTTTTCTCCCTCTTTCATATATAAGCAAAAGTAGTTTTAGAGCAGTATGCAAGGTGAATGAATCTACCAAGTATTTGGGAAGATGTGGTATCCTAGCCAAGATTTTTTTTTTTTTTTACTTGAAAAACAGATTTCTTTTTTTAAACTGTGAAATATTTTCTGAACTTTTTGTATAAGCAATGTGGAATTCTTAAGATAATGCAATAACAGTAACTTCAGTATGGCCATATTATCTGTACAGTATCTCTTTTAACACTTTTCCATTGCCCTTTTCCTATTTTCTACAATCACAGTGATAACTGTCTGCCTTTTTCTCTGGTGATAATATGCCATGCTTTGCATTCAACCCAGGTCATATTCTTCTCTCAAGGTGTGTGCATTCTGAGAGGAACGACTACACATTCAGGTTAAATATGAACCATATTTTTTTACTTCATGCTAACCAGCATTGGAAAATGTGTGAACAAACTAATTCAACTCACCATAGCTATTTCTGTGGAGGGACCTTAACAATGATCAGCTTTATTCTCCTGATATAAATGCCTTGTGAACCTATTGCTATACCCTTGCTGAGGTCTTTCCATTGAACTCCCCCGGCTTCAGCTAATTCAATTCCTACCCAGCAGGTGTTGCTAAAGCATGCTGTGTGTACATACTCCCGGCTTTGATCACACAGAGGTGAGCAGGCAGAGAATCGCCAAATCCAGATATGCTGTGTTCTTCCGGCAGTCACATTTTCCTGGCATCCTCTTGCTTCTTAATTCCTCACTCTTTCATTCACCCATATAAGCCACAATTCCTTTAGATATCTTTGTTTTCAGGAAAATAAAGAAAAGCAGTTTTCATATATTTTCCTCAATTTTTCTTCTTAGAGGAGCCAGGCTATGGCAGAGTACAATTTGTTGTTTATTGTATATCTTTTTTTTTTTTTCTGTACCTTCAGCTTTCAATATTGAACTATGTCAGTCTCCTCTGAATGCCCTTAGTGGTTCCAAGTAGCCTATCCTATATACTACAAAACAGAGTTTCAATTTCATAAATTTGTCAGAATGTCATATTTCCATAATTTCCATTGTCTCAGGCCATTCTGTTAACAACTTTTCTCCCTCTTTCATATATAAGCAAAAGTAGTTTTAGAGCAGTATGCAAGGTGAATGAATCTACCAAGTATTTGGGAAGATGTGGTATCCTAGCCAAGATTTTTTTTTTTTTTTACTTGAAAAACAGATTTCTTTTTTTAAACTGTGAAATATTTTCTGAACTTTTTGTATAAGCAATGTGGAATTCTTAAGATAATGCAATAACAGTAACTTCAGTATGGCCATATTATCTGTACAGTATCTCTTTTAACACTTTTCCATTGCCCTTTTCCTATTTTCTACAATCACAGTGATAACTGTCTGCCTTTTTCTCTGGTGATAATATGCCATGCTTTGCATTCAACCCAGGTCATATTCTTCTCTCAAGGTGTGTGCATTCTGAGAGGAACGACTACACATTCAGGTTAAATATGAACCATATTTTTTTACTTCATGCTAACCAGCATTGGAAAATGTGTGAACAAACTAATTCAACTCACCATAGCTATTTCTGTGGAGGGACCTTAACAATGATCAGCTTTATTCTCCTGATATAAATGCCTTGTGAACCTATTGCTATACCCTTGCTGAGGTCTTTCCATTGAACTCCCCCGGCTTCAGCTAATTCAATTCCTACCCAGCAGGTGTTGCTAAAGCATGCTGTGTGTACATACTCCCGGCTTTGATCACACAGAGGTGAGCAGGCAGAGAATCGCCAAATCCAGATATGCTGTGTTCTTCCGGCAGTCACATTTTCCTGGCATCCTCTTGCTTCTTAATTCCTCACTCTTTCATTCACCCATATAAGCCCAATCTGTAATTGTACATTCATGATTATTTGGAAGGTTAATATGGGCAAGTGCATTAACTTTGGACAGCAATGGTGAATGTGCATTCACTGTGCTTACTAGAAATGTCCAGTAATCTACTAAATGATCCACCATGTCATGAAAGGTGTAGACAAAAATGGATCACTTGCATAGGCTGAGTGCCTAGGTTTAAAGAAATAACAGAATAGTAGTGTGCCTTTTTTCTTACCAGTGTAAAAGTATGTATTCTACCCTGGACCCCCAGGTGGTGCAGCAGTAAATAATCTCCCTGCTTCTGGGGGATGCACAAGAGACATGGCAGAGTGACTGAGAACACATACACAAGGAAGTCAAGCAACATATTGTTGTGCTGTGCTCATTCATGTCCAACTCTTTGTGACCTTATGGACCATAGCCTGCCAGGTTTCTCTGTCCGTGGGATTTTCCTGACAAGAATAGTGAAGTGGGTTGCCATGTCCTATTCCATTGGATTGTCCTGAACCAGGGATCGAACCCACGTCCCCTGCGTCTCCCGCACTGCAGGCAGATTCCTTACCACTGAGCCACTGAGGAAACTCCTAAACAACAGTAGGACTGATTATCTCTGAATGATTTTATTCCCCCGTGAAAGAAATTAATGTGAATACTGTTGGTGGAATTTCTTTTGTGGCTATTTTCAAATAGCTGTTCCAGAAAGACATCCAGTCTATGGTGCCATGGAATAAATGTTATTAGTATTTAGTCGTACCTCTTAAATGTTTCAGTGTAATAATATGCACAGAACATCAAAATTACAGATGTAGAACGTAAAATGTTTTACCGGTGCTGCAGTGCAATTTAAAATAGACTTTAAGAACTCTGGTATAGCCCTCTCAGGCATAAATATTTTCTATAAGCATCAATTATGAATATCCTTTTTTCCCTTCATCTCTTAAGTAGGGAAATTTGTAAGCTCGCCATTGTATTATCTTATAGGCCAGCAGAGAGAGCTCAAAAAATCATATTCTTTAGAGAGCTGGAAGGCAACTAAAATAATTCTAAGTGAAAAACATTATTATTTAATTTATACAATTAGTTCTTGCTGATATCAAATGTTTTAATAATGTGTGACCCACTTAGTATACAGAGTCTGAGATGGAATTTTTAAATTCATTTAAAATAGACACCTAGTCCGTGTTAAAAAGTATTTTGTCTTCATTTTTTTGTAATAGAAATTCACAGGATGAATGTGTGGGTAACTTATTTTAGTAACTAGTTTTATGTTTGATTCTAGAATGTTAATATTGAAGCAATATATATGTATGCCAGAAACTCCTATAATACTAGTTAGTATATGTATGTAACAATGTTAAAATTAAAAATATTTTATTTTACAAGGACAAATAAATAACTATGTAAGTAAACTATAGCTGGCTAAACAATTAGAAGAACTAAGAATAAATCAAGAACTCCTTGGTGACATATTGGTATTTTTATAACCTAAGTTAGAAGATATATAAGGGTATTATCTTTTATTGTCCTACTTGGAAAACTTAAACATGAAAAGGGAAATATTGAAAACATACTTTGTTATAAAGAAGGAAAATAGCTTTCCTGGATGAGGAGAACTGGCTCTAAAATTAGGTCTCAGGATACACATACCTTGTTTTTCTGTCCAAGAAGTTCATGAATCTCGCTGGTTTAAGTATGTTTCTATATGTGTTGAGGTGGGCAAAGGGGGAAGTTCCACGTGTGCATATTCACATGCAGTTGGTTTGTATTATTTCATGTATGATTTCTCCTATCCAATAACATATTTTATAGATTCATTCACATTTCGTCTATATTAATAACTGATTTTTGTATCATTTTGTAGTATGGCCTTATGTGGGCTTGGTGGGTATTATGCTAAGAGAAATAAGTCAGAGAAAGATAAATAGTGAATAATCTCACTTACATGTGAACTCTGAAAACAATAACCACAAGAAGCTCAGATATCAACCCCAGAAATGTGTGATCATTTAATTCACTGTCCCTCACAATGTGTCTATTATGGTTACGGTGTATATATTGTATCTTATTTTAGAACAAATCTGGCTTACATATTCATTTACATTTATGAAAATCAGTTCTTTTAGCTCAGGAACAAAATCTCCTATGATAGTAGACTGGTTTGATATGAACACATAAATGTTGAAGATAACCAATTCTCTACTCCATCTGGATAACTAAAATACTACCATATTAAGAAGTACACGGGCTTCCCCAATGACTCAGCGGGGTAAAGAATCCACCTGCCAATGCAGGAGACACTGGAGATGCAGATTCAATCCTTGGGCATGGAAGAGCCCTTGAGGAGTTCATTTTTTGTAATAGAAATTCACAGGATGAATGTGTGGGTAACTTATTTTAGTAACTAGTTTTATGTTTGATTCTAGAATGTTAATATTGAAGCAATATATATGTATGCCAGAAACTCCTATAATACTAGTTAGTATATGTATGTAACAATGTTAAAATTAAAAATATTTTATTTTACAAGGACAAATAAATAACTATGTAAGTAAACTATAGCTGGCTAAACAATTAGAAGAACTAAGAATAAATCAAGAACTCCTTGGTGACATATTGGTATTTTTATAACCTAAGTTAGAAGATATATAAGGGTATTATCTTTTATTGTCCTACTTGGAAAACTTAAACATGAAAAGGGAAATATTGAAAACATACTTTGTTATAAAGAAGGAAAATAGCTTTCCTGGATGAGGAGAACTGGCTCTAAAATTAGGTCTCAGGATACACATACCTTGTTTTTCTGTCCAAGAAGTTCATGAATCTCGCTGGTTTAAGTATGTTTCTATATGTGTTGAGGTGGGCAAAGGGGGAAGTTCCACGTGTGCATATTCACATGCAGTTGGTTTGTATTATTTCATGTATGATTTCTCCTATCCAATAACATATTTTATAGATTCATTCACATTTCGTCTATATTAATAACTGATTTTTGTATCATTTTGTAGTATGGCCTTATGTGGGCTTGGTGGGTATTATGCTAAGAGAAATAAGTCAGAGAAAGATAAATAGTGAATAATCTCACTTACATGTGAACTCTGAAAACAATAACCACAAGAAGCTCAGATATCAACCCCAGAAATGTGTGATCATTTAATTCACTGTCCCTCACAATGTGTCTATTATGGTTACGGTGTATATATTGTATCTTATTTTAGAACAAATCTGGCTTACATATTCATTTACATTTATGAAAATCAGTTCTTTTAGCTCAGGAACAAAATCTCCTATGATAGTAGACTGGTTTGATATGAACACATAAATGTTGAAGATAACCAATTCTCTACTCCATCTGGATAACTAAAATACTACCATATTAAGAAGTACACGGGCTTCCCCAATGACTCAGCGGGGTAAAGAATCCACCTGCCAATGCAGGAGACACTGGAGATGCAGATTCAATCCTTGGGCTTGGAAGAGCCCTTGGAGGAGGAAATGACTCCATATTTGCCATTCCTCTGTTCATTTTGTATAAAGCTTTTGTTGTAATATATTTACATAGCCAACATATATGAGTTGTCTTGAATGTTCAAAGGATTGTACTGAGCATTGTAGGAGATCCACAGTTGAATATAACAAAGTAGCTGATCTCAGGAATATCAAGTCTAGAGGCAAAGATGCATATTTCTATACATAACACAAGGGTACATGGATTTGGTGAAAGTGGTTTGAGTGGATGGGATGAAGTACTGAATGTGGTTTCAAAACAGGACCATGAAATCGGCTGGTTCTACAATAGGAATTACTATTTGGAGACATTATGAAATCTTTGTACTCATCTCATATAGCAGCATTGTGATGAACTCTGTTTCATTTCTCTTGCTCTGGGTTGGTTTGTATCCTAAATCCCAAACAGTATCATATCTGTATAGATATGTGTGTGCTCTGGGCGTAATGTTTCTGTACCCAACTCCACATCAGTATGTTGAACTCTTTATGCCCAAGATGATAGTATATGGATGTGATGGGCCTTTGGGTGATGCTTAGACCATGAGGGTGAGATGCTCATGAATGGAATTAGTGACTTAGAAAGAGTACCTCCACTGAGATCCTTAACTCTGTCCACCACACGAGGACACAGTGAGAAGGCATCAGCAATGAGCCAGGAAGAGAACCTTCAGCAAAATGCAGCTATTTTGATGCCATGGTCTTGACTTCCTGCTTCTAGAACTGAGAGCAAGAAATTTCTGGTATTTAGAAGCCTCCCAGTCTACAGTATTTTGTTAGATGAGCTTGAGTGGATTAATACAAGTTATCTACACATTTACCTGCTGCCTAAATGCGAGCATTTGGGAAGACACTGAGCATCTATTTCTGTATCCCCAGTGCACAGTCACAGGCCCGGAGCAAATTACATGGTGAAAACTGATTGTGAAATTGAACACATTTGATTAAGGGGATCAGAGATTTTGAAATCTTCCACTTGAAATAAAACAGAGGCCACTAAGGGGTTGGAGATTCCCTGTGATCATTTTCTAAGCCACTCCACTCTGAAATCCATTTAAATAAAAATAGTATCTAATCACATTCAATTAAATGTTTATATTCAAATTGTTAACCATGTTCATTTATGATTCAGTGCACTCATCTTCATAGCTCAAACTGGAAACAACATTTTGTATAAAGCTTTTGTTGTATATTACATAGCCAACATATATGATGCTGATTAAAATTTCTGATTAGGAGATCCACAGTTGAATATAACAAAGTAGCTGATCTCAGGAATATCAAGTCTAGAGGCAAAGATGCATATTTCTATACATAACACAAGGGTACATGGATTTGGTGAAAGTGGTTTGAGTGGATGGGATGAAGTACTGAATGTGGTTTCAAAACAGGACCATGAAATCGGCTGGTTCTACAATAGGAATTACTATTTGGAGACATTATGAAATCTTTGTACTCATCTCATATAGCAGCATTGTGATGAACTCTGTTTCATTTCTCTTGCTCTGGGTTGGTTTGTATCCTAAATCCCAAACAGTATCATATCTGTATAGATATGTGTGTGCTCTGGGCGTAATGTTTCTGTACCCAACTCCACATCAGTATGTTGAACTCTTTATGCCCAAGATGATAGTATATGGATGTGATGGGCCTTTGGGTGATGCTTAGACCATGAGGGTGAGATGCTCATGAATGGAATTAGTGACTTAGAAAGAGTACCTCCACTGAGATCCTTAACTCTGTCCACCACACGAGGACACAGTGAGAAGGCATCAGCAATGAGCCAGGAAGAGAACCTTCAGCAAAATGCAGCTATTTTGATGCCATGGTCTTGACTTCCTGCTTCTAGAACTGAGAGCAAGAAATTTCTGGTATTTAGAAGCCTCCCAGTCTACAGTATTTTGTTAGATGAGCTTGAGTGGATTAATACAAGTTATCTACACATTTACCTGCTGCCTAAATGCGAGCATTTGGGAAGACACTGAGCATCTATTTCTGTATCCCCAGTGCACAGTCACAGGCCCGGAGCAAATTACATGGTGAAAACTGATTGTGAAATTGAACACATTTGATTAAGGGGATCAGAGATTTTGAAATCTTCCACTTGAAATAAAACAGAGGCCACTAAGGGGTTGGAGATTCCCTGTGATCATTTTCTAAGCCACTCCACTCTGAAATCCATTTAAATAAAAATAGTATCTAATCACATTCAATTAAATGTTTATATTCAAATTGTTAACCATGTTCATTTATGATTCAGTGCACTCATCTTCATAGCTCAAACTGGAAACAACTTGGATCTACTTTATTGTTTTTTATTCTAGACCTTAGTGCATATTGTACGCCATGGTGGTGGTGGTGGTGGTGTTGCTTAGTTGTTCAGTCTTGACTCTTTGCAACCCCATAGACTCTAGCCTATCAAGCTCTTCTGTCCATGGAATTTCCCAGGCAAGTATACTGGAGTGGGTTGCCATTTCCATCTCCAGGGAATCTTCCCAACTGAGGGACTGAACCCACATCACCTGTGTCTTCTGGATTGACAAGTGGATTCTTTACCAGTGTGCCACCAGGGATGCCTATTGTACACCCTGGAGGCCATGATGCTACTTTATGCTTTATCTTTATAGGTACCCCAATGTTTTTTTTTTCTTTAAAAGGAACAAAAATCTAAAGACAACTTAAAGCAACTATTTCAGGGCTTCCATGGTGGTCCAGTAGGTGAAGAGTCCTCCTTGCAGTGCAAGGGACACCGATTTGATCCCTGGCCCGGGAAGTTCCCACATGCCACGGAGCAGCCGGACTGGTGTGTCCAAGCATGTGCCCAGAAATAGGCACATGCTTTGCACATGTGCTTTGCAATGAGAAGGGTCACTGCAATGGGAGGCCCACACAAGGCCAAAGAATAAAGACAGATGAAAATAAATAAGTAAAAAAAACAATAAGAGGCCAAAATTTTTAAAAAAGGCATTGCATTAAAAAAAAAAAAAGCAACTTTTTCAAACAGACATCATGAACTGCTGTTAATCTGGCTTTGTGCTATGGTAATATACAGTATTTATTGTTGAATTCTGTATGACTTACTGGGTCCTTTGCTGTTAAAGATTGTTAAGTGATTTATGATTATAGTTAATTTGTACTTAATTTTGAAAATACTCTTGTTTCATTTTTGAATTTTAAGCTGATACTCAAATAATAAGAGTGACTCTTTTTTCAAATAATAAAAACAGTTGTTTTTGACTTGCTTTATTAACCTATAGAGAGACAGAATTCTTTGCTGATGATTTAATCAGTTGACCTTTGGAATGCGCATTTGTGGGAGGATGCTCTGAGAGATTAGTAATATGTTAATAACAGAGAGAGTGGCATTTGGGTTAGTTGATAAACTCAGGTGGGTGATGGATATTACCCTTAAAACTAGATTTCAATGAGGATATCAGAAACAAAAGATTAGAATCAGTAAATAATGTAAGAAGAGAAATTAGTGATTGTTTAGGTTATGTTGAAAGCAAGTGAATTTAATGTGACAAGTTTCCAAATATCAAATGAGCCAGTGACTCTATAAATAATCAGAGACCATCATGCAAAATGCTGGGCTGGATGAATCATAAACTGGAATCAAGATTGCTTGGAGAAATATCTACAGCCTCAGATAGGCAGATGATATAACACTCTAATGGCAGAAAGTGAGGAGAAACTAAAAAGGCTCTTGGTGAATATGAAAGAGGAGAGTGAAAAAGCTGGCTTAAAACTCAGCATTCAAAAAGGAAGATCATGACCTTGAATCCCATCACATCATGGAAAACAGAACAGGAAAAAGTGGAAGCAGTGAGAGACTATTTTCTTGGACTCCAAAATCACTGACAATTTCCTAAAGGAGATCAACCCTGATTATTCATTAGACAGACTGATGCTGAGGTTCCAATTCTTTGGCCACCTGATGCAAAGAGCCCACTCATTGGGAAAGACTCTGATGCTGGGAAATATTGAAGGCAAAAGCCGACAATGAGATGGTTAGAAGCATCCCTGACTCAAGGAACATGAATTTGAGCAAAGTCTGAAAGATAGTCCAGGACAGAGGAGCCTGATGTGTTGGAGTCCGTGGGCTTGCAAGGAGTTCAGCAGAACTTAGCTACTGAACACCACCACCACCAACATATAGAAATAGAAAGAGGCCGGAACCCGCCCGCCGCGAGGAGCCGCCGGAACCCGCCCGCCGCGAGGAGCCGCCGGAACCCGCCCGCCGCGAGGAGCCGCCGGAACCCGCCCGCCGCGAGGAGCCGCCGGAACCCGCGAGGAGCCGCGGACGCCGCGAGGAGCCGCGGACGCCGCGAGGAGCGGGTAAGTTCAGCCACTCCAACTGGAGGGCTTGCTGAACGGAGAGAGGAAGTCGTCCACGGGTTGCTGACCAGGGACGGGGCACGAGTTGGACGGGAAAGCTCGCGTCCGCCTTTGGTACTTAGACACATAACCGGCAGTGTCGGAGGAGCCCGCTCCCTAGAGCTGCAGTAGCAGCGGAGGAAGCCGGGAAAGAGCAGGGATTGAGACGACAGGCGGGCGGCGGTCGAGCCGGGCGCCCCCCTCCAACACGGGACTGCGCGCGCGGCCTCCGCCCGACTGACTGGGATCAGCCCACCGTCCCGGCCAGCACCCAGTATGGCAGCAAAGCCCTCATTTTGCTGAACACAAAAACATAAACCACAGCAACCGGCACTGTAAGGGAAAGACCACGCCATCAAGACACCACCATCAAGAGCAGATTGGTTTCCAACAGGCAGATATGAAGATAAAAACCAGGGACAGTATTTAACTTTTTTTTTTTTCTTTTTTTCTGCTTGTTTGTGGTGGACTATTTTGCTTATTCAATTGATTGGTTTGGGGTTTATTAGTTTCTTTGTTTATTGGGGTTTTTTTATGTTTTTTTTTTTTTGTAGTTTTCATTTGTTTGATTTATTCTATGTGTTTTTTCTTTGTTTTTCGGTCTCATTAATTTTTTTTTTTTTTTGCTCTTTTTAATTTTTAACCTTCTTTTGACTTTTATTATATTTTTTTAACTTTAATTTTAATTCTTGAAAACCTCTAATTCTTTTTTCTCTTTCCTCTTTCCCACTGCTTTCTTTCTCTATGTTCTAAATGTAAAACATCTTCCTAGCTATCAATATCCTCTAGACAAAATATTTCCTATCTTTCTGTCTGCACTATTCACTTCCAAATGCACTAAACAGTACACACACTAATCTTTGCTACCTAATCCTATAAAATACTTCCAAGACAAATCTTTTCCTTTTTATTACTTATAGACTCTCCTCCTTGTCACCCCGAGCACATGTCCTAATTTAAAATTGCTTTCATTGTAATTATCCAAGCCAGGACCTTGTGCTAGATCTATTATTCAGGCACTATTTTAATTAATTCAAAGCTTAACGGGCAAGTATCAGCTGTGATTGCATGAGTTGCTAGAAAGATTTCCTGTGCCGTATCTCTGTAAAACTGGTCAGTTGTGGGGATTGCTGTATATGTATGTGTATCTTATGATTATGTTAGAAAACATCTGCATGCTTTTATGACTGTCACCCATCAGGGATGCACCTCTTGTTCCTCAGATGCTAGTGTGTGAACTAGTATCACAGAACACCATAGCAAACCAGACATAGAGCCTACACTCCCTGACCAATCATCAAACCAAGGATCCTCGAAGCGGAAGCCCGGATTCCAAGACCCCACACTGATTATCAAAGAACATACAACACTACAGATTATTCACCTGTAAACAAGGTCTATCACCACCCAAGACACAAGCCACTGAACCCTTCTACAAGGACAAAAACCCAAAGAAAAGAGAATTCAACCAAGAAGCCTGGTGGGAATAAGAACTCCATACACACAGACACACACAAAGAAACCAAAATTAACCTAATAATGAAACGTCAGAGAAACACTGTACAAATGAAGGACCAAGCTAGAGAAACACCACTTCAAATGACAGAGGAGGAGATAGACAAGCTATCTGAAAGAGAATTCAGAAAAACTATACTAATGAGGATGCAAAACACCGAAAACAGAATATTAGAGGAAATTAGTGCATTGAGAAAAGACATGCAGGAAATGAAAAATAAGCAAATAGAGACCACCAACTCAATTGCTGAACTCAAAAATACTATAGAAGGTCTCAACAGTAGAGTATCAGAGGCTGAAGAACGGATAAGTGAGCTGGAAGACAGAATGGTGGAAATAAGTGCTGAAGAACAGAACAAAGCCCAAAGAATTAAAAGAACTGAGGATAGCCTCAGAGACCTATGGGACAATATTAAACGCACCAACATTAGAATTATAGGAGTTCCAGAAGAAGAAGAAGAGAAGAAAGACTATGAAAAAATTCTTGAAGAGGTTATAGTTGAAAACTTCCCCAGCATGGGAAAGGAGATAGTCAGCCAAGTCCAGGAAGCACAAAGAGTTCCATACAGGAGAAACCCCAGAAGAAACACACCAAGGCACATACTAATCAAACTAACGCAGACTAAATATAAAGACAGATTACTAAAAGCAGCTAGGAGCAAACAACAAATAACATATAAAGGAAACCCCATACGTTTAACTGCGGATCTCTCAACAGAAACCCTACAGGCCAGAAGAGAATGGCAAGATACATTTAAACGGCTAAAAGAGAATAACCTGCAACCACGAATTCTCTACCCAGCAAGAATCTCATTCAAAATCGATGGTGAAGTCAAAAGCTTCACAGACAAGCAAAAACTAAAAGAATTCTGTACCAGAAACCAGCCCTACAACAAGTGTTAAAGGACCTGATATAGCCAATAAATACAAGAGTAGGAGAAGCCTTACAAATCAAACCCCAAATTTCTAAGAAGATGACAATAGGAACATTCGTATCAATAATTACTTTGAATGTAAATGGACTAAATGCTCCAACCAAACGACACAGGCTGGCTGAATGGATCCAGAAGCAAGACCCATATATATGCTGTTTACAAGAGACCCACTTCAGACCTAGAGACACTCATAGACTGAAAGTGAAAGGCTGGAAAAAGATATTTCATGCAAATGGAAATCAAAAGAAAGCTGGAGTAGCAATCCTTATATCAGACAAAATAGACTTTAAAGTAAAGAAGATTCTAAGAGACAAGGCAGGTCACTACATCATGATTAAGGGATCTATCCAAGAGGAAGACATAACAGTCATGAATATCTACGCACCCAACACAGGGGCACCTCAATACATAAGACAGGTACTTTCAGACATAAAAGAAGAAATCAACAATAACACAATAATAGTAGGAGACTTTAACACTCCTCTCACACCAATGGACAGATCAACAAAACAGAAAATTAATAAAGAAACACAAGCCTTAAATGCCACACTGGAAAAGATGGACCTCATCGATATCTTTAGGACATTCCATCCAAAAGCAGAAGAATACACTTTCTTCTCAAGCGCTCACGGAACATTCTCCAGGATAGACCACATCTTGGGCCACAAATCTAACCTCAGTCAGTTCAAGAAAACCGAAATTATATCAACCATCTTCTCGGACCACAATGCAATGAGACTGGAGATCAACTACCAGAAAAAAAACCCTAAAAACAGAAACACATGGAGATTAAACAATACATACCTAAAAAACCAACTGATCGTTGAGGAAATCAAAGGAGAAATTAAACAATTCCTAGAAGAAAATGACAATGAACACACGACAGTGCAAAACCTATGGGATACAGCAAAAGCAGTTCTAAGAGGGAAATTTATAGCAATACAATCCCACCTCAAGAAACTAGGAAAATATGAAGCAGATGACCTAACCCTCCGCTTAAAACAGTTGGAGAAAGAAGAACAAAAACATCCCAGAGCCAGCAGAAGAAGAGAAATCATAAAGATCAGAGCAGAAATAAATGAGAAAGAAACAAAAGAAACAATAGTAAAGATAAATAAAACAAAAAGCTGGTTCTTTGAAAAGGTAAACAAAATTGACAAGCCACTGGCCAGACTCATTAAGAAAAAGAGAGAGAAGAACCAGATCAACAAAATCAAAAACGAAAAAGGAGAGATTACAACAGATAATGCAGAAATCCAAAGGATTCTAAGAGACTATTATGAGCAACTCTATGGCAACAAACTGGACAACTTGGAAGAAATGGACAGTTTCTTGGACAGGATTAATCTCCCAAGACTGAGCCAGGAAGAAACAGAAACTTTGAACAACCCAATCACAAGCTCAGAAATCAACTTTGTGATTAAAAATCTACCCAAAAATAAAAGCCCAGGACCAGATGGCTTCACAGCCGAATTCTACCAAACATTTAAAGAAGAGCTAATGCCTGTCCTTCTAAAACTCTTTCAAAAAATTGCACAGGAAGGAAAACTCCCAAACACATTCTACGAGGCCACCATCACCCTGATACCCAAACCAGGCAAAGACAACACAAAAAAGGAAAACTATAGACCAATTTCACTGATGAACTTAGATGCCAAGATCCTCAACAAAATCCTAGCAAACAGAATTCAACGACATGTCAAAAAACTCATACATCACGATCAAGTTGGGTTCATCCCAGGCATGCAAGGCTTCTTCAACATCCGCAAATCAATCAACGTGATACACCATATCAACAAGTTGAAAGACAAAAATCACATGATCATCTCAATAGATGCAGAAAAAGCCTTCGACAAAGTACAACATCCATTTATGATCAAAACTCTTCAGAAAATGGGCATAGAAGGAACTTATCTCAACATAATAAAAGCCATCTATGAGAAACCTACAGCGAACATTATTGTTAATGGTGAAAAACTGAAAGCATTCCCTCTAAGATCAGGAACAAGACAGGGGTGCCCACTTTCACCACTGCTATTCAACATAGTCCTGGAAGTCCTAGCAACAGCAATAAGACAAGAGAAAGAAATCAAAGGAATCCAGATTGGAAAGGAAGAAGTCAAGCTCTCTCTTTTTGCAGACGACATGATATTATACATAGAAAATCCCAAAGACACGGTTACAAAGCTACTAGAACTAATCAATGAATTCAGCAAAGTTGCAGGATATAAAGTTAACACACAGAAGTCACTGGCATTCCTATACACAAACAATGAAAAATCAGAAAATGAAATCAAAGAGGCAGTCCCCTTCACCATTGCAACCAAAAGAATCAAATATCTAGGAATAAACCTACCCAAAGAAACAAAAGAATTGTACACAGAAAATTACAAGACACTCATGAGAGACATTAAAGAAGACTTAAACAGATGGAGAGATATTCCATGTTCCTGGATTGGAAGAATCAATATTGTGAAAATGACCATACTACCAAATATCATCTACAGATTCAATGCAATACCTATTCAACTACCACTGACATTCTTCACAGAACTAGACCAAATAATAACACAGTTCATATGGGAACACAGAAGACCTCGAATAGCCAAAGCAATCCTGAGGAAGAAAAATGGAGTTGGAGGGATCAGCCTCCCTAACTTCAGACTCTACTACAAAGCAACAGTTATCAAGACAGTATGGTACTGGCACAAAAACAGAACTATAGATCAATGGAACAAGATTGAGAACCCAGAGATCAACCCACGCACCTATGGGTACCTTATTTTTGATAAAGGAGGAGAAACTATAAAATGGGACAAAGACAGTCTCTTTAACAAGTGGTGCTGGGAGAATTGGACAGCTACATGCAAAAAAATGAAATTGGAACATTCCCTGACGCCATACACTAAGATCAACTCAAAATGGATTAAAGACCTCAATGTAAGACCAGAAACCATCAAACTCTTAGAGGAGAATATAGGCAAAACCCACAAGGACATCAATCAAAGCAAGATCTTCTCTGACCCACCAACTAAAATAGCAGAACTGAAAAGAAAAATGAACATATGGGACCTCATGAAACTTAAAAGCTTTTGTACAGCAAAAGAAATTACAAAAAAGTTCAACAGACACCCCACAGAGTGGGAGAAAATCATAGCAAATGAAACAACAGACAAAGAATTAATCTCCAAAATCTACAAGCAACTCAGACAACTCAGCACAGGGAAAATGAGCAGCCCAATCAAAAAATGGGAAAAAGATCTAAAGAGACGCCTCTCCAAAGAGGACATACAAATGGTCCAAAAGCACATGAAACGATGCTCAACCTCGCTTATTATTAGAGAAATGCAAATTAAAACCACAATGAGATACCACCTCACACCTGTCAGAATGGCCATCATCAACAAATTGACAGACAACAAATGCTGGAGAGGGTGTGGAGAAAAGGGAACCCTCTTGCATTGCTGGTGGGAATGTAAATTGATACAGCCTCTATGGAAGACAGTATGGAGATTCCTTAAAAAACTAAAAATAGAAGCACCCTATGACCCAGCAATCCCACTATTAGGCCTATATCCTGATGAAATCAAAACTGAAAGAGGCACCTGTACCCCAATGTTCATTGCAGCTCTCTATACAATAGCCAGAACATGGAAGCAACCTAGATGTCCATCGACAAATGAATGGATCCAGAAGCTCTGGTACATATATACAATGGAATACTACTCAGCTGTTAAAAGAAATGCAGAAGACTCAGTCCTAATGAGGTGGCTGGCTTTAGAACCTATCATAAAAAGTGAAGTAAGTCAAAAAGAGAAAGACAAGTATAGTATACTAACTCATATATATGGGATCTAGTAAGATGGTCATGATAACACACACAGTGAACTCATGAAAAAACAGAGAATAGACATAAAGACATTGTGGAGACCGAACAATGGGAGGGAGTAACATGGGAACCTATACTGTCATGTGTAGAAAAGATAGCTATTGTCATTGTGCTAGGGAATAGGAGTACCTACAACCACTTGGAGCAATGGTCTGGAGGGATGGGGGAACCTGGGTGGGGAAAGGGCCAAGGGATATGCATCTGATTGATCTGGGAACATACATGTGCAAAAATAAATAAATAAATAAATAAATAAATAAATAAATAAATAAAAAGAAATAGAAAGAATTACAGAATACTAAGAATTATTGTATATCAACCAATTAGATAGCCTATGTATAATTAACAAATTCTTGGAAACACTAGCATTCCTTAAACTGACACAAGGGTAAAGAAAATCTCAACAGATCTGTTACAGTAAGAAGAATCAATAATCCGAATTCTCCCAACAAATTCTCTCTAGGATCAAATGGCTTCACTAGTGAAGGGTATAAGCCCAAAATTCTTCAACAGATTCTGATTACAGTAAAGTAAGAATCAAAAGATCTAAGAGGAAACATACAAATGGTCCAAAAGCACATGAAACGATGCTCAACCTCGCTTATTATTAGAGAAATGCAAATTAAAACCACAATGAGATACCACCTCACACCTGTCAGAATGGCCATCATCAACAAATTGACAGACAACAAATGCTGGAGAGGGTGTGGAGAAAAGGGAACCCTCTTGCATTGCTGGTGGGAATGTAAATTAATACAACCTCTATGGAAGACAATATGGAGATTCCTTAAAAAACTAAAAATAGAAGCACCCTATGACCCAGCAATCCCACTATTAGGCCTATATCCTGATGAAATCAAAACTGAAAGAGGCACCTGTACCCCAATGTTCATTGCAGCTCTCTATACAATAGCCAGAACATGGAAGCAACCTAGATGTCCATCGACAAATGAATGGATCCAGAAGCTCTGGTACATATATACAATGGAATACTACTCAGCTGTTAAAAGAAATGCAGAAGACTCAGTCCTAATGAGGTGGCTGGCTTTAGAACCTATCATAAAAGGTGAAGTAAGTCAAAAAGAGAAAGACAAGTATAGTATACTAACTCATATATATGGGATCTAGTAAGATGGTCATGATAACACACACAGTGAACTCATGAAAAAACAGAGAATAGACATAAAGACATTGTGGAGACCGAACAATGGGAGGGAGTAACATGGGAACCTATACTGTCATGTGTAGAAAAGATAGCTATTGTCATTGTGCTAGGGGAATAGGAGTACCTACAACCACTTGGAGCAATGGTCTGGAGGGATGGGGGGGTGAACCTGGGTGGGGGGAGGGCCAAGGGATATGCATCTGATTGATCTGGGAACATACATGTGCAAAAATAAATAAATAAATAAATAAATAAATAAATAAATAAATAAAAAGAAATAGAAAGAATTACAGAATACTAAGAATTATTGTATATCAACCAATTAGATAGCCTATGTATAATTAACAAATTCTTGGAAACACTAGCATTCCTTAAACTGACACAAGGGTAAAGAAAATCTCAACAGATCTGTTACAGTAAGAAGAATCAATAATCCGAATTCTCCCAACAAATTCTCTCTAGGATCAAATGGCTTCACTAGTGAAGTATAACAAACTTCAAATAGCATTCATTCCAGTTAGTCTCAAGCTCTTCCAAAAGATTCTAGAGGAAGAAACACTTCCTAACTCATTCTAGGATGCCATCATTACCTGATAACAATATACATAATAGCAAAAATTGAAATTGCTAAAATCTATAAAAGGTGTCCAGCAGCAATAGGATACAAAAAGTAAAGGGTATGACCTCCAGATAATGTAATGCTGTATAGTAACAAGAGTGGAATGTAAGGGCATGGGCGAATCCCACAAGCCCATTATTAAAGAGGTCAAAAAACAATACCTACCATGTCTTTCCATATCCATAGACTTGAAAAATCAGCAAGACTGTTATGTTTGATGTGAAGATAGTGGAATAACTGGAGACAGTGGTGTTCTGTTTCTTTATGTGGATTCTAGTTACGTGTGTTTATTATGCAGAAGTGTGTCAAGTGGCACACTTCTGTCTTCTTTACTTTTCTGTGTGTGCATGTATAGGCTGAAGACTGGCTGGGGTAGCATCAAGTTTTCTGCAAAGCGGTGCTTCTTTCTGGAGGATCTGGGAAGTGTGTTTAACCCATTTATATATGTTTTTGGCAAAACTCAGTTTCTTGAAGTTGTAGGATCATGGTCCCCATTTCCTTGCTGGCTCTCAAGTCAAGGCTATCTCTAGCTTCTAGAGTCCATC
The DNA here is from genome assembly GCA_022376925.1 of Tragulus kanchil. Lineage (NCBI taxonomy): Eukaryota > Metazoa > Chordata > Mammalia > Artiodactyla > Tragulidae > Tragulus > Tragulus kanchil. The sequence continues at coordinate 88,986,632 of JAIOJX010000024.1, read as the reverse complement.
ATGTTTCATAGTTTGTGAGCCATTTGCTCTATCTTTCAAAGTCAACACCAGCAGCCCAAGTCTCTTTCAGCTTCAGATCTCAGCAGTCCCTTCTCATATCTGTGTGTCTTTCTCTGATCTGCCTTTCTTTTCTGTTTGAAGGGCTCAAGTGATTATATTGGGCTCACTTAGCTAATTAAGGAAAATCAACTCTCTTGGAAGGTCCATATCTTTCTTTCGTCTACAGGATTCTTTCTGCCAGGTGTGGGAACACCCTCATGGGTTCTGGGACCTAGGCCTTGGACCTCACTGTGGCTGTCACTCTTCTGTCTACCACACTATGAGGCTTCAAATTCCACCTTCCACAAAAATAGTTTCGGAAGTATATCTAGACAAGAGGGATTCAAGAATAATTCTTCTTTAGAGTTGGAGCCGTCTGTGTTGTTGTTCAGTCACTAAGTCATGGCCAACTCTTTTAGACTGCAGCAGGCCATGAGCCTCTGTCCTCCACTATCACCCAGAGTTTGCTCAAACACATGTCCATTGAGTTGGTGATACTATCCAACCATTCTTATCCTTGGTTTCCCCTTTCTCCTCCTGTCCTCAATCTTTCCTAGCATCAGGTTCATTTCCAGTGAGTGGACTCTTCGCATCAGGTGGTCAAAGTATTGGAGCTTCAACTTGAGCATCAGTCCTTCCAATGACTATTCAGGGTTGATTTTCCTTTGGATTGACTGGTTTGATCTTCCTGCAGTCCAAGGGACTCAAGGGTCTTCTCCAGCACCACAATTCAAAAGCATCAATTTGTCAGCACTCAGCCTTTTTTCAGGTCCACCTCTCACGTTCATGTATGACTACTGGAAAAATCACAGCTTTGAGTAGATGAAACTTTGTTGGCAAAGTGGTGCTTCTTTCTGGAGGATCTGGGAAGTGTGTTTAACCCATTTATATATGTTTTGGCAAAACTCAGTTTCTTGAAGTTGTAGGATCATGGTCCCCATTTCCTTGCTGGCTCTCAAGTCAAGGCTATCTCTAGCTTCTAGAGTCCATCATGTTTCATAGTTTGTGAGCCATTTGCTCTATCTTTCAAAGTCAACACCAGCAGCCCAAGTCTCTTTCAGCTTCAGATCTCAGCAGTCCCTTCTCATATCTGTGTGTCTTTCTCTGATCTGCCTTTCTTTTCTGTTTGAAGGGCTCAAGTGATTATATTGGGCTCACTTAGCTAATTAAGGAAAATCAACTCTCTTGGAAGGTCCATATCTTTCTTTCGTCTACAGGATTCTTTCTGCCAGGTGTGGGAACACCCTCATGGGTTCTGGGACCTAGGCCTTGGACCTCACTGTGGCTGTCACTCTTCTGTCTACCACACTATGAGGCTTCAAATTCCACCTTCCACAAAAATAGTTTCGGAAGTATATCTAGACAAGAGGGATTCAAGAATAATTCTTCTTTAGAGTTGGAGCCGTCTGTGTTGTTGTTCAGTCACTAAGTCATGGCCAACTCTTTTAGACTGCAGCAGGCCATGAGCCTCTGTCCTCCACTATCACCCAGAGTTTGCTCAAACACATGTCCATTGAGTTGGTGATACTATCCAACCATTCTTATCCTTGGTTTCCTTTCTCCTCCTGTCCTCAATCTTTCCTAGCATCAGGTTCATTTCCAGTGAGTGGACTCTTCGCATCAGGTGGTCAAAGTATTGGAGCTTCAACTTGAGCATCAGTCCTTCCAATGACTATTCAGGGTTGATTTTCCTTTGGATTGACTGGTTTGATCTTCCTGCAGTCCAAGGGACTCAAGGGTCTTCTCCAGCACCACAATTCAAAAGCATCAATTTGTCAGCACTCAGCCTTTTTTCAGGTCCACCTCTCACGTTCATGTATGACTACTGGAAAAATCACAGCTTTGAGTAGATGAAACTTTGTTGGCAAAGTGATGTCTCTGCTTTTAATATGCTTTCTGGGCTTGTCATAGCTTTCCTTTCAAGGAGCAAGTGTCTTGAATTTTCAGGGCTGCAGTCACCATCTGCAGGTAAATTTATTTACCAGAACCTTTTTACATGGAAGTGTAACTTGACTCCCTACAAGGGAAGACAGCAGTTAGAGTTTCCCAAGCTTAATTAAGCAGTTTTTAAGAAGTATCAGGTTCACTTTTAAGAAAAATTCTAGAATGATCTGAGGAATCTTATCAGTCCAGAGAGTTAGAGAGCAAATAAGGTAGGTCCCATAGAAAGCTTTTTCTCATGCCCATCCTTGTATGACATATTCTCTTGATATCTCTGATTCTCTTTAAGAGATCTCCAGGCATTCCCATTTCTATTGTTTTCTTCTATTCCTTTGCCTGGTTAGCTGTGTTAAGCCTTTTTACCTCTCCCTAAACTGTATTCTTTGATGAACATTTCACTCTGAAATACTGATTGAACTTTTTAGGGTAAAGCATTGCCAGTAAATCCTTATTGCCTAAAAGAGAACGTCAGATATGCTTAATGTGGGCAAGAAGGCCATTCTGGATGTCTCCAGATGCTGCACAACAGCCACAGATAGATCTTGTGGACGTCGGTTTGTTCACCTATGTCTTTAGGAATCTCCCTATCTTTATGTATGTTCTTCCATTTTCTCTTCTCTGGGTCCTAAACTCCTGTTCTTTTTCCCAGGAGCACCTTGGACATCCCATGTCTGTCAAGGTGTCTCTCTCTCCTCTGGGTGGAATTATGTGCTTTCATCATAAGCAGTTGCTTCATGGGTGTCTATTGATGTGAATTTACTTTGCGTCTTGACTCAAAGAGAAGTGTTATATATATCCTAGTAAGTTATAAAATCGTTTCCCTCACTTTTGTTCTTTTATTTTTCATTTATAAGTGGTTATTAAAATTTGTTAAGAGATTTGAGAATATTTGTTAGCGGAATGATTAGTCAGCTTTACTAAAGGAAGCCTTCATGAAAGAAAAGCTACTTTATTTTTCATTCTGTATTTGCAGCGATTAGTTATGAGACTGATACCTTCTCTTCTTCCCCAGATAAGGTGGTGAGTTTCTCAAAAATTTGAGCAGAAACAATGATTTACCTAGGTTTTGAGTTTCAGCTCTTGATCTTTCAAGTAGTACTTTTACCTGTCACACACACACACACACACACACACACACACACACACACAAACTTACTGAGTGCTTATTGAACGTGTGACTAATGAGTGATTAATAAAAGTGACACATAGAATGAGAACAGGATTGAGGTACTGAGTAGGTAAATCCGATCGCGTAAATCGACTTTAGAACTGAATGAAGTGTGCTCTTGTTTAAAGCTGTTTGCATTGGAAAAAAAAAAAAGTACTGCCGCTTTCAAAGCACCTACACTTAAGGCTCCATATTGAAAACTCTCATTGATTATTTCCAGGTCACATTATCATCTCTTACTGCTGCACATGTTATGGGATTAAGTGCCACCCATAAGCTTTAATTCTAATTAAAGTAGAAACAAAAAAGAGAAGTCAACTTAAGTACCATATTAAAAGGAATAACATTAAGATTTCTGTGATACAGCTGTTTCATTTCTTTATTCACTGATTTAATTTCAGTGAGTTTAATTTCAATTTCATTAATTACCAGTCTAAAAATTGCTTAATGTGGGCAAGAAGGCCATTCTGGATGTCTCCAGATGCTGCACAACAGCCACAGATAGATCTTGTGGACGTCGGTTTGTTCACCTATTTCTTTAGGAATCTCCCTATCTTTATGTATGTTCTTCCATTTCTCTTCTCTGGGTCCTAAACTCCTGTTCTTTTTCCCAGGAGCACCTTGGACATCCCATGTCTGTCAAGGTGTCTCTCTCTCCTCTGGGTGGAATTATGTGCTTTCATCATAAGCAGTTGCTTCATGGGTGTCTATTGATGTGAATTTACTTTGCGTCTTGACTCAAAGAGAAGTGTTATATATATCCTAGTAAGTTATAAAATCGTTTCCCTCACTTTTGTTCTTTTATTTTTCATTTATAAGTGGTTATTAAAATTTGTTAAGAGATTTGAGAATATTTGTTAGCGGAATGATTAGTCAGCTTTACTAAAGGAAGCCTTCATGAAAGAAAAGCTACTTTATTTTTCATTCTGTATTTGCAGCGATTAGTTATGAGACTGATACCTTCTCTTCTTCCCCAGATAAGGTGGTGAGTTTCTCAAAAATTTGAGCAGAAACAATGATTTACCTAGGTTTTGAGTTTCAGCTCTTGATCTTTCAAGTAGTACTTTTACCTGTCACACACACACACACACACACACACACACACACACACACAAACTTACTGAGTGCTTATTGAACGTGTGACTAATGAGTGATTAATAAAAGTGACACATAGAATGAGAACAGGATTGAGGTACTGAGTAGGTAAATCCGATCGCGTAAATCGACTTTAGAACTGAATGAAGTGTGCTCTTGTTTAAAGCTGTTTGCATTGGAAAAAAAAAAAAGTACTGCCGCTTTCAAAGCACCTACACTTAAGGCTCCATATTGAAAACTCTCATTGATTATTTCCAGGTCACATTATCATCTCTTACTGCTGCACATGTTATGGGATTAAGTGCCACCCATAAGCTTTAATTCTAATTAAAGTAGAAACAAAAAAGAGAAGTCAACTTAAGTACCATATTAAAAGGAATAACATTAAGATTTCTGTGATACAGCTGTTTCATTTCTTTATTCACTGATTTAATTTCAGTGAGTAATTTCAATTTCATTATCTTTTTCATTTCACCTAAGTCTGTTACAGGATCATCTGTTGGCCATTATTTTTCCAGTCCACTTGTATGGAATCTTCTCTGATCTGCCCTCCATCTCTCTCTAAGCCCACTTCTGGAAAGTTCCACCCAGGAAAAACAATTTATGACGATTACTCTTTGAATGTCATGTTAGTATTTCAGAAAAAATAACCTTTACTAGATGAAAACATCTGTCTTCTCAGTAAACGATTGGGTGGGGAATGGGGATATACTTTCAATTGAGGAGAAAAGTGACCCTCATTTTTATAAGGAGGCTTAATAATAATAAATGCATCGTGAAAGTTGTGGCTCATAAGAGTTTGCCTTTCTTGCTCAAATACAATTAATACATTCAAAAAGATGAGCTATTTCTTAGTAACAATGTCGTGGTGTCCAACTCTTTACCACTCTTTATATAGTAGCCCGCCAGGCTCCTCAGTCCACATAGCATTCGCCAGACAAGAATACTGGAGTGGGTAGCCATTCACTTCTCCAAGGGATCTTCCTGACCCAAGGATCTCTTATGTCTCCTACACTGGCAGACAGGTTCTTTTCTGCAGGCACCGCCTGATATTGTGGTATATTATGTTTCCCACTTCGAGGAAAAGTTATGATAATGTAACTACTATGGTATACCTGTGTATGTGTGTTTAGTTGCTCAAGATGAAAAGTGACACATAGAATGAGAACAGGATTGAGGTACTGAGTAGGTAAATCCGATCGCGTAAATCGACTTTAGAACTGAATGAAGTGTGCTCTTGTTTAAAGCTGTTTGCATTGGAAAAAAAAAAAAGTACTGCCGCTTTCAAAGCACCTACACTTAAGGCTCCATATTGAAAACTCTCATTGATTATTTCCAGGTCACATTATCATCTCTTACTGCTGCACATGTTATGGGATTAAGTGCCACCCATAAGCTTTAATTCTAATTAAAGTAGAAACAAAAAAGAGAAGTCAACTTAAGTACCATATTAAAAGGAATAACATTAAGATTTCTGTGATACAGCTGTTTCATTTCTTTATTCACTGATTTAATTTCAGTGAGTAATTTCAATTTCATTATCTTTTTCATTTCACCTAAGTCTGTTACAGGATCATCTGTTGGCCATTATTTTTCCAGTCCACTTGTATGGAATCTTCTCTGATCTGCCCTCCATCTCTCTCTAAGCCCACTTCTGGAAAGTTCCACCCAGGAAAAACAATTTATGACGATTACTCTTTGAATGTCATGTTAGTATTTCAGAAAAAATAACCTTTACTAGATGAAAACATCTGTCTTCTCAGTAAACGATTGGGTGGGGAATGGGGATATACTTTCAATTGAGGAGAAAAGTGACCCTCATTTTTATAAGGAGGCTTAATAATAATAAATGCATCGTGAAAGTTGTGGCTCATAAGAGTTTGCCTTTCTTGCTCAAATACAATTAATACATTCAAAAAGATGAGCTATTTCTTAGTAACAATGTCGTGGTGTCCAACTCTTTACCACTCTTTATATAGTAGCCCGCCAGGCTCCTCAGTCCACATAGCATTCGCCAGACAAGAATACTGGAGTGGGTAGCCATTCACTTCTCCAAGGGATCTTCCTGACCCAAGGATCTCTTATGTCTCCTACACTGGCAGACAGGTTCTTTTCTGCAGGCACCGCCTGATATTGTGGTATATTATGTTTCCCACTTCGAGGAAAAGTTATGATAATGTAACTACTATGGTATACCTGTGTATGTGTGTTTAGTTGCTCAACTGTGTCCCACTCTTTGTGACCTCATGGAATGTAGCCCACCAGGCTCCTCTGTTAGTGGGATTTCCCAGACAAGAATACTGGCGTTGGTTGACTTTTTCAACTCCAGGGATCTTCCTCACCCAGGGAGCAAACCCACCTCTCTTGAGTCATCTGCTTTGGCAGGCAGGTTCTTTACCAATGGGCTGTGTGGAAGTCCCAGTACTGCGCCTACTACTCATAGTGAAACTGTGAAGACAAAACCTGAATACACATAGTATATAGATGGTGAAAAACAATGAAACTTCTTATCAGAGACTTTTCAGAACAGATTTAGAATCCTAGCATATGAATTGCATTCTGTAAAACCTACTCTTCAGTTTATACAAAAAGTATTTTAAATGTGGTTACAGATATATCATAAATATACTGAACCTAAAGCCAGATATCTCTTTAAATCTAAGAGCCAAAGATTAAAAAATTGGGCTTTTGATTATGTTACATATGGCATTTGGATTTCTGCATGAAACCCTTATTGCAAGGATTCCTCAATATGGAAACATAATTTTGTGAAAAATTAAAAACATATATAAAGGTACTTTTTTACATAAATGAATTTAAATTAAACAGGTACATCTGTTTAACATGGAAACTTATGGCAGCTATTTCATTTTCTAAAGCTGTTCATAGCAAGGGTTATTTAATAAAAATACTGTAAATGTCAGTTTAATTTTCATAAACATATTGGGTGGCTTATAGTACCAAATCCCATAGCAAAATTGATTAAAAAGCATCAATTTACATTACATGGGTGGTTTATTAGAATTGCAAATTTAAGTCTAAGTATTTGACAGTCTCAGGCCTTTCCACATACTTAATAAAACAAAATTGATAGTTTGGTTGCTCTTGAGGAAATTCAGAAATTGGGATGTTTTATTAATGATCCAGTTCTCACTTAAAAACAAATGCCTGACTCGATCCTCCTTCTCTGATGGTGCTAGTTCTTGTCCGCATTGCTGTAATTTAGTGCAGGGAAAGGAAGAGAATCACTGTAGTAATCATAGCATTTTCTCTTTCCAGCTTGGCCCATGTTGCATATATTTTCAGTGCAAAGTGTAGCTCCATCCATACTCCCCTAAATTGCCATTAACTGTAAATCATAATGATCAATATGTAGCTTTCAACATTCCCCTTACTTATTTTTGTTAATGCAGTCCTACTCAAAAGTGCCCCTGTCTGTGAGCAAAACAAAATTATATTCATTCACTCCCAGAGGTTGATAAATACCATAATCAAAAAATGTATATTTTTATATTTTCACATTCTGAATCAAAGATGTATATTTAAAAGAAGACAACTGTCTAATCCATCACTGTCCAATGTTAATGCAGAATTGGTAATAATCTATGACATTTGAACTCCAGCATGTCATGTAAATTTTCCTTTCTATATAAGTCATGTAAATATATTATTTCCCTTTCTTGGCATCTTTTCAATACTTCCCAGGTAATTCGCCACTAAATTTGCTTCCTAACTTCAGTTCAGACACCTTAAAAGTATGTACAACTGATTTAGAAAGCATCCAGACCAGCAGATAACCAGGTATTGATGTAGAATTTTGTGTCTCCTGTATTCCCTCCCCTACTTCCTTTTGACATACTTTGATCTGGGAGGTATAGCCACTTTGTCCTTTTTGAAAATCAATTTTTGCCTTCATTCTGACTTTCCTGGTTAAGTTCTAAGCCCTTTGTCAAAACTCTATTCTTATCTCGCAGGTTTCCAAAACATTCTATGCTCACATTCTTTTAGATTAGTGCTTTTTTGGCAGTACTTGACCACATCATGAATAACTCTACAGGTTTTTACTGTCCCCAATAAGTTTTCCCATTGGTAGAAGCACGATGACTCCTCTGCCTCATCTTTTATGTTCCTTCCAGTAGAAAACTTCAAAAGAAAAGTACTTGCTTTTATTTTTTGCTAATGAAATCACTATTTCAAGTTTTTGTCAGGTTATTTCTCATGGGGTAACAAAGGAATGTTCATATGTCTCTTTATTTACAGGAACTACCTTAATGCAAGTTTTTAGTGTTAGGCTTCGGAAACAGTTTTGGAATTAATATGAATGAAGAAGATGATTTATTTATAAGGCCAGTGTCCTAGCATTCTTGAATTAGCTGTCTCCCAGTTTGAGAATGGAGATGATTTTAAGTAAATATTTTTAAAAATTCAACAGACTCAATCTAAAGTTTCCAAATCAATTGTCTTTACTAATTTATATAACAATTACTACTTTGAGGGCAATGATGCTTAGCTCTCTTCTCACTGACAGTGAGGGAACACCAAAGGAGATAACAAAGAAATGGAGAACAGCGGCATTTCCGATCGGAGAGAGTGGCATCTTGGTGTGGGAAGTTGACAGCAGAGATAAATACAAGTGTATACAGTCAGGATATAGTCAGCTGTGGGTGGATTATTAGGCTTTGCCTTTGAATTAGATCATGGGCCATGGGAAAGGTAATAATACAATAATAACTCAAGTTAACTTTTAACACCTAACATGGGGGTGATGGGGTTGGTGGAATAGATTTGTTGGGTTAAATCAGGCTTCCATTGTAAATATGATATATTTAAGATGCTTATTAATTATTTAAATGTATATATCAAGAAGCAGGTAAATATAAGTGTTTGGAATATATATACACACACACATATAAACATATATAATAACCTTACAGAAATTAATTTAAAAATTCTGGGTAATGGTGACATAACTTGGTAAGAATGTAGATAATTTATAATAGAGATGCTCACAGAATGTTTTGGATCCTGAAGGCAGAGCAATGTTTAGCTGTCAGGGAGAAAAGAAGATAGAATAGCTATGATTGTAATGACTACAAAAATGACAGCAACAACGACGATTTATTGCATCCCTATTCTGAGTCAATCAATATTCTCAGCCTTTTTATACTAGTGTAGAAGACCTATGTGATCCTCGTGACAGCCATGTAGCATGTATACTATTATCACCTTCATTTTGTCTGAGGGGAAACTAAGGCACAAAGGAGTGAAATGACGACTCCTAAGTGAAGTGCGTTTTGGTTGGTTTGTTTTGTAATAAGGACACACGAACACACATTTGCATGCTATGACCTAGTGGAGACAAAGAAAAATTGTGACTGTAAGAAAAGGGGTTAACTCTTTTAAGTATGTGTTTGATGAAAATCTGGGATCTAGAACTCAAGAGCCGAGGTTAGTCTTTGTGGAAATCAGTGTTTTTGAAGGAAAGAAATGATAAATAAATGTACAATATGAGTATGTTGTTGTGTAGTTTTTGTATGGGAAGATAAGGCAGTTTGCTTTTGATTGCTTCTAGTTGTTGGTGGTGGTTATTTTAATGGAGATAATCAGTGGGGATTGATTTATGTAGGAGAGCCTAATCATCATGTAGATTTTACAGGGCTGAGCTCCCTTCTCACTGACAGTGAGGGAACACCAAAGGAGATAACAAAGAAATGGAGAACAGCGGCATTTCGATCGGAGAGAGTGGCATCTTGGTGTGGAAGTTGACAGCAGAGATAAATACAAGTGTATACAGTCAGGATATAGTCAGCTGTGGGTGGATTATTAGGCTTTGCCTTTGAATTAGATCATGGGCCATGGGAAAGGTAATAATACAATAATAACTCAAGTTAACTTTTAACACCTAACATGGGGGTGATGGGGTTGGTGGAATAGATTTGTTGGGTTAAATCAGGCTTCCATTGTAAATATGATATATTTAAGATGCTTATTAATTATTTAAATGTATATATCAAGAAGCAGGTAAATATAAGTGTTTGGAATATATATACACACACACATATAAACATATATAATAACCTTACAGAAATTAATTTAAAAATTCTGGGTAATGGTGACATAACTTGGTAAGAATGTAGATAATTTATAATAGAGATGCTCACAGAATGTTTTGGATCCTGAAGGCAGAGCAATGTTTAGCTGTCAGGGAGAAAAGAAGATAGAATAGCTATGATTGTAATGACTACAAAAATGACAGCAACAACGACGATTTATTGCATCCCTATTCTGAGTCAATCAATATTCTCAGCCTTTTTATACTAGTGTAGAAGACCTATGTGATCCTCGTGACAGCCATGTAGCATGTATACTATTATCACCTTCATTTTGTCTGAGGGGAAACTAAGGCACAAAGGAGTGAAATGACGACTCCTAAGTGAAGTGCGTTTTGGTTGGTTTGTTTTGTAATAAGGACACACGAACACACATTTGCATGCTATGACCTAGTGGAGACAAAGAAAAATTGTGACTGTAAGAAAAGGGGTTAACTCTTTTAAGTATGTGTTTGATGAAAATCTGGGATCTAGAACTCAAGAGCCGAGGTTAGTCTTTGTGGAAATCAGTGTTTTTGAAGGAAAGAAATGATAAATAAATGTACAATATGAGTATGTTGTTGTGTAGTTTTTGTATGGGAAGATAAGGCAGTTTGCTTTTGATTGCTTCTAGTTGTTGGTGGTGGTTATTTTAATGGAGATAATCAGTGGGGATTGATTTATGTAGGAGAGCCTAATCATCATGTAGATTTTACATTCAGTGCCCTTGGGATCTTCACATTTCCATTCAATAACACAGTGTTTCACAAACAGGATACACTCATCAACTGTCTGTCTTATGAATTGTCTGTCTGCAAGGATCCTTGACTCTAGACATGAATTAATTAAGTGCTCCAGGTGAAAGACAGTTAACATTCTATCAAAGCATAAAAAAATGTTCATTTAAACCCAGTGATCTTGAAAGACTCATGAAGGAAAACACATTTCAGCTGACACTCTTAAAATGAATGATTATGATGGGCAACATTTTGGAGGAAAGTGTATTCCAGATGGAGATGGCAGGGTAAGCAAAGGCAAGACCAAAAGTAATAAAGCTGATTTGGCGTAAATGTGAGGTGAGTAAAGTTATATAATGGGATGTAATTCACACACAGTTTTAGGGACAGATTGCAAAGGCCTTGAATATCACGCTGAGTATAGATTTATTCTGTAATAAACCAGGAGACATGGGAGGTTTTTGAGCAGTAGAGTGATGAGACAATATATTTGAAAGTAGATAATGAGCCTTACTGTTTGGGAATTTGAAGTATATGATATTTTAATACCTGTGGTTTATCTAACTACCCTTTAGGTTGGCATAACTTTTCCTTATATTATTTTTTCTATTCTAAGCCTAAAGCTATGCAAGGACAGTGCTCGTCCATACAGTAGTGCAAGGATGTCCTAGATACAAGGGTTTTTTTGTCTGTTAAAATACAGCTAAATATTTTAACTACATAATATCTCATGCACATTTCCATTTTGAAAAATTTAACTCCAGAGGGATTATCTTCACTAAGAAAGCTCTTGATGACTACTGTTAGCAAGCTGAATAAACATTTCTATAAATGTTTAACTAGACATACTGCCTAAAATAATTTTTTGATTTACCTAGAACAACACAAAAAGTTCAGTAAAACAGATGTTTTTTTTATCAGAAGCTATCCTGCCTCTTAGGATATAACCAACTAAAAATGCATCATAGAAACCTTGTAGATACGAAAGAAAATCCTCAATATTTCTTTCTTTTAGCAGGTTGTCAGAAATCAACCTGTACCTTTTTGATGTCAGAAATCAACCGGAATCCTTTATTATCCTGATAACTGAGCATTTCCAGACAATCAGTTTGGTGCTCTAAGGACACTATGAATATATCTGACTGAGATTGTTGTATTATCCCAGAAATTAAAACATGTGTTTATTGTAATTGAAAAGTGAAATCTCAGTAATTTTTTGTAGGAGATGAATGAGGCATGTGCGCATGAAGGCTCTCTCTCTCTCTCTCATTTGGTTTTACTTGTAGCTAATATAGCAAATAGCCTCAAGATTAGGGGTCAGGTCATTAACCAAGGAGAATCATTCTCTATAAATATATAGTCAAAATTTGGATATTGAGTGTGTGATTTTAACCTATCGATTCATGCATTTAATAACCATTCCTTCATTGCATATTATTCACTAGGCATGGTATGAGGTGCATTGTGTTAGAGATATACATTTACATAATGTATAGCTCTTTCCCTCAAGGAGCTAACGTCTTAGTGGGGTGAATAATAGGAGGAAGAGCCATGAGAATTGTGCTTTTCTGCTCTGCCAATGTTTCAGACTTTTGCTTTCTGAACCATTTCTTGAACACATTTTGAATATCATGGAGTTGAACTTGTGCAACTCTGATACATTATTTCTAGCTATTCTTGAATGCTTCCCTAATTATTAATGGCTAATAATAATAGCTTACATTTAAGGAACACATGTTCAAAGTACCCTATAAGTACTCTTGTGTGTATTTCATTTTTGCAGTTAATCAAAGTGTATATTATTATTGCTGATTACATTTTAGAGAGAAAATCCAAGATGCATAAGGCCTTAGTGACATGCTTGAGAGCCTAGAGGCATTCAGTGATGAAACCACGTTTTGATAGAGCTGGAGAAATTCAGGCCATAATTTTAACTAATTTAATGATTCCATGTCCCTGGAAAGAAGAGATTGATGCCATACATTCTGTAGCTGTGTGGTACAATACTTAGGAAAAAGATACATGGAATTATACTACTTTCAGAAACTATTTCTATAGACTGCTTGTGTAGTACATATGCTAATCATTTTTCCATCTTCAGCTAACTAATGTTATTTATAGTTGATGACTCAGCTCTTTATAATTCCAATTCTTCTACTCTGTTATCAGTCACGCAGTTGTGTCCAACTCTTTGCAACCCCATGGACTGCAGCCCTCCAGGCTCTTCTGTCCATGGGATTTTCCAGGCAAGAATAGTGGAGTGGTACAGCTCATCTTTTCCTTTTATTTATTCATTAACTATATTACTCGTATGTTTCTTTTGTACATTCCACATGGTAACCATGATGGTAGAACCTAAGGAGGGTATTGTGATAAAAAGCGGCTACATAAGGCACATCCCTTGACGTTGAGAAGAAAACACACATACAGAACTCGCAGTCTTGCAAGTTCTCTACGAGAGATCTTATTCGATGATAAAGGAGATAGAAATCTGTACTGAAGAATGTCAGTGAAAACCTTGTTGTGATGAGGACATTTAAGCTAGAACTTGAAAGCTGAGAAAGTTAGCCAAGAAGAGAAGGGGAAAGGAATGTTGATGAAATGCAAGAGTCAAGATAATTGGTCAAAGAACAAGCCAGCCAGGGTGAGTTTAGAGTCTCAGGTTAGCTTTATTTTATAAATATATATTTGTTAAGTATGTCTATATTGAGAGGTGACATTGTGAGATTTCTGTTTCAAGCATCACCTTGTTCAGCCAGCTGAAGGGCAAACTTCAGGAGAAGAAACCAATGGCAAGTATGGGAGCAGAAAGACGATCTTCTCATTCCTTCAGCTGTTCCTTAGGCAGCGGCCTCACTCACCAACCCCAGGGCTGCCCCACATAGCTTCCACTCTCTACAAGCATCTCTATAGCCTTCAGATGAGGTCAGCAGAATGTGTCACCTCTTTTTAAAGAAAAAACCATGACACACACCCTCTCTTGACCTCTGCCTCCAGTCTGATTCTGCACGTTGCTCATTCTTTGTTTCCTGTCTCCTGATCAGATGGTGCTCTTAACTTCCTCCCCTCTTGGGCTCACAGAGACTTTGCTCTTGTTAACAAGTACTTTTTCTGTGGTAGATTCATTTGTTCTCTTTTGGCTCCTTTCCTGGTAGAGAGTTTGACTGTGTTAAAAACAAAATGAAACAAAACAACAAAGCCAAAATCTTTCCTTTGATCGCGCATGCTTCTCTAATCTTTCTCCTTTCAGGTTCCTCTTCAAAGCCAGACTTTTCAGAAAACTCCAGAGAAACTGATTTTTCCACTTCCTACCCTCCTGTGTTCTCTCCAGTCTAATGCAAACTTTCGCTCTCCACCTCTGCACAAAAATTAATGAGCTGTTAGTAGTTATGAACTTCAGGGGGTATAGCTCAACCACAGTCTAATCTGAGTTTTTTGGGCGTTATCTCATGGTTTATTCCCCTTAATACCTTCTGCTGCCCTCAGCTGTCTAACAGGGTTCTCTCTTGTTTGTTGGTTTTCCTGCTTCTGTGTTTTCTGTCTTAGAGTAATGGACCATGTGGTCTTGGCGATGATGTAAATTAGGACAAAGACCATTTAACTAGCAGGCTGTTGAACAGTAGTGTTTTGGCAAAAGTATAACAGCTGGCTGGTGCTTGGGAGAGGAGCCCTGATGCATAATATTGGTGAATTTCTATAGCATAATTATTCCTGTCAGGGCCAATTTCTAGCTACAGTTGTGAAAAAATTCCTAAAGGTTGAATAATTGTCTGTCAATAGTCAATGAGAGCCGTCATCATCATGCCATTGGATTAGGAAACTTTATCAGCTGTTTCAGAAATTATATTATATTTGGACTGACTTGATACAGTGAGTTGTTCCATATAATTTTATTAATCCCTGAGTTATATTAACTTTCCAAGTATCCTCATGTCAAGTTTAACTTTCTCCCAAATACAATTCTTCGTAACTACATCTATTTGCATCCATTTGAGAGGGAGGAGTAATGTTGATAGAAGTACCTTCATGAAGAAAGGCCTCTGTTAACCTCAGCGATTGGTGAGGTCCTGTTTCCAACTTTGTTATGGTTTTTCAGTCACTAAGTCACATCTGACTCTGTGATTCCATGGCCTGTAGCCTGCCAGACTCCTTTGTCCATGGGATTTCTCAGGCAAGAATGCTGAAGTGGGCTGCCATTTCCTTCTCCAGGGGATCTTCTCAACCCAGAGATCGAACCCATATCTCCTGTGCTTCCTGCATTGGCAGGTGGATTCTCTACCCTTGAGCCACCAGGGAAGCCCATGCCCAACTTTAACTATCATGACTAGACAGTGGCCACTCCTCTCTGCCTTATGTCAAACATCACAAATGCCTTTTGTGTTTCACTGTGCCTACCTATAGCCATATTTAGGGAGTGCTATAAATGGGCTCCAATTCCAGACTGAAAGTCTACAAAAAATAACAGTTTTCTATTCAAGGAAGAAGATATGTCACGGATTATCCAAATACATGGAAATTCAGTGCCAGGAGTTACTTAGGAGAAAAGTAGCCATTTTAACATTTTGCCTGAATTGACCTCCAGTAATATTTTAATAATACTTACACCATTTCATTTTTAGTTGATCTTCTACTTCAGTACTCTCTCACTGTTCTCATCACATTAAAAATATCTCTCTCCTCTTGTGCATGTCAGGTCTCTTTTACAACTAACCAGTTGTCACTTCAGTCACCCTCCCCTACCCGCTGCATTGGATTTTGGAGCCAGCTGCTATGGCTCACATTTAAACAAAGACATATGGCTTATGAATGGGGATGGTGTAGTCATCATGCATTCTTCAACTTGAATCTTGTCCAGGTTTTCCATAATTGATTCCAAGGACTGTGGGACC
Source organism: Tragulus kanchil (assembly GCA_022376925.1). Lineage (NCBI taxonomy): Eukaryota > Metazoa > Chordata > Mammalia > Artiodactyla > Tragulidae > Tragulus > Tragulus kanchil. The sequence goes on along the minus strand of JAIOJX010000024.1, from coordinate 88,970,674 downwards.
AGATAGTCCCTATTGCCCCAATCGCCTTAGTGCAAGGCCTGCTGTCTAAAAAGAAAAATAAAGTCTAGAATGCTCTACCACAGGCCAGAAAACAAATTCAACCAAACAGAAGATATCTAGGAAATTTAAAAACATAAAACACCTAACATTGAAATAATGTTTGTATGTTTGATAAAGACAGAAATGAATATAGAAAGCTAGCTTTTATTATACTTGCCTTATTTACAAAATATGTGTAACTATTTCAAACACTATAGGGTTTTAGAATGCAAAAGTGTGATTTTCTTTTTTCTTTCTTTCCCAATCTTAGCAGGTTTGTTTTATATTTATATTCTTTTAAACCCATTTCTATATAAATATAAATATATACATCCACATAAAAACATTTTTAATATAAATGGATTGAGTAAAGTAGATTTTCCTGAACTTAATCCTTTTTTTTTCAGTTTATGATTTACTATGGACATTTTTTTCTATAGCATACACCAAGATTTATAACATATGTCTTTCTTACTGGTTCTTAGAATATTTTTTCTATGTTCTATTTAAGAATGTTGCTGAAACTGCAATGTCAGAATTAAATGAGAAAAGGCAGAGTTCCCTTTCCATTTTCATCCAAGATTGCGGAATTAAGGCAGATGACCCAAATTTGTCTCCTTTGGCTCACATGCTCACCCTTGTCTAGGACAAGGTGTGACTTGTCATTTGCCCAGAGCCAGCCTGAGTGAGCCAAGCTTCTCCAGTAGATGGAGAAGCATATGGCCACTACAGAGTGAAGTCCTGCAGATTTATATTGATACCTGTAAAGAAAAATGGTAATGGACTTTTTTTTTTTTTTTTGCCACTTCTATTGGTCTTTCATTTATTTCCATCTTTGTTCTTTGGCCTGCATGGGTCTCCCATCACAGTGGCCTCTCTCACTGCAGAGCACCGGCTATGGGCTCGTGTGCTCCAGAGCTCTGGCTCGGTAGTTAGACACATTGGTCCCACTCTGCGGCACGTGGGATCTTCCCAGGCCAGGGATTGAACCAGCATCCCTTGCACTGCCAGGCAGTGTCTTTACCCACTGGACCACCAGGGAAGCCTGCTAATGGACTTTTAAAGAAGGTTTTAAGGCTGACTAACATATTGTCTTTTCTAGAAAACGAAAAGGGTCTCATACTCATTGCGTTTAGTTTTAAGGTCACTTTAATCTCTTTTAACATAGAACAGTTTAGCAGGATGCTGATTTTTATACATTTTTAAGAAGTTGGAAACCGGTTTTCTTCACTGTTACCTTGTTTGAATTAGTAATTTTTGTAAGAAGTTATTTCGAGACTGTAGAAATATTTTGTCTTTTAAAAACTTTTACTCATTATTTTAGTATCTATTCATAATGATACCTGGATCAATCAGTGCCATGTTGTTTGCCTAATGGTAATTTTTCTAGCTTTATTACTTATTTCTACATTTAGCATTTTGCCTTCTACTACTATAAGGAACACCGTTTCCATCTCCCCTACTTATTTATACATGTATTCATTTCCACTAGTATTACCATGATTGACTCATGAATTCCTATGTTACTCAACTAGTTATAAACCATTACTATCTTGTATTTTGACATTGGAATTGCATTCACTTTAGCAAATTTTGAACAGCGTTTTTCATGAAAGTTTCTGGTTTTCATGTTTCCTAGAGCTCTCTAAGGAAGGAGGCATTGTTTTATTCATCTCTCTATTTCCAGTGTCTGACAGAACACTTGATTGTAGAAGTGATCAGCAAACACGTGTTGGAGAGATAATGTGCTCCAATAGCTCTCATGAGGATTTTAAATGTTTGTGAAAGTAAATACATTAACCAGAAGAGTATAGAAATTAAGTGTGCAGCTTGATTAATTATTGCAAAGTGAAGATTTGTGTAAACATAACCTTATTGTTGACATTCTAGAAACTCACCTCATGCCCCTGCCCGGTAGGAAACCCATCCTTTCACTTCAGATGTAACCATTATCTTGACTTCTCTACTGTGAATTATTTCTACTTGGTTTCAAATTGTATGTAGTAAACCACTCAGAACTTTTTGTGTGTGACTTTTTTTGACTAATTTTATGCTTGTGAGATTCATCCATAATTTTCAGTGTTGAAAGTAGCTTAATTTTTGAGGGGAGAGTATTGAACTATATGAACCCCATAATTTAGGGAATTTGAATGCCTTCTGGTTTTTCTCTGGGATCTTCCCTGGTTGCTCAGTTGGTAAAGAATCTGCCTGCAGTGCAGGAGACCACCTGCAAGAGTGGACCCTGGATGGAGATCCCTAGGTGGGGAAGATCCCCTGGAGAAGGAAATGGTAACCCACTCCAGTATTCTTGCCTATGAAATCCATGAACAGAGGATCCTGGTGGGCTGTAGTCCATGGGGTCATAAGAGTCAGACACTGATGTACTGAGATGAACATTCCGATGCATATCTCAGTGTCTATTATCATGCACTAGTGTTGGATATATGCCTTATGTGGAAAAGCTGGATCATCCTCTGTGTGTGTGTGTGTATGTGTGTGTGTGTGTGTGATGTAATATACATACATACAGTGTACCACTAGGGTAGGGACCAGAGTGCCCATAGCGCTGTATTCTTCACTATGCTCAACACTGACAGTACCTATTTTGTTAATGTAGTTGGTGGAATATGTAGATACATAGTTGTAACACTTTGTAACTTTATTCTCCATTTCCCTGATGACAAATAAGGAAGAATACATCTTTATATGTATATTGACCTTTATTAAAGTGTTATTCAAGTCTTTTTTTCATGTCTTTAATTGTTTTTTATTTTTCTTTTTGGTTTATAGGGATTATTTACTTTTTTGGATAAGAGCTCTTTATTATGTGTATAACAACTATCATAGTGTTTGGCTTCTACGTTCTCTTTTTGCTACCCAGTAGCATACTGGTTTAGTTACTGTAGCATTATAAACCATGCTAGGTGGTAGAACAAATCCACATCTTGTGATTTGAGTGGGAGTTTTAGTCAATGCATTTTTAGAATATTGAATCTTCTAGTCCTTTATTTAGCTTATTTTTAATTCAGTGCTTTATTTTTGTTGTTTGTTTTTATTTCATAATTTCCACTAAATATAATCCTAGGTCTTTGATTTTTTTTTCCTGCTTTGGAAAATGGTATATTTTTTATCTGTAGCTTTAGATTTTCTCTGTACATTAACAATTTGCAAAGCTTAACAGTTTTATTTCTTCCTTTCCATTATTTATACATTTTATTTATGTTCTTATTTATTTTACTGTCTAGAACATCCAGTCCATTGCTAAATAAAAGTGGAGATAATGGACATCCTCATCTTGTTATTTATTCAGACAGAAAACATTCAACATTTCACCATGAAGAATAATGTTTTTAGGGTACCAGTTTTTAGGTTAAGTACTTTCTGTATGTTCCTAACTTAGAAAGATGTTTTATTTTTTAAGTCAGAATAGGTGTTGAATTTTATCTAAATGTTTTACTGTATCTATTGAAATGCTACATGTTTTTTACATGGTTTTTCTCCATTATTCTTTTTAAAAATTACACTGACTGATTTTGAAATGTTCAAAACAACTCCTGAAGTCAGTCCAAACTCAGCATTATTTATTTATTTATTTATTTTGGCCACTTCTATTGGTCTTACATTTATCTGTTTTCACCCATCTTTTGGCACGTGTGGGCCTCCCATTGCAGTGGCCTCTGTTGCCACAGAGCACAGGCTCTGGACGCATGCACTCCAGAGCTCTGGCTTGATAATTGGACACATCGGTCCAGCCACTTTGCAACCCGTGGGATCTTCCCAGGCTAGGGATCAAACTGGCGCCCCTTGCACTGCAAGGCAGTGTCTTTACTCACTGGACCACCAGGGTATCGCCTGTGTTTTTTCATTGCATATTTGGCTGTACTCAGTTTAATAATAATGCACTAAGAATGTTTGTGCCTGTGGTTCCTTAGCAATATCATTCATAATACTCTTCTAATAACATTATCATCAGTATTTAGTATTAATGTTGTGATGATGTCATAATACACATTGAGAGTATTTTATTTTTCATTTTTTATTCTATGAGAGAGTGTGTCAGATTGCTATTATTTCTTCTTTACTTCTTTGGGAGTATTAATAATTAAAAACCATCTGTGCATGAAGATTTCCTTGTAGGAAGATTTTTTATTAACAATGATAGATATGTTAAGATTTTTTATAATGTTTATTGTGTCAGATTTCAGATTGGTATGGTACTTTTACATTTTTCTAAAAACTGTTGATGTCATGTAAATTTTTAAAAATGTTTATTATCAATAATGGCATCCCTTTTTATTGCCCAAGTCAGTCTTGACAGTGGATCATTTTTTCTAATAGTTATTTTCAATAGTTTTGGTTTGTCGAACATCCAGTCCATTGCTAAATAAAAGTGGAGATAAGGACATTCTTTTAAAAAAATTTCACCATGAAGAATAATGTTTTTAGGGTACCAGTTTTAGGTTAAGTACTTTCTGTATGTTCCTAACTTAGAAAGATGTTTTATTTTTAAGTCAGAATAGGTGTTGAATTTTATCTAAATGTTTTACTGTATCTATTGAAATGCTACATGTTTTTTACATGGTGTTTCTCCATTATTCTTTTTAAAAATTACACTGACTGATTTTGAAATGTTCAAAACAACTCCTGAAGTCAGTCCAAACTCAGCATTATTTATTTATTTATTTATTTTGGCCACTTCTATTGGTCTTACATTTATCTGTTTTCACCCATCTTTTGGCACGTGTGGGCCTCCCATTGCAGTGGCCTCTGTTGCCACAGAGCACAGGCTCTGGACGCATGCACTCCAGAGCTCTGGCTTGATAATTGGACACATCGGTCCAGCCACTTTGCAACCCGTGGGATCTTCCCAGGCTAGGGATCAAACTGGCGCCCCTTGCACTGCAAGGCAGTGTCTTTACTCACTGGACCACCAGGGTATCGCCTGTGTTTTTTCATTGCATATTTGGCTGTACTCAGTTTAATAATAATGCACTAAGAATGTTTGTGCCTGTGGTTCCTTAGCAATATCATTCATAATACTCTTCTAATAACATTATCATCAGTATTTAGTATTAATGTTGTGATGATGTCATAATACACATTGAGAGTATTTTATTTTTCATTTTTTATTCTATGAGAGAGTGTGTCAGATTGCTATTATTTCTTCTTTACTTCTTTGGGAGTATTAATAATTAAAAACCATCTGTGCATGAAGATTTCCTTGTAGGAAGATTTTTTATTAACAATGATAGATATGTTAAGATTTTTTATAATGTTTATTGTGTCAGATTTCAGATTGGTATGGTACTTTTACATTTTTCTAAAAACTGTTGATGTCATGTAAATTTTTAAAAATGTTTATTATCAATAATGGCATCCCTTTTTATTGCCCAAGTCAGTCTTGACAGTGGATCATTTTTTCTAATAGTTATTTTCAATAGTTTTGGTTTGTCGAAATTTCCTATCCTATATTTATTTTCTATTTCAAAAATTTTTGCCTTTACCTTACTTCTTTCCTTTACCTTCCTTGGGTTTGATTTGCTGTTCCTTTTAAAACATCTTTTGAATGATGAGTAGTCCTTGCTTTTCAATCTATTTTCTTTACTAAAATATGTCTTCATAACATGCATATACCACTGTCATTTTAGCTGTATCTTTCAAGATTTAGTATGTTGAGTTTTCATTATCATTTAACTCAAAATATTTCCAGATTTTCATTATTAGTTCTTTATTGACACATGGTTTATTTAAAGTATACTAGTTAATTTCCATACATATGCACATTTTATGCATGCATTTCTCTTATTAATTTCTAGCTTAAAGCACTCTGGTCTGAAAATTATTCTGGATAATTCCAGTCCTTTGAAAATTTTATAGACTTGTTTTTAGTTCAGTTGCTCAGTCCTGTCTGACTCGTTGCAGCCCCATGGACTCCAGCACACCAGACTTCCCTGTCATTCACTTTCTCCGAGAGTTTGCTCTGACTCATGTCTATTGACTCAGTGATGTCATCCAACCATCTCATCCTTTGCTGTCCCCTTCTCCTTTTGCCTTCTATTTTTCTCAACATCAGAGTCTTTTCCAGTGAGTCATCTCTTCACATCAGGTGGCCAAAGTATTGGAGCTTCAGCTTCAGCATCAGCCCTTCCAAACCCAGGGTTGATTTCCTTTAGGATTGACTGGTTTGATCTCCTTGTTGTCCAGGGACTCTCAAGAGCTTTCTCCAACACCACAGTTTAAAGGCATCAGTTCTTCAGCGCTCAGCCTTCTTCATGTTCTGGCTATCACATCCATACATGACTACTGGGAAAGCGATAGCTTTGACTATGTGAACTTTTACCAGCAAACCAATGTCTTTGCTTTTGAATACATTGTCTAGGTTTGTCATAGCTTTCCTTATAAGGAACACATATCTTTTAATTTCATGGCTGTAGTCACATCCACAGTGATTTTGGAGCCCAAGAAAATAAAATATGTTACTGTTTCCATTGTTTTCCCATCTGTTTCCCATGAAGTGATGGGACCAGATGCCATGATCTTCTTTTTTCGAATGTTGAGTTTTAGGCTAGCTTTTTCACTCTCCTCTTTCACCTTCATCAAGAAGCTCTTTAGTTACTCGTCGCTTTCTGCCATAATGGTGGTGTCACCTGCATACCTGAGGTTATTTATATTTCTCCCAGTAGTCTTGATTCCAGCTTGTGCTTCATCCAGCCCAGAAATTCACATGATCTACTCTGCATATAAATTGAATAAGCAGCATGACAATATACAACTTTGATGTACTCATTTCCCAATTTGGAGCCAGTCCATTGTTACATTTCCAGTTCTAACTGTTGCATCTTGTCCTGCATACAGGTTTTGCAGGAGGCATGTAAGGTGGTCTGGTATTCCCATCTCTTTCAGGACATTCCACAGTTTGATGTGATCCACACAGTCAAAGACTTTAACATAGTCAATGAAGCAGAGGTAGATGATTTTTTTTCTGGAATTCCCTTGCTCTTTCTGTGATCTGACAGATGTTGGCAATTTGATCTTGGTTCCTCTGCCTTTTCTAAATCCAGTTTATACATCTGGAAGTTCTCAGTCTCATACTATTGAAGCCTCATTTGGAGGATTTTGAGCATTACTTTGCTAGTGTGTGAAATGAGTACAATGGTGCAGTAGATTGAACATAGACATTGCCCTTCTTTAGGACTGGAATGAAAACCGGCCTTTTCCAGTCCTGAGGTCACTGCTGAGTTTCCAAATTTGCTGGCTTAATCAGTGTAGAACTTAACAGCATCATATTCTAATATTTGAATTAGCTCATCTGGAATTCCATCATTTCTTTTGTTTTGTTCGTACTAATGCTTCCTAGGGCTCACTTGACTTCACAGTCTAAGATGTCTGGCTCTAGGTGAATGATCACAGCATCATCGTCATCCAGCTCATTAAGATCTTTTCTGTTTTAGTTTTTTCTAGTTTTTTGTTTTGTTTTGTTTTAGACTTTTTTAGTTCAAAGAATATTCAATTTTTAAAATATTTTCTGTGTTTAGGCAATGTATATTTTGCAGTTGATATACAGAATGCAAGATGTATATGTGTGTTTATATAAAATGTTAATTAAAGCCACTAGTGAATCATGTTTTCAACTATTCTGTATTCGTAATGGTTATTTGTATTTTCTCTGTTTATTCTCTTGTACACAGGATGGTATAGTATTAAATTATATCTGATGATTATGACTTTATGTTGCTTCCTACATTTTAAAGCTATATTTTTAAGAAATCATACAATTTTGTAATTTGTGCATCATCCTGTGGAAGTATATCCCCTTGACCTAGGTTATTTATATTTCTCCCAGTAGTCTTGATTCCAGCTTGTGCTTCATCCAGCCCAGAAATTCACATGATCTACTCTGCATATAAATTGAATAAGCAGCATGACAATATACAACTTTGATGTACTCATTTCCCAATTTGGAGCCAGTCCATTGTTACATTTCCAGTTCTAACTGTTGCATCTTGTCCTGCATACAGGTTTTGCAGGAGGCATGTAAGGTGGTCTGGTATTCCCATCTCTTTCAGGACATTCCACAGTTTGATGTGATCCACACAGTCAAAGACTTTAACATAGTCAATGAAGCAGAGGTAGATGATTTTTTTTCTGGAATTCCCTTGCTCTTTCTGTGATCTGACAGATGTTGGCAATTTGATCTTGGTTCCTCTGCCTTTTCTAAATCCAGTTTATACATCTGGAAGTTCTCAGTCTCATACTATTGAAGCCTCATTTGGAGGATTTTGAGCATTACTTTGCTAGTGTGTGAAATGAGTACAATGGTGCAGTAGATTGAACATAGACATTGCCCTTCTTTAGGACTGGAATGAAAACCGGCCTTTTCCAGTCCTGAGGTCACTGCTGAGTTTCCAAATTTGCTGGCTTAATCAGTGTAGAACTTAACAGCATCATATTCTAATATTTGAATTAGCTCATCTGGAATTCCATCATTTCTTTTGTTTTGTTCGTACTAATGCTTCCTAGGGCTCACTTGACTTCACAGTCTAAGATGTCTGGCTCTAGGTGAATGATCACAGCATCATCGTCATCCAGCTCATTAAGATCTTTTCTGTTTTAGTTTTTTCTAGTTTTTTGTTTTGTTTTGTTTTAGACTTTTTTAGTTCAAAGAATATTCAATTTTTAAAATATTTTCTGTGTTTAGGCAATGTATATTTTGCAGTTGATATACAGAATGCAAGATGTATATGTGTGTTTATATAAAATGTTAATTAAAGCCACTAGTGAATCATGTTTTCAACTATTCTGTATTCGTAATGGTTATTTGTATTTTCTCTGTTTATTCTCTTGTACACAGGATGGTATAGTATTAAATTATATCTGATGATTATGACTTTATGTTGCTTCCTACATTTTAAAGCTATATTTTTAAGAAATCATACAATTTTGTAATTTGTGCATCATCCTGTGGAAGTATATCCCCTTTCTCTAGTAATGCTTTTTTGATATGAGTATAGCCTTCTTTTTTCAGTGTTTGCCTATGACGTTTTTCATCTTTTCTTTTCACCGTTTATGTATTTATATATATTTCTACGTTATATGTTTCCCCTGTCAGCAATATAAAGTTTAAATTCTGAGTCCTGGATGGAAAATGTATTTTTTTTAATTGGAGTTTACGTTAGTATGATAGGGCTTCTGAAACAAAATGCTTGGTAAGTACCAAAACTGGGGCTTAAATAGAAATTTTTTGTTTGCCAGTTCGGAAGGCCACAGATTTGAGATCAAGGTGTTGATAGGGTTGCTTCTTCCTGAGGGCTGTCAGACATAATCTGTCCTTTGCCTCTCACTTAGCTTCTGGTGTTTTGCCAGCAACACTTGGTGTCCCCTGCCTTGTAGAAGGATCCCTGATCTCTGTTCATTTGGTGTTCTTGTTGTGTTCCCAAATTTTCCCTTTTAATAGCAACCCATGTTACATTGAATTGAGCCCATTCCACGCCCGTATGGCCTCATTTTAACTGATTATATTTACAGCCATATCTATGTTTCCAAATATAAGGTCACAGTCTGAGGTACGGGGACTAGAACTTCAATGCATGAGTTCTAGTGGAACACATTCAACCCATAACACAGCATTTTCCTATTTAAACTTCATGTAAATACTGATGCATTTTGGTTTAAATATATCATAGTAGTATCTGTTTACTCTTTCTCTGATATAGTCAGTATTTCTTTTTCTTTTTTTAACCTTTTCTCTCTAGTCTCTATTGGTTGATTATTTTCCCCTTGAGATAATCAAGAATGTTTTATATGATTATTTTTTCCTCTTCTTGAAGTATTAGATTTTCTTTAGTACCTTATTTTTCTTTAGCACCTTATTTATTTCTTTAGTTTAGATTTTCTTTAGTACCTTCTTCAGTACCATAATATAATATACTGAATATGCTTTGTATAGCATGTATTTTTAACTTATATATGAAAAGTAAATAAGTTATTTGGCCACTTTTCAAATAGACCATACAACATTTAGAATTTCTCCCCTGTTTTGACTTTTACATTTATTTGTCTAAAATTGTCGTGTACCATTATTTTAGGACATTATTATTGAGATTCATGTGGCATACAATTTCCCTACTTAAAGTATTCCCTAACAGCATGCATAAGATACTGGGTCATATAATAACACAATCTAATATCATTTATTTAATAAGAAGATGTTGAGTTATGTTCTAGATTCATTAATTGGGATCATTCATAGATTTTTTTTTTTTTAATTTTGTCGGGGGTGGGGAGGGAGGGGGATGGGCGGCCACTTCTATCGGTCTTCCATTTCTCCATTATCATCCGTCTTTGTTCTTTGGCTCCTGTGGGCCTCCCATAGCGGTGGCCTCTGTTGTCGCAGAGCGCCGGCTCTGGGCGCACAGGCGCCAGAGCTCCGGCTGGGTAATTGGACACATCAGTCCAGCCGCTCTGCGGCACGTGGGATCTTCCCAGGCCAGGGATTGAACCGGCGCCCCTTGCACTGCAAGGCGGTGTCCTTACCCACTGGACCACCAGGGGAAGTCCTCTGGGATGCATCTTTAGAGCACATCCTCCACTTCTCTTACGCTTTGCCTTTCCTATTGCCCAGTGTTGCCTCCTGGGCCTAAAAGAGAAAATGTACTTCGATAAAGACTATCATTCATCACAGGACACTTTGACTACTTTTTAAATATTTAAGCATTTTTAAACTTCATGTAAATACTGATGCATTTGAATAAAAGTATCTGTTTACTCTTTCTCTGATATAGTCAGTATTTCTTTTTCTTTTTTTAACCTTTTCTCTCTAGTCTCTATTGGTTGATTATTTTCCCCTTGAGATAATCAAGAATGTTTTATATGATTATTTTTTCCTCTTCTTGAAGTATTAGATTTTCTTTAGTACCTTATTTTTCTTTAGCACCTTATTTATTTCTTTAGTTTAGATTTTCTTTAGTACCTTCTTCAGTACCATAATATAATATACTGAATATGCTTTGTATAGCATGTATTTTTAACTTATATATGAAAAGTAAATAAGTTATTTGGCCACTTTTCAAATAGACCATACAACATTTAGAATTTCTCCCCTGTTTTGACTTTTACATTTATTTGTCTAAAATTGTCGTGTACCATTATTTTAGGACATTATTATTGAGATTCATGTGGCATACAATTTCCCTACTTAAAGTATTCCCTAACAGCATGCATAAGATACTGGGTCATATAATAACACAATCTAATATCATTTATTTAATAAGAAGATGTTGAGTTATGTTCTAGATTCATTAATTGGGATCATTCATAGATTTTTTTTTTTTTAATTTTGTCGGGGGTGGGGAGGGAGGGGGATGGGCGGCCACTTCTATCGGTCTTCCATTTCTCCATTATCATCCGTCTTTGTTCTTTGGCTCCTGTGGGCCTCCCATAGCGGTGGCCTCTGTTGTCGCAGAGCGCCGGCTCTGGGCGCACAGGCGCCAGAGCTCCGGCTGGGTAATTGGACACATCAGTCCAGCCGCTCTGCGGCACGTGGGATCTTCCCAGGCCAGGGATTGAACCGGCGCCCCTTGCACTGCAAGGCGGTGTCCTTACCCACTGGACCACCAGGGGAAGTCCTCTGGGATGCATCTTTAGAGCACATCCTCCACTTCTCTTACGCTTTGCCTTTCCTATTGCCCAGTGTTGCCTCCTGGGCCTAAAAGAGAAAATGTACTTCGATAAAGACTATCATTCATCACAGGACACTTTGACTACTTTTTAAATATTTAAGCATTTTTAAACATTTTTGGTGAAATCGATTATGCTGAAAAGTGCATAAAATACACATGTGCAGTACAATGAGTAACTTAAAGATGAATATCCACATGGTCTGTTCCTCTGTCAGTCTGCTCCTGTCTTTAGACCATATTCCCTATATCTCCTTCATCTCCTCACAAATAAACAGAATCCAGAGTTTGTGTTGATTGCTTACCTGCTTTCCTTTATGGTTGTATCAACTTGGGACTATTTCTCCAGCTGTTGAATTTTTGTAGACTCTGTTGTATTTATTCATGCTTGTCTTTGTTTGTTTGTCAACATCATGCTCGTGAACTCTATGTAGCTTCCGGCAGCAGTCATCCTTTCTCACGGCTCTGTAGTATCCCCTTGTTTAATCATACTCCCGTGTATATTTCCTTTTCACTATGGGATGGATGGATCCCATCTTGAGATTGTTACAAACAACACTAGTGAACACATTTTTCTGTGTCTCCTGAGCACATGCACAGCACCCCCAGCCCATGAAGATGTTTCTGTATCCCTGACTAGAAACAGCTCTCAGGGACAGCGGTGTTTCTGAGAAGTAAGCTTATCTCTGTGGGATCTTACATTTCCTAAAGTTTCATCTGATAGATTTCCTTGTTAACTTTATGGAGATTTTTTTTTCTAAGTTTTTTTTTTTTTTTAATTCCTTATTTTAAAGATTTTACAGATTTTTGTTGTTCACAGACATGCATGTTCCCAGATCAGTCGTATGCATATCCCTGGTCCCCTCCCACCTCCCAGGTGCCCCCATCCCACCTCTCTGGGCCATCACACCATGCCATTGTAACACTCTTATTCCCTTAGCACAATGCCAATAGCTATCTTTTTCACACATGACAGTATAGGTTTCCATGTTACTCCCTCTATGACTCCCACACACTGTTCATTCCCACAATGTCTAAATGTCTATTCTCTGTTTTACCATGAGTTCACTGTGTGTGTTATCATGACCATCCTACTAGATTCCATACATATATGTTAGTATACTGTACTTGTCTTTCTCTTTTTGACTTACTTCACTTTTTATGATAGATTCTATCTCCAGCCACCTCATTAGGGCTGATTCTTCTGCATTTCTTTTAAAAGCTGAGTAGTATTCCATTGTATATATGTACCAGAGCTTCTGTATCCATTCATTCATCGATGGACATCCAAACATGGAAGGTTGCTTCCATGTTCTGGCTATTGTATGGAGAGCTGCAATGAACATTGGGGTACAGGTGCTTCTTTCAGTTTTGATTTCATCAGGATATAAGCCTAAGAGTGGGATTGCTGGGTCGTATGGTGCTTGTATGTTTAGTTTTTTAAGAAATCTCCATACTGTCTTCCATAGAGGCTGTATCAATTTACATTCCCACCAGCAATGCAAGAGTGTTCCCTTTTCTTCACACCCTCTCCAGCATTTATTGTCTGTTGATTTGTGGATGATGGCCATTCTCACAGGTGTGAGGTGATATCTCATTGTAGTTTTGATTTGCATTTCTCTAATTATAAGCAAGGTTGAGCATTGTTTCATGTGTTTTTGGGCCATCTGTATGTCCTCTTTGGTGAGATGTCTATTTAGATCTTTTTCCCATTTTTTGATTGGGTTGTTCATTTTTCCGGTGCTGAGCTGTCTGAGTTGCTTGTAGATTTTGGTGATTAATTCTTTGTCTGTTATTTCATTTTCTATGATTTTCTCCCATGCTGTGGGCTGTCCATTCAGCATTTTTGTAATTTCTTTTGCTATACAAAAGCTTTTAAGTTTCATAAGGTCTCACATGTTTATTTCTCTGTTTAGTTCCGCTATTCTAGTAGATGGGTCAGAAAAGATCTTGCTTTGACTTATGTCCTTGAGCGTTTTGCCTATATTCTCCTCTAAGAGTCTGATGGTTTCTGGTCTGACATTTAGGTCTTTAATCCATTTTGAGTTGATCTTTGTGTATGGTGTCAGGGAATGTTCCAACTTCATTATTTTGCATGTCGCTGTCCAATTTTCCCAGCACCATTTGTTGCAGAGGCTGTCTTTGTCCCATTTTATAGTTTCGCCTCCTTTGTCAAAAATAAGGGTGGACCCATGTTGTTCCGTTGGTCTATATGTGGAGACTTTTTATGATAGATTCTATCTCCAGCCACCTCATTAGGGCTGATTCTTCTGCATTTCTTTTAAAAGCTGAGTAGTATTCCATTGTATATATGTACCAGAGCTTCTGTATCCATTCATTCATCGATGGACATCCAAACATGGAAGGTTGCTTCCATGTTCTGGCTATTGTATGGAGAGCTGCAATGAACATTGGGGTACAGGTGCTTCTTTCAGTTTTGATTTCATCAGGATATAAGCCTAAGAGTGGGATTGCTGGGTCGTATGGTGCTTGTATGTTTAGTTTTTTAAGAAATCTCCATACTGTCTTCCATAGAGGCTGTATCAATTTACATTCCCACCAGCAATGCAAGAGTGTTCCCTTTTCTTCACACCCTCTCCAGCATTTATTGTCTGTTGATTTGTGGATGATGGCCATTCTCACAGGTGTGAGGTGATATCTCATTGTAGTTTTGATTTGCATTTCTCTAATTATAAGCAAGGTTGAGCATTGTTTCATGTGTTTTTGGGCCATCTGTATGTCCTCTTTGGTGAGATGTCTATTTAGATCTTTTTCCCATTTTTTGATTGGGTTGTTCATTTTTCCGGTGCTGAGCTGTCTGAGTTGCTTGTAGATTTTGGTGATTAATTCTTTGTCTGTTATTTCATTTTCTATGATTTTCTCCCATGCTGTGGGCTGTCCATTCAGCATTTTTGTAATTTCTTTTGCTATACAAAAGCTTTTAAGTTTCATAAGGTCTCACATGTTTATTTCTCTGTTTAGTTCCGCTATTCTAGTAGATGGGTCAGAAAAGATCTTGCTTTGACTTATGTCCTTGAGCGTTTTGCCTATATTCTCCTCTAAGAGTCTGATGGTTTCTGGTCTGACATTTAGGTCTTTAATCCATTTTGAGTTGATCTTTGTGTATGGTGTCAGGGAATGTTCCAACTTCATTATTTTGCATGTCGCTGTCCAATTTTCCCAGCACCATTTGTTGCAGAGGCTGTCTTTGTCCCATTTTATAGTTTCGCCTCCTTTGTCAAAAATAAGGTGCCCATAGGTGTGTGGGTTTATCTCTGGATTCTCTATGTTGTTCCGTTGGTCTATATGTGGAGACTTTTTTAAAAGTTTCTCATCAGTATGTCATTCAGCTTTTTAAATTCTCAGTGGACCATCTTATCCACTATTATCCATCCAGTATTATTAGAATCAGAATTCTCTTGAGCATTATCTAGTCTGTATTTTTTAAATAACTGTGATCATGACACACATCCAATGCATACCCACTTTTGAATCTAAATAATTTACATTAATTGTCTGTGGCTACGATATTACCTCAAACTGGCCAGCTTAAAA
Organism: Tragulus kanchil; assembly: GCA_022376925.1. Lineage (NCBI taxonomy): Eukaryota > Metazoa > Chordata > Mammalia > Artiodactyla > Tragulidae > Tragulus > Tragulus kanchil. Next base: position 88,955,405 of record JAIOJX010000024.1, on the reverse strand, counting down.
CAGAACACAAGTATCTCAGAAGTTCCATAGGTTAGTCTGGCCACATCTTAGCTGAATCTTCTGTTCAAGGTCTTGTAAGGCTACTGCAAAATTGTTGGCTATGGTGAATTTTCATCTGGAGGCTTTACTAGGAAAAAATTACTTCCCAGAGCCCTCAAGTTGTTGGTAAGATGCATTTGCACTGCTGTGGAATTCTGACAGTTTACTTCTTCAGAGCCAACAATAGATAAAGAAGGTATCTTCTGCATCAGGTATCTAACTTCGAGGAAAGCTTGGACCATCTTTTAAAGGTCTCACATGATTGGTCATGACCCCAGAGTGATCCTTTTTTTTTTTTTTTTCTAATTAACTTGGAATCAAACAATTAATATGCACAAAGTCCCTTTGCCTTTGCTTGCACCCAAGGAGAAGACTAAACAAGAGGACATACACCAAAGAGTACTAATCATGAGAACAGATGAGAATTATACCCACCACATATTGTAACACTGATTTTCCCATTTTAAGTATCTACTGTGAAGATATATTGCATGAAAATATGAAGTATATTACCTTGAACACTACATTTATTGGGTTACATTTATGTTTTGCACATCAAGTTCATAAGACTCTGAAAACTCTAATCCTGTCTGAAGAATATTTGGGCTATGGTTTTCTTAACTATAAATTAGTGGTTCTTAAATCTAGAGAAAATGAAAGATAGACACATTATTAATGTCAGTATCTAGCTCTGTTTTCAAAAACGTAAAGGCTGATCATAGAGAACAGAATCATCTCATTTAAAAAGTGCTTGTGTCAGAATCTTTCACAGATGACACATGAAAAATAATCATGAATCAAATTGATCATTATTTAGTAAAATAATAACACGAATAATAATAGAAAATGCTCCCAAATGTAGATAATAGTTTGCTGTCAAGAAATTTAAAATAATCCATTTCCATTGTCTGCAAGACAACCATATTAATCATAACTTTCAGAGATTGCATGCTCACAGGTTTAAATACTAGTATCCAGCCTGGATTTAAACAGTAAAAATCACTTCAAAAATGGAATATCCAGACCAAACTCATCATCTCCTGTCACATCCCAACAACTTTCTTTCATGTGTCCTGTATTTTATATTTTTCACACGTCCTATGTCATCTTACCAGGGGCCAGCCCTGGTAGGTAGAGGGCCTGAAGAACTATGGATGGAGGTTCATAACATAGTACAGGAGGCAGTGATCAAAACCGTCCCAAAGATAAAGAAAAGCAAGAAGGCAAAGTGGTTGTCTGAAGAGACTGTACAAATAGCTGGAGTAAGAAGAGAAGTGGTAAAGGACAGCAACAGTAAGGACCTAACAAAAGCAGAAGTGATTAAGAAGAGGTGACAAGAATACAAAGAAGAAGTATACAAAAAGGTCTTAGTGACATCGATTACCACAATGCTGTGATCACTCACCTAGAACCAGACACCCTGGAGTATGAAGTCAAATGGACCTTAGGAATTATTGCTATGAACCAAGCTAGTGGAGGTGATGGAATTCCAGCTGAACTATTTCAGATCCTAAAAGATGATGCTGCTAAGGTGTTGCATTCAATATGTAAGCAAATTTGGAAAACTCAACAGTGACCACGGACCCGTAAAAGGTCAGTTTTCATTCCAGTCCCAAAGAAGAACAAATAATGTTCAAACTTCTCTACAGCTGTGCTCATTGCATATGCTCTACTCAAAATCCTTAAAGGTAGGCTTCAGCAGTAAGTCAGCTGAGAACTTCCAGATATACAAGCTGGGTTTCAAAGAGGCAGAGGAACTAGAGATCAGATTGCCAACATTTACTGAATCGTGGAGAAATCAAAGGAGTTCCAGGAAAACACCTAGTTCTGCTTCTTCAATTACATTAAAGCCTCTGATTGTGCTGATCACAACAAACTGTGGAAAATCTTGAAAGAGATGGGAGTACCAGATCAGCTTACCTGTCTCCTGAGGAATCTGTATGCAGGTCAAGATGCAGCAGTGAAAACTGAAACAAAATGCAGACTGGTTCAAAATTAGGAAAGGAGTATGTCAAAGATGAATGTTGTCATGCTGCTTATTTACTTTCTGTGCAGAGTACATCATGTGCATTGATGCTCACAGGTTTAAATACTAGTATCCAGCCTGGATTTAAACAGTAAAAATCACTTCAAAAATGGAATATCCAGACCAAACTCATCATCTCCTGTCACATCCCAACAACTTTCTTTCATGTGTCCTGTATTTTATATTTTTCACACGTCCTATGTCATCTTACCGGGGGCCAGCCCTGGTAGGTAGAGGGCCTGAAGAACTATGGATGGAGGTTCATAACATAGTACAGGAGGCAGTGATCAAAACCGTCCCAAAGATAAAGAAAAGCAAGAAGGCAAAGTGGTTGTCTGAAGAGACTGTACAAATAGCTGGAGTAAGAAGAGAAGTGGTAAAGGACAGCAACAGTAAGGACCTAACAAAAGCAGAAGTGATTAAGAAGAGGTGACAAGAATACAAAGAAGAAGTATACAAAAAGGTCTTAGTGACATCGATTACCACAATGCTGTGATCACTCACCTAGAACCAGACACCCTGGAGTATGAAGTCAAATGGACCTTAGGAATTATTGCTATGAACCAAGCTAGTGGAGGTGATGGAATTCCAGCTGAACTATTTCAGATCCTAAAAGATGATGCTGCTAAGGTGTTGCATTCAATATGTAAGCAAATTTGGAAAACTCAACAGTGACCACGGACCCGTAAAGGTCAGTTTTCATTCCAGTCCCAAAGAAGAACAAATAATGTTCAAACTTCTCTACAGCTGTGCTCATTGCATATGCTCTACTCAAAATCCTTAAAGGTAGGCTTCAGCAGTAAGTCAGCTGAGAACTTCCAGATATACAAGCTGGGTTTCAAAGAGGCAGAGGAACTAGAGATCAGATTGCCAACATTTACTGAATCGTGGAGAAATCAAAGGAGTTCCAGGAAAACACCTAGTTCTGCTTCTTCAATTACATTAAAGCCTCTGATTGTGCTGATCACAACAAACTGTGGAAAATCTTGAAAGAGATGGGAGTACCAGATCAGCTTACCTGTCTCCTGAGGAATCTGTATGCAGGTCAAGATGCAGCAGTGAAAACTGAAACAAAATGCAGACTGGTTCAAAATTAGGAAAGGAGTATGTCAAAGATGAATGTTGTCATGCTGCTTATTTACTTTCTGTGCAGAGTACATCATGTGCATTGCTTTGCTGGGCTGGATGAATCACAACTTGGAATCAAGATTGCCAGGAGAAATATCAAGAACCTCATATATGCAAATGGTACCAATCTATTGGCAGAAAATAAAGAGGAGGTAAAGAGAGCCTCCTGATGAGATTGAAAGAAGAAGAGTGTAAAAGCTAACTTGAAACTCTACATCAAAAAAACTAAGATCATGACATCCAGTCCCATCACTTCATGGTAAATAGATAGGGAAAAATGGAAACGGTGACAGATTTTATTTTCTTGGGCTCCAGAATCACTGCAGATGGTGTCTGCAGCCATGAAATTTAAAATAAAAAATAATTCAAAAAAAACACTTGCTTTTTTGAAGGAAAGCTATGGCAAACCTAGAAAGCATATTAAAAGACATCACTTTGCTTACAAATTTACAGAGTGTGTTTTTCCAGTAGTCATGTACGGATGTGAGAGTTGCACAATAAGGAATGCCAAGGACTGAAGAATTGATGCTTTTGAATTGTCGTGTCAGAGAAGACTTGAGAATCTCTTGGACTGCAAAGAGATCAAACCAGTCAATCCTAAAGAAACTCAGTTCTGAATATTCATTGGAAGGAATGAGGCAGAAGTCGAAGCTCTAGTACTTCGTCACCTGAGACAAAGAGCTGACTCACTGGAAAAGAGCCTGTTGCTGGGAAAAGTTGAGGGCAGGAGGAGAAGTGGGTGACAGAGGATGAGATGGTTGGATGGCATCACTGACTCAATGGGCATGAGTTTCAGAAAGCTCCAGGATTTAGTGAAGGACAGGGAAGCTTGGCATGCTGCAATCCATGGGGTCATAAAGAGTCAGACGTGGCTTAGTGACTGAGCCAGAACAAAATCCACTGTTACCCAAACCAAGATTGAAGAAGTGAGCCCATATGAGCACTTACTACAAACACGTAGTTACCCAGTTCTGCTTCTTCAATTACATTAAAGCCTCTGATTGTGCTGATCACAACAAACTGTGGAAAATCTTGAAAGAGATGGGAGTACCAGATCAGCTTACCTGTCTCCTGAGGAATCTGTATGCAGGTCAAGATGCAGCAGTGAAAACTGAAACAAAATGCAGACTGGTTCAAAATTAGGAAAGGAGTATGTCAAAGATGAATGTTGTCATGCTGCTTATTTACTTTCTGTGCAGAGTACATCATGTGCATTGCTTTGCTGGGCTGGATGAATCACAACTTGGAATCAAGATTGCCAGGAGAAATATCAAGAACCTCATATATGCAAATGGTACCAATCTATTGGCAGAAAATAAAGAGGAGGTAAAGAGAGCCTCCTGATGAGATTGAAAGAAGAAGAGTGTAAAAGCTAACTTGAAACTCTACATCAAAAAAACTAAGATCATGACATCCAGTCCCATCACTTCATGGTAAATAGATAGGGAAAAATGGAAACGGTGACAGATTTTATTTTCTTGGGCTCCAGAATCACTGCAGATGGTGTCTGCAGCCATGAAATTTAAAATAAAAAATAATTCAAAAAAAACACTTGCTTTTTTGAAGGAAAGCTATGGCAAACCTAGAAAGCATATTAAAAGACATCACTTTGCTTACAAATTTACAGAGTGTGTTTTTCCAGTAGTCATGTACGGATGTGAGAGTTGCACAATAAGGAATGCCAAGGACTGAAGAATTGATGCTTTTGAATTGTCGTGTCAGAGAAGACTTGAGAATCTCTTGGACTGCAAAGAGATCAAACCAGTCAATCCTAAAGAAACTCAGTTCTGAATATTCATTGGAAGGAATGAGGCAGAAGTCGAAGCTCTAGTACTTCGTCACCTGAGACAAAGAGCTGACTCACTGGAAAAGAGCCTGTTGCTGGGAAAAGTTGAGGGCAGGAGGAGAAGTGGGTGACAGAGGATGAGATGGTTGGATGGCATCACTGACTCAATGGGCATGAGTTTCAGAAAGCTCCAGGATTTAGTGAAGGACAGGGAAGCTTGGCATGCTGCAATCCATGGGGTCATAAAGAGTCAGACGTGGCTTAGTGACTGAGCCAGAACAAAATCCACTGTTACCCAAACCAAGATTGAAGAAGTGAGCCCATATGAGCACTTACTACAAACACGTAGTCAATGACCAAGACAGAAACTCTCTTTACATTGTATTCTCTTAGAGAATATCTGTAGTTGACCCAATACCTAATTTTTATAAAATTTTCCTTGGTTAGCTTGAACTCATTTATGAACTTCCATAACTAACTTACTATCAGGCAGTGCCTGAGGGCTGAAATGAACAGTGTCTACCCACTGATACATGGCAGATGTATGCCAAGTGTGTTTATTCACTTTGATCATCGTAAAATATTTGTTTTTAGCAATTCTGTGAGGTTTGTGATAGCCCAGAGCAATACCTGTCAAAAATCTCTCAGTGAATTGACAGTTTTTATAATTATATGAATCGCTGCTAACACGAATTCATATTAAAACAATCCAAGTTAGTTGTAACTTTTTATTTTACATAAATATGTGCTTATTGCATGCAGTGTTTTAAGAATATTTGAAATATCTATACATATATGGACATGAATGCATATCTCTTTCTAGTCATTTTAGAATGTTTATATCTGGTGTCTTAACGTTTTTAAAATTATACTGAACCAGTTGTGTTTAGCAGAGCTGTGAGTAGAAGAGACTTTTCGGAACAGTAGTTTAAACATTCTAGAAGGTCATCTAGAGCTGGTAGAGCAGTGCCATGGTCATCAGGAAGGCCTCATCCTTCATCCTGACTCATGATGCCCATCTTAAAGGTCACCTCAGTGCATTAACTTTGTGGCTAGAGTTTCAGGCATCATGTTCCACTTAAGAGTTCCAAAGAAGGCAGATGGACGACAAGGACAAATAAAAATTCACTCAGTTCAGTCACTTCACTTAAAGGCGCCTTCTCTACAGTTCTCGTCAACATTTTCACTTATACTTCATGGGAAAGAAGTGACTCAGTTGATTATATTTTCCTGCAAGAGAAGTGACTCAGTTGGGAAAGTGGGTGACGGGGGGCCGTGGCATGAGTTTCAGAAAGCTCCAGGATTTAGTGAAGGACAGGGAAGCTTGGCATGCTGCAATCCATGGGGTCATAAAGAGTCAGACGTGGCTTAGTGACTGAGCCAGAACAAAATCCACTGTTACCCAAACCAAGATTGAAGAAGTGAGCCCATATGAGCACTTACTACAAACACGTAGTCAATGACCAAGACAGAAACTCTCTTTACATTGTATTCTCTTAGAGAATATCTGTAGTTGACCCAATACCTAATTTTTATAAAATTTTCCTTGGTTAGCTTGAACTCATTTATGAACTTCCATAACTAACTTACTATCAGGCAGTGCCTGAGGGCTGAAATGAACAGTGTCTACCCACTGATACATGGCAGATGTATGCCAAGTGTGTTTATTCACTTTGATCATCGTAAAATATTTGTTTTTAGCAATTCTGTGAGGTTTGTGATAGCCCAGAGCAATACCTGTCAAAAATCTCTCAGTGAATTGACAGTTTTTATAATTATATGAATCGCTGCTAACACGAATTCATATTAAAACAATCCAAGTTAGTTGTAACTTTTTATTTTACATAAATATGTGCTTATTGCATGCAGTGTTTTAAGAATATTTGAAATATCTATACATATATGGACATGAATGCATATCTCTTTCTAGTCATTTTAGAATGTTTATATCTGGTGTCTTAACGTTTTTAAAATTATACTGAACCAGTTGTGTTTAGCAGAGCTGTGAGTAGAAGAGACTTTTCGGAACAGTAGTTTAAACATTCTAGAAGGTCATCTAGAGCTGGTAGAGCAGTGCCATGGTCATCAGGAAGGCCTCATCCTTCATCCTGACTCATGATGCCCATCTTAAAGGTCACCTCAGTGCATTAACTTTGTGGCTAGAGTTTCAGGCATCATGTTCCACTTAAGAGTTCCAAAGAAGGCAGATGGACGACAAGGACAAATAAAAATTCACTCAGTTCAGTCACTTCACTTAAAGGCGCCTTCTCTACAGTTCTCGTCAACATTTTCACTTATACTTCATGGGAAAGAAGTGACTCAGTTGATTATATTTTCCTGCAAGAGAAGCTAGAAAAATAAACTGTTAGTTCTGGGGAGCAGTTTACTAGGGGAAATTAGGATGATGTTACTAAAAAAGAAAAGAATGACTATCGAAAAGGAAACCAGTGTTTGTAGACTTGTAGATACAGACATAGATATGTGATTCTATATCCTGTTTTTTTCACCAAGCACACACCTATCTAAATTCCACTTCCTTGTGGTTCTTAAATAACCATTGAATGACTTTATGAAAAAGAAACAAAATTGATGTATGTTATTATCATTTGCCATAAACTTGATAATGATATTATTTGCTCAGTCATGTCTGACTCTTTGCAACCCCATGGATTGTAGCCCACCAGGCTTCTCTGCCCATGGAATTGTGTTGTCATCACCTGCTACCATGATGCCTGCTGCTGCCTCCACTGATGGAACAGCTATCATATGCCAGTTTGTTTGTTAAATAGTCATATATGAGAGGGAAAAATTTGGTTCTAGCGCTTGTCCTCAGGCATGGGCTAACACAGCCTAAGCACAGGTAACACAAGCTCCAAGCACAGGAGCATTTACAAGTCATGAAAACTTTATGTAAGGTTTTCTTTGGGAGTACAAGAGGAGATTTCATAGCCCATATACAATAAAACATCGTCTAGTGCTTCCAGAGTTTCTCTCACAGCTCAAGGCTACTGAATTAATCAGTTCTCTCCCTTATCAAAAGCCTTATTTTTCCATTCTATACTTTATCTATTTCTCCAAATTCCAGGACCTTTTTCATTTTAGGTGGTATGAAATTCTAAACATGTATTACCTCTGCCAGTGTGTGAGAATATTTCTTCATTATATTTTCCAGCACAGATATGATCATTTCAAAACCATAATTGGTGACTGCTGACAGAGTTCTCCGTCATGATGCCCATCTTAAAGGTCACCTCAGTGCATTAACTTTGTGGCTAGAGTTTCAGGCATCATGTTCCACTTAAGAGTTCCAAAGAAGGCAGATGGACGACAAGGACAAATAAAAATTCACTCAGTTCAGTCACTTCACTTAAAGGCGCCTTCTCTACAGTTCTCGTCAACATTTTCACTTATACTTCATGGGAAAGAAGTGACTCAGTTGATTATATTTTCCTGCAAGAGAAGCTAGAAAAATAAACTGTTAGTTCTGGGGAGCAGTTTACTAGGGGAAATTAGGATGATGTTACTAAAAAAGAAAAGAATGACTATCGAAAAGGAAACCAGTGTTTGTAGACTTGTAGATACAGACATAGATATGTGATTCTATATCCTGTTTTTTTCACCAAGCACACACCTATCTAAATTCCACTTCCTTGTGGTTCTTAAATAACCATTGAATGACTTTATGAAAAAGAAACAAAATTGATGTATGTTATTATCATTTGCCATAAACTTGATAATGATATTATTTGCTCAGTCATGTCTGACTCTTTGCAACCCCATGGATTGTAGCCCACCAGGCTTCTCTGCCCATGGAATTGTGTTGTCATCACCTGCTACCATGATGCCTGCTGCTGCCTCCACTGATGGAACAGCTATCATATGCCAGTTTGTTTGTTAAATAGTCATATATGAGAGGGAAAAATTTGGTTCTAGCGCTTGTCCTCAGGCATGGGCTAACACAGCCTAAGCACAGGTAACACAAGCTCCAAGCACAGGAGCATTTACAAGTCATGAAAACTTTATGTAAGGTTTTCTTTGGGAGTACAAGAGGAGATTTCATAGCCCATATACAATAAAACATCGTCTAGTGCTTCCAGAGTTTCTCTCACAGCTCAAGGCTACTGAATTAATCAGTTCTCTCCCTTATCAAAAGCCTTATTTTTCCATTCTATACTTTATCTATTTCTCCAAATTCCAGGACCTTTTTCATTTTAGGTGGTATGAAATTCTAAACATGTATTACCTCTGCCAGTGTGTGAGAATATTTCTTCATTATATTCTTACCAGCACAGATATGATCATTTCAAAAACCATAATTGTTCTACAAAATAGCATTTTTATTTACATTTTAATTCCTAAAACTTTGTTATTTTCATTATAATTGCTAAAATGTTGAAAACTTTCTCAGATACTTGCTAAATGGCTGGACTTCAAAATCAGTCCTTCTCTCCATACTTGTTGGGAGTCGCTTTTGCTTCAACCCTTCCTCTAGGTGTTGAGCATACAGTGGTGAATGAAAGACAGATATCTCTGCCTTCACTCAACTTGCATTTTGTTTACTGTGTCAGAAAGTAGACAGAATATACGCAGAAACTATAAGCCATAGGATGATGGTGATTGTTATGGAGGAAAAGTAAGGGAATAGAGAGTGAGGACTTGCAATTTAAATAGGGTGGGCACAACCTGGAAGGTGACATTTTAGTAAAGACTGGAGGAAGTGATGATTGAAACTACACATCCTCTTAAAGACAAATGGTGAGATCCAGAAAACAGGAGGGAGTCCAAAGAGTTGAGCAGCAGTTTGCCCAGGATGTTTGAGAAATGGCACAGTGGCCAGTCTGATAAGGGTGAAGTGAACCAGGGCCAGAGAATGTCTGAAATCAGAGAAGTACTAAGTAACCAGACCACATAGGAATTGGTGGCCAGTGTAAGAACTGGGCATTTTCTCCAGGTGAGATGGGAAGGCAGTAGCAAGTTTTTGATCCACTGTAAGTTTTAACGAGGTCATTCTGACTGCTTTGTAGAAAACTGACTGAAACAGAAAAGGGACAATTTTCCCAGAGATGGTATTTAACACAAGCTCCAAGCACAGGAGCATTTACAAGTCATGAAAACTTTATGTAAGGTTTTCTTTGGGAGTACAAGAGGAGATTTCATAGCCCATATACAATAAAACATCGTCTAGTGCTTCCAGAGTTTCTCTCACAGCTCAAGGCTACTGAATTAATCAGTTCTCTCCCTTATCAAAAGCCTTATTTTTCCATTCTATACTTTATCTATTTCTCCAAATTCCAGGACCTTTTTCATTTTAGGTGGTATGAAATTCTAAACATGTATTACCTCTGCCAGTGTGTGAGAATATTTCTTCATTATATTCTTACCAGCACAGATATGATCATTTCAAAAACCATAATTGTTCTACAAAATAGCATTTTTATTTACATTTTAATTCCTAAAACTTTGTTATTTTCATTATAATTGCTAAAATGTTGAAAACTTTCTCAGATACTTGCTAAATGGCTGGACTTCAAAATCAGTCCTTCTCTCCATACTTGTTGGGAGTCGCTTTTGCTTCAACCCTTCCTCTAGGTGTTGAGCATACAGTGGTGAATGAAAGACAGATATCTCTGCCTTCACTCAACTTGCATTTTGTTTACTGTGTCAGAAAGTAGACAGAATATACGCAGAAACTATAAGCCATAGGATGATGGTGATTGTTATGGAGGAAAAGTAAGGGAATAGAGAGTGAGGACTTGCAATTTAAATAGGGTGGGCACAACCTGGAAGGTGACATTTTAGTAAAGACTGGAGGAAGTGATGATTGAAACTACACATCCTCTTAAAGACAAATGGTGAGATCCAGAAAACAGGAGGGAGTCCAAAGAGTTGAGCAGCAGTTTGCCCAGGATGTTTGAGAAATGGCACAGTGGCCAGTCTGATAAGGGTGAAGTGAACCAGGGCCAGAGAATGTCTGAAATCAGAGAAGTACTAAGTAACCAGACCACATAGGAATTGGTGGCCAGTGTAAGAACTGGGCATTTTCTCCAGGTGAGATGGGAAGGCAGTAGCAAGTTTTTGATCCACTGTAAGTTTTAACGAGGTCATTCTGACTGCTTTGTAGAAAACTGACTGAACAAGGACAATGGCCAAAGCAAGTTAGCTAGTTAGGAGGCGATTGTTATATTCCAAGAGATAGATAAGGAAATGACATGGAGGTAGATGTGATAGGATCCCAACATGTGGGTATTCTTACTGTGCTGTCTGAATGAATTGATTTTAGTATATCACAGAAAGAGAAGTAATGAATGATTCCAGTGTTTTGGGTGTAGGCTTTGAAAAGAAAGCAGTTGGCTTATAAATAGAGAGAACTGCTACAGTGTAAGGAAAGCAGACTTGAGGGGGAAAAGTAGGAGCTCAGTAGCAGACCTGTTAGCTTTGACATTGTTTTTGAGATCAAAGTAGAGTGGACATGTTGACAGCTTAAAACAGAGGGCAGGTTAGCTCAGTTAGCTCTTAGACTGATATTTTTATATAATTGGGCATGGGATTTTTATGTAGCATTCTTATACTACTGTTTAAAATACGCATAATAGCCAATTGAAATGACCATTATGTTGTGAAGGGCCAAACATTTTAGTGCAGAAAAAGGAGAATCTAAAAAGACTGAGGGGGCACAAATTGGGAGATTGGGATTGACACATACACACAACTGCATATAAACTAGGCCAGTAATGAGACCCCACTGTATAGCCCAGGGAACGCTACTCGTTCCTTGATGGTGACCTAAATGGGAAGACAATCCTGAATCACCAGCTGATTCACTTTGCTAGAAAGCAAAAACTAACACAGAAGTGCAAAGCAACTATACTCCAATAAAAATAATTAATTAAAAGGCTGAGAATGGTGAGTGTGTTTGAAAGGAGAAAGGGAGGTGGGAAGGAGGGAGGAATAGAGAAGAGGAAAGAGAGAATGAGGAAGCGCAAGAGTGAGAGAGAACATGATGATTGCAGTGATACACAAGCTTCATATGGTGTCAGTTTGTCAAAATATTTCTGTAGGAGTACTGCCGGAACTTTCCACTGGCACACATATTTCGTATATAAACCCTCAGTAAAGTCACTGTTTCCTCTGTATGTGTGTTTGCCTTTCTTTCCTCTCTTATTTTTTTTCAGCTTTTCAACTAGATTTCCCATTGGTGATAACGTGGCTGGCTCAATGCCCACAATGAGATCAGGACAAAGTCTAAATCATATTTGTTTCCTGAAGAAATAATCCAGATTTCTAGAGGCTGGAATTGTATCAAGCAGCATCTCTGTGCTGATCCTTCTGTCTGGATTGCTGCACAACTGTGCCTCTTTAATTGCTACGGCAACAGCACAATAGTACCCATATAAGCACAGAGACTAGTTCCATGATATGTTAAACACCATCGGGAAACTGAAACATAATGGATAGCGTGCCATCTCAAAGGCTCAGAGAGTCACCTTTCAGAATTCCAAAGAAAAACAGATAAAACACTAAATCATGTACTAGATTTAAAACACTGATTAATGGCATTCGAATGTGTATTGTAACCCTCTTGATGTTCTTTCAAGTTGCCATAAAAACAAGGTGAATTCTGAGAGGGGAGCTGCCGTATTCTTGGAAATTGGAAGAAAGCCGGGGTCACCCATGCCTCTGGGATGACAGGAAAGTTGATTTGATTGCAATTGACATTTGTGGTAGTGTTCCATGTCCTAGACCTTTCTCTCCTGTGTCCGTTGAAACCTGATTACCTGCAATGAGATACAATAGAAAGAGAACCTGGCATATTAAATCCGGACTGCAGTCTTCAATGACTAATACGTTCAGACCGTCACTGAGACTCACTTTTCTCCTCATTCAATACCAAGTCAGACGTGGAACATTTTTATCCTGATATTTTCCACAGGGCGTTGATATAGGAGGAGAATACTATTTCAGGGTTGAAGTTGATGGGAAGCAACAAGAGTGATACCCCAGCTAACAAGATGCTCTTACCTGAAAGTCCCATGCCTTTCACTGTCTTACATAACCTCTCTCTCTTTCGTGCCACATAGTGAACTTCTGTGAAACATCACTGTTGTTTGGCATTCCCTTGTTGCTTTTTAAATTTTTTTCAAACTGAGGTATAGTTGATTTACAGTATTGCGTAAGTGACAGGTGGTAACATAATGATGCACAATTCTGAAGGTTATATTCCTGTTCTACTTACAGTTTCCATAAAAGACTGTCTGTAGTGTCTGCTGTGTAATACGTCCTTGTAGCTTATTTATTTTATACACAATAGTTTCTGTCTCTTAATCCTTTAGCCCTGTATCGTCCCCCTGTGTCTTTCTCACCAGTGGTAGCCGCCGGTGCGTTCTCTACATCTGTGAGCCTGCTTCTTTATTGTCACATTCACTGGCTTTTTGTTTTTATTTTGAGGCTCCACACATAAGTGCTACGGCAACAGCACAATAGTACCCATATAAGCACAGAGACTAGTTCCATGATATGTTAAACACCATCGGGAAACTGAAACATAATGGATAGCGTGCCATCTCAAAGGCTCAGAGAGTCACCTTTCAGAATTCCAAAGAAAAACAGATAAAACACTAAATCATGTACTAGATTTAAAACACTGATTAATGGCATTCGAATGTGTATTGTAACCCTCTTGATGTTCTTTCAAGTTGCCATAAAAACAAGGTGAATTCTGAGAGGGGAGCTGCCGTATTCTTGGAAATTGGAAGAAAGCCGGGGTCACCCATGCCTCTGGGATGACAGGAAAGTTGATTTGATTGCAATTGACATTTGTGGTAGTGTTCCATGTCCTAGACCTTTCTCTCCTGTGTCCGTTGAAACCTGATTACCTGCAATGAGATACAATAGAAAGAGAACCTGGCATATTAAATCCGGACTGCAGTCTTCAATGACTAATACGTTCAGACCGTCACTGAGACTCACTTTTCTCCTCATTCAATACCAAGTCAGACGTGGAACATTTTTATCCTGATATTTTCCACAGGGCGTTGATATAGGAGGAGAATACTATTTCAGGGTTGAAGTTGATGGGAAGCAACAAGAGTGATACCCCAGCTAACAAGATGCTCTTACCTGAAAGTCCCATGCCTTTCACTGTCTTACATAACCTCTCTCTCTTTCGTGCCACATAGTGAACTTCTGTGAAACATCACTGTTGTTTGGCATTCCCTTGTTGCTTTTTAAATTTTTTTCAAACTGAGGTATAGTTGATTTACAGTATTGCGTAAGTGACAGGTGGTAACATAATGATGCACAATTCTGAAGGTTATATTCCTGTTCTACTTACAGTTTCCATAAAAGACTGTCTGTAGTGTCTGCTGTGTAATACGTCCTTGTAGCTTATTTATTTTATACACAATAGTTTCTGTCTCTTAATCCTTTAGCCCTGTATCGTCCCCCTGTGTCTTTCTCACCAGTGGTAGCCGCCGGTGCGTTCTCTACATCTGTGAGCCTGCTTCTTTATTGTCACATTCACTGGCTTTTTGTTTTTATTTTGAGGCTCCACACATAAGTGATATCATGCTGTATTTGTCTTTCTCGTCTGACTTTTTTTCTGGAAATATGACTATTTGCAAATTAAGTTTGGTTTGAGGGGATGTGTAGGGATGCCACGTGGAAAGGGTAGACTTTTTTCAACTTTTTTTTCACTTTATATTGAAGTATAGTTGATTAGCAATTATGTCTTGATAGTTTCAGGTGTACAGTAGAGGGACTCAGCTATATATGTATCTATTCTCCTACAAACTCCTCTCCTAACCAGGCTGCCACATAACCTTGATCATCTGCCTGTCCTATTGCACATAGCATAATACCCTCCAAGTCCACCTACATTGTTGCAAATTGTATACTTTCACCTTTTTTATGACTGAGTCGTATTCCATTGTGTGTGTTTCTGTACATATGTATGTGTATGTATGTCTCTCTCTCTCTCTCTATCTATCTATCTATCTATCTATCTATATATATATATTCTCCAGAATATGTATGTTCTAGAGAAGAGAATGACAGCCTGCTCCAGTATTCTTGCCTGGAGAATCCCACGGCAGGATGGCGGGCTACAGTCGGTTCCTCAGCCCATGGTGTCACAAAGAGTTGGACACGACTGAACAACTAGCACACACTTTCTCAAAAGAAGCTAAAAATAGGGCTACCATATGAACCTGATCTGTCACTCCTGAGTATATACATGCCTTGTTTCATTATACATGCCTTGTTTCATTGCGCCTTTAAAATTCATGCCTTGGGGTACTCACCATTTACACACAAAATTGGCTATCAAATTCTTCTGTGAAACAAATAACCACCTGCTCCCCTCCTAGATAAGTTATACCTACACCTATCCCTTAGAGGCACTGCTGTCTTAATTAGTATGTGTTTCAAATATGCATTAGTTTGCATTTTTATACACATACTCCCCATCCCCCTTCCCAAATATTTTTCAGTTATATCAAAACACCAATGAGGAATGCTTACAATTAATTCCTTTTTGGAAACCACTTGCTATCTGTGCCACCTGCCCCAGCTCTGAACTCCTGCTCTTCTAGCACTTATGGAAATGTTCACAGCCTCTTGGCACTAGTCTGGTCTAGGCTGCTTTCTCCCCTCAAGTTCTGTAAGAGACAATACATTGCCAGCCAAGGGACAGCTCACCTCACCTCCCCAGGAGGGTACGGAGCCTCTTTATGCACAGAAGTTACCCTCCTTTCTGAGGTAGAATTTATATTCTTAAAAGGATGTTATGAGCTTAAGTATTTGGGTAACATCAGTTATATCTTGACACACCAAAGAAAAATGAATGACTGGTTCAAAGTGTCACTTGGGTTGTCATCCTAGATGCTGGTAGTCTCTACTACAGTGGTCTGCCAGCATCTTTTAGATGTAATTTGATTATGAAGAGAGACCAGGAAAAAAGTTAGTAAGTCCCTTGAAGGACTTAAGGAATCATTGTTGGAATCAAAAACCTTTTATATCCAAGTGCTACATAATCAGGAACATGCAGTATAAGTTTTATATATATATATATGTATATATATATAACTTATATATACCATCTTATCCTAAACACAGTATGGGTTTTGGAAGTAAATGTGTCTCCATCTTCCTGCCAGTTCAGGAGGGCTGGATTCCATACCTGTGTTGGGAAGATACCCTGGGGAAGAGAGAATGGTATCCCACTCCAGTATTCTTGCCTAGAGAATCCCACGCATAGAGAAACCTGGCGGGCTACAGTCCATGGGGTTGCACGGAGTTGGACACAACTGAAAAAGACTAACGCTTTCATTCTTTTATATCTCCATCGTAAAACTACCTTTTTGTTTACTTTCTGTATGAACTTGAGATTACTTAAATTTATTAAATTTTATTTCATCATATAAAATGAGAATAAAGATAACCACTTTATATGGAGTTGTGCAAGGATTAAATGAGATTTGGTATAAGTAACAAGTACATTAAAAATATTTTATGAGAAATAAAACTTTTATCTATGTGGCAGTCACCTTAATTTTTAAAAGCAAAAATGATGAAATCTTTGCACATCTATTAGTTAGATAGAGCATGGCAAATATTCCACTTATTAAACTGTCCTAATTATCACTTAGAATCTTGATCTTATTTCCTCACCTATAAAAAGAAGACCATTTTTCCTTAATGCTTACCTGTGTTCTATGAATAATAACTATTATGTTTTTAAAATTTGCCTTGACTAAGTAACTGGCCCCTCGTCCATTAGTGTAAATAATATGTGTTTATATACGCCTGTGTCATGTTGAGTTAAAAAATACATACATGTATAAATACACAGTTTGAGAACAAAAATTACAGGATGCTGTATTGACTCACATGCCCTCTTGAATTGTGTAAATGTAAATATGGAAATGTATGATGAGTTAAAACTTTTCACTCTGCCTTTTACTATACTAATTGTGAATGTGTTTGCCTAATCAGATCCCAGCCTTCTAGGCTTGATTGTAGCAAAACACCTCGTACTTGATGAAGAAGCTAAATACATCTCACTGAAATTAGATTGAAAACGAGTAAATGGATGTATGAACAAATCTTAAAAGTTGATTATGTTAGAGGTGCTTAGGAATTCTACTAGCCGCTATTATAATCAAAGAAAAGAGTAATTGTTCTAGGTTATATGTGTCGTATTTCGAGGCTTGAATTTAACAGGTTCAGTTGCAACATCCTGAGAACGTGTTTGAATATAAACATTATCATTGATAGTCCTTCTATGGATAGAATACAAATAAGGGGGAAAAACCTACATTTGAAACAAGTATCAAATGTGTTTCATTGCCTAAACTATATTGTGAAATACCTCTTGCCATGTGTAACTATCTTGACACATCCTAAAACAGCTCATCAGTGTCAGCAGGCCCCCACAGCTGCTTCCAGGCGTTAGCCTGGGCAGAGGGGCACTAATTCGATGCGTAGAGCTCTGCAGAATGATGACAAGGCAGCTCCTGAGGAACCAGATAACTTGCCTTTAACTCAACCTAGAAATTGGTACCATATTGGTTTCTGCCGAGAGTAGATTATATTCTCAGTTGGTTGTAAGATCTAAATTTACTTTTATATGCTGTTCTTATTACCAAATACTGATTCTCTTGAACATATGTTATGTCATAATCACGGGAGGAGAGAGGGGGAGGAAGGATGCAGTCCTGGAAAAAGATTCTCCAGTTACGGATGATAGACACCTCTTTGCAAATGTGTCACGTTTGTATCTGGGAGGAACTAGCTTCAGAGAACCTATAAAATAGAGATGTGTCAATATTATCTAAAGATTGTACCCATGTGAATTTTTACTGAGTTGCAGTCCTATGTGGCTTCCCTGATGACTCAGTGGTCAATAATCTGCCGACAGTGCAGGAGATGCAAGAGACCCAAGTTCAGTCCTTGGGCTGAGGGATTCTCTGGAGGTGGACATTGCAACCCACTCCAGTATTCCTGCCTGGGTAAATTCCATGGACAATGGAACCTAGCAGTCCATGGGGTCGCAAAGAGTCAGACATGACTTAACTACAGACTTTCTTTGTTTCTTTTCTTTCAAATATTTTTATTTCAAAGGGATCTTTGTTATTTGCACTGAAGTATTTAGATAAAGCTACAGACACATTATGTTTTGAAAGTTCCAGTTAACTAGATAAGGATGAGGATAATGCCTATCCTGTTTTATCTTTTAATAACCTATAATGGAAAATAATCTAAAAAAGAATGTGTGCATGCTAAGTCACTTCACTCATGTCCGACTCTGCACCCCTTGGACTGTAGCCCGCCAGGTTCCTCTGTCCATGGATTCTTCAGGCAAGAATACTGGAGTGAGTTGTCATGCCCTCCTCCAGGGGATCTCCCTGACTCAGGGATCAAACACAGGCGTCTTACGTCTCCTGCCTTGGCAGGTGTGCTCTTTACCACTAGGGCCACCTGGAAAGCCCTTAAAAATGAATATGGGAGGGGACATACATATACCTATGGCTAATTCATCTTGATGTAGGGCAGTAAACAACAGAACTCTATAAAGCTAATATTCTTCAATTTAAGAAAATTATATAAGAAAACAATATGTATATGTAAAATTAAAAAATGAGGATACTGTGCTTAATGACATTTATAAATGTTTAAGTTATGAAAACAAAACATGGCAACTACTCTGCTCTTCCAGTCCCATTTATTTTGTTCAAGTGGTAACGTAATAATATAAAACACGTGTCAAGGATTAATGTTTGAACTCATAGGGAGTAAAACGCTGTTTCTTTACATGACTCCTATCTTCTCTTTTATAAACTTTGCAACTTCCAACCTGTCCTAAAATACATGGAATGCTAATTGATCACACTTCATAAGATTCCATCATTGTTTACAGATTTCACTTCAACATTATCTAAAGATTGTACCCATGTGAATTTTACTGAGTTGCAGTCCTATGTGGCTTCCCTGATGACTCAGTGGTCAATAATCTGCCGACAGTGCAGGAGATGCAAGAGACCCAAGTTCAGTCCTTGGGCTGAGGGATTCTCTGGAGGTGGACATTGCAACCCACTCCAGTATTCCTGCCTGGGTAAATTCCATGGACAATGGAACCTAGCAGTCCATGGGGTCGCAAAGAGTCAGACATGACTTAACTACAGACTTTCTTTGTTTCTTTTCTTTCAAATATTTTTATTTCAAAGGGATCTTTGTTATTTGCACTGAAGTATTTAGATAAAGCTACAGACACATTATGTTTTGAAAGTTCCAGTTAACTAGATAAGGATGAGGATAATGCCTATCCTGTTTTATCTTTTAATAACCTATAATGGAAAATAATCTAAAAAAGAATGTGTGCATGCTAAGTCACTTCACTCATGTCCGACTCTGCACCCCTTGGACTGTAGCCCGCCAGGTTCCTCTGTCCATGGATTCTTCAGGCAAGAATACTGGAGTGAGTTGTCATGCCCTCCTCCAGGGGATCTCCCTGACTCAGGGATCAAACACAGGCGTCTTACGTCTCCTGCCTTGGCAGGTGTGCTCTTTACCACTAGGGCCACCTGGAAAGCCCTTAAAAATGAATATGGGAGGGGACATACATATACCTATGGCTAATTCATCTTGATGTAGGGCAGTAAACAACAGAACTCTATAAAGCTAATATTCTTCAATTTAAGAAAATTATATAAGAAAACAATATGTATATGTAAAATTAAAAAATGAGGATACTGTGCTTAATGACATTTATAAATGTTTAAGTTATGAAAACAAAACATGGCAACTACTCTGCTCTTCCAGTCCCATTTATTTTGTTCAAGTGGTAACGTAATAATATAAAACACGTGTCAAGGATTAATGTTTGAACTCATAGGGAGTAAAACGCTGTTTCTTTACATGACTCCTATCTTCTCTTTTATAAACTTTGCAACTTCCAACCTGTCCTAAAATACATGGAATGCTAATTGATCACACTTCATAAGATTCCATCATTGTTTACAGATTTCACTTCAACAAAAAAGTAAATTGAAGAAAGAGGGCACATTTAATCTTAAGCTTTTGTTACATTATAGGTCACTGTATGAGCAGAGAAATGCCATTATATTAGGCAGTATATATGTTACCTGATTAATTAAATCAGATTATGAAATAAAATGCATAGTTTGAGGTGACTATAATCACATCTTTGAAGATATATGACAGAGCTAAGAAATTATATGTTTCTAAAAGATGACTAAGTTTTGATTAACCACCAATGATTTGTCATTTTATAAATTCTTCCTTTAAACCAAGTTTGGAAATAATAGAAATCCATACTTCCACTTTTAAGCTTAACCAAATATGTTGAGGAAAACTTGGCATAAATAAAATGCACCAGTTTTAAATGTATAGCCAATTAACTCTTGCGAATATATGCTACTATCCCAAATAAGATACAGAATATTTCCATGACCCTGCCCCTAATTTTCTTCTACTCTTTCCCAGTCAAACCACCGCCCTCCAACCAGGCAACAACAATCAACAGAATTGATTTCTGTCACTATGCATTAGTTGTGCCTGTTTTTAATGCACATAAACGGTTGGCCCTTGAACAACAAGGGTTTGAACTGTGTGGGTTCACTTATATGTATTCACAAGTACTTGAGACTAGAACTTCAAAATTAAGATATAATTGTCATATACCACTGTATAAGTTGAAGGTGTAAAACATGTTGACTTAATAACATTTATACATGGCAATAAGATTGTCACTGTAACGTTAGCAAACAGCCCTGTTGTGTCACATACTCTCATTTGTCTTTTACTGTGGAAATAATTAAGTTCTAGTCTCTAAGCAACTTTGATTTTCATAATACAGTATAGTTGTTTGTAATCACTATACTGTGCATTAGACTCTATAGGACTTACGTATTTACTAGTTGCAGGTCTGTACCCCTTAAACAACTTCTCCCCACCTGCTCCATGCCTTAGCCCCTGGTTACCACTCTTTTGCGCTCTGTTTTTATGAGACAGTTTCCCCAGCTACTCCATATTTTCAGATAAGGAAGCAATTGAGGAAGAATTAGGGAAGGAAAGAAAAATTAAAATGAATCATCCAGGCAATGCAGACTTTCAGGATTGGAAGAATGAATAAGAAACAGAACAGACAATAAAAAGTCGCTCAGTGGTTTAACTCTAAAATACCAAGAAAGAAGGAGAGAGTGAGAAAGAGAGAGACAAGGGAAGAAAGGAGAGAGAAGGGAAGGGAAGGGAGGGGGAAGGAAAGGAAGGGAGAGATGACTCTCTTTCCAATCATACAGATATTTCTGACTTTTCAAGCACAGAATGCCCAACATGACCCTGAAGAGACAAAAAAAAAAAAGGAAAAAAAAAAGGTTGTAGGATAGCTCAGTTACAACTCAAAACACAGGGAAAGCAGAGAAAATCAGAGAAATCCAGGGGTGAGGTGAAAGATGAAGGAAATCTCCTTGGCCACCAAAAAGCTGGAAACAGCTATGGTGCAGGATGAGATATCCAAATGTTTGGAAATCAGATAGCTCATCTGTCAAACAGAGGAAGCTCTCCAAAACCACACTAATGCTAAGATTCATGTCTTACTGAATAGAAGATTCCCAACCATGCTTTCAAAGCATTAGGAGCTGAACTGAATGACAATAACTAACCCTGTAACAAATGACAGACTGAGCTTAATTAACTGCAGAGCATATAATACAAATACTAGAAAACTCCTAGAAGATAACACAGGAGAAAAAACTGGATGACCTCAGGTATGATGGTGCTTTTTCACATACTTATTTGCAAAAGACAGTCTGGTAAGGACTGTGATCTAAAATATACAAATAAAAAAAAAGATAAAATATACAAAGAACTCTTAAAACTCAATAGTAAGATAATGATTAAAAATGGGCTATGCTTTATAGATCCCTCACCAAAGAAACTATGTACAAATGACAAACTATGAGGAGATATCCCGTATCAGGCAAATGCAAATTAAAACAATGAGATGCCACTAGACACCTATTAGAATGATCAAACTCTGTAAAAGGGATACAACAGAATCTCACATATCGCTGCTAGGAATTATGGTTCGGCCACTTTGAAGGTTTTTGTTGTTTTTTTTTTTTTACAAAACTAAATATGTTCTGACCATACAACCCAGCAATTTATTCCTTGCTGTTTAGCCAAAGGAGTAAGAAATGTATGTCCACACAAAAGCCCGTACATGGAAGTATGTTGCAACCTTGTTCCTAATTGCCAGAACTTGGGAGCAACCAAGATGTCCTTCAGTAGGTGAGTAGATAAACTGCGGGGTGAACTATTATTCTGTGCTAAAAAAAAGTGAGCTACAAAGCCTGAGGGGACATGGAGGAACCTTAAAAGCATTAATTGAAAGACGCCAATCTAAAAAAGCTGCCCACTATATGATTCTAGCTCTATGAAGTTCTGGAAGGGACAGAACTATGGAGATAGTAAAAGGATCAGGGATTGCCAGAGATGGGCTAAGGAGAGGTGAATAGAGATTGTTCAGAAGGTTTTAAGGCAGTGAAAATACTCTGTATGATTCTAAAATGGTGGCGATATGTCCTTCTGAAGAAGTGAAGTGAATGTCTCTCAAGTCGTGTCCAACTCTTCAAAAACCCATGGACTGTATGTAGCCCGCCAGGCTCCTCTGTCCTTGAGATTCTTCAGGCAAGAATACTGGAGTGCCTTGTCATTTCCTCCTCCAGGGGATCTTCTGACCCAGGAATGGAAACCTGAGCCTCTGCATTGCAGGCAGATTTTTTACTGTCTAAGCTACCAGGGAAGCCCATGGATCAAATGCACAGCACTGAGAGAGAACCTTAATGTAAACGATGACCTTAATTGTTAGGGCATGAATGTTTTTTGTGACATTTCATATCCACACCAGAGTACAATTTATAAACATGTTAAAACACCATGAAATATTTTATAGCTAACCCACAGATAGGCCACTTCTGTTGCTTTTTATGCGTCTTATAAAGATTGAAGATTTCATTGGGTGTAATTGTCCTTCAGCCTGTAGAGAATGTCCTTTATATTTTCTTAGACTGCAGTTCTTCTAAGTATGAAGTTTTATGTACAAATAAAACTAGGAATTATCAGGCAAATGCAAATTAAAACAATGAGATGCCACTAGACACCTATTAGAATGATCAAACTCTGTAAAAGGGATACAACAGAATCTCACATATCGCTGCTAGGAATTATGGTTCGGCCACTTTGAAGGTTTTTGTTGTTTTTTTTTTTTTACAAAACTAAATATGTTCTGACCATACAACCCAGCAATTTATTCCTTGCTGTTTAGCCAAAGGAGTAAGAAATGTATGTCCACACAAAAGCCCGTACATGGAAGTATGTTGCAACCTTGTTCCTAATTGCCAGAACTTGGGAGCAACCAAGATGTCCTTCAGTAGGTGAGTAGATAAACTGCGGGGTGAACTATTATTCTGTGCTAAAAAAAAGTGAGCTACAAAGCCTGAGGGGACATGGAGGAACCTTAAAAGCATTAATTGAAAGACGCCAATCTAAAAAAGCTGCCCACTATATGATTCTAGCTCTATGAAGTTCTGGAAGGGACAGAACTATGGAGATAGTAAAAGGATCAGGGATTGCCAGAGATGGGCTAAGGAGAGGTGAATAGAGATTGTTCAGAAGGTTTTAAGGCAGTGAAAATACTCTGTATGATTCTAAAATGGTGGCGATATGTCCTTCTGAAGAAGTGAAGTGAATGTCTCTCAAGTCGTGTCCAACTCTTCAAAAACCCATGGACTGTATGTAGCCCGCCAGGCTCCTCTGTCCTTGAGATTCTTCAGGCAAGAATACTGGAGTGCCTTGTCATTTCCTCCTCCAGGGGATCTTCTGACCCAGGAATGGAAACCTGAGCCTCTGCATTGCAGGCAGATTTTTTACTGTCTAAGCTACCAGGGAAGCCCATGGATCAAATGCACAGCACTGAGAGAGAACCTTAATGTAAACGATGACCTTAATTGTTAGGGCATGAATGTTTTTTGTGACATTTCATATCCACACCAGAGTACAATTTATAAACATGTTAAAACACCATGAAATATTTTATAGCTAACCCACAGATAGGCCACTTCTGTTGCTTTTTATGCGTCTTATAAAGATTGAAGATTTCATTGGGTGTAATTGTCCTTCAGCCTGTAGAGAATGTCCTTTATATTTTCTTAGACTGCAGTTCTTCTAATTATGAAGTTTTCAGTTTGTTTCTCTCAAAATGTTTTTGTTTTGCTTCATTATTTGTGAATAGATATATCTGCACCCAGCTTGGCAGGCCTTTCTTTTTCTGGCAGCTCTTTAAAGAGGTTTCTCATTGCCGTCTTGTTTTATTTCCAAAGAGGAGTCAGTGAGGAGTCAGACATTATTTCTGTCTTGTTCTCGTCATGGGTCCTATTTCTGGGACTGTTTTTAAAATTATTTTTCCTGTTTCTTTGGTTATCTGCAGTTTGATTGTGATATGTCTTGGTAGGTTTTTCTTGTTTCGAACTTGATTTGGGGGGTTGTTTTTTACTCATGAGTTTGAAAATAAATTGCCTTTATTTCTCCAAATATATGTCTACCTTCTAGCTTTCATCTGATACTCCAACTATGTGGGGGTTTGGCTTTTTAATGTTTTTGCACAAGTCACTGAGATTTTTATTGAGTTTTTCCCATCAGTGTTTCCATACAGTTGATATTGATTGCCCTGTCTCTACACGCAGAGGTTATTGGAGTTCTTTGTTTTGGTAACTCTCTCATTTCTGGTACTTCACCCCATCAAGTCAGGCCACCTGAGAGTCCCTTCACTCCAGTTTAAGTCCTGTTCAATTGAGCAAGACTGTCATGCTTTGCCGTGTTTCTGAAACCCCGTTGTGCTGTGGTTTGGGCAGTGGTGCTAGGGCTCAATGATAGGGCTCAGTTTTTTTATCCCCTGTTTTTCAAGAATCACAGTGTTCTGCTTCCTTTTTCCAGTGTCTGAAAACTGTAATTGTTATATACGTTTGTACAGTTTCCTTTTCTTTCTTTGTTTTTTTTTTTTTTTTAACATTTTGCTTATTGTGGAAAGGCAAAGTGCTCTTTATTCTTTCAGGAACAGAAGAATGAGACTATTTCATTTGTGGAGAATGACAGTTCTCATTCATTACAGCCACATTTCATATGACGTAAAATGACCATAAAATGAATCCAACCTATAAGAATAGGTTTTATATATAAAGCTAGGTGTATCATATCTAGAATAATTTCATATTTCATATTTCATCAATTAAGCAATTGGGTGATTTTCTGCAGTTGTTTTCCTCTTGTACTGTTTTAGAATTTTAATCATATACACTAGTGTTTGTACTTTATTTTTATAGGTATTTGCAAAAGCAAATACATAAGATCGAGATAGAAATTAAAATTAGTTTTAAAAATTTAAATAAATATAAATTTAAAAATACAATTGGATAAATGTAATTGCACTAAGATTTTCAGAAAAAGAAAATGGAAAATGACATCTTCTTGGACTCACTGTCAAGTACTTTGATGACTGCTTTCCAGAAATTATCTTCAACAACTCACATTATATCACATAAAACATTCTAATATTTTAAGGAACTCAGACCTTTTGTGGTACATCTGCAACCTCTTTTATTTTTGAGAACAAGATCCTGTGTTTGTGGCTAGGATGTGAAGACTGTACGATTTTCAAGATAGTTTGTAAAGATGAATAAAATTTAATTAACAATTAATTACTTTGAAATATTTATGTCTAAGCTTTTGAATTTATAAAATGTCTTTAGGGGGTTAGTAGAAATTTTCCTAATCATCTACCATCCTATCTGAGTTGAATATCTTTTGAGGAAACCTATGGAGTACCTTGTACATGTTTCAAAACTAACCCTTGATTTACAGCATGACATAGGTTTCCTGTGGCAATTTTTTGGCCCGGGCCCTACTCCAGTTTAAGTCCTGTTCAATCGAGCGTGGCTGTCCTGCTTTGCCGTGTCTCTGAAACCCCGTTGTGCTGTGGTTTGGGCAGTGGTGCTAGGGCTCAATGATAGGGCTCAGTTTTTTTATCCCCTGTTTTTCAAGAATCACAGTGTTCTGCTTCCTTTTTCCAGTGTCTGAAAACTGTAATTGTTATATACGTTTGTACAGTTTCCTTTTCTTTCTTTGTTTTTTTTTTTTTTTTAACATTTTGCTTATTGTGGAAAGGCAAAGTGCTCTTTATTCTTTCAGGAACAGAAGAATGAGACTATTTCATTTGTGGAGAATGACAGTTCTCATTCATTACAGCCACATTTCATATGACGTAAAATGACCATAAAATGAATCCAACCTATAAGAATAGGTTTTATATATAAAGCTAGGTGTATCATATCTAGAATAATTTCATATTTCATATTTCATCAATTAAGCAATTGGGTGATTTTCTGCAGTTGTTTTCCTCTTGTACTGTTTTAGAATTTTAATCATATACACTAGTGTTTGTACTTTATTTTTATAGGTATTTGCAAAAGCAAATACATAAGATCGAGATAGAAATTAAAATTAGTTTTAAAAATTTAAATAAATATAAATTTAAAAATACAATTGGATAAATGTAATTGCACTAAGATTTTCAGAAAAAGAAAATGGAAAATGACATCTTCTTGGACTCACTGTCAAGTACTTTGATGACTGCTTTCCAGAAATTATCTTCAACAACTCACATTATATCACATAAAACATTCTAATATTTTAAGGAACTCAGACCTTTTGTGGTACATCTGCAACCTCTTTTATTTTTGAGAACAAGATCCTGTGTTTGTGGCTAGGATGTGAAGACTGTACGATTTTCAAGATAGTTTGTAAAGATGAATAAAATTTAATTAACAATTAATTACTTTGAAATATTTATGTCTAAGCTTTTGAATTTATAAAATGTCTTTAGGGGGTTAGTAGAAATTTTCCTAATCATCTACCATCCTATCTGAGTTGAATATCTTTTTGAGGGGAAACCTATGGAGTACCTTGTACATGTTTCAAAACTAACCCTTGATTTACAGCATGACAGTAATCTGTTAACTTCTTTGTTTTCATCATTTGATTTTATATCTCATGAGATGGTGAGTGGTATATTTTTTACAGAGTCTCTATACAGACAGTACAGAGTTAATATTTTGTAGTTGGTTACATCAGCAAAGGAAACCAATCGTAATTTGCATACAAAGATTATTTTGGTAGGAATATGAACTTTACTTAAATGATTGGATGCTGACACTATATTCTGTGTCTTCTCTTACAGGCTCTTAAATCTGATCTACAATGGAAAAAATTCTTTTTTATTTGTTTTTCATTGGCATAGCAGTGAAAGCTCAGATCTGTCCGAAGCGTTGTGTCTGTCAGATTTTGTCTCCCAATCTCGCAACCCTTTGTGCCAAGAAAGGGCTTTTATTTGTGCCACCAAACATTGACAGAAGAACCGTGGAACTGCGTTTGGCAGACAATTTTGTTACAAATATTAAAAGGAAAGATTTTGCCAATATGACCAGCTTGGTGGACCTGACTCTATCCAGGAACACAATAAGTTTTATTACACCTCATGCTTTTGCTGACTTAAGGAACTTGAGGGCATTGCATTTGAATAGCAACCGATTGACTAAAATCACAAATGATATGTTCAGTGGGCTCTCCAATCTCCATCATTTGATACTGAACAACAATCAGCTGACTTTAATTTCTTCTACAGCGTTTGATGACGTCTTTGCCCTCGAGGAGCTGGATCTGTCCTACAATAATTTAGAAACGATTCCATGGGATGCTGTTGAGAAGATGGTGAGCTTGCACACCCTCAGTCTGGACCACAATATGATTGATAATATTCCTAAGGGGACCTTCTCCCACTTGCACAAGATGACTCGGCTAGATGTAACATCCAACAAATTGCAGAAGCTACCACCTGACCCTCTCTTTCAGCGAGCTCAGGTGCTAGCCACCTCAGGAATCATAAGCCCATCTACGTTTGCGTTAAGTTTCGGTTTTGGAAACTTTTGAAATATTTATGTCTAAGCTTTTGAATTTATAAAATGTCTTTAGGGGTTAGTAGAAATTTTCCTAATCATCTACCATCCTATCTGAGTTGAATATCTTTTGAGGAAACCTATGGAGTACCTTGTACATGTTTCAAAACTAACCCTTGATTTACAGCATGACAGTAATCTGTTAACTTCTTTGTTTTCATCATTTGATTTTATATCTCATGAGATGGTGAGTGGTATATTTTTTACAGAGTCTCTATACAGACAGTACAGAGTTAATATTTTGTAGTTGGTTACATCAGCAAAGGAAACCAATCGTAATTTGCATACAAAGATTATTTTGGTAGGAATATGAACTTTACTTAAATGATTGGATGCTGACACTATATTCTGTGTCTTCTCTTACAGGCTCTTAAATCTGATCTACAATGGAAAAATTCTTTTTTATTTGTTTTTCATTGGCATAGCAGTGAAAGCTCAGATCTGTCCGAAGCGTTGTGTCTGTCAGATTTTGTCTCCCAATCTCGCAACCCTTTGTGCCAAGAAAGGGCTTTTATTTGTGCCACCAAACATTGACAGAAGAACCGTGGAACTGCGTTTGGCAGACAATTTTGTTACAAATATTAAAAGGAAAGATTTTGCCAATATGACCAGCTTGGTGGACCTGACTCTATCCAGGAACACAATAAGTTTTATTACACCTCATGCTTTTGCTGACTTAAGGAACTTGAGGGCATTGCATTTGAATAGCAACCGATTGACTAAAATCACAAATGATATGTTCAGTGGGCTCTCCAATCTCCATCATTTGATACTGAACAACAATCAGCTGACTTTAATTTCTTCTACAGCGTTTGATGACGTCTTTGCCCTCGAGGAGCTGGATCTGTCCTACAATAATTTAGAAACGATTCCATGGGATGCTGTTGAGAAGATGGTGAGCTTGCACACCCTCAGTCTGGACCACAATATGATTGATAATATTCCTAAGGGGACCTTCTCCCACTTGCACAAGATGACTCGGCTAGATGTAACATCCAACAAATTGCAGAAGCTACCACCTGACCCTCTCTTTCAGCGAGCTCAGGTGCTAGCCACCTCAGGAATCATAAGCCCATCTACGTTTGCGTTAAGTTTCGGTGGAAACCCTTTGCATTGCAATTGTGAACTGTTGTGGTTGAGACGTCTGTCCAGAGAAGATGACCTGGAGACCTGCGCTTCTCCAACACTTTTAACAGGCCGCTATTTTTGGTCAATTCCTGAGGAAGAGTTTTTATGTGAGCCTCCTCTCATTACTCGGCATACACATGAGATGAGAGTCCTGGAGGGTCAAAGGGCCACCCTGAGGTGCAAAGCCAGGGGAGACCCCGAACCTGCCATTCACTGGATTTCTCCTGAAGGGAAGCTGATTTCAAATGCAACGAGATCTCTGGTGTATGATAATGGAACACTTGATATTCTTATCACAACCGTGAAGGACACAGGTGCTTTTACCTGCATTGCTTCCAATCCTGCTGGGGAGGCCACACAAACAGTGGATCTTCATATCATTAAGCTCCCTCACCTACTGAACAGTACGAATCACATCCACGAGCCTGATCCCGGTTCTTCGGACATCTCAACATCTACTAAGTCAGGGTCTAACGCAAGCAGTAGTAATGGTGATACGAAAATGAGTCAAGATAAAATTGTGGTGGCGGAAGCAACGTCCTCTACTGCACTCCTTAAATTTAATTTTCAAAGAAATATCCGAATACGTATGTTTCAAATCCAGTACAACGGGACTTATGATGACACCCTTGTTTACCAAAGGGAATACGTATGTTTCAAATCCAGTACAACGGGACTTATGATATGTTCAGTGGGCTCTCCAATCTCCATCATTTGATACTGAACAACAATCAGCTGACTTTAATTTCTTCTACAGCGTTTGATGACGTCTTTGCCCTCGAGGAGCTGGATCTGTCCTACAATAATTTAGAAACGATTCCATGGGATGCTGTTGAGAAGATGGTGAGCTTGCACACCCTCAGTCTGGACCACAATATGATTGATAATATTCCTAAGGGGACCTTCTCCCACTTGCACAAGATGACTCGGCTAGATGTAACATCCAACAAATTGCAGAAGCTACCACCTGACCCTCTCTTTCAGCGAGCTCAGGTGCTAGCCACCTCAGGAATCATAAGCCCATCTACGTTTGCGTTAAGTTTCGGTGGAAACCCTTTGCATTGCAATTGTGAACTGTTGTGGTTGAGACGTCTGTCCAGAGAAGATGACCTGGAGACCTGCGCTTCTCCAACACTTTTAACAGGCCGCTATTTTTGGTCAATTCCTGAGGAAGAGTTTTTATGTGAGCCTCCTCTCATTACTCGGCATACACATGAGATGAGAGTCCTGGAGGGTCAAAGGGCCACCCTGAGGTGCAAAGCCAGGGGAGACCCCGAACCTGCCATTCACTGGATTTCTCCTGAAGGGAAGCTGATTTCAAATGCAACGAGATCTCTGGTGTATGATAATGGAACACTTGATATTCTTATCACAACCGTGAAGGACACAGGTGCTTTTACCTGCATTGCTTCCAATCCTGCTGGGGAGGCCACACAAACAGTGGATCTTCATATCATTAAGCTCCCTCACCTACTGAACAGTACGAATCACATCCACGAGCCTGATCCCGGTTCTTCGGACATCTCAACATCTACTAAGTCAGGGTCTAACGCAAGCAGTAGTAATGGTGATACGAAAATGAGTCAAGATAAAATTGTGGTGGCGGAAGCAACGTCCTCTACTGCACTCCTTAAATTTAATTTTCAAAGAAATATCCCGGGAATACGTATGTTTCAAATCCAGTACAACGGGACTTATGATGACACCCTTGTTTACAGGTAAGAAACGTGAAACAAAAGTTTGTGCCTACCCTGCATCATAGTGTAGGGCTTGATAAAATACGACCGGTTTCTTTAATCGGCAGTGCCACGCTATGGTGTAATTGAGCTACTCCATATTTTTAAGCATATAATATAAGGCTTGTGGAAATATTTGGATTGGTGTTATTTTCAGAGAGTTCAAATTTGTATTTAATATTATGCTTACTTACTTTCTTCCCCCTCGTCTAAGAGATGTGACTATCAGAGAACAAGACTGATCTATTTAAACATTTTAAAAACATACCAGAACTTACACATCCACAAGAGTGTTCTTTCCTTCAAGGAAGTCCCTTTGGGAAGCCATATGATTATCCCAATAATGCTGCCATTGCTCAAAGCACTTTTGGAATTATCTTTAGAACCTTCGTCATACTATTTTGAATATCCTCAGTGGTGGCAAATCTTCGTCTTTTGAGGGTGCATTTGAATTTTGGAAACAAGCAAAAGCCATTTGGAGCCAAGTCTTGTGAATAAGGTGGGTGATCAAGATGGGTATTGCCATTTGTGGTCAGAAAAAGGATGTAACTATAAAATAATAAGACTGATTTTTTGAGTGATTGAGTTATGTGTGTGTGTGTGTGTATGTGTGTGTTGTCTCATGTACACTGGTTGTTAAGACAGCTCCAAAGAGAAAATTGGTTAGTATTTTAAGCAGTGAATTAGTGGAATTAAGTAGGCAGTCTCCAGGTAAGGACTCTGGTGGAGAATTTGCATCTAACTTAATTTCTGGTATGTTTTTCTGAAGTTCAGCCTCATTGATTTATAGTCACATCTTGTCCAATTTTCAGCTGGAAATATATGTTTTTACCTTTCCATACTCCTAGGAAATGATACAAAATTATGGCTATAAAACACACATACACACACACACACACGTCTTTAAGCTATCCTGAAATAAGATCAAATCAGTTCTTATACACCCAGATGAATTCTTTAAGATAATTTGATTTTCACTCATGAATGGAAATGAGAGAAAATTTTTAAAAATAAGCATGGATTGTTAGGAAAAATCAAAACTGATCTAGACAGCCATGTGACCAATCCTGGGCAAGGTTCTACCTTGATGAGATTTAATTTTCTCATCTTCAAAAGGAAGAGATTAGAGTAAATGTTTGCTAATATCTCTCTCATCACTAAAGGATATAGATTGTGAAGCATGTGTATTAGCTTAAAGTAGTTTGCGGTTGTCATACTCAGCTTTTCACTTAGGATGTGGGTCATTTAGCTCATTGCCAAATATGAGCATCCACCTCTACCCCTTACTTTTCTATAGCTACTAAATATTCTATGCATGTTAAGCATTAAATCTGTGAAATAAGTCAGTTTCTGTTTTCCAGGTTCTAAGATTTTAATTCTGCCATGACAAGTAAATTCTCTATGACCCTGAGAAAACTGCTTGAATTCCTGACCCTAATGTTTGTCCCGTAAAAAATAATGATAATGCCTACCTCATACAGTCATTGTAAAAATGAAATTATAAAGCATATAAAGTGCTTAGTAATACCTAGCATTTCTCATATGCTCACTAAATGGTAGTGATTTCAGCCAAAGATACATGTTCTTATCTAAAAATGTCTTGGTACACTTAGAACACATTGTTTAAACTGTTTAGATTAGCATCGCCAAGTCTTGAAATTTCTAAAACTCCTTCAGAGAAAAAAACAGTTTCAAGCCTTTTTTCCAAATTAAATCTTAGTCATATATGGTTGCTATGAAGGAGAAAAAGGTAGTGGAGAATAAGATCCACAGAAAACTTTTGTGATACAGTGGGTTCAGAGATGTCTTAAACCTATATCACACTTTGCAAATCATGTTCTGAAAGCAGTTTCACAAGCCCACCATGGGGAGGATAAGGGGTTTATGCTCTGGTCAACAGCTCTGTCTTGTTCATGATTCTAGGATAATATTCCTCATACATTTTCATCAACCTCATTTATAGATAAATACTGGGAACCAAGTGTTGAAGACTTAAGAGAGGGCTGAGATCTGTAAATAAAGTACTTTAAGCTTACTAATTATCTCAGTTATTAAAGATAGATTTACTGAGTGCCATTCCATAGGAGCGTATAACTGATTTGGAAAATAAATACATACTCTGAATTGCACTTCCAATCTGGTTGCTAATGTGATTGTCAGTGTTTTCCCTTCCTTCAAATTGGCTTTTAGTCACAGAGGTGTTGTAAGTGCTAAATGGATTTGTTTAGTAGTCAGATAATGTCACAGTCACACCTTTCAAAAGCAATTTGTCATAAATGATTTTTTAGCCCTAGCTTTTATGAGGAGTTCTGCTTTGCCAAGCAGTGTAATTAGTAAGCTTGTCAAGGCATCGTGCAGGCGCCATTAATATAATGCAGAATCCAACAATGGCTTTTAGCCGTGTTCAATGGGTGCATTTAAGACGCGATCATTTTCTCCTATTTCATATCTGTTATAAATGTGCTTATCTTAATGAGTCCTGAAATGAAACAGAACCAAGTCGTCATGACTCTGCGTGAGTGTCTGTTTTGTGTTTCGATTAACACAAATTCCATTGTCCCTCAGAATGATACCTCCAACGAGCAAAACCTTTCTTGTCAATAACCTGGCGGCGGAACGATGTATGACCTGTGCGTTTTGGCAATCTACGACGACGGCATCACTTCCTCACTGCCACCAGAGTCGTGGGTTGCATCCAGTTCACAACTAAAAATGTCTTGGTACACTTAGAACACATTGTTTAAACTGTTTAGATTAGCATCGCCAAGTCTTGAAATTCCTAAAACTCCTTCAGAGAAAAAAACAGTATCAAGCCTTTTTTCCAAATTAAATCTTAGTCATATATGGTTGCTATGAAGGAGAAAAAGGTAGTGGAGAATAAGATCCACAGAAAACTTTTGTGATACAGTGGGTTCAGAGATGTCTTAAACCTATATCACACTTTGCAAATCATGTTCTGAAAGCAGTTTCACAAGCCCACCATGGGGAGGATAAGGGGTTTATGCTCTGGTCAACAGCTCTGTCTTGTTCATGATTCTAGGATAATATTCCTCATACATTTTCATCAACCTCATTTATAGATAAATACTGGGAACCAAGTGTTGAAGACTTAAGAGAGGGCTGAGATCTGTAAATAAAGTACTTTAAGCTTACTAATTATCTCAGTTATTAAAGATAGATTTACTGAGTGCCATTCCATAGGAGCGTATAACTGATTTGGAAAATAAATACATACTCTGAATTGCACTTCCAATCTGGTTGCTAATGTGATTGTCAGTGTTTTCCCTTCCTTCAAATTGGCTTTTAGTCACAGAGGTGTTGTAAGTGCTAAATGGATTTGTTTAGTAGTCAGATAATGTCACAGTCACACCTTTCAAAAGCAATTTGTCATAAATGATTTTTTAGCCCTAGCTTTTATGAGGAGTTCTGCTTTGCCAAGCAGTGTAATTAGTAAGCTTGTCAAGGCATCGTGCAGGCGCCATTAATATAATGCAGAATCCAACAATGGCTTTTAGCCGTGTTCAATGGGTGCATTTAAGACGCGATCATTTTCTCCTATTTCATATCTGTTATAAATGTGCTTATCTTAATGAGTCCTGAAATGAAACAGAACCAAGTCGTCATGACTCTGCGTGAGTGTCTGTTTTGTGTTTCGTATTAACACAAATTCCATTGTCCCTCAGAATGATACCTCCAACGAGCAAAACCTTTCTTGTCAATAACCTGGCGGCGGGAACGATGTATGACCTGTGCGTTTTGGCAATCTACGACGACGGCATCACTTCCCTCACTGCCACCAGAGTCGTGGGTTGCATCCAGTTCACAACGGAGCAGGATTACGTGCGGTGCCACTTCATGCAGTCTCAGTTTCTGGGAGGCACCATGATCATCATTATCGGTGGGATCATTGTCGCCTCGGTGTTGGTTTTCATCATCATCCTCATGATCCGGTATAAGGTGTGCAATAATCACGGGCAGCACAAGGTCACTAAGGTCAGCAACGTCTACTCGCAAACGAATGGGGCTCAGATACAAGGCTGCAGCGTGGCGCTGCCCCCGTCCGTGTCCAAACCAGCCGTGGGACACGAAGACAGCGCCCCGTGCTGTACAGTGGCTCACGACAGTGCGGGACAGCCGCCCGAAACGTGTTCCAGTCAGGACCCCTCTACCACTACCTCTGCTTTGCCTCCTGCCTGGACTTCAAGCACTTCTGTATCCCAAAAGCAGAAAAGAAAGACTGGCGCGAAGCCCAGTGCCGAGCCCCAGAGCGAAGCCGTCCCGCACGCGGAGTCCCCAAACGCGAACAGGAACAACTCAGCTGCCTTGCAGTTAGCTAGTCGACCTCCCGATTCTGGCACGGAGGGGCCCCCATCTAAAAGAGCACATTCAAAGCCAAGTAAGTTTCTCACTTTGCCGGCCGAGAGAGCCCGAGCAAGGCACAGGTACTCCCTGAATGGAGAAGTAAAGGAATACGGTTGTTGTATTAACTCACCGAACACCTGTGGACGGTTTTCTAAAAGAAGCATGTCTATGAATGCGATGTTCATTCCGTCCAGCAGTTCTGATGGGCACAGTGGAAAAGCAACTCATTCAAATTCTGAGTGGATGTTGGAAAGCACTGTGTAACCTATTCTTTCTTTTTAATGAAAAATTATTTCGAGAACTCACATAGGAAATTGGAATTTGAAATCCCAGTCTTGTCTCTCTGATTTATGGCTAATAGGGCCATGGCATATAAACCATCTAAGGTATACTTAACTTCATATATATGTATATGTATGTGTATACATATACACACATAGATATGTATATGAAGATCATATATTTAAAAATGGGTAGGGAAAAAGCATGTCAGCAGTGCCTTCCCAGGATCGGCTTCCAGGTTCTGCAGTAGCAGAACATAAAATGAAAGTTGTCATATGAAAAAAAAAACCTTGCAGAAATAATGATATTTCCTCTAGTCTTACAAAGTTCCACCTATGGGTGATTGGTATTTTTCAATGAGTAGACTGTATAGTTTCTTTCAGTGACAGTGGTATTTGCTTTTAGGCAAATATTTTTGAGAACCACTTTGTGTTGCTATGTTATTTAGAATAAAATACTCAATTAAGTGAACCTGGACAGTGTTAAAATAAGTACGCTTCTAAACAACATCCTTAGTTCAGGTGCCTTAATGGTTCTACAGTGTTTCTCATGCATGACACAGCTTTTTCAGAAGGAAGCAGAAGAAAATGCAATTGATATTTTCATTTATGAACAAAAAAATCCACTTCAATGTTAAGAATCTGGCCAGTTTTAAGTCATATGCATCTGCTTGGGCATATGAAGATGTTTTCAGTCATCAATACACATTTGCTGAATGAATGAACTTTATATTTTCTTAATGCAAGTTAAATAGACAAAAATACAAAACTGCCTTTATCAAAGGGATATTTATTTTTATCACCGAGTAAAAAAATGGATATTCATTAGGCACGGTAGGCTCACCGAACACTTTGCCGGCCGAGAGAGCCGAGCAAGGCACAGGTACTCTGAATGGAGAAGTAAAGGAATACGGTTGTTGTATTAACTCACCGAACACCTGTGGACGGTTTTCTAAAGAAGCATGTCTATGAATGCGATGTTCATTCCGTCCAGCAGTTCTGATGGGCACAGTGGAAAAGCAACTCATTCAAATTCTGAGTGGATGTTGGAAAGCACTGTGTAACCTATTCTTTCTTTTTAATGAAAAATTATTTCGAGAACTCACATAGGAAATTGGAATTTGAAATCCCAGTCTTGTCTCTCTGATTTATGGCTAATAGGGCCATGGCATATAAACCATCTAAGGTATACTTAACTTCATATATATGTATATGTATGTGTATACATATACACACATAGATATGTATATGAAGATCATATATTTAAAAATGGGTAGGGAAAAAGCATGTCAGCAGTGCCTTCCCAGGATCGGCTTCCAGGTTCTGCAGTAGCAGAACATAAAATGAAAGTTGTCATATGAAAAAAAAAACCTTGCAGAAATAATGATATTTCCTCTAGTCTTACAAAGTTCCACCTATGGGTGATTGGTATTTTTCAATGAGTAGACTGTATAGTTTCTTTCAGTGACAGTGGTATTTGCTTTTAGGCAAATATTTTTGAGAACCACTTTGTGTTGCTATGTTATTTAGAATAAAATACTCAATTAAGTGAACCTGGACAGTGTTAAAATAAGTACGCTTCTAAACAACATCCTTAGTTCAGGTGCCTTAATGGTTCTACAGTGTTTCTCATGCATGACACAGCTTTTTCAGAAGGAAGCAGAAGAAAATGCAATTGATATTTTCATTTATGAACAAAAAAATCCACTTCAATGTTAAGAATCTGGCCAGTTTTAAGTCATATGCATCTGCTTGGGCATATGAAGATGTTTTCAGTCATCAATACACATTTGCTGAATGAATGAACTTTATATTTTTCTTAATGCAAGTTAAATAGACAAAAATACAAAACTGCCTTTATCAAAGGGATATTTATTTTTATCACCGAGTAAAATAAAAATCTTCTAATGGAGTTCTTATGACATTTATAAGCAATATAAAGTCATTGCTCATTAACCAGATAGTAGTTTTGTTTTTCCCTTCTGCTCTGTAATTCTGAATTTGAAAGTTTATCTCTTAGAGTAAATTAATTATCATTTGAATCAAAACTTAATTAGACATTATATAGCTTAGTGGGAGTCATTCTAAAAAGCATTTTTAATTTAGTCAGCCAATAATATTATTCCTTGCTAATATGACATTCTTGGACAGTCACTGAAATCAGGTCTATATAAAAATGCTCTGTCTACTCATTGAAAATGTTTACAACATTATGTGGTAACTTGATGATTTTTATTAAAGGTCAGCAAATGGGACTTTGGGTTTTTTTTTTAACTGTTGCTTTTTTGTTATTTGTTTTTTGTTCTTGAGAATAAGAATCATGTGGGGAACTTGCACCAAAAAATCTTAGCCATAGCATGATATGTACTTTATAAAGTAGTCCCTGGAAATCAGTTGCCTACAGAGTGTAAGTTAATTAACTCTTTCAGATTACTTGAAATATCATTTAAAATACATGTGAGGCATGTCCATCATTAGTGTAATTTCCTCTTGCTATAAAATTTTCAGTTAATTTTGACTTAATCAAGGCACATCTTATCCATGATTTATCAATGATGACATTCAAAAATGGATTACCTTAAAGCAGGTAAAGATTACATTCTGATCTAGTCTTGAAAAAATTTGTCTAACAGGCTTTCACTACCTTAAGTGTTTCCTGAATGCCCTGCTTCTCCTTCTGAAGTCTCTCTTTCTCATTAAGTACGCTTCTAAACAACATCCTTAGTTCAGGTGCCTTAATGGTTCTACAGTGTTTCTCATGCATGACACAGCTTTTTCAGAAGGAAGCAGAAGAAAATGCAATTGATATTTTCATTTATGAACAAAAATCCACTTCAATGTTAAGAATCTGGCCAGTTTTAAGTCATATGCATCTGCTTGGGCATATGAAGATGTTTTCAGTCATCAATACACATTTGCTGAATGAATGAACTTTATATTTTTCTTAATGCAAGTTAAATAGACAAAAATACAAAACTGCCTTTATCAAAGGGATATTTATTTTTATCACCGAGTAAAATAAAAATCTTCTAATGGAGTTCTTATGACATTTATAAGCAATATAAAGTCATTGCTCATTAACCAGATAGTAGTTTTGTTTTTCCCTTCTGCTCTGTAATTCTGAATTTGAAAGTTTATCTCTTAGAGTAAATTAATTATCATTTGAATCAAAACTTAATTAGACATTATATAGCTTAGTGGGAGTCATTCTAAAAAGCATTTTTAATTTAGTCAGCCAATAATATTATTCCTTGCTAATATGACATTCTTGGACAGTCACTGAAATCAGGTCTATATAAAAATGCTCTGTCTACTCATTGAAAATGTTTACAACATTATGTGGTAACTTGATGATTTTTATTAAAGGTCAGCAAATGGGACTTTGGGTTTTTTTTTTAACTGTTGCTTTTTTGTTATTTGTTTTTTGTTCTTGAGAATAAGAATCATGTGGGGAACTTGCACCAAAAAATCTTAGCCATAGCATGATATGTACTTTATAAAGTAGTCCCTGGAAATCAGTTGCCTACAGAGTGTAAGTTAATTAACTCTTTCAGATTACTTGAAATATCATTTAAAATACATGTGAGGCATGTCCATCATTAGTGTAATTTCCTCTTGCTATAAAATTTTCAGTTAATTTTGACTTAATCAAGGCACATCTTATCCATGATTTATCAATGATGACATTCAAAAATGGATTACCTTAAAGCAGGTAAAGATTACATTCTGATCTAGTCTTGAAAAAATTTGTCTAACAGGCTTTCACTACCTTAAGTGTTTCCTGAATGCCCTGCTTCTCCTTCTGAAGTCTCTCTTTCTCATTGTTAAAATAGAGTCAGCCTTCTTGGGTCAGGTATATTGTTCTTGTGAGGAATAAATTAGATCACTTGTGTGGTATTACTTTGTAAAACCAAAGCATTACTCAAAGTGAGCTGTATTTTCAGCACTAATCTGTAATAGTACACTAATCTCAACTGAATATTTTTAATTCTCATCACTTCCTCAAGTCTTCCTGAAATGCTGACTGACAAAAGCATATTATTTTTCCCCTTCCCATTTTCTTTCCTGAAAGGTATTAAAATATCCTGAATATGTAACGTTTTTCAAGACTTAAAGAAATGCATCCACAAACAAGGGATCTCTGGCACAATGAAGGCTGTGGTCAGGGAGTGCTGCTATCACGAACAGGCAGCAGCTTAGGGTACCTGCTCCAAGCTATGGAGTAATTTATTTTCTATTTTAATTTATTTTCTATTTTCCACTTGTTTGCATTTTTTAAAATCAATGTCCTGCTTATGTTTCTAATGAAACTTTAATTCAATATCTTTTATTTCTCATATACATTTAGGACTGTATAATACCTAATCATGTGAAATTTATTCTGTTTGACTAAAGCCATTGAAACCATTTAAATTGTTATTGCTTTTACAAAACTATTTTTAGGGTAAATTAACCAAATGCTTGAACGCTTATTCTATAAATGATAACAAGGCCTATGTTCCTGTCTTTTAAAAGGTTTATATTTGAACAAACAATGTGAACAAACATTGGCCTAGCAAGAGGGTCAAATGTGTTCCTTGGTTTTGTGGATACGTACATGAAAAATGTGTTGACCAGGGCCATTTCAGTGTGAAGTGGCTGATAGATAAATCCATGGGAAGGTTGGGGTGATTAAAAATATATGGTATAATAGCCTAAAGACAGTGGTTACTCAAATGAATGAATGAGAAATGGAGATGAAGAGGAATATGGAGCCGGAGAACTGATATTAGAACAGTTAAAATAAAGAGTTACATTCTGATCTAGTCTTGAAAAAATTTGTCTAACAGGCTTTCACTACCTTAAGTGTTTCCTGAATGCCCTGCTTCTCCTTCTGAAGTCTCTCTTTCTCATTGTTAAAATAGAGTCAGCCTTCTTGGGTCAGGTATATTGTTCTTGTGAGGAATAAATTAGATCACTTGTGTGGTATTACTTTGTAAAACCAAAGCATTACTCAAAGTGAGCTGTATTTTCAGCACTAATCTGTAATAGTACACTAATCTCAACTGAATATTTTTAATTCTCATCACTTCCTCAAGTCTTCCTGAAATGCTGACTGACAAAAGCATATTATTTTTCCCCTTCCCATTTTCTTTCCTGAAAGGTATTAAAATATCCTGAATATGTAACGTTTTTCAAGACTTAAAGAAATGCATCCACAAACAAGGGATCTCTGGCACAATGAAGGCTGTGGTCAGGGAGTGCTGCTATCACGAACAGGCAGCAGCTTAGGGTACCTGCTCCAAGCTATGGAGTAATTTATTTTCTATTTTAATTTATTTTCTATTTTCCACTTGTTTGCATTTTTTAAAATCAATGTCCTGCTTATGTTTCTAATGAAACTTTAATTCAATATCTTTTATTTCTCATATACATTTAGGACTGTATAATACCTAATCATGTGAAATTTATTCTGTTTGACTAAAGCCATTGAAACCATTTAAATTGTTATTGCTTTTACAAAACTATTTTTAGGGTAAATTAACCAAATGCTTGAACGCTTATTCTATAAATGATAACAAGGCCTATGTTCCTGTCTTTTAAAAGGTTTATATTTGAACAAACAATGTGAACAAACATTGGCCTAGCAAGAGGGTCAAATGTGTTCCTTGGTTTTGTGGATACGTACATGAAAAATGTGTTGACCAGGGCCATTTCAGTGTGAAGTGGCTGATAGATAAATCCATGGGAAGGTTGGGGGTGATTAAAAATATATGGTATAATAGCCTAAAGACAGTGGTTACTCAGATGAATGAATGAGCAAATGGATAGATGAATGAGGAAGTGAGTGGAGCCGGGGAAGAAGACTGAATATTAAGAACTTTGATTAGTTAGCACAATAATTTGCAATCCAGATAATATATTACTATAAGCAAGAAATTCTGTCCCTCTTGTTGTTTTTCTTATGTCATTTCTTACATTCCTTACTTAACCAGCTTCATATATGTTGTCCATAGCATATGGTCTTATGATTTGTTGTCACTGCCTATGGATAGGTTGTATATGTCATTTTTGCTTCTCTGTTCTTAATTATTTTCCTTTGAATTTTAGCCACTTTATGCCATGGTTGCAGCTTGTTCATGAACAAACTGATGAATAATACATTTACAGATCTTTGCTCCAACTATTTTTAAGATTTTATGTATTTCTGTGTGGCTTTTTGTTTTAGATAATTTCCTCCCAATTGGAAAATGGTAAACCCCCATTAAAATAGGCCTTTTTTTGAAAAAGTGTATGTAATACATGAAAACCATAAAGGAATAATGAAACATCCAAAGCAACCTCAAAATCCTAAGAAGAAACGAAGTTTGGTGTGATGAAAGTTATTTTCATTTAGCTTACAAATAGATGAACACAGAAGTGCATTAAATACAATAATTTAAATTAAATAATTTAAATGTATTTCACCAGTACACAGGAATCTCTTTTTTCCATGATGTACCAGATTGACCAGAAATTTTGTTCTGTTTTCTGCCTTAACACGTGATGGAAAAACTCAAACCACCTTTGTGGCCAATCCAGTATTTTCTATTGCACCTTAAAGCACTCAAAATGTACTTGCAAACTAAATTTTAACTATGTTATTTGCTTGTGTTACTTACAGAAAATTAATATTTCATTTATAAAACCAAAAACAATTAATAAAACAATAATCACAAAGTTCACAAGCCTTTTGCTTTCTGAAATTTAGTATTTCCTCCTCTATTTACAATAACAAACTTAAAAACAATCATTAAAATGCCAGTATTTTAAAAAATTTCAAAACCACAAGGCATCTTATTATAGAAGAATTATAAAAGTAAACGGGACTTTTTTCTTTCTTTTTTTCAAACAAAACTGCAGATATGAGCTCATTTTCTTCTCTGTGTGGTGGAATTCCAATTCTATTGATATTAGATGAAATGAAGACTATACTCTCTTCCCCTTGCACAACTTTCTCTTGAGTCTCAGAAAGAGTTTAGTCTTCCCACTGCAACAGCATTGCGGATGCTTCTGTGTGTGTGTGTACTTGTGTGTGTGTGTGAATGAATGTGTGTGTGTGAGTGTGTGTGTGCGAAGTGTTTTGGGGGAAAGGACATAAAGGTGTATCAGATCAAAACAGGATATTTTTCTTGTATATAGTAATAAAACATAATATGGTGATAATATTGATAAAACATAAAATGATAATTCACCTTATAATGTTTGTGAGTTAAATGGTAGCTGAGGTAACCTTATGGATTAAAAAAATTCACTTTTAAAATTCCACAGAAGAAAGAGAAATAACCAAAGTCAGTGACTAGAATTTTATATTTATAATAGTTTCAGAACTTTGCCTTTCAGATCACTCAGTTCTTTCTCTCCCATAAAATATGCTGAGGTTCGCATGTTTGGTTTTGCAACAAAATCACTTATAGATTGGAAAATGGTAAACCCCATTAAAATAGGCCTTTTTGAAAAAGTGTATGTAATACATGAAAACCATAAAGGAATAATGAAACATCCAAAGCAACCTCAAAATCCTAAGAAGAAACGAAGTTTGGTGTGATGAAAGTTATTTTCATTTAGCTTACAAATAGATGAACACAGAAGTGCATTAAATACAATAATTTAAATTAAATAATTTAAATGTATTTCACCAGTACACAGGAATCTCTTTTTTCCATGATGTACCAGATTGACCAGAAATTTTGTTCTGTTTTCTGCCTTAACACGTGATGGAAAAACTCAAACCACCTTTGTGGCCAATCCAGTATTTTCTATTGCACCTTAAAGCACTCAAAATGTACTTGCAAACTAAATTTTAACTATGTTATTTGCTTGTGTTACTTACAGAAAATTAATATTTCATTTATAAAACCAAAAACAATTAATAAAACAATAATCACAAAGTTCACAAGCCTTTTGCTTTCTGAAATTTAGTATTTCCTCCTCTATTTACAATAACAAACTTAAAAACAATCATTAAAATGCCAGTATTTTAAAAAATTTCAAAACCACAAGGCATCTTATTATAGAAGAATTATAAAAGTAAACGGGACTTTTTTCTTTCTTTTTTTCAAACAAAACTGCAGATATGAGCTCATTTTCTTCTCTGTGTGGTGGAATTCCAATTCTATTGATATTAGATGAAATGAAGACTATACTCTCTTCCCCTTGCACAACTTTCTCTTGAGTCTCAGAAAGAGTTTAGTCTTCCCACTGCAACAGCATTGCGGATGCTTCTGTGTGTGTGTGTACTTGTGTGTGTGTGTGAATGAATGTGTGTGTGTGAGTGTGTGTGTGCGAAGTGTTTTGGGGGAAAGGACATAAAGGTGTATCAGATCAAAACAGGATATTTTTCTTGTATATAGTAATAAAACATAATATGGTGATAATATTGATAAAACATAAAATGATAATTCACCTTATAATGTTTGTGAGTTAAATGGTAGCTGAGGTAACCTTATGGATTAAAAAAAAATTCACTTTTAAAATTCCACAGAAGAAAGAGAAAATAACCAAAGTCAGTGACTAGAATTTTATATTTATAATAGTTTCAGAACTTTGCCTTTCAGATCACTCAGTTCTTTCTCTCCCATGCTAGACAGATACATGCTGAGGTTACAGCATGTTTGGTTTTTGCAACAAAATCATCCGTCTTATAGCAGGACAGAATAAAGAATGCTGGGATCAAGTCATCCTAAACACTTGGAGTTATCTGAAGAGGGGCATAGAAAGTGATGGTTTATATCTGGGAATAAAGTACAAAATTACCTCTTTAAGGTAATGTTAATACATCTGCAGTTTCATCAAATATTGCAAATAGTATAACAAAATAATTAGTGTACAGTTGTCTTCTGATTTTTTTCAGCTATTTCAAAGTCAAAGTTTAGGATAAGTTAGCTATTTCAAAACTTTGGTAATCTAAAGTTACCATCGAGTAAAATATCTGCACTATATATGCTTATATTCTGCATTTGTAATATATAGATATATTAATATATATACTTATCCATTTGTCCTTTTAGATTATGCATTTGAGTCCTGCTCCAGCTATCAGAGAACTTCTCACAGAGCAGCTGTCCAGCTTGCTATCTATCAGATTATAGCGGAATATAAGCTCTCTAGTACAAATTTATTTTACTGAGCAT
This sequence comes from Tragulus kanchil, assembly GCA_022376925.1. NCBI lineage: Eukaryota > Metazoa > Chordata > Mammalia > Artiodactyla > Tragulidae > Tragulus > Tragulus kanchil. Next base: position 88,910,683 of record JAIOJX010000024.1, on the reverse strand, counting down.
CTAAAAGATAGACATCTATACAGTTGACCTGATTCATTCTTCTTGAATAGATGACTGTTGTAGTTCATGAATTTAAAGCAAAAAAATTATCCTCACATGCATTCTAAGGAAAGCCATGAAGTCTCTTTCATTTTATGTTTAGAATTGGATGTATGTTTATTCTTGCCTGAAACTTGAACTAGACACTTACTGTTATTCTGCCTCAAAAATACATCTGTGCATGCATGCTCAGTCATTTAAGTCGTATCTGACTCTGTGTCCCCATGGACTGTATCCCACAAGGCTCCTCTGTCCATGAGGATTCTCCAGTCGAGAATATTGGAGTGGGTTGCCATGTCCTCCTCTGGGAGATCTTCCCAACAGGAATTTCGGACCCGTGTCATTTACGTCTCCTGCATTGGGAGGCAGGTTCCTTACCACGAGTGTCACCTGGGAAACCCAAAATATGTCCAATAAATAATTATTCTAGTGATGTGAAGACGCTTATGAAATATGCTCCGGGCGCTCTACCATAATATAATTTCCTAATTATCTTTTTCTTTATAATGCAAGTGTGTCTTGCTATTGCTCTCATGTAAAACCTAATCTCCAGAGATCATTGTAAATTTATATGAATATTTATGCTGGAGGTTTTATCAAAAAGTATTTTGTACTATTCCCATCACAGTCACCTTTGAACACCTAGAATGACATTTTCCTCAAACACCTAATAGTTTATATAATTTTTCCCTTCTTAAAGACTAGAGTATTTGCTTGAAAATGCTACATTTGGCAAAGAACTAGAACATGTATCCAGGGCTATTTAATGACATTAAACATTTATAGCCAATTGGAATATACATATGGACATTTAAAGGCAGAATGTTTTTATTTAGAACATTATGCTTTTATATAAAGATACTTGATTATATATAAATATAAACTTGGCAAAAATGCTATTATCTTGGGGATTATTGAGTAATGGTTTATATTGTGAATGATTATTTTAAATGCTATGTGGTCAATATGATAAACTACATTCCCTGCTCTGAATTTTTTCCTTGATGTATCTTTTCATATTAATCATATGTATTTCTGGGGATGAAGTTAACTTTGAGGAAAATGAATAGAAGTCTGATTCTCTTATTGAACTCTTGTCGGAGAAGTGCAATCCACATTGATAATGGCTCATTTTAGTAATTAGAACAGTATCTTTAAAAATTCTGCATTTACACTATTATGTATCAGGAAATAGCCATAGAGAATGATAAAGTATTAGAAAAGTCAATTGTAAGTAACCCAAGAGCTAGTAAACTACTACTACAAAAAAGTGTAATAAACCTTTATTAAGATGAATCTTATCAAGATTTCAGTGAGAAGTATTTTAAGGTATGTTTCATAAAAAATGAATTGTTTATGACACTGAAAATTTTATTCCCAGATGCTTTGCCGACTAATGTTGACCAGATTGCCCAGGAAACGCAGGTGAGATACTTGTTACCTGTCACATGCTTCAGTAGTTAAGTGGGTATATTCCTTTATAAATGAATTTTTAATTTTTAGTTTAATAGTTTGTGTGAGTTATTGATATTAAAACATGCTCAAAGCTGGATGGTAAACCCTGATGTTCAGTTTGGATAAAGGAATTTCCAGTTCCTGCATTTGGACAGGTTTCTTGTTAACTGAATGTTTCTGATTCATATAGTATGACTAAAGGGAATGCCAATGTGATTTTGGAGTCACTTTCACAGTCACTGAGGTATCCATGTGTATTTTTACAAATATTTCCAAACGTGAAGACAGCGGCTTGATAGGAATATAGTTACTCACACCCTTGACCTCCACATAACAGAAGCTGAGATGATACACTGTGCCTCTCTCAAAGTGGATGAGCAGAAGTGTTTCACTGTTATCTAAAATGAATGAAGCCACTATAAAGTGGAGCAAAAGACTCCTCATGAAATATTCATGATATTCCTTTTGTCAGCAACCTATTACTCTTCTTGGTTTTCTTTTCTTTCTTTCTTCCTTTTTTTGAAGTTTCAAATGAGTATTTGATTCCTGCATTTTAATTGGATCAGATAGTGTGTTTCCAGAGCAGAATGGCACTTTAGCAATCTGTTCAAACAGCTGGATGCATCAGCCGTTTGCTTAAGATTTGGCACAGAAAAAAAAAATGCTGTTTTTAAAGGTTCTTAGAGAAAGCCATTGATTTATTTCTTGATAGTAAAAAATAAGGATCTTTTTTTAACCATTTCTTCATGAAAAGATAACAATCACTTGGACTTTTGTTCATGGTTTCCCCAGAAAAATTCCATTCTAAATCAAACAGAATGTTTTTCATGCACCATTTCTTTACTGAATTTAAGATCCCATTCCTGTGCTGAAAAAAATAAAAAAAACCAAACAGATGGCTTACTGAAAACCATCACTAGCAAAGAATCTGGCATGTACTTGGTGTTGATAGAACTGAACTGACCTGCATGACGGTCGCCTCGGTTCTTCATCACCTATTCTGTCTTTATCTCCCTTTCTTCCTTTCTTTCCTCTTCCTTCCTTTCTTTCCTCTTCCTTCCTTCCTTCCTCTCCCCAACCCCCATCTTTGATTTGAAAATATTTATTTATCATGCAGTATCGGCCACTTAGTTGTTCTGAAAGAGACTATCCATAGAAAGAGGTTTAAGAAGGCAGGATTTCTCTATCAGAAGCATGCTCCAGAATGGGGCTAAATGTTCTAGCAATATTTGGTAGCAGGAGAGTCAATCCTTCAATTGCCTATTGAAGCAGTTTCTCAGGTATTCGTCTTTCCTGTGGCATGTTGCATATTATTGTGTTTATTTCTTTATCTTACCAAGTGGGAATGCCAATGTGATTTTGGAGTCACTTTCACAGTCACTGAGGTATCCATGTGTATTTTTACAAATATTTCCAAACGTGAAGACAGCGGCTTGATAGGAATATAGTTACTCACACCCTTGACCTCCACATAACAGAAGCTGAGATGATACACTGTGCCTCTCTCAAAGTGGATGAGCAGAAGTGTTTCACTGTTATCTAAAATGAATGAAGCCACTATAAAGTGGAGCAAAAGACTCCTCATGAAATATTCATGATATTCCTTTGTCAGCAACCTATTACTCTTCTTGGTTTTCTTTTCTTTCTTTCTTCCTTTTTTTGAAGTTTCAAATGAGTATTTGATTCCTGCATTTTAATTGGATCAGATAGTGTGTTTCCAGAGCAGAATGGCACTTTAGCAATCTGTTCAAACAGCTGGATGCATCAGCCGTTTGCTTAAGATTTGGCACAGAAAAAAAAAATGCTGTTTTTAAAGGTTCTTAGAGAAAGCCATTGATTTATTTCTTGATAGTAAAAAATAAGGATCTTTTTTTAACCATTTCTTCATGAAAAGATAACAATCACTTGGACTTTTGTTCATGGTTTCCCCAGAAAAATTCCATTCTAAATCAAACAGAATGTTTTTCATGCACCATTTCTTTACTGAATTTAAGATCCCATTCCTGTGCTGAAAAAAATAAAAAAAACCAAACAGATGGCTTACTGAAAACCATCACTAGCAAAGAATCTGGCATGTACTTGGTGTTGATAGAACTGAACTGACCTGCATGACGGTCGCCTCGGTTCTTCATCACCTATTCTGTCTTTATCTCCCTTTCTTCCTTTCTTTCCTCTTCCTTCCTTTCTTTCCTCTTCCTTCCTTCCTTCCTCTCCCCAACCCCCATCTTTGATTTGAAAATATTTATTTATCATGCAGTATCGGCCACTTAGTTGTTCTGAAAGAGACTATCCATAGAAAGAGGTTTAAGAAGGCAGGATTTCTCTATCAGAAGCATGCTCCAGAATGGGGCTAAATGTTCTAGCAATATTTGGTAGCAGGAGAGTCAATCCTTCAATTGCCTATTGAAGCAGTTTCTCAGGTATTCGTCTTTCCTGTGGCATGTTGCATATTATTGTGTTTATTTCTTTATCTTACCAGTGTTAGAAGTCAAATGTAAAGAAAAGGAATCTCCTTGGGAGTTTGTGTTCTCCTCAGGATAGCAAAAGGTTTTCCAGTGTGATAAGTACATTAGATTTCTAATAATTGCTTCTCTGTACAAAAATAATTAATTAGAGAACTTTGGAAAATATAATTAAAAAATATAGATCAGTCATAACCCATCACCCAGACATAAATACTAGTAACTTGGTGCACAATCTTTCAGTAAGTTGTCATTTCTGTGTGTAGTAAATTCCTGTATACATACGTGTGCTTGTATTAGAATTCATAGTGAATGCACGTATGTAGAACAGGTCACCTGTTTTTTAAATTTTATGCCGCATCTATATTAACTTCCTTTTTTGAAACATAATGTCATAGCAACTATCTTTCCATGCTTTGGCTCTATTTTGTTTTCTTTTATTCTAGGAGTATTAGCAAGAAAAATAAACTCTCAGGCGAGGAAGAATTTTAACAGAATTTAGTGTCAACGCATCCTTTAGTCTGTACCCAATTTCTGCCTACATTTCTGTTATCAGGTTTAAGTTATCATATGACCTCAGTGTAACTGTTCTTGGTATTGGATAAATCATTCCTGCAACAGCAGGCCTAGCCTTTCTATGGCTGTCAGCCCTGCCAAACAGTGATGCTCCTTTGAAGAGGCTCTGACCCGGGCACTCTTGGTCTTCTCATGGACTTTCTTGCTGTCAGCAGCGCTCTTTACCTTGTGAATGTGATGAGGTACAGAGCTGGGAGAAATTCCTTGTGCTCACAGTTTCTTATTAGCAGTAATACTATTTTTGGCTAGAGGTGGGGGAGGTAGTGGGACAAGGAAGCTGATACAAGTTTAGTTGAAATTTATGTTTCCTGCAGGACCGTAACCTATGTGTCCTTTCCCACCCAGTGCAGAAAGAGGTTTAAGAAGGCAGGATTTCTCTATCAGAAGCATGCTCCAGAATGGGGCTAAATGTTCTAGCAATATTTGGTAGCAGGAGAGTCAATCCTTCAATTGCCTATTGAAGCAGTTTCTCAGGTATTCGTCTTTCCTGTGGCATGTTGCATATTATTGTGTTTATTTCTTTATCTTACCAGTGTTAGAAGTCAAATGTAAAGAAAAGGAATCTCCTTGGGAGTTTGTGTTCTCCTCAGGATAGCAAAAGGTTTTCCAGTGTGATAAGTACATTAGATTTCTAATAATTGCTTCTCTGTACAAAAATAATTAATTAGAGAACTTTGGAAAATATAATTAAAAAATATAGATCAGTCATAACCCATCACCCAGACATAAATACTAGTAACTTGGTGCACAATCTTTCAGTAAGTTGTCATTTCTGTGTGTAGTAAATTCCTGTATACATACGTGTGCTTGTATTAGAATTCATAGTGAATGCACGTATGTAGAACAGGTCACCTGTTTTTTAAATTTTATGCCGCATCTATATTAACTTCCTTTTTTGAAACATAATGTCATAGCAACTATCTTTCCATGCTTTGGCTCTATTTTGTTTTCTTTTATTCTAGGAGTATTAGCAAGAAAAATAAACTCTCAGGCGAGGAAGAATTTTAACAGAATTTAGTGTCAACGCATCCTTTAGTCTGTACCCAATTTCTGCCTACATTTCTGTTATCAGGTTTAAGTTATCATATGACCTCAGTGTAACTGTTCTTGGTATTGGATAAATCATTCCTGCAACAGCAGGCCTAGCCTTTCTATGGCTGTCAGCCCTGCCAAACAGTGATGCTCCTTTGAAGAGGCTCTGACCCGGGCACTCTTGGTCTTCTCATGGACTTTCTTGCTGTCAGCAGCGCTCTTTACCTTGTGAATGTGATGAGGTACAGAGCTGGGAGAAATTCCTTGTGCTCACAGTTTCTTATTAGCAGTAATACTATTTTTGGCTAGAGGTGGGGGAGGTAGTGGGACAAGGAAGCTGATACAAGTTTAGTTGAAATTTATGTTTCCTGCAGGACCGTAACCTATGTGTCCTTTCCCACCCAGTGCAAAGTATGTTTTTGAAACGTCAGAAACACTGCCCAGTGCCTTAAATTTAAATTAAATTGTGTCTTAATATATCCACAGTCAAGTAAGCCAAAAAAAACTTGACACATTTTTAATATAAAAAAAGATTCCCAGGTGACAGTATTAAATTGATCATACCTTAATCCCTAATATACCGTCAAGCTCTCACAGGAAGGAACAGAGAGGCGAAGAGGTTTCATCCAGTCAGTGCTTTGGGGGTTCTTCTGTACACTGAGGTAACTGCTAAGATGCTTGTTTTTCTGAGGGGGAAGTGTTAGCTTTATTTCATTTCCATTAGAAAATGCCAGGTGTCAGTTTTACTCCTTAAGGCTTTTCCTATATATGTATAGAAATAGAGTAAGCCTAAAATATTTAGTATAGCACATACAGTCCATCTATAATAAAGGCATTAAGATTCCAATCTACACTAAGATGAATTGAGAGCACAGGGGAAAGGAATCGTTGGCAACATTAGTGATAATTGCTCTATAAGTAAATAGGCACTCACATATAAGTTAGGCTTATGTTTGAAAATATTTATATGCTTAAAAGAGGTCAGGTAGAACAACTGATACAATATGTTTGGCTGTTACAGTAAGAAGTTGACTCATTTGCATTTATACCGAAAAAGACTTTAAAAAACTAAGTAAAATGTAAAAAGCTAAGTATTTCTTGTATTCAGACCAACAAATGTGTATTGTGTATGTGTGTGTTTAAGTATGTACAATAGATGCCACATTTTCTGTGACTGCTTATATCAGTCTTTAAGGTAATTATTTCCTGGTTTAAATATATTTGATTTCTGATAAACCTGCTTAGCATCTATCAATCAAGTTATTTAAAAAACTTAAACATTGTCATGAAACCTCTGCCTAAGATGCATTAACCATGAAGAGTCTAGTTCTTTTAGACAAAAACTGGACTAATTTATGTGTGAATAAAAAGTTAGTAGTGTTGACTAGAAATAAACAGCAAGATTAAAATAACTACAGGAATACTATTTTTGGCTAGAGGTGGGGAGGTAGTGGGACAAGGAAGCTGATACAAGTTTAGTTGAAATTTATGTTTCCTGCAGGACCGTAACCTATGTGTCCTTTCCCACCCAGTGCAAAGTATGTTTTTGAAACGTCAGAAACACTGCCCAGTGCCTTAAATTTAAATTAAATTGTGTCTTAATATATCCACAGTCAAGTAAGCCAAAAAAAACTTGACACATTTTTAATATAAAAAAAGATTCCCAGGTGACAGTATTAAATTGATCATACCTTAATCCCTAATATACCGTCAAGCTCTCACAGGAAGGAACAGAGAGGGCGAAGAGGTTTCATCCAGTCAGTGCTTTGGGGGTTCTTCTGTACACTGAGGTAACTGCTAAGATGCTTGTTTTTCTGAGGGGGAAGTGTTAGCTTTATTTCATTTCCATTAGAAAATGCCAGGTGTCAGTTTTACTCCTTAAGGCTTTTCCTATATATGTATAGAAATAGAGTAAGCCTAAAATATTTAGTATAGCACATACAGTCCATCTATAATAAAGGCATTAAGATTCCAATCTACACTAAGATGAATTGAGAGCACAGGGGAAAGGAATCGTTGGCAACATTAGTGATAATTGCTCTATAAGTAAATAGGCACTCACATATAAGTTAGGCTTATGTTTGAAAATATTTATATGCTTAAAAGAGGTCAGGTAGAACAACTGATACAATATGTTTGGCTGTTACAGTAAGAAGTTGACTCATTTGCATTTATACCGAAAAAGACTTTAAAAAACTAAGTAAAATGTAAAAAGCTAAGTATTTCTTGTATTCAGACCAACAAATGTGTATTGTGTATGTGTGTGTTTAAGTATGTACAATAGATGCCACATTTTCTGTGACTGCTTATATCAGTCTTTAAGGTAATTATTTCCTGGTTTAAATATATTTGATTTCTGATAAACCTGCTTAGCATCTATCAATCAAGTTATTTAAAAAACTTAAACATTGTCATGAAACCTCTGCCTAAGATGCATTAACCATGAAGAGTCTAGTTCTTTTAGACAAAAACTGGACTAATTTATGTGTGAATAAAAAGTTAGTAGTGTTGACTAGAAATAAACAGCAAGATTAAAATAACTACAGGAAACAGAGTTTAGAACACATGTAAACTAAGAGTTAAGCAGCAAAATAAATGTGCGTGTATGATTCAGGTATCTTTCCATTGTTCTTTTTCTGAGCAAGAATAACCAGTATAAAATACTTAGTTTCATAGGAAATTTTTTTTTTTTTTTTTTTTTTTTTTGCCTATGACATTCCCTTTAATTAAATTTTAAAAAGTTATAGAATAGGCAGTTAGTAGGAAACATTTAACTATTTTTACAATAATTAAAGCATACTTTTGACGTATTTATATGAACATTACAGAAAATCTGAAAAAAAAAAAAAAAAGAATCTTAGTGTCAGCAATGACCTTTAGAAATCATTTCCTTCTTTTCGATGTCCTGACTATAGAAGATAAAAAACCTTTCATAGGTTTTTTCTTAATTACATTCAGAATAAGAGCAATAACAGTGCCAAAATTCATTTCATGTCAGGATATTTTTTCTTCTTTTGATGAGGTAGCTTTAATTTCTCCTTTTAGTTGTAATACTATTAATAATACAGAGCAGTGTTTTGCATGCTGCCCTTTGAAAGTCAAATGAGGACCTTCCATAAACATCCTGAGCCTACCACAATTTTGTTATTTTCAGTTGTTACAGCATTTTAGCATAATTATTATAGTCTATCTTGTTTTCTCTTTGTGATGCTCTTGTTCTGTATTTCAGTCTTTATGAAATTATATAAGAGTTTGTTCATTGATCAGTTAAAAGTTTAGTTTGAATCTCACGCATAGCATTTTTATTCAACATCATATTATGTCATCTTGTCAACAATGGCAGATTCACCGCAGACAAATTCACAGTCTTTTTCTCAAAACTGATTGCTATTTTCTAATCTGCAAAATTAGCAGCTCCTTTGTAAGACATAGTTCCACAGTTTATGAACAAGGTCGTTATATGTAGTTGTTCTTAAAAAGATAAAATTACTTATGTATCATATTATGAAATCCTGTATTTCTAAAAAATTATTTCCATCTTAAAGTATAGAATGCGCAGACATAGTTGAAAGCCATGAGTATTGAGAAGCCATTTATTAGAGAAAAAAATATTTTTACAATTTGTTCTTTGAATATTTTTAATGAGTTTCATGTGATTTTCCTTCAAAATCATATCAATGATGAAATTCCTTTGTTTGTGAATTATTGTCAGTTTTCACATTTATTTGTCCTGTAGGTAAAGAAACAATTAATGAAGAACTAATAGTCTTCACTAGCATTAAGTGTGTAATTAAATTTTATAAAACCTTAATATGATGCAAAGCTTCCAAAAGAATATCTTAAAAAATAGAGATCGCTCAAGTTTGGTGCTATGAATAAATTTGATCTAACATATTCATATTCTAAAATTCAGTATGAATATTTGTTAAAAGTTTAATGGCATGCATTAATGCATAAAATCTTTTTATAATCTTAAGCATATAAATGTGAAAGTCAAAACAAGGAAGAATGCCATTCCTCAGTTTTGAGTCTGACTTGCGTAACTATCTAGTCTGAATACATTTAGGTTTCTTTCTAACCTGAAATTTTTAAAAATACTTCAACAATTTGAAGTTACTAGGGAACATTTTAAGCGCTGATATGCATGTCTAAATAGCGTCCAGATGTATATCTAGTATTTTGTAGAAAGCAGCTCCTTCCTGGGTCACTTACAGGTCAGTAACTTCTAGATTGCAAGCACAATGATCTTATTCGCTGTGTGTTTTCTTTCTTTTTTGTCTTTTTCTTTCATTTCAGAGGCCGGAGATAATCTGAAGAGCAACGCTTCTCCCTCTTCTGAAAATAATGCCACTGATATTTTTACTGGATAAAATTTAAAAACGGTTCAATTCACAAAGGCTAATTGTTGAACTGGTGTCTTAGAAGAAATTGTCCACCGGAGCTGAAGCGGAAGGCTCTAATACCGCGGAACTGGCTCTCACAGACCATGGTTCATCCCCTTTTAAAACCAAATTTTTTTTCTTCTGGCCTACAAGTATTTTTTTTAAAGAAGGAAAGGAAAAAGCCTACATTGGCATCGAGTTCTGTATCAATCCATGTTACATTGCCATCCATGATTTAAGACTGTAGAATCTTGAATAATCTATATCACTTTCACAAATAAATGTTTTACTATGACAGAATCTGCACATTGCCTGATTTGTGGAAACCTCAGTTGCTTCAGGTGTGAATGGTGAAGTGATGATTGTAGGAACTAACAATACTATTTTACATCTAGGTGGTACAAAAACCTTAAGGGGATCACAAATTGCTTTATAATATTGGAACTAGTTCTTCCGTGACTAAAGTGCACGCACTTCTATGGGAGAGCAGTACAGCTATTTAAACAGCTTTATGAAAATTTTATTCTTCAGTGTGAAACAGAAAGAGAAGAGCGATCTCCTGGTGAAATTTCAGAAAGTATCAAGGTAGGTATACTGTGATTAATCCAAATTGAGTCATTGCTTTTCTGGAGAGCAAAAGCAAAGAGATTTTGATAATTTTAGGTCTTATGTATAGGAGTAAGATTTTTGTGATGGGTAATGAATGTTAACACAGTCATATTTAAGCGGTATTCAAATCTAGAATTCAAATCCTAGGGATGAGTGAATTTAACCAGTTACCTACTATACTCTTCCAAATTCTCAAAGGAGAAATATTATCATAAAATTTGAGAATGCATGGAATTGTATCCCTGTACTTGATATAAATAACAAGTTTGATTAGAAATGTTTTACAATAGCTTTGCAGATTAACAATTGAATTCAGATTCTCTCAACGTTGAGATACTTTATTTCTGTTGATAATTCTGGTAGTTGTCCATTTCTTTCTTTTTGTTTTTCTTTTTTCTTTTCTTCATTTCAGAGGCCGGTAATCTGAAGCAACTTCTCCTTTCTAAAATATTTTTTACTGGATAAAATTTAAAAACGGTTCAATTCACAAAGGCTAATTGTTGAACTGGTGTCTTAGAAGAAATTGTCCACCGGAGCTGAAGCGGAAGGCTCTAATACCGCGGAACTGGCTCTCACAGACCATGGTTCATCCCCTTTTAAAACCAAATTTTTTTTCTTCTGGCCTACAAGTATTTTTTTTAAAGAAGGAAAGGAAAAAGCCTACATTGGCATCGAGTTCTGTATCAATCCATGTTACATTGCCATCCATGATTTAAGACTGTAGAATCTTGAATAATCTATATCACTTTCACAAATAAATGTTTTACTATGACAGAATCTGCACATTGCCTGATTTGTGGAAACCTCAGTTGCTTCAGGTGTGAATGGTGAAGTGATGATTGTAGGAACTAACAATACTATTTTACATCTAGGTGGTACAAAAACCTTAAGGGGATCACAAATTGCTTTATAATATTGGAACTAGTTCTTCCGTGACTAAAGTGCACGCACTTCTATGGGAGAGCAGTACAGCTATTTAAACAGCTTTATGAAAATTTTATTCTTCAGTGTGAAACAGAAAGAGAAGAGCGATCTCCTGGTGAAATTTCAGAAAGTATCAAGGTAGGTATACTGTGATTAATCCAAATTGAGTCATTGCTTTTCTGGAGAGCAAAAGCAAAGAGATTTTGATAATTTTAGGTCTTATGTATAGGAGTAAGATTTTTGTGATGGGTAATGAATGTTAACACAGTCATATTTAAGCGGTATTCAAATCTAGAATTCAAATCCTAGGGATGAGTGAATTTAACCAGTTACCTACTATACTCTTCCAAATTCTCAAAGGAGAAATATTATCATAAAATTTGAGAATGCATGGAATTGTATCCCTGTACTTGATATAAATAACAAGTTTGATTAGAAATGTTTTACAATAGCTTTGCAGATTAACAATTGAATTCAGATTCTCTCAACGTTGAGATACTTTATTTCTGTTGATAATTCTGGTAGTTGTCCATCATTAAAAGCAATATGTAAATTTTATTAAGTTTAATTAAAACTAAAAAATTTAGAAAGCTATCTTTGAAAAATATAGGTCAGTCTTTTAAACATTCCACATCTCTTGGGCTGTTAAAAATATCCAACCTTCCAAAGAGAGGTTAGACAATGTCAGTCATGAGATGGCAGTTAGATTCTGTGCTCAGGAGCTTAAATGTAGGCACAAAATCTCTCTGCGCGCACATACACACACACATACACACACAGACACACACACACCAATTGAAACAGAAGTAACACCTTTGAGCTGACACGTAGTTAGTTTGTGACCTCGGGCAACTGACTTCATTCTTTGTTAACTCAAATGCCCAGAGAAATCCTGTGTGTGCAAGTGTATATATGCATGGATAAATGTTAATGGTGACGAAAGAGAGACATGTACAATAAGCATTGCCTCTGTGAATCTGTTCCTGCCATACACAAATTTTCTCCTCAAATATAAAGTGTCAGGAACACAAATAGCTTTCCTGATTCTCAGTACAGAGTTTAACTCTTTAAGTTCCCTCTGGGGAAAACGTGCAGCCTTTTCTTCAAGGATGGCCTCCTGTTCGTCCTTACAACTACTTGCTCCAGCCTCTGCGCACTTAATGCTAATTCTTATTTTCCTTTATGGTGGTAAGGACGTAGCCTGACTGCTTCATCCTTTTAAGATATTCATCCTATTGTATTCTAAGAAACAGGGTTTTTAGTGTATTAGGACTAATAGTGTACTTAATCACTTCAGGTTTTCACTCTGCATCTAAATCTAAATCTTCATTTATGCACAAATTCGAACAACAGTCATAGTATACATATGTTCTCTTTTTTTTCAAATATTGTTGAAGAATATTTAGGCACAGTCGTTGACCCTATAAATATAAAATAATCAATTGTTTTTATGGACAGCTATTTACTTCTTATACTATGAGGTTAAGAGAACACAATTACATACCGCTATCTAAATAAGATTAATGGTCATTCGCAAAACTTTTGAAACAGTGCGACAAAGTAATATTTTTAGAATAAGTGGAAACTTTCAACAGAGCATATTATAAAGAGGTGAAGAAATACATGGTAAAAAGCATCACCTGCAGTAAGGTTCTTGGACATGCAATGAAGATCACTCCCATGTTTTCTATTACTTCACCATTACTGAGTAATTTTGTAATTTCAGTATTTGCTCATTCACTTTGGTGTATCTTATACATAATGTAAAACATATCAGACACAAGAAGGTCAAAAGTATTTTGGATACAATAGAGACACGGCTTGTGAGACATGAAAATGGACTGAAAACCATAATTAACGTTTTTGAAAATCTATAATCATGATATTGAAATCCATAATCTGTAGAAATGCAGATTAATAATAACATGCTAATACTGGTTGGAGGTAATAACTTATACATATAAAGAAACTCGTGTTAACCAAAAAGTTTGTTTGGGCTTTCCCATATCATGTAATGGAAAAATCTGAATGAGCCTTTTAGCCAACCTAATAATTTTAATTTTCTATTTTATTTGTAATTTAATCGTTGTCAGATTAGTGTGTACATGTTTTTGTCTGTTAAAAATACATGGTACCCTATTTCACATGTGTAATATTCTGTGACACATTCTTGGTTTGTTTTGTCCAAAGTATATTGAGATTATTTCTTCCTTTATTCTGCTTTCTGTCTGTTGAGAACTTACTCCATTTTTTATGTATTTACATTTTTATCTCCAAAATATGACGTCTCATAGGTCTTACTTATCACATGGGTGTCAAGGCATATGTAATTATTTAAAAATGTAAGGAAGAACATATTATGTTCTACCAAAATTAAAGTCTCTAAATATGACTTTTAAATTTGATCTGCAACTGTTATATCCAGGGAAACTGCCTACACTGGATTTCTTAATGTGGAAAATATATATAACATGAAATTTAATATTTTAGCCATTTAGAGTATACAATTCAGTGGCATTAATTACATTCACAATATTGTGCAATCATCACCACTGTCTATTTTTAAAATGTTTTGATAACCAAAACACAAAATCTATACCCATTAATCAGTTACACATATTCTCTCTTTTAATGAGGTTAAGAGAACACAATTACATACCGCTATCTAAATAAGATTAATGGTCATTCGCAAAACTTTTGAAACAGTGCGACAAAGTAATATTTTTAGAATAAGTGGAAACTTTCAACAGAGCATATTATAAAGAGGTGAAGAAATACATGGTAAAAAGCATCACCTGCAGTAAGGTTCTTGGACATGCAATGAAGATCACTCCCATGTTTTCTATTACTTCACCATTACTGAGTAATTTTGTAATTTCAGTATTTGCTCATTCACTTTGGTGTATCTTATACATAATGTAAAACATATCAGACACAAGAAGGTCAAAAGTATTTTGGATACAATAGAGACACGGCTTGTGAGACATGAAAATGGACTGAAAACCATAATTAACGTTTTTGAAAATCTATAATCATGATATTGAAATCCATAATCTGTAGAAATGCAGATTAATAATAACATGCTAATACTGGTTGGAGGTAATAACTTATACATATAAAGAAACTCGTGTTAACCAAAAAGTTTGTTTGGGCTTTCCCATATCATGTAATGGAAAAATCTGAATGAGCCTTTTAGCCAACCTAATAATTTTAATTTTCTATTTTATTTGTAATTTAATCGTTGTCAGATTAGTGTGTACATGTTTTTGTCTGTTAAAAATACATGGTACCCTATTTCACATGTGTAATATTCTGTGACACATTCTTGGTTTGTTTTGTCCAAAGTATATTGAGATTATTTCTTCCTTTATTCTGCTTTCTGTCTGTTGAGAACTTACTCCATTTTTTATGTATTTACATTTTTATCTCCAAAATATGACGTCTCATAGGTCTTACTTATCACATGGGTGTCAAGGCATATGTAATTATTTAAAAATGTAAGGAAGAACATATTATGTTCTACCAAAATTAAAGTCTCTAAATATGACTTTTAAATTTGATCTGCAACTGTTATATCCAGGGAAACTGCCTACACTGGATTTCTTAATGTGGAAAATATATATAACATGAAATTTAATATTTTAGCCATTTAGAGTATACAATTCAGTGGCATTAATTACATTCACAATATTGTGCAATCATCACCACTGTCTATTTTTAAAATGTTTTGATAACCAAAACACAAAATCTATACCCATTAATCAGTTACACATATTCTCTCTCCCATCAGTCCCTAGTAGAGTGTAATCAACTTTTATGAATTTGCCTATGTGAGATTTGTCACATAAGTGCACTCTTACAATGTTCATCTTTTTCTAACTTATTCCCCTTATCATAATGCTTCTAACGTTCATCTATGTTGAAGCATGCATCAAAGCTTTATTGCTACTTATAGCTGAATAATATTTCACCCTAAATAGATGTAGTACAGGTTTTATACATTCATCTTGATGGACACTTGTGTTGTCTTTACCTTATGGGCACTGGACATAATACTACAAGTATACAGGTACTGGTATATAGGTATATATTTTAGTTTCAGATTTCAATTCTTTATCTGTATACCAAGCAGATACAGTAATTTCATGTTGAACATTTTGAGGAATTGCCAAATTGTTTTCCACTGTGGCTACATCAGTTTACATTCACGAATAATGTGCAAGTCTGCAAGGGTTTCAGTTTCTCCATATTTGCCATTTTATTTTTTTACTAGTTATCCTAGTAGGGGTAAATTGTCTCATTATGGTATCAATATGCATTTCCCTAATCACTGATGATATTGAGCTTCTTTACATATGCTTATTGGTCATTTGTAGACCTTCTTCGGGAAAATGTTAAGTCCATTGTCCATAGTTAAACTGGTTTGTCTCTTGTTATTGATTTGAAGCCATTCTTTATATATTCTGGATATCAAAGCCTTCTCAGGTGTATACTTTACAAATAGCCTCTCCCATTCTATTGGTTGTCTTTTCACTTTCTTGATATTATCATTTGATGAAAAAATGTTTAATTTTTATGAAGTCTGTTTCTGTATTTTTTTCTTTGTTGTTTATGCTTTTGATATCATACCTAAGAAGTCACTAACCAGTCACTGGTCATCTGTATATTTCTCTGAGTGTTGTGATTTTAGCTCATACATAGATGAATGATCCATTTTGAGTACATTTTTTACAGGATTTGAGGTAAAGCTCCCATTTTAGATGGGGAAATCCAGTTGTCTCAACATCATTTCTTAAATTAACTGTTCTTTTCTCATTGAATGGACTTGGAAGGCATATTGTGCAATCATCACCACTGTCTATTTTTAAAATGTTTTGATAACCAAAACACAAAATCTATACCCATTAATCAGTTACACATATTCTCTCTCCCATCAGTCCCTAGTAGAGTGTAATCAACTTTTATGAATTTGCCTATGTGAGATTTGTCACATAAGTGCACTCTTACAATGTTCATCTTTTTCTAACTTATTCCCCTTATCATAATGCTTCTAACGTTCATCTATGTTGAAGCATGCATCAAAGCTTTATTGCTACTTATAGCTGAATAATATTTCACCCTAAATAGATGTAGTACAGGTTTTATACATTCATCTTGATGGACACTTGTGTTGTCTTTACCTTATGGGCACTGGACATAATACTACAAGTATACAGGTACTGGTATATAGGTATATATTTTAGTTTCAGATTTCAATTCTTTATCTGTATACCAAGCAGATACAGTAATTTCATGTTGAACATTTTGAGGAATTGCCAAATTGTTTTCCACTGTGGCTACATCAGTTTACATTCACGAATAATGTGCAAGTCTGCAAGGGTTTCAGTTTCTCCATATTTGCCATTTTATTTTTTTACTAGTTATCCTAGTAGGGGTAAATTGTCTCATTATGGTATCAATATGCATTTCCCTAATCACTGATGATATTGAGCTTCTTTACATATGCTTATTGGTCATTTGTAGACCTTCTTCGGGAAAATGTTAAGTCCATTGTCCATAGTTAAACTGGTTTGTCTCTTGTTATTGATTTGAAGCCATTCTTTATATATTCTGGATATCAAAGCCTTCTCAGGTGTATACTTTACAAATAGCCTCTCCCATTCTATTGGTTGTCTTTTCACTTTCTTGATATTATCATTTGATGAAAAAATTTTTAATTTTTATGAAGTCTGTTTCTGTATTTTTTTCTTTGTTGTTTATGCTTTTGATATCATACCTAAGAAGTCACTAACCAGTCACTGGTCATCTGTATATTTCTCTGAGTGTTGTGATTTTAGCTCATACATAGATGAATGATCCATTTTGAGTACATTTTTTACAGGATTTGAGGTAAAGCTCCCATTTTAGATGGGGAAATCCAGTTGTCTCAACATCATTTCTTAAATTAACTGTTCTTTTTCTCATTGAATGGACTTGGAAGGCATAGAAAAAATTCACTGACCATGATGTATGCATTTATTTCTAAACTTCTATATTCCTTTGGTCTGTATGTCTTTATGCCATTACCACAATGTTTTGATTACTTTTAACTTTTAAAACCAAAGATGTGAGTCCTTCAACTATGTTTTCCTATTCTCAAGAAGGCTTGGCTATTGTAGACCCCTCACAAATGAATTTGAGGATTGGCGTTTCCATTTTTACAAGACAGCAGCTGGGAATTTTTATATATATTGCATTGAACATGTAAACCACAATGGGTAGTTTTGACATTGTAATAATTTGAAGTCTTTCAATCCATGGACAAGGTCTGTCTTAAATCATTTTCAACAATGATTTGTTCTTATCAGTGTACAAGTCTTTCACATTCTTGGATAAATTCATTCTTAAGTATTTAATTATTTTATATGCTCTTGTAAATGGAATTGCTTTTTAAATTATCTTTGTGGCTACTCCATTGCTTGTATTTAAAAAAACAGTTGATTTCTGGGTGTTAATTGTGTACCTCACAATTAGGTGGAATTAGTTTATTAGCTACAGTGGCTTTGTTGTGAATTCTTGGGATTTCTCTATATAGAATCATTGCCCCATGTGACTAGAAATACAATTGGTCCGTCATATACTGTTTCTACATCTATGGAAAATACCAATTCTAGGAAATTCCGAACGTGTTTTGTCCATTGCATTTGGAAGCCATTCTTTATATATTCTGGATATCAAAGCCTTCTCAGGTGTATACTTTACAAATAGCCTCTCCCATTCTATTGGTTGTCTTTTCACTTTCTTGATATTATCATTTGATGAAAAAATGTTTAATTTTTATGAAGTCTGTTTCTGTATTTTTTTCTTTGTTGTTTATGCTTTTGATATCATACCTAAGAAGTCACTAACCAGTCACTGGTCATCTGTATATTTCTCTGAGTGTTGTGATTTTAGCTCATACATAGATGAATGATCCATTTTGAGTACATTTTTTACAGGATTTGAGGTAAAGCTCCCATTTTAGATGGGGAAATCCAGTTGTCTCAACATCATTTCTTAAATTAACTGTTCTTTTTCTCATTGAATGGACTTGGAAGGCATAGAAAAAATTCACTGACCATGATGTATGCATTTATTTCTAAACTTCTATATTCCTTTGGTCTGTATGTCTTTATGCCATTACCACAATGTTTTGATTACTTTTAACTTTTAAAACCAAAGATGTGAGTCCTTCAACTATGTTTTCCTATTCTCAAGAAGGCTTGGCTATTGTAGACCCCTCACAAATGAATTTGAGGATTGGCGTTTCCATTTTTACAAGACAGCAGCTGGGAATTTTTATATATATTGCATTGAACATGTAAACCACAATGGGTAGTTTTGACATTGTAATAATTTGAAGTCTTTCAATCCATGGACAAGGTCTGTCTTAAATCATTTTCAACAATGATTTGTTCTTATCAGTGTACAAGTCTTTCACATTCTTGGATAAATTCATTCTTAAGTATTTAATTATTTTATATGCTCTTGTAAATGGAATTGCTTTTTAAATTATCTTTGTGGCTACTCCATTGCTTGTATTTAAAAAAACAGTTGATTTCTGGGTGTTAATTGTGTACCTCACAATTAGGTGGAATTAGTTTATTAGCTACAGTGGCTTTGTTGTGAATTCTTGGGATTTCTCTATATAGAATCATTGCCCCATGTGACTAGAAATACAATTGGTCCGTCATATACTGTTTCTACATCTATGGATTCAACCAATCAGGGATCAAAACCATTTTTAACAATAAAAACAATTCTAGGAAATTCCAAAAGCAGAACTTAAAGTTGCCATTTCTTACAACTGTTCACATATTGGTTACATTATATTTGTAACTGCTTACAGTGCATAGCATTTACATTGTATTATAAGTGATCTAGCCATAATTTAAAGTATATGAGAGGATATGCTTAGAGTGTATGCAAATACACACCACTTTATGTAAGGAATTTGAGCATTCTTGGATTTTGATTACTGAGAGGGTTCTGGAAACAATGGACCAAGAATACCAAGAGACAATTGTAGTTTATGTCTTCTTGTCCTGTTAGAATACCTGAAAATTTATTTTCCTGTCTAAATGCTGTCTGGAAATTCCAGCAAAATATTGAATGACAGTGGTGAAAATGGCATCCTTTTATTAATTTTGATCATAGAGGGATCTTTCAAAAGGAGTATGACATTGTTGTCGTTCAGCTGGTTTAGTAGTGAGAGAACTACTTTAGCTCTAGTTCCAAAAAGCAAGCATCCTATGAAATCTACAATCTATGTCATAAAAGGAGTATGACATAGACTGTGGATTTTAAAAAACTGTCCGTTATCTTGTTAAGGAAGTTCCTTCCAATTTCTAGTTTTCTGTGTTTTTAATCTGGAAATAATGTTGCATGTTTTCCAAATGATTTCTCAGAATTGAAGTGATTATATGGTTTGGGGAGTTTGTATGTTTTGTTGTTGCTTTTGTATCTTCTGTTAATATGATATATTACATTGATTAATTTTCTTATTTTTGATCACCTTAGTATTCCTTGGGTAAGTCCCACATAGTCATGATGTATAATCCTTTTAATATGCTGTTATATTTGTTTTGCTAGTATTTTGTTAAGGTTTTTTCGCTTCTATACACAGTGGATATTGGTGGATAGATTTATTTCCTTGTGATATGTCTTTGGTATCAGGTAATGCTGACCTCTGAGAAAGAGTTTCCTCTTAAAAAACAGTTGATTTCTGGGTGTTAATTGTGTACCTCACAATTAGGTGGAATTAGTTTATTAGCTACAGTGGCAATTCTTGGGATTTCTCTATATAGAATCATTGCCCCATGTGACTAGAAATACAATTGGTCCGTCATATACTGTTTCTACATCTATGGATTCAACCAATCAGGGATCAAAACCATTTTTAACAATAAAAACAATTCTAGGAAATTCCAAAAGCAGAACTTAAAGTTGCCATTTCTTACAACTGTTCACATATTGGTTACATTATATTTGTAACTGCTTACAGTGCATAGCATTTACATTGTATTATAAGTGATCTAGCCATAATTTAAAGTATATGAGAGGATATGCTTAGAGTGTATGCAAATACACACCACTTTATGTAAGGAATTTGAGCATTCTTGGATTTTGATTACTGAGAGGGTTCTGGAAACAATGGACCAAGAATACCAAGAGACAATTGTAGTTTATGTCTTCTTGTCCTGTTAGAATACCTGAAAATTTATTTTCCTGTCTAAATGCTGTCTGGAAATTCCAGCAAAATATTGAATGACAGTGGTGAAAATGGCATCCTTTTATTAATTTTGATCATAGAGGGATCTTTCAAAAGGAGTATGACATTGTTGTCGTTCAGCTGGTTTAGTAGTGAGAGAACTACTTTAGCTCTAGTTCCAAAAAGCAAGCATCCTATGAAATCTACAATCTATGTCATAAAAGGAGTATGACATAGACTGTGGATTTTAAAAAACTGTCCGTTATCTTGTTAAGGAAGTTCCTTCCAATTTCTAGTTTTCTGTGTTTTTAATCTGGAAATAATGTTGCATGTTTTTCCAAATGATTTCTCAGAATTGAAGTGATTATATGGTTTGGGGAGTTTGTATGTTTTGTTGTTGCTTTTGTATCTTCTGTTAATATGATATATTACATTGATTAATTTTCTTATTTTTGATCACCTTAGTATTCCTTGGGTAAGTCCCACATAGTCATGATGTATAATCCTTTTAATATGCTGTTATATTTGTTTTGCTAGTATTTTGTTAAGGTTTTTTCGCTTCTATACACAGTGGATATTGGTGGATAGATTTATTTCCTTGTGATATGTCTTTGGTATCAGGTAATGCTGACCTCTGAGAAAGAGTTTCCTCTTCCTCCCCTGCTTTGAAAGAGAATTGGTATGAATTCTTCTTTAACTGTTTGGTAGAATTCACTAGTGAAGACATCTATCTGGTGCTGGAATTTGAGTTATCAAATCACCGTTTTATTTTTAAAGGTCTGTTGAGTTTTTCTTTTCCTCTTAAGTCAGTTTATGTAATTTGTGTATTTGTAAGAATCTGTCAGTTTCATCTAGACCTTTAGTTTGTGTATGTTTCTAGTATTCTCCTGTAGTTCGTTTTATCTCTGTATGGTTGGTTCTACCCATTATTCAAAGTAACTGAAGTCTCCTGTCTTCATTTTTTTTAAATTCATACATTTTGAGACATTGCCAGTATTTTAAGTTACAGTTGTTGTATGCTCTTGAAGATGTGATCAGTCTTAGAATATTTTCAGCATTACATATCTGATTATCATAATTGTTGACTGAAACTATTTTAAGTTCACTAGGGTCATTTGATAAATGTAAACTTGTCACATCTATTTCACTTGTTTCCAATGCAAACTACCATTAGCTTCTCTTCTTATATCATGTATTAACTCTGAAATCCAGTTTTAAGGCCTAGTAGTACCTATCACCCACCTGGGTCTCATCAATAACCCATATATCAGTCTCTCTGTCATATATCAGTCTCTCTGTCATTAACATATTACCAAGTGCTCAGAATGTGCTCCCACTAACCAGCATTTCCAAATGCCACTTAATCAGATAAGCAGCAAAGTTGTTCTCTCTATGGGTTCGTCAAGCAGGTTATAAACAACTCTCTTGCTGCACTTAACGATCTGAGTACCAACATGAAGACTAAAAAGAGACCACACAAGAACACAATAGTGTTTTCTGAAAGAATTTGTAACTTCTGTTAATATGATATATTACATTGATTAATTTTCTTATTTTTGATCACCTTAGTATTCCTTGGGTAAGTCCCACATAGTCATGATGTATAATCCTTTTAATATGCTGTTATATTTGTTTTGCTAGTATTTTGTTAAGGTTTTTTCGCTTCTATACACAGTGGATATTGGTGGATAGATTTATTTCCTTGTGATATGTCTTTGGTATCAGGTAATGCTGACCTCTGAGAAAGAGTTTCCTCTTCCTCCCCTGCTTTGAAAGAGAATTGGTATGAATTCTTCTTTAACTGTTTGGTAGAATTCACTAGTGAAGACATCTATCTGGTGCTGGAATTTGAGTTATCAAATCACCGTTTTATTTTTAAAGGTCTGTTGAGTTTTTCTTTTCCTCTTAAGTCAGTTTATGTAATTTGTGTATTTGTAAGAATCTGTCAGTTTCATCTAGACCTTTAGTTTGTGTATGTTTCTAGTATTCTCCTGTAGTTCGTTTTATCTCTGTATGGTTGGTTCTACCCATTATTCAAAGTAACTGAAGTCTCCTGTCTTCATTTTTTTTAAATTCATACATTTTGAGACATTGCCAGTATTTTAAGTTACAGTTGTTGTATGCTCTTGAAGATGTGATCAGTCTTAGAATATTTTCAGCATTACATATCTGATTATCATAATTGTTGACTGAAACTATTTTAAGTTCACTAGGGTCATTTGATAAATGTAAACTTGTCACATCTATTTCACTTGTTTCCAATGCAAACTACCATTAGCTTCTCTTCTTATATCATGTATTAACTCTGAAATCCAGTTTTAAGGCCTAGTAGTACCTATCACCCACCTGGGTCTCATCAATAACCCATATATCAGTCTCTCTGTCATATATCAGTCTCTCTGTCATTAACATATTACCAAGTGCTCAGAATGTGCTCCCACTAACCAGCATTTCCAAATGCCACTTAATCAGATAAGCAGCAAAGTTGTTCTCTCTATGGGTTCGTCAAGCAGGTTATAAACAACTCTCTTGCTGCACTTAACGATCTGAGTACCAACATGAAGACTAAAAAGAGACCACACAAGAACACAATAGTGTTTTCTGAAAGAATTTGTAACTTATCTATATGCATAAATCACTCACAACTTTAGTAGCATTACATATGAATACCTTTAACTGTCAACAATAAATGCTCTATATGGATTGTACTTCACAGGTGGCGCATTGGTAAAGAATCTGCCTGCCAATGCAGGAGAGGTAGGAGACGCAGATCAGGAAGATCCCCTAGAGAAGGAAATGGTAACCCACTCCAGTATTCTTGCCTGGGAAATCCCACGGACAAGAGCCTTGTGGGCCACAAGTTATGGGATTGCAAAGAGTCCAATATGACTCAACATCCATGCACACAGATCATAGTAGCAAAAATGCAAGTTGATTGTGGCTCATGATGTGTGCTTGAAAGAATTGCTTTAAAGCTCTCTTTTAGTTGTTGATCCTTTTAAAGAAAAGAAGTATCAGAGGTACCTATTAAGATAGGGCATAATATAGCATTTTATGACCCCTGGGAGTATGACATGTGCAAAGGTTAGAATAAGAAAAAAGTGCACCCAGGGCTTCCCTAGTGGTTCATTGGGTAAGAGAGTCCGCCTTGCAGTGCAAGAGGCACTGGGCTCAGTCCCTGGCCTGGGAAGATCCCACGTGCCACAGAGCAGCTGGGCCAGTGTGTCCAATTGCGAGCCAGTGCTCTGGAACGCATGTGCCCAGAGCTGGTGCTCTGCAACAAGAGAGCAATGGCAGGCCCACACAGGCCAAAGAATAAAGATGGATGAAAACAAATAAATTAAAAAAAAAAGAGGCCAAAATTTAATATATATATATATATATTACCAAAAAAAAAGTGCACCCAAATTACTTCTGGCTTGAATTAAGAAAATAAAACACATACATTAAGATTCATACATTCTTATGTTTAAAAATTTAGATATAAAAATCTAACTGCTTGTGTTTGGAAACTTTTTTATTTGAATGAATTTCTGAGAGAAGTAACTTAGGACATGTTTACATGGAATCCTCTGTTTTATTTCAAAGGGATGATTTCAAAATCTCTGACCCCCTTGATTAAATTTATTCAATTCTGAAACCATTTTTTCAACATTTGTTTTGTCCGGGCTCTATTATGATTCACAGGGGATGCAGAGATAGATGACACAGTGACTTTCCAAATGTTCATACTTAGGTGGTAAGTTAGTATATAGGCAACTTGTATTAGTCTGTTCAAGCTTCTCTAATAAAATACCACAGACTGGGTGGCTTGCATGGCTGCATTCTGGTGAAGGTCATCTTCCTGGTTTACAGCTGATTGCTTGTCACTGGGTCCTTCCGTGATGGAAGGAGCTAGGATCTCTGGAGCCTTTTTCCTCAGGCACTCATCCCAGCCATGAGGGCCTCACTCTCATGATCTAAACATCATCCAAAGGTCCACCACATCCCAGTGCTCACTTGGGCATTAAAATTTCAACATAATAATTTGGGGTGGATATGAGACACAAACATTAAGACCATAGTGCACGTGGGTTTACGCATGAAATAATATTGTTTGGAATGTAGGACAGCTGTGTGCAAGCAGACCACTGTCAACTCAAACCAAACCAGTTTTGCCGACCTCGTGTTGCCTTGTGTTTTTTATAGAAATGTGTATCTTCCTCTCTCAACTAAAAATGCCTGAGAGCAGCTAGCTGAAATCAATTTTGGATCTCCTACAATTTTCAGTATAGTGCCTTGAATAAACAAGACAAATCATATATGTTTGCTATGTGTATTGCAATAGCTTTATACAGAAAGGACTAAGAAATGGCAAATTTGGATTTGGCTATGAGGCTATGGGAAAGTCTGTGATGAGATTAGGGTAGTAGTTAACAAACAGAAACAATAATAAGAACAAAAAGTACAAATAGAACCTACATTTATCTAGTAAATAAACACGGTATTTGTTAGAAGTATGTGCTTCTAAATTATTTTAGAGATAGAGTTTAGGTGACCTTTGAACACGTATATGTTCATATCAAATTAATCTACTAAGTATGATAGAAAATTTTGTTCCTGGGCTAAGAGCTAATTTTTATTAGAGTAGATAGAAGTATAAACAGCAGTGTCTGAAACAAGACCTAATACATACACTATAGTAGATATAACTGATTACATGTTCATGAGTCTAGCATCTTAAAGTACGGTGATTACCATTGAGAATTATGGAAAGATGAGTGGTATCAAGCATTAGTTTCGTTTCAACATATATACTATTGTGACTCATAATAAGAAATGCATATTTGATCTACTTCCCAGGTTCCAGCCTGGAACTCCTAAACTTGGGATTTCCTAAACATGAGAATGCTCAGGTGTCTTTTGTTAAGTTAATGAGTAGCGCCTCAGGCTACTGGTTTGTTGCCTTTGTGTGATGAGAGGGCTGAAACTTTCAGCAGCATCCTGCCCAGCCCTACTCCCACCCCAATCTGCCTGCAGGAGAAAAGTGCTGAAGGTGGAATTGTTTGTGGTGGCTGATGGTTTAATCCCTCCTGCCTCTCTAACGAGGGAGGCCTGCCTACACCAAAAAGAAGTGCTTCAGAGGAGCTTCCAGGTGGGGGAACACGTGAAGATCAGGGGAGCGAGGCATGCTGGGAGAGAGACACGCTGGGCGAGAGCGTGGAAACACCAAGCCTTTTGCTCTGCTTCTCTTCAATCTGGCTGTTCCTGAGTTAGAACTTTTTATTATAAACTACTAATTTCGTGATGAAGGAGTTTTCTGAGTTCCACATGCTGCTCTAGCAATTTAACGGAACCCACGGACGGACCCTCTAGTCTGCAACAGGCTGGTCAGAAGTACAGGTAATGACTTACTTTCTCTTCTGAATCCAAGAAAAGAGTCCTATTATATTCCTGTCTGTTATCCTCTCTGTGACTAATTTACTCAATTTTTTCCTTTTTTTTTTGCTTAATACTTTCTTCTATGTTGGCTACCCTGACTAAACAATGAAGGAGTTTAAGTAAAGTGAATTAGTCCATGCTTGTTATTTGGAATAGCTAAAACTGGCCGTGTACATTTCTATATATTTTTATATAATTCAGTTTTTGTAGGTTTTCTTTTTTTACTTGTTTTTCTTATTACTAATTGACAGTTTATTAAATCAGGAAAGAAATAAATTGCCAGTGCAAAAAAAAAAAAAAAAAAATTAAGCTCGTCTTACTTTAAACGCCTCAAAAATAGGATTTTTCCCCAGTAATTTCATGCAAGTGCCATTTTAGTGCTCTGCTTTTTTTTTTTTTTTTTTCCTATTGAACCCTCTAAATGACTCAATAAATATTGATAACAGTTGGATTGGAATGATCCTTTGATTCTGTCTTTCTTTATTTTTGACTGTGCTGATCTTCATTGCTGCACATGGGCTTTCTTTATTTGCAGAAAGCAGGATTTCTTGTGGTTCATGAGTTTCTCATTGTGGTGGTTTCTCGTTGCAGACCACGGGCTCTATCTAGATGGGGGCTTCACTAGTTGTGGCATGCTGGCTCCAGGCTGCAACTGGTTGGCTCTTTTTTTTTTAAATTTGGCCTGCTTTGTTGGCCCTTCTTTTATTTATTTTTGTCCATCTTAATTCTTTGGCCTGTGTGGGCTTCCCATTGCAGTGGCACCTCTCATTGCAGAGCACTGATTCTGGGCACATGCGCTGTAGAGCACTGGCTCGTAATTGGACACACCTGTCTGGCTGCTTCACAGCCTGTGGGATCTTCCAGTGCGAGGGATCTAACTGGCGTCCCTTGCACTGCAAGGCGGACTCTTTACCCACTGGACCACCAGGGAAGCCCTGGTTGGCTCTTGAGCACAGACAGATGCCAGAGTTGTGGCTAACGGACTTAGTTGCTCCGCTGTATGTGCAATATTCCCAGACTAGGATCAGGGAATGGAACCCATGTCCCCTGCACTGGCAGGCAGATTGTAAACCACTGGACCACCACTTTAAAAATATCTTTATTTTTAAGATGTAATATCCAACAATATGAGAAATTGAATGCTGCAGTGATTTAATGATATGGATGCAAATACACTATCATTTATATTTCTGATCTTATGATACAAAATTCATTTTATTTGTATATATGGTAATGAAATCTGTAATAACTGGACACCAACACTCTCATCCTATTTGAGCAGATTATTTGAAGCAATACAATTGCATAGTTCTAGGCCCAGTTGTCCTTTTACTTTCTCTTCTTTTATTCAAGAATGAATATTAAAAGATAGGCAAAACCTCTTTTTTGAAAGAGCGTTTCCGACCTTTTTTAAAGTAACACTGAATTGTCTGTTACAGCCTTTGTTTCTCAGACTTCAGTGAATGTCAGCATTATCTCATGAATAAGCTCATTTTGGGCTTCCGCTCCTGCTTCAGGATATCTGTGTGAAAACTGTATCTTAATAGCTGGCATCCTCCAGCCATCACACAAGTGATTTTAATGCAGGTGATCAGAAACTAAGAATCTGAGGACAGGCCTCTAGGAGTCACAGTTAACAGCTTTTGGTTGTCATGATGAATGATTTGAAAAGTTGTCCTTAATATTTGTATCGATTGATATTATATAGTTGCAATTGTATATGACATGAGTATTTCGTACAAAATGATAATTAACTTCTGACAAGATCTGGTCAAAGTTTCTTATCTTTATTACCCACTGAGTTGAATATTTTTCTTCAAAAGCCTATCAGTTACTTAAAATGAAATTTTTATTGTCAAATAAGAGGGAAACATTTTATTAAATCTCACTACCCTTAGTGATGTCATATCGATGTCCTGTATTAATTCATGATTTGGAGGCTTTTCTACACAACAAAAGTGTTTTCTAATGTGACTCTGTCCTGATTTTCTAGGCAAACAATTT
The DNA here is from genome assembly GCA_022376925.1 of Tragulus kanchil. Classification (NCBI taxonomy): domain Eukaryota; kingdom Metazoa; phylum Chordata; class Mammalia; order Artiodactyla; family Tragulidae; genus Tragulus; species Tragulus kanchil. The sequence goes on along the minus strand of JAIOJX010000024.1, from coordinate 88,882,550 downwards.
CAAATGATTATCAAAAAACAGCTTCCTCTTTTATGCTAAATTTAATATTCTGGTGAAATAAACTCCCAGTGCCCCAAATAGTACTAAATTATTTGATCTCTAAAGGCATTTCTTATAGTGCCTCCGTCATTACTCTGAGCATTAGCGCACAAGAGAGGAACAAGGAATTACCATTAAAGTTTTCCAAAGGAAAAGTATCCAGTTAGTCACAGTTATTGCATCCCTTAGAATTTGAAATTTGCTTAGATCTCAAAATGTGGCCAAAGTTGTGGTTAATGTGACTCTGATGCAAAAAAGAGATCAACTCAACATTAGAAATCCAGAAAATATTCTAATGATAGTCATGCCATCTAGTTTATTAAAATGGTCAAATATTGTAACATTTTTCTTTTAAATTAATTGAGTTGTATGGTGTCTATATCAATAGTGATTCTCTTATGTACTTTGTTAATATTCTATGGTTTTATAAGGACAAAATATGCTCCAAAATGTTGTATTCTAAAAGTGCCATGTGGGTGTTAGATCACCATATCTTTAATGAATCAAGTATACTGAATTTATATATTTAGTTAGTATCAGTGGTAATTTTAAGGAGCATTTCTTTCCAGAGAGCCTTTGGACTATAGGCAGGATTAAACAGTGAATAATTAGTGTCCAGTCATTTTGGTTGTCATGATGAATGATTTGAAAAGTTGTCCTTAATATTTGTATCGATTGATATTATATAGTTGCAATTGTATATGACATGAGTATTTCGTACAAAATGATAATTAACTTCTGACAAGATCTGGTCAAAGTTTCTTATCTTTATTACCCACTGAGTTGAATATTTTTCTTCAAAAGCCTATCAGTTACTTAAAATGAAATTTTTATTGTCAAATAAGAGGGAAACATTTTATTAAATCTCACTACCCTTAGTGATGTCATATCGATGTCCTGTATTAATTCATGATTTGGAGGCTTTTCTACACAACAAAAGTGTTTTCTAATGTGACTCTGTCCTGATTTTCTAGGCAAACAATTTCAAATGATTATCAAAAAACAGCTTCCTCTTTTATGCTAAATTTAATATTCTGGTGAAATAAACTCCCAGTGCCCCAAATAGTACTAAATTATTTGATCTCTAAAGGCATTTCTTATAGTGCCTCCGTCATTACTCTGAGCATTAGCGCACAAGAGAGGAACAAGGAATTACCATTAAAGTTTTCCAAAGGAAAAGTATCCAGTTAGTCACAGTTATTGCATCCCTTAGAATTTGAAATTTGCTTAGATCTCAAAATGTGGCCAAAGTTGTGGTTAATGTGACTCTGATGCAAAAAAGAGATCAACTCAACATTAGAAATCCAGAAAATATTCTAATGATAGTCATGCCATCTAGTTTATTAAAATGGTCAAATATTGTAACATTTTTCTTTTAAATTAATTGAGTTGTATGGTGTCTATATCAATAGTGATTCTCTTATGTACTTTGTTAATATTCTATGGTTTTATAAGGACAAAATATGCTCCAAAATGTTGTATTCTAAAAGTGCCATGTGGGTGTTAGATCACCATATCTTTAATGAATCAAGTATACTGAATTTATATATTTAGTTAGTATCAGTGGTAATTTTAAGGAGCATTTCTTTCCAGAGAGCCTTTGAGACTGGAGGCAGGATTAAACAGTGAATAATTAGTGTCCAGTCATTTTGGGTAAATACACAAAGCAAACTTAACTTTACCCAGTTTGCTAGATATTTCAATTCTAAGCAATATCCTATTTGTGAAATCACTAACATTTTGTTTATATCTTTTTTTAACTTCTGCTTCTATTCCATAATGTAGACCTTAACATGTAGGTCAACAATTTTATTTATATGCTATAAAAGTCTGTGAAATTGTCTTTAGATTGTCCTGTTTACTCTGTGCTTTATTCAACTCTACTTTCTTATTCTTATTTTAAGATATTTAAAACTGACCTAATCACATGCTAGCTAGTTCTAGGTTTCTTCCCTTATTTGACGGTATAATTCTTGCTTACATTTCCTTTTGTACTCGTTTAGCATTATAATCTTATAATTATTTTGCCATTGATTATAATTCTTCTAATTTAGCAGTAGCTAAAATTTAGGCCTAAGAGAAGGATTAAATGTACTAAACATAGTAGATGATAAAATGACAGAATTATGCAAAGATCATCTATAAATAGCAAATAAAAATAGAATGTTGACTATCTTATGAAAACTAAATTATTTAAGCAGAAAAGTCAGGTAGGGAGACCAGGTAGGGAACTGGTTGTATATGCTTAAGTAGATAAATATTGGAACAAGGACAGTAGGTATAGGTAGGAAGAGGAGTTATAGTAAACAAAGTAAGAAGAGTGGATCTATAGGTGGATTTGTTTATTTTATGTGAAACTGGAGGGCACATACAGAGTAGAAAAGCATCACAAACTCTTAAATGGGAAAAATGGTGACTAAGAGAAAGAGCATAATAATAAATATATATATATATATATATATATATATATATATATATATAGACCCAAAACAAATTTCGGTAAATTAGTCACGTAACACCTAAACTTTTATAGGGGGTGGTCCACTTTGAGTAAATCTGGAGACTAAGCCAGGTCTGTAAGAGCATCAAAAGAGAGGTTTGCTTTCCAAAAAGTAGTAACATAATAGTACAGGATACTTTGATGTGGATGTAAAGAGAGAGCATACTAAAACTGAAAAAGAGATGAATTTCCCATGTATCTCTGTGTCCTCCAGAGCTTATTCTTGTCTCAATCAGATAGCAAAATATTTTTCTGCTTGTAAATTTTGTTGAATCTTACACTTCCTTTTAACTTGCCAACGTGTGGTGTCTTAGGGTGAAAAATATTAGAGGTATGCCAAAACAGATGCCCTGGTTTAAAAGCCTCAGTGTGGTATCATCACACTATATTTGAAAAATATTAGAGGTTATGAAAAAATCCTTTAAAACATGTAGGTCAACAATTTTATTTATATGCTATAAAAGTCTGTGAAATTGTCTTTAGATTGTCCTGTTTACTCTGTGCTTTATTCAACTCTACTTTCTTATTCTTATTTTAAGATATTTAAAACTGACCTAATCACATGCTAGCTAGTTCTAGGTTTCTTCCCTTATTTGACGGTATAATTCTTGCTTACATTTCCTTTTGTACTCGTTTAGCATTATAATCTTATAATTATTTTGCCATTGATTATAATTCTTCTAATTTAGCAGTAGCTAAAATTTAGGCCTAAGAGAAGGATTAAATGTACTAAACATAGTAGATGATAAAATGACAGAATTATGCAAAGATCATCTATAAATAGCAAATAAAAATAGAATGTTGACTATCTTATGAAAACTAAATTATTTAAGCAGAAAAGTCAGGTAGGGAGACCAGGTAGGGAACTGGTTGTATATGCTTAAGTAGATAAATATTGGAACAAGGACAGTAGGTATAGGTAGGAAGAGGAGTTATAGTAAACAAAGTAAGAAGAGTGGATCTATAGGTGGATTTGTTTATTTTATGTGAAACTGGAGGGCACATACAGAGTAGAAAAGCATCACAAACTCTTAAATGGGAAAAATGGTGACTAAGAGAAAGAGCATAATAATAAATATATATATATATATATATATATATATATATATATATATATAGACCCAAAACAAATTTCGGTAAATTAGTCACGTAACACCTAAACTTTTATAGGGGGTGGTCCACTTTGAGTAAATCTGGAGACTAAGCCAGGTCTGTAAGAGCATCAAAAGAGAGGTTTGCTTTCCAAAAAGTAGTAACATAATAGTACAGGATACTTTGATGTGGATGTAAAGAGAGAGCATACTAAAACTGAAAAAGAGATGAATTTCCCATGTATCTCTGTGTCCTCCAGAGCTTATTCTTGTCTCAATCAGATAGCAAAATATTTTTCTGCTTGTAAATTTTGTTGAATCTTACACTTCCTTTTAACTTGCCAACGTGTGGTGTCTTAGGGTGAAAAATATTAGAGGTATGCCAAAACAGATGCCCTGGTTTAAAAGCCTCAGTGTGGTATCATCACACTATATTTAAAGCTAATTATATTTGGCTATTGGTTATTTCATTGATTTTCTAGAAGGTAAAACAGAATCATTTGCTTAGCAAAAAATAGACTTCTAGACTTCTGACTCTCAAACATAAACCACCAGACTAGACCTGGGCCTTTTTATGGCTCCATAGAAATAATTTATAAAGTTTTAAAAACCACGGTATAGCATTTTGTGTTTGGAGCCAGGACTCAAGGATGTTAGAGAAGCAGCTGTTTCATCCAATAAACATGCATCCATTGTACTTGTTAGTGTGATCTAATGGCACTTATCATCACTTACAAATGTGCTCAGCATTAAATTATAGTTGGAACATTTGTCTTCAAAAATAGAAAATTAATTGTATAAAACCCAAAAATCCTAGGTTCATTATGAGTTGCTGACATAGCACTGTCTTTCAGAGTTTGGGTGGAAAGCTTTATTCAGCATGAGATAGCTGACCTATTGCAGAGGACAGATGTTTAAATTTCTGTAATCCCTATATTACACTTTGATGCCATGTTATTTGCTTCTGTACAGTTACATTGTTATTAGTATGGTGAGTTGAGTCTTAACTCTTGTTGGTGCTCACAGAGCTTGGTATAAACGTTGAGTAAGCAAGTTTATCTCAAAAGCCTTCTTGCAATCTTTGGATGATCTCTTAAAATAATCTCTTAAATCTGACTAGGTGCCACTTCCGTAAGGCTCTTAGCAATGCTCTGTATGCAGCTCAAAAAATTCTCTACAAGCAGGTATTCAAAACTACTATCTGTTTAAAGCACAAATGTGAGCCTGTGTTTTTCCTATTGTCTATGAAATTGACACTATTATATATGTCTATGTAAGAATGGAGATAGAGGTCACGGAGGCTCAGTCATCTTTTTTGGCCTCTGTCATCTGTTCAGAAGGCTCCACCCACTCAGGAGATAGGAGACAGAAGTCTAACAGGTGTCCTCCAGAGCTTATTCTTGTCTCAATCAGATAGCAAAATATTTTCTGCTTGTAAATTTTGTTGAATCTTACACTTCCTTTTAACTTGCCAACGTGTGGTGTCTTAGGGTGAAAAATATTAGAGGTATGCCAAAACAGATGCCCTGGTTTAAAAGCCTCAGTGTGGTATCATCACACTATATTTAAAGCTAATTATATTTGGCTATTGGTTATTTCATTGATTTTCTAGAAGGTAAAACAGAATCATTTGCTTAGCAAAAAATAGACTTCTAGACTTCTGACTCTCAAACATAAACCACCAGACTAGACCTGGGCCTTTTTATGGCTCCATAGAAATAATTTATAAAGTTTTAAAAACCACGGTATAGCATTTTGTGTTTGGAGCCAGGACTCAAGGATGTTAGAGAAGCAGCTGTTTCATCCAATAAACATGCATCCATTGTACTTGTTAGTGTGATCTAATGGCACTTATCATCACTTACAAATGTGCTCAGCATTAAATTATAGTTGGAACATTTGTCTTCAAAAATAGAAAATTAATTGTATAAAACCCAAAAATCCTAGGTTCATTATGAGTTGCTGACATAGCACTGTCTTTCAGAGTTTGGGTGGAAAGCTTTATTCAGCATGAGATAGCTGACCTATTGCAGAGGACAGATGTTTAAATTTCTGTAATCCCTATATTACACTTTGATGCCATGTTATTTGCTTCTGTACAGTTACATTGTTATTAGTATGGTGAGTTGAGTCTTAACTCTTGTTGGTGCTCACAGAGCTTGGTATAAACGTTGAGTAAGCAAGTTTATCTCAAAAGCCTTCTTGCAATCTTTGGATGATCTCTTAAAATAATCTCTTAAATCTGACTAGGTGCCACTTCCGTAAGGCTCTTAGCAATGCTCTGTATGCAGCTCAAAAAATTCTCTACAAGCAGGTATTCAAAACTACTATCTGTTTAAAGCACAAATGTGAGCCTGTGTTTTTCCTATTGTCTATGAAATTGACACTATTATATATGTCTATGTAAGAATGGAGATAGAGGTCACGGAGGCTCAGTCATCTTTTTTGGCCTCTGTCATCTGTTCAGAAGGCTCCACCCACTCAGGAGATAGGAGACAGAAGTCTAACAGGTGTCCTGCACCAACAAGTTAGAACTTTGCTTTTAGGATATGAGTGAGTTTGTGTACTCAGTTGTGCCTGACTCTCTGTGATCTCATGGACTGTAGCCTCCCAGGTTCCTCTATCCATGAGATTTCCCAGGCAAGAATACTGGAGTGGATTACCGTTTCCTTCTCCAGGTACGATATGAAACTGCCTGGCAGAAATTCAGTAAAAGTTTTAGTCAGCATTTCATGGCCCTAGAGAGACTGCTTTTGATTAGATCTAACACCACTTGTAGATAGATTAGATCTCAGTGGTAGGCTGAATTGAATTTAAGCTACTCATTAGTCACCAAATATTAAGCAATCAGATCAGGCAGATAGCTGTTATGTAAATTTAGTGACGTTAAGCTGCTTATAATTAGCCACAGACTAAATGGGTGGGTAAGTAGATATGTATGTGCAGTGCTCTTTCTGGACACTCTTGGAGAATGTTTTTCAGGTTAAATAAACTTCCATTCAAAATCTGTTAAAAAAATACTGCCACCATAAACGTGTCTGAAATTGTCCAAGAGTTCAAAATTGCTAACATGAAAGTGAAGGGAAAAGGAAACACGCTTGATGCTTAATAATTATTTTACTTCTAAGTGAAGCATGTGTTTTCGCCCAGTTGGAGGCCTTGTGACCACAAAAGCTGGTCATTTGCTTCTGTACAGTTACATTGTTATTAGTATAGGTGAGTTGAGTCTTAACTCTTGTTGGTGCTCACAGAGCTTGGTATAAACGTTGAGTAAGCAAGTTTATCTCAAAAGCCTTCTTGCAATCTTTGGATGATCTCTTAAAATAATCTCTTAAATCTGACTAGGTGCCACTTCCGTAAGGCTCTTAGCAATGCTCTGTATGCAGCTCAAAAAATTCTCTACAAGCAGGTATTCAAAACTACTATCTGTTTAAAGCACAAATGTGAGCCTGTGTTTTTCCTATTGTCTATGAAATTGACACTATTATATATGTCTATGTAAGAATGGAGATAGAGGTCACGGAGGCTCAGTCATCTTTTTTGGCCTCTGTCATCTGTTCAGAAGGCTCCACCCACTCAGGAGATAGGAGACAGAAGTCTAACAGGTGTCCTGCACCAACAAGTTAGAACTTTGCTTTTAGGATATGAGTGAGTTTGTGTACTCAGTTGTGCCTGACTCTCTGTGATCTCATGGACTGTAGCCTCCCAGGTTCCTCTATCCATGAGATTTCCCAGGCAAGAATACTGGAGTGGATTACCGTTTCCTTCTCCAGGTACGATATGAAACTGCCTGGCAGAAATTCAGTAAAAGTTTTAGTCAGCATTTCATGGCCCTAGAGAGACTGCTTTTGATTAGATCTAACACCACTTGTAGATAGATTAGATCTCAGTGGTAGGCTGAATTGAATTTAAGCTACTCATTAGTCACCAAATATTAAGCAATCAGATCAGGCAGATAGCTGTTATGTAAATTTAGTGACGTTAAGCTGCTTATAATTAGCCACAGACTAAATGGGTGGGTAAGTAGATATGTATGTGCAGTGCTCTTTCTGGACACTCTTGGAGAATGTTTTTCAGGTTAAATAAACTTCCATTCAAAATCTGTTAAAAAAATACTGCCACCATAAACGTGTCTGAAATTGTCCAAGAGTTCAAAATTGCTAACATGAAAGTGAAGGGAAAAGGAAACACGCTTGATGCTTAATAATTATTTTACTTCTAAGTGAAGCATGTGTTTTCGCCCAGTTGGAGGCCTTGTGACCACAAAAGCTGGTCATTTTCAAAAGAGGGCAGGTAAGTCACTAAATTAAGCATAGTGATTAATCACTCCTATAAATGTAAGCATAACCTAAAATAGGAACTGTAAATATTTCTCGAGTGAATAAATAAAAATAATATGAAGAGAAAATATCTTCCTAATACTCAAAACTAAGTCATCAAAATGATCAAGGGACAGAGTCATTTGTAATTTTAAGTCCTCAAAGTAACTTCTCACTCTAATATTTAACTTACACTTATTAGGCATTTATCCAAAGATCAATACGGAGAAAAAGATCAACCATTAGAATGCTTTTCATTACTCAAATGCCATATCAAGTAATCTGATTTTATTTAAGAAAATTGACCAGGTTCTTGGCTAAATTAACTACTTAATCTATGCAAAGAAAATCTTCATTGTATTTATAAATATAGACCCATGTACTTGGTAACAATTTCTCTTAATGGTATGGAAATCCAGGCACAAACATAAGAATGTAACAAATCTGTTTCTTAAACATGGGTATCTGCTTTTCCTGCAGTAGATTTTTATATTAACATTACTCTAAATCAGGAAACCAGAATTACTATGAAATATACAATTTATAACAAGGAAAAGAGGTCACATCATCCAAGTGTAAATGCTGTCTTATGGAAATGAATCAGTGCTACTGTTTCTAGCTGAGGAAAGCATCCTGCCTGCCTATGTTCACTGGGAGACTTTGCTAGTCTGTTCCACCTGAAGGCCACTGTTACCTTGCATGTCTTTCAGGTAATAGCCAAAGCCTCACGGTTATGCCCTTTCTGCCCCTGGAGAGAAACCTACAGAAGACCCTCTACCTCCCAAATAGACCCTCTGTTCAGTTTTATTCCTTCCATTTCTAACATGAGAAGCACAGAATAAGCTATCACCTCAAAAGTATATTCCTATACACAAAGTGTATATACATATACACATGTACACATGTATACATATATGTATATATACATATAAAATGTATGGAGCAAATATATATATAAATATATCTCCACAAGTACATTTTCTTTTACTGTAGTACCTTGTTCACCTCAACTCATGGATTAGTGAGTGAATCATAAGTATTTCTTCCTAGTATCAAGTACTCTATGAACATATATGAAATATTGCATAAGATGAGTTTTTAATAAGTGTGTTATAATTAAGCTATACCCATAGATATTTCATTAAGGTGTCCTCTCTTTATCTGTTTGGTATAAACACAACTATGAGAAGCTATTGCTACTACTATCAGCGGTCAATAATATTGCTATTTTGAAGTTCTTGACCCATATGAACAAATTGACATTCAGAAGTGTTAAAGTAAGTTATTCTCATACCAATAATGTCTATCTTACCAATCCTTTGCTAAGATGGAAATTTATAATTAAGGTCTTTGGTCAACTTCTAGTCTTGAAACTAGCTTGTAATTATACCAGTGAATCTTCAAACATTTCTTCAACATGTTTATTGATCCTTATACCTATTCCCATATTTGTACTGACATAATCATTATTTTTTTTACATTGTTTATAGGTGCTGTTGGGCATAATATAATAATTCATTATGGATATTGACATATTTCCTAAGCTTATCATATACTTTCATATAGTATTTTACAATAATGTTTTAATTTATATGTACTTATGTATTATTTTCTGGATAGATTTTTGTTTTTATACTTAGGTCCTCTATCTTGAGACTATTCACCAATGTTTCCCTTATTAAATTAAATTATTAGAAGATTATTTAGAAATAATTATTAGTAAATTATTTAGAAATTTATTTTTAACATTCTGCTCTGTCTGAAATATATATATATATATATATATATATATATATAAAATAGTATATGCTATAAGAACACATTTTTAGCTTTTTTAAATTAAAACATTTCCTCTTCTGTATAGTTTACTGAATAATGTTTTATTCTTTACTTTTTTTTCCCATTAGACTTCAGGAATCAGATATTGTATATACACATTGACATACATACACATGCATTTAATTCTGTTCTATCAATTTGACTGATGTCATATCGGTTTGTTCTTAAAACACATTTAACTTTAAACTTAAAGATTTATTTATTTATTTATTTTGGGCGGGGGTCGGGTTGGGGAGGGAGGGGAGCGGGCGGGCCACTTCTATTGGTCTTTCATTTCTCTATTTTCATCCGTCTTTGTTCTTTGGCTCCTGTGGGCCTCCCATCACAGTGGCGTCTGTCGCTGCAGAGCTCCGGCTCTGGGCGCATGCGCTCCACAGCTCCGGCTCGGTAATTGGACACATCGGTCCAGCTGCTCCGCGGCACGTGGGATCTTCCCAGGCCAGGGATCGAACCAGCATCCCTTGCCCTGCAAGGTGGTGTCCTTACCCACTGGACCACCAGGGGAAGCCCAACTTTAAACTTCATATTTAAATGCAAGTTCCTATGGACATATTATTTATCATTTATCTACTAAAGTTGTCATATATTTTTCTTAATGAATCGATGCAAGCACTGAAGGAAAGAACCATCTTCATATGTTTCAGCCTTTTAATCCAGATATATAGTGTGATTCCTTCCAGTCTTCTCATCTTTAAGATTTATATATTTTTTATGATTCTGGACACTTCTTATTAAATTTAAGGGTAGCCTTAAAAAAGTGAAAAGAATATTATTTTTGTTGTTTATTTTGTATTCCCTATAATTTGATTGTTCAACTTGAATTCCGTAGTAATTCCTGGAAGCTGTGTGACATTGAATGGTGTAGCAATAACATAACTTTTAATGTTCTATCTCTGGATCCCATGTCTGAATTTGCAAACACATCTTATCACTTGTGACCTGTGCGAGCTTGGGCAAGACAGATAAGTTCTTTCAGCTCTCTTTCCTCATCAAATGCACAGAGCTATGAACAGAAAAAGGGCCTTGTGAAATATGGCTTAATAACAGTAAAATTCTTTATAACAGTCCACTTCAGTCTCTCGGTCTTATCTGACTCTTTGCAAACCCATGGATTGCAGCATGCCAGGCTTCCTTGTGCTTCACCATCTCTCAGAGCTTTCTCTCTCATAACAGTGCCATACAGTTGAAAATGCTCAACTGTAAAATTCCATGATTTTTTAAGTGTTCTGATAGACGACGTTAGCTTTATTATTAGCATTTTATCTTACTACTAAAATATAATGAGACTATTGTTGTAGTGAGTAAGTTACCATCATGGAGAAATGAAGCAGTGATACAGTTGATGTATCACTAGTATGAATAAAATTAATGACCAAGTCACTGAAACATCAGATCCAGTGAGCCATCCAGAATTGTATTACTCTTGTCAAAACAAGCGAGGGCATCATTTGAATCTGGAAAAAAGACCTGTGACAACAAAAGGAGCATAAACTCTAGTGACAATATTTTGGTAAAGTTAAAACAGTTCATTCATTAAGATTATGACTTTCTCACTATTAAGGTTTCTATACTATTTTTAAATGTAAATTGCATAAATTCTAAATATCACATCCATTCAGTAAAACCAGTATTCCATTGTGTCTTCATAGATCTTGTTTTATTAAAAAATACATAAAAGACACAGCTAAATTTTGAAGTGAAATAAACCGGCATTTATCATTTTATTCATAATTAATGTGGTAATAAAATATTCAGTCTTTTAATCTAGATATATAGTGTGATTCCTTCCAGTCTTCTCATCTTTAAGATTTATATATTTTTTATGATTCTGGACACTTCTTATTAAATTTAAGGGTAGCCTTAAAAAAGTGAAAAGAATATTATTTTTGTTGTTTATTTTGTATTCCCTATAATTTGATTGTTCAACTTGAATTCCGTAGTAATTCCTGGAAGCTGTGTGACATTGAATGGTGTAGCAATAACATAACTTTTAATGTTCTATCTCTGGATCCCATGTCTGAATTTGCAAACACATCTTATCACTTGTGACCTGTGCGAGCTTGGGCAAGACAGATAAGTTCTTTCAGCTCTCTTTCCTCATCAAATGCACAGAGCTATGAACAGAAAAAGGGCCTTGTGAAATATGGCTTAATAACAGTAAAATTCTTTATAACAGTCCACTTCAGTCTCTCGGTCTTATCTGACTCTTTGCAAACCCATGGATTGCAGCATGCCAGGCTTCCTTGTGCTTCACCATCTCTCAGAGCTTTCTCTCTCATAACAGTGCCATACAGTTGAAAATGCTCAACTGTAAAATTCCATGATTTTTTAAGTGTTCTGATAGACGACGTTAGCTTTATTATTAGCATTTTATCTTACTACTAAAATATAATGAGACTATTGTTGTAGTGAGTAAGTTACCATCATGGAGAAATGAAGCAGTGATACAGTTGATGTATCACTAGTATGAATAAAATTAATGACCAAGTCACTGAAACATCAGATCCAGTGAGCCATCCAGAATTGTATTACTCTTGTCAAAACAAGCGAGGGCATCATTTGAATCTGGAAAAAAGACCTGTGACAACAAAAGGAGCATAAACTCTAGTGACAATATTTTGGTAAAGTTAAAACAGTTCATTCATTAAGATTATGACTTTCTCACTATTAAGGTTTCTATACTATTTTTAAATGTAAATTGCATAAATTCTAAATATCACATCCATTCAGTAAAACCAGTATTCCATTGTGTCTTCATAGATCTTGTTTTATTAAAAAATACATATAAAGCAGTGACACAGCTAAATTTTGAAGTGAAATAAACCGGCATTTATCATTTTATTCATAATTAATGTGGTAATAAAAATATTCAGTCTTAATTCTGGAAGAATAGTCCTTTAAGACAGTTACACATTTTTCAGCTAAGAAAACCTGATTTACTGAATCAAATAAAGCATTTACTATAGTAAATCAAGTATCAAGAACAGTTAGAAAATACTAATTTGACAGAATTTACAAGTGAAGTGAAAAAGTGTTAAGCACAGGAACTATGGTTGAAACTGCAGTTTCAAACTGACCTAGCGGAAGTGGTTGAGTGAGCATCAATCCCTGTTATATGAAGGCTTGGGTGTTTTCACACACAAGCACAAGTTAAAAGACTTGGTCAGAACCCAAACAGGAAGTAGAACATGATCCTGCATAATCTAGAACCTGTAATATCAAGAATGGAAGGACCAGAAAACATCTGCCTATTGCCACCGGCAGAAGACAAAAAGTTTTTTCTCCCTGGCTTGTAGGAGAGTTGATGGGGGCTAGAGTTGTGTATGTCTCCCGTAAGAAACCAAAATGGCAAGTTTCAGAATCTTTGTGGTTGAAAAACCTTCATGACAAAGAACTAATGTTAAAAATAGTCCCAGGATGATTTTGTCAGGGGAGCTCTTGACTGAAGCATGCATCCAAACTTCAGGTTAAGACAGAATGAGGCCAAAGAAGGATTCAAAAATAATTATGTCACATCCTTACATATTTAGTAAAACTACAGAACAATAATTTTTAAAAGAATGATATTAACAATAATTTTAAAAAACATCAAATTCTTAACAAAGGAACAATGATTGGACTTAATTTTAGGAACACGTACCTCAAATGTAGGTCAAAGAAATAGAATGATACCGTCCAAATTATGAATAAAAATAAGTCTGTTTATATTTCTATATCTCAGTTGATATATATGTCCTTACTGAAAAAAAAACCTGTGACAACAAAAGGAGCATAAACTCTAGTGACAATATTTTGGTAAAGTTAAAACAGTTCATTCATTAAGATTATGACTTTCTCACTATTAAGGTTTCTATACTATTTTTAAATGTAAATTGCATAAATTCTAAATATCACATCCATTCAGTAAAACCAGTATTCCATTGTGTCTTCATAGATCTTGTTTTATTAAAAAATACATATAAAGCAGTGACACAGCTAAATTTTGAAGTGAAATAAACCGGCATTTATCATTTTATTCATAATTAATGTGGTAATAAAAATATTCAGTCTTAATTCTGGAAGAATAGTCCTTTAAGACAGTTACACATTTTTCAGCTAAGAAAACCTGATTTACTGAATCAAATAAAGCATTTACTATAGTAAATCAAGTATCAAGAACAGTTAGAAAATACTAATTTGACAGAATTTACAAGTGAAGTGAAAAAGTGTTAAGCACAGGAACTATGGTTGAAACTGCAGTTTCAAACTGACCTAGCGGAAGTGGTTGAGTGAGCATCAATCCCTGTTATATGAAGGCTTGGGTGTTTTCACACACAAGCACAAGTTAAAAGACTTGGTCAGAACCCAAACAGGAAGTAGAACATGATCCTGCATAATCTAGAACCTGTAATATCAAGAATGGAAGGACCAGAAAACATCTGCCTATTGCCACCGGCAGAAGACAAAAAGTTTTTTCTCCCTGGCTTGTAGGAGAGTTGATGGGGGCTAGAGTTGTGTATGTCTCCCGTAAGAAACCAAAATGGCAAGTTTCAGAATCTTTGTGGTTGAAAAACCTTCATGACAAAGAACTAATGTTAAAAATAGTCCCAGGATGATTTTGTCAGGGGAGCTCTTGACTGAAGCATGCATCCAAACTTCAGGTTAAGACAGAATGAGGCCAAAGAAGGATTCAAAAATAATTATGTCACATCCTTACATATTTAGTAAAACTACAGAACAATAATTTTTAAAAGAATGATATTAACAATAATTTTAAAAAACATCAAATTCTTAACAAAGGAACAATGATTGGACTTAATTTTAGGAACACGTACCTCAAATGTAGGTCAAAGAAATAGAATGATACCGTCCAAATTATGAATAAAAATAAGTCTGTTTATATTTCTATATCTCAGTTGATATATATGCTCAAAATGAGGTAAAAAAAATCTTTTAGGGGGAATTCCCTGGCAGTCCAGGAGTTAGGTCTCTGTGCTTTCACTGCAGGAGCCCTCAGTTTGCTCTCTGGTTGGGCAACTAAGATTTGGCACAATATTAGTTGTGATGCAGCCAAAAAACAACAACCAAAAACTCTTTTCCAAAATATTTTGTTGGGGAATATACCCATAGAAAAGTAAAATTGAATCCAGATTAAAGAAATAAATGTTTGAAATGATACTTGACCAATTAGTATGTGAATAATTTGAGCACCCCAAAACTGGAAAATAGTCATAATTAACCAATTTGGGAGTAAGTAGAACTCACAAATAAGATAGGACTGAATTGATTAGAAGCTTTCTGGCTTTATGTTATTCAGAAGGATGGCAGTAGAGACATATTTCCAAAGTCAAAAATAGTTGTGAAAAGGAAACAGTGTAATCCATACGAATGCGTTCCAATCTGAAAGAATGTTTGTAAATCGAATGAAGTTAGCCTGTGTATCTAACTGGCCATATATAGTACGGCACTCTAATAGTTTTATAATAATTCTCCCATAAATAATGCATAAAAACAAACAAAGAAGACATTTAATCTTATAATTCCTTGAAAAGTACAGTAAACCTGGCATACAGGGGCTGGCACTGAGTCAACAGATAAGAAGAGTTACTTTACAACAGAAAGACTGGAGAGGGAGACGAGGAGGGGGGAGGTGATGGAGCTGGAGGACTGTTAGCAGTGGAAATGGAGGGAAAGCTGTAACTTCACTCAGGCTTGACGCTGATGGCAAAGGATGTGGTTCCTTGGTGCATTCAGTTCTGTCTACCCTTATAAAAAAATGATCCAGTGATGTCTGGATAGTAGATCTTATTTTTCTTGTCATAGATGACATGGTAGTACTGGATCGCATTCTGAATGGCTACTGCAGCCCTCCTGTGCTACTGTGCATTTGTGTCCTGTGCCTCCTCACGTAATGAAATCCCCTTGCCATTTCCTGTGTCACAAATCTCTTCAGTTCCTCAGTACTTTAAACCCTAGCTTTATTAAAGCAAACCATGGATAATAATGTGTACTTTCCATGACCTTTGCATGGGTTAACTAAGATAATGCATGAAGTTATTGTGGTTTTGGAGACGGGAATTATGAGTGTAGGAACTCAAACTCATTTTACTGTTTGGTCCCCAAAGAAATGATTGAGAGAAATATTCGGTAAAATGTAAACTAGTCTGTCAGTGCATTTTCTTTTAGTTACATAAAACATTTCTAAATGGATTTTTTAGTTTTGAAGCATTGTCTTGCCATGGTTATATTCACAAAGAATTAGACAAACCAAGGTACTGTGTAATAGCTGGCAGAGGTGCATCTCATTAAAAATAAGTCTTCTACATAGAGAACAGACATATGGACGTTGTGGGGAATGAACAGTGGGTAGGAGGCATAGAAGGAGTGACATGGAAACCTATACTCTCATATGTGAAAAAAATAGCTATTGTCATTGCACTGTGGGAATAGGGGATCCTGCAGGGGCACCGTGAGATGGCCTGGAGGGGTGGGACAGGAAACTGGGAGGGGAGTGGAGGATGAATGGGGGCCAGGGATATAGGTATGACTAATCTGGGATTATATATATCTGGAGTAGGTCAGATGTTCATGACTAATTGTGTATATGCAATATTAAAGTAGAAATAGTTTGAGATCAAAATATTGGGATCTTCGATGGAAATAAATTGTTAGAGAAAGCCTAGTGTTATAAAATTCTTTTCTAGTTTTACTGTCATTTTGCCAGTGCATTAAGTGGAAACATTATAATTTAAAAATCACTAAATATACCTGGAATGCTGAGAAAACCAAACCCCATAGCGTTATACCCCCACTATAAATTTTTTGAAAGGTAATGCCACATTTTGGGTTGAAATGGTATAAGTGATAACATGCTTCTCAAAATTGTGTTGCCTGTAGGCTTAACTCATTGTTTCCTCATACATTTGAACTTTCTTATCGAAAGAAAATTGTTATTAAAGGGAAAGTTATTGTTTGTATGGCAGTTTTCAATCTGTAAAGCATGTAAAAATAATGAATTAAGTAAATTTCTGGAGGAAATTGCAATAACAGAATTTTCCTATTTTTTTTTTAATGTAGCTGTGAATGATCTAATGAGGCTCATTAAAAATCAGCTCATTAGTACATTGCCCCTATAATGCCAGTGTGCTAGTCAATAGCACATTTACTGTCAATGATGGTCAAAGAGGAACTGTGTAATCACTTTGATCTTTTCAGGATCCACAGCCATTTAACAGTCTTTAACCCATAATAGTGAGAGCAACTATCTTTTTAATAGAAAAGATCCTTAAAAATAGGATAGAATCTTTAGTTTAAATGCATTCTAGTCATTCAGATAGTTGACGGGCCTTTTTATTATATCCTATACACAACAAGAAAGCTGGTATTTTATTGAAGAAAGTAAAATAAAAACTACAGGAAAAAAAATTTGGAGAAAAATTTAAAAGAGAAAATTTTAATGAACTGAATGAAAACAATAGACAAAGGTCTAAAAAGTCTCCTGTTTCGTGGCGTGAGGAGGTGCTGAAAATGTTTACTTTTGAGCTTTTTATTTCAGTATTAACATTTTGTGGTTGGGATTTCAGTTCACTTTGTATCTCTCAAGAGCATGTCTTTTAAAAGATACAAATTAATTGTGACTGCATTATAAGAACACAAATTAATTTTTAAATGAAAAGGTCAAGAAAAAGATTATATTTGCTTAAAATGGGACATAATTAGCTTCAGAAAAGCAGCTTGTATTTAAAAACCAGACCAGTGAAGCAATTGTAGACTCTATTGATTATTTCTGTTTGGAAGAGTGATCATTAGTAAATGTTTTGGCCCAGAGATTCAAATTATAGACCTTGATGCTGAGCAATCAGGCTTGATTTACTGTGGAAGGCAGCAGGGGATGAGGTTTTCAAAAGTATGGCTGCTGTAAATTGCAAAATCATTACAGTCAAAAACTGCAAAAATATGGTTTCTTATGATAATCATAACTTGCCTGTAGCTCTAGACTCTGGTAATGAAGGAAATCCCATGTGAAAAGATCATTGCCCTTTAGTTTTCCAAACAAATATTTTCTTTCTGTAAAACTTTCCATTCATATATGTGAATATACATACATTCTAGAAATCACTGTTTCTACACCAATGTGTATGTAGCAAATTTAAGGATTTCTTTATTTTTTTGTTGTTGTTTTAATGAACAATCCTTCATTGTAATAACAAAATCAATAATGTTAGAGATTCAAAATGTGAAATTGAAAATGCTGTGTTTAAATGATATTTTTCACTAGTATTGTCTCATCAACAGAAACGGAAACATACTATCATTATTATTACAATTATTACAAATAAAGCTAATAAGAGCCAAAAATAAAATACATACGGATCTCTCAAAAGATGTAATATTGCACTATTTTTCCCATTGTATATAAAATTTAAATTTAAAAAGAATTGTGAAAAATTATGTAAACATGCTCATTAAAATCACTAATGTTCCAATATTCTATTATTAAAAGTAGTTTTTATTTTTTTTAGATATGGTATAACTAACAAATCATGTAATACTTACACAACTGAAAGAAAGTAGAAGATACATTTTGTGATTGAGCTAAGAATAAGTGATATATTGGTTACTTTAGAGGGCAGAATATGTGATAACTGATAATTTATCATTAATTATTTTAAAAGTTAATTGTTTATTTCACCTCGTAACTTCTTTAGCATTTTGGTCTGAAGTTTTTTGAGGCTTCATTTTAAGAAAATGGATCTTAAGATATAGTCATCTGTATACTAATATTCACTTCTGGTTTTTCCTTTTCATAATTTTAGTTCAAAAAGGTTATTCCTATATATTCTCATACCATTTGTAATTAGTTATTTCTAAAAGATTGGTGTATACATAGATGTTAATAGAAAGTCTTAAAGTTGGTGTAATTTTACTGAGTATATATTTTTTGTAATATCTATGCCAGTTTGATTATTGCTGGCATAATCCATTTTTATCCATTTTTATCATTGTATGTATTTTAGTTAACAAAAACAGGAAGCTATAATCCTTAAAATGCTACTCTTCATTTGTCCTTTCTCTGATAACAGCCATGGGCTGCTCTGCTCTCTGTATCAGCATATACATGTCATCATCGTCACCTTAGGGAAAATGTACCTCTTATTTAATGAATGAATTAATCATTGCAAACCCGTAGACCCCATTATGTTAGTCTAAAGTACTCACTGTATTTTCTTTTGAGTTAAGGAGGTAGGATAATCTGGCAAATACTCTATTAGTATCAGAAAGAGTAAAATATCCAGAAATATGCTGAGATGGGATTCCTTCTTTATTGAGTTTAATAGAGTTTACTCCTGTAGATTTAAATTCAATCATTTTTGAATTACTGGATATCAGTAACTATTTTTGGATATGAATTGAGACTCTTCAGAATGAAAGGATTTTGGACATTGCAGATGAAATTAAGTGCATTTAAAACATACCTTTATTTTTCTTCCTGTATCTTTCCTTTCTCTCACATATTCTGAAAGATGCTATGTACATACCTGAAGCAGTGATTAGAGTGATGCAAAAGTAGATTTCCTTTGGTAAGTTTCCCAGGAAGTTCAGAAAATGTGTAGTGTGAGTGAAGTATGAACATGAGCATAAATTGCATGATGGGAAAGGTAGAATCCAGGGGATTTCTAGTGCTTTGTAATAGAAAATGCAAGAACAGTCGTCAAAAAAGATATACCTCAGGATACACCTGCTGCTCGTGGCCTTGCATTTTATTTACTGCCATCTGTTTCCTGTTTTGGAAAGAGCTATAACTACACAGGTTATAGGTACTTTCGTCTTAAGCATTTTTGCCACAAGCATTTTCACCCTATAACTAGCAAGCTGTTGGGCAAATTTACCATAAAGACAAACAGCAAAAAGTAAAAGGGCATTAATGAAATAAAACTAGGCATAGAGAAACATGCAAATGAATGACAAAAAGACTTCACTGCAAAATACAAATATTTGAATATGTTTACAATAAGTGTAGACTCATGACAATATTTCACAAATAACTGATTTTACTCTGTGGTTTGCACTAAGCCCTTGTATTTGAAGTCTTTTGTTTTTTGTTTGTTGATTTTTCCACCTCACTTAGCATCACACTCTTTTCAGCTAACATTCTTTCTTAAAAGAGGTATCAGTTTCCAAATACTAGGGTGAATAGTTTAACTGAGCTTTGTATTACATTGTGAAAGCCTTGCCTGTTTTGTTTTTTTCTTAGCATTTTGTCACATGTCCATTGATAAGGGGGCTGAAGTTCTATAGAAAAGGAGGGTTCAACTCTGCACCTTCAAGACCCTCTACCTCTGTCTCTTCCAATATAGGGAGTTTCAAAATAAAAAGCAACTCTTGGGCATATTATCGGTATCTGTCAGCTCAATAAAGCCATTAATAACACTGCTGACAATAATCAGTTGAAACCAAACTGTCAACCAGTTATTGGGTCTCTTACAACAAAATTGCCTGGCAACGAATTAGGTATAGAGCAAAAATTGTTTGCAGCAAAGATGACTGTGGCAAAGATGCATAAGGTGAAATGACTGGACATGGCAACAAAGGAATACGTTCTTTTCCCTTCTCTTGCTCTCTGGCACTTGCAGTTATCATTCTAGAACTCCATCCATCTGAAGTCTTCTGCAGTAAACCTTGAGGTTTTCATCAAACTCCTGTTATATCTCAGTACAGAAGAGCTTGTTTGTTCCTGATTATATCTTCTGTAAGCCCTAGCTGATACAGCTTTCACACATGATTTGTACTTATGGCTGCTGAGGAAAGGTTGCCAAGTATGTGATTTGGGGACAGAAAATGGGCAAAGGCTTACTGCCATCTGTTTCCTGTTTTGGAAAGAGCTATAACTACACAGGTTATAGGTACTTTCGTCTTAAGCATTTTGCCACAAGCATTTTCACCCTATAACTAGCAAGCTGTTGGGCAAATTTACCATAAAGACAAACAGCAAAAGTAAAAGGGCATTAATGAAATAAAACTAGGCATAGAGAAACATGCAAATGAATGACAAAAAGACTTCACTGCAAAATACAAATATTTGAATATGTTTACAATAAGTGTAGACTCATGACAATATTTCACAAATAACTGATTTTACTCTGTGGTTTGCACTAAGCCCTTGTATTTGAAGTCTTTTGTTTTTTGTTTGTTGATTTTTCCACCTCACTTAGCATCACACTCTTTTCAGCTAACATTCTTTCTTAAAAGAGGTATCAGTTTCCAAATACTAGGGTGAATAGTTTAACTGAGCTTTGTATTACATTGTGAAAGCCTTGCCTGTTTTGTTTTTTTCTTAGCATTTTGTCACATGTCCATTGATAAGGGGGCTGAAGTTCTATAGAAAAGGAGGGTTCAACTCTGCACCTTCAAGACCCTCTACCTCTGTCTCTTCCAATATAGGGAGTTTCAAAATAAAAAGCAACTCTTGGGCATATTATCGGTATCTGTCAGCTCAATAAAGCCATTAATAACACTGCTGACAATAATCAGTTGAAACCAAACTGTCAACCAGTTATTGGGTCTCTTACAACAAAATTGCCTGGCAACGAATTAGGTATAGAGCAAAAATTGTTTGCAGCAAAGATGACTGTGGCAAAGATGCATAAGGTGAAATGACTGGACATGGCAACAAAGGAATACGTTCTTTTCCCTTCTCTTGCTCTCTGGCACTTGCAGTTATCATTCTAGAACTCCATCCATCTGAAGTCTTCTGCAGTAAACCTTGAGGTTTTCATCAAACTCCTGTTATATCTCAGTACAGAAGAGCTTGTTTGTTCCTGATTATATCTTCTGTAAGCCCTAGCTGATACAGCTTTCACACATGATTTGTACTTATGGCTGCTGAGGAAAGGTTGCCAAGTATGTGATTTGGGGACAGGGAAAATGGCCCTTCTTTTTCAAGCAAGCTAATAACTCCCGCTTGGAGTTTTAAAAGATTTATGCTATAATAACTCTAAAGGAAGAGGTGGTACTATTATTTATGTTATTTCTCTTAAAAGGACATCTTGGAAACATATGTTAGAAAATATGTTAATTTTTAGTTGTGAGAGACAATAAGTGTTGAGACGCTCAACTGTGTGGGTTAAGTAAAAAAAGATAATTCCATAATGCACACAGGAAAATCACCTTCATTCTGTCTTGGGTGGTAGTGGTTTAGTCACTGAGTTGTGTCCAACTCTTGAAATCCCACAGCCTATAACCAACGAGGCTCTTTCGTCCAGGGAGCTTCCCAGACAAGAATACTAGAGTGGGTAGCCATTTCCTTCTCCAGGAAATCTTTCCGACCAAGGGATCAAACTTTTGTCTCCTGCACTGTAGGCCGACTCTGTACCACTGAGCCACCCCAGGAAGCCCTCATTCAGTCTTGTGCATACATGCTAAGTTGGTTCAGTCATGTCCAACTCTAATGTGACCCCATGGACTTTAGCCCACCAGGCTCCTCTGTCCTTGGGGATTCTCCAAGCAAGAATACTGGAGTAGACTGCCATACTCTCCCACAGGGGAACTTCCCAACCCAGAGATGGAATCTGCATCTCTTATGTCTCCTGCATTTTTTTTTTTTTTTAACCACTAGTGATGCTTTAGATCCATCTTAACAGGTATATCCATCTTAATGATATATGTCTTCCATCTTAATCTTTTAAGGAAAAGTTTTTCATGTTTTCTAAAAAAACTGAGAGAACTCAGAAATGTCATTTTAATTATATTTTAAACATTGAAAGGGGTGTCTGACCCCCAAGTCAGGTAGGTTGGCAAAAGTATGTGGGACTGCTGTAAAGAAAGTTTATAGAAACTAGACTTTGAATTGTGAATAGCCTTTGCCTCCTTGAATCTGTTTTAAATGAGAATACGTTGTATACCTCATTTAGTGCATAGAATGATACACAAAATTACTTACTATACATTGTTTTCTTGCAGTTTTCAGCAATTTCTCCTGTTCTACTTTCAAGCTAAATGCTTGCAAAACCACCTTAAGGAAGATAGGCATTTGTATATTAACTGGGTAATGTCTACATAGGACATGAAAATTGTAAAGTTAAGGCTACTTTGCCTCTTTAATTCTTATCTGTTCCCCAACCTACTCAATCTTCAGTCCGATTAAGCACACAGACACACACCACTCAGCGGAGAATTCTATGTCATTCTTCTTAAAATTACTTCTTGTACTCCAAAGATCTTCAACTAGTTATTTTAAGTTCACTGACTTGATCCACTTGGAAACGACAAGTTACTAGGAATCCATTCATTACGGAGTTTCTCTTAGACAAAATAGAGTCTAAAGATTAAGAAGCATTAAATCAATTAAAGATGAATTTTTAGAAGCATGTTTTAACCTTAAAATGTATTTGCTTTCATTAAAACTTAAGTATTACTCTACATGAAAAGTAGTTTGTTGATCTATTTGAGACAATATGTATTGAGACATATAGCTATAGAGGGATAGATGTAGAGGTAGGAAAAAGGACAAAGATAAAGTTATTAGGCTTTATAACCATAGGAATGAAAAGAGAACAACATAATTGTCCGAAACTGACACATCATCTCTTAATTGGCTGTGATTTTGATTCGTACATACTCCTTTGTGTTCAGGAGAGAAGACACCTTTTTCCTTGGGACTGGCAATAGTTCCTATTAAGTATTAGGAGAATGTTGAACAGATCCGTTAGATAAATCTTGTGGGTTTAAAGAGACTACGCTAGATGTTAATTTTTGAAAATCAACTATATCTGTTGTTATTATTCAATCACCAAGTTGTGTCCGACTCTTTATGACCCCAGGAGCTGCAGCACACCAGGCTGACCTGTCCTTCGCTATCTCTGGGAGTTTGCTCAAACTCATGTCCATTGAGTCAATAATACCATCCAACCATCTCATCCTCTGCTGCCCCCTTTCTCCTCTTGCCCTCAGTCTTTAAATGAGAATACGTTGTATACCTCATTTAGTGCATAGAATGATACACAAAATTACTTACTATACATTGTTTTCTTGCAGTTTTCAGCAATTTCTCCTGTTCTACTTTCAAGCTAAATGCTTGCAAAACCACCTTAAGGAAGATAGGCATTTGTATATTAACTGGGTAATGTCTACATAGGACATGAAAATTGTAAAGTTAAGGCTACTTTGCCTCTTTAATTCTTATCTGTTCCCCAACCTACTCAATCTTCAGTCCGATTAAGCACACAGACACACACCACTCAGCGGAGAATTCTATGTCATTCTTCTTAAAATTACTTCTTGTACTCCAAAGATCTTCAACTAGTTATTTTAAGTTCACTGACTTGATCCACTTGGAAACGACAAGTTACTAGGAATCCATTCATTACGGAGTTTCTCTTAGACAAAATAGAGTCTAAAGATTAAGAAGCATTAAATCAATTAAAGATGAATTTTTAGAAGCATGTTTTAACCTTAAAATGTATTTGCTTTCATTAAAACTTAAGTATTACTCTACATGAAAAGTAGTTTGTTGATCTATTTGAGACAATATGTATTGAGACATATAGCTATAGAGGGATAGATGTAGAGGTAGGAAAAAGGACAAAGATAAAGTTATTAGGCTTTATAACCATAGGAATGAAAAGAGAACAACATAATTGTCCGAAACTGACACATCATCTCTTAATTGGCTGTGATTTTGATTCGTACATACTCCTTTGTGTTCAGGAGAGAAGACACCTTTTTCCTTGGGACTGGCAATAGTTCCTATTAAGTATTAGGAGAATGTTGAACAGATCCGTTAGATAAATCTTGTGGGTTTAAAGAGACTACGCTAGATGTTAATTTTTGAAAATCAACTATATCTGTTGTTATTATTCAATCACCAAGTTGTGTCCGACTCTTTATGACCCCAGGAGCTGCAGCACACCAGGCTGACCTGTCCTTCGCTATCTCTGGGAGTTTGCTCAAACTCATGTCCATTGAGTCAATAATACCATCCAACCATCTCATCCTCTGCTGCCCCCTTTCTACTCTTGCCCTCAGTCTTTCCCAGCATCAGGGTCTTCTCCAGTGAGTCACCTCTTTGCATCAGGTGGTCAAAGTATTGGAGCTTCAGCATCATTCCTTCTGATGAACATTCAAGGTTCATTTCCTTTAGTATTGCTGAGTTTGATCTTGCAGTCCAAGGGACTCTCAAAAGCCTACACCAGCACCACAATTTGAAAGCATCCATTCTTCTGTGCTTAGTCTTCTATATGGTCCAACGATAGGACTTGTCTAGTGCCTCAGAAGGTAAAGAATCTGCCTGCAACCCTTAGGAAAGTCCCCTGGAGAAGGGAATGGCAACCCACTCCAGTATTCTTGCCTAGAGAATTCCATGGACAGAGGAGCCTGGCTGGCTACAGTCCTGGGGTCACAAAGAGTCAGACAGGACTGAGCAACTAACACTTTCACTTTTTCTTACACTTATACATAATTATTGGAGAAACTGCAGCTTTGACTAAATGGACATTTGTTAGCAAAATGATGTCTCTGCTTTTCACCATGTTGTCTAGGTTTGTCATAGCTTTTCTTTCAAGGAGCAAATGTCTTAAAAATTCTGTGACGATTCACGGTTCATAGTGATTTTGGAGCCCAAGACATAAAATGTTCCAGTGTTTCTAGCTTTCCCCCATTTGCCATGAACTAATGGGGCTGCATGCCATGATCTCAGTTTTCAAATGAGCTTTAAGCCAGCTCTTTCACTGTTTAAATAAATAAAGAATATATTGGTTTAATCATGTATAGAGAATTTTTCCATAACATGAATAATAGAATATATTGAATATTGCAGATTTAGTAGCCATTAAGCACTAAAAATACATGACAAAGCAAATTTGTGAAGTACTCTTGAGATAACTTTTTAAAATCTCTTCTATTAAATGTATATCCTTTTAGGTAAAGCTATTGAAGAAATTGAATTAAATAACTTTCTATATACCCTGAATGAATCAAATATATATCTTTTAATTAGTGCCCACACCCTATTGCCATAAATAGAGAAACTGGGTTATAATTTCAATAAACATTAATTAATATATATTTAATTCATGTACACAGATCTACAAAAGGGCTATCTTAAGGTTGAAATCCCTCACTAAATAAGACTATATATACATTTTCAACAGCATCATCCCAACCCCCAAACAATGAGAAACTTTGTCTTCCTGGTTTTTGAGTACACTTAACAATCCTTTGGTTA
The DNA here is from genome assembly GCA_022376925.1 of Tragulus kanchil. Classification (NCBI taxonomy): domain Eukaryota; kingdom Metazoa; phylum Chordata; class Mammalia; order Artiodactyla; family Tragulidae; genus Tragulus; species Tragulus kanchil. The sequence continues at coordinate 88,856,561 of JAIOJX010000024.1, read as the reverse complement.
ATATAAATACACATAAATGGAATTTGAAATAGAATAGGTAACTATCAAGAACAAGGACTTACTATTGAAAATTTTGTTTCCATTAATGTTTTTACTTTAGTTTGGTATTTTGTATCCATCACAATTTAAGTATCAGCATAAGAAATAATTGTGTAGTTAGTGTTTAACAAATAGGTTTACAAAGTTCCTAATGAAATGTTTAAAAATATGTGAAATTACTAACTAGAATGTGGAAGATCGTGGAAGAAAATGTAAATGTGGCTTACATGAATGAAGTTCTTGATCTTTTTCTCTGAAATTTCCCCTAAATCAGTCCTGTATATGCAGCAATGTTGCAGGTTTGGGCTCACACTTACCAACAGATATTAATAATTTTTGAACTTGATCTCTTTGCATTTTCTTTTTGCATCTCTCACTTATCTCTCCTCATGTTCTACTGAGTGATTTAACATTTGTAGACAAATGTCTTAAAAATTCTGTGACGATTCACGGTTCATAGTGTTTTGGAGCCCAAGACATAAAATGTTCCAGTGTTTCTAGCTTTCCCCCATTTGCCATGAACTAATGGGGCTGCATGCCATGATCTCAGTTTTCAAATGAGCTTTAAGCCAGCTCTTTCACTGTTTAAATAAATAAAGAATATATTGGTTTAATCATGTATAGAGAATTTTTCCATAACATGAATAATAGAATATATTGAATATTGCAGATTTAGTAGCCATTAAGCACTAAAAATACATGACAAAGCAAATTTGTGAAGTACTCTTGAGATAACTTTTTAAAATCTCTTCTATTAAATGTATATCCTTTTAGGTAAAGCTATTGAAGAAATTGAATTAAATAACTTTCTATATACCCTGAATGAATCAAATATATATCTTTTAATTAGTGCCCACACCCTATTGCCATAAATAGAGAAACTGGGTTATAATTTCAATAAACATTAATTAATATATATTTAATTCATGTACACAGATCTACAAAAGGGCTATCTTAAGGTTGAAATCCTCACTAAATAAGACTATATATACATTTTCAACAGCATCATCCCAACCCCCAAACAATGAGAAACTTTGTCTTCCTGGTTTTTGAGTACACTTAACAATCCTTTGGTTAATATAAATACACATAAATGGAATTTGAAATAGAATAGGTAACTATCAAGAACAAGGACTTACTATTGAAAATTTTGTTTCCATTAATGTTTTTACTTTAGTTTGGTATTTTGTATCCATCACAATTTAAGTATCAGCATAAGAAATAATTGTGTAGTTAGTGTTTAACAAATAGGTTTACAAAGTTCCTAATGAAATGTTTAAAAATATGTGAAATTACTAACTAGAATGTGGAAGATCGTGGAAGAAAATGTAAATGTGGCTTACATGAATGAAGTTCTTGATCTTTTTCTCTGAAATTTCCCCTAAATCAGTCCTGTATATGCAGCAATGTTGCAGGTTTGGGCTCACACTTACCAACAGATATTAATAATTTTTGAACTTGATCTCTTTTTTGCATCTCTCACTTATCTCTCCTCATGTTCTACTGAGTGATTTAACATTTGTAGACTTAGAAGGTTCATATAGGTGTATTTAACATTAACACAATTTTCCTGTAGAAATAGATTTAATGAAATTCCTAACCCTATGCCTCCCAACCCATATAATTGTCATCTAACACATTGAACTTTCATACTTGGCATTCCTGACTGCAGTCTTAGTTCTCTAATGGTTTTTCTATATATATTTGATTTAACATCCCTCAAAGGGAATTAATTATATTTCCTTTTAAAAATGGAATAGAGTAAAAATGAGTCAAATAGATTTCTTCAGTCACTACTAATGTATCACAAGTCATTTGTGTTTTAATGAATACAATTTTACAAGTACTAGGAACAGAGAAAAATAATACAGAAATTTGGGTCGTTTTTAAGCAAGATAAAAGTATTTAAGGAAAGCTCCTTATGTCTGTAAACCTGAAAGGAAACACTGCATGTTAATAGGTTATACTTCAGAATTTTATTCTGTATTGATGAAATTCTATATTTACGCCATGACCATGGAATCATAGCTCATATACAGTGTCCTTAACTGTGAAACATAAAATAATATGACCAGGCAAACAGTGTGTTGGTTGTCTCTTCTGACACAGAGGAAATATTCCTGTATTTCATACAGAAATAAGTGAAACTGTATATTATAGGCCATGTTGGCCATTGTAGACTGCAGGGTACATTATACAGACATCATGTGGTTTTTAAGCAGGGTAATTTCCATTAATGTCAATGAAAGTTATACTGCTAAAATTTCAGTATATGATTTAAAAGTATATCTTGCAGAGAATATATTTTAAAAAGTTGCAGCAAACCACAAATAATGTCAACGTGTTGTTAGAGTTTAATTAAACCATTGTGTGACATCTAATAAATTATGATTTTACTTTCCAATATTTTTAGCTCAAAAACTTAGTGAATTATGACTATGACTAGCGATTGATCTTTTTCTCTGAAATTTCCCCTAAATCAGTCCTGTATATGCAGCAATGTTGCAGGTTTGGGCTCACACTTACCAACAGATATTAATAATTTTTGAACTTGATCTCTTTTTTGCATCTCTCACTTATCTCTCCTCATGTTCTACTGAGTGATTTAACATTTGTAGACTTAGAAGGTTCATATAGGTGTATTTAACATTAACACAATTTTCCTGTAGAAATAGATTTAATGAAATTCCTAACCCTATGCCTCCCAACCCATATAATTGTCATCTAACACATTGAACTTTCATACTTGGCATTCCTGACTGCAGTCTTAGTTCTCTAATGGTTTTTCTATATATATTTGATTTAACATCCCTCAAAGGGAATTAATTATATTTCCTTTTAAAATGGAATAGAGTAAAATGAGTCAAATAGATTTCTTCAGTCACTACTAATGTATCACAAGTCATTTGTGTTTTAATGAATACAATTTTACAAGTACTAGGAACAGAGAAAAATAATACAGAAATTTGGGTCGTTTTTAAGCAAGATAAAAGTATTTAAGGAAAGCTCCTTATGTCTGTAAACCTGAAAGGAAACACTGCATGTTAATAGGTTATACTTCAGAATTTTATTCTGTATTGATGAAATTCTATATTTACGCCATGACCATGGAATCATAGCTCATATACAGTGTCCTTAACTGTGAAACATAAAATAATATGACCAGGCAAACAGTGTGTTGGTTGTCTCTTCTGACACAGAGGAAATATTCCTGTATTTCATACAGAAATAAGTGAAACTGTATATTATAGGCCATGTTGGCCATTGTAGACTGCAGGGTACATTATACAGACATCATGTGGTTTTTAAGCAGGGTAATTTCCATTAATGTCAATGAAAGTTATACTGCTAAAATTTCAGTATATGATTTAAAAGTATATCTTGCAGAGAATATATTTTAAAAAGTTGCAGCAAACCACAAATAATGTCAACGTGTTGTTAGAGTTTAATTAAACCATTGTGTGACATCTAATAAATTATGATTTTACTTTCCAATATTTTTAGCTCAAAAACTTAGTGAATTATGACTATGACTAGCGAACAACACAGAGTAACAGTAGGCAGGTACAAGTGTGTACTAAGAACAAATCCTGGTCAAAGTCATTGTGTAGAGGTATGTCTTATTTGGGGCTTCCCAAATGACAGTAATGATAAAGAATCTGCCTGCCACTGTGTGATGGCCTAGAGGGGTGGGATGGGGGCAGATATACATAAACTAATCTGGGATCATACATATCTGTAAACAACAAAACTCTGTAAAAGTAAAATAAAAAAGAGTTCAAAACAAACAAAAGAATCTACCTGCCACTGCAGGACACATGAGAGATGCAGGTTCGATGCCTGGATCAGGAAGGTCTCTTGAAGGAGGGGAGTTCAACCCACTCCAGTGTTCTTGCCTAGAGAATCCCATAGACAGAGGAGTTTGACGGGCTACAATTCATAGGGCCACAAAGAGTCAGGTACAACTGAAGCAACGTAGCACATATGCATGTGTCTTATTCGATTTCTAACTGTATCCAAACTTAGAAATCATAGATATGACTTAAATCAGCAAATTCAGGTATGTCATCTTAACTGTTGTCTGATACGACTCTTTTCTAAAAGTTATGAAGGAAACAACATGGTTTACTTAAGCTTAGGGTGAACTATATCAGCTTCCCTGGGGGCTCACCTGGTAAAGAATCTACCTGCAATGCAGGCGACTTGAGTCCAGCCCTGGGTCAGGAAGAGCCCATGGAGAAGGGAATGACTGTGAGCTCCAGTATGCATACCTGAAGAATTCCATGGACAGAGGAGCCTAGTGTGTCTACAGTCCATGAGGTCACAAATGAACTATGATAATGTTAGAAGGTATGGAAATATAAGTAATGGCCTTTGATTTAGACGGGTATATACAGACATCATGTGGTTTTTAAGCAGGGTAATTTCCATTAATGTCAATGAAAGTTATACTGCTAAAATTTCAGTATATGATTTAAAAGTATATCTTGCAGAGAATATATTTTAAAAAGTTGCAGCAAACCACAAATAATGTCAACGTGTTGTTAGAGTTTAATTAAACCATTGTGTGACATCTAATAAATTATGATTTTACTTTCCAATATTTTTAGCTCAAAAACTTAGTGAATTATGACTATGACTAGCGAACAACACAGAGTAACAGTAGGCAGGTACAAGTGTGTACTAAGAACAAATCCTGGTCAAAGTCATTGTGTAGAGGTATGTCTTATTTGGGGCTTCCCAAATGACAGTAATGATAAAGAATCTGCCTGCCACTGTGTGATGGCCTAGAGGGGTGGGATGGGGGCAGATATACATAAACTAATCTGGGATCATACATATCTGTAAACAACAAAACTCTGTAAAAGTAAAATAAAAAAGAGTTCAAAACAAACAAAAGAATCTACCTGCCACTGCAGGACACATGAGAGATGCAGGTTCGATGCCTGGATCAGGAAGGTCTCTTGAAGGAGGGGAGTTCAACCCACTCCAGTGTTCTTGCCTAGAGAATCCCATAGACAGAGGAGTTTGACGGGCTACAATTCATAGGGCCACAAAGAGTCAGGTACAACTGAAGCAACGTAGCACATATGCATGTGTCTTATTCGATTTCTAACTGTATCCAAACTTAGAAATCATAGATATGACTTAAATCAGCAAATTCAGGTATGTCATCTTAACTGTTGTCTGATACGACTCTTTTCTAAAAGTTATGAAGGAAACAACATGGTTTACTTAAGCTTAGGGTGAACTATATCAGCTTCCCTGGGGGCTCACCTGGTAAAGAATCTACCTGCAATGCAGGCGACTTGAGTCCAGCCCTGGGTCAGGAAGAGCCCATGGAGAAGGGAATGACTGTGAGCTCCAGTATGCATACCTGAAGAATTCCATGGACAGAGGAGCCTAGTGTGTCTACAGTCCATGAGGTCACAAATGAACTATGATAATGTTAGAAGGTATGGAAATATTAATAGGTATTATGCTTGTGGCAATATGAAGTTCTTGATGTCTGTCGCCACAATGACATCTAACTTTTGAGTCCATCATTACTTTTGCTAATGTAAGAGTTAGGGAAAAGGACAGGGCACAATTTTTTTATGACTGATCTGGGAACATACATGTCTGTGAACAACAAAACTCTGTAATAATTTTAGAAAAAGAAAAAAGAAGAAAAGAATGACATAGCCCAAGGATACAACATAGACCCATTAGAATCTTTTGGGTCCAGATGGCAGACTAGACCTTAATCCTCAGTCAGCAAACTAACTGACCCACCCAGAGACACCATGACAGTTCCGCTACTTCCCCAAAAGAGTTGAAACAATCCTCCCATTCATTAGCATATGAAGTTACCCAGCCCATAGAAGCTCAGAACACCATGTTTTTGAGGCGGCGGGATTTCTTCTGTAACGGTCCACACTCTGTCTATGGAGTGTATTTTTCTCCAAATCTGAATAAATCCATTTCTTATCTATCACTGTCTCTCACTGAATTCTTTTCTGCAGAGACATGAAGAACCTGAGTTCCGTTATGTCTGTCATGAAACCAGGTATGGTGGGTTTGGACTGGATTTGAGTCCCAAAGATGTGGTTCAACTCCCAAACTGGGTTTTGGGTTTAAGTCCCAATCTGAGGTAGAACAGTTTCACTCATAGCTTTAGGTTATCAGCCAGCTGTGCAACATTTTGGGATTTGTCTCTACTCACCTTGAAATCTCCATTTTCTGCTTATCTGGACATATCTGAGCCATATCATGTACTTTCCTAGAGGCACTGCTTTCAGACTGTCAGGGTTCATATTCCCAACTCTGACACAAAGTAACTGTCATATTAAGTAAATTGTTTATTCTCTTAAAGTTTTCTTTTCTTTCTTTTTTTTTAAAGATTTATTTATTTATTTCAGGGGGGTGGGGTGGGGAGGGAAGGGAACAAGCGGGCCACTTCTATTGGTTCTTTCATTTGTCCATTTTCATCCATCTTTGTTCTTTGGCCCGTGGGGGCCTCCTGTCACAGTGGCCTCTGTTGTCGCAGAGCACCGGCCCTGGGCGCGTGCGCTCCAGAGCTCTAGCTCGGTAATTGGACACATCGGTCCAGCCGCTCCGCGGCACGTGGGATCTTCCCAGGTCAGGGATCGAACCGGCACCCCTTGCACTGCAAGGTGGTGTCCTTACCCACTGGACCACCAGGGAAGCCCCTCTCTAAGTTTTCTTTTCTGAAAAAGTACAGTAGTAGTTCCTACAGTCCAGGCAGAGAATTAAGTGAATTAGCGCATGTTGTGGTTAAAATGGTGCCTGAATCATTGTAAGTGCTAAGTGTTTGTTATTATTAATGTTATACCATTATGTCTCCTCTTGCTCCTGCTGTTCATTTTGCTACTATTACTACACAAAGATATGTGGTAAGGGGTTTAGTCCCTTCGTGAGACAGAATTTAGTCTTTGAAGTAATTCAACTAAATTATGTTTGATATATCTTACCTATTTTGTCACTGCTAAACTTCAGGTGGATACTGTCGGAGAAAAATCAGTTTTCCTGTACGATTCTAGGTTCTTCTGGTTGATCTAAGTAAGGTTAAACAGACATGAGACAGATTCACAGAAGACAATCAAACAAAGTTTGATAACACGTATTCACAGGAAAGACCCAGGATAAGTCACTCACCAAAGTGGCCAACACCCCACACTTTAAATACTGTTTTCAGATAAACAAAAAAATGCATGTGGAAAAAAAAAAAAGGATGTCGAAGGCAGTGATTTGGAATTCCATAGGGGATGAAAGGTAATTGACATAGAGGTGGAAAAGCAAATGTTTGGTAAACAAATGTTTCAGGTCTGGGGCCAGGGGAGAGGGTGCTTCCAGAGACAGTGGGACACAGAGCACACTGAATTCTGCCCAGTTTCCCTCAGCACAACTCCGCCACATTCTTCGCAGGTATCTCTGGTTGCACCTCTACTCCTAGCACAGGGCCTCTATCTAAATTATTTTCACCACTTACAGGGAAGCTATAAGCTTCTTCTGGAGTTTTTTGAGTTTGTTTCCATCTTGACATCATCCATATGGTAAAGAGACATTTTGGGGCGATACATTTTACTCTCCTAAAGTATGGAAATGCTAGATTTGAGAATACTCCCAGTATAGCTAAGCTTCTGCATGGTTTTCCAATGCTGATGCCCCAAATGCTTCTTCCTACTTTGTTCAAGCCTTTTAGCCCCTCTCCCCCAAATACTTCTTGTGATTATGGTTGGAAAGGATGTATAAACCTTCTTAGTTTTATTCACAGAAAGGTTATCTACGGGTTGCTTGTTGCCAGGATCAGACTATCCCCATTATTCTGAAACCATTTATGTTCTAGTACTGAATAGAGGTGGTTAATACCTACTACTTGCTGGTATTTTCTTGTTTACTATTGCCACCTACCAATTGGCATTTACCGGTTTCATTGCCAATAGCTGAACAACAAGGGCATTTGCCATCTACCACTGTGGAGACTGAATCCTGTGCTGTGACAGCTGCTGATGCTCAACACCCCTGAGGGAGTTCTGGGTGAAGTGAGGCGCACTGTGCTCTAGAGAATCTCGTGGGACAGGTCTTTACAGAGGTAGATGTTTTCAGGAACAACTTTTACGATCTCTATCCTTGCATCTCCTCATACCTAGAAAAGCACTAAATCTCTTCATGGCGACATCAGATCTTCATGACTAATTGAAACCCCCATTTGCAAAATGAGTCTTTAATGGTATTGAACCGCCTTCCCCCTTCATCAAAACCTTCTATATTGATTTTCCACCTGCTGTCTCTTTGGAGCTGTCTCTCAGAGCTATCTGAGGTGCTGCCTTCTGGGCTGCAGTCCTCATTTTGCTCCAAATAAAACTAAACTCGCAACTCTCAAGTTGTTCTCTTTTTTTAGTTAACACTATCTAATAATTTAAATGGACATGATATAAAATATGGTTGTGGAGCTTGGAACAAATAATGAGACGTGACTGGGGAACTCCTCTGAAATATCTGACCTGAGCTGTAGAGACAGTGATTACCAGGTGTGCTTCCTTACACAGAACTGTCCCCCAATACAGAAATCTGGTAGCAACGACTGTATAATTCTCAAACATCCAGCTGCTCCAAGATTTTTCAGACTTTAAAAATGTATTTTAAATGTATTGATTTATGGCTTCGCTGGGTATTTGTTGCTGCATATGGGCTTTTCTCTCACTGCTGTGAGCAGAGGCTACACTTCAGTGCATGGGCTTCTCATTGTGGTGGCGACTCTTGTTGAGGTGCACTGGCTGTAGTGTGTGGACTCAGTAGTCATGGTGCACGGGCTTACGTGCCTCACAGCATGTGAAATCTTCTCAGACTAGAGACTGGACCCATGTCCTCTCCATTGGCAGGTGGGTTCTCAATGTTTGTACCACCAGGGAAGTCCCTCCTCCAAGCTTTTGTAAAATAATTAAAGAACATGCACACCATCAGTCCTTTCTTTGACTTTCCTCTTTGCCAATAAAGTATAAGTGTCAACTCTGCATAGATCCAAGTTACTTTATTTTTGTGATTCTTTTTCCCCTGATGGTTGTTCTCTGTGTCATTATAATTATGTCCCTAAGTTTAAAATTGATGAAGTAGCACTGTTACTTATTGACTCTTAACACAGAGATGTCTGCACAGAGGCCATTTCTACTGCTCTGAAAAGTATCTCTATCACTATTCCAATCTTTTCTACTCTGCATTTACTATCCTAGACCTTGGAAAGTCATTGAGACTCACTTTGCTTATCCAGTAGACTTTGTTCTGCCTCTTTGATTCCCTGGAATTCTACATAACTTTCCCTAATCACTTCTGTGAATTATATTCTTTTTGGCCTTGATCATGGCTTTCAATAGAGGAGAGATCTAATCATCTTTCTCTGATTTTATTGGGCCTTTATCTTCTCTTGCATGTTGCAACATTGCAATGATTTTAATACAGTTACAGTAAGAAGGTTTATTCTTTTTATGAAATACCTGTGGTAATGATATCCAAAATGGAGTCAGTGGGAGCATTTCAGGTAAAATGTATTCCCATTTTACTCAGTTTCACTTGTTTGCTTTTTGATTGGAGATATGACTGCTTAATACTGAGAAATTGCAGCACAGTAATTCTCTGTAAGAAAATGAATTTTAGATGCAAAATTCCTCAGTTAAACTAAGTCAGTGCTAGGTATTCGACAGACTCAACCCACTTATAAGCATGGAATACCTTAAATGAACAGTGTGTCTTTGACAAAGTATACTGACACATCAGCAACTGAATACCAAATTTTAGTAAAAGAGTATATACTCTTTTCTAAACCCATCACAAAAAAAGTAAACCAGAACAGCCTTGTTTCCACAACTCAACCTAGAAACTGATGGTGCAAAGGACTTCACTCACGGATGAGATCTCCCTCTCCCCACGGTGAACTTAGGAGCCAAGTATCATTCAACCAAGGATCCACTCAGAGGTTTTCATGCTTCAAAGAGCTGATACAATTGCATCTCTCCCAGGGCCTGTCACTTAGTCTGGTGCCATATGAGGGTGCTTTGGTTTTCCAGTGGATATTATAAAAGAGATTGATTCCTTTTGTTGGTTACTTTGGCCTTGGTTGTCGTTTCTAGGGTTGTGCAACGGGAGATTTTCCTTAGTGCCTAGTCTGATCTATTGCTTGTTGCAGGGCTCCAGAGACCTAGAAAACAAAATTGCTCCTGTAGCAAGCACCCTGCAATTACTCAGGCTGTAACTACACAGACCTAACAAATGTCATTGCTCCCCAGGCGGCTTTCTTGTGTCTTGCTCTCTCTGCTGTTAGGCCTTTTGCTGCTCTAGGGATCCGGGAGATGGAGTATGAACCTTTCTAGTGTTGTCTGATCTTTGCAAAACTGAATTATATCCGGTGTGTATCCAGAAAAATGAGTACCAACACTCATGGACTTCAAGAAATTGAGTAGATCTCATCACTGTCAGTGAATATATATTGAAATTCTACAAAGAAATAGTCCATATCTAGTGCATACACTGGAGAAGGAAATGGTAACCCACTTCAGCATTTTTGCCTGGAAAATTCCATGAATAGAAGAATATATATGTATATTTATAAATTTATATAAATACGTATATATCTTTAGGGCTTCCTGATAGTTCAGTGGTGAGGAATATGCCTGCAAGGCAGGAGATCTGGGTTCCATCCCTGGGTTGAGCATATCTCCCTGGAGGGCATGGCAACCCACTCCAGTATCCTTGCCTGGAGAATTCCATGGACAGAGGAATCTGACAGGCTGCAGTCCATGGGGTCACACAGAGCCAGACACGACTAATTGACTGAGAGCAGAGTGCACATGATAGCTTGACAACTCAACCTAGAAACTGATGGTGCAAAGGACTTGAATACCAAATTTTAGTAAAAGAGTATATACTCTTTTCTAAACCCATCACAAAAAAAGTAAACCAGAACAGCCTTGTTTCCACAACTCAACCTAGAAACTGATGGTGCAAAGGACTTCACTCACGGATGAGATCTCCCTCTCCCCACGGTGAACTTAGGAGCCAAGTATCATTCAACCAAGGATCCACTCAGAGGTTTTCATGCTTCAAAGAGCTGATACAATTGCATCTCTCCCAGGGCCTGTCACTTAGTCTGGTGCCATATGAGGGTGCTTTGGTTTTCCAGTGGATATTATAAAAGAGATTGATTCCTTTTGTTGGTTACTTTGGCCTTGGTTGTCGTTTCTAGGGTTGTGCAACGGGAGATTTTCCTTAGTGCCTAGTCTGATCTATTGCTTGTTGCAGGGCTCCAGAGACCTAGAAAACAAAATTGCTCCTGTAGCAAGCACCCTGCAATTACTCAGGCTGTAACTACACAGACCTAACAAATGTCATTGCTCCCCAGGCGGCTTTCTTGTGTCTTGCTCTCTCTGCTGTTAGGCCTTTTGCTGCTCTAGGGATCCGGGAGATGGAGTATGAACCTTTCTAGTGTTGTCTGATCTTTGCAAAACTGAATTATATCCGGTGTGTATCCAGAAAAATGAGTACCAACACTCATGGACTTCAAGAAATTGAGTAGATCTCATCACTGTCAGTGAATATATATTGAAATTCTACAAAGAAATAGTCCATATCTAGTGCATACACTGGAGAAGGAAATGGTAACCCACTTCAGCATTTTTGCCTGGAAAATTCCATGAATAGAAGAATATATATGTATATTTATAAATTTATATAAATACGTATATATCTTTAGGGCTTCCCTGATAGTTCAGTGGTGAGGAATATGCCTGCAAGGCAGGAGATCTGGGTTCCATCCCTGGGTTGAGAATATCTCCCTGGAGGGCATGGCAACCCACTCCAGTATCCTTGCCTGGAGAATTCCATGGACAGAGGAATCTGACAGGCTGCAGTCCATGGGGTCACACAGAGCCAGACACGACTAATGTGACTGAGCAGCAGCAGTGCATACATGATTATTGTCCAACTCTTTTGCAAGCCCATGGACTATAGCCTGCCAGGCTCCTGTGTCCGTGGGATTTTCCAGGTAACAGTACTGATGTGGATTACCATTTTCTTCTCCAGAGGCTCTTTCCATCCAAGGATCAAACCTGCATCTCCTGTGTCACCTGCATTGGCAGGTGGATTCTTTACCACTGAGCCATCTGAGAAGCCCCTAAAACATAGTGGCTCTTATGGATCATCTTCTCCTAAGATATAGTTCATATCTAGTAGAAACAGATAATTAACAAAGCAATGTTATTTTTAGGTTGTAGAAATTATAAAAACAGGAAAGAATCATATGTATAAATGGACTTTTTAAATTAAAATGTATATATTTTAAATTAGAACCTTTTTAATGTATGGTTCTCTCAAACTTTCCTTCTATTTCTTGAACTTTGGGGATTATTGAACAAATCATTTTGCAAACATTTAAGTTTGTGCTGTCCTTTTATAAAATTATTACACACTGGCAATGGCAGATCTTTTTCAGTAAGCTTGTCTTTTTATTATCTAAATATATTATTTTTTAACAATTTTTGTAGGCTACAGTTAAGAGAAGAAGCTATATGAGGATGATATCATACAAGTTTGAGCTGCTGTTTGCAAGGGAATGAACATATTAGTAAGCAAGAAAATATTTTAGACATTTTATTAGTTAATTGCTTGTGGCCTTAATCCTTTGGCCATGTTTAAGTTATTTTCTTTTTAGAACTCAGTTTCTGCAACATTTTACTTTCGTCAATATCTAGTGCATACATGGAAAAAGGTAACCCACTTCAGCAATTATGCCTGGAAAATTCCATGAATAGAAGAATATATATGTATATTTATAAATTTATATAAATACGTATATATCTTTAGGGCTTCCCTGATAGTTCAGTGGTGAGGAATATGCCTGCAAGGCAGGAGATCTGGGTTCCATCCCTGGGTTGAGAATATCTCCCTGGAGGGCATGGCAACCCACTCCAGTATCCTTGCCTGGAGAATTCCATGGACAGAGGAATCTGACAGGCTGCAGTCCATGGGGTCACACAGAGCCAGACACGACTAATGTGACTGAGCAGCAGCAGTGCATACATGATTATTGTCCAACTCTTTTGCAAGCCCATGGACTATAGCCTGCCAGGCTCCTGTGTCCGTGGGATTTTCCAGGTAACAGTACTGATGTGGATTACCATTTTCTTCTCCAGAGGCTCTTTCCATCCAAGGATCAAACCTGCATCTCCTGTGTCACCTGCATTGGCAGGTGGATTCTTTACCACTGAGCCATCTGAGAAGCCCCTAAAACATAGTGGCTCTTATGGATCATCTTCTCCTAAGATATAGTTCATATCTAGTAGAAACAGATAATTAACAAAGCAATGTTATTTTTAGGTTGTAGAAATTATAAAAACAGGAAAGAATCATATGTATAAATGGACTTTTTAAATTAAAATGTATATATTTTAAATTAGAACCTTTTTAATGTATGGTTCTCTCAAACTTTCCTTCTATTTCTTGAACTTTGGGGATTATTGAACAAATCATTTTGCAAACATTTAAGTTTGTGCTGTCCTTTTTATAAAATTATTACACACTGGCAATGGCAGATCTTTTTCAGTAAGCTTGTCTTTTTATTATCTAAATATATTATTTTTTAACAATTTTTGTAGGCTACAGTTAAGAGAAGAAGCTATATGAGGATGATATCATACAAGTTTGAGCTGCTGTTTGCAAGGGAATGAACATATTAGTAAGCAAGAAAATATTTTAGACATTTTATTAGTTAATTGCTTGTGGCCTTAATCCTTTGGCCATGTTTAAGTTATTTTCTTTTTAGAACTCAGTTTCTGCAACATTTTACTTTTTTTAAAAAAAAGAGTGTAAATGTGCAAGTTCAAAGGTGGGGATCACTAGTCGAATTTGCATTGCTCATGGTAATTACAAAGCTTATCCATAAAATGTGTTTATTAGAACTATAAGAACGTTTGAGGGAAAAACACGAGACTGTCATTAAGAATTTGTGACTGGCAAAGAAATTGTAGAGTGATGACGGCTGGAAGAAATCTTTCCTCTTACCCTTCTAGGTTCTTCTGGCTGATCTATGAATTAACATGATGCAAAACAGAGTCACAGGAGAAAATCAATTTTTTTTTTTTTTTCATATGTGAAACTCCTATATACATGATAGGTTCAGACCTCATAGACATGAGAGGTTCAAAGACAGAAAGGTAAATTGAGATATATAAGCCATTCTTGAGCTAAGGAATGGGATAGGGGCCCAAGCACAGGAAAGTCATTCACAGAAAGATAAGAACAGGTGTTTGGTAATTAGATGCTTGCCCAACCACATGTATAAGAGGCCACTTACTTAAAATTTATCTCTGTTAATAATTCATTTTCTGGGAAAAATCCACAGTTTAAATTCTTCGAGATAGTTAAGGGAGGGACAGTAAGTCTCTTAGGCTCTCAGAGTTGATTTCTTTTTAGCTCCAAATAATCCATATGCCAAAGCGGCACACCTTGGTGGTGTCTGTTCTGAATCCTTGCAGCTGAGGTGTGTGGATTAGTTACCAAGGGATCAGTTTGGTCACAGAGGTTCAGAGAGCAAAGCTGAAGAGAAGTTGGGGGAAAGGCAACATCTAACAAAAAACAGCATTTGATGATCAGGGTCAATATTTGGAAACAATTACTTTCATCATGTCTGAAAACTTCAAAGAAGTTAGACACAGACTACAGTGAACTTTTTATCTCTCTCCATGAGATTCTCATAAAAGTTATATTGTATTTCCATGCTGTTGAAATTTAGACGTCTTCAGTTAATATCAACCTCGGTATTAGATTATCAAAGCTTACTACTTCTTTTCCCAGGGGAAGAGCCATTTCCATGACTGGTTACCAGAAAACGATCAGTGTTTTCACTGATTAGCTTGCATTTTTAAAGTTGACAATTTTGTTCAATATCATGTGAGCCATTTAATATTCTAGCACTTGATAAAAATAACACTACTATTTCCTTATTTTGGTGGGGATCACTAGTCGAATTTGCATTGCTCATGGTAATTACAAAGCTTATCCATAAAATGTGTTTATTAGAACTATAAGAACGTTTGAGGGAAAAACACGAGACTGTCATTAAGAATTTGTGACTGGCAAAGAAATTGTAGAGTGATGACGGCTGGAAGAAATCTTTCCTCTTACCCTTCTAGGTTCTTCTGGCTGATCTATGAATTAACATGATGCAAAACAGAGTCACAGGAGAAAATCAATTTTTTTTTTTTTTTCATATGTGAAACTCCTATATACATGATAGGTTCAGACCTCATAGACATGAGAGGTTCAAAGACAGAAAGGTAAATTGAGATATATAAGCCATTCTTGAGCTAAGGAATGGGATAGGGGCCCAAGCACAGGAAAGTCATTCACAGAAAGATAAGAACAGGTGTTTGGTAATTAGATGCTTGCCCAACCACATGTATAAGAGGCCACTTACTTAAAATTTATCTCTGTTAATAATTCATTTTCTGGGAAAAATCCACAGTTTAAATTCTTCGAGATAGTTAAGGGAGGGACAGTAAGTCTCTTAGGCTCTCAGAGTTGATTTTTTTTTAGCTCCAAATAATCCAGATGCGAAAGCGGCACACCTGGGTGGTGTCTGTTCTGAATCCTTGCAGCTGAGGTGTGTGGATTAGTTACCAAGGGATCAGTTTGGTCACAGAGGTTCAGAGAGCAAAGCTGAAGAGAAGTTGGGGGAAAGGCAACATCTAACAAAAAACAGCATTTGATGATCAGGGTCAATATTTGGAAACAATTACTTTCATCATGTCTGAAAACTTCAAAGAAGTTAGACACAGACTACAGTGAACTTTTTATCTCTCTCCATGAGATTCTCATAAAAGTTATATTGTATTTCCATGCTGTTGAAATTTAGACGTCTTCAGTTAATATCAACCTCGGTATTAGATTATCAAAGCTTACTACTTCTTTTCCCAGGGGAAGAGCCATTTCCATGACTGGTTACCAGAAAACGATCAGTGTTTTCACTGATTAGCTTGCATTTTTAAAGTTGACAATTTTGTTCAATATCATGTGAGCCATTTAATATTCTAGCACTTGATAAAAATAACACTACTATTTCCTTATTTTACTGATGACATATAATTTAGGTACATCTCTGTGTAAATAAAAATACTCATTTGGGTTTCTATTTATTTAGAGGCAGAATCTACAATATAGCGTAAAATCTATACGGCAGAAGCATTCTTTTGTAAGTCTTTCTGCATAAACCTGGAACTCTTGCGTTGACTTATAATGTCTAATAGAGAAGGATGGTCTGTGATTTGCTCTTCCTTGGTTTTTTGCTACAGCTGGCTGCTTCCCTGGAAATGAGTACTTAATTGGTTAATTATGCTCTCCACAGTTCATCTGGTGGATGGGTCCCTGGCTAGTGTCTTCCAACTGAATAAAAAAGTCTGAACCATTCTTACTTTAATTGGAGTATTTTCCTTCAAAATGAATTAATTGATAGAAGTTGTGACCTTTTAGACTTTCTTGTGAATTTGCACTTACCTGCTCCCAAATATGGCTTTTTTCTTTTGTGATGAACCAATGAAAAAGCAATTTTTGAGACAAAGGAAGATTTGTCTCTTTTTCCTTATCTTATTTAAGATATTTCCTTCTCTTATTTAAGTGTCTCTAATACTTAAATAGCAAGAAAACAAGTTGCCCCAGGTAAGCTTGCTTTTATCCTATCTTAAGTATCACCTTGGTCTCTTCAATAGTGTAATGAAAGCTCATGTTTCCTAGGAGGTGATGAATAAAACCACTTTTAGTATAAGCATATTTTGAAGAGCAAGCTGAAGAGAAGTTGGGGAAAGGCAACATCTAACAAAAAACAGCATTTGATGATCAGGGTCAATATTTGGAAACAATTACTTTCATCATGTCTGAAAACTTCAAAGAAGTTAGACACAGACTACAGTGAACTTTTTATCTCTCTCCATGAGATTCTCATAAAAGTTATATTGTATTTCCATGCTGTTGAAATTTAGACGTCTTCAGTTAATATCAACCTCGGTATTAGATTATCAAAGCTTACTACTTCTTTTCCCAGGGGAAGAGCCATTTCCATGACTGGTTACCAGAAAACGATCAGTGTTTTCACTGATTAGCTTGCATTTTTAAAGTTGACAATTTTGTTCAATATCATGTGAGCCATTTAATATTCTAGCACTTGATAAAAATAACACTACTATTTCCTTATTTTACTGATGACATATAATTTAGGTACATCTCTGTGTAAATAAAAATACTCATTTGGGTTTCTATTTATTTAGAGGCAGAATCTACAATATAGCGTAAAATCTATACGGCAGAAGCATTCTTTTGTAAGTCTTTCTGCATAAACCTGGAACTCTTGCGTTGACTTATAATGTCTAATAGAGAAGGATGGTCTGTGATTTGCTCTTCCTTGGTTTTTTGCTACAGCTGGCTGCTTCCCTGGAAATGAGTACTTAATTGGTTAATTATGCTCTCCACAGTTCATCTGGTGGATGGGTCCCTGGCTAGTGTCTTCCAACTGAATAAAAAAGTCTGAACCATTCTTACTTTAATTGGAGTATTTTCCTTCAAAATGAATTAATTGATAGAAGTTGTGACCTTTTAGACTTTCTTGTGAATTTGCACTTACCTGCTCCCAAATATGGCTTTTTTCTTTTGTGATGAACCAATGAAAAAGCAATTTTTGAGACAAAGGAAGATTTGTCTCTTTTTCCTTATCTTATTTAAGATATTTCCTTCTCTTATTTAAGTGTCTCTAATACTTAAATAGCAAGAAAACAAGTTGCCCCAGGTAAGCTTGCTTTTATCCTATCTTAAGTATCACCTTGGTCTCTTCAATAGTGTAATGAAAGCTCATGTTTCCTAGGAGGTGATGAATAAAAACCACTTTTAGTATAAGCATATTTTGAGAAATATTTCACTTTAAACATTGTAAAGCAGTTTTCTACACACATAAAATAACTATTTTTGAAAAGTGAATATGAGGTAAATAGGGCCATTAAACTGTTAAGTTTTCCTTGTGAGAGTTTGCTGCCATTAAAAGTCACACTACGGTGATAAGTTCTCTGGACCTATATACAGAGAAAATCAACTGACAAACACTTGTGTTCTTTTCCCGCAATTTTTATGGACCTAACCGATCATCACTGAAGATGGAAGAATTGGTCAGAATGGGAGTAATTCCGCACACAGGACTACCTGATGTGGAAAGTGGAAGTGAGGTGAGGGGGCTAGTGGGTTGTTGTATTGAAGAAGGGAGGGGAATGCCCACATATTCTTTAAATTTCTTTTAAATAGTGTTCTCTTGGCAAGGAAAAAGGACTTTTGAAAGTAAATGCAGTGATACCCAAAATTTAAAACAGGGCTTCTCTGGTGGGTCATTGGTAAAGAACCTGCCTACCAACCCAGGAGACAGGAGTTCCTTCCCTGGTTTGGAAAGTTCCCCTGGAGAAGGAAATGGTAACCCACCCTAGTATTCTTGTCTGGGAAATCCCATGGACAGAGGAGACTGCAGCTACAGTCGCAATGAGCTGGACATGACTTAGCGACTAAACAACAGCAATAGCAACTCACCATTTTTAAACGTGAGAAAGAAGCTCTGTTTTTCTTAACAGTTGCTGTCGCTGTTGCCATTGTTTTCCTGTGTTTCTTGTGTCTCTGGGAAGTACTTAGTATTGATGTCGATGTAACAGTCACTCCTCAAGGCAACAACAGGGAACAGGGCACTGTAGCTGCCAAAGCGCTGTTATCAAGTCGATTCTGGCTAGCTTACCTAACTTAAAGGAGAGTTTTACAGTTCTGAAAAGAGAAGCAAGAGGGAATGGTCCTAACTCAGTTTCCCTGTGATGCTGACTCCAAAATGGAGGTTATTGTGCATGAGATCTACCTGTGGCTGCTCTTGAGACGATCTGTGGAAGAGAAGGGAGACATGCAGGATTGTGCTGAGGGCAAAATAGTGTAATGAAAGCTCATGTTTCCTAGGAGGTGATGAATAAAAACCACTTTTAGTATAAGCATATTTTGAGAAATATTTCACTTTAAACATTGTAAAGCAGTTTTCTACACACATAAAATAACTATTTTTGAAAAGTGAATATGAGGTAAATAGGGCCATTAAACTGTTAAGTTTTCCTTGTGAGAGTTTGCTGCCATTAAAAGTCACACTACGGTGATAAGTTCTCTGGACCTATATACAGAGAAAATCAACTGACAAACACTTGTGTTCTTTTCCCGCAATTTTTATGGACCTAACCGATCATCACTGAAGATGGAAGAATTGGTCAGAATGGGAGTAATTCCGCACACAGGACTACCTGATGTGGAAAGTGGAAGTGAGGTGAGGGGGCTAGTGGGTTGTTGTATTGAAGAAGGGAGGGGAATGCCCACATATTCTTTAAATTTCTTTTAAATAGTGTTCTCTTGGCAAGGAAAAAGGACTTTTGAAAGTAAATGCAGTGATACCCAAAATTTAAAACAGGGCTTCTCTGGTGGGTCATTGGTAAAGAACCTGCCTACCAACCCAGGAGACAGGAGTTCCTTCCCTGGTTTGGAAAGTTCCCCTGGAGAAGGAAATGGTAACCCACCCTAGTATTCTTGTCTGGGAAATCCCATGGACAGAGGAGACTGCAGCTACAGTCGCAATGAGCTGGACATGACTTAGCGACTAAACAACAGCAATAGCAACTCACCATTTTTAAACGTGAGAAAGAAGCTCTGTTTTTCTTAACAGTTGCTGTCGCTGTTGCCATTGTTTTCCTGTGTTTCTTGTGTCTCTGGGAAGTACTTAGTATTGATGTCGATGTAACAGTCACTCCTCAAGGCAACAACAGGGAACAGGGCACTGTAGCTGCCAAAGCGCTGTTATCAAGTCGATTCTGGCTAGCTTACCTAACTTAAAGGAGAGTTTTACAGTTCTGAAAAGAGAAGCAAGAGGGAATGGTCCTAACTCAGTTTCCCTGTGATGCTGACTCCAAAATGGAGGTTATTGTGCATGAGATCTACCTGTGGCTGCTCTTGAGACGATCTGTGGAAGAGAAGGGAGACATGCAGGATTGGGCTGAGGGCAAAAATAAGGGGCACGTCAGTCTACAGAAAGTGTCAGCGGACCAGGGTGACCCGAGGATGGCTTGCCCCTTCAGAAATCCCCGCTGGGGAGGCAAGAAACTGGATGCAGGCCACCCTGGGAAAGGGGTGTAATGTTTGGGAAGGTGGTTCCCTTTTGTTGAAGGAATCCCCAAAGGGGTCTGACCACTGAGACTTGTCTGCTGGCAGCACTCCTTGCAGCTGGGGAAATAAATCCTTCATTCCTCAAAGGGGAGCAAGAATGGAATATAGATTTATACAATTGGCAAAAGCATTAGAATTTTTCCCAACATCTGTTTCTCGTCGCTCTGCCCCTTCCAATCCATCCTGAGTTTAGCTGCCAAGCAAATCTTGATTTGTTTATGAAATTGCACGTTCTCCCAACTGCGTTTTGAACAGAATTTTACAATTTAAACCCCATTGTCTCTTTTTGTCTGCCCTTTCCCTTGTTATAATAAAATTTTATCCTATCTTCATGTTCTGCAAAAAGAAGTTTATAAAGACAAAGTATCTGCTTTCTATTCCTGGAAACTAAATGCTCATTAGGGACTCTTTCTCTGCTCATGCCCTTGATTTTACCTCACAGCCATTGGCTTCCCTTGCCTTTCCAACCTCACTTTGGGTTTCATGTTTCCCATGAAACATTTCTTGCCAGGATCTAGTTAATCCCTTTCACCTTGCCCTGATGTACTTCTGTACTATACTGAGTCTGTCTCTGGGTTCCTAGAGACAAATCATGAAATGAAACCCCTATGCTTATTATTATTATTATTATTTCTGTCAGAGTTGCTAATACCTTTCCAGGGTTATAGAGGATACTTACAAACATATGTTACTTATTTGAGTGAATTATATTGTTTTCCAAGGCAACAGTAATGACTTTGATGTGGTACAGCATGATTTGGCCCTACTGTGAATTTCCAGACAACTGTATTTATTTCTCTTTTATAAAGAATACACACACATCTTCTAATTTTTTGCATACAAATCTATTTGTCGTATTGCTTTGTAAGCGAACTTAGAGGAATGTCATTGTTCATTTCTGCTTCCTCTTTTTTTTTTTTTTTTTTAATCCCAAATGCCTAGGCCAGTACATTTCTTGTAGAAGGCATCACATATGTGTTCATAGAATAGTGTAATGTTAACAGAATTTAGTGGATGTTGAGTGGATGTATTTTCTGGGCGAAATGGAAAATGATTCACTATCCAATGATAGTGATTTTTAAAAATTGCCATAACTGTTTGTAGAGATAAAGACCATATCTGCATCATAATCTGATTAGCCCATTTAATAAATTTGGTAATTGCTGTCCTATTACATATACAATTTCCTTTGTTGACATTTTTAAAACTGATATTACATAAAACATTTCCTATCTGTAGATTAAAAAGTAATAATTTCTCACATTTGTTTTGTTTGCTTTTTGTAATAGTAAAATTTTATCCTATCTTCATGTTCTGCAAAAAGAAGTTTATAAAGACAAAGTATCTGCTTTCTATTCCTGGAAACTAAATGCTCATTAGGGACTCTTTCTCTGCTCATGCCCTTGATTTTACCTCACAGCCATTGGCTTCCCTTGCCTTTCCAACCTCACTTTGGGTTTCATGTTTCCCATGAAACATTTCTTGCCAGGATCTAGTTAATCCCTTTCACCTTGCCCTGATGTACTTCTGTACTATACTGAGTCTGTCTCTGGGTTCCTAGAGACAAATCATGAAATGAAACCCCTATGCTTATTATTATTATTATTATTTCTGTCAGAGTTGCTAATACCTTTCCAGGGTTATAGAGGATACTTACAAACATATGTTACTTATTTGAGTGAATTATATTGTTTTCCAAGGCAACAGTAATGACTTTGATGTGGTACAGCATGATTTGGCCCTACTGTGAATTTCCAGACAACTGTATTTATTTCTCTTTTATAAAGAATACACACACATCTTCTAATTTTTTGCATACAAATCTATTTGTCGTATTGCTTTGTAAGCGAACTTAGAGGAATGTCATTGTTCATTTCTGCTTCCTCTTTTTTTGTTTTTAATCCCAAATGCCTAGGCCAGTACATTTCTTGTAGAAGGCATCACATATGTGTTCATAGAATAGTGTAATGTTAACAGAATTTAGTGGATGTTGAGTGGATGTATTTTCTGGGCGAAATGGAAAATGATTCACTATCCAATGATAGTGATTTTTAAAAATTGCCATAACTGTTTGTAGAGATAAAGACCATATCTGCATCATAATCTGATTAGCCCATTTAATAAATTTGGTAATTGCTGTCCTATTACATATACAATTTCCTTTGTTGACATTTTTAAAACTGATATTACATAAAACATTTCCTATCTGTAGATTAAAAAGTAATAATTTCTCACATTTGTTTTGTTTGCTAAATAAGAAATTACCGTGACATCCACAAGTATGTGCAAAACTCTCTCGTCTTCTAGAGTTTTCCTCAGTAACACAATTTTCAGTTAGCATAATCAGTCTCAAACTTTGCTACCTCTTAAGCTACTCATATGCTACATAAATTAATATATCTGAGAACAGATGATAAAATGAAAAGTCATTCATTTTAAGAAATGTGCTGAGAAATGAAGACTTAGATTTTGTGTTGAAATTAACTCATTTTCATCTCCTGATTATTTCTCCATACTTTTCTCATTTAGCTGTAATACATACTCATATATTAATGCTGCTGCTTAGTCACTTCAGTTGTGTCCAACTCTGTGTGACCCCATGGCCTGCAGTCCATCAGGCACTTCTGTCCATGGATTTCTCCAGGCAAGACTACTGGAGTGGGTGGCCATGCCCTCCTCCAGGGGGATCTTTCCAACCCAAGGATGGAACCCAAGTCTCCTGCATTACAAGGAGGTTCCTGACTACTGAGCCATCAGAGAAACCCCATAAATACGTATTTGAGACCCATGGTCTATGGCTCACCAGGCTTCTCCCTCCATGGAATTTTCCAAGCAAGAATACTGGACTGGGTTGCCATTTCCTTCTCCCCATTATATTAATAGGAAAGTAGAAAAAAGCACCACATATATAGTTGGGTGCATGTGTGCTCTGTTGTGTCCAGCTCTTTTTGGTCCTGTGGACTGTAGCCCTCCAGGACCTTCTGTCCGTGGGGTTTCCCAGGCAAGAAAACTGGAGTGGGTTGTCATTTCATGCTCCAGGGTATCTTCCTGAACCAGGAATTGAATCCGCATCTTTTGTGTCTTCTCGTTCCCCCATCACCTGAGGGAGATAAGAACATTTAGGAAATGGTAATTTTAACACAAAGCTCTTAAAAATGTATCCAAGCTAATATCTAGGCCAACTCTTTGAGATTTTATTGTTTTGTGAAAATTCTAAGGGAAAAACAATATAACCTTATATACATCTGAGGTGAATGACAATAAATAGTAGTCATTACCATTATTCATTCTTATAACCATGACTTTTGCCATAGAATCTTATGTACAAACTGTGTATGGTTCTTGGTTTTTGATTAGCTTTGGTCAATGGAATAATATGGAAGTATATACCTTTCTACCCATTCTATCAGGACCTCAGGGGCCCTTGAGTGTCTCTACATGCTCACATGTATTCTCTACATTACCATGAGTGTGTCCTGACTGGTTACTGGCAGAGGAGAGACACGTGGAGGGAGATGAGTGCCTCTATTTCCTAGCAAACACTCAACTACATGCGTCTCCTCAGCTGAGACCAAACAGACCTCCTGTCTATTCTTAATTGCTAACCTACAAACTCAGGAACTTATGATGCTCATGGATATATAACACAGAATTTCTGTGAATGTCACAGAAACCTGCTGTTTTATACACACACACACACACACACACACACACACACACACACACTTTAAGTTCTACTGAGAATGATTCATATCATTCATTGCCAATGTGAAAAAGTGTTATTTTGCAACCCCATGGGCTTGCAAACCCCTCCAGGCTCCTCTGTCCATGGAATTCTCGAGGGAAGAATACTGGAGTGGGTAGCCATTCCCTTTTCCATGATCACATGACCCAGGGATTGAACCCGGGTCTCCTGCAGTTTAAGCAGCTTCTTTACCATCTGAATCCTAGGTGACATTTAGCTCACTGCAAAACTAAGTTACTATGGAATGTTTACAGTGGAATAGAGTAGATTATGTTTTTCAAACCTATAGTATTTCACATGTTTTTCAAATGTACCTGCTCAGGAGATTCACTCAGAATGTTTTACTGTAAATTCACAGGAACCTTTTAAACCAGTGATTTTGAACTAGATTAGCAAATGGTAAAATTTCCGCATCTTTGTGTCTTCTCGTTCCCCCATCACCTGAGGGAGATAAGAACATTTAGGAAATGGTAATTTTAACACAAAGCTCTTAAAAATGTATCCAAGCTAATATCTAGGCCAACTCTTTGAGATTTTATTGTTTTGTGAAAATTCTAAGGGAAAAACAATATAACCTTATATACATCTGAGGTGAATGACAATAAATAGTAGTCATTACCATTATTCATTCTTATAACCATGACTTTTGCCATAGAATCTTATGTACAAACTGTGTATGGTTCTTGGTTTTTGATTAGCTTTGGTCAATGGAATAATATGGAAGTATATACCTTTCTACCCATTCTATCAGGACCTCAGGGGCCCTTGAGTGTCTCTACATGCTCACATGTATTCTCTACATTACCATGAGTGTGTCCTGACTGGTTACTGGCAGAGGAGAGACACGTGGAGGGAGATGAGTGCCTCTATTTCCTAGCAAACACTCAACTACATGCGTCTCCTCAGCTGAGACCAAACAGACCTCCTGTCTATTCTTAATTGCTAACCTACAAACTCAGGAACTTATGATGCTCATGGATATATAACACAGAATTTCTGTGAATGTCACAGAAACCTGCTGTTTTATACACACACACACACACACACACACACACACACACACACACTTTAAGTTCTACTGAGAATGATTCATATCATTCATTGCCAATGTGAAAAAGTGTTATTTTGCAACCCCATGGGCTTGCAAACCCCTCCAGGCTCCTCTGTCCATGGAATTCTCGAGGGAAGAATACTGGAGTGGGTAGCCATTCCCTTTTCCATGATCACATGACCCAGGGATTGAACCCGGGTCTCCTGCAGTTTAAGCAGCTTCTTTACCATCTGAATCCTAGGTGACATTTAGCTCACTGCAAAACTAAGTTACTATGGAATGTTTACAGTGGAATAGAGTAGATTATGTTTTTTCAAACCTATAGTATTTCACATGTTTTTCAAATGTACCTGCTCAGGGAGATTCACTCAGAATGTTTTACTGTAAATTCACAGGAACCTTGTTATCTAAAAGCTCAAAATCTATAGTAGTACCTTTCTCTAGAATGTCTTAAATTTTCTTTTTTACTGAATACTTGCAAAAAATTTGGGAAAATTATATACTTACATTTTTTAGCTCACATCTGAAGTGTTTTATCCCTAGGCAAAATTAGTATATTAATTTTCAGAGGTAGAAAATATACATTTCATTTTAAACTGTGAAAAAGCTTGAAAATACATTAAAATAGTAATAAATATTTTATATGCTCATAAAGTCAGCTTTACAGAGTTAATTGAATAAAAACAAGCTTAAGAAATCAATGTACTTTGTCTAATAAAACTTACAGAATTTAGCTCTCCTGCAAAATATACAAAATATTAGCATTTTAAGAAACGAGCATCAGTAAAATATGCTTTGTTACTCTCAAATACACTTCTTTAGACGGGTAACAATATCCATTTCTAATATAAAATTCTGTGTCTGTTTATATTGATATAATGTGCTTCTCGTGTGTGTGTTTGACAAGAAGAAAGTCTTTATGGTTTAAAACAGCTTTGGCTAATGATGAAAGGAGAATTTCATATAATCAATATTTAAATATGATGTTTTGATTAGCATCCTAGAGTTTTCTAAACCTCCGTTAATCTACCTTATTAAAATTAAGAATGAGAGAGGGGTTTTGCCTATAATTTATGTAAAGTGAGAACGGACTATGTGAATTTTGTTTTTTCTCATCAATTTTAAGAAAGGCATATGCAAATATTAGAACCTACAAATAAATCCCATTGGTACTGTGCATACTGTCCCTTGTAAAGTCTATTACATACAGATCCAGGATCCCTTCCCCCTTGTCCATGGAATTCTCGAGGGAAGAATACTGGAGTGGGTAGCCATTCCCTTTTCCATGATCACATGACCCAGGGATTGAACCCGGGTCTCCTGCAGTTTAAGCAGCTTCTTTACCATCTGAATCCTAGGTGACATTTAGCTCACTGCAAAACTAAGTTACTATGGAATGTTTACAGTGGAATAGAGTAGATTATGTTTTTTCAAACCTATAGTATTTCACATGTTTTTCAAATGTACCTGCTCAGGGAGATTCACTCAGAATGTTTTACTGTAAATTCACAGGAACCTTGTTATCTAAAAGCTCAAAATCTATAGTAGTACCTTTCTCTAGAATGTCTTAAATTTTCTTTTTTACTGAATACTTGCAAAAAATTTGGGAAAATTATATACTTACATTTTTTAGCTCACATCTGAAGTGTTTTATCCCTAGGCAAAATTAGTATATTAATTTTCAGAGGTAGAAAATATACATTTCATTTTAAACTGTGAAAAAGCTTGAAAATACATTAAAATAGTAATAAATATTTTATATGCTCATAAAGTCAGCTTTACAGAGTTAATTGAATAAAAACAAGCTTAAGAAATCAATGTACTTTGTCTAATAAAACTTACAGAATTTAGCTCTCCTGCAAAATATACAAAATATTAGCATTTTAAGAAACGAGCATCAGTAAAATATGCTTTGTTACTCTCAAATACACTTCTTTAGACGGGTAACAATATCCATTTCTAATATAAAATTCTGTGTCTGTTTATATTGATATAATGTGCTTCTCGTGTGTGTGTTTGACAAGAAGAAAGTCTTTATGGTTTAAAACAGCTTTGGCTAATGATGAAAGGAGAATTTCATATAATCAATATTTAAATATGATGTTTTGATTAGCATCCTAGAGTTTTCTAAACCTCCGTTAATCTACCTTATTAAAATTAAGAATGAGAGAGGGTTATGCCTATAATTTATGTAAAGTGAGAACGGACTATGTGAATTTTGTTTTTTTCTCATCAATTTTAAGAAAGGCATATGCAAATATTAGAACCTACAAATAAATCCCATTGGTACTGTGCATACTGTCCCTTGTAAAGTCTTTACATACTCCAGGACCCTGAGTTGATCTCTGGTTGTGAAAAGACAGAAATAACCTCACTGTAAGCTCTTATGCCATACAGATATTGAATAAGTTGTCCAATCGAATGCTCTATACACAATTAGTAGGGACAAGGAAGGAGATGATCAGGTGCTAAAATAAGTAATCCAGGCCACTTAGTGCTAAGGAATTCAGAGAAGGGAGAAAAATATGTAGAGGTGTAATATAGCACATTATATACAAAGACAGTTTTTCATGCCAGTGATCTGTGAATGCATTCCTAACTGCAATATTTATGAACATCTATGAGATTGAAAGTGGCCTCAGGGCAGAAACTTTGTGTTATTCATCTTTGCCTCCTTCACAGTAAAACACTAGTGGCAGACCCTCAAATTGTTTCAATTGAAATCAATCTAATTCCGTGAAAAGGTTGTAGGCATAGCTGTTGTAAAGGTTGGACTCTATACCAAATTGCCCTTGTCCTATTCTCAGCTCTTCCATTTCATACACATGTAACTTTGGGAAAGTTGCTTAATTTTCTGTACTTCTGTTTTCCATCTTTAAAGTAGAGTGCATAATGGTACTTACTTAATTCATTTGATGTGGTGTTAATATAAATCACATAAAATAGTCCCTGATTCATACTAAAGACCTTACAAATGAACTATTCACCTATTCATTTAATCTTTCTTTCTTAAAGTCATCAGTATGAATTTTACCTGAAAATGTAGGAAATATATTGATTGAGCATTACATAATTAACCTCCACAGTCCAGGTGCCTTTATTCATTCAATGACTATTGACCTTCTATTGGATGTATCTTTGCAAATAGCTTCTCTCATTCAGTAGGCAACTTTCGTTTTGTGGGCAGTTTCCTTCAGTGTGCAAAAGCTTTAAGTTTGAAGTCCCATTTGGTTTTTTGACTTTTGTTTTCCTTGTCTGAGGAGACATATCCCTAAAACATTGCTAAGGTTCTTGTCAAAGGGTGTACTGCTCGTGTTTTCTTCTAGAATTTTTATGGTTTCAGGTCTTACATTTAAGCCTGTTATCTCTTTTAAGTATATTTTCGTATATGCTGGGAGGAAGCAGTCCAGTTTGATTCTATGAATGTAGCTATCCAATTTGTCAACAGTATTTATTGAAGCAGCTGTTTTCCCCCAGTTTATATCTTTCCTGTTTAGTTCTAGATTAATCACTTGTGTAAGTAGAGGTTCATTTCTGGCCTCTTTATTCAGTTCCATTGATCTATTGTCCATTTTTGGGCTAGTGCCTACTGTTTTTTCTTTTCTTTTTTTATATTCTTAATTGGAGGATAATTGCTTTACAATATACTGTTTTAATGACTGTAGCTTTGAAAATATAGCATCGTTTGAAATCAGGGTGTGTAATACCTACAATTTGGCTCTTCCTCCTCAAGATTGTTTCAATTATTTGCATTCTTTTGTTTGTTCTGGTTCTGTGAAAAATTCCACTGGCATTTTTTTTTTTTTTAAGTTTTTGGCCTCTTTTATTGGTTTATTTATTTATTTTCATCCATCTTTATTCTTTTGGCCTGTGTGAGTCTCCCATTGCAGTTGCCTGTCTGGTCACAGAGCACTGGCTCTGGGCGCATGCGCGCCAGAGTTCTGGCTTGTAATTGGATGCACCGGTCTAGCCGCTCTGCAGCATGTCGGATCTTCCTGAGCCGGGGATCGAACCCTTGCACTGAAAAGGGGACTCTTTACCCACTGGACCACCAGGGAAACCCCTCCATTGGCTTTTTGACAGGTCCTCCACTGAATCTGTAGATTGTCTTGGGTACTATGGTCATTTTAACAATAGTAATTCTCCCAAACCATGAGCACAGTATATTTTTCCATTTGTGTAATCTTCAATTTCTTTCATGTGTCTTATGATTTCCTAAGTACAAGTCTTTTACATTCTTATTCCTAAGTATTTTACTATTTTTAATGAGACTGGTTTCTTATTTTCTCTTTCTGATAGTTTGTTATCAGTATATACAAAGGCAGCAAAGAACTCACACAATTCAAAAAGAAAGAACAAGAGTTCTTTAAAAAATGGGCAGAGGGGCTTCCCTGGTGGTCCAGTGGGTAAGGACACCGCCTTGCAGTGCAAGGGGCACTGGTTCAATCCCTGGCCTGGGAAGATGCCACGTGCCGTGGAGCAGCTGGACCCATGTGTCCAGCTACCAAGCCGGAGCTCTGGAGCGCATGTGCCCAGAGCCGGTGCTCTGTGACAACAGAGGCCACTGCGATGGGAGGCCCACATGGGCCAAAGAACAAAGATGGATGAAAATGGACAAATGAAAGACCAATAGGAGTGACTCACCTGCCCCCGTCCCTCTCCACCCCCCCTCCCCCCCCCCAAAAAAAACCAATAAAACACGCCAAAATTTAAAAACAAATGTGCAGAGGACCTGATTAGACATTTTTCCATAACAAGCATACATATGGCCAACACGCACATGAAAAGATGTTTGACATTACTAATCATCAGGGAAATGCAAACATTAATAAAAGCCACAGTGAGCTATTTTACCTCACATCAGTCAGAATGGCTATTGTCAAAAAGATAATAAATAACAAGTGTTAGAGAGAATGTAGAGAAAAAAGGAAAGCCTTATACACTTTGGTGCCTATATAAATTGATGCTACCACTGTGGAAAATAGTATTGAAATTATTTAAAAAATTGAAAATAGAACTACCATATGACCCAGAAATTTTATTCCTGGGTATTGAAAAGAAAAAAAAAAAAAAAACCCACAAATTTCCTATGTTCATTGAAGCGCTATTTATAATATCCAAGATATGGAAGCAACCTAAGTGTCCATCAATAGATAAATGGATATAGAAAATATGTATACATATACCCTCCATTGGCTCCTAAGTAGATTGTCTTGGGTACTATGGTCATTTTAACAATAGTAATTCTCCCAAACCATGAGCACAGTATATTTTTCCATTTGTGTAATCTTCAATTTCTTTCATGTGTCTTATGATTTCCTAAGTACAAGTCTTTTACATTCTTATTCCTAAGTATTTTACTATTTTTAATGAGACTGGTTTCTTATTTTCTCTTTCTGATAGTTTGTTATCAGTATATACAAAGGCAGCAAAGAACTCACACAATTCAAAAAGAAAGAACAAGAGTTCTTTAAAAAATGGGCAGAGGGGCTTCCCTGGTGGTCCAGTGGGTAAGGACACCGCCTTGCAGTGCAAGGGGCACTGGTTCAATCCCTGGCCTGGGAAGATGCCACGTGCCGTGGAGCAGCTGGACCCATGTGTCCAGCTACCAAGCCGGAGCTCTGGAGCGCATGTGCCCAGAGCCGGTGCTCTGTGACAACAGAGGCCACTGCGATGGGAGGCCCACATGGGCCAAAGAACAAAGATGGATGAAAATGGACAAATGAAAGACCAATAGGAGTGACTCACCTGCCCCCGTCCCTCTCCACCTCCCTCCCCAAAAAACCAATAAAACACGCCAAAATTTAAAAACAAATGTGCAGAGGACCTGATTAGACATTTTTCCATAACAAGCATACATATGGCCAACACGCACATGAAAAGATGTTTGACATTACTAATCATCAGGGAAATGCAAACATTAATAAAAGCCACAGTGAGCTATTTTACCTCACATCAGTCAGAATGGCTATTGTCAAAAAGATAATAAATAACAAGTGTTAGAGAGAATGTAGAGAAAAAAGGAAAGCCTTATACACTTTGGTGCCTATATAAATTGATGCTACCACTGTGGAAAATAGTATTGAAATTATTTAAAAAATTGAAAATAGAACTACCATATGACCCAGAAATTTTATTCCTGGGTATTGAAAAGAAAAAAAAAAAAAAAAAACCCACAAATTTCCTATGTTCATTGAAGCGCTATTTATAATATCCAAGATATGGAAGCAACCTAAGTGTCCATCAATAGATAAATGGATATAGAAAATATGTATACATATACAATGGAATACTATGTCATAAGAAAGAATGAAATCTTGAAATTACTGTCATGGGCACCGTGTTCAGAACTTACTCTGATGACTATTCTCACTAGTTCTCACTAAGAGAAACTATATTAAATAGCTCAGAGACTGTTACACAAACGCCTCAGACCTCGGCAATAAAGTATCGTGGTCTCAAGTATTGTCAAACCAAGAGTGGGTTTATTAATCATCAAATAAAGGCAAGCACAAGTAATCAGAAATAATCAGAACTCAATCAAATGTAAACAGATGTTCTTACCCCAGAGCTGGAGAGTCTTGATCTCACATTGGACGCAGCCGGTGGGCGAGGCTAATGCACAATTCTCCCCCACCCCGTTTTATATTTTTTCCAACTAGAAATCTCAAGCTAATTAATAATCATGAAGAAGCTTTTTGTCTCTCTAGAGATGCAAAGGAGCCCTTTGCTCCTCCACCAACACCTTTGCTCTTGAGGTGAAACATTCTTACAATTCTTAAGTTACAAAGGGCGCTCAGAGTTTGTAAAGTGTTTCATTAGCATTAAAAGGTGGTAAGGGGAAGAACCTTTGTGCTCTGTATTGGTCTCAGAGAGGCGAGGCTTGCAGGCAGTGCTTATCCTTAGTGTGAGGAGACGTTTGTCTGCTCAGCCTGGATATCTTCTTTTTTTTAAAATTTTTTTGTTAGAAATGAACATGTCTCCAGTTATCAACAATATTACAACAACACGGATGGACCTAGCAGGTAGTATACTAAGTTTAAAAAGTCAGATAAAGGGGGCTGGTGGTCCCCTGGTTGTCCCCTTGTGGTCGAGTGGGTAAGGACACCGCCTTGCAGTGCAAGGGACGCTTGGTTCGAGCCCTGGCCTGGGGGGATCCCACGTGCCGCAGAGCGGCTGGACTGATGTATCCAATCACCGAGCCGGGGCTCTGGAACGCATGCGCACAGAGCCGGCGCTCTGCGAAGGCAGAGGCCACCGCGATGGGAGGCCCACGGGAGCCAAAGAACAAAGACGGATGAACATAGAGAAACGAAAGACCAATAGAAGTGGCCCACCTGCTCCCCTCCTTCCCCAACCCGACCCTCGCCCAAAATAAATAAATAAATAAATCTTTTAAAAAAAAAAAGTCAGATAAAGATGAATATTGTATGATTTCACTTATATGTGGAGCCTAAAATCAAACAAATGGGTAAATAATAGCAAGACAGAAACAGTCATAAATGTAGATAACAGAGAGATGGTTGCTAGAGGGGAGTCAAGTTGAAAGAGGAGAAACATAGGTGAGGTACATATGTCCAGTTCCAAAATTAATGACTTATGGTAGGAAATGTACAGTGTGGAAAATATACTCAGTAGTTACACAATATCTTTTTATGGTAACAGATGGTCACTAGACTTATTGTGGTAATCAATTTGAAATGAACAGATATCCTTAAACACTATGTTGTGTACAAGGAACTAACATAGTGTCAAAGGTCAATTATACTTCAAAACAAATAGACAAAATTATAGGAAAATAGATGAATTTTGTGATTGCCAGAGGTAGAGCTGAAGAGAGGAAGAATTGGATGAAGGGGATAAAGAGTTACGTATTTCCAGATATAATTAGGGATGCAGTGTACAACATGATAAACATATTGCAATTAACACTGATATATATTATATATGAAAATTGTCAAGAGAGTTCTAAGAGTTGTTATCACATTGAAAAATTTTTTTCTTTTCTTTTGCATCAGTATCATATGATGAATGTTAACCAAACTTATTGTGGTTATCATTTCATTATGTGTATAAGTCAAATTTTGTACAACTTAATTTTATACAATGCTGTATGTCAATTGTGTCTCAATACAGTTGGAAGAAAAAAGACAACAGCAACAATTAAGCATGTTATTATAATATTTCTGTGTACTTTCAAAAAGTTGTTTAATAGATTTAGAATCTTCTTAAAAGTTCCAAATAAATTAATATTGTTTTTCCTAATATTTTTCCAGTGAAGACTCAAGATCTAATACACATCATATATTAAGACTTTGCAATAAAAAAAAGATTAGTAGGAAAGAATAAAGAGAAACAAAATTGATTATTCTCTAGATATTTTAAAAGCTTGTTATCATTTTCAATGGTACCCATAACCAAAAATTACACACTGAGCATTGTTTTATAGTTTTGATATAACCATGAAATTTTTTAAAGTATTCATATTTGAAAATAATTGAACAGTTCTGATCAATAGTTCATTTTTGGGAAAAATAGTTCTACGCAAATTTAATTTAGCATCATTTCATGGTATCCTAGAACATTCTTTTAAGTATGAGAAATTTTAATGTTAAAATTATAATTATTATCTAAATACTGATTGTTCTTTTTTGTTATATCTTTACAATAAAAAGATATTCTTAAATCCTTAAAAGAAAAATGAAAACAATATTCTGAATATATTATTTTAGGAGGTACATATGTGAAACACACTTAAGAACTTTTTGTAATCTCTAGGGTATATTTTCCTATTCTGTTTAGACTGCACTAATTATCCTTTATTGAGTAGTTTTATATAATAATAATATATACTGTTTTCTAGTCAATAATGTAATTATATCATTTTTACTTTGGAAGTGTGAACAAATTTCTGAAACTGTACTTAATATGAATACAGTTTTGAGTGTGATTTATAAATGAAAGCACTATTGTTCGATGAGCAGTTTGTAAGACTTGGACTTCCCTGGATTTATTTAAACTATAATACAATGTAAAGAGAAGCCTCAAAGTATCATAATTAATAATAATCTAATGTTTTATAGCATTTACGTTTACAGCATTTTGAAACTGTATTATTTATCTTAACGTTATTTTAAATAACAAAAATGAATTCTAATTCTAAATTCATTGTGACCCCCACTGACAGCATTATTGACAGTTTTGATGCTGCTCTAAGAATACAAATTTGTCAAGATTATAACATATGTAATAGAGAACACTGAAAAAAAAAGTTCAGTTCAGTTGCTCAGTCGTGCCTCTTTGTGACCCCATGGATGGCAGCCGGACTTCCCTGTCCTTCACCTCCTAGTGCTTGATCTAACTCATGTCTGTTGACTCATTGATGCCATCCAACCATCTCATCCTCTGTCGTCCCCTCCTCCTTCTGCCTTCTGTTTTTTCCCAGCATCAGGGTCTTTTCCAATGAGTCTCTGCAGCAGGTGACTGAAGTATTGGAACTTCAGCTTCAGCATCAGTCCTTCCAGAGAAAAACAATCTTTATCTTTAGTTTGGTCAAATTTATACTATTTTCTGTATAATCTGTTCATCAAGAAGAGAATCAATTAACTTAATCATTCAGTTATTCATTTAACAAATATTTTTTGTGTCTACCATGTGAGTAAAAAACAGTGAGTTGGACTGATAAAGTCCTTGTTTTCATGGACCTTATGCTTTAGTGGTGGATACAGATAAACAGAATCGGGTACAATGAAGTCATATAGTCCATGATTTGGAAGAATGCCTTTTTGTATTTAAACAGAGATTTGATTTCCCATCCCTCAGCATATTGGCATTGCTCTTATTCTTAATTACCAGTAATTTCAAAATTCCTGCTGCTATAACTTTTTCATCAATTAAATAGTCATTGGAGGAATGTCATAGCAGACCCAGGATATAGGAGCAAATAATAAACTATAGACGATTTTGCAACTGTCTCTAAAGCATGTCCCCTTAACTCAAACACGGAAATACAAATCAACCACATATCTATTCCTCTGCCAGAGCAGCGTTTTCCTGAAAATTTTCATATCTCCATTTCGACATTCACAAGGAGCTGATATCTTGTGGTATCTCAAATTAAATTTATCCTGTGAATAACTAATACAATGTAAAGAGAAGCCTCAAAGTATCATAATTAATAATAATCTAATGTTTTATAGCATTTACGTTTACAGCATTTTGAAACTGTATTATTTATCTTAACGTTATTTTAAATAACAAAAATGAATTCTAATTCTAAATTCATTGTGACCCCCACTGACAGCATTATTGACAGTTTTGATGCTGCTCTAAGAATACAAATTTGTCAAGATTATAACATATGTAATAGAGAACACTGAAAAAAAAAGTTCAGTTCAGTTGCTCAGTCGTGCCTCTTTGTGACCCCATGGATGGCAGCCGGACTTCCCTGTCCTTCACCTCCTAGTGCTTGATCTAACTCATGTCTGTTGACTCATTGATGCCATCCAACCATCTCATCCTCTGTCGTCCCCTCCTCCTTCTGCCTTCTGTTTTTTCCCAGCATCAGGGTCTTTTCCAATGAGTCTCTGCAGCAGGTGACTGAAGTATTGGAACTTCAGCTTCAGCATCTGTCCTTCCAGAAAAAAACAATCTTTATCTTTAGTTTGGTCAAATTTATACTATTTTCTGTATAATCTGTTCATCAAGAAGAGAATCAATTAACTTAATCATTCAGTTATTCATTTAACAAATATTTTTTGTGTCTACCATGTGAGTAAAAAACAGTGAGTTGGACTGATAAAGTCCTTGTTTTCATGGACCTTATGCTTTAGTGGTGGATACAGATAAACAGAATCGGGTACAATGAAGTCATATAGTCCATGATTTGGAAGAATGCCTTTTTGTATTTAAACAGAGATTTGATTTCCCATCCCTCAGCATATTGGCATTGCTCTTATTCTTAATTACCAGTAATTTCAAAATTCCTGCTGCTATAACTTTTTCATCAATTAAATAGTCATTGGAGGAATGTCATAGCAGACCCAGGATATAGGAGCAAATAATAAACTATAGACGATTTTGCAACTGTCTCTAAAGCATGTCCCCTTAACTCAAACACGGAAATACAAATCAACCACATATCTATTCCTCTGC
Organism: Tragulus kanchil; assembly: GCA_022376925.1. NCBI lineage: Eukaryota > Metazoa > Chordata > Mammalia > Artiodactyla > Tragulidae > Tragulus > Tragulus kanchil. Next base: position 88,820,313 of record JAIOJX010000024.1, on the reverse strand, counting down.
CAGAGCAGCGTTTTCCTGAAAATTTTCATATCTCCATTTCGACATTCACAAGGAGCTGATATCTTGTGGTATCTCTAATTAACTTCCAAAATTTCATACCATGTAGAGAATAACTTACCATGGTGATATTCAGAACAGTGTCAAGTTCGTGAGCTGGAGCCTGCAAATGTAGCTTTCAATTTAAATTTCACTTCAAAAGTACTTGGGAAATGTGTTGCTATGCAATCTTAAAGATATCAAATTATATAGACTGCCAACTTTCTGTGTTACTAGGGAGGAAATGTTTTCCAATCGTATCCATAAACTAGAGCATGTAATCCATATGTAGATATATTAACAGAAAATGGACTCTTACATTGGAAGAGAATGGCAATCAGCTACTAATATTTGACTTGTGACATTAGAGTGTTTTAGACTTACTGAATTTATATACCTTGCTCTGCCACAACCAGATTTGGTAGAATCTAATGAAATAATTTTTACCTTGATACCATCAAATAGTCTATTCTATGGTAAGTGATATTCAATGCTGAGGAAATGGTAGGTATTTGGGGAACTGATTTCACAAGAAGTAGAAATTTTACATGTATTTCTTATTATAATTGCTATAAATATCTTTTCCTGGTAGTGGCTTGTAATTGCATTTTTTGTGGTGTCTGTTTATTTTAGAGCTCTTAATTTGATAGTGTCAAAATGTTCAATTTGTGTTTCTATGGTTACACTTTATATATCTTGTTAAGATCTCTTCTCATTCCCAAAATAAACAGAAAAAAATATGTATTTAAAGTATTTTCTTTCTTATTTGTGAATGTACATATTAACATAAAGTTTTATAGATGACATTTCCTATGCCCTTGCTTTTATTTTTTCTACCAATAGATATTTGTCCCAATGACACATTAAATAATTCATTCTTTCTCCACCTGTCATGACTCCTCTGTCTTTATCAAGTTTTTAGACAGTTTTTGCTTAACTTCCTGTACTATGCCATGTATCCATTTTTCCATTACCATGTCAGTATCATAACATATGTCTTTTTTTTAAGGAAGCAATCCCTTTTTAATTGCATAATCACATAATTTTGCTTTAGTAATTTCTGGGACATCTATATTTTTAAGCCTAATGCAATGGTATTTGACCATTTTAAAAACTGAAATATATTTGATTTATTATATTAAGTATATAGAATAGTGATTCAGTATTTATGCAGTTTATATTTCATAAAAATTATTATAAATGGGTATTATTCTCTGTGTTATACAATATATCCTTTTGTTTATCTATCTTATACATAGGAGCTTATATATCTTAATCCCATAAAACTAATATGCCCCTCCTCACGAGGCTCTCCCCACTAATAACAGCTAGTTTGTTTTCTGTACCTGAGTCTGTTTCTGTTTTGTTATCTCTATTTGATTATTTTTAGATTCTACATATATGTGATAACATACCTACAGTGTTTGTCTTTCTCTGCCTGACTTCTCACAATAAGCATAATATTCCCTGGGTCCATCCACATTGCTGCAAATAGAAGACTGTTCCTTTTTATGGCTGAGTATTGTTCCACTGTGTGTGTGTATACATACATATATACATATATGTGTATATATATATATATGTAAATCTATGTGTATATATATATATAAAACATCTTTAGTATTTAGTCCCTTGATATAGAAAATAATTATCGATAAATATATACCTATGTCCACTTAATTACTTGCTTTTAGTTGTTTTAGTAGTTCTTTATACTTTTTATTTCTTCTCTTGTGGTCTGATTTTCTTGTGTAGTATGCTTGGATTCATTTCTCTTGTTTTATATTTGTATATATTATAGCTTTTTTATTTATAGTTACAACAAGGTTCATATATGTTGACCTATAATTATGTCTGCTTTTTATAAACTGATAAGCGTTTACTGTCAAGCACATTCAAAAGATCTACCCTTCTTTACTCCCCTCCCATACATTTCATGTTTTTAATGTCATTATTTTACATCTTCATGCTTATTATATTTATAATTGCTTTGACTGTTTTTTTCTTTAGTCTTTATACTGGTTTATTAAATGTGGTTGATACTTAAATAAGTATATATTTGCCTGTCCTACTGCAGTAGTCCCTTGGTATAGACTCTTACTTCTTTTCCACTTAAAGAAGACCCTTGAACATTTCTTTCAAGATTTAATCTTTATGAACTCTTTTACATTTTTGTTTGTTGAAAATTTGTCTCTCCTATTGAAATGATAATCCCACTGAGTAGAGTATCCTGGGTTGTAGACTTTTCTTCATCAGCCCTTTGAATAGGTCATGCTACTTGCATCTAGAATGCAGTTTCTATAGAAAAGTCAGCTCCTAGCCTTATGGGGACTCCCTTGAAAGTGAGTATTTCTATTTCTCTTGGTGCCTTTAGGATTTTCTCTTTGTTTTACCTGTTGTGATTTTCATTATGAAATGTCTTGGTGTAGATCTCTTTGGGGTCATCTTGTTTGGAACCCACTGTGCTTACTGTACCTGGGTATCTGTTTGTTTCGTCAGGTTTGGAAATTTTTCAGCCATAATTTCCCGAGATACTTTTTTTTTTTTTTAATTTTGGCCTCTTTTATCAGTTTTTTAAAGTTTATTTTCATCCATCTTTATACTTTGGCCTGTGTGGGCCTCCAATTGCAGTGGCCTCCCTCGTTGCAGAGCATCAGCTCTGGGTGCATGCACTCTAGAGTGTTGGCTTGTAATTGAACACACCGGTCCAGCTGCTCCATGGCACCTGGGATCTTCCCCGGCCAGGGATTGAACCGGTGCCCCATGTACTGCAAGGCAGACTCTTTACCCACTGGACCACCAGGGAAGCCCCCACCACCACCAAATACTTTTCTGATTCCTTTCTCTGTCTTTCTTATTCTGTGTCCACTATAATGTATATGTTCATATGTTTAATGTTATTCCACAGATTGCTTAAATTGTTTTCATTTTTTTAAATTTGCTTTTCCTTTTACGGTTCTGATTGGGTGCTTTCCCTTATTCTGTCCTATCACTTATGCATTTTTCTGTATCACTTAGTCTGGTATTCATTTAGTCCATATAGTGTGTTTTTTATTTTAGCTATTTAATTTTTCATTTATAGTCAGGTCTTTTTAGCATTTTCTAGTTAAATTTTTTACTATGTACATTAATTCTTTTCCTTAATCAACATTTCTATTCTCCGTGTTTTGAGCTCTGGTAAATTTTTGTTTGTTGAAAATTTGTCTCCTATTGAAATGATAATCCCACTGAGTAGAGTATCCTGGGTTGTAGACTTTTCTTCATCAGCCCTTTGAATAGGTCATGCTACTTGCATCTAGAATGCAGTTTCTATAGAAAAGTCAGCTCCTAGCCTTATGGGGACTCCCTTGAAAGTGAGTATTTCTATTTCTCTTGGTGCCTTTAGGATTTTCTCTTTGTTTTACCTGTTGTGATTTTCATTATGAAATGTCTTGGTGTAGATCTCTTTGGGGTCATCTTGTTTGGAACCCACTGTGCTTACTGTACCTGGGTATCTGTTTGTTTCGTCAGGTTTGGAAATTTTTCAGCCAAAATTTTCCCCGAGATACTTTTTTTTTTTTTTAATTTTGGCCTCTTTTATCAGTTTTTTAAAGTTTATTTTCATCCATCTTTATACTTTGGCCTGTGTGGGCCTCCAATTGCAGTGGCCTCCCTCGTTGCAGAGCATCAGCTCTGGGTGCATGCACTCTAGAGTGTTGGCTTGTAATTGAACACACCGGTCCAGCTGCTCCATGGCACCTGGGATCTTCCCCGGCCAGGGATTGAACCGGTGCCCCATGTACTGCAAGGCAGACTCTTTACCCACTGGACCACCAGGGAAGCCCCCACCACCACCAAATACTTTTCTGATTCCTTTCTCTGTCTTTCTTATTCTGTGTCCACTATAATGTATATGTTCATATGTTTAATGTTATTCCACAGATTGCTTAAATTGTTTTCATTTTTTTAAATTTGCTTTTCCTTTTACGGTTCTGATTGGGTGCTTTCCCTTATTCTGTCCTATCACTTATGCATTTTTCTGTATCACTTAGTCTGGTATTCATTTAGTCCATATAGTGTGTTTTTTATTTTAGCTATTTAATTTTTCATTTATAGTCAGGTCTTTTTAGCATTTTCTAGTTAAATTTTTTACTATGTACATTAATTCTTTTCCTTAATCAACATTTCTATTCTCCGTGTTTTGAGCTCTGGTAAATTGTTTATTTCTAGTTTTTGGATCGTAGTCCACAAGGTTCCTCTGTCCATGTTATTCTCCAGGCTAGAATGCTGGAGTGGGTTGCCATGTCCTCCTTCAGGGCATCTTCCTGACCCAGGGATTGAGCCCACATCTCCTGTATCTCTTGCATTGCAGGCACATTCTTTACCACTGAGCCATCAGGGAAGCCTGCTGTTATGTGGGAAAATGATGTGTGTCCAATGCCTTTGGTGAGAGAGCTCGATTTAAAATGGGCACAAGTCATATCTTTCCTAGTGTTTGCTGACAGCTATCTCCTTGATAGGCGGTGGGGATGGAGACAGAGGTGCTAGAGCTGCCACTGGATATGATCAGGGGTTTCTTCGTGTCTGCTCTGTGGCCTTCCCTGGTCTATCAGACCTAGGGTCTAATCCCAAGTTGATGGCCCAGAAATCTTGAGGCTCCAACTTTAGTTGGCTCTGTTCCCTGGAGGTGTACTTTCGTCTCTCTGGAGCAGTTGTTCCAGGGGGAGTGAGGGAACAAGAGAGGCCAGTGGAGGCTCTTTGCTCATGTCGGTTGTGTAATTTCCACAAGCTGCCAATGCAGGTGCGTGCAGCTCTGCTCAGACACACTCTTAGGTCCAAGTTTCTGTTGCTCCTCCTGGTCAATTATTGCCAGTGGCCTCTGCCGCCGCCACTCTGCTGTGGAAAATCTCTCCTGGGCAAGTGGGGCATATATGAGTTCTCCACAAGGATAGGGGGTGAGGTATGGGAGGGCTGCCACCATCAGAGGTCTAGGCTGCTTCAAGAGCTGCCAACAATGGCTGCCACCAACACAGTGCCCCCAAGGACCTCCTCATCTCTGTGTCCGTGGATCCCACCATCCAGTTTTTTCCCCTGGTCATGGCCACCCCACATCCAGTGCTGCCCCGTGACAGGAAGGGAGCAGGGTTAGACTGTTTGCTAGGACTCCATGGGGTGCCTGATGAGACATTTCCATCCCTTCCTTGCGGATGTAAGCCAGTACACACACACTCCTCTGAGTGGAGTTCAGGCTTCTCACAGCCCTTCTGTTAGTCCAGTCAGCCACAGGGGCTTGCCTCCTCTTCATAAGCGCCCAGGACTGGGGTGTCCAAAGTGTGCTTGAAATGCCCACTCTGCACAGTGGAGTCCTCCTGTACACTTTTCCTTTTCCTTTGAGTCTCCTCCCAGAGGCACGTGTCCCAACCTGATTTTCTTCTGTTCCTACCCAATTACCTGTGCATCTTTCTTACAGCCTAGGTTGTACGAGAGTCTGTCTCCCAACTGTCAGTTAGTTTTCACTGAGAATTGTTCCCATGTAGATATATAATTGAAGTGTTATGTGGGAGAAGTGAACTCTGCATCCTCTCATCCCGCCATCTTGATGCAAATCTCCACAGAGGGTCTTGTTACTGTTGTTTGCTCTGTGAGTCACGTCTGGCTCTTTTGTGATCCCATGGATTGCCCTATCCATGGGATTTCCAAGGCAAGACTATTAGAATGGGTTGCCGTTTCCTTCTCCAAGGGATCTTCTCAACCCAGGGACTGAATCCACCTTTCCTGCATTGGCAAACAAGTTCTTTAGCAGTGAGACACCTGGGAAGCCCTGCATAAAGTCTTAGTGTCTTCTTTATTTTTTTAAGATCTTAAGTTTTTCTAGGTTAAATATACACTCATCCCTTTTTGATTCTTTAAAAGGTACTGAATATTCTTTGACTTTTGCACTTCCGTGTAATTTTAGTTTAACTTGTAAAGTCAATGAAAATTTTGCTGGGATGTTGGTTCGAATTACAGTGACTTTTCCTATAAATTGGTAAATATTGACATCTTTATAGATTAGTCAATATCTATCAAATGTAATTGTTTTGTATCTTCATATCTTTGAATTAAGCATTTTATAATTTTCTTTTTTACTTTTGCAAATTTATTTTCACAAAAATACCTTGTGTTCTTTGTTGCTGTTTTAAAAGATGGCATGTAATGCTATTTTAAATTCTAGAAACTAAATTTTCTATCACTATTATAAACATAGACTTTATTATTTTATGGATTTTATCTTACATATAATAAAACTAGTCATATCTCTTGATTTTTTAAATAATTTCACAGATTATTTGAAGTTTTATAGATAGATAATTTGACCATCTACAAATAATAACAGTTTCATTTTTTCATTATAATTTTCACGTTTTGTTTCTTTTACTTGTCAAACTCTACTTGCTAGGATGGTATAATTTTGAAGAGAAGTAATAAGAATGTGATTTTATTAAAATTATATTTCCTTATTTGGTTAATATTTTTAAAATAACCTATGTTTTCAACTGAAAAATTAGTATATTTATATTCACTTGGATTACTAAAATCCAAATAGAAATATTTGGATTCATTTCTATTGTATGATTTGAGAGTTATTATGTTTTGGCTTTTTAAAAAAATTTTACATTTTAAAAAATTACATTTTTATTGTTACTTGTCTGATTCTATTTTTCCTTTCAGTGGTTTGAAAGATATACATTCTGTTTCTACGTTTTCCATTAACTTTTAACCTGCAAACTTAAACATCTAAAGTTTAGGAATATTGTTGCATTAATTTTCCCCCAAGACTATTAGAATGGGTTGCCGTTTCCTTCTCAAGGGATCTTCTCAACCCAGGGACTGAATCCACCTTTCCTGCATTGGCAAACAAGTTCTTTAGCAGTGAGACACCTGGGAAGCCCTGCATAAAGTCTTAGTGTCTTCTTTATTTTTTTAAGATCTTAAGTTTTTCTAGGTTAAATATACACTCATCCCTTTTTGATTCTTTAAAAGGTACTGAATATTCTTTGACTTTTGCACTTCCGTAATTTTAGTTTAACTTGTAAAGTCAATGAAAATTTTGCTGGGATGTTGGTTCGAATTACAGTGACTTTTCCTATAAATTGGTAAATATTGACATCTTTATAGATTAGTCAATATCTATCAAATGTAATTGTTTTGTATCTTCATATCTTTGAATTAAGCATTTTATAATTTTCTTTTTTACTTTTGCAAATTTATTTTCACAAAAATACCTTGTGTTCTTTGTTGCTGTTTTAAAAGATGGCATGTAATGCTATTTTAAATTCTAGAAACTAAATTTTCTATCACTATTATAAACATAGACTTTATTATTTTATGGATTTTATCTTACATATAATAAAACTAGTCATATCTCTTGATTTTTTAAATAATTTCACAGATTATTTGAAGTTTTATAGATAGATAATTTGACCATCTACAAATAATAACAGTTTCATTTTTTCATTATAATTTTCACGTTTTGTTTCTTTTACTTGTCAAACTCTACTTGCTAGGATGGTATAATTTTGAAGAGAAGTAATAAGAATGTGATTTTATTAAAATTATATTTCCTTATTTGGTTAATATTTTTAAAATAACCTATGTTTTCAACTGAAAAATTAGTATATTTATATTCACTTGGATTACTAAAATCCAAATAGAAATATTTGGATTCATTTCTATTGTATGATTTGAGAGTTATTATGTTTTGGCTTTTTAAAAAAATTTTACATTTTAAAAAATTACATTTTTATTGTTACTTGTCTGATTCTATTTTTCCTTTCAGTGGTTTGAAAGATATACATTCTGTTTCTACGTTTTCCATTAACTTTTAACCTGCAAACTTAAACATCTAAAGTTTAGGAATATTGTTGCATTAATTTGAAATTGACTATTCTGCCATTGTGATCACCCCTATTGTTATTAACCTTTTAGTTTTCTTTTCATTCTGTAAATCAAATGATGTTATTGATCTGTACAGTAAAAGTTTGCTTATTTTTAACTTCCTATTTGCAAGGTTTTAAAATTTATTCATGCTTTTTTGTTTCCCAAAACTTTATTTTTGAAGTTCATCCTTAGGAAATTGTATTAGTGAGAGCTTCTTAATAGTAATCATTTTGTTTTAAATTCCAAAGTTGTTTTTATTTCATGATCATTCTTCTAAAATTATTTACGTGGCATGAGGATGGTAGGTTGACATTTTCCCATGTGACATTGAAGACTTTGCCTCTGGCTTCTGCCATTGCTCTTGAGAAGCTGTGAATGTCAGTGCAGCTCCTCTGAAGTTCTCTTTCTTCTCCCTACCATATCTACTTTAAGACTCTTCTCTAGGTGTTGTTCTGTAGCTTGGCTGCAAATGGTCTGGGTTTATTTTTATTTTCTGTTTGGATTTCTTGGATTTCCAAAAACTAAAAATCTTTGTCATTGAATCTATTCTGAATAATTCTCAACCATTTTCTCTCTCAGGATATTGTCTCCCTGCTCTACTCATTACCCCGTGATCTCATTCAAGGATTCTGAAGTATGGTCATATTTTGACCTTATGTTGTATTTAGTCTATTAAGATCTCCTTAGAATTTTAACTTCTATTTTCAATAAGTCCTGATAATTGCCTTTTGACTTGTGTATTGCATTCTCTCTTTTATTTCCTTAAGCATATAAAACACATTTATGTTAACATTCTCTACCTTATCATTTTATAAGCTGAATTAGCTGGGGGATTGGGTCATTTATTGAAACTATCCACTATTTATTACTTTTCTTTCTTTTATCTTTTTTAATTTTGGCCTTTTTTTTCTTTTTTATTGGTTTTTCATTTTATTTATTTTCATCCATCTTAATTCTTCGGCCTGTGTGGGCCTAGCATCCTGGTGTCCTCTCTCGTAGAGCACTGGCTCTGGGTGCATGTGCTCCAGAGTGTGGCTTGTAATTGGACACACCGGTCCTGTCGCTCTGCGGCATATGGGATCTTCTCTTGCTAGGGATCAAACCAATACCGCTTGCACTGCAAGGCAGACTCTTTACCCACTGGACCACCAGGGAAGCCCCTATTACTTTTCTTGACTGGTTTTCGTTAGGATTTTTCAAACTCCTAATTGTTAAGTGTGTGTTCATTTGCGTTACAGCTCCCTTCATGAGTATGCCATGAGGTGTGTTGGATATAGCCTTCTTCTATGGAGTGTTGTATTTTGCCTCTGCCAGATGCTAATACTTTAATTTCTTTCTTTTAAAAATGGATTATTTTAATGGATTGAGGCCACACAGATAAGCTGTTTTTTTTCTTCCTCATCAGAAAGCATACTTATGGGTCTAATCTCAAAAGAGGCATTTATTTTTCTTCTCCTCCAGCAAAACTAAGGCTGAGAAAGAAAATTCTCTCTTCAGTCTGGTATTGCTGGATACATTTTTCCACACCCTTCCTTGTTATGGAATGCTTTCCATTGTGACTTTGTATACTGCATGAGTCACATAACTTCAGGTTATGAGTCAAAGGCATTGTTGGTTCTTTGTCTGTGTTCTTTGCATTTCCAGCCTTAGAGAAATCCTATTACATTTTGGGATCTTGTCCAGTCACTTAAGATTGATTTCATTTTATTTTCTGTAGTAAGTTTATCTGTGTTTTAGCTAAAATATTTTAGGATATCAAGCCACATGTATCCTAAGATGGGAAGTTCATTTTTTGTCCCTGTATTTTGATTATGTTTATCATGGAGAGATTTGTTCAGATCTTATATTGGATATGACATAATGTCAACTAGTTCTCATAATTCATTTACTTTATTCAGACTCTAATATCAAAAGGCCTACTTTGGAGAGCAGCTGTGGACAGGCTGCTGGGTTGACTGATTTCGATTATACTGGGGAAAAAGAAGACTTAATTGGAACCACATGCTTAAGTTAGTAGAGAAAGTTGACCTTGTTTTCTCACATACTTTTCAAACTTCTGGTACCAGATTTCATTCAACCTTTTGGAGAGTAAATCCTATTTTAATGTGATGATCCTTTGAGTTTCGAATACATCTTCACTTTATCACGGAACATCTGTATGCTTCATTAGGAAGGGATATACTCAGTGTAAATTCTCTTTATTTTTAATGAACATTTTGTTTTAGAATAGTTTAAGATACACAGAAAAGTTGCAGAGATAGTGCAGAGAGTTTTCATATATTCCACAACCAACATCCTCTCTTGTTAACATCTTAAACTAGTAAGGAGAATTTGTTATAACAAATGAACCAATGCAGATTCAAGTCCACATTCCATTCAGATTTCTTTACTGTTTACCAAATGTCTCCTGTTCTAGGATCTTAGCATATCACATTTAATCTTCATGTCTCTGTAAGAGCCCATTTGCTGTGACAGCTTCCTAAGCTTTTTCTTATTTTTAATGACCTTGACAATGTTGAAGAGTACTAATCAGGTATTTTGTAGAATATTCCTCATTTGGTATTTTCCTGATGCTTTTCTCATGGTTATATGTGTATTGGGGCAGAGATAAGGTGCCCTTCTCATTATATCATATCATGATATGTACTTGTCAATGGGACTTATCTTCTCTCCCTTTCCCATGCTGTACGCTTTCTGTGTTGCATACTGTACTATTGCAATGCCAACCTATAAGGAGTGGGAAATTATGCTTCACTTTTCTGAGTTCAGAATACCAATATGAAATATCAATATTTGTGATTTCTCCGCACAGCGTTTCTGTTTATTCTCCACACTAGCATTATCATTTGATTATTTATTGTGACTCCTGTATGCTTAATATGCAATGATAATTAATACTATTAATAATATCAATTAACTCTTACAGCTAATACTAATAAATTGTTATAGTTAATTATAATTATTAATATTCTTAATAATTCAATTACACTTTAATTTTTAAAAGTGTAATTGAATTATTAGGGTAAAAATGTTAAATCATTGACCACTGGGGGTTGTCTCCCGTATCGTCTGTCCCCACCATGTTGTCCAAGTATATGTGTGTGCTTAGCATTTCAAATACTAAAAGCTACTACAGGCTTATATTGCATATGCCCTATTCCAGTCCTAAAACCAGTTATTTCTCCAAGAAGTCCTGGTCTCTTTTTACTGGAGAATGGTATTATTAACCAAGATATTGATGTTAGATGTGCTTGGTCTTATCATTACCACGAATTTCCAAAAATACATGGGTCAGTACATTGCCCAACTCCCTCAGTTGAAATTATTTCATTCATTCATGATATGGTTAGTTATTTTTGCAATATTCTATATTTTATCTTGAAATTCCCTGCTCCCCTATTCTTTCCAAAATGATTTTTAAAATCTTTTCATATATATGGTTTTATTCTTTGCACTGTTTAGTTCTATGAGTTTTAACAGTACCATAGGGTCACTATTGATGAATATAGTATTATAGATAATGGTTTCACTGGTCTGAACTATCCTATTATTCACCTGTCCACACTGTCATCTTCCCCCAGTCCTTAGCACCCATTTTTCTTAATTTATCATTTCTAGAGTTTTGTGTTTTCCTGCATGTCAGCTAGATTGACTGCTGCAGTATATAGTCCTTTCAGAATGACTAATTTTACTTAGCAGTAAACATTTTAAGAATCATCTGTGTATCTGCATGAATTGATAACCCATTCCTTTTTTCACTGAGAATTGTTCCCATTGTACGTATGTATTAAACCACATTTTTGTAAGGATCCACCTCTGAAAAGATGTTTGCCTCCAATCTGGGGCAAGTATGAATAAATGTGTGCTAAATATTTATGTACATGTTTTTTTCAGTGGACATAGATTTTTGAAAACAGTGAAATACATTTCTGTGAGCCCAATCACCAGATGATACTATGAGGCTACATTTAGCTTTGTAATCAATTGCTTATCTGTATCTAAAGTGGTTGTTTTATTTCAAATTCCCACCAATAATGAATAAGTTTCTGTAGCTCTGAATCCTTGTCAGCAATTGGTATGATCAAATATTTGAAATTCAGCCATTATAATAGATGTTTACTCAAATTTCATTGTTGTTTTAAGTGGCAGATGTCAATGACAAATTACCCTAAATATCTTTTCATGTTTGTTGCCAGCTTGTCTTCTTTGTTGAAGCTGTTTGTTCAGATTTTCTGCCCATTTATAAATGAATTTTTGGTTATCACTAAGTAAGATATAGTTGTTTTACAATATCGTGTTAGTTTCAGGTGTACAGCAAAGTGATATATATATACTTTCAGATTATTTTCCATTATGAGGTCATTATAGGATAGTGGTGGCTTTTTTTCCCTGCGTTACACAGTAAATCCTTGTTGCTTACCTATTTTATACATATGAGTGTATATATATATTATTATTCCATACTCCTAATTTATCTTTATCCCTTCCCTTTCCCCTTTGGTAGTCATAAGTTGGTTTTCTATGTCTGTGAGTCCATTTCTCTTTTGCAAACAGATTCATTTGTATTATTTGTACCACATATAAGTGATATTATATAACATTTGTCTTTCTCTGATTTATTTGACTTAGTAAGGTATTCTCTGGGTCTATCCATGTTGCTGAAAATGGCCACATTTCATTCTTATTTATGGTGGGGTAATATTCCATTATATGTACCATTATATGTACCACATCCTCTTTATTCATGAATTGAAGGACACTCAGGTTGCTTCCATGCTTTGGCTATTGTAAACAGTGCTGCATATTGGCATGCACATTTATTTTTGAATTAGAATTTTGAATTAGAATTTTCCTATTTCTGGTTATATGTCCAGGAGCAGAATTGCTGGATCATATGGTACTCTGTTTTAGTTTTATAAGGAACCTCCAAACTGTTTTCCACAAAGCCTGCACCAATCTATATTCCTATCAACAGTGTAGGAGGTTTCCTTTTTCTCCATACTCTGTGTTTTTATTTTCTTATTGTTGCATTTTAAGAGTTCATTGTGTATTTTGGTTGTACATCCTCCATCAGATACATGATTTTAAAATATTTTCCCAGTCTACTTTACCCAAGTTCATTTATAAAATCAGTGAAGTCCCAGTCAAAACCCCAGCAAGATATTTTATAGGTAGTTGTTTTTTCCTTCTGCATTCTACATCCCAGCAATCAACCATCTTTTACATTAAAATCTTTTCTACATTTATTATCTCTAATCTTAATAACCTTCGTGTTTTAAGCAATAACCACATCTAGAGGTGAAATCTGTCTTAAATGTCTCCTCCCTTTCACCTGCATTGTTGCTGCCCTAAGCCTAGTTTTCCTTCCTTTAGCTTTTGTAAACTGTCCTACTAAAGTACATACTACCTCAAAATATGACCCTTTGGCATAAGGATTATTTTGAGCTAAAGGCATATGAAAGACAGCAGGTATTCTAAAACCATTCTGATTTCCCCTTTTCCTCCTGAAAGCAGGAGATAAAACTCCCGTGTGAAAAATGTCCTCTGTCTTTGAGGATGAAAGAAACATTCTTATCACCAGAGACAGGGAGTAGAGGCTATTTATACATATGAGTGTATATATATTATTATTCCATACTCCTAATTTATCTTTATCCCTTTCCCCTTTGGTAGTCATAAGTTGGTTTTCTATGTCTGTGAGTCCATTTCTCTTTTGCAAACAGATTCATTTGTATTATTTGTACCACATATAAGTGATATTATATAACATTTGTCTTTCTCTGATTTATTTGACTTAGTAAGGTATTCTCTGGGTCTATCCATGTTGCTGAAAATGGCCACATTTCATTCTTATTTATGGTGGGGTAATATTCCATTATATGTACCATTATATGTACCACATCCTCTTTATTCATGAATTGAAGGACACTCAGGTTGCTTCCATGCTTTGGCTATTGTAAACAGTGCTGCATATTGGCATGCACATTTATTTTTGAATTAGAATTTTGAATTAGAATTTTCCTATTTCTGGTTATATGTCCAGGAGCAGAATTGCTGGATCATATGGTACTCTGTTTTAGTTTTATAAGGAACCTCCAAACTGTTTTCCACAAAGCCTGCACCAATCTATATTCCTATCAACAGTGTAGGAGGTTTCCTTTTTCTCCATACTCTGTGTTTTTATTTTCTTATTGTTGCATTTTAAGAGTTCATTGTGTATTTTGGTTGTACATCCTCCATCAGATACATGATTTTAAAATATTTTCCCAGTCTACTTTACCCAAGTTCATTTATAAAATCAGTGAAGTCCCAGTCAAAACCCCAGCAAGATATTTTATAGGTAGTTGTTTTTTCCTTCTGCATTCTACATCCCAGCAATCAACCATCTTTTACATTAAAATCTTTTCTACATTTATTATCTCTAATCTTAATAACCTTCGTGTTTTAAGCAATAACCACATCTAGAGGTGAAATCTGTCTTAAATGTCTCCTCCCTTTCACCTGCATTGTTGCTGCCCTAAGCCTAGTTTTCCTTCCTTTAGCTTTTGTAAACTGTCCTACTAAAGTACATACTACCTCAAAATATGACCCTTTGGCATAAGGATTATTTTGAGCTAAAGGCATATGAAAGACAGCAGGTATTCTAAAACCATTCTGATTTCCCCTTTTCCTCCTGAAAGCAGGAGATAAAACTCCCGTGTGAAAAATGTCCTCTGTCTTTGAGGATGAAAGAAACATTCTTATCACCAGAGACAGGGAGTAGAGGCCAAGAGAATTCTGTACAAGCAGATCTTGTTCAAATAACTCTTATTGTACTTTAGCCTCCACATATATTTCAGTTACTTTTCCACAATCGCCTCCCTTTTCTCAACAAAATGTAAAAGCATATAGGTTTGCCAGTTCTTTGGAACTTTATTTCCTTGTGAAATGTCCTAGGTCACCGAAAACTTATATTCAATAAATGTGTCTGCTTTTCCTCCATTAATCTCTCTTATGTCAATTTCATTCTCAGATCTAGCTGAAGACACTAACAGTGTAGAAGCAAAATTTTGCCTCCACTGCAAAAGTAATGGTTTCCTAAGGCATCTTGCTGTTAACATCTCTGTTACATCTCTAGCCCATCCATTCTAGAGCTCGAGTGTGATTCTATTTCTCAGAGAGAGAAAAGGAAACTCCTCTTTATTGACATAGTTAAATCCAAATGAGTTATAATGACTTCTAAAGTTTTCAGTTACTTAGGATTCAATGACCTAAATTCTCTACATGTACCTCTGTATCTCACAACTTCTAGTCATTAATTTAGACCCTCACATCCTAAACCACTATGAGCTTTCTCTTCACTTTATCTTTGTCCATGCCCCCTTTTTAGCTTGTAATAGCAGTTTCATTTTAGCTATGAAAATATTCTAACTGATCTCCATTTTTCAGCCTGTAGTAGCTCATCAATTAAGCAATAGAGATAATCATCGAATATAAGGTTTGCATTGTGAAGAGACATCAACTTTATTGCCAACAGTGTAATAAATAGGCATTATCTTGGATTATCACTGCACAACTTTTTGGATGTGAACATTAAAAACTTTTCTACATTTATTATCTCTAATCTTAATAACCTTCGTGTTTTAAGCAATAACCACATCTAGAGGTGAAATCTGTCTTAAATGTCTCCTCCCTTTCACCTGCATTGTTGCTGCCCTAAGCCTAGTTTTCCTTCCTTTAGCTTTTGTAAACTGTCCTACTAAAGTACATACTACCTCAAAATATGACCCTTTGGCATAAGGATTATTTTGAGCTAAAGGCATATGAAAGACAGCAGGTATTCTAAAACCATTCTGATTTCCCCTTTTCCTCCTGAAAGCAGGAGATAAAACTCCCGTGTGAAAAATGTCCTCTGTCTTTGAGGATGAAAGAAACATTCTTATCACCAGAGACAGGGAGTAGAGGCCAAGAGAATTCTGTACAAGCAGATCTTGTTCAAATAACTCTTATTGTACTTTAGCCTCCACATATATTTCAGTTACTTTTCCACAATCGCCTCCCTTTTCTCAACAAAATGTAAAAGCATATAGGTTTGCCAGTTCTTTGGAACTTTATTTCCTTGTGAAATGTCCTAGGTCACCGAAAACTTATATTCAATAAATGTGTCTGCTTTTCCTCCATTAATCTCTCTTATGTCAATTTCATTCTCAGATCTAGCTGAAGACACTAACAGTGTAGAAGCAAAATTTTGCCTCCACTGCAAAAGTAATGGTTTCCTAAGGCATCTTGCTGTTAACATCTCTGTTACATCTCTAGCCCATCCATTCTAGAGCTCGAGTGTGATTCTATTTCTCAGAGAGAGAAAAGGAAACTCCTCTTTATTGACATAGTTAAATCCAAATGAGTTATAATGACTTCTAAAGTTTTCAGTTACTTAGGATTCAATGACCTAAATTCTCTACATGTACCTCTGTATCTCACAACTTCTAGTCATTAATTTAGACCCTCACATCCTAAACCACTATGAGCTTTCTCTTCACTTTATCTTTGTCCATGCCCCCTTTTTAGCTTGTAATAGCAGTTTCATTTTAGCTATGAAAATATTCTAACTGATCTCCATTTTTCAGCCTGTAGTAGCTCATCAATTAAGCAATAGAGATAATCATCGAATATAAGGTTTGCATTGTGAAGAGACATCAACTTTATTGCCAACAGTGTAATAAATAGGCATTATCTTGGATTATAACTGCACATTTGGAGTTTACTTCATAATGGTTTAATTAAGAATGAAGAAAGATTGAGTGGAACATGAAGAAATAGGTTTGTAAGGATAATAACATTGAAGATTGATATTAAATACATGTATATCTTTGCACAAGAAGAGGTATTAAGATGTAATGTCATCATTTGATTCCATGCTTTAATATAGTGTGTGTGAATGCTAAGTTGACTCAGTCATGTCCAATTCTTTGTCGACTCTATGGACTGTAAGCCCTTTAGGCTCCTCTGTCCATGGAACTCTCCAATCAAGTATACTGGAGTGGGCTTCTATGCCCTTCTCCAAGGGATCTTCTCAACCCAGGATTGAACCTGTGTCTCTTATGTCTCCTGTATTTATAGGCGGTTCTTTACCACTAGTGCTCCCTCAGAAGCACTTAAATACAGTATATTTGGAAATAATACAGTTTAATAAGTACATGAAATGTTGAATCTGTTACAAAGGAACATATATGTGAGTATGTAGAGGAAAATTAAATTAACTTCATAAAATAAGACATGTGAAACATTAGGGAAATATTTTGCAAGTATCACTTCTCAAATAAATGACAGGTACCCAGAGAGAGCTTTCCCCTGAAGAGTTATAAAACAAGATCTTTAAAGAAAGCAAATGGATGGTTTAATTTAAATTTTCTTGGTAAATAAAATTTAAAAATGATGACTTGGGTTTTTTTCCCCTACCTCTGTGAATGCTTGCTAAGCTTCATGTTACTGTGATCTCTGGTATTTGCAAACGTTGGGAAGGTTGGGTAACATTAGAAAAGATACATGTGTGTTTAGCCATGCAAATACACACTATCAGAGGTCCGCTTGAACAAATTATCAGCTCTAAGTAAGCCAAATCACATCCTAAACCACTATGAGCTTTCTCTTCACTTTATCTTTGTCCATGCCCCCTTTTTAGCTTGTAATAGCAGTTTCATTTTAGCTATGAAAATATTCTAACTGATCTCCATTTTTCAGCCTGTAGTAGCTCATCAATTAAGCAATAGAGATAATCATCGAATATAAGGTTTGCATTGTGAAGAGACATCAACTTTATTGCCAACAGTGTAATAAATAGGCATTATCTTGGATTATAACTGCACATTTGGAGTTTACTTCATAATGGTTTAATTAAGAATGAAGAAAGATTGAGTGGAACATGAAGAAATAGGTTTGTAAGGATAATAACATTGAAGATTGATATTAAATACATGTATATCTTTGCACAAGAAGAGGTATTAAGATGTAATGTCATCATTTGATTCCATGCTTTAATATAGTGTGTGTGAATGCTAAGTTGACTCAGTCATGTCCAATTCTTTGTCGACTCTATGGACTGTAAGCCCTTTAGGCTCCTCTGTCCATGGAACTCTCCAATCAAGTATACTGGAGTGGGCTTCTATGCCCTTCTCCAAGGGATCTTCTCAACCCAGGATTGAACCTGTGTCTCTTATGTCTCCTGTATTTATAGGCGGTTCTTTACCACTAGTGCTCCCTCAGAAGCACTTAAATACAGTATATTTGGAAATAATACAGTTTAATAAGTACATGAAATGTTGAATCTGTTACAAAGGAACATATATGTGAGTATGTAGAGGAAAATTAAATTAACTTCATAAAATAAGACATGTGAAACATTAGGGAAATATTTTGCAAGTATCACTTCTCAAATAAATGACAGGTACCCAGAGAGAGCTTTCCCCTGAAGAGTTATAAAACAAGATCTTTAAAGAAAGCAAATGGATGGTTTAATTTAAATTTTCTTGGTAAATAAAATTTAAAAATGATGACTTGGGTTTTTCCCCTACCTCTGTGAATGCTTGCTAAGCTTCATGTTACTGTGATCTCTGGTATTTGCAAACGTTGGGAAGGTTGGGTAACATTAGAAAAGATACATGTGTGTTTAGCCATGCAAATACACACTATCAGAGGTCCGCTTGAACAAATTATCAGCTCTAAGTAAGCCAAAAATATTATTCTTAGAAATAAGGAGCTCTTCCATGATCTGGTAAAAGATTAATTGAATGCACTCATTCTCATAATATTTTACTACTATTCTGGAGTACCACTCCCTTTGTAAAGAAGAAATTCTAGATGAAGACATTTGCTAGTTAACAGAAAATTAAATAGTCCCTTGTATCTGGAATCTTCAGTTTCATCCCACATTCACAGGTCAGTGTTCTGCTGTGGGACAGAAGTTTCACAGAAAAGGCAAAAGCCAGTCAAATCACCAGGACTTGTAGACCCACTTGACTAAGGCATTTTACTGTGCAAAATATATACTCTCACTTTGTTAGAGAAAAGTGTACATACTCTGCATTAAGGTAAATGATGACAAAGAATATTTGACTGGCAGAAGCTTCATAGGTTTACTTAGCCACTTAGTCCTAAACTATTGCCTAAGAGCTAATGATATCCTGATCCAAACATAATTTAGAGAGAGAGGAATTCACAAAGGTTTTGTGCTCTAGCATTTGCCAACTTTACTAAAATCTCTCCTGTTTCTTCTCATTTCAACGGTACTTACCCTGCATGGCAAATAGAATACAGAAAGGGCAGAATAGCTACATTCTCAAGACAAATGATAGCAAATACTTATCGATTTATATAATGACATCTTCGTTGTTTTCTTTACTTTCCATCTTTTTAGTTGGAGTACCCTGTCTGAGAAACACAGCTCCTGTCTAGACTTTAGACTCAGTGCCAGAAACACACTATAAACGTGACTCTAGAGATGAGGATAAAGCCTGTATCCTTATTCTATTTGAAATAAAAATGGGAGTTCTTCAAGACTTGTTAGAGGATCTACTATGTGTAATAAAACCTTAATTCTCTGAAAGTTTTGGATGTTTGTTAAACATCACAAAATGCCACAAACACGGAAAAAAAAAAGGAGTAGACAGTGGGGGAAGGGAGGAATGGAAGAGACATATGTTAAGAGTAATATGGAAACTTACATTACTGTATGTAAAATAGAAAACCAACGTGAATCTGCTGTAAGACCAAGGGACTTAAACAGGGAGCATGTAACAACCTAGAGGGGTGGGTTGTGGAGGGAGTTGGGAGGGCAGTTCATGTGGAGGGGTGATGTGTATAGATGACTGTGGCTGATTTGGGTTTATATATGGCAGCAAGCAACAAAACTCTGTGAAAGTAAATATAAATT
This sequence comes from Tragulus kanchil, assembly GCA_022376925.1. Lineage (NCBI taxonomy): Eukaryota > Metazoa > Chordata > Mammalia > Artiodactyla > Tragulidae > Tragulus > Tragulus kanchil. The sequence continues at coordinate 88,800,470 of JAIOJX010000024.1, read as the reverse complement.
AAAAAAAAAAAGAGTAGACAGGTAACTCTCAAGACAAAAAGGAAAGATTTAAACATACTGAGATTTAAACACACTGCGAGATTTAAACATACTGAGAGCATATTTTCCTTCATGATTTGAAATTTTTCCTTTTATACAAATTCTTACATGTATAAACTTAGAGCAACAGAGGGGGAAATTCATATTAGAAAATGGTGACTTTATTTGCTCAGAGTATCTTAGAGGTTCAGAAAAAGAAATGAAGTCTCCAAACAACTAATCTCATGCTCAATTCAATCTCTCATGCTTGGAGTAGGTGAGCTGATATGTAACTCAGGGTCGACTGGCAGAAGCTTCATAGGTTTACTTAGCCACTTAGTCCTAAACTATTGCCTAAGAGCTAATGATATCCTGATCCAAACATAATTTAGAGAGAGAGGAATTCACAAAGGTTTTGTGCTCTAGCATTTGCCAACTTTACTAAAATCTCTCCTGTTTCTTCTCATTTCAACGGTACTTACCCTGCATGGCAAATAGAATACAGAAAGGGCAGAATAGCTACATTCTCAAGACAAATGATAGCAAATACTTATCGATTTATATAATGACATCTTCGTTGTTTTCTTTACTTTCCATCTTTTTAGTTGGAGTACCCTGTCTGAGAAACACAGCTCCTGTCTAGACTTTAGACTCAGTGCCAGAAACACACTATAAACGTGACTCTAGAGATGAGGATAAAGCCTGTATCCTTATTCTATTTGAAATAAAGTGGGAGTTCTTCAAGACTTGTTAGAGGATCTACTATGTGTAATAAAACCTTAATTCTCTGAAAGTTTTGGATGTTTGTTAAACATCACAAAATGCCACAAACACGGAAAAAAAAAAGGAGTAGACAGTGGGGGAAGGGAGGAATGGAAGAGACATATGTTAAGAGTAATATGGAAACTTACATTACTGTATGTAAAATAGAAAACCAACGTGAATCTGCTGTAAGACCAAGGGACTTAAACAGGGAGCATGTAACAACCTAGAGGGGTGGGTTGTGGAGGGAGTTGGGAGGGCAGTTCATGTGGAGGGGTGATGTGTATAGATGACTGTGGCTGATTTGGGTTTATATATGGCAGCAAGCAACAAAACTCTGTGAAAGTAAATATAAATTAAAAAAAAAAAGAGTAGACAGGTAACTCTCAAGACAAAAAGGAAAGATTTAAACATACTGAGATTTAAACACACTGCGAGATTTAAACATACTGAGAGCATATTTTCCTTCATGATTTGAAATTTTTCCTTTTATACAAATTCTTACATGTATAAACTTAGAGCAACAGAGGGGGAAATTCATATTAGAAAATGGTGACTTTATTTGCTCAGAGTATCTTAGAGGTTCAGAAAAAGAAATGAAGTCTCCAAACAACTAATCTCATGCTCAATTCAATCTCTCATGCTTGGAGTAGGTGAGCTGATATGTAACTCAGGGTCATTGAAACTTTCACAGTAGATGTCTTATGAAACAATTTTAATGAAATGAGTTTTCCAGTCCATTCAAAGGTGTGTAATAGCATTTTCTTTTGATCTTTAATTCATCTATTTCACCTCCTCCTGAGTTGGCTTAAAGTAAAACTTTAATAGTTAGTCGCAAGCTCTTTGAGGTAACTCCTTATTACCTAATTTTGTATTCTCTGGAACATATTGGTTTGCCTAAGAAGGAGCATAAATGAGTAAAGATGTGGATAAAATTTGATCTGCCTTGAGATGGTAACTTCAGGATTCGCTGTAACCATGAATGTTTTATGACTCCGATATAATAATAGAAGGGAATTGGGAATTCTAAAAATAAGACTATTGATCAAGTTACAGATATGTCCCACATGAGCATAGATGTTTCATATATAAAACCTAGTATATGATTGTAGATTGCTGCTATCATTGAGATTCACCAAATTTCCATCCTTTAACTTTTTCTAATTATTTAGTAATAGTCCCCTGGAGGAGGGCATAGCAACCTACTCTAGTATTCTTGCCTGGAGAATCCTATGGAGATAGGAGCCTGGCAGGCTACAGTCCATGGTGTCGCAGATGGACATGGCTGAAGCAACTTAGTATGCATGCACTTTATGATATAGAAGAGTAAAGTGATACATAAAATATTATTACTTATATATATATATATATATATGTGTGTGTGTGCATTAGCAAAAGTGTACTGGAAGAAAATTATTGTATATCAAGATAATCCGGGCTTCCCCGGTAGTTCAGTGGGTAAGGACACCGCCTTGCAGTGCAAGGGCCTCCGGTTCGATCTCTGGCATGGGAAGATCCCACGTGCTGCAGAGCGGCTGGACCAATGTTTCCAATTACTGAGCCGGAGCTCTGGAGCGCATGCGCCCAGAGCCGGTGCTCTGCAACAACAATTTTTCCTTTTATACAAATTCTTACATGTATAAACTTAGAGCAACAGAGGGGGAAATTCATATTAGAAAATGGTGACTTTATTTGCTCAGAGTATCTTAGAGGTTCAGAAAAAGAAATGAAGTCTCCAAACAACTAATCTCATGCTCAATTCAATCTCTCATGCTTGGAGTAGGTGAGCTGATATGTAACTCAGGGTCATTGAAACTTTCACAGTAGATGTCTTATGAAACAATTTTAATGAAATGAGTTTTCCAGTCCATTCAAAGGTGTGTAATAGCATTTTCTTTTGATCTTTAATTCATCTATTTCACCTCCTCCTGAGTTGGCTTAAAGTAAAACTTTAATAGTTAGTCGCAAGCTCTTTGAGGTAACTCCTTATTACCTAATTTTGTATTCTCTGGAACATATTGGTTTGCCTAAGAAGGAGCATAAATGAGTAAAGATGTGGATAAAATTTGATCTGCCTTGAGATGGTAACTTCAGGATTCGCTGTAACCATGAATGTTTTATGACTCCGATATAATAATAGAAGGGAATTGGGAATTCTAAAAATAAGACTATTGATCAAGTTACAGATATGTCCCACATGAGCATAGATGTTTCATATATAAAACCTAGTATATGATTGTAGATTGCTGCTATCATTGAGATTCACCAAATTTCCATCCTTTAACTTTTTCTAATTATTTAGTAATAGTCCCCTGGAGGAGGGCATAGCAACCTACTCTAGTATTCTTGCCTGGAGAATCCTATGGAGATAGGAGCCTGGCAGGCTACAGTCCATGGTGTCGCAGATGGACATGGCTGAAGCAACTTAGTATGCATGCACTTTATGATATAGAAGAGTAAAGTGATACATAAAATATTATTACTTATATATATATATATATATATGTGTGTGTGTGTGCATTAGCAAAAGTGTACTGGAAGAAAATTATTGTATATCAAGATAATCCGGGCTTCCCTGGTAGTTCAGTGGGTAAGGACACCGCCTTGCAGTGCAAGGGCCTCCGGTTCGATCTCTGGCATGGGAAGATCCCACGTGCTGCAGAGCGGCTGGACCAATGTTTCCAATTACTGAGCCGGAGCTCTGGAGCGCATGCGCCCAGAGCCGGTGCTCTGCAACAACAAAGGACACCGTGATGGGAGGCCCACATGGGCCAAAGAACAAAGATGGATGAAAACAGATAAATGAAAGACCAATAGAAGTGGCCCACCCGCCCCCTCCCTCCCCACCCCACTCCCGCCTCGCCCCACCCCCCAAATAAATAAATAAACCTTAGAAAAAAAGGTATTCCACTTATTAATTGTATTTAAAAATCCAAATAGCTGTTAAGAGAATTTATGAGGGCTTTGCTCATAAAGAAGGTTTAATTCTATTCAACCATTGAGTATAAAGTTAAGATTATAGAATAGAATAGGAAAATATGATCTCAAGAGTCCACGAATGCATGGTACTATTAGGACTTACCATAATAAGGGCAAATCAAGTTTAAAATTATCGGTAAATAATTATAACCAACACAAAGAAAAATTTAACATTGTAATAACTTCATAAGCTGTGTGATGTATAAAAACATTGAGTTGCTATGTTGTACACCTTAAACTAATATAATTTTGTAGCTCAACTATGTTTTTATTGTGCAGTTGCTAAATCATGTATAGTCTTTTGCAACCTCTTGGCTCAAAGGTCACCAGGCTCCTCTGTCCATGGGATTCTCCAGAAAGGAATAGTGGAGTGGGTTGCCATTTCCTTCTCTAGGACATCTTCCTGACCCAGGGATCAAATGTGTCTCTCCTGTATTGACAGACAAATTCTTAACCACAGAGCCACTTGGGAAGCCCATGTGAACTATACTTCAATTAAAAAAGGAAATTCTAGGGCTTCCCCTGGTGGTCCAGTGGATAAGGACACCGCCTTGCAGTGCAAGGGGCGCCGATTCGATCCCTAGCCTGGGAAGATCCCAGGTGCCCCGGAGCGGCTGGACTGATGTGTCCAATCACCGAGCCGGAGCTCTGGAGCACATGCGCCCAGAGCTGGCGCTCTGTGACAACAGACACCACCACGATGGGAGGCCCGAATGAGCCAAAGAACAAAGACAGATGAAAACAGAGAAATGAAAGACCAATAGAAGTGGCCCGCCCGCTCCCCTCCCTCCCCAACCTGACCCACGCCCAAAATAAATAAATAAATAAATCTTTAAAAAAAAAAAAAAAGGAAATTCTAGGGCTTCCCTGGTGATCCAATGGGTAGAAAGTCCACCTTGCAGTACAAGGGGCACCGGTTCGACCCCTGGCCCAGGAAGATCCCACATGCTGTGGAGCAGCTGGACTGGTGTGTCCAATTACGCCAGTGCTCTGGAGCACATGCACCATGAGCCAGTGCTCTACAATGACAGAGGCCACTGCAATGGGAAGCCCACACAAGCCAAGGAATAAAAGATGGATGCAAAATAAATGAAAAAAACAAAGTGGCCAACATTTAAAAAAAGAAAAATTCTAGGAGAGGTAAAAAATAAGTACGGAGAGTTAAGTCCTAAGAATTTTAATGTCAAAATAACTGGTTTTATACATGATTCTATCTTCCATATTGACTCAAAGGCAATTTTCAAAAAAATGAAAAATTTAACATTGTAATAACTTCATAAGCTGTGTGATGTATAAAAACATTGAGTTGCTATGTTGTACACCTTAAACTAATATAATTTTGTAGCTCAACTATGTTTTTATTGTGCAGTTGCTAAATCATGTATAGTCTTTTGCAACCTCTTGGCTCAAAGGTCACCAGGCTCCTCTGTCCATGGGATTCTCCAGAAAGGAATAGTGGAGTGGGTTGCCATTTCCTTCTCTAGGACATCTTCCTGACCCAGGGATCAAATGTGTCTCTCCTGTATTGACAGACAAATTCTTAACCACAGAGCCACTTGGGAAGCCCATGTGAACTATACTTCAATTAAAAAAGGAAATTCTAGGGCTTCCCCTGGTGGTCCAGTGGATAAGGACACCGCCTTGCAGTGCAAGGGGCGCCGATTCGATCCCTAGCCTGGGAAGATCCCAGGTGCCCCGGAGCGGCTGGACTGATGTGTCCAATCACCGAGCCGGAGCTCTGGAGCACATGCGCCCAGAGCTGGCGCTCTGTGACAACAGACACCACCACGATGGGAGGCCCGAATGAGCCAAAGAACAAAGACAGATGAAAACAGAGAAATGAAAGACCAATAGAAGTGGCCCGCCCGCTCCCCTCCCTCCCCAACCTGACCCACGCCCAAAATAAATAAATAAATAAATCTTTAAAAAAAAAAAAAAAGGAAATTCTAGGGCTTCCCTGGTGATCCAATGGGTAGAAAGTCCACCTTGCAGTACAAGGGGCACCGGTTCGACCCCTGGCCCAGGAAGATCCCACATGCTGTGGAGCAGCTGGACTGGTGTGTCCAATTACGCCAGTGCTCTGGAGCACATGCACCATGAGCCAGTGCTCTACAATGACAGAGGCCACTGCAATGGGAAGCCCACACAAGCCAAGGAATAAAAGATGGATGCAAAATAAATGAAAAAAACAAAGTGGCCAACATTTAAAAAAAGAAAAATTCTAGGAGAGGTAAAAAATAAGTACGGAGAGTTAAGTCCTAAGAATTTTAATGTCAAAATAACTGGTTTTATACATGATTCTATCTTCCATATTGACTCTAATAGGAAAGCAAAACAATAGGTATTATTAATGCATGATTGCAAGCCTAACAATCCAGCTTAAGACATTGCAATTAGATTATTTTTGGCAAAAGTGACATAGTAATAAGTGATATGCATAAATTTTAAATTAAAAAAAAATATTCTAGCTTTCCCTTCTGGAAAGTTGATGTAAAAAAGGACACAAACTTAAAGTGTTAACATTTTTTCACAGTTTCTTCCACGATCTACCAGCCTGCATTTTGTTTTAAGTTGCTTTAAGCAAACCATTTTCTCAGAACCAAAATCAAGGGAAACAATGGATAGTGATAGACGTGAAAGAACACTGTTTTGAAGGTTAGAAAATAGAGATTTTCATCTGACTTGTACTTCTAACTGGTCATTACAGGAATATTTTGCCCTAGAGATTCGTATTTCTTGGGCCTTACCTTTGCTCTTGGCTTTCATTAATTCTTTATGTAGAGCCCCATATTTAAAGACTTGGAAGAAAATCTAATGGTTCCCTTAAGATCTGACCCATCTGTTTAGTTCAAAGGGAAATAATTCGAAACTCTAGAATAATATTCTTTTCCAAGATTTCTTATCCTTTTGAAACAGCTTTATTTTGTCCAATGCCATTTTATCAGCACTGTCAGATGCTCCTACCCTTCCTTGACTTAGTTATACTTTCCCTTGCCACATTATTTTCATCATTAATAAATAAACATATGGGAATCAATTTTCTACCTTCCCATGCACTGCTTTTCAAGTTGATGGAGAGTTTTATCAATGATATTTTTAGAGACCTCATTATGTTGTCATCATTCCATGATGTCTCTAAATATCCACATATATGTAACTAGGATTCTAACCAACATAGTTCTGAAATCTGCCTCTAGATACTTATGGCTCCTCACTCAGCCTCTGAAGCTGCCATTGCTATTGACTTGGGGCATCACTAGATGCCTTACTGGAGTATAACTATGTCCAAGTCCTTGGTGTTGAAAGAAGAGTCACAGGTTGTTAATTCTCTAGAAATGAAAAAACAAAGTGGCCAACATTTAAAAAAAGAAAAATTCTAGGAGAGGTAAAAAATAAGTACGGAGAGTTAAGTCCTAAGAATTTTAATGTCAAAATAACTGGTTTTATACATGATTCTATCTTCCATATTGACTCTAATAGGAAAGCAAAACAATAGGTATTATTAATGCATGATTGCAAGCCTAACAATCCAGCTTAAGACATTGCAATTAGATTATTTTTGGCAAAAGTGACATAGTAATAAGTGATATGCATAAATTTTAAATTAAAAAAAAATATTCTAGCTTTCCCTTCTGGAAAGTTGATGTAAAAAAGGACACAAACTTAAAGTGTTAACATTTTTTCACAGTTTCTTCCACGATCTACCAGCCTGCATTTTGTTTTAAGTTGCTTTAAGCAAACCATTTTCTCAGAACCAAAATCAAGGGAAACAATGGATAGTGATAGACGTGAAAGAACACTGTTTTGAAGGTTAGAAAATAGAGATTTTCATCTGACTTGTACTTCTAACTGGTCATTACAGGAATATTTTGCCCTAGAGATTCGTATTTCTTGGGCCTTACCTTTGCTCTTGGCTTTCATTAATTCTTTATGTAGAGCCCCATATTTAAAGACTTGGAAGAAAATCTAATGGTTCCCTTAAGATCTGACCCATCTGTTTAGTTCAAAGGGAAATAATTCGAAACTCTAGAATAATATTCTTTTCCAAGATTTCTTATCCTTTTGAAACAGCTTTATTTTGTCCAATGCCATTTTATCAGCACTGTCAGATGCTCCTACCCTTCCTTGACTTAGTTATACTTTCCCTTGCCACATTATTTTCATCATTAATAAATAAACATATGGGAATCAATTTTCTACCTTCCCATGCACTGCTTTTCAAGTTGATGGAGAGTTTTATCAATGATATTTTTAGAGACCTCATTATGTTGTCATCATTCCATGATGTCTCTAAATATCCACATATATGTAACTAGGATTCTAACCAACATAGTTCTGAAATCTGCCTCTAGATACTTATGGCTCCTCACTCAGCCTCTGAAGCTGCCATTGCTATTGACTTGGGGCATCACTAGATGCCTTACTGGAGTATAACTATGTCCAAGTCCTTGGTGTTGAAAGAAGAGTCACAGGTTGTTAATTCTCTAGATGTTGTTGTATCTGCCATGGCTTATATGGGTCTTCTCTCAAAGTTACTATCACTCATACAGATGTAGTCACATTTTAATGGAAGAATTGCTAATGAAGGATCAAATTCTGTCTTCCTTTGGGAAAGTAAAAGCCATGCCCTTCAATTTGGAAACCTCTGACCCTCTAAATTTTCATATGTCTGCACATTTTTGAGGTTAAGTTTTATTTTCAATAGAAATTCATCAGGAGTTCTAACAGAGATATCTGTAAATCGTTGTTGGCTTGAATGGTGACCCTCCTCTTCAGGGTTCTGATGTAGGATTGGTCTCATTACCAGAGGTAATCCCTTGGTAAACAAGGATTTTCATTTGTGCTAATTTGAGGGCAGATTCATATAACATATCCCTATGTATATCTGTATGAATGCTTATGAATGTGAAAAACTCTGCCTTTGGTCATTATCAGTTATTGTTTCTAGTCTTCCTAATAGTTCCGAGAATGATATAAAATAAGACCTTTGGTATCTGGTTAGAATCTTCTCTTACATAAGAAGCTTTATGAGATATTTCCAGGGCTCTTAGTCATGCTCATTATGGCCACATGATTATTGTCTGCATAATGCATGTAGAAGATGCTATTGGTGCTCTTCCCAGATGCCCTCAGGTCTCTTATTGTTTCTATGTACTCCTCATTCGTTTTTCTGTTATTTTTGGTTCTATGTCCTGTACCTTACAAATACCCAAGAGTTATTTGAACCACTGTGTCTACATGCAGAGAGTCCGAAGATTTTCCTATTGGTGCTCTGGTAGATTGATTATGGCAGCGTTGTCCAGAAAAAGCCTAATCTGAAGATTTTCTATTCCATGCCCTGCTTTTCAAGTTGATGGAGAGTTTTATCAATGATATTTTTAGAGACCTCATTATGTTGTCATCATTCCATGATGTCTCTAAATATCCACATATATGTAACTAGGATTCTAACCAACATAGTTCTGAAATCTGCCTCTAGATACTTATGGCTCCTCACTCAGCCTCTGAAGCTGCCATTGCTATTGACTTGGGGCATCACTAGATGCCTTACTGGAGTATAACTATGTCCAAGTCCTTGGTGTTGAAAGAAGAGTCACAGGTTGTTAATTCTCTAGATGTTGTTGTATCTGCCATGGCTTATATGGGTCTTCTCTCAAAGTTACTATCACTCATACAGATGTAGTCACATTTTAATGGAAGAATTGCTAATGAAGGATCAAATTCTGTCTTCCTTTGGGAAAGTAAAAGCCATGCCCTTCAATTTGGAAACCTCTGACCCTCTAAATTTTCATATGTCTGCACATTTTTGAGGTTAAGTTTTATTTTCAATAGAAATTCATCAGGAGTTCTAACAGAGATATCTGTAAATCGTTGTTGGCTTGAATGGTGACCCTCCTCTTCAGGGTTCTGATGTAGGATTGGTCTCATTACCAGAGGTAATCCCTTGGTAAACAAGGATTTTCATTTGTGCTAATTTGAGGGCAGATTCATATAACATATCCCTATGTATATCTGTATGAATGCTTATGAATGTGAAAAACTCTGCCTTTGGTCATTATCAGTTATTGTTTCTAGTCTTCCTAATAGTTCCGAGAATGATATAAAATAAGACCTTTGGTATCTGGTTAGAATCTTCTCTTACATAAGAAGCTTTATGAGATATTTCCAGGGCTCTTAGTCATGCTCATTATGGCCACATGATTATTGTCTGCATAATGCATGTAGAAGATGCTATTGGTGCTCTTCCCAGATGCCCTCAGGTCTCTTATTGTTTCTATGTACTCCTCATTCGTTTTTCTGTTATTTTTGGTTCTATGTCCTGTACCTTACAAATACCCAAGAGTTATTTGAACCACTGTGTCTACATGCAGAGAGTCCGAAGTGCCTGGGAGAGTTTTGTCACTCATGGGTAATCCTTAGCTAGTGACTGACTGGTAGATTGATTATGGAAATATAAAAGGCCAGCGTTGTCCAGTGAAATATAATTTGTACTCTGAAATTTCCCTGAAGAATTTGGTGAGGCTTACACTTTCTCCACATTAAAATGATCTGGACCCAGCTTTGCTATCCACAAGTCTTTGTTCATAGTTTTCAGCCTGTGGAAAGAAGAAAGAGATCATACAAATAGAATGCCTGCCTCTAAAACCAAGAACTAACACATATCCATTCCATTGTTATTCCATTGGCAAAACCCAGTCACGAAGCCATATGCAAACGCCAAAGCTGGGAATTATAGAACTTTTCCGGGAAACAACTTCCTATCACTAGCTCTTTCCTATGAAAAGGGAATGTGAACTAGAATGTGTTCCTAGCTCTCTGAAACATCACAGACTTACCTGATTTATTTATCATTATACTCAGTTTGGTTAATAAGGTCCATATGGGATTGTTTTAAAATGTAGTATGGAAAAATCAGATCATGAAGTACATTCTGCTGTGAATGTATATTATATATTGGGTTGGCCAAAATGTTCATTCAGATTTTTCCCTAAGATGTTATGGTAAAACCCGAATGAAATTTTTGACCAACCAAATAGATATGTATCTATGTGTATATTTTAACATGTATTCTTAAGTTCTTCTCATGAAAAAGTGTATTAAGCATTATAGGATACAGAAAATAATTTTAAAACATATATCTTTATGATATTGGAGAGGAAGTTGACATATAAATCCCCTGTTGAATTGCTGAGCTGAATTAAAAATGATATATTAGATGTATACGTGAGTGTATACACATACACACAAATATCTAAAAGACTATACATGGGGTTTCCCCTGGTGGTCCAGTGGGTAGGGACATCGCCTTGAAGTGCAAGGAGTGCCGATTCAAGCCCTGGGCTGGGAAGATCCCACGTGCTGTGGAGCGGCTGGACTGATGTGTCCAATTACCGAGCCAGAGCTCTGAGCGCATGCGCCCAGAGTAGGCGCTCTGCAATGACAGACGCCACTGCGATGGGAGGCCCACAGGAGTCAAAGAACAAAAGACGGATGAACAGAGAGAAACGAAAGACCAAGCTCCCCTCCCTCCCCAACCCGACACCCGCCCAAAAATAAATAAATAAATAAATCTTTAAAAAAAAAAAAGACTATACATACATACATATCAAAGAAAGTAAACAATTCTAATTTATAGGAACATTAGAGCTGAACTTTTACAGGTAGTAGAAGTTTTATAGATTGGACATTTCAAGAAATAGTCCATATAATGTGAAATCTTGGTCAAATGTTTAAAGATGTTGAAGCATACTCTGTTGAATGAAGTTACTAGTAACCTATTGATTTTTCCAGAGTATGTATGAATTATAATTTAGAGGTAATTGACATTTAGGTTTCAGAGAAGTTTGTATGACACTATGTAGAGTCTGCACTGTATTTTGAGAGGGAGATAAATGCCTTCATGGGTGCAATTAAAGTCCTAGAAAATTGAGAAAGGGGAAAGTTTTATTGTCACAGACTTTTACCTAAATTATTATCATTATACTCAGTTTGGTTAATAAGGTCCATATGGGATTGTTTTAAAATGTAGTATGGAAAAATCAGATCATGAAGTACATTCTGCTGTGAATGTATATTATATATTGGGTTGGCCAAAATGTTCATTCAGATTTTTCCCTAAGATGTTATGGTAAAACCCGAATGAAATTTTTGACCAACCAAATAGATATGTATCTATGTGTATATTTTAACATGTATTCTTAAGTTCTTCTCATGAAAAAGTGTATTAAGCATTATAGGATACAGAAAATAATTTTAAAACATATATCTTTATGATATTGGAGAGGAAGTTGACATATAAATCCCCTGTTGAATTGCTGAGCTGAATTAAAAATGATATATTAGATGTATACGTGAGTGTATACACATACACACAAATATCTAAAAGACTATACATGGGGTTTCCCCTGGTGGTCCAGTGGGTAGGGACATCGCCTTGAAGTGCAAGGAGTGCCGATTCAAGCCCTGGGCTGGGAAGATCCCACGTGCTGTGGAGCGGCTGGACTGATGTGTCCAATTACCGAGCCAGAGCTCTGGAGCGCATGCGCCCAGAGTAGGCGCTCTGCAATGACAGACGCCACTGCGATGGGAGGCCCACAGGAGTCAAAGAACAAAAGACGGATGAACAGAGAGAAACGAAAGACCAAGCTCCCCTCCCTCCCCAACCCGACACCCGCCCAAAAATAAATAAATAAATAAATCTTTAAAAAAAAAAAAGACTATACATACATACATATCAAAGAAAGTAAACAATTCTAATTTATAGGAACATTAGAGCTGAACTTTTACAGGTAGTAGAAGTTTTATAGATTGGACATTTCAAGAAATAGTCCATATAATGTGAAATCTTGGTCAAATGTTTAAAGATGTTGAAGCATACTCTGTTGAATGAAGTTACTAGTAACCTATTGATTTTTCCAGAGTATGTATGAATTATAATTTAGAGGTAATTGACATTTAGGTTTCAGAGAAGTTTGTATGACACTATGTAGAGTCTGCACTGTATTTTGAGAGGGAGATAAATGCCTTCATGGGTGCAATTAAAGTCCTAGAAAATTGAGAAAGGGGAAAGTTTTATTGCATTAACTATATATCCCTTGGTCTGACTTTCAAAACCTGCTGTAATATGATACTCTGAAAGTCTTTGATCAATTTGTTAAAACTGAGATTTAAAAAAATTTCCCCTCTCCTTTTACAATATATAAGCCTTCTCAAGGTCTGTCTATACCACCAAACTCTCTCTGGCTGTTCCAGTTGTCTTCTGAACAGTTTCCACTGAGCTTTACTGGAACTGATTTTATCTGTCTCTAATCTGAATTCATGTACAGTCTTATTTTTTTCAACTAAACTTTAAGCACTTGCTTAACCTTGCCTTAACATTGTATGTTTTTTTCCACTGTTGCTGAGGTAAAACAGTGTAAAGCACAAACGACAAAGCATAGCTACTTTGTTCATTGACTGGTGAAGAAGTTTCTGCTATATGAATGAAGTGGTTTCACTCAAATAGTAGGGCTCATAATCAACCTAATTGTAGGAAGAAACTAAAGGCATCCTCTGTAAATATCAGTGTTTGCTCCCTAGAAATAAGGGAACCCTATGGACATGTGGTTTTATAAGTCCATCAGTGGGTTTTCTAAGCAGCTCAGAGGTTATTACCATTTTTTAAATGAACAGCTTTATGCTATGAAATGGTAATGGCTAGACTCCTACAGTGTTACCTGCTTACATAGTCTTGTCTTAGATCAATTCTGTGGCAATTGGACATTTTCTAATTAATCATTGTAGCCTAAAAAGAAATGTTTCTAAAGAAGTAAACTGATAGTGGAAAATTTAAGCATCAATTAGTTCTAATAGAAAAATACCTGCTCTTCTCATGGCTGAAACTGTAAACTGAAAAAAAAAAAAAAGAGAAAGTTACCTGTCTTGTCACCTGTTTAAGTCTGCAAGTGAAAGACTTGCACTTTGTTATTATTATTACAGTAGCATTGTCTCTTCCAAAAGAGCCAAGGATTAGTTACCTCTTTAGTTGTTAATCCCACTGTGCAAGTTTTTAATAGTACTAGGATCAACTTTGCATTGTTGTATATGTTTATATTTGTTGCAAGACCTCTCTCTTTTTTTTATTTTCCATTTACTTTCCTTGGATGGTTGCAATAAATTGCTTTATTTTAAATTATCAGCCAGAACTGAACCATATGCAGTTCCCATTGTTCACTCAGCTGTTTCATTCTTTCTCAAGGAAAATCTAACTATATATCCCTTGGTCTGATTAAACCTGCTGTAATATGATACTCTGAAAGTCTTTGATCAATTTGTTAAAACTGAGATTTAAAAATTTCCCCTCTCCTTTTACAATATATAAGCCTTCTCAAGGTCTGTCTATACCACCAAACTCTCTCTGGCTGTTCCAGTTGTCTTCTGAACAGTTTCCACTGAGCTTTACTGGAACTGATTTTATCTGTCTCTAATCTGAATTCATGTACAGTCTTATTTTTTTCAACTAAACTTTAAGCACTTGCTTAACCTTGCCTTAACATTGTATGTTTTTTTCCACTGTTGCTGAGGTAAAACAGTGTAAAGCACAAACGACAAAGCATAGCTACTTTGTTCATTGACTGGTGAAGAAGTTTCTGCTATATGAATGAAGTGGTTTCACTCAAATAGTAGGGCTCATAATCAACCTAATTGTAGGAAGAAACTAAAGGCATCCTCTGTAAATATCAGTGTTTGCTCCCTAGAAATAAGGGAACCCTATGGACATGTGGTTTTATAAGTCCATCAGTGGGTTTTCTAAGCAGCTCAGAGGTTATTACCATTTTTTAAATGAACAGCTTTATGCTATGAAATGGTAATGGCTAGACTCCTACAGTGTTACCTGCTTACATAGTCTTGTCTTAGATCAATTCTGTGGCAATTGGACATTTTCTAATTAATCATTGTAGCCTAAAAAGAAATGTTTCTAAAGAAGTAAACTGATAGTGGAAAATTTAAGCATCAATTAGTTCTAATAGAAAAATACCTGCTCTTCTCATGGCTGAAACTGTAAACTGAAAAAAAAAAAAAAGAGAAAGTTACCTGTCTTGTCACCTGTTTAAGTCTGCAAGTGAAAGACTTGCACTTTGTTATTATTATTACAGTAGCATTGTCTCTTCCAAAAGAGCCAAGGATTAGTTACCTCTTTAGTTGTTAATCCCACTGTGCAAGTTTTTAATAGTACTAGGATCAACTTTGCATTGTTGTATATGTTTATATTTGTTGCAAGACCTCTCTCTTTTTTTTATTTTCCATTTACTTTCCTTGGATGGTTGCAATAAATTGCTTTATTTTAAATTATCAGCCAGAACTGAACCATATGCAGTTCCCATTGTTCACTCAGCTGTTTCATTCTTTCATGTTTTGTAAACACAATTCCTTCCTCCTGTTAGGCATGAACTCTCTGTTTTTTGCTAAACCCATATCCATGTTTCAAACCTTTACGTAGCTGACACACAGCTCAGGTTTCACTGCGCAATCTCCTTCTGAATGCCTGACATATCCTTCCCAAAACACTCTGTTCTGTTCCTGCATTTTCCTATAGGTATAGCATATTAACATTGATTTGCAATATCTTTACAAGCTTTATCTATCCAAATAATATTGTTCTTGTTCAGAGAGACTTTGTGAACTTTGTTCCTGTTGAAAATTCTCTAGCATATAGCATGGTTCCTAACATATTATAGAGACTCCAATATTTCAATTGAACATATTTTGTCTTACTAGAGTTTCATAAGATAGGCTCGCAGAAATTAAACTCATTTTACACAAGAGGATTCCATTCATATAGTTAAATAAATGAAGGCAGTAGGAGATAAGCTTAAGGCTGGAAATATAAAACAAACTAACAAATTTATTATTTAAAATTTTTATATATATTAAATATTTAAATGTTTACTTGCTGACCCCATAAATGCTAAAATTCAGAATTTAAGGTATATATATTTAAATGTGTTACTCTGAATATTGAGACAAACGATTATGAGAGGCAGTATCCTTAGTGGTTATAAGAGCATGTACTCAGCGGTAAGACATCTTGGTTTAAATCTTGTTTGGTCACTTTCTATGTGTGACCTTCAGCATGTAACTAAGTGTCTCTATCTTAGTTTCTTTTTTTTTAAACCAGAAGAGATTTTTTAAAAATGTGTTTTCTTGTAGTTGATTTACAATTATGTGTTAGTCTCAGTACAGAAAAGTAATTCAGTGTGTGTGTGTGTGTGTGTATATATATATATGTATTCTTTTATTTTTCAGACTCTTTTCCAATATAGGCTACTACAGATATTGAATATAGTTCTCTGTGCTACACAGCAGGTCTTTGCTGTTTGTTTACCTACAGTTTGTGTCTAACATTATTTGTAAAATTTGTCTCATGAGATTGGAGTGAAAATTGAATAGGTTAGTTAATACTAGCAGAAAAATAATGCTTGTACTATGTACCACATAATGTCTAAGCACCTTAATTATTGCCATCCATAATAAGGAATTACAGAGGAATTCTAGTGAATGCACATACACACCCATATGGATGTATGAGATATATATGTGTGTATGTATAAATAGGACTACAGAGTTTCCCTGACCCAGGTTCTGAATTCTAAAACTTTAAATTGTCTATTTTTCCTTAATTTCTATTTTCAATTAGTACTGAATCAACATTAGCGTAGGGGTTGACCTTGAGCCCTTGCTCTGGTTGAATGCAATTCTTTCTTTTCATGACAGAGTCATACAGTCTTCAATGAACTGCAGCTTTATGGAGATGCTTTGAGCGCACTTACTAGAAGAAATGCTGCATTTGTAAAGATGATGAATTAGGAGGAAGGCCCTTTTAGTAGAATTCATTAAATATCAAATGGTTTTTCACCCCATGACTGAGCATCTCCAGTATTTGGAAACATCACCTTTTCAGCCGGCTCATTCCACACAGTGGCATATACGAAAGCTAGAAAAACCTTCTATAATAAGAAAGAGGTTAATTGAAATTATCAAGGACTTTGGATATGGTCACATCAGCAAAGAAACAACTATTCCAAGACTGGGTTACATAGCACCTGGCAAATAGTGAGCAATCTACAAACATTTGTTCATCATTTTATTTTATTTATAAGAAGTTAAAGTTAATTATTGAGGCCTTTATCTATTGGTGTCATTTAAAGCTGGACACTATCAGTACCTTATCCACATAAATCCCTTCATGTAAGATAAACATCCAGAGATTTTGAACTATTTTAATAATATTTTTCAAATGTGTTTTCTTGTAGTTGATTTACAATTATGTGTTAGTCTCAGTACAGAAAAGTAATTCAGTGTGTGTGTGTGTGTGTGTATATATATATATGTATTCTTTTATTTTTCAGACTCTTTTCCAATATAGGCTACTACAGATATTGAATATAGTTCTCTGTGCTACACAGCAGGTCTTTGCTGTTTGTTTACCTACAGTTTGTGTCTAACATTATTTGTAAAATTTGTCTCATGAGATTGGAGTGAAAATTGAATAGGTTAGTTAATACTAGCAGAAAAATAATGCTTGTACTATGTACCACATAATGTCTAAGCACCTTAATTATTGCCATCCATAATAAGGAATTACAGAGGAATTCTAGTGAATGCACATACACACCCATATGGATGTATGAGATATATATGTGTGTATGTATAAATAGGACTACAGAGTTTCCCTGACCCAGGTTCTGAATTCTAAAACTTTAAATTGTCTATTTTTCCTTAATTTCTATTTTCAATTAGTACTGAATCAACATTAGCGTAGGGGTTGACCTTGAGCCCTTGCTCTGGTTGAATGCAATTCTTTCTTTTCATGACAGAGTCATACAGTCTTCAATGAACTGCAGCTTTATGGAGATGCTTTGAGCGCACTTACTAGAAGAAATGCTGCATTTGTAAAGATGATGAATTAGGAGGAAGGCCCTTTTAGTAGAATTCATTAAATATCAAATGGTTTTTCACCCCATGACTGAGCATCTCCAGTATTTGGAAACATCACCTTTTCAGCCGGCTCATTCCACACAGTGGCATATACGAAAGCTAGAAAAACCTTCTATAATAAGAAAGAGGTTAATTGAAATTATCAAGGACTTTGGATATGGTCACATCAGCAAAGAAACAACTATTCCAAGACTGGGTTACATAGCACCTGGCAAATAGTGAGCAATCTACAAACATTTGTTCATCATTTTATTTTATTTATAAGAAGTTAAAGTTAATTATTGAGGCCTTTATCTATTGGTGTCATTTAAAGCTGGACACTATCAGTACCTTATCCACATAAATCCCTTCATGTAAGATAAACATCCAGAGATTTTGAACTATTTTAATAATATTTTTCAAATGTAAAATTCTATTAATTTATCATACTTGTCTAAATGGATTATCTTTTGTCTTAACTATTTTTAAAATGGCAGGTTTGTAATAAAAGAAAACAACCTACTCATGGTTTAACCGTAACAAGTGTCAAGTTGTATATGTTTGTTTTTAGTCAAAAAATAAAAAAGATGAAATTTGCTTTTATGTTCACCTCACAACATCGATGACTAGTCTTGAAACTTAATTGAAACTCTTATGCTCTTTTATAATTTTCTACCACAAATTTTTCTACTGAACCACATTTCTTTCCAGTCATTTACTTGCAATTAGGTTTTTGGCCCTAAGATATCCCTCGTGCAATCTTATAATTATTTTGATTATATCCATCTTGTTAAATTTGGCCCATCATTTGAGCCTGTCAGAATCTTGGAGCATGATTCTGTCATCATGCCTCCCAAATTCATATAATGATCACAATTTCTGAGCTTGCCTTGAGTATTTTAATGCATGTTATTAATGAAGTAGGAGAAGATGTATTTCTTTGGCTTTCTACCATCATCAAAACGAGCAGTGATTCTATATTAACATTCGAGCATGGTCAGTTAAGTGGGCTTCCCAGGTGGCTCACATGGTAAAGAATCTACCTGCCAGTGAAGGAGATGCAGGCAGGAGATGTGGGTTGTATCCCTGGGTCCAAGAGATCTCCTGGAGTAGGAAATGGCAACCCACTCCAGTACTCTTGCTTGGAAAATCCCATGGACAGAAGAGCCTGGCAGGCCAAAGTCCATGGGGTCCCAAAGAGTTGAACATGACTGAACACATCACAACAAGCCAGCTAAGCAGTCCGTTTACCTAACTACACAAACATCGACTGAAACTAGAGAAACAGAAATTTATTCTTGTCCTTATTTAATATCAAGATTTAGGAATGGTAAAATACGTTGTTTTGGATGCCATAAATGGCAAGGGTATACTGATGGGTATACTAAGGGTATACTGATGGGTATACCAGGGGTATACTGATGCTGAACTTAATTGATGGAAAAAGAAGTATTTGATCTAAACAGTGTTGAAACTTCTCTCTTGTAATCTTGGGCATGGAAGGAAATTGGTCAATTTAGATAAGCTCTTCTTTTCTGAATCATCTTTATACCTCTGTGCCCCACCTTGGTTTCTGTTTCTCTTACACACACACACACACACACACTCACTCACTCACTCACTCACACACTCACACACTGCTGAGGTAACTCTCTTGGTGAAGAGGATGATCCAGGACTGATGTGATGGTGAGAAGTTTGGAGAGTCGCTATACATTTCTGAGTCCTAACAATCTTTAAACTGCTTCTGTTTGCCTAAAGCCATTTTATGGGTGGAGACTTGAGCTGTGCCTCTGATCACTCCAGCTATCTCTAGGGAGGGAGAGATGTAATCAGTAGTAATGGTAGTTCAGCAGGTGAAGAACACTTCTGCCAATGCAGGAAATGCAAGAGATGCAGGTTCAGTCTCTGGATTGGGAGGATACCCTGGAGAAGGGAATGGCAACCCACTCCAGTATTATTGGGTGGAGAATTCCACGGACTGTGGATCCTGGTGGACTCCTATCCATGGGGTCCCAAACAGCTGGACATGACTGCTTGACTAACACTTTCACTTCCCCATACAGAAGGAATGGTTAACCATAGCCAGACCATTGGATAGGCAAGCCCAGAGTAATGCATATTCTACCCTAGTATCAAGGATATTGAAATAGAAGAATTTACTCATCTTTTTTGTCCTCTCTTCCAATAAAAACGTTCATTGCAGTTTGGTTGTAAAGACCTCCATTTAAAGAATGACCAGTCAATAGTCTTAAAAGCCTGTAAATTATCAATATTGTCCAATGGAAGTTAATCTTCTGAAAAGTTAATTGGAGTATTCATAGATGAGTAGTCAAAGAAAGAAAGATCACTGTTACCATAATTTATATGAGACCAGTACTTAAAACAGAATGCTAACGTGTTAAATGTCCAAGTCAACGAAATAATCCTTTTATGTTTGCCCACTGTGCATGGCATCTGATTTTCTAACATTATTATGTCAGGGGTAGCTGAGTAAGTAAGCCCAGTGTGGACATTTTTCTAATCAAAAAATGATGAACCAATGGTATCGAGGGATCTTTTTTTCCTAAGTTTAGGGGAAGTCTAGCCTTTTAAGAGAGAAGACCAGACACTCTTAGTTTCTTGAAGCAGTGTCTCTTTGCACAGTTCTTGACATAATTCACCTGCTGTGCATCATGAATTGCCAGTTTTCTTTTTCTTATAGATAATGATCTTCTTCACAGTGTCTTTTTTTTCCCTTAACACATTCTGTTATCAGTAATTATGGTTAATTTGTTATTTTGTGAGCTAGGAAGTTACTCTTTGTTCAACCTTTCTGTATTACCATTTATAGTTTTTAAATGCTTAGTTGAAATATCTTTATCATACTAAAAATCATTCATTCTGTTTCATTTTGATTCTTGTCAAATACAAGCTCATTAAAGAGATCTCCATAGAGTACATTCATTTGGTAAGGTAATATTTTATTTGCAGTATTTTTGGATGATTTCTGGAGTCTGGCTTTCAGGCTGATTTGTTAGTTAACTTTTTTTGTGTCCCAGACTGCTGGGATAAGTAGTGTTATCCTGTAATTCTAGAAATTTTCTGAGTTGACATCTATCTTAAATGTAGCAAAAGAACAGAAAATGGAAACAAGTGGTATCATTAAATTGTCTAAAGAATCTATATGCTGATTACTGCCAACAGCCTGACACCAAAAATGCTCTCCTTATCTTTGGGGATTATCTTTTGTCAGTTACTCAGTTGTGTCCTACCCTAGTTAAATTGGCAGTTTGGTTGTTAAAGACCTCCATTTAAAGAATGACCAGTCAATAGTCTTAAAAGCCTGTAAATTATCAATATTGTCCAATGGAAGTTAATCTTCTGAAAAGTTAATTGGAGTATTCATAGATGAGTAGTCAAAGAAAGAAAGATCACTGTTACCATAATTTATATGAGACCAGTACTTAAAACAGAATGCTAACGTGTTAAATGTCCAAGTCAACGAAATAATCCTTTTATGTTTGCCCACTGTGCATGGCATCTGATTTTCTAACATTATTATGTCAGGGGTAGCTGAGTAAGTAAGCCCAGTGTGGACATTTTTCTAATCAAAAAATGATGAACCAATGGTATCGAGGGATCTTTTTTTCCTAAGTTTAGGGGAAGTCTAGCCTTTTAAGAGAGAAGACCAGACACTCTTAGTTTCTTGAAGCAGTGTCTCTTTGCACAGTTCTTGACATAATTCACCTGCTGTGCATCATGAATTGCCAGTTTTTCTTTTTCTTATAGATAATGATCTTCTTCACAGTGTCTTTTTTTTCCCTTAACACATTCTGTTATCAGTAATTATGGTTAATTTGTTATTTTGTGAGCTAGGAAGTTACTCTTTGTTCAACCTTTCTGTATTACCATTTATAGTTTTTAAATGCTTAGTTGAAATATCTTTATCATACTAAAAATCATTCATTCTGTTTCATTTTGATTCTTGTCAAATACAAGCTCATTAAAGAGATCTCCATAGAGTACATTCATTTGGTAAGGTAATATTTTATTTGCAGTATTTTTGGATGATTTCTGGAGTCTGGCTTTCAGGCTGATTTGTTAGTTAACTTTTTTTGTGTCCCAGACTGCTGGGATAAGTAGTGTTATCCTGTAATTCTAGAAATTTTCTGAGTTGACATCTATCTTAAATGTAGCAAAAGAACAGAAAATGGAAACAAGTGGTATCATTAAATTGTCTAAAGAATCTATATGCTGATTACTGCCAACAGCCTG
This sequence comes from Tragulus kanchil, assembly GCA_022376925.1. Lineage (NCBI taxonomy): Eukaryota > Metazoa > Chordata > Mammalia > Artiodactyla > Tragulidae > Tragulus > Tragulus kanchil. The sequence goes on along the minus strand of JAIOJX010000024.1, from coordinate 88,778,499 downwards.
ACACCAAAAATGCTCTCCTTATCTTTGGGGATTATCTTTTGTCAGTTACTCAGTTGTGTATCCCTACTGACTGTTTACCTGCTTGTTCAATTGTTGAAAAAAAAAAAAAAAATCAGTGTTAGATTTTCTACTTCTCACATCATTGTGGATTCCTATATTTCTTCTTTTAGTTAAGTTTGACTTTATATATTTTGAAGTCTGTTATTAATTGTGCACACATTTAGGTGTTTTCATCACTATCAAAAATTCTTCTTGCATACCATACACACATGCTCAGGCACTTCAGTTGTGTCTGACTGTTTGTGACCCCCATGAATGGTAACCTGCCAGGCTCCTCTGTTCGTGGGATTCTCCAGGCAACCATACTGGAGTTAGTAGATATGCTCTCCTCCAAAGGATCTTCCTGACGCATTAAGCCACTAAAAACATTCAGTGGCCAGAAAACCTAGGAGTTAACTAACATTTCAGTCACACTCTTTGCATATTCAAACTCCTTCCCCATGTGAATTTTACCTCCTAAATCATCTTAATTCTATCCATGTCTCTTGGAGTTCATTCCCAGGATCTCTTATCTCCTGAGTGGTCTAACATCATCAGTGTTGTTCCCTCCAGAGTGATTTTTATCAGATAAGATATCTGATTATATCAGTTAATAAGGCACCTCCATTGTTTCCACTACTTTTCATAGTCTAATTGTTTCATAGTCTAATTGTTTCATGTTTCAATTGTTTCTGAATATTCCATTCTGGCTCATCTGATCATTGTCGTTTCTTTGCTCTCCTTATATATAATAGCCTTTTTCTTGTATTCCTTCCAATCATCAAGTCCCTGAAATCAAATGCTTTTTCATATTCCATTTCTTCTTTGGAGAAAAAATTTAATCTTGCTTTTACTGGGAAAACACAATCTGCAGTTTAAAACCTGCTTTCTTAGGGAAGCCTTTCCTAACTATCCAGACCAGATAATATTCTCTCTTCTTATCTATCATTTTATGCATTCCATAGTGCCTGTACCTCTCATTCATAGCAGTATCATCTTTGTAATTTTATGTTTATTTTGGTATTTGATTAATGCCTGTATATTCTTGCCAGGTAGTAAGATGTTAAAATAGGACAGTCCTTTTTAACTCGTGATCTGGCAACTATTTCATGCCCTATAAATGTCTGTTGGATGAACAAACTGAATAAATGAACAAGAAGTATTCATAAGTATTTCTATATTGATTAACATAAAGCAAAATAAGTGTACATTTTAAAGTATTAAATTGACATAAATTATGAATATTTACAAATTGTAAATAGTGTTTATAAATCACGAATACAAAGATTGTATGTATAAACTCATATATAGTATTGAGAGTTTAAAGTGTACAGTCTTAGTATTTGATATCTTATACAAGGAACGTCCATGATCACTCTCCCTTTTGACTTTTGTGACCCCCATGAATGGTAACCTGCCAGGCTCCTCTGTTCGTGGGATTCTCCAGGCAACCATACTGGAGTTAGTAGATATGCTCTCCTCCAAAGGATCTTCCTGACGCATTAAGCCACTAAAAACATTCAGTGGCCAGAAAACCTAGGAGTTAACTAACATTTCAGTCACACTCTTTGCATATTCAAACTCCTTCCCCATGTGAATTTTACCTCCTAAATCATCTTAATTCTATCCATGTCTCTTGGAGTTCATTCCCAGGATCTCTTATCTCCTGAGTGGTCTAACATCATCAGTGTTGTTCCCTCCAGAGTGATTTTTATCAGATAAGATATCTGATTATATCAGTTAATAAGGCACCTCCATTGTTTCCCACTACTTTTCATAGTCTAATTGTTTCATAGTCTAATTGTTTCATGTTTCAATTGTTTCTGAATATTCCATTCTGGCTCATCTGATCATTGTCGTTTCTTTGCTCTCCTTATATATAATAGCCTTTTTCTTGTATTCCTTCCAATCATCAAGTCCCTGAAATCAAATGCTTTTTCATATTCCATTTCTTCTTTGGAGAAAAAATTTAATCTTGCTTTTACTGGGAAAACACAATCTGCAGTTTAAAACCTGCTTTCTTAGGGAAGCCTTTCCTAACTATCCAGACCAGATAATATTCTCTCTTCTTATCTATCATTTTATGCATTCCATAGTGCCTGTACCTCTCATTCATAGCAGTATCATCTTTGTAATTTTATGTTTATTTTGGTATTTGATTAATGCCTGTATATTCTTGCCAGGTAGTAAGATGTTAAAATAGGACAGTCCTTTTTAACTCGTGATCTGGCAACTATTTCATGCCCTATAAATGTCTGTTGGATGAACAAACTGAATAAATGAACAAGAAGTATTCATAAGTATTTCTATATTGATTAACATAAAGCAAAATAAGTGTACATTTTAAAGTATTAAATTGACATAAATTATGAATATTTACAAATTGTAAATAGTGTTTATAAATCACGAATACAAAGATTGTATGTATAAACTCATATATAGTATTGAGAGTTTAAAGTGTACAGTCTTAGTATTTGATATCTTATACAAGGAACGTCCATGATCACTCTCCCTTTGGTCATCCCTGCTCATAACTTAATATACTCTATCTCTTAATAAAAAAAACCTGAACTTTCTTCACTAGTTATTAACTAGTTATTATCCAATTTAATAAATGCCAATATGTTATAATGCATTTCCAACCTCTGCTGGCTAATTTTTTTGTACCCAAGGGCACATTTTTCTTGAATTGCTGTTACAAAGTTTATACAATATTAAAAATTAGGCCTTTAAGCTTATGATTGATAAAAAAAATGCTTATTCTGTCCTTAAATCATAATGAAATTAAATATTATAGAGACATAAAGTAACAACTTTTGTCAATTATTTAAACAAAGATATCTGAAAATTCTTATGTTCTGAACAATGATTTTTTGAAGATTGCAACAGATTACATTGTAAAAAGGAAAATTAGCTTATGATTAAATTAGGTATATTTCTTCTAATCGAGCAGAGAGAAAGTGAAAAGTCAAATCTATTTCTACAAAAGAGATCTTCATAAAAAAAAATGACTAGTCTCAAAGTCATTGTTTATGATCCAAGAGCAAATTTCATCATGTGGAAGCTATTTAAAATGGAAGAATACATTCCAAGAAAAAAAAAAGAAAAGCTATAAAATACGAATGGAATTTACCTATTAGGAATGAATCCATGTCCTTTTCATGAATTAAATCTTATAGACTAAATGTTTCCCCTCCAAATTTATTTGTTGACATTCTACCCCAACCCAGGACCTCAGATTGTGAGTATTTGAAAGTAGGGTCTTCAAAGAGGTAATTAGGTTAAAAATGAAATCATTCAGGTGGGCTTTAATCCACTGTGACTTCTCACTGAACAACCGCCATCTATTAAGCAGTGCAGTGAACACTTTATTATCTCACTTAAATTGAAAGGTATTATTTTCCCCTTATTTTACAAGTAAGAAGCAGAAAATTTTAAGTAATTTATCTAAGGTCATGCTATAGCAATTAAGAAGTCCTCAGAACACTTTTATTAAAAACAGTCTTAGTATAACTCATATATAGTATTGAGAGTTTAAAGTGTACAGTCTTAGTATTTGATATCTTATACAAGGAACGTCCATGATCACTCTCCCTTTGGTCATCCCTGCTCATAACTTAATATACTCTATCTCTTAATAAAAAAAACCTGAACTTTCTTCACTAGTTATTAACTAGTTATTATCCAATTTAATAAATGCCAATATGTTATAATGCATTTCCAACCTCTGCTGGCTAATTTTTTTGTACCCAAGGGCACATTTTTCTTGAATTGCTGTTACAAAGTTTATACAATATTAAAAATTAGGCCTTTAAGCTTATGATTGATAAAAAAAATGCTTATTCTGTCCTTAAATCATAATGAAATTAAATATTATAGAGACATAAAGTAACAACTTTTGTCAATTATTTAAACAAAGATATCTGAAAATTCTTATGTTCTGAACAATGATTTTTTGAAGATTGCAACAGATTACATTGTAAAAAGGAAAATTAGCTTATGATTAAATTAGGTATATTTCTTCTAATCGAGCAGAGAGAAAGTGAAAAGTCAAATCTATTTCTACAAAAGAGATCTTCATAAAAAAAAATGACTAGTCTCAAAGTCATTGTTTATGATCCAAGAGCAAATTTCATCATGTGGAAGCTATTTAAAATGGAAGAATACATTCCAAGAAAAAAAAAAGAAAAGCTATAAAATACGAATGGAATTTACCTATTAGGAATGAATCCATGTCCTTTTCATGAATTAAATCTTATAGACTAAATGTTTCCCCTCCAAATTTATTTGTTGACATTCTACCCCAACCCAGGACCTCAGATTGTGAGTATTTGAAAGTAGGGTCTTCAAAGAGGTAATTAGGTTAAAAATGAAATCATTCAGGTGGGCTTTAATCCACTGTGACTTCTCACTGAACAACCGCCATCTATTAAGCAGTGCAGTGAACACTTTATTATCTCACTTAAATTGAAAGGTATTATTTTCCCCTTATTTTACAAGTAAGAAGCAGAAAATTTTAAGTAATTTATCTAAAGTCATGCTATAGCAATTAAGAAGTCCTCAGATTCTCTACTCTTGATCAGCAGTATTTGTTCACATAATAAAGGAAAAGTCCCTAAGGTGAATATAGGTATAGGACACATAAATACACATAACAAACTGCATGCTGAAGAATATATGCTGCACTAATTTCAGTCTAATTTTTTTGTAACGTGGGAGTTAGTGATAGAATTGGGGAGATTGTGCCTATTTTAATGTACATCTTTTTGTGTATATATATTTATCTTCTATAACATTTAGTAATAAAATGTGGTAAAATTATATGAGTTTTCTTCCTCTTATTTATAGTAGTATACAATTTTATATATTTTAGTATATACATGGTTTTTTAAATGTTACTTGCCATTATTCAAATAATTAGTCAGAAGTTTTAAGTGGCAAATATATGTATTAATAGCTATACATTTTTGATAAGGTTTTTCAAGAATTGCCATATTACAGTCATAGTTTAGCTTTTAGTAAAAAGCCTTCTGGTAGAACATAAAATTATTCTTCTTGCCTCATTTTTAACAATTTTAAAAAGTTAGTCTTTTGTTTCTTTTTCTTTCTTTCCAGCCATAGGGTTTTCAGGTTTACCTCTAGATCTTTTATGACCAAATTGAATATATCCTTCATCCTTGTCAAGGTAAAATATGCAAAATCAATCTATTTTATTATATAGGGAAAATATTCATAGAAGGACTCCATTAAATAAATTTTCTGTAAGGAGTTAGTGAGGAAGTAGATGTAACAAAATCCTACCTTCTAAGTCTAAGACAGATGAATAGTGATATTTCATGTGTCAGTAACCATACATATATTATGGTAAATATTTTGAAAGGAATTTTTAAAATGCATAACTATGGAGATGATACTGTTATAAAATAGACTTAATATCAATATTGAAATAATAACTATTATTGAGTATTTAACTATGTGCATTATCCTATGTCAGTTACTTCACATGTATTTTTTCTTTTCTCATACTGAACTTACTGGATGGCTTTTATCATTGTACTTATCTTATGGATTAAAAGTAAGAAGCAGAAAATTTTAAGTAATTTATCTAAAGTCATGCTATAGCAATTAAGAAGTCCTCAGATTCTCTACTCTTGATCAGCAGTATTTGTTCACATAATAAAGGAAAAGTCCCTAAGGTGAATATAGGTATAGGACACATAAATACACATAACAAACTGCATGCTGAAGAATATATGCTGCACTAATTTCAGTCTAATTTTTTTGTAACGTGGGAGTTAGTGATAGAATTGGGGAGATTGTGCCTATTTTAATGTACATCTTTTTGTGTATATATATTTATCTTCTATAACATTTAGTAATAAAATGTGGTAAAATTATATGAGTTTTCTTCCTCTTATTTATAGTAGTATACAATTTTATATATTTTAGTATATACATGGTTTTTTAAATGTTACTTGCCATTATTCAAATAATTAGTCAGAAGTTTTAAGTGGCAAATATATGTATTAATAGCTATACATTTTTGATAAGGTTTTTCAAGAATTGCCATATTACAGTCATAGTTTAGCTTTTAGTAAAAAGCCTTCTGGTAGAACATAAAATTATTCTTCTTGCCTCATTTTTAACAATTTTAAAAAGTTAGTCTTTTGTTTCTTTTTCTTTCTTTCCAGCCATAGGGTTTTCAGGTTTACCTCTAGATCTTTTATGACCAAATTGAATATATCCTTCATCCTTGTCAAGGTAAAATATGCAAAATCAATCTATTTTATTATATAGGGAAAATATTCATAGAAGGACTCCATTAAATAAATTTTCTGTAAGGAGTTAGTGAGGAAGTAGATGTAACAAAATCCTACCTTCTAAGTCTAAGACAGATGAATAGTGATATTTCATGTGTCAGTAACCATACATATATTATGGTAAATATTTTGAAAGGAATTTTTAAAATGCATAACTATGGAGATGATACTGTTATAAAATAGACTTAATATCAATATTGAAATAATAACTATTATTGAGTATTTAACTATGTGCATTATCCTATGTCAGTTACTTCACATGTATTTTTTCTTTTCTCATACTGAACTTACTGGATGGCTTTTATCATTGTACTTATCTTATGGATTAAAAGTACAGAAGAATGGCACATAGTGGTTATGTTACACATAATGTAACAAAAGAAGGTCAACTGCTCTTACATACCCAGTTTAGTATGATTTCATCAGCCTTCCGGTGGTAGCTTTCAAAATTAGATTTCTCTGGACAGGGGTATAACATATGCCTATTGAGTTTTGTTGACTTTGTGGACCTCTTGAATTCTCTAGAGCATGCTTTCTCTCTAGTGGATAGCTATAGATTATGGAGAGCAAGTTGAGAGGAGTCTCTGTGTAAAAGCAGGACTTTTTGTAGAGCTTGACTTTTCCTGTAATCTTTAGTGGAGAGAGCTTCTCTAGAGATGGAGATGGTACAGGTTAGCAGTCACAGCAAGGAACAGGGAAATGGTGAACTACAGAGGAGGTTCTCAAACACCTTCCTGATCTCTCCTGAGTCCATAGAAAGTTTTCTAAAACAAAGAAAGTGTATTTAGATCATCAGATTTCTATGGTCAGGTCAAAATCTTTATTTTATATTTAATGAACTCATTTTATGTAAAAGTTGTTAGAAAAGAATATCATTTGCTTATGCTATGAATTATCATTTAATAATACACTACCTCCTAAAAATGCTTACATAAAATGTAACAGTAGCATTTTTACTAAATATATTTTTATATTGATTGTCAGAGTTCAATGGATTGAGATTTTATGTCAAGGTAGGACTTTAGTCACACATTGAGGTTCAGTGGATATTAACAGTAACAAACTTAGAAAGAAGATGTATTAACAATCATTAAAGATGATATTACTTGCAACTTAATCATAGCTCACATGGAAAAAAATAATAACTAACATTTGAAGACAAACAAAGCAAATTAAAGATAAGTCTTAGCCTAAAGGTCACATTGTCTAGAGTCAGTATCAACAAAGGATGAACAAAAACATGATTAATTTAAGAAATTCTTTCTCTGCTGTTTAGCTTCTCTGTACTCACACCACGTGCCCGTATTTAGTCTGAGTTAGTTTCTCTTGTGAAATTACATAAAATGAAAAAAAAACCAAAACTCATTTAAAAGTTTTGAGAAATGTCATACGTGGACCTGTAGAAACCATTTAGTATCTGTCAATTTTATAGACTCAGATATAAATGATATGTATGGAAGAGCCTTAAAAATCCAAGCTTTTAGTTTGAGTGATATGGTTAGTGATGGAACCTACATTTGGAACATATAAAATATTTTGAGGTTGATGGTTATTATACCCAAATAGCATAGCTTTGTGAAGCTGGCTTGAATTATTTTAACTCAAACTGAAAGATTTTTCTCAGAATTTTTATAGCATGTGTAGTTTTAAATAATATTTATTAGCTATTAATTTTCATTAATTTTCCAAGAATGAGTATTGTTTGCTCCTGATTAATTGGAGAGTGATCATATCTTTAAAATATGATAAGCATTATAGATCATTTTCTCCTGTAAAATTTCTTTTTAAGTGGAGAGAGCTTCTCTAGAGATGGAGATGGTACAGGTTAGCAGTCACAGCAAGGAACAGGGAAATGGTGAACTACAGAGGAGGTTCTCAAACACCTTCCTGATCTCTCCTGAGTCCATAGAAAGTTTTCTAAAACAAAGAAAGTGTATTTAGATCATCAGATTTCTATGGTCAGGTCAAAATCTTTATTTTATATTTAATGAACTCATTTTATGTAAAAGTTGTTAGAAAAGAATATCATTTGCTTATGCTATGAATTATCATTTAATAATACACTACCTCCTAAAAATGCTTACATAAAATGTAACAGTAGCATTTTTACTAAATATATTTTTATATTGATTGTCAGAGTTCAATGGATTGAGATTTTATGTCAAGGTAGGACTTTAGTCACACATTGAGGTTCAGTGGATATTAACAGTAACAAACTTAGAAAGAAGATGTATTAACAATCATTAAAGATGATATTACTTGCAACTTAATCATAGCTCACATGGAAAAGAATAATAACTAACATTTGAAGACAAACAAAGCAAATTAAAGATAAGTCTTAGCCTAAAGGTCACATTGTCTAGAGTCAGTATCAACAAAGGATGAACAAAAACATGATTAATTTAAGAAATTCTTTCTCTGCTGTTTAGCTTCTCTGTACTCACACCACGTGCCCGTATTTAGTCTGAGTTAGTTTCTCTTGTGAAATTACATAAAATGAAAAAAAAACCAAAACTCATTTAAAAGTTTTGAGAAATGTCATACGTGGACCTGTAGAAACCATTTAGTATCTGTCAATTTTATAGACTCAGATATAAATGATATGTATGGAAGAGCCTTAAAAATCCAAGCTTTTAGTTTGAGTGATATGGTTAGTGATGGAACCTACATTTGGAACATATAAAATATTTTGAGGTTGATGGTTATTATACCCAAATAGCATAGCTTTGTGAAGCTGGCTTGAATTATTTTAACTCAAACTGAAAGATTTTTCTCAGAATTTTTATAGCATGTGTAGTTTTAAATAATATTTATTAGCTATTAATTTTCATTAATTTTCCAAGAATGAGTATTGTTTGCTCCTGATTAATTGGAGAGAGTGATCATATCTTTAAAAAATATGATAAGCATTATAGACTACCAGTTGTTGAGTGCCTCCTTATTACTTTCGTTAGGTCTGTAAATGTTGCCTTTGAATTTCATAACAAAATACAATAGGTTTAAATTCAGTGAGTACTTTTTCCCATCAGCTACTTGACAGTAGGTTTTATGTAACAGGATTTCAACATTTACATGTAATTTTATTCTCTGCATGACTATGTGTAATTGTGGATTACCATATTCCCATTTATCAGAGACTAAGAGAGGTTAAATGATTTACTTGAGATAACATGTTAATAAATAGTCATATACTACATCCGCAGCAGCATCATGTTAAAATTGAGTGGCCCCATGTTATGATGTGTGTGTGTGCGCATGCTAAGTCGCTTCACTCATGTCTGACTCTTTGGAACCTTATGGACTGTAGTCCACCAGGCTCCTCTGTCCATGGAATTCTCCAGGCAAGAATACTGCAGTGAGTTGCCATGCCCCCCTCCAGGGGATTTTCCCAACCCAGGGATGGAGCCTGCCTTGCTTAAGTCTCCTGCAATGGCAGGCAGGTTCTTTACCGCTAGCGCCACCTGGGAAGCCCATATGACGTAGTGGTGTTAAGCAAAGGGAATCAGTAGATCTGCCCCAATATATTGCACTGGTTCTCTTGTGGCACCCAAGGATACACAATTGTTTATCCTTTTCCAGACACTTAATGCTCTTTCTTTTTGTGGGGAATAGTACTTCACAGAAACTGATTAATTGAATGTAAGCCATCTATCTTCATACCTCTTAGAAAAGAACAAGTTTAAAATGAATTATTTTGTGATCTCAACGTTTATACTTTTCAGAGTTGTTGAAATGTGTGTCTATTTTGTTCTATTTCAAAATATTTTTCTTTTGTATTTTCCGTGGTAGTAACTATTGTGGTTTAAGCATAGTTTAGTGTACACAGTATTGTGTTATATATTTACTTTTAGTGTGTGTGTGTGATAGGGCAGATTTTCTGGCATGTTACACCTTCAATCATTTTCTCAAATATGTTGAAGCTTAGAAATACAACCATAATTTTATTGTAGTTTTTAGGTACTGCTCACCTTTCAGTATCACCCATAGGATCATCATTTTACATCGCTATCTAAAATATTTTATGACAAATAAAATGGTAAATGTAATATTTTCTTATTATACTTGACTCTGCCTTATGACTGTTGACATAATTATAACTGTTTATATCAAAGTTAAGCAGTGCTGCTGGATGTAGGCAAATACAAACTACTTAAGACTCTATGTTGTTGTTATGTAGTCACTAAGTTGTGTCTGACTTTTTTGCTACCCCAGCAACTGTAGCCCGCCAGGCTGCTGTGTCCATTGAATTTCTCACCCAAGAATACTGGAATGGGTTGTGATTTCCTTTTTCAGGGGGCCTTCCCAACCTTAGGATCAAGCCTGTATCTTCTTGCATTGGCATGTGAACTCTTTACCTTTGAGCCACCTGCAAAGCCCTCTTAAGACACTCTATGGTTCATATTAATCTTTAGTTGTATGGCCTATGCTGCTTTGCATATAGTGGACCCTTCTTTTGTCTAAAGTATTTTTTTAATTTGGCTGTGCCAGGTCTTAGTTGTGCCATTTGGGATGTTTAGTTGAGGCCTGTGGAATCTAGTTCCCTGACTAAGACTTAAAACCTACACCCCCTGCAGTGGAAGCATGGCATCTCAGCCACTAGACGACCAAGGGTGTCCCAGTGGACCTTTCTTATATTGCTGAATCCTGTCCATGACCACTGGTCTGCATTTTGTATCTGCCGTGCCTGAGTGTGCATTAAAATGTTCTGAAACTGTACACGGCAATATGTCTAAACAGAGTTTGTCATTCATTATGACATCATTGTTCAGATACCTCTGTGGGACTTAAATGACCCTTAGAGCATCCGGACATGGACACATTTATTGGTATTTTCTACTCTTGTCCACCTTTAGGTTTGATAATTTAGCTTTTAGGGTCTGATAGGGTAGAAGCATTTCTGGTAGGTATTCTTATCTTCCATCTATTCCTGTCTTGCACTTTTAACAAAGCTTTGGAAATAAAAATGACAAAGATGGGTTTTCAGGTGCTATGAAAATAGAAAATGTTGTCTTTGAAACTTTAACCTCCAGTTTAGTTATTTTCTTGATTTTGATGGTGGGTGACTAATGAGAAAGGTTTTCTCAACTAACAGCATGACTTTGATCAGTTTTAAAACAAATCAATTTGAACATGGTAAAATTTTTTATTATGACTTGATGTAATATTTTCTTATAACTTGACTCTGCTTATACTGTTGACATAATTATAACTGTTTATATCAAAGTTAAGCAGTGCTGCTGGATGTAGGCAAATACAAACTACTTAAGACTCTATGTTGTTGTTATGTAGTCACTAAGTTGTGTCTGACTTTTTTGCTACCCCAGCAACTGTAGCCCGCCAGGCTGCTGTGTCCATTGAATTTCTCACCCAAGAATACTGGAATGGGTTGTGATTTCCTTTTTCAGGGGGCCTTCCCAACCTTAGGATCAAGCCTGTATCTTCTTGCATTGGCATGTGAACTCTTTACCTTTGAGCCACCTGCAAAGCCCTCTTAAGACACTCTATGGTTCATATTAATCTTTAGTTGTATGGCCTATGCTGCTTTGCATATAGTGGACCCTTCTTTTGTCTAAAGTATTTTTTTAATTTGGCTGTGCCAGGTCTTAGTTGTGCCATTTGGGATGTTTAGTTGAGGCCTGTGGAATCTAGTTCCCTGACTAAGACTTAAAACCTACACCCCCTGCAGTGGAAGCATGGCATCTCAGCCACTAGACGACCAAGGGTGTCCCAGTGGACCTTTCTTATATTGCTGAATCCTGTCCATGACCACTGGTCTGCATTTTGTATCTGCCGTGCCTGAGTGTGCATTAAAATGTTCTGAAACTGTACACGGCAATATGTCTAAACAGAGTTTGTCATTCATTATGACATCATTGTTCAGATACCTCTGTGGGACTTAAATGACCCTTAGAGCATCCGGACATGGACACATTTATTGGTATTTTCTACTCTTGTCCACCTTTAGGTTTGATAATTTAGCTTTTAGGGTCTGATAGGGTAGAAGCATTTCTGGTAGGTATTCTTATCTTCCATCTATTCCTGTCTTGCACTTTTAACAAAGCTTTGGAAATAAAAATGACAAAGATGGGTTTTCAGGTGCTATGAAAATAGAAAATGTTGTCTTTGAAACTTTAACCTCCAGTTTAGTTATTTTCTTGATTTTGATGGTGGGTGACTAATGAGAAAGGTTTTCTCAACTAACAGCATGACTTTGATCAGTTTTAAAACAAATCAATTTGAACACATTTTTCTAGACTTTTAAATGGAGTCAGGATTTTTCTCCCTCTTCAATTTTGTGGCTGGAATTTTTAATAATTTTCTTAATAATTGAGATTTATTTGGTCTTCAAAACCTATCGAGAAGCTTATAAGAAAGAAAAATATGAATTTCCTGACATTTCAGTGACAAGGCTTTACATGAAGTTTTCACTGTCTTATCCTTGAACCAAATTTAGGAAAGTAGAATCTGGAGGGGGATTTTATTTGCATGTTGCTGAACAGCTCGATGCCCTCAATTGGAGTCCAGCAAAGTGCACAATGGGTCACGTGATTTTTCATGGCACAAACTGAAATAGGAAATGGGAAGGAAAAAAGAATTTCATTCCACTCCAGTTATTTGGTTCAAGTTCACTTTGAAGAATATGAACTATCTCATTTAGTTTAATATATGCAAATAAAGCCTTATAGAGGATGACAGAAATCAAATGGCAAAGACTTTCCCAAATGCAGTAACTGAGAGGGAAGCCAGTTTAGCCCATTTTTGAAGAGGATGCCGTAGCATACTGTTGATGGGGTTAGTATTGAATACCTTCGTAGACGTGGAGGAGATTAGTGATCTCAGGTTCAATTAAAAGGCTAGTGAGTAATTTAATAACACTCTTCTAAATTAATTTTATTTTTCATCCAAGTGGGAAAAGGAACTTGTGACTACTCTTCTAGCTTTATTGGACATCATTGTTCAGATACCTCTGTGGGACTTAAATGACCCTTAGAGCATCCGGACATGGACACATTTATTGGTATTTTCTACTCTTGTCCACCTTTAGGTTTGATAATTTAGCTTTTAGGGTCTGATAGGGTAGAAGCATTTCTGGTAGGTATTCTTATCTTCCATCTATTCCTGTCTTGCACTTTTAACAAAGCTTTGGAAATAAAAATGACAAAGATGGGTTTTCAGGTGCTATGAAAATAGAAAATGTTGTCTTTGAAACTTTAACCTCCAGTTTAGTTATTTTCTTGATTTTGATGGTGGGTGACTAATGAGAAAGGTTTTCTCAACTAACAGCATGACTTTGATCAGTTTTAAAACAAATCAATTTGAACACATTTTTCTAGACTTTTAAATGGAGTCAGGATTTTTCTCCCTCTTCAATTTTGTGGCTGGAATTTTTAATAATTTTCTTAATAATTGAGATTTATTTGGTCTTCAAAACCTATCGAGAAGCTTATAAGAAAGAAAAATATGAATTTCCTGACATTTCAGTGACAAGGCTTTACATGAAGTTTTCACTGTCTTATCCTTGAACCAAATTTAGGAAAGTAGAATCTGGAGGGGGATTTTATTTGCATGTTGCTGAACAGCTCGATGCCCTCAATTGGAGTCCAGCAAAGTGCACAATGGGTCACGTGATTTTTCATGGCACAAACTGAAATAGGAAATGGGAAGGAAAAAAGAATTTCATTCCACTCCAGTTATTTGGTTCAAGTTCACTTTGAAGAATATGAACTATCTCATTTAGTTTAATATATGCAAATAAAGCCTTATAGAGGATGACAGAAATCAAATGGCAAAGACTTTCCCAAATGCAGTAACTGAGAGGGAAGCCAGTTTAGCCCATTTTTGAAGAGGATGCCGTAGCATACTGTTGATGGGGTTAGTATTGAATACCTTCGTAGACGTGGAGGAGATTAGTGATCTCAGGTTCAATTAAAAGGCTAGTGAGTAATTTAATAACACTCTTCTAAATTAATTTTATTTTTCATCCAAGTGGGAAAAGGGAACTTGTGACTATGCATTCTCATCATGAATAAATTTATATATATAAATAAATTATCCAGATACTTGTCTATAGAAGGCCTTTGGCTTGAAACATCCAAATAATTGAAACAAAAAATAAGAATGCTGACTTTTTTGTTCTCTTCATTTGTCACAATATTAACTCAGTAACTATTGTCACAATATTAACTCATTTTTCTCTTTACATTTTTAAAAATTGAAGTATAGTTGATTTACAATGTTTTGTTATTTTCTGGTGTACAGCTAAGTTATTCAGTTTTACACAGATAATACACACACACATATATCTTTTTAATTATTGGTTTATTATAGAATATTTCATATAGTTCCCTGTGCTACATATTCGGATCTTGTTCTTATATATTTTATGTATGGTAGTTTGTATCTGCTAATTGCAAATTCCTAATTTATTCCTCCCCCCAACTCTTTATGTGTTTTTTGCATTTTAAATAGTGAAATAACAGATGTAGCTGGTCTTTGTAACCTGTAGAGTGTATGCAATTTTACCTGCTATCTTTAGTATCATTATTCTATCCTTAAATTATGTGTTTCCATTGCAGACATGTGCATTTCAGACATGCGCATTCTTTGACTATTTGATTTTGTTACTGCTTTGTCTTTAAGAGTTTTTCCTTCTTTTGTTTGTGGGTGTGTCTGTCAATTGATAGACTTTTAATAGTGCAGTTTGTGAATATCCCTTTTAACACAAATACTATAAATTAATCTAAAATTTGGCAGACTTTGAATCTCAGGAAGCAATTGAGCCCCTTAATTTTCTGGTTAAATAAAATGGTATTTATTATAGAAACCTATGTATATAATAATAAATAATAATAAAGATTTAACAAAAAAACATGAGCTTCTCTGGTGGCTCAGACAGTAAAGAATCTATCCTCTATGCAATAACCATGGAGATGTGGGTTCAGTCTCTGGGTCAGGAAGGTCCCCTGGAGAAGGGAATGACAACCCACTCCTGTATTCTTGCCTGGGAAATCCCATGGACATCACAGTACATGCAGTTGCAAAGAGTAGGACACAACTAAGTGACTAGCATTTTCACTTTTAAACAAAAAAATTTTGTGTGAAATATTATTCAATATTGTACTGGTCCTTTCATTAGGGATTCTAATGATTTTTGCTTCTATTAATTACCCCTCTGTTTCAAATTATGCATATAATAATTTCTTTGACTTCCCTAGGTTTTTCCCCTTCTCATTTTCACAGTGCACAATTAGACAGACAGTCAATGTTTAAGCTGGTCTAATTTTGTAGATAGTCACTATTGAATGAAATAACATATATGTTATATAGTATAAAATGAATATATAATATGTATATGTGAAGTTTTTTTCTCTTTTTAGTATTTAGATTTAATAGTTAATCTGTTCTGCATTTGCTTAATATTCTGTGAACATTATGTTTTACTTGTCCAAATGTTCCAACAGATTTTTAAAATATTGCGAAGGTAATTTTTAAATGCTTAAATTCACCCAATAGTTTGTCAGTTTAATATTTTTTTTTTCCTTCACATATGTTCTCAGGCCTCTTGGTACTCTTCTTCCCAAAACAAAGCTTGCTCCGTAAGCCAGAACTCTCATCTTGGGTATTCACACACATAATGAATCTTGTCTCCTCTTAGTGAAAGATGTGAATAAGTAAATTTCTGGAAGTCATTCAACTGATTAGCTTGACTTCCTAATTTTCATCAGTTATTACAGATTTATTGATTTTGTGGTTAAGGAGAAAATAAAATGCAATAAAAACTTCTGCCACATTGAAGCATGAAAGAGAATAAGAATCAGGAAAAATATTTAACATGGATATTGCCATGTTAATAACATGATATTGTTTATCATGGATATTACCCTTTTTGTTGATTTGCTACTGTAACTTTCATTAAACTCATGTTACTCTTATTTAACACCAAAAAATGGCTTATGTTCTGATATTTTAACATATATTCCTATAAAGAGACTTCATTATTTTGAAATATCTACCTTGGAATCTTTATTTTATTACCATTGGATTCTTGTAATGTATCTCAATCAAAGATTTCTTGAAAACATACCACTTGGAACTTCTCATCTAAAACTCAGAAATGAAAGAAGACAAGAGGGCATTGAGTGCATGCAATTCCATATGAGTGATCTGAGTGATGAAATCCCATGAAAGTTGCAAAGAGTAGGACACAACTAAGTGACTAGCATTTTCACTTTTAAACAAAAATTTTGTGTGAAATATTATTCAATATTGTACTGGTCCTTTCATTAGGGATTCTAATGATTTTTGCTTCTATTAATTACCCCTCTGTTTCAAATTATGCATATAATAATTTCTTTGACTTCCCTAGGTTTTTCCCCTTCTCATTTTCACAGTGCACAATTAGACAGACAGTCAATGTTTAAGCTGGTCTAATTTTGTAGATAGTCACTATTGAATGAAATAACATATATGTTATATAGTATAAAATGAATATATAATATGTATATGTGAAGTTTTTTTCTCTTTTTAGTATTTAGATTTAATAGTTAATCTGTTCTGCATTTGCTTAATATTCTGTGAACATTATGTTTTACTTGTCCAAATGTTCCAACAGATTTTTAAAATATTGCGAAGGTAATTTTTAAATGCTTAAATTCACCCAATAGTTTGTCAGTTTAATATTTTTTTTTTCCTTCACATATGTTCTCAGGCCTCTTGGTACTCTTCTTCCCAAAACAAAGCTTGCTCCGTAAGCCAGAACTCTCATCTTGGGTATTCACACACATAATGAATCTTGTCTCCTCTTAGTGAAAGATGTGAATAAGTAAATTTCTGGAAGTCATTCAACTGATTAGCTTGACTTCCTAATTTTCATCAGTTATTACAGATTTATTGATTTTGTGGTTAAGGAGAAAATAAAATGCAATAAAAACTTCTGCCACATTGAAGCATGAAAGAGAATAAGAATCAGGAAAAATATTTAACATGGATATTGCCATGTTAATAACATGATATTGTTTATCATGGATATTACCCTTTTTGTTGATTTGCTACTGTAACTTTCATTAAACTCATGTTACTCTTATTTAACACCAAAAAATGGCTTATGTTCTGATATTTTAACATATATTCCTATAAAGAGACTTCATTATTTTGAAATATCTACCTTGGAATCTTTATTTTATTACCATTGGATTCTTGTAATGTATCTCAATCAAAGATTTCTTGAAAACATACCACTTGGAACTTCTCATCTAAAACTCAGAAATGAAAGAAGACAAGAGGGCATTGAGTGCATGCAATTCCATATGCCATTGGATTGGAAGGTGATCATAGAGTGAAATGTCATTCATGGGTCTTTTGTATCAGAAATTTTCTTGCCATACAGGAAACAGGTTACTATGCGACAATGCTCGACTTAACTTGTTTCAACCAAGAGAAATATGTTCTTCTATGTCAAGCATAGTTTCCTTTCAGTACCATTCTGCTAATGCTTTTTTCCCCAAAATATTCCAGATCATCATAAACCAGCAATGTGCATTTATTTCAATGAAAACTCTACAGTGATAACAACTTACAGTGCTCCATTCATGATGCCTTTTGATGTTAGCGTAAGAATAAAGCAAGGGATCAAGGATACCAAGATGTAGGTAGTA
Source organism: Tragulus kanchil (assembly GCA_022376925.1). Classification (NCBI taxonomy): domain Eukaryota; kingdom Metazoa; phylum Chordata; class Mammalia; order Artiodactyla; family Tragulidae; genus Tragulus; species Tragulus kanchil. The sequence continues at coordinate 88,760,486 of JAIOJX010000024.1, read as the reverse complement.
TCAGAAGGTCTTGGGTCTTGCATTCTGGCTTACCACTTACTATAGCAGAACTCTGGGAAAGCTATAAACTAAGCCTATCACAAAGATTTTCAAAACTGTATTCATAGTGAAATACAAATAGGTTTAAAAATATGTACGCATAATTACTACTCATTCCAGATCAACTAAATCTTATTTCTGGAGTTGGAGTCGGACTACACAGAGGTCCCCTTTATGCTCCTAACATTCAGCAAAGCTGGAGAGTAGTTGCCTCTAAGCCTCGTTTTCTCAGACTTTAAAATAGGTGTAATAATAATAGTATCACGCTAATGGGGTTATTTTAAGAATTAAATGAAGAAAATGCATATCAAGAACATAGTACTAGGTCTGGAACATTATAAATAATTCATACCTCCCACTTCCTGGCTGAACTAAAAATACAATTAAAGAAGTGATTGTGTCCTTGTTCAGTTGTTTCGTGTGTGGCACATAGAAAGGACTTTGGTGATTTCAATGAATCACTTGCAGTGTCTTTCAGAAGGGAAGAGAGACATTGACACTGTAGTAGTGACTTTTGCTCAGCCAACACACACGTTTATAAAAGTAATAATATAAAAATATTTTGACGAGGTTCCTCTTTAGAATTCTCCCCTAAATGGTTAGCCTTAGTCATTATCCCTTTCTGACTGACTAGTACCTCATCCTAACATATCCTTGTGTCTGTCATGCGTTGCACTTTTAGAACTTTCTTTACAACATTTCCCCTCCTTTCCTATCTCCTTCCCTCCCTCTTCTCATATTCCCTTCCTTCTTTGCCTTTTCTTCTCAGCACTTAAGTTTCTCTCCTCTCTCTCTTTCCGCTCTCATCTCCTTACCCCAAATCTCTCTGTCTCTATGATGAAAAATCTCTCTTAAAGCTTTTAGCTCCAGGATGAATTTCTTGACCTTGCTAGGCAGCATCCCATCTGCTCTGTTCACCAACCACAGACAATGACTGTTAATTTGTTTTCTGAGCAGCAATATCCACTTTCTGTGTCCTTCAGTGCTACATATTAGTAAGGAACTGCCCAGTCTTGCAGACGACCAAAAATACAGGCTGTACCTCCAGCATTCACATTTTTTTTTTAATATAGAGCCATTTTAGCAGATTCATTAACTATTCTTATGCATTCATGCTACAGCTACATTTAAGTCATTATCATGTGTCAGGACTTTTGTTGATACTACACAGAACAGACTCCATATACGTGGCCTTAGAGAAAGACTCAAGTTTGAGGTAAGTTCCACAAATAAGCATATTACTGTTGTATAGTGTGATACATGCTGCAGAGGAAATATTAAGTGCCTCCCCCATACACTATGGAGTGCACATTTCAGGGTCTTCACTCAATACTGGCTACATGGGAGGCAGGGTCAGGGATCATGCCATCTGTTTTGTGTTTTAAAGGATGGTAGGCATCAGCTTTGTGAGGGGGTAGAAGTAAAGGGGGATGAGATGTGGTGAGATGTTCTAGAGTATGTGGGACTGGTGAGAAAGGAGGCTGGAGAAGTTAGGGAAGTGAACTAAAAATACAATTAAAGAAGTGATTGTGTCCTTGTTCAGTTGTTTCGTGTGTGGCACATAGAAAGGACTTTGGTGATTTCAATGAATCACTTGCAGTGTCTTTCAGAAGGGAAGAGAGACATTGACACTGTAGTAGTGACTTTTGCTCAGCCAACACACACGTTTATAAAAGTAATAATATAAAAATATTTTGACGAGGTTCCTCTTTAGAATTCTCCCCTAAATGGTTAGCCTTAGTCATTATCCCTTTCTGACTGACTAGTACCTCATCCTAACATATCCTTGTGTCTGTCATGCGTTGCACTTTTAGAACTTTCTTTACAACATTTCCCCTCCTTTCCTATCTCCTTCCCTCCCTCTTCTCATATTCCCTTCCTTCTTTGCCTTTTCTTCTCAGCACTTAAGTTTCTCTCCTCTCTCTCTTTCCGCTCTCATCTCCTTACCCCAAATCTCTCTGTCTCTATGATGAAAAATCTCTCTTAAAGCTTTTAGCTCCAGGATGAATTTCTTGACCTTGCTAGGCAGCATCCCATCTGCTCTGTTCACCAACCACAGACAATGACTGTTAATTTGTTTTCTGAGCAGCAATATCCACTTTCTGTGTCCTTCAGTGCTACATATTAGTAAGGAACTGCCCAGTCTTGCAGACGACCAAAAATACAGGCTGTACCTCCAGCATTCACATTTTTTTTTTAATATAGAGCCATTTTAGCAGATTCATTAACTATTCTTATGCATTCATGCTACAGCTACATTTAAGTCATTATCATGTGTCAGGACTTTTGTTGATACTACACAGAACAGACTCCATATACGTGGCCTTAGAGAAAGACTCAAGTTTGAGGTAAGTTCCACAAATAAGCATATTACTGTTGTATAGTGTGATACATGCTGCAGAGGAAATATTAAGTGCCTCCCCCATACACTATGGAGTGCACATTTCAGGGTCTTCACTCAATACTGGCTACATGGGAGGCAGGGTCAGGGATCATGCCATCTGTTTTGTGTTTTAAAGGATGGTAGGCATCAGCTTTGTGAGGGGGTAGAAGTAAAGGGGGATGAGATGTGGTGAGATGTTCTAGAGTATGTGGGGACTGGTGAGAAAGGAGGCTGGAGAAGTTAGGGGAAGTCAGTGAGCGTGGACTTTATCCTTGGGGCACAGGGTAACCCTTAAAACTTCCTCCACTAATTTGGATAATACGTGATGAAATATCCTTTAAAAATCAGAAGAATCCCCTGTCAGTGTGAAAGAAAGAAAGAAGGGCAGCTGAAAACATGCAGAGAAATAAGTCAAGAAAAAATAAACACATTTTTAATATTAATTATAATTGTGAAAATTACTGAGTACCTGCTATATGCCAGGTATTTTTCTAAGAACTATACACATGGTAGCCATGATTTAAACTAGATTCTATTATAGCTGATTGCTCAGACGTGGGGGCCATACCACCTAAGGTCAAACTCTACTCCACATCTTATTTGCTGTGTGACTTTCGACAGATCACTTGATCCACATAAATACACTTACATATTTGATAGTCTTGTGTGGCAGTTCAGTGTTTCTTCAACCACGCTTCCTTCTTTTTATTTCCAATGGATTTTAATAAGATAGTGAAAAGAGGTACTAAATAATAGCAGGAGAAATGGATGATCAATCTGAGTGAAGTCAAACCCTATAGCTCCATCAAATAAACAAACATCAAACAAACAAAAAATAGATCAAATAAATTGTCTCCAAACAGGAACGTTGAAATCTGTAGTAGGTTCAGCAGTAGAATACCATAGGAGAGAGGGGACCTGTGTAAGAAGATTCCCTGGTAACCTTTGGTGGAAGAGGGACTTCATTGGAATCATAATTTCATAGAAAATGTATGTGTCTCTTTGGAATCCAGTCTTTATTGATTCTCAACTATGTGACAGTGAGCAGAAACCTAAACCTCTCTTTGCCTTAGTTTCCCAGATAAATAATAGGATTAAACTCATAAGAGGCTGTGAAGATGAAATGAATTGAAATAAAATACTTTAGTGCTGGCACACGATAAACCATATGTGTTTTTTACTATCATTATAACATCCTGTGGGTTTAATATATTGTTTAACAAGTTGCATTTAATTCTTAAGATTTTAAAACTGTAAGGCCACATGGGCAAGAGTGACTTAAAGCAGTAAGGTCTGTTCAGTCTTTGCTTGCTGAGCAGTGTCTATTTTCTGCCTTGCTAGAATTAAAGTCTACTTTTAATGATGATCAGGGAGAGCTTCTGAACTGTTTGTGACTAACACTCAGACGAGGGAGTCTGTCAGAGGAAGTAGCAATTGCAGTGGACATCCCTTCTCGTGTAAGATGGGAGTCATTTCCAATAGAGCCATTTGGGAAAGTCAAGAATGGGTGTTTCAAGCACAGCACAGGAAGGTAGGCTTATAGTATTAGAAATGAGCTTCATGTCAAAGGAAGTCATTTCCAGATTTGTGAAAATTACTGAGTACCTGCTATATGCCAGGTATTTTTCTAAGAACTACATGGTAGCCATGATTTAAACTATCTATAGCTGATTGCTCAGACGTGGGGGCCATACCACCTAAGGTCAAACTCTACTCCACATCTTATTTGCTGTGTGACTTTCGACAGATCACTTGATCCACATAAATACACTTACATATTTGATAGTCTTGTGTGGCAGTTCAGTGTTTCTTCAACCACGCTTCCTTCTTTTTATTTCCAATGGATTTTAATAAGATAGTGAAAAGAGGTACTAAATAATAGCAGGAGAAATGGATGATCAATCTGAGTGAAGTCAAACCCTATAGCTCCATCAAATAAACAAACATCAAACAAACAAAAAATAGATCAAATAAATTGTCTCCAAACAGGAACGTTGAAATCTGTAGTAGGTTCAGCAGTAGAATACCATAGGAGAGAGGGGACCTGTGTAAGAAGATTCCCTGGTAACCTTTGGTGGAAGAGGGACTTCATTGGAATCATAATTTCATAGAAAATGTATGTGTCTCTTTGGAATCCAGTCTTTATTGATTCTCAACTATGTGACAGTGAGCAGAAACCTAAACCTCTCTTTGCCTTAGTTTCCCAGATAAATAATAGGATTAAACTCATAAGAGGCTGTGAAGATGAAATGAATTGAAATAAAATACTTTAGTGCTGGCACACGATAAACCATATGTGTTTTTTACTATCATTATAACATCCTGTGGGTTTAATATATTGTTTAACAAGTTGCATTTAATTCTTAAGATTTTAAAACTGTAAGGCCACATGGGCAAGAGTGACTTAAAGCAGTAAGGTCTGTTCAGTCTTTGCTTGCTGAGCAGTGTCTATTTTCTGCCTTGCTAGAATTAAAGTCTACTTTTAATGATGATCAGGGAGAGCTTCTGAACTGTTTGTGACTAACACTCAGACGAGGGAGTCTGTCAGAGGAAGTAGCAATTGCAGTGGACATCCCTTCTCGTGTAAGATGGGAGTCATTTCCAATAGAGCCATTTGGGAAAGTCAAGAATGGGTGTTTCAAGCACAGCACAGGAAGGTAGGCTTATAGTATTAGAAATGAGCTTCATGTCAAGATACTGAAGAAATACTGCTCATAGAAGATGATCCATGTATTCCTCTTATCTAATATGAAATGAATGGTGAGGTTTTTTTTTTTTTTCCTTGAGGGAGCAAAGATTTCTGAGTGATTATAAGGATGATATGACAAAAAGTTCAGACATTTTTCAGATGGTTGAGAGGTGTGCTTGGGAAGGAGAAATTTCAGCTGCACACCGAACACCCTTGGGGAAAGATGAAAGAATAAAATGCCTTAGAGATTGAGATACACAGCTGGATAATGCAGAGATAGATCCTTTAAGTTGGAACATGGGGTGAGAGCTGGGAAGGCTTTTGCACCTGTGCTTGACGGGTTGCTGAATTTAGAACAAGTTTTCTGCAGGGCAGAGATTTCTGTGGGAGCATAAGTTTTTCAGTACCCAGCAGAGAAAGGATAAAAGAACATGCAGTTTTAGGAGATTAGATTCTGCCCCACCCCCACCCCCCATCCACCGTATTGTGGTCTTTACTGGAAATAAGTGGCATAATGCCAAAGATCAAACACATGCTTACATAAGCAACTTAGGATGAGGGAAATGGTAGTCAACTTCAACTCACAAAATGGCCTGATTTTATTCAGATTTCACTGCAGGAGAAGCAAGTTAAGGAAAATCAATGTAAAAGACAACAAAATAAAAATAATAAAAAGATTGGATGGCTGGGATGAGGTCTCTGACCTACTTTCTAATTTTCATGCAGAGGGGGAGTTAGACATTAAGAGTTGATTTGACACAGCTGTAGCCCCAGTCAAGCTAGTGAGCATTAGAAAATTATGAGTTTCAAATAGAGGTAGAGTTGGGTGAATCCTCTAGGACTTAGGACATTACCATTGGTTGACTACTCTCTTCTGACATGGACAAAATAAGCGTGTGCTCTGTTTCCACCCAACCAACAAATCTCTTCTTGTTAAAAAAAAAAACAAAAACAAAACATGAACATCCACAGAATGATGATTCTGGGAAATTAGAAAGGGCTCCAGACCAAAGCAAGGGGAACTCCAGGGAATGCAGCTGAAACTGAATTTGAGCTGTGTCATAGAAGTTTCAGGCACTTTTAAGAGGTTGGTGAAGGCTCAGTAAAAATGCATGAGCAGGAATTATGGGAAATTAATTCAAAATGGGACTGGATAATAAACAACCAGTTTCTATCACTTGTAGCCACTGCAGTGACATTTGATCTATGAGTCAGTACAGTAATTTACAGAGTTGCCGTTCTTTATACTGACTACAAGTGGATTCCAATAATCTGGGGAAGAGTGTGCTAAAACTTGATTTTGGCAGAAGGGACCGTGAAGGTGATCCAATAAAGTCACTTGTGCAAATGTGTGACCAGAATTGAAAGGCATGATTGAGTTAATCTTCTGTTTGAAATCAAATAGAACATTTGACTTTTTCATGCTCAAATTTGTTTTTCATACTGCATATAATTGTTGCCAATAGGGTGGGTAACAATGTCTTTCCATATTTTGCTGAAAGAGCCCTTTGAAAACCCCAAGAAGAGTTCAAGCTTCCTGAGACATTTAAGGCATTTTCGATTTTGATAATTCCTGAGCTCTTGAGTATTTTAAAAATGGTATTTCTAATACAGGAGCATTTTTCTGTCTTTATAAGTGGGACATGATCTGCATAAAAAGGAAATCATGCTTAATAGGGTAAAAATAACCCAGATTTTTGAAAGTGCTGCAGAATGATTGCTTTCCTTGAGATCCATTTTTCTAAAGAGAGTATAATAAGGAACTTTTAATTAATGCCATTAGCTTGTAGCTTGGCAGGTATTATGGGTCACTGAATGCAGGAATACATAATAAATCTTGTAAAATTGGAATGTATCTGGATAAAGGAACACTGGGCATTTAAAGCAGAAAGATCCATTGGAAGCTCTTATCAATTGAGTTGATTTGACACAGCTCCCAGTCAGAATAAAATTTGATTCTGGAAAATTTTAGAAAGTCCAGACAAAATAAGCGTGTGCTCTGTTTCCACCCAACCAACAAATCTCTTCTTGTTAAAAAAAAACAAAACAAAACATGAACATCCACAGAATGATGATTCTGGGAAATTAGAAAGGGCTCCAGACCAAAGCAAGGGGAACTCCAGGGAATGCAGCTGAAACTGAATTTGAGCTGTGTCATAGAAGTTTCAGGCACTTTTAAGAGGTTGGTGAAGGCTCAGTAAAAATGCATGAGCAGGAATTATGGGAAATTAATTCAAAATGGGACTGGATAATAAACAACCAGTTTCTATCACTTGTAGCCACTGCAGTGACATTTGATCTATGAGTCAGTACAGTAATTTACAGAGTTGCCGTTCTTTATACTGACTACAAGTGGATTCCAATAATCTGGGGAAGAGTGTGCTAAAACTTGATTTTGGCAGAAGGGACCGTGAAGGTGATCCAATAAAGTCACTTGTGCAAATGTGTGACCAGAATTGAAAGGCATGATTGAGTTAATCTTCTGTTTGAAATCAAATAGAACATTTGACTTTTTCATGCTCAAATTTGTTTTTCATACTGCATATAATTGTTGCCAATAGGGTGGGTAACAATGTCTTTCCATATTTTGCTGAAAGAGCCCTTTGAAAACCCCAAGAAGAGTTCAAGCTTCCTGAGACATTTAAGGCATTTTCGATTTTGATAATTCCTGAGCTCTTGAGTATTTTAAAAATGGTATTTCTAATACAGGAGCATTTTTCTGTCTTTATAAGTGGGACATGATCTGCATAAAAAGGAAATCATGCTTAATAGGGTAAAAATAACCCAGATTTTTGAAAGTGCTGCAGAATGATTGCTTTCCTTGAGATCCATTTTTCTAAAGAGAGTATAATAAGGAACTTTTAATTAATGCCATTAGCTTGTAGCTTGGCAGGTATTATGGGTCACTGAATGCAGGAATACATAATAAATCTTGTAAAATTGGAATGTATCTGGATAAAGGAACACTGAAAAACAGAGACAGGTTCAGATTTAAAGAGCAAGAATAACCAGATAGCCATTGAAGAAGAAAGCTCTCTTTAGGACCCCATCCACATGTATAAACTGAATGCAGAGTAGACTTCTCAAAATTAAAATGCACAAAGCTGAATCCTTGATATTACCTTCCAATATGGCTTCTCCCACATCTCCTTCCTATCTGTAAAGGGCAACTGTCCTACTGGCTCATGAAAAGAAAACTTTATATTGATTCTTGACTTCTTTTCTTTATCACATCCCATTTCCTTAGTGAAACTTACTGGATCTCACTTCATAATTTACCCAGACTCGAACTGCTCTCTACCTCTATAATGCCCCCTGATCTGTGGCAGAGCCATCTTATGCCTCAGTGATTTCAGCACCTTTCTATATAGTTTCCCTTGATCTGTCTTTGTTCACAGTGGTGTCCAGTAGGACCTTTTGCTACTATCACCTCTCCATTGACCATTTAGTAGGGATTTATTTTTCTCCCCCGTTAAACTCACATTTTGGTCATGTGACTTACTTGCCAATGAAATGTATGAATATCAATATGCATCCTTTCTGGGCAGTAGCCTTAAAAACACAGTATGACTGATAGAGCTGCTGTAATTCACTCACTAGGGTTTCTATCTTTCACTAAGCTCCACTCCACAGCAAATTCTGGTTAGATACATAGGATAAGAAAAAAATAAATCCCTTTAACTCACAGCCTTTAACCTGAAAGTTTCAAGACTGGTGGCAAGATTAATGCTGTCTTTCTTAGCTGAAGTACCAGAACTTTGGCCACTGATGTGAACACCCTGATACTGGGAAAGATTGAAGGCAAAAGGAGAGGGGGGTAACAGAGGATGAGGTGATTAGATAGCATTACTGAAATCATGCTTAATAGGGTAAAAATAACCCAGATTTTTGAAAGTGCTGCAGAATGATTGCTTTCCTTGAGATCCATTTTTCTAAAGAGAGTATAATAAGGAACTTTTAATTAATGCCATTAGCTTGTAGCTTGGCAGGTATTATGGGTCACTGAATGCAGGAATACATAATAAATCTTGTAAAATTGGAATGTATCTGGATAAAGGAACACTGAAAAACAGAGACAGGTTCAGATTTAAAGAGCAAGAATAACCAGATAGCCATTGAAGAAGAAAGCTCTCTTTAGGACCCCATCCACATGTATAAACTGAATGCAGAGTAGACTTCTCAAAATTAAAATGCACAAAGCTGAATCCTTGATATTACCTTCCAATATGGCTTCTCCCACATCTCCTTCCTATCTGTAAAGGGCAACTGTCCTACTGGCTCATGAAAAGAAAACTTTATATTGATTCTTGACTTCTTTTCTTTATCACATCCCATTTCCTTAGTGAAACTTACTGGATCTCACTTCATAATTTACCCAGACTCGAACTGCTCTCTACCTCTATAATGCCCCCTGATCTGTGGCAGAGCCATCTTATGCCTCAGTGATTTCAGCACCTTTCTATATAGTTTCCCTTGATCTGTCTTTGTTCACAGTGGTGTCCAGTAGGACCTTTTGCTACTATCACCTCTCTCCATTGACCATTTAGTAGGGATTTATTTTTCTCCCCCGTTAAACTCACATTTTGGTCATGTGACTTACTTGCCAATGAAATGTATGAATATCAATATGCATCCTTTCTGGGCAGTAGCCTTAAAAACACAGTATGACTGATAGAGCTGCTGTAATTCACTCACTAGGGTTTCTATCTTTCACTAAGCTCCACTCCACAGCAAATTCTGGTTAGATACATAGGATAAGAAAAAAATAAATCCCTTTAACTCACAGCCTTTAACCTGAAAGTTTCAAGACTGGTGGCAAGATTAATGCTGTCTTTCTTAGCTGAAGTACCAGAACTTTGGCCACTGATGTGAACACCCTGATACTGGGAAAGATTGAAGGCAAAAGGAGAGGGGGGTAACAGAGGATGAGGTGATTAGATAGCATTACTGACACAATGGACATGAATTTGAGCAAACTCAGGAGGATCATGGGGGACAGAAGAGCCTGACGCACCGCAGTCCATGGGATTGTGAAGAGTCAGACATGACTTAGTGACTGAAAAATAAGATCCTATCTGATGAGTAAAACTTTCTAGACTATATCAGAACCATAAGAACAAAACCTCAAAGTATGTGGCATTGGTTATGGCCATGGGTGATAAGTGTTTAAGAAACATGACTAGACAGTTGTTGATTTTGTGCTATGTAGCAGTAAAATTCTAACCTGTGGTAACATGGAATGAAAATATTGTGCCCATTGGGTTTGTAGCTCCACACAAAAGATTAAGCAAGTGACACTAGTAACCTGAGCTTCTTATTTTTATTTCATTTTGCTATGGTACAACAAGAAAGAAATACAAGAATTAGTTGACCTGAAAGAAGGAATGAAAAGGATTCAAGATAATCCAGAAAGATGGAAATTGCAGAATGAAGATCCGACTGCTTTCCACTTCCAAGCAGTAAAATAAAATTGTGAAGGCCTTCAAAAAAAAAAAAAAAGTTCACTAAAATTCAGCATAACAGCAGTGAAGAGCAAAACAAAAATTTGGCCATCAGTCACACATTTTTTTTTTTGGCCACTTCTATTGTCCTTTCATTTATTTATCTTTATTCTTTGGCCTTTGTGGACCTCCCATCTCGGTGGTCTCTCTCACTTCAGAGCATTGGCTACAGGCGCATGTGTTCCAGAGTGCTGACTCAGTAGTTGGACACATCTGTCCATTCGCTCCGCGGCACGTGGAATCTTCCCAGGTCTGAGATCGAACCAGTGCCCCTTGCACCACAAAGCTGTGTCCTTATCCACTGGACCACCAGGGGAGCCCCATCAGACACATGTTAAAACCTCTCAGTGAACTAATTCTTCACACCCACTAAATCTTTTTAGTTAAACCAAAAGGCCTACAGAAAAGTACTAGAAATGTGCTTCTCCCAGGACATCTGTTACATTTATACATGAAAGTCCAGAGAGAAGGGCGCCCCAATGAATACACTGATGGGGTGAAGGCAAAAGGAGGGGTAACAGAGGATGAGGTGATTAGATAGCATTACTGACACAATGGACATGAATTTGAGCAAACTCAGGAGGATCATGGGGACAGAAGAGCCTGACGACCGCAGTCCATGGGATTGTGAAGAGTCAGACATGACTTAGTGACTGAAAAATAAGATCCTATCTGATGAGTAAAACTTTCTAGACTATATCAGAACCATAAGAACAAAACCTCAAAGTATGTGGCATTGGTTATGGCCATGGGTGATAAGTGTTTAAGAAACATGACTAGACAGTTGTTGATTTTGTGCTATGTAGCAGTAAAATTCTAACCTGTGGTAACATGGAATGAAAATATTGTGCCCATTGGGTTTGTAGCTCCACACAAAAGATTAAGCAAGTGACACTAGTAACCTGAGCTTCTTATTTTTATTTCATTTTGCTATGGTACAACAAGAAAGAAATACAAGAATTAGTTGACCTGAAAGAAGGAATGAAAAGGATTCAAGATAATCCAGAAAGATGGAAATTGCAGAATGAAGATCCGACTGCTTTCCACTTCCAAGCAGTAAAATAAAATTGTGAAGGCCTTCAAAAAAAAAAAAAAAGTTCACTAAAATTCAGCATAACAGCAGTGAAGAGCAAAACAAAAATTTGGCCATCAGTCACACATTTTTTTTTTTGGCCACTTCTATTGTCCTTTCATTTATTTATCTTTATTCTTTGGCCTTTGTGGACCTCCCATCTCGGTGGTCTCTCTCACTTCAGAGCATTGGCTACAGGCGCATGTGTTCCAGAGTGCTGACTCAGTAGTTGGACACATCTGTCCATTCGCTCCGCGGCACGTGGAATCTTCCCAGGTCTGAGATCGAACCAGTGCCCCTTGCACCACAAAGCTGTGTCCTTATCCACTGGACCACCAGGGGAGCCCCATCAGACACATGTTAAAACCTCTCAGTGAACTAATTCTTCACACCCACTAAATCTTTTTAGTTAAACCAAAAGGCCTACAGAAAAGTACTAGAAATGTGCTTCTCCCAGGACATCTGTTACATTTATACATGCAATTAAGTCCAGAGAGAAGGGCGTACCTCCAAAAGAATTGTAAGTGAGATGACTGAAAGCATCCAATAGGAATGGAATAGCTATAATGACTCTCTTCGAGAGACCTGCACTATCAACGAACCTTCAGCCTGTGAAACTGACTATTAAAGACTTAGAATCGTTCTTGGGCCTCAAGCCTTCCAAGGGTGAGGAAAGCTTGGAATGCTGCTCATGTCTCAAGGAAGTCACCTTTTCTCATGTCTTCAGAAGTAGCCGATGAGCGTAGTGCATAAAGACCAGGGCTGAAGAACTGAGAACTGCAGGTTGGAGCGCTACTGTCGGGGAGGAAGTGCTCCCAATGACTGTTCAGTTCAGGAACAGAATTTTCATGCTTCAGTGGCTTCTAGGTTCCCTTCTCTTTCCCTCCCCTCACCCTTACCATTCCTTTGTGGGAATGTTTTTCCAGTCATTCATTCCTCTTCCGTGAATCTAACAAGAATAGGTTAGGGTGGGTATATCATATTTCTGTGTGTTTTTGTGTTTACTTTTGTGTTTTTTTTAGGTCTGTAAAATAAGTGGCACATGTAGGTGTATATAGATACACACAAGATTTTGTGTTTTAAAATCTGATCATCATATTGGACTTTTGAGTATTCCCCTTTACGGAGATAATGAAGATATGTTTGCATGTGGGAAAGAGTATGAACAAAATATGTGTGACCATAAGGGGGTCAAAGGGGTCAAAAGAGTCCATTCTCTAACTTTGAACACATTGTAGTGCTAAAATTCTTCACCCAGTTGAATGCAGTCAAGGTTATATAATTCTCAATAGAAGAATAGAAGTGATAGCGTCACTCGGGGAAGAAGGTTAAAGACTCAATGCATGTTTTTTCATGTCTTGTCTTTATACTCTGTTTAGAGAAATGACTTCATTGGTTAGGTTTTCTGAGTAACCACAATGATCATCTTTCTCTTTTTGATGAAAAGTGTAGGTGTAGAATAAATAATAGCTTGTGGTTATAAATCAATGAGGTTTATAGATGTTTATCACTGCAGTATAACTCAACGTATCCTACCTACTATAAACCCAAATTCTACCCTCAAGGCAGAACTCAGAAAAATAATTTTACAACACTACTTAATTCACTTCTCTTTATAAACCTCTCCAGTGGCTCAAAATAAAAGGTAGTCTTGACATAAACTTTCTTCCAACTCTGTGACCTAATTTCCTTTGACTCTCCATTTCATTCAATTTACTGTAGCCAAACATTCGTGTCTTTGTCATTCTGAGAACATGGTTAGTACATTCACACTTTTTCTTTGTTTTTCCTTCTGCCTAGAATACTCTTAATACCAGTTAGATACCTGGCTTTCCCTCTCAGCTTCTTCATGTGTGCTCAGGTATCACTTTATCTGTAAAATTTCCTGACCACCCTCATCTCTTCTCCCTATTCCATGTTGATCTGCTTCCCTTTCCTCCAAAACACTCACCAATCAGTGGCATCTTTTATTTATTGATAGGCCATTACCCTCCCTTTCCACATGATCTAAGCTCCATGATTGAAGAGGCATTGTTTTGTTTAGTGTTGTGATCCCAGGTCCCATAAGGCTACCTGACTTAAGTAATTCAAAACACTATCAATACAAACTGAACAGAGATATTGAAGATGTGTCTTTTTGGAAAGTACTGATATTTGTAGATAATGTAATTTTGTTTGTAAGGACAAAGGAATTTGAGGAGCACAAGAAGAACCTCATTAGGAATCCAGTTATTGACAGGAGGCAGGGATGATGCTGATACTTGATGTACTATAGTTGACTACCTTCCATAAAAATGCATGGAAAGGGCTTCTCTGGTGGTCCAGTAGGTAAAGAGTCCACCTTGCAGTTCAAGGGGCACCAGTTTTGATATGCTGGCCTAGGAAGATGCCACGTGCCACAGAGCAGCTGAACTGGTGTGTCCAATTGTGAGCCAGCACTCTGAAGTGCATGTGCGGGAAGAAGGTTAAAGACTCAATGCATGTTTTTTCATGTCTTGTCTTTATACTCTGTTTAGAGAAATGACTTCATTGGTTAGGTTTTCTGAGTAACCACAATGATCATCTTTCTCTTTTTGATGAAAAGTGTAGGTGTAGAATAAATAATAGCTTGTGGTTATAAATCAATGAGGTTTATAGATGTTTATCACTGCAGTATAACTCAACGTATCCTACCTACTATAAACCCAAATTCTACCCTCAAGGCAGAACTCAGAAAAATAATTTTACAACACTACTTAATTCACTTCTCTTTATAAACCTCTCCAGTGGCTCAAAATAAAAGGTAGTCTTGACATAAACTTTCTTCCAACTCTGTGACCTAATTTCCTTTGACTCTCCATTTCATTCAATTTACTGTAGCCAAACATTCGTGTCTTTGTCATTCTGAGAACATGGTTAGTACATTCACACTTTTTCTTTGTTTTTCCTTCTGCCTAGAATACTCTTAATACCAGTTAGATACCTGGCTTTCCCTCTCAGCTTCTTCATGTGTGCTCAGGTATCACTTTATCTGTAAAATTTCCTGACCACCCTCATCTCTTCTCCCTATTCCATGTTGATCTGCTTCCCTTTCCTCCAAAACACTCACCAATCAGTGGCATCTTTTATTTATTGATAGGCCATTACCCTCCCTTTCCACATGATCTAAGCTCCATGATTGAAGAGGCATTGTTTTGTTTAGTGTTGTGATCCCAGGTCCCATAAGGCTACCTGACTTAAGTAATTCAAAACACTATCAATACAAACTGAACAGAGATATTGAAGATGTGTCTTTTTGGAAAGTACTGATATTTGTAGATAATGTAATTTTGTTTGTAAGGACAAAGGAATTTGAGGAGCACAAGAAGAACCTCATTAGGAATCCAGTTATTGACAGGAGGCAGGGATGATGCTGATACTTGATGTACTATAGTTGACTACCTTCCATAAAAATGCATGGAAAGGGCTTCTCTGGTGGTCCAGTAGGTAAAGAGTCCACCTTGCAGTTCAAGGGGCACCAGTTTTGATATGCTGGCCTAGGAAGATGCCACGTGCCACAGAGCAGCTGAACTGGTGTGTCCAATTGTGAGCCAGCACTCTGAAGTGCATGTGCCCAGAGCCAGTGCTCTGGAATGAGAGGCCACACAATGGGAGGCTCATGCAGGCCAAAGAATAAAGATGGATGAGAATAAATAATTTTTTTTAAAAGATTTATTTATTTATTTTGGTGGGGGGTGGGGTGGGGAGGGAGGGAAGCAGGCAGGCCACTTCTATTGGTCTTTCATTTGTCTATTTTCATCCATCTTTGCTCTTTGGCCCGTATGGGCCTCCCATCGCAGTGGCCTCTGTTGTTGCAGAGTGCCCGCTCTGGGCGCATGCACTCCAGAGCTCCGGCTCGGTAATTGGACACGTGGGTCCAGCCGCTCTGTGGCATGTGGGATCTTCCCAGGCCAGGGATGGAACCAGCAGCCCTTGCATTGCAAGGTGGTGTCCTTACCCACTGGACCATCAGGGAAGCCCATAAATTTTTAAAAATCATTAAAAGAGGGCAAAAGTTTAAAACAGTGCATGGAAAGCCTTATTTCCCAGTAGGGGATAAAGGTAAAGCAGATAAACATCCTGCCTTTGTCCTTTGCACATGGGAGAGCTAAGAGAGTGAATACATATTAGGAGAGGTAACATGCCTTTGTATACCCCTGCTTTGTATACTCCTGTTTTGGGGCAGCCAGAAACTCTCATAAACTGAAAGACACCAAAGAGGTCTATACCTAAGAAGGTATAAAAAGTAATCATATGCGATTTGTTGATTGACAGGATAAGTCCCTCACATAAACACTTCAAATTTTTGTACTCAAAGGTCTTCATAAATACATATAAGGGGTATGCCTTTGAAGTTCTTTTCTAAGTGAATAGATAATAAAGCTTCCCAATGTGTAATTTCCAGTGTTAAAAATCCTAAGAGAGCAGAATAGCATACATCTTCAGTGAACTAAAATTTTAGTCATAATTTGTCAGAGTTGAGATGTTTGGATGTTGATTCTCTATCCAGAGATCACTTCCCAGTTGATGGATGTGAACCACTGTGGGTGATAGAAGTTTTCAAAGAGGAGAGTCAGGCTTTTCCCCCAGTTTTGATATGCTGGCCTAGGAAGATGCCACGTGCCACAGAGCAGCTGAACTGGTGTGTCCAATTGTGAGCCAGCACTCTGAAGTGCATGTGCCCAGAGCCAGTGCTCTGGAATGAGAGGCCACACAATGGGAGGCTCATGCAGGCCAAAGAATAAAGATGGATGAGAATAAATAATTTTTTTTAAAAGATTTATTTATTTATTTTGGTGGGGGGTGGGGTGGGGAGGGAGGGAAGCAGGCAGGCCACTTCTATTGGTCTTTCATTTGTCTATTTTCATCCATCTTTGCTCTTTGGCCCGTATGGGCCTCCCATCGCAGTGGCCTCTGTTGTTGCAGAGTGCCCGCTCTGGGCGCATGCACTCCAGAGCTCCGGCTCGGTAATTGGACACGTGGGTCCAGCCGCTCTGTGGCATGTGGGATCTTCCCAGGCCAGGGATGGAACCAGCAGCCCTTGCATTGCAAGGTGGTGTCCTTACCCACTGGACCATCAGGGAAGCCCATAAATTTTTAAAAATCATTAAAAGAGGGCAAAAGTTTAAAACAGTGCATGGAAAGCCTTATTTCCCAGTAGGGGATAAAGGTAAAGCAGATAAACATCCTGCCTTTGTCCTTTGCACATGGGAGAGCTAAGAGAGTGAATACATATTAGGAGAGGTAACATGCCTTTGTATACCCCTGCTTTGTATACTCCTGTTTTGGGGCAGCCAGAAACTCTCATAAACTGAAAGACACCAAAGAGGTCTATACCTAAGAAGGTATAAAAAGTAATCATATGCGATTTGTTGATTGACAGGATAAGTCCCTCACATAAACACTTCAAATTTTTGTACTCAAAGGTCTTCATAAATACATATAAGGGGTATGCCTTTGAAGTTCTTTTCTAAGTGAATAGATAATAAAGCTTCCCAATGTGTAATTTCCAGTGTTAAAAATCCTAAGAGAGCAGAATAGCATACATCTTCAGTGAACTAAAATTTTAGTCATAATTTGTCAGAGTTGAGATGTTTGGATGTTGATTCTCTATCCAGAGATCACTTCCCAGTTGATGGATGTGAACCACTGTGGGTGATAGAATCCCAGTTGTTTCCAAAAGAGGAGAGTCAGGCTCAGGTTCTCTCCTAACATTTCTGGGTCCCCTGGTAAGCCTGTCAATGGAGACCTTTAACAGTAATGTATTGCTACTGAAAGTTTAACTCAAGCAAATTGTGAAGTCAAATGTACTTAAGTAAAATAGACTCTCTTGTTTTGGAAAATATACTTTCTTAATGACCTGGAAGGGTGGAATTGAATTTAGAATTTAAAATCTTAGATGCCTTTGAGTTCCATGCTAAAACATAGTCATGACCCGTATAGTCATGAGCTCCTTCACTTCCCACATCAAGTTCCATATGGTACAGGGAGGGTCCTCTTGGTATTTCTACAGGTGCTTTCACTTGAACATTCAAACTTTGCATTCAAACCCTATAAATGTTTTGGGTTTTAGAGGGATCCCCTAGCTCTCCCATGGGTTTAGAAAGACCCATAGATCCCTCGCATGAAAGAATCGGGAGAGAGCCTACAACAGGTCCTAGAAACAAGGTTTATGTCATTTGTGCAAATAATTCTGAGATCTTTGATATGCATGGTTTAGAAATGAGGAGTACATTCTTGAGATGCATATATCCCTTGACCTGACAACTCTTTTTTCCTATGGAAGGTGGGGGTAAGGAGATGATCAGAGGAAGTCCAAAATAAGACTTTCTCTATGGCAAGAGCAGAGAGCCTAGCAACGGACTCTCCTACTTAAGTCTAAGGGTGGGCCTCTAGTAAAGTTGATATCCAGAAGCTCCTCCATAGAATGAAGCCATAGGAGCTGGTGCTTTATAACCCCAAACCCTACTTATCAGAAGGCTCAATGGAAGTATTCAGGGTGTAGATAGTAGTACAAAACAAAATCTGAGACTTTCAGAGGGTGGCACAAACTTTAACTAAAGACAAGTAATTATTGTTTAGGAGAAGTAGAACATTTAACTCACTAGTGGAATATTTTATGAAGTGATTTGGAACCTCATACATGTGCAATTAAAGCAGTTGATGCAGATTTAGAGAACATTCCATGCATGATGGCTTTGGATCCTTGAATTGGGAACTAAAGCTATCATTAAATAGGGCATGGTTTTTCCAGCCCGTGATGGCATTATATGACCATACGAATGTTAGTTGTACAGGAACTATTTGGTGTGAAACATTGCATACCATGACGTTCCATCTACATATGATGGAGCTATGTCTGTAAAACATTGGAATTAATATATTTTAAATTTTCCTCAATAAACCAGACATTCTGATGCTGAAGAATCACTTGTGTTAAAGCAATCAAATTGTTTCATTCTCTCTATGCCTGACATCCTCCAGAGTAGCTTGGCTGTTACAGAAAAAATGTCCTTTTTAAGGAGATAGTCTGACCCAGGACAAGATGTTGATTATTGGTTGCTATAGGAAACAGTTAAGGACATTTTGGACTATTCCCAGTCATGCTCAAGGGATCTCAGAACACAAAGGAATCACAAAACTTTGTTGAATGGGCAAGGAATTGTTTTCTTAAAAAAAAAAAAAAAACAGACAACAAACAAATTACTGGTTTGTTAAGAAATTCTCAAATTTTGGACCTCAGGGCCCTATTATATCCTATTCCAAAAAGATTTGTTTGTGTGACATATTTATATTAAAATTTAAATTGATAATTAAAGTATATATTTGAAGTTTATAAATAACACATGTGCTAACAGATTCTTTTATAAAATGTAACTATGTTTTAAAAGTAGAAACTGGCATTATCTTGCACTTTTCCCATTGGCTATCTAAGGTTTGGCTCCAGAAATAATCATTGGGTTCTCAAATCTATTGTTACATTCATTCTGCTGCATACAACATTATGTAGACTATGAAAAATGCCACTGTGAAATCATGGAAGTAAAAGAGCAAATAATGTGGTGTTTTTTTAACAGAAGGTCATTTTCTTCTATGATTTAAATATTTTTATAAAAAATGATTTTGTGGCCCATAGCAGGATCTGCAAGAGTCTCAGAGGCCCTCAGGTGGCATTCAGAGACTCACTGTCTTAGTTTCAAGCAATGAATGCCTCTAGGAGGAGAGAGCACTGTCCAAAAAGGAATCTCATACCTTTGTTTGGCTTTTCAAATGCAAATGGATTGAACTGTTAAATATTCAGCTTCTTTTGCTCATTAGTCACCTTTCAAGTCTCCACCAGCCACTGTGGTTAGTAGCTACCCTGTTGGGCTGCATAACATTTCCACCCATCTTGAAAGTGAATTTGGTGTGAAACATTGCATACCATGACGTTCCATCTACATATGATGGAGCTATGTCTGTAAAACATTGGAATTAATATATTTTAAATTTTCCTCAATAAACCAGACATTCTGATGCTGAAGAATCACTTGTGTTAAAGCAATCAAATTGTTTCATTCTCTCTATGCCTGACATCCTCCAGAGTAGCTTGGCTGTTACAGAAAAAATGTCCTTTTTAAGGAGATAGTCTGACCCAGGACAAGATGTTGATTATTGGTTGCTATAGGAAACAGTTAAGGACATTTTGGACTATTCCCAGTCATGCTCAAGGGATCTCAGAACACAAAGGAATCACAAAACTTTGTTGAATGGGCAAGGAATTGTTTTCTTAAAAAAAAAAAAAAACAGACAACAAACAAATTACTGGTTTGTTAAGAAATTCTCAAATTTTGGACCTCAGGGCCCTATTATATCCTATTCCAAAAAGATTTGTTTGTGTGACATATTTATATTAAAATTTAAATTGATAATTAAAGTATATATTTGAAGTTTATAAATAACACATGTGCTAACAGATTCTTTTATAAAATGTAACTATGTTTTAAAAGTAGAAACTGGCATTATCTTGCACTTTTCCCATTGGCTATCTAAGGTTTGGCTCCAGAAATAATCATTGGGTTCTCAAATCTATTGTTACATTCATTCTGCTGCATACAACATTATGTAGACTATGAAAAATGCCACTGTGAAATCATGGAAGTAAAAGAGCAAATAATGTGGTGTTTTTTTAACAGAAGGTCATTTTCTTCTATGATTTAAATATTTTTATAAAAAATGATTTTGTGGCCCATAGCAGGATCTGCAAGAGTCTCAGAGGCCCTCAGGTGGCATTCAGAGACTCACTGTCTTAGTTTCAAGCAATGAATGCCTCTAGGAGGAGAGAGCACTGTCCAAAAAGGAATCTCATACCTTTGTTTGGCTTTTCAAATGCAAATGGATTGAACTGTTAAATATTCAGCTTCTTTTGCTCATTAGTCACCTTTCAAGTCTCCACCAGCCACTGTGGTTAGTAGCTACCCTGTTGGGCTGCATAACATTTCCACCCATCTTGAAAGTGAATTTGGACAGTACTGCTCAACTCTATTTATCCTAATTTTTTCTATTTGTTTCCTTCTTTTGTTCCCATTGTAGAGACAGTTTTAGCTATCGATTGTCCTCATGTTGCAACAAATGACAAGAGTGAAGATGAGTAATTCTCATTGTTCCCCACCCTGAGGAACAACGTCTAAACAGATTGTGGGCAGGCCGTGCTTGCTACACCATAGAAAATGGAATGTTCAGGAACAGAGCTAACCTGTGTGGTGGACTGCTCACCACACTTCGATTGTTCTAAATTAGGAGATACCCTTGTTTGGTGCTGGTTAGTTTCTTGGTTGTTATGCCAGTGAGTTAATATTGACTATAGATTTAAGATGTGGAAAGTCAAGAAAATGGTTGTCTATAAGATTACCATTTTTGCTCATACTGAAGTACAGAAAGAGTTTTATCAGGTAAGACTTAAACATGAAATGTGAGTTATTGCTAATGTGTTTGATACTGCTTCCCCTCTTTGGATGCCTTGTTTTCGCTGCTCTGATAATTGAATTTATACTCAAATCACCCTTCAAATGTTCCAAAAGTTATTTATGCTGGAAATATTTTCTTGTGGTCTTTCTTTCTTTCATTATGTCATACTGTCAGAAGGTGTTGTAGTTTATTTTATCTCTGAGTTCTCTGTATCTCTTAGACTGTAAAATCTCAGAGGGTAGGAACCTAGCACAGAAGTAGGCCCATATTTTCTTCTCAACAGGTTTCTTGACTGAGATAGATCTGGAGCTCTTAAGGCAGTAGGCAAAGGCCGGCCCTGCTGTGTCTGACTTGTGGTCTCATCATTCATTTTGTCTTTTTCCTGGTCTTCCTTTCTACTTATATAAATACTCAATTCAAGTTTTCTGGCTCACCTGTTCCCTACATGAATCTTGGATTCTTTGAAAATTATTGAGTACTTGATAGTAATTGGGATGTTTCAAGACATAAAGCTCTTAACGTTAGGTATACCCACTTGGTCTTATCTGCGTCTGAATTTTCCTTACTTGGATCCATCCAGCTAGCAAATGTTGCCATCTCTTTTGCATTATTATAGTTATCACGCACAACTTTTGTCATGTTTGCTATTTTTATAGAAAAACATCTTCAGGCGTAAGTGTTTCTGATTGAATAATTAGCAGGCATTTATACATATAATTTATTTCATGATATCCATGGTGCTAGTATATCTATTCATTAAACAAGAAGTGTATCACATGACAAGGATTACAACAATTTTTTGTCATGAATATCCATGGTGCAACAAATGACAAGAGTGAAGATGAGTAATTCTCATTGTTCCCCACCCTGAGGAACAACGTCTAAACAGATTGTGGGCAGGCCGTGCTTGCTACACCATAGAAAATGGAATGTTCAGGAACAGAGCTAACCTGTGTGGTGGACTGCTCACCACACTTCGATTGTTCTAAATTAGGAGATACCCTTGTTTGGTGCTGGTTAGTTTCTTGGTTGTTATGCCAGTGAGTTAATATTGACTATAGATTTAAGATGTGGAAAGTCAAGAAAATGGTTGTCTATAAGATTACCATTTTTGCTCATACTGAAGTACAGAAAGAGTTTTATCAGGTAAGACTTAAACATGAAATGTGAGTTATTGCTAATGTGTTTGATACTGCTTCCCCTCTTTGGATGCCTTGTTTTCGCTGCTCTGATAATTGAATTTATACTCAAATCACCCTTCAAATGTTCCAAAAGTTATTTATGCTGGAAATATTTTCTTGTGGTCTTTCTTTCTTTCATTATGTCATACTGTCAGAAGGTGTTGTAGTTTATTTTATCTCTGAGTTCTCTGTATCTCTTAGACTGTAAAATCTCAGAGGGTAGGAACCTAGCACAGAAGTAGGCCCATATTTTCTTCTCAACAGGTTTCTTGACTGAGATAGATCTGGAGCTCTTAAGGCAGTAGGCAAAGGCCGGCCCTGCTGTGTCTGACTTGTGGTCTCATCATTCATTTTGTCTTTTTCCTGGTCTTCCTTTCTACTTATATAAATACTCAATTCAAGTTTTCTGGCTCACCTGTTCCCTACATGAATCTTGGATTCTTTGAAAATTATTGAGTACTTGATAGTAATTGGGATGTTTCAAGACATAAAGCTCTTAACGTTAGGTATACCCACTTGGTCTTATCTGCGTCTGAATTTTCCTTACTTGGATCCATCCAGCTAGCAAATGTTGCCATCTCTTTTGCATTATTATAGTTATCACGCACAACTTTTGTCATGTTTGCTATTTTTATAGAAAAACATCTTCAGGCGTAAGTGTTTCTGATTGAATAATTAGCAGGCATTTATACATATAATTTATTTCATGATATCCATGGTGCTATTATATCTATTCATGAAAAAAAAAGTGTATCACATGACAATGATTACAACAATGTGTTTTGTTTTCAAAGCCTCAATACCAGGAAAAGTAATCTCAAAAGCAAGAAAAATAGGTATTGTCACTTTAGAAAGAGATAGAATGTTAAAAAATCACATCATTAAAAATAATATATTTGTCTAGAAGAGAAGAGGGCAAGCTTCCTACAGCTTGAGTAGGCAGAACAGAAGGGTGTGAATGTCATGACAGAATATGCATGACACACTTGTGTCAGGTAGACAGAGGAGAGAATATCCTGGCATTAAAGAGGTTGTAACTTAGGTCTTTCAGCAGCCGTGGCATCTAGAATGGTCTTCCTGAAGCCCAGTCTAAGCAGTTAGCTGGTATGTATCTTTTGGTTGGAAAATACCTTGGAATAAGCCTTTTGAATACCTTCCCATGGCTGACAGGAATGCTTAAAAGGATTCTATGAGACTTTCCACTCAGGGAGGAAACGTTTGAAGTGCGCTGTTTGGTTTAGGTTTAATACATTGGCAGCAACTGTTTGATTTAAAAGAAAAATCCATCAATTAACAAGTGAACATGACAGATAGAGTGACAGTATTTCTCTATGTTCAAAAGAACTAGCTAAAGAAAGGGGAATGCTGGGTATCTGAGGAGGAAAAATCACCCCTGGGGAAGAAAAAAAGAGCCCCCTGAGAATGCAAAAGGCTCACAAATAGATCTGTCAGATTCTTTTAGCCTTTGATGAAAGGCACAGGGCTTAGTATTAGGAAGACTCTGGGCCAAAACAATTCTTCACCTTAGATGAATTCTAAGTCCAACTTAAAGAGAGAAATTGCCACAAGAGGAGAAATGAGACAAGATGTGGAGAGGATTGGTGCAATGAAGAGTAACCTTGACTTATGCATAATTTGCTCAGGAAAACATGTGCCTATCTCCAAATCAGTGTGAAAAAAACAAAAGACAGGCACTGAGATATTTTTGTATCTTTATGGAAATGCTATTGAATGCCAATACATGGATGGAAATGTATTTATTTACAGAACATTTGTCCCCCAATTTTAAAGCAATTTAACAAACATTTACTCTGTGCTTTCTGTGTACAGCAGTATGTAGGTACTGCTGGCTATGTAGTAATGAAAGACAGAGAATTTGCCTTCATAGTTCTCTTTAAGTAGGGCAGCTGTTAATATACAGGCAATGTGCATGTATTAAATGGCAACATCTTTATATTTGAACTAAAAATTTTTATAGTCAGAAGACTCCTAAACATACAATTCATGAAATACAAATATTTCAAATTGATTTTTAGTCTCTTTTATAACCTTAATATTTCAGAAAGCATACCATATTATTAAGAATTTGCTTGATGATTACCTGCTTTTAATTAAAACAATGATGAAAAGAATTATTATTTTGAGTTTTAGTGTGTTTTTTGCATTTTTCTGTGGTGGATAGTGAAATTTTGTGACATTGATTTCTTCAGCACCCAATCGGTAGTAGGAAATTCCAATATATTGTATTATTTTCTGTTAGTATTCATACCGTTATGTAGTCCCCACCAACTCTGAATAGTACTTGCCTGAGTGTATAATGGAATATGAAAGTTAAGGACTGTGACTTTTTAAAATTTCACTGGAGGATAGTTCATTTACAACCTCATATAAGTTTCTGCTAAACAACAAGGAAAGAGCATGTCTTCTGAGACAAGAGCAAAACAGCCATTGTAGCTTTTGTCCTGCTCTCTCTTGCACCATTTCTCTATAGAGGGCCAGTTGCTACTTGGTGAAAACTCAGGAAGTTCACCAGAAAGGTCCACATGGCAGTAACTAGTGCCTCTTGAGGACAGTCAGACTGAATTTACCAGCCATTTTAGGTTGGGTTTCCATCTAATCAAGCCTCCACAAGACTGTGGTCAGGCCCGAAAGTCTTCACCTTAGATGAATTCTAAGTCCAACTTAAAGAGAGAAATTGCCACAAGAGGAGAAATGAGACAAGATGTGGAGAGGATTGGTGCAATGAAGAGTAACCTTGACTTATGCATAATTTGCTCAGGAAAACATGTGCCTATCTCCAAATCAGTGTGAAAAACAAAAGACAGGCACTGAGATATTTTTGTATCTTTATGGAAATGCTATTGAATGCCAATACATGGATGGAAATGTATTTATTTACAGAACATTTGTCCCCCAATTTTAAAGCAATTTAACAAACATTTACTCTGTGCTTTCTGTGTACAGCAGTATGTAGGTACTGCTGGCTATGTAGTAATGAAAGACAGAGAATTTGCCTTCATAGTTCTCTTTAAGTAGGGCAGCTGTTAATATACAGGCAATGTGCATGTATTAAATGGCAACATCTTTATATTTGAACTAAAAATTTTTATAGTCAGAAGACTCCTAAACATACAATTCATGAAATACAAATATTTCAAATTGATTTTTAGTCTCTTTTATAACCTTAATATTTCAGAAAGCATACCATATTATTAAGAATTTGCTTGATGATTACCTGCTTTTAATTAAAACAATGATGAAAAGAATTATTATTTTGAGTTTTAGTGTGTTTTTTGCATTTTTCTGTGGTGGATAGTGAAATTTTGTGACATTGATTTCTTCAGCACCCAATCGGTAGTAGGAAATTCCAATATATTGTATTATTTTCTGTTAGTATTCATACCGTTATGTAGTCCCCACCAACTCTGAATAGTACTTGCCTGAGTGTATAATGGAATATGAAAGTTAAGGACTGTGACTTTTTAAAATTTCACTGGAGGATAGTTCATTTACAACCTCATATAAGTTTCTGCTAAACAACAAGGAAAGAGCATGTCTTCTGAGACAAGAGCAAAACAGCCATTGTAGCTTTTGTCCTGCTCTCTCTTGCACCATTTCTCTATAGAGGGCCAGTTGCTACTTGGTGAAAACTCAGGAAGTTCACCAGAAAGGTCCACATGGCAGTAACTAGTGCCTCTTGAGGACAGTCAGACTGAATTTACCAGCCATTTTAGTGTGCCATCTTGAAGGCAGATCTGCCAGCTCTAATCAAGCCTCCACAAGACTGTGGTCCAGGCCAACATCTTGACTACAACCCGTTAAAAAACAAAGGGGTCCCAAACGGAGTCACTTAGGCTAAATCCCATGTCACCAAACTGAAACTGAAATAATTTAGTTTTGGTTTTCTCAGAAATGGAATCTTAAACCAGTCAATCAGGAATAGCCTGCTCAGCATTAGTTCAGGTCCTCTGCTTGAACGACTCCTTCCATGTCCTAAAGAAAAGCAATCTTGCTATAACCAAACTGATTTTGTTTGCCTAGCATGCTGTGCCTGCTCCCTTCTACGTGTAAAATCTTTCATTTTTTACAGCTCCTTATAGCGCCTTTCCACCTATTAGATGGGAGGCTGCCTAATTCCGATTGATTTTTTTTTTGCTTAAATAAAATCTTAAAAATTTCAATGTGCTTCATTTTATCTTCTGACAGAGTTGAGAACCACAGATCCCTGCAGACTCACAACAGCAGTGAGTAACCAAATATAAGTACCTCTTGAAACCCTTGAATGTGCTGTGTTTTGCTATCTCTGGAGATTATGGGTTAAACACTTTGAGGATCCTAGCTTTTACATTATGAAAAAAATTTCAGACTTTATGTGAGCATTTCTTTATCTGGATGGGGTCTAGAAATCAGCTAAAATCAAACTGAATCCAACTTGGAAACTGGACTGTGTCTGTGGTTGGACTGGATCTAACTTGGAAACAAGACTGGATTTTACTAAGAAACCAAATTGGGTCTGGGATTGAGCTGAGTCCAGTTTAGAAACTGAATATTTCAGGGTAGGTCTAGACCTTAGTTAGACTGGTGTCTAATGTGAAACATCAGGTTAATAAAATTTCACAAACGCTAAACAAGCAGATTAACCATACCAAAGATAATCTGGAGTTATAGTAGCAACAATGGACAAATTTTAACCGAGATAAGTTTCTGCATTTACCAAGTGCCCTAGAGTAAAAAGGGATCCCAGCCAAGCTCTCACTAAAAAGGATGGGGGAGAATTATTTTTTTATTTTAGTCCTACAGTTTTCCGTTATCAGAATGAGGCTCGGGGCTTCCCTGGTGGTCCAGTGGATAAAGAGTCTGCCTTGCAATGCAAAGGGCACCGGTTCGACCCTTGGCCTGGGAAAATCCCACAGGCCGCGGAACGGCTGAAATAGTGTATCCAATTACCAGCTAGTGCTCTGGAGTGTGTGTGCCTAGAGCCGAAGCTCTGCAACGAGAAAGGCCACTGCAATGGGAGGCCCACACAGACCAAAGAATAAAGATGGATGAAAAAAATTAAAAAAAAGGTGTGATAGGGAAAAAGATAGTTAACTAAAAAAAAAAAAAAAGAATGAGGCTTACTGGGACACCCCATTCTTTCTGAAGCCTGCATATAGGATCCTGGGAAAACTAACAAAAGCAGGCAAATGGTGAGAATTCTTACCACAGTCAGTTTCCATATCTCTATCTGTGGTTCCTAGTCAAGAGAGGAAGATAAATATTATGTTGTCCCTTCCTTTCTAAATTCAGAGATGTTGGCCAAAACCAAAAATTGTAAGATTAGATCTTTGAATTATGAATTGTGAATTTGCTTTAGAGTGCTCATTGGTTGTCAATCCTTTCTCTCCCAGGAACAGCTATTGCCTCCTTGTTGCATTGTTTTGTGTCCCAACAGTGAGCAGCTTGGGGGCCCCCCAGATTTTGTCAGGCAGAAATGTGAGTTGCACTCAATTTGCAGCTGAGGTCCTACTGGAGACCTAGCCATCAGGAGGACTGTCCAAGTCATTCTTTAGTTTGATTACCTTTGGGATTTTCTCTGGGTCTTCAGAGGGTAATATATTTATACCCTCTTTGGGGATGCCTCTTGTATCTAAGATATTTTTTATACTATTTGGAATATTTACTATTTCTTCCAGCTGAAACTTGAGAAGGTGTTTGTAAGGATTTATTTAAAAGTAACTCTATAGTCAAAAATTGCATAAATTGGAAGCTGATATTCAGAACCTGAGGAGGAACATATTTAGGTCTTTCCTAAGCTAAAATGAAGCTATGTACCCAGAAGGAAAGAAAAACATTCTGAAGTCTCTGGGGAAGGATTACCGAAACATTGCAAAGACCCAAGCTCTAAGTCTCACACATAGGAATCCTTTGGTTTCCATATTAGTTGAAGATCCTCGCCCTGATATGAAGATGCAGATTGAGGAAAATATACCTAAATGGGTGTGTCAGGATCCTGATATCATTGAAATCGCCACCTAATTTTTAGAGAAATTAGAAACAGGTCTACATGTCTTACAAATGGAATTGTTACAAGAATAGAAATGTGGTCCTAGAAACAATTCATAGCCCATTTATCCCTTTTTTTTTTTGTTTTGTTTTTAAACGGATCCCCAGTCTGCCCCATGTGGTGGAGTGGTAAAGAATACATTTGACAGTGCAGGACACCTGAAAGACATAGTTATGATCCTTGGGTCAGGAAGATCCTTTGAAAAAAGGGAAACGACAACCCACCCCAGTATTCTTGCCTGGAACATTCCAGGACAGAAGAGCCTGGAGGACTACAGTCCATCAGATCACAGGGAGTTGGACACGACTGAATGATTAAGCATTCACACACACATACACATACACAAAATTTCCCCATTCATCTCTAAATGCACCTTTCTGACTGAAAGGTACCTTAGATTGAAAGTCACCCAATTCAAATCATTTTTACTCAAATGAACTTCTAAAATTGTTAATATTTTATCTTTTAACAAGCCTTGTAATAGAGACTGTGCCAGATCCTTGTAGCTAAGTGGTTCCAGAATTTCTGTTCCAGAGAAATTGTATATTGAGAATGGTTTATTGTTGTTTTAAGTGCCTAATTTGGGGATAATTTTTATGCACCTGTAGACAACTTTTACTGTTTTATTTATTTATTTTTTTTAACATCCCCAAACCAAAGTAGGCTTTAATTCCTAGCTCAAGTGAAACACTCTGGTTACTTTAAAATATCAGGTTGTTTCTTTCTGCATTCAAATCAGTTGCTTCTAAATAGGCAGAGATATAATGCTGAAAATACTGTTTTTTCTTTGGTTTAGCAGTGGCAGGCGAACCTTCTTGACAACTCTTTCAACTTTTGAAGCTATGTACCCAGAAGGAAAGAAAAACATTCTGAAGTCTCTGGGGAAGGATTACCGAAACATTGCAAAGACCCAAGCTCTAAGTCTCACACATAGGAATCCTTTGGTTTCCATATTAGTTGAAGATCCTCGCCCTGATATGAAGATGCAGATTGAGGAAAATATACCTAAATGGGTGTGTCAGGATCCTGATATCATTGAAATCGCCACCTAATTTTTAGAGAAATTAGAAACAGGTCTACATGTCTTACAAATGGAATTGTTACAAGAATAGAAATGTGGTCCTAGAAACAATTCATAGCCCATTTATCCCTTTTTTTTTTTGTTTTGTTTTTAAACGGATCCCCAGTCTGCCCCATGTGGTGGAGTGGTAAAGAATACATTTGACAGTGCAGGACACCTGAAAGACATAGTTATGATCCTTGGGTCAGGAAGATCCTTTGAAAAAGGAAGCGACAACCCACCCCAGTATTCTTGCCTGGAACATTCCAGGACAGAAGAGCCTGGAGGACTACAGTCCATCAGATCACAGGGAGTTGGACACGACTGAATGATTAAGCATTCACACACACATACACATACACAAAATTTCCCCATTCATCTCTAAATGCACCTTTCTGACTGAAAGGTACCTTAGATTGAAAGTCACCCAATTCAAATCATTTTTACTCAAATGAACTTCTAAAATTGTTAATATTTTATCTTTTAACAAGCCTTGTAATAGAGACTGTGCCAGATCCTTGTAGCTAAGTGGTTCCAGAATTTCTGTTCCAGAGAAATTGTATATTGAGAATGGTTTATTGTTGTTTTAAGTGCCTAATTTGGGGATAATTTTTATGCACCTGTAGACAACTTTTACTGTTTTATTTATTTATTTTTTTTAACATCCCCAAACCAAAGTAGGCTTTAATTCCTAGCTCAAGTGAAACACTCTGGTTACTTTAAAATATCAGGTTGTTTCTTTCTGCATTCAAATCAGTTGCTTCTAAATAGGCAGAGATATAATGCTGAAAATACTGTTTTTTCTTTGGTTTAGCAGTGGCAGGCGAACCTTCTTGACAACTCTTTCAACTTTTGTTAAGTTGGCTTGAAAAATTGTTACTATCAGTTGTAATATTTTTCCTGAGTACTACTTACAAAGGGATGGTGGTTGAGCTAACATCAATTCATTATAAAACTTATACATTTATATCTTACATAGTTAAACTTCTTACACTCAATTAGATATATTTTCTTTTTGTCCATTTTTTTGCTCAAAATATAATGCACAAAAGCCATAATGTGTGAAAAGTTATATATATCCTTTTTTTGGGAGGGGGTGGGGGAGGAGCGGCCGGGTCACTTCTATTGGTCTTTCATTTATCTATTTTCATATGTCTTTGTTCCTGGGCCCATATGGGCCTCCCATCATGGTGGCCTCTGTTGTTCCAGAGCACCAGCTCTGGGCGCATGCACGCCAGAACACTGGCTCGGTAGTTGGACATATCGGTCCAGTCGCTCCGCAGCATGTGGGATCTTCCCAGGCCAGGAATGGAACTGGCGCCCCTTGCACGGCAAAGCGGTGTCCTTACCCACTGGACCACCAGGGAAGCCCATACATATCCTTGATTAATATAAAATAAAAGTTTAAAGTTTATCTGATATAATTACAATATTAAAAAAATTAATGTCGACTTGAAACAAATAGGCTGCCAGGTATTTCAACAGAAGTGGGGAGGGCTATAGGAAACAAAATCTATGACTTTTCTTTGGCTAAGTCTTGTTAGGAAAAAAGAGGCTTCTTGTTGGGCTATGTAATAGTCACAGAATATGACTCTCAATGCTATGTAATTGAGGTTTCTGCTTATTATTTTTTTTTTTTACCCTAGCCACACATAAATGTACATTTAATTCAGCATGATATATTATGATTGAGAAAATACATGAACATATTTTATTTTCAATAGGTCTATGTTACTTTCTATGGGGAAGTTTTTATGTATTCCAAAAGTAATAATACAATTGAAAAGAACCACACCATTCTTATATTCTTATAAGTGTATCTTAATTTTCACCTTCCAAAACTTGACTGTTTCCAATCTAATCTGCTAATCTATTCAACATGTCTATAAAATCAAAATATACATTTATATTCAATTTACAAATATATTCTTTCAAAATCAAATATCAGTCCCTGTTTCTTATATTTTGTTGTTGTTATCAGGTTTCTAAATTGTATCTCTTTGTGACCCTATGGACTGCAGGACACCAGGCTCCTCTGTCATTGACCAGTTCCCAGAGTTTGCTCAAATTCATGTCCACTGAGTCACCAAGTGACCAGCGTATTGGAGCTTCAGCTTCAGCATCAGTCCTTCCAATGAATATTCAGGGTTGATTTCCTTAAAGATTGACTTGTTTGATTTCCTTACAATCCAAGGGACTCTCAAGAGTCTTCTGCAGCACTACAATACAAAAACATCAATTTTCCATCACTCAGTGTTCTAGATGGTTCAACTCTTACATCCATACATGACTATTGGAAAAACCATACCTTTGACTTTTTTATTTTTGACTTTTCTTTTTATTTTTTATTTTTGAAAAACCGTATCTTGGATCTTTGTTAGCAAATTGATCTCTGTTTTTTCATATGCTATCTAGGTTTGCCATAGCATTGCATCAAAGGAGCAAGTGTTTTTTAATTTCATGGCTGCAGTCACCATCTTCAGTGTTGTTAGAGCTCAGGAGAATAAAATCTGTCAGTGCTTCTATTTCCTCTTCTAATTGCCTTGAAGTGATGGGGCCAAATGCCAGGATCTTAGTTTTTTCATGTTGCATTTCAAGACAACTTTTTCACTCTCCTCTTTCACCTTCATCAAGTGGCTATTTCATTCCTCTTCACTTTCTGCCACTAGAATGGTGTCATCTGCATATGTGAGGCTGTTGATACTTCTCCTGGTAATCTTGATTCCAGCTTTTGCTTCATCCAACTTGGCATTTCACAAGATATACTCTGCATATAAGTTAACTAAGCAGGGTGACAATATACAGCCTTGTTGTACTTCTTTCTCAATTTTGAACCAGTCCATTGTTCCATGTCTGGTTTTAACTGTTGCTTCTTGACCCACATACAGGCAGGGGACAGGTAAGGTAGTCTGGTATTCCCATCTCTCTCTCTCTTTTTAATTTTTTGGCCACTTTTATTGGTCTTTCATTTATTTATTTATTTATTTATTTTTAAAGATTTATTTATTTATTTATTTTTGGGCAGGGGTCAGGTTGGGGAGGGAGGGGAGCAGGCGGGCCACTTCTATTGGTCTTTCATTTCTCTATTTTCATCCGTCTTTGTTCTTGGGCTCCTGTGAGCCTCCCATCACGGTGGCCTCTGTTGTCTCAGAGCACCGGCTCTGGGCACATGCGCTCCAGAGCTCCAGCTTGGTAGTTGGACACATTGGTCCAGCCGCTCCGCGGCATGTGGGATCTTCCCGGGCCAGGGCTCAAACCGGCGCCCCTTGCACTGCAAGGCGGTGTCCTTACCCACTAGACCGCCAGGGGAAGCCCCATTTATTTATTTTTTATCCATCTTTGTGCTTTGGCCTGTGTGGGTCTCCCAGTGCATTGTCCTCTCCCATGGCAGAGCACTGGCTCTGGGTGCATGTACTCCAGAGTGCTGGCTTGCAATTGGACACACCAGTCCAGTTGCTCCATGGCACCCGGGATCTTCCCATGCCAGGGATTGAACTGGCGCCCCTTGCACTGCAAGGCAGACTCCTTACCGACTGGACCACAAGGGAAGCCCCTCCTATCTCTTTAAGAATTTTTCACATTTATGCATAAAATACCTTATGTACAAAATATCAGATTAATCATTTCTTTATAGTAGTTAAAAACATTTTATGTAGCTTTTCTCTGATGCATCTGTGTTGTATGTTTCCAATGTCTGTGGAGATTCTGAAATTTTACTTTCTACTCGGAGTTGGTTTATGTGCTTGAAAATAACAATGCCAGGATCTTAGTTTTTTCATGTTGCATTTCAAGACAACTTTTTCACTCTCCTCTTTCACCTTCATCAAGTGGCTATTTCATTCCTCTTCACTTTCTGCCACTAGAATGGTGTCATCTGCATATGTGAGGCTGTTGATACTTCTCCTGGTAATCTTGATTCCAGCTTTTGCTTCATCCAACTTGGCATTTCACAAGATATACTCTGCATATAAGTTAACTAAGCAGGGTGACAATATACAGCCTTGTTGTACTTCTTTCTCAATTTTGAACCAGTCCATTGTTCCATGTCTGGTTTTAACTGTTGCTTCTTGACCCACATACAGGCAGGGGACAGGTAAGGTAGTCTGGTATTCCCATCTCTCTCTCTCTCTTTTTAATTTTTTGGCCACTTTTATTGGTCTTTCATTTATTTATTTATTTATTTATTTTTAAAGATTTATTTATTTATTTATTTTTGGGCAGGGGTCAGGTTGGGGAGGGAGGGGAGCAGGCGGGCCACTTCTATTGGTCTTTCATTTCTCTATTTTCATCCGTCTTTGTTCTTGGGCTCCTGTGAGCCTCCCATCACGGTGGCCTCTGTTGTCTCAGAGCACCGGCTCTGGGCACATGCGCTCCAGAGCTCCAGCTTGGTAGTTGGACACATTGGTCCAGCCGCTCCGCGGCATGTGGGATCTTCCCGGGCCAGGGCTCAAACCGGCGCCCCTTGCACTGCAAGGCGGTGTCCTTACCCACTAGACCGCCAGGGGAAGCCCCATTTATTTATTTTTTATCCATCTTTGTGCTTTGGCCTGTGTGGGTCTCCCAGTGCATTGTCCTCTCCCATGGCAGAGCACTGGCTCTGGGTGCATGTACTCCAGAGTGCTGGCTTGCAATTGGACACACCAGTCCAGTTGCTCCATGGCACCCGGGATCTTCCCATGCCAGGGATTGAACTGGCGCCCCTTGCACTGCAAGGCAGACTCCTTACCGACTGGACCACAAGGGAAGCCCCTCCTATCTCTTTAAGAATTTTTCACATTTATGCATAAAATACCTTATGTACAAAATATCAGATTAATCATTTCTTTATAGTAGTTAAAAACATTTTATGTAGCTTTTCTCTGATGCATCTGTGTTGTATGTTTCCAATGTCTGTGGAGATTCTGAAATTTTACTTTCTACTCGGAGTTGGTTTATGTGCTTGAAAATAACAATGTATTTTTAATTTGTGATATCCCTAAGTAATTTTTAGCATTTTCTTTCCCTCAATATATTTTAGTGAATTCAATATATTTTAATTGGTATAAGCATTAGTAACGGTTTCAACAATAATAAAAAATATATAAAGCAGTATTTAAGATTTGACATATAAAATTAACCAAGTGCACAAGTATGTTTTATTAGCTTATGGCTGAAAGTTGACTAAATCAAACAGAAATCTAAGGCAGTTACCTGTAGATTTTACCAAGAAGCCCTCTAAGAATATTCATTTGTGGAAGGTAGCATTTCCTTTTTATTCAAATTTTCTAGATGTTTGCCTAAATCCATTACCTTAGTTTGCATGTGTAGACATGGCCTTAATCTCTAACGTGGAAAGGTAAAAACATAATTGAGTTTCACCGAGCTAATGAAGTAAGACTGTAATGCTCTATTCTTCTCAAAAGGCCATTTATGTGCATTGTGCTCCAGTCCAAAAAATAAATCTTGCAGTTCAAATTGCCATATGCTCAAAATTTTAGCACAGGTGATCACAGTAAGACCAGCTGCTATTGCTCTGAATAATGATATCCTGTAACAAAAGAAAATTTCTTTTGAAAACGAATATACATCACTCTTTCAGATTAGAAACAAAGATAGTTGAAAGAAATGACTACAGGAATAAGTCCACAGTTAACATATTCTTAACACTGTTTCAGTATATAGTTACCCAATTTTAAAAACCAGTTGTTTCCTGGCTTTTGTTTTTTGGTTGTTTGGTTTAGCTTTCAAAAAAATTGCTTTTGGTTTTAATGAGATTTGTATTATACCATGTATATAAATGTAGATCACACAATATATTTTATATATATATATATATGTAGCATATATTACATATATAAGGGTCATACGATTTAAAAATAATAGTAACACTGATGGCTGAAGTGACAATTTTATCCATGGCATAGCAAGGAAAATGGAAAATAAAGAGTTTCTCGTAGTATGCAGATTGAATATAAAATAAAGTTACGAACTTAGGCCTTGGGGGCAAAGATGGGCTTTGTAAGCAGTGATATTGGTGCAATTGGGTAGCCGTTGAAAAAGGAAAGAGGAAATAAGTTCCATATTTCATACTATACACAAGAATAAATTCCAGATTTATTAGGTATCTAAATAAAGCATATGGAAATGAAAGGGGACTAATGTCACTGACATATAAAGAACTCAAAACTGGAACAAAGGATCAAAAACACAGAGGAAAATGAGCAAAACACATGAAAATATAATTCAACACATGAAATTTTCAACACATGAAAATATAACTTATGAACTATGACCAATGACAAGATTTCCAAACTTGTTTTCATAATTGGAGAAATGTATATCAAACAGTACTGAAATACCATTTATTTCCAACAAAATATTTGGAAAAATTAAAGAAAATGACAATGAACACACGACAGTGCAAAACCTATGAGATACTGCAAAAGCAGTTCTAAGAGGGAAGTTTATAGCAATTCAATCCCACCTCAGGAAACTAGGAAAATCTTAAACAGACGACCTTACCTCACGCTTAGAACAACTGGAGAAAGCAGAACAAAAACACCCCAAAGCCAGCAGAAGAAATTGCCATATGCTCAAAATTTTAGCACAGGTGATCACAGTAAGACCAGCTGCTATTGCTCTGAATAATGATATCCTGTAACAAAAGAAAATTTCTTTTGAAAACGAATATACATCACTCTTTCAGATTAGAAACAAAGATAGTTGAAAGAAATGACTACAGGAATAAGTCCACAGTTAACATATTCTTAACACTGTTTCAGTATATAGTTACCCAATTTTAAAAACCAGTTGTTTCCTGGCTTTTGTTTTTTGGTTGTTTGGTTTAGCTTTCAAAAAAATTGCTTTTGGTTTTAATGAGATTTGTATTATACCATGTATATAAATGTAGATCACACAATATATTTTATATATATATATATATGTAGCATATATTACATATATAAGGGTCATACGATTTAAAAATAATAGTAACACTGATGGCTGAAGTGACAATTTTATCCATGGCATAGCAAGGAAAATGGAAAATAAAGAGTTTCTCGTAGTATGCAGATTGAATATAAAATAAAGTTACGAACTTAGGCCTTGGGGGCAAAGATGGGCTTTGTAAGCAGTGATATTGGTGCAATTGGGTAGCCGTTGAAAAAGAAAAGAGGAAATAAGTTCCATATTTCATACTATACACAAGAATAAATTCCAGATTTATTAGGTATCTAAATAAAGCATATGGAAATGAAAGGGGACTAATGTCACTGACATATAAAGAACTCAAAACTGGAACAAAGGATCAAAAACACAGAGGAAAATGAGCAAAACACATGAAAATATAATTCAACACATGAAATTTTCAACACATGAAAATATAACTTATGAACTATGACCAATGACAAGATTTCCAAACTTGTTTTCATAATTGGAGAAATGTATATCAAACAGTACTGAAATACCATTTATTTCCAACAAAATATTTGGAAAAATTAAAGAAAATGACAATGAACACACGACAGTGCAAAACCTATGAGATACTGCAAAAGCAGTTCTAAGAGGGAAGTTTATAGCAATTCAATCCCACCTCAGGAAACTAGGAAAATCTTAAACAGACGACCTTACCTCACGCTTAGAACAACTGGAGAAAGCAGAACAAAAACACCCCAAAGCCAGCAGAAGAAGGGAAATCATAAAGATCAGAGCAGAAATAAATGAAAAAGAAACAAAAGAAACAATAGTAAAGATAAATAAAACAAAAAGCTGGTTCTTTGAAAAGGTCAATAAAATCGACACACCACTGGCCAGACTCATCAAGAAAAAGAGAGAGAAGAACCAGATCACCAAAATCAAAAATGAAAAAGGAGAGATTACAACAGATAATGCAGAAATCCAAAGGATTATAAGAGACTATTGTGAACAACTCTATGGCAACAAACTGGACAAGCTGGAAGAAATGGACAGTTTCTTAGAGAAGATTAATCTCCCAAGACTCAACCAGGAAGAAATAGAAACTATGAACAAAGCCAATCACAAGCTGAGAAATCGACGTTGTGATCAAAAATCTACCCAAAAATAAAAACCCAGGGCCAGATAGTTTCACAAGTGAATTCTGCCAAACATTTAAAGAAGAGCTAATGCCTGTCCTTCTAAAACTCTTCCAAACAATTGCACAGGAAGGAAAACTTCCAAACACATTCTACGAGGCCATCATCACCCTGATACCAAAGCCAGACAAAGACAACACAAAAAAAGAGAAGTTTAGGCCAATTTCACTGATGAATCTAGATGCCAAAATCCTCAACAAAATCCTAGCAAACAGAATTCAACAACACATCAAAAAGCTCATTCATCACGATCAAGTTGGGTTCATCCCAGGCATGCAAGGATTCTTCAATATCTGCAAATAAATCCATGTGATACACCATATCAACAAATTGAGAGACAAAAAATCACATGATCATCTCAATAGATGCAGAAAAAGCCTTTGACAAAGTACAGCATCCATTTATGATGAAAACTCTTCAAAAATGGGCATAGAATGAACCTATCTTAATATAGTGAAAGCCATATATGAGAAGCCCCACGAACATTATCCTCAATGTTGAAAAACAGTACTGCAATACCATTTATTTCCAACAAAATATTTGGAAAAATTAAAGAAAATGACAATGAACACACGACAGTGCAAAACCTATGAGATACTGCAAAAGCAGTTCTAAGAGGGAAGTTTATAGCAATTCAATCCCACCTCAGGAAACTAGGAAAATCTTAAACAGACGACCTTACCTCACGCTTAGAACAACTGGAGAAAGCAGAACAAAAACACCCCAAAGCCAGCAGAAGAAGGGAAATCATAAAGATCAGAGCAGAAATAAATGAAAAAGAAACAAAAGAAACAATAGTAAAGATAAATAAAACAAAAAGCTGGTTCTTTGAAAAGGTCAATAAAATCGACACACCACTGGCCAGACTCATCAAGAAAAAGAGAGAGAAGAACCAGATCACCAAAATCAAAAATGAAAAAGGAGAGATTACAACAGATAATGCAGAAATCCAAAGGATTATAAGAGACTATTGTGAACAACTCTATGGCAACAAACTGGACAAGCTGGAAGAAATGGACAGTTTCTTAGAGAAGATTAATCTCCCAAGACTCAACCAGGAAGAAATAGAAACTATGAACAAAGCCAATCACAAGCTGAGAAATCGACGTTGTGATCAAAAATCTACCCAAAAATAAAAACCCAGGGCCAGATAGTTTCACAAGTGAATTCTGCCAAACATTTAAAGAAGAGCTAATGCCTGTCCTTCTAAAACTCTTCCAAACAATTGCACAGGAAGGAAAACTTCCAAACACATTCTACGAGGCCATCATCACCCTGATACCAAAGCCAGACAAAGACAACACAAAAAAAGAGAAGTTTAGGCCAATTTCACTGATGAATCTAGATGCCAAAATCCTCAACAAAATCCTAGCAAACAGAATTCAACAACACATCAAAAAGCTCATTCATCACGATCAAGTTGGGTTCATCCCAGGCATGCAAGGATTCTTCAATATCTGCAAATAAATCCATGTGATACACCATATCAACAAATTGAGAGACAAAAAATCACATGATCATCTCAATAGATGCAGAAAAAGCCTTTGACAAAGTACAGCATCCATTTATGATAAAAACTCTTCAAAAAATGGGCATAGAATGAACCTATCTTAATATAGTGAAAGCCATATATGAGAAGCCCACAACGAACATTATCCTCAATGTTGAAAAACTGAAAGCATTTCCTCTAAGATCAGGAACAAGACAAGGGTGTCCACTTTCACCACTCTTATTCAACATAGTCCTGGAAGTTCTAGCAACAGCAATAAGAGAAGAGAAAGAAATCCAGGGAATCCAGATTGGAAAAGAAGAA
The DNA here is from genome assembly GCA_022376925.1 of Tragulus kanchil. NCBI lineage: Eukaryota > Metazoa > Chordata > Mammalia > Artiodactyla > Tragulidae > Tragulus > Tragulus kanchil. The sequence continues at coordinate 88,721,147 of JAIOJX010000024.1, read as the reverse complement.
GTCAAACTCTCTCTATTTGCAGATGACATGATATTATACATAGAAAATCCCAAAGGCACTATTACAAAACTACTAGAGTTAACCAGCTAAGTCAGCAAAGTCGCAGGATACAAAATCAATATACAGAAATCACTGGCATTCCTATACACAAACAATGGAAAATCAGAAAACGAAATCAAAGAGGCAATCCCCTTCACCATTGCAACCGAAAGAATCAAATATCTAGGAATAAACCTACCCAAAGAAACAAAAGAACTGTACACAGAAAATTACAAGACACCCATGAGAGACATTAAAGAAGACTTAAACAGATGGAGAAATATTCCATGTTCCTGGGTCGGAAGAATCAATATTGTGAAAATGACCACACTACCAAATGTCATCTATAGATTCAATGCGATCCCTATCAAACTTACAGTAACATTCTTGACAGAACTAGACCAAAGAATAACACAGTTCCTATGGAAACACCAAAGACCTCGAATAGCCAAAGCAATCCTGAGGAAGAAGAATGGAGCTGGAGGGATCAGCCTCCCCAACTTCAGACTCTACTACAAAGCAACAGTCCTCAAGACAGTATGGTGCTGGCACAAAAACAGAAATATTGACCAATGGAACAAGATCGAGAACCCAGAGATCAACCCACACACCTATGGGTACCTTATTTTTGACAAAGGAGGCGAACATATAAAATGGGACAAAGACAGCCTCTGCAACAAATGGTGCTGGGAAAATTGGACAACTACATGCAAAAAAATGAAGTTGGAACATACCCTGACACCATGCACAAAGATCAACTCAAAATGGGTTAAAGACTTAAATGTAAGGCCAGAAACCATCAAACTCTTAGAGGAGAATATAGGCAAAACCCTCAAGGACATACATCAAAGCAAAATCTTCTCTGACCCACCTACTAGAATAGTGGAACTAAAAAGACAAATGAACATGTGGGACCTCATGAAACTTAAAAGCTTTTGTACAGCTAAAGAAATTACAAAAAAGCTGAACAGACACCCCACAGAGTGGGAGATAATCATAGCAAACGAAACAACAGACAAAGAATTAATCTCCAAAATCAACAAGCAACTCAGACAACTCAGCACTGGGAAAAACGAACAACCCAATGAAAAAATGGGAAAAGGACCTAAAGAGACACCTCTCCAACGAGGACATACAGATGGCCCAAAAGCACATGAAACAATGCTCAACTTCACTAATAATTGGAGAAATGCAAATCACAACTACAATGAGATATCACCTCACACCCGTCAGAATGGCTGTCATCCACAAATCGATAGACAATAAATGCTGGAGAGGCTGCAGAGAAAAGGGAACACTCCTGCACTGCTGGTGGGAGTGTAAATTGATACAGCCTCTATGGAAGACAGTCTAGAGAATCCTTAAAAAACTAAAAATAGAAGCACCCTATGACCCAGCAATCCCACTCTTAGGCTTATACCCTGATGAAATCAAATCTGAAAGAAGCACATGTACCCCAATGTTCATTGCAGCTCTCTATACAATAGCTAGAACATGGAAGGAACCTAGACGCCCATCGATGAATGGATACAGAAGCTCTGGTACATATATACAGTGGAATACTACACAGCTGTAAAGAGAAATGCAGAAGTATCAGCCCTAATGAGGTGGCTGGATCTAGAACGTATCATCAAAAGTGAAGTCATTCAGAAAGAGAAGGACAAATACAGTATATTAACACATATATATGGAATCTAGTAGGATGGCGATGATGGCACATGCAGTGAAGCGACAGAAAGACAGACATGGACAGTGGACATATGGACATTGTGGGGAAGGAACAGAAGGTGGGAGGCGTAAAGGAAGTAGCATGAAGGCCTGTACTATCATAAATGAAGAAAATAGCTATAGTCATTGCTCTGTGAGAAAAGGGGATCCTTCAGGGGTGCTGTGTGATGGTTGGGAGGGGTGGGAAGGGGGGGATATACATATGACTAATCTGGGAACATACATATCTGTAAACAAAAAAATAAAATAAAATAAAACAATGACAATACATTTTGGGAGGGAATATACTGTTTCCATAAGTGACTTGCTGGAATGCAAAACAGCACAATCCTTCTGAAGGGTAATTTGTCAATGGGTAAGAAATCTGCATATGAACTTACTCTGACAGAGCATTACTCCTTCGAAGAATTTACCATGATGATATATTGTCCACAATCTGAAAAAAATACAAGAAACATGTTCAGTGAAAGGTTATTTATTTCAGCATTTCAAGAATCTCAAATAATTGAGACAGCCTAAATGTTCATATATTGAATAGTGTTTAATAAACTTTAATATATTTTTACAATGGACTACTATGCAACTGTGAAAAATAATAAGGAAGATCTTTATGTACTGAAATGGAGTGATTTCCAGGAAACAGTGCTACATCAAAAAAGAGTAAAGGTATACCTGTCTCCTGAGAAACTTGTATGCAGGCCAAGAAGCAACAGTTAGAACCAGATATGGAACAATGAACTGGTTCCAAACTGGGAAAGGAGTACATCAGGGACTACTCTGTAAGCTGTATATTGTCACCCTCCTTATTAAACTTATATGTAGAGCACATCATGTGAAATTCCAGGCTGGATGAATCTCAAGCTGGAGTCAAGATTGCTGGGAGAAATATCTATAACTTCAGATACCAGATGATACCACCCAAATGACAGAAAGTGAAGAGTAGCTGAAGAGCCTCTTGATGAAAGTGAAAGAGGAGAGTGGAAAAGTTAGTTTAAAACTCAGTATTCAGAAAACTAAGATCCTCACATCCGGTCCCATCACTTCATGGTGAATAGGTGGGGAAAACAATGGAAACAGTGACAGACTTTATTGTCTTGGGTTCTAAAATCACTGTGGATGGTGACTACAGCCATGAAATTAGAACATGCTTGCTGCATGGAAGAAAAACCATGACAACCCTAGAGATCATAGTAAGAAAGCAGAGACATCACTTTGCGAACAAAAGTCCATATAGTCAAAGCTATGGTTTTTCCTGTAGTCATCTAGGGATGTGAAAGTTGGACCATAAAGAAGACTGAGTGCCAAAGAGTTGATGCCTTTGAACAGTGGTGCTGGAGAAGACTCTTGAGAGTCCCTTGAACTGCAAGGAGATCCAACCAGTCCATCTTAAAGGAAATCAACTTTTAATATTCATTGGAAGGACTGACGCTGAAGCTAAAGCTCCAATCCTTTGGCCACCTGATGTGAAGAGATGAATCATTGGAAAAGATTGATGCTGGGAAAGATTGAGGACAGGAGGAGAAAGGGGCCACGAGGCTAGATGGTTGGATGGCATCACTGAGTCAATGGAGATGAGTTTGAGCAGGGTTTGGGAGATGGTGAAGGACTAGAAAGCCTGGCATGCTGTAGTCCATGGGGTCACAAAGAGTCGGACATGACTGAGTGATCAACAAACAAAACAGAATGCTACTTTTCTTATATTAAAAAAGATAAGTAAAAATTTAGCAGAAGCCTCAATTATTATAGATATATTATAAATAATTATTCTACACATAAAAAGGATTGGTAAAGAACAGAACAAACATAAGAAATATGCCGAATAGTTTGACTATAAACTGTAAGACTAAAGACAAAAATAACTGTAAAAATATTATACTCTACTTATTAAAGTTATTTTTCATAGAGGTATAGACTAGGAGGTCCAACACTATTTTCTTTGTATATTAAGATTGAAGAAACATGTAAACATAGTATAGATAATGGGAACTATGCGTCTTACTGTTACAGAAATAACTAGCAAGTATGAAAAGTGTGGAGGGCAGGGGCTGAAAAGAATCCTGTGTGTTAGATTGTAATTGGAGATATTCATAGAAATGCAAGGTCTATCAATGCAGATGTATATTATGCACATATATATATATACTATCAGATGTACATATATACACATATATTTCCTAGTTCTGTCCACTGAGGGGGCCTTGAAGGCCTGACAACTCCAGTAGCAGTGATCACACATAGTGCCCAGTGCTGGTCTCTAATAAAGCAAACAGGAATCTGTGGAGAAAATACTTGACTTTACGGCAGAGTCCGAGAAACACAGAATGAGATTATAACATTTTACAGTGCCAAAAAATAACTGTGTGCCAAAATCGATGAAAGTATGTCTCAAGGACACAGGAGCCAATATGAAGAAACTACAAATAGCCAAAAATAGAACGATTTTAGCAAGTAATCAAATTCAACATTAGTAAGAGTAGAACATATTATTATTGTGTATTTATGCACTCAGATAGGTGCATTATGTCTCATGTCTGTGTGCTAAGCCACTCCAGTCCTGTCCAACTCTCTGCAGCCCTACAGACTGTAGCCCACCAGGTTCCTCTGTCTATGGGATTCTCCAGGCAAGAATACTAGGGTGAGTTGAAGTGCCCTCCTCCAGGGGATCTTCCTGATTCAGGGATCAAATCCACATTTGGTACTTCTAATCTGCATTGGCAGGTGGTTTATTTACCACTAGCACCACCTGGGATGCCAAATATTTATTATGCATATATATGAAAGCATTTATATCAGGATATAATAAGAACTCATATTTCATAAGGAAAGACAGACAGTTCAAATGACTAAACATTTATATGTAGAGTTCATAAAAATGATACAAAAATGAACACTAAGCACTTAAAAAGTATGTTTCTTATTTTTCGAAGAAATGCAAATTCTATACACTCATTAAATTCCATAAGTTTAAAAAGAAGTGGTGGTAGCAAGTGTTGGTAAGGCTGTAGGACAACTGGGACTCACGCATAATTTGCAAAAAGTATTTTGGTAGTTACTGATGTAGTTTAGTGTGAACTTCTCATGACAATTCACCATTTGAGAAAAATATCTAAACAAATTGAAGTATCCATCAAGAAAATGTCTTGCAAAATAGATTCTTTTCATTCCTCGCTAGTGGCATTGGGTTTCCTTCCCTTACTGTGATTAATTTGTTTTCGTTTTTACATTTTGGAAGCAGCATGCAACACGTTCAATTAGTCATCTTGAACTAGAGTTACTACTTGGTCACCATACTTTCATTAGCAATATGACTTAAATGTTTTTACTTCAATTTATATTCTCCTATGCATTACTTAAAGGGCTTTATGTCATCACATTTTATCAATGTTTCTGCCATAATGACTTCACGAAAACCTTTCCATCTTGCCTGTCATCAAACCCCTGATGTACAATGCACGTTAAGCATTTTTAACATTAAATCCTGCAGCTCTAGGAGATTCTGAGAAACTATTTTTTAACCATTCAAATGCATTTGCTTCTTGCTTTTTATCTGACCTTCACTCAGAGTTCTGAAATTTAGACAAATTGGTTCTAGTTTATATACACAATTTACTTCCTATTGGTTGAAATAGTTGATATACTATATTGGAAATGGGCATTAATCTAGGCTGTAATCAAAATTATTAAAACAAATGTGATCAATAAAAGAAAATATCTGAATTCAATACTTTAGTACAACTTCTGGGAAGTTTCTTATATCACTGTCTAATTTTCATAATTCTTTCTCATACTGACTTCCAAGGATATTAGAGTAATTCTTGGGAAAACATATTTAAAGGATGATAAAATCTTTAAAATGCATTTTAAGAGTAATATGAACAAAAACTATAATGCAAGTAAAGTTAAAAGAAGTTTTTCTTGATTCATGAGAGTTTAAACCCTGACATTCTTACATATAAAAAGCCTCCAAAGTGTATCATTTTTAACTTTAACGGTAAGTTTTGATTATTTTTCTGGGTTTATGAATCATAACAGGAAAATCTGGAATCTTGCAGTTTTTTTAAAATTTGCTTTATTTCTGGTTATTGTAATCCAAATAGAACAGTACAACAATTATTTGGAAATTTCCAGATAATGATGTTCCAGTATCAGTCTTATAAAGTAAAACAAGATCTTGGATTCAGAAATATAACCTTAGAATAGTATGTGTTTGCAAAGTTATTTGAGAAAATTGAGAAGTAACTTGACTAGAAGATGCCTTAGACATGTAAATAAGAATTAAAAAATAAAATGCTTGTGTAGCCAGGACTGATAGATGTTCAAATTAATCAACATTATTATGACCCAGAAAACTTTAGAACCTTCATCCAAAGTAAGACCTGAAAAAGTTAAGTTAGTTAGTGATCTGGCCTTAGGCCTTATCTTTTCTCTCATTACTCTACCCATATGTGATTTTATCTAATCTCATGACTTTTAACTGTCACTCCTTTAAAGATGACTTTCATCTCAAGAGTCCCCAGGTAGAAGCTTTGGACCTATGTTTCCATTTGCTCAATTTGACAGCAACATATTTAGTTCAAATAGTACTTCAGCTTCTACAAACTTGTTCGTTCCCAAGTGTCTTTACATCAATCAACAGTTCTACTCTTTTAATCATCCAGATGATAAAAAACAATTTAAGTTAATCTTTAACTTCTCCAACCTCTTCATATTCACTCCATAAAAACTATTCTGTTTTCCTACGCAAGAGATCCTGTACTCACACTTGTTTATCACTGAAGTCTTTGCAGCAACCTTTTCTACTTGGAATGTATTGTAACATCTTCTTAATTTTCCTGCCTTCTTTCTTCCCTCCTGTCTGCACTCTCTCCACCACCAATATCTGTATGTTGCCACTAGTTTCTTTGTCACAAATGATTGCAGATTTTATTCTTAAAACAAACCTATTAAGATATTTCTATCCTCATAAGTCTTTAGTGTCTTCTCTATCACTGATCATGGATATTTATCAGCGATATGTACAGAATGGTATCTCTTACTACTTATGGTCTCTTGCTATGTGATTTTGACTGTTTCTTATATGAACCATGGTAAGCCACTTGAATCTGGTGTGTGTTACAGCTTTGACCCATTGAATGAGGTAGACTTGATCCTCTACTACTTCCTGGATGATGCTTGAGAGCATGTTGCTTTTTAAAAAGTGTAAATTACAATGCTTTTGAAGTCCAAGGCAGGTGAGGAGACCTTGGAGGGAGGATACCATAAGAGAGAGAGAGAGACCATCAAGACTCCAGATTAAAAAAAAGAAAGACTCCAGATATAAGAGAAAAGAAGGATTGAATCTGCACCCTGCAGTCTAAGCTGCTCCATCTGGACTCATTGTAGGTCAGATTAGAACAAACACGCCAAGTCCTTCCCAAATCCCTGCCTCACTAAATTGTGAACAGAATAAAATGGTTGTGTTGAATTTTGTCATGGTTTATTTTACAGCACACCTAGCCAAAACAATAGCAAAGGGTTGAAATATTTAAATATTTTAGTTGTGATCTGGACCAGTCATGATTTCCAAACACATTTCTTTACTATATTGAACTTACCCCAGTTGTGTGCACAAATTCATGTCCTTATTATTTCTTCTGCTATGAACTCACAGACTATGTATCTTTTAGAAAGGCTGTTATCTTGAACTGAAACTCTTTGTAGTGACAAATATTCCCAAACTTAATCATTCTTTAAGCTATAACACAGATTTATCACCAAGTTTCTGTAATGGTACTGGGTTCTGATAGGGCAAAATTTCTCTGCTCTATGAGTTTATCTGCATGATCATATTTTCATTGAACATTTATGCCTTTCTTGCTTTTATCTCATTATTTTCTATATAGTGTTCTTTCCCTCCCCCATATTCGTTAGGTAGGCTAGAGTACAGAGATGTAACAATAGTCTACTAAAGGTTAGTGGCTCAGATCATAAACTAAATGGGTATAGGGTGAATTCTTTCCTCCCCATATTTATTTCTTAAAACAAACCTATTAAGATATTTCTATCCTCATAAGTCTTTAGTGTCTTCTCTATCACTGATCATGGATATTTATCAGCGATATGTACAGAATGGTATCTCTTACTACTTATGGTCTCTTGCTATGTGATTTTGACTGTTTCTTATATGAACCATGGTAAGCCACTTGAATCTGGTGTGTGTTACAGCTTTGACCCATTGAATGAGGTAGACTTGATCCTCTACTACTTCCTGGATGATGCTTGAGAGCATGTTGCTTTTTAAAAAGTGTAAATTACAATGCTTTTGAAGTCCAAGGCAGGTGAGGAGACCTTGGAGGGAGGATACCATAAGAGAGAGAGAGAGACCATCAAGACTCCAGATTAAAAAAAAAAAAAAAAAGACTCCAGATATAAGAGAAAAGAAGGATTGAATCTGCACCCTGCAGTCTAAGCTGCTCCATCTGGACTCATTGTAGGTCAGATTAGAACAAACACGCCAAGTCCTTCCCAAATCCCTGCCTCACTAAATTGTGAACAGAATAAAATGGTTGTGTTGAATTTTGTCATGGTTTATTTTACAGCACACCTAGCCAAAACAATAGCAAAGGGTTGAAATATTTAAATATTTTAGTTGTGATCTGGACCAGTCATGATTTCCAAACACATTTCTTTACTATATTGAACTTACCCCAGTTGTGTGCACAAATTCATGTCCTTATTATTTCTTCTGCTATGAACTCACAGACTATGTATCTTTTAGAAAGGCTGTTATCTTGAACTGAAACTCTTTGTAGTGACAAATATTCCCAAACTTAATCATTCTTTAAGCTATAACACAGATTTATCACCAAGTTTCTGTAATGGTACTGGGTTCTGATAGGGCAAAATTTCTCTGCTCTATGAGTTTATCTGCATGATCATATTTTCATTGAACATTTATGCCTTTCTTGCTTTTATCTCATTATTTTCTATATAGTGTTCTTTCCCTCCCCCATATTCGTTAGGTAGGCTAGAGTACAGAGATGTAACAATAGTCTACTAAAGGTTAGTGGCTCAGATCATAAACACTGTCCAGGGGACTGTTGGTGGTTTTGCACCTCTGCAGTGGTGATTTAATCTAGCAGGTCTTTGTTGTCCATCTAGCAGGCTCATTATATCTAGTAGTTCTTCAAATCCTTCACTGAATCCTCTGCTCTTGTGCTATAAATGAAGCAAGAAAAGCAACCAGAAGATTTCATGAGCAGTTTAGACACCAGGTCAATAGGGGTTATATGGCACTATTATCTCCATTGAGTGGCTAGAAGAAGTCATAGAGTTCCATTTCAGTACAAGGTAAGCCTCAACTCTGCAATAAGCAGCTTGTACAAGTCCTTGTAGGCTTCTGTGTAGGAACTTCTTGAGGAAAAATATGCCTTGGTAAAGAGTTGATGGTCATAACATACACTTGTATTTAATTGGAGTAGGTCCAGATTGCTCTTCAGAATGGCTTCCCAGGGTCCATGAGCTGCAGCTCATAATAATTCCTATATATATATTTTTTATCCTGCCAACACTAGACATTTCCCGGGATTTTGCTTTAATGAATCCAATAGGCAAAAATGATATCCCATTGTTGCCTAATTAATTACCAGTCATTTACTTGATAATCACTGAGAACTTATTTTCATATAGTACTAGCTTTTTAAGAAGAGGAATCCTCTCCTGTTCTTGCCTCTTTCTAAACTGTGTCCTGTTTTTGCACAGCAAATGCTGTATTCCCCTTTTTGTTGATAATATGCATAGTGATTTCTCCTATCATTAACTCTTTATAAGCTTGGCAGTGGTATTTTAATGGAACAGAAATAATTAGATGTGCTTTGATCGAATTTGACTATTTTTAAATGATGTATATATTTGACTTTGTTAAAAAATTGATTCTGATACCGGATATTTTCTTAAATTAGCATTATAATTAAAGCATTATAATTTCAAATGTGTCTTTCTTAATGATTTGTCTATCTGAAAATTTGTTAAAATTTATAGTACAGAGTCTCAATATTTTTTGTGTTTTTCTTTTAGCATTGTAATTTTATTTCACATTAGGCTTTTGGTCCATCTACAGTGCAGTCTGAAATGTGGTATTAGATAGGGGTTTGGTTTTATCTCTGTGTAATGAGTCAGTTTTCCAATACAGTGCCTTGAGCAGTCTATACATTTATCACTGAATTGTAAGTTCATTTTTATCATGAATTAAAGTTGATTCTTTCAGGTCTGTATTTGTCCCATTAAATAACTTCCTATTTGTGTACCAATACTATGCAGCGTTTATTATTGTGGGTTTGCAATATGTTTTACTGTGTAGTAGAGCAATTCCTTATTATTTTTCTTATTAAAAATATTCTTAAGGTTAAGTTAGCTCTTTGTGGATCTTTATTTTTTTCAATAAATTTTATAATGCTTTAAAATTGTTTAAACTATCAAACTGCAATGGTAAGTGGGATTACACTGAATTTAAGACCTAGCTTGGGTAATAAATGGCCTCTTTGTGTTGTTTTTTTTTGAGATCTTTCATATCCTTTTAGAGTTTCAAGGTGTTTTAAGAATCTTATAATTGGTATTATGAATGTGATTTTCTTCTTGTTATTTATGGCATAAAGAGATACTATAAAATTTTATTTGTTGATTTTATTTCTAATAACCCTGCAGAAATATTATGTCTATAATAAAAAATGATGAATGTAGATTTATGTAAATATTTTCAAGTCATTTCTTAATTTAATGTCATTTATTTTACAATGTTTAGACATTTATATATTTTTACTTATAATACTTGTGCTCAGGGATAACAATACTAGGCTAAACAGTAGTAATGATTCTGGACATCTTATATTTTCTCAGTTTTTGTTTAGTAAATACTTTTTGTTTAACATTCTTTTCTATTATTAAGTTCAAGATTCTTCATCATAAATATGTGTTGGAGTACATCAAATAGTTTTTTCACTTCTATTAGGTAGCTATGTGATTTTCACTTTTAACTTATTAACATGGTAGATTACCAATAGATTTATCCTAATGTTAAGATCGCCTTCCGTTTTTAAAGGTAAAGCTATTTGATTTCAGTGTAATATTTTTAAAGATTTTTGGATTTAGTCTGGTCACATTTCATATTTTGATTAGTTTATTTAATTGCTCATTATTAATTTAAATTTTATTTATGGTTTTTGAATTATACTTCAAAGATAAAATAGGACTATAACATTCTTTTCTTATCCTTTAAATTTTTAAAAATGTTTATTAAAAATGTATTTATTTTAATTGGAGGATAATTACTTTACAATATTGTGATGGTTTTTACCATACATCAACATGAATTGGCCACAAGTATACGTGTCCTCCCACATCCCGAGCCCCGTCCCCTTCCCTCCCATTCCCCTAAATCTTTAGTCATACACTGCATTGGTATGTTCACTATGTTTTACTGTGTAGTAGAGCAATTCCTTATTATTTTTCTTATTAAAAATATTCTTAAGGTTAAGTTAGCTCTTTGTGGATCTTTATTTTTTTCAATAAATTTTATAATGCTTTAAAATTGTTTAAACTATCAAACTGCAATGGTAAGTGGGATTACACTGAATTTAAGACCTAGCTTGGGTAATAAATGGCCTCTTTGTGTTGTTTTTTTTTGAGATCTTTCATATCCTTTTAGAGTTTCAAGGTGTTTTAAGAATCTTATAATTGGTATTATGAATGTGATTTTCTTCTTGTTATTTATGGCATAAAGAGATACTATAAAATTTTATTTGTTGATTTTATTTCTAATAACCCTGCAGAAATATTATGTCTATAATAAAAAATGATGAATGTAGATTTATGTAAATATTTTCAAGTCATTTCTTAATTTAATGTCATTTATTTTACAATGTTTAGACATTTATATATTTTTACTTATAATACTTGTGCTCAGGGATAACAATACTAGGCTAAACAGTAGTAATGATTCTGGACATCTTATATTTTCTCAGTTTTTGTTTAGTAAATACTTTTTGTTTAACATTCTTTTCTATTATTAAGTTCAAGATTCTTCATCATAAATATGTGTTGGAGTACATCAAATAGTTTTTCACTTCTATTAGGTAGCTATGTGATTTTCACTTTTAACTTATTAACATGGTAGATTACCAATAGATTTATCCTAATGTTAAGATCGCCTTCCGTTTTTAAAGGTAAAGCTATTTGATTTCAGTGTAATATTTTTAAAGATTTTTGGATTTAGTCTGGTCACATTTCATATTTTGATTAGTTTATTTAATTGCTCATTATTAATTTAAATTTTATTTATGGTTTTTGAATTATACTTCAAAGATAAAATAGGACTATAACATTCTTTTCTTATCCTTTAAATTTTTAAAAATGTTTATTAAAAATGTATTTATTTTAATTGGAGGATAATTACTTTACAATATTGTGATGGTTTTTACCATACATCAACATGAATTGGCCACAAGTATACGTGTCCTCCCACATCCCGAGCCCCGTCCCCTTCCCTCCCTCTCATCCTTCTCAGGTATCCCAGAGCACTGGCTTTAGATGCCCTGCTTCATGCACTAAACTTGCACTGGTCATCTGTTTTACATATGGTAATGTATATGTTCCAACACTGTTCTCTCCAGTCATCCCACCCTTGCCTTTTCCCATTGAGTTCAAAAGTCTTTTCTTTACATGTGTGTCTCTTTTGCTGCCCTGCATGTAGGATCATAAGTACCATCTTTCTAAATTCCATATATATGCCTTAATATACAGTATTTCTCTTTCTCTTTCTGACTTGCTTCACTGTCCAATAGGCTCCAGGTTCATCCACCTCATTAGAACTGACTCAAATGCATTTCTTTTTACAGCTGCATAATATTCCATTGTACATATGTACCACAACTTCCTTATCTGCCAGTGGATCTACAGATTCCTTCCCATGTCCTAACTGCTGTAAATAGTGAATGAATTATAGTTCAAAGGTAAAATAAGTCTATAATGTTAGTTTCTTTGCACTGTACTTACCTGGTATACTCTGGTGGCTCAGATGGTAAAGAATCGCCTTTAATGCAGGAGACCTGGGTTCAATCCCTGGGTCGGAAAAATCCCCTAATGAAGGGTATGGCTACCAACTCCAGTATTCTTGCGTGGAAAATTCCATGAACAGAGGAGCCTGGCAGCTGTAGTCCATGGTGTCACAAAGAGTCAGACATGACTGACCAACTAACACTATCTAGTATTAGTATTATGATTATACTGGTCTCATAAAACAAGCATTCACTCTTTCTCTTATTTTATCTATAAATTTTAATTCTTATCAGAGTCTTTCAAAATAGGCATTATTATTCTCAACCTATAGTTAATAAAGTTGAAGACAAAAAATGATTTTTTTCAAAGATCTGTGGCAGAGACAAAATTACAATCAAAGTCTGTATGATCTGAAAATCTAATAAGCTTTCCTATAATTTCCTATAATTTGTAGATATTCAGTAAATATTTGTGGAAATATTTTCAATGTCAGAGAAGAAGTTATGAAAGAAGGCAGAGAAGAATTGGAAGATACTTAAAAAAGTAGGTCCAGAGAATACACAAGATAAGAAGGGATTTACTAGTCCTCCAGGAAATAGCAAAAGGCCAAGAACAGCACCGTCTTAATTTTAGAAGGACTGACCCTGGTCAGGAACCAGGTTGACTGTGTCTGCATCCTGACTTGTCACTTGAAGCCTGGATGCTCTTGATGCCTACATTAAATTGAGCCATAGTACATTGTTGCTGTTTAGATTTTTGTTAGTTTTTTTAATGAAGCACGCTTGATTTATACTGTTGTGCTAATCGCTGCTATACAGCAAACAGACTCAGTTATACACATATATGCATCATTTTTAATATTCTTTTCCATTATGGTTTATCACAGGATATTGAGAAGAGCTCCCTGTGCTAAACATTAGGACCTTGTTGTTTATCCATTCTAAATGTAATAGTATCTACCAATCTGAAACTTTCAGTAGATTTTTTAAATTTGCAGACAAGATCATATGCCTCAGACTAACATTTAATCAATTGTTTCTCTCACTTTTCTCATCTTCACTGTGTATCAGTAGCATTGTTGTTTAATCATTCAGCTGTGACGGACTCTGCCTTTCCACAGACTACATTGTAGCCTCTGTCCATGGGATTTTCCAGGCAAGAATCCTTGTGTGGCTTGCCATTTTCCTCCTCCAGGGGCTCTTCCCAATCAGGGATCAAACCCACCTCTCCTGCACTGGGAGGATTCTTTATCTGCTCCAGGGAAGCCCCATATCAACAGCATGCATGTCCTCAATGTTATGCGGCAGCCTGGATGAAGAGTGGAGTTTGCAGTGAGAATGGGTACACATATATGTATGACTAAGTCCCTTCACTGTTCACCTGAAACTCTTACAACATTGTTAATCAGCTGTACCTTAGGACAAAATGAAAAGCTAAAAAAATAGCATGCATGTCTTATTTTTTAGAAGAATTAAAAACAATGCAGATAGATTCTTAGAGCTATGCTTGAACCAAAGTAATGTCTTAAAGCACAATAAAACCCAATAACTGCCATTTCTTATTTGCAAGAGCATATATTCAAAGATATCACCTTTGTGTTACATTTTTATATATCATATGGGATTATAATTTTCAGAAAATGATGTTGGATGAAGAGTCACAATAGTGTAATAAATGTCACTCAACAATCAACATTCAATTTCCAAGAAGGAATACAATTTCTTTCTTGACAAATTTTGGGATTTGAAAATTGATCATATTTTTAAAAATTCTCACTTTTCTATAGTGAGCTTTTTGACCCATAATGTGTATTGTTTTAATCATTATTAGTCTAAAGAGACAAAGCATTAATTTTAATTGTACCACCATGCCAGCTTTGCATATATAGTATAAAAGCATTTCTGTATTTTATAGCTGAAAGTATTTATTTTCTAATTTAGGAAGGTTAATGTTTTTCAGTCAGGCTGGAGAAATGACAAGGCATTAGGGGTTCAAACACAATGAGATAGCTACAGAGGAGATTTATAGTGAAGGCTGGCAAATAGAGCAACAGGCGAAATCCCCATGCTGGTTATTTTGTTGACACTGTAGAACCAGATTATAATCATTATAATTAAGATAAGAGAAATGTGCTAGTCACATCACAATGTCAGATAAAGAGTATTTATCCTTAGCCCAACTGGAATCCAAATTCATACTCACGTGCAGGATACCTTAATGGAATAAAATAGCCTTGTACATAAATGTTTTCACAGATTATTTCTTCATCGGTCTACTTTCTCTCTATTATGATTTATTCAACATTGGCTGACACATACTTCTAATAAAAATTCAAACTTTTTTGTATACCTGTTTTGCTTCCTTATTTTTCAGAATCTACAGACACTTCCAAAACCTATGAACTAAATGTAATATTTAGATATGTATAACATATGTAATATTTAGATATGTATAACATGTATATAACTCATTCTGGATTTACTTTGGTATAAGAATAAATGATGGACATATGGACATTGTGGGGAATGAACAGTGGGTGGGAGGCATAGAGGGAGTAACATGGAAACCTATACTGTCATGGGTGAAAAAGATAGCTATTGTTGTTGCACTAAGGGATTAGGAGTACTTACAATGGCTTGGGGTGAAGGCCTGGAGGGGTGGGATGGGGGCGCCTGGGAGGGGAGAGGGGACCAAGGATATGCATATGACTGACCTGGGAACATGCATGTCTGTGAACAACAAAACTCTGTAAAAACTTTAGAATAAAAAAAGTAAAAAAAAAATAAAAATAAAAATAGTAAATGATAACCATTCTAGAAACAGTATGGAGAAGGGAAAGGCTGCCCACTCCAGTGATCTTGCCTGGAGAAGTCTGTGGCTGGGCCATGGGTCGCAAAGAATTGGACAGGACTGAGTGACTTTCATTTCACTTCATAGAAGCAGCATGTCCCGTGAACAAAAGCCTTAGAAGCACCTTTTGCCACTGAGAACAACTGAGTAAGTGGAGTAGGGGCCACTTACATGGAAGTCTGAAACAAAAATGCCAGCTTTGCATATATAGTATAAAAGCATTTCTGTATTTTATAGCTGAAAGTATTTATTTTCTAATTTAGGAAGGTTAATGTTTTTCAGTCAGGCTGGAGAAATGACAAGGCATTAGGGGTTCAAACACAATGAGATAGCTACAGAGGAGATTTATAGTGAAGGCTGGCAAATAGAGCAACAGGCGAAATCCCCATGCTGGTTATTTTGTTGACACTGTAGAACCAGATTATAATCATTATAATTAAGATAAGAGAAATGTGCTAGTCACATCACAATGTCAGATAAAGAGTATTTATCCTTAGCCCAACTGGAATCCAAATTCATACTCACGTGCAGGATACCTTAATGGAATAAAATAGCCTTGTACATAAATGTTTTCACAGATTATTTCTTCATCGGTCTACTTTCTCTCTATTATGATTTATTCAACATTGGCTGACACATACTTCTAATAAAAATTCAAACTTTTTTGTATACCTGTTTTGCTTCCTTATTTTTCAGAATCTACAGACACTTCCAAAACCTATGAACTAAATGTAATATTTAGATATGTATAACATATGTAATATTTAGATATGTATAACATGTATATAACTCATTCTGGATTTACTTTGGTATAAGAATAAATGATGGACATATGGACATTGTGGGGAATGAACAGTGGGTGGGAGGCATAGAGGGAGTAACATGGAAACCTATACTGTCATGGGTGAAAAAGATAGCTATTGTTGTTGCACTAAGGGATTAGGAGTACTTACAATGGCTTGGGGTGAAGGCCTGGAGGGGTGGGATGGGGGCGCCTGGGAGGGGAGAGAGGGGACCAAGGATATGCATATGACTGACCTGGGAACATGCATGTCTGTGAACAACAAAACTCTGTAAAAACTTTAGAATAAAAAAAGTAAAAAAAAAATAAAAATAAAAATAGTAAATGATAACCATTCTAGAAACAGTATGGAGAAGGGAAAGGCTGCCCACTCCAGTGATCTTGCCTGGAGAAGTCTGTGGCTGGGCCATGGGTCGCAAAGAATTGGACAGGACTGAGTGACTTTCATTTCACTTCATAGAAGCAGCAGCGTTAGAGTCAGAGCCTGATTCAGACATGCTTTAAGGTGTAGAAACGCCCCTTGCCTCTTTTCAGAGAATGCACCTTTCTGCCACTGAGAACAACTGAGTAAGTGGAGTAGGTGACCACTTACATGGAAGTCTGCAAGACAGTTTTAAAAAATGGTGCCCATTGGCTCACAACAGTGTTTCTATGAAAGAAGTGCCTCCTTCTGGATAAAACATTGTCTCCAGAAGGCTTCTGTTCAAATCAGAAATGCATTGTTTGGAAGGAGGACTGCACAGAACAGAAGGGATTGAGATGCTGGTTAAACGGAATGGATGCACATCGACCCACAGATGGCATAGATCTGGAGAAGCAGGGATGAGGATACCACACAGTGAAGTTTTTACCTGAAAAATGTACCAGGCATTGTAAGCTCAAGATGAGATTCTGACTTACATGGTCATCCTATCTGAAACATATAGAAAGGAGCTATCTATGTTTGTTTTGAGGGGTTTTGTCCTGAATTACCAACTTTCTCTTAGAACTCCTTCCTGGATGAACTGTCAATCTTTGTTTGTTGGTAAGGCCAAATACAGGACAGAGATTCAAGTCTAAATATACAAAGCATTGAACTAGACGTGGAAATGAGGAGAAGG
Organism: Tragulus kanchil; assembly: GCA_022376925.1. Taxonomy (NCBI): domain Eukaryota; kingdom Metazoa; phylum Chordata; class Mammalia; order Artiodactyla; family Tragulidae; genus Tragulus; species Tragulus kanchil. The sequence continues at coordinate 88,703,597 of JAIOJX010000024.1, read as the reverse complement.
GTCCTCATTTTGTTATACCCTGTAAGATTAGATATTTTCATTTTTAATGGCTTTTAGATACTTTATTAATAGCATAATGCCAGAAAGATAACCAATAAACATAGCAATGGGTAAGATACTGCTATACTGTCATGGGTGAAAAAGATAGCTATTGTTGTTGCACTAAGGGATTAGGAGTACTTACAATGGCTTGGGGTGAAGGCCTGGAGGGTGGGATGGGGGCGCCTGGGAGGAGAGGGACCAAGGATATGCATATGACTGACCTGGGAACATGCATGTCTGTGAACAACAAAACTCTGTAAAAACTTTAGAATAAAAAAAGTAAAAAAAAAATAAAAATAAAAATAGTAAATGATAACCATTCTAGAAACAGTATGGAGAAGGGAAAGGCTGCCCACTCCAGTGATCTTGCCTGGAGAAGTCTGTGGCTGGGCCATGGGTCGCAAAGAATTGGACAGGACTGAGTGACTTTCATTTCACTTCATAGAAGCAGCAGCGTTAGAGTCAGAGCCTGATTCAGACATGCTTTAAGGTGTAGAAACGCCCCTTGCCTCTTTTCAGAGAATGCACCTTTCTGCCACTGAGAACAACTGAGTAAGTGGAGTAGGTGACCACTTACATGGAAGTCTGCAAGACATTTTTAAAAAAATGGTGCCCATTGGCTCACAACAGTGTTTCTATGAAAGAAGTGCCTCCTTCTGGATAAAACATTGTCTCCAGAAGGCTTCTGTTCAAATCAGAAATGCATTGTTTGGAAGGAGGACTGCACAGAACAGAAGGGATTGAGATGCTGGTTAAACGGAATGGATGCACATCGACCCACAGATGGCATAGATCTGGAGAAGCAGGGATGAGGATACCACACAGTGAAGTTTTTACCTGAAAAATGTACCAGGCATTGTAAGCTCAAGATGAGATTCTGACTTACATGGTCATCCTATCTGAAACATATAGAAAGGAGCTATCTATGTTTGTTTTGAGGGGTTTTGTCCTGAATTACCAACTTTCTCTTAGAACTCCTTCCTGGATGAACTGTCAATCTTTGTTTGTTGGTAAGGCCAAATACAGGACAGAGATTCAAGTCTAAATATACAAAGCATTGAACTAGACGTGGAAATGAGGAGAAGGGTCCTCATTTTGTTATACCCTGTAAGATTAGATATTTTCATTTTTAATGGCTTTTAGATACTTTATTAATAGCATAATGCCAGAAAGATAACCAATAAACATAGCAATGATGCCTGCTTTTGCATTTAAATGTTGTTTGGAAAGTACAAGCCAAAAAAATAAGAAGAAAAAAAAATAGAAGTAATAATCTTATTTCTGCATGTTACCAATCTGCCATATGACTGCCCACAGAAATAACAAATTTGTAGAATAATCATTTTTATTGTGAAGACCATTTCTATATAGTACTTGAAGAAATCTAAATACATCTTTAGACTACAAAATTGATCTCAGAGTTTTAACTCTCTAAATAGTCCAATTATTTCCACAAAAAATCATTAGATTAGTATCTGGTCATTATTAAACCATTCTTCATTTGACCATATTGAAATTCAAATGAGGAACAAGATGCTGATCTTAAATTATATAAATTTGTTAGGTGGCATTGGTTACACAATTCTAACAAGTATAATCAGAATGAATGTGGCCATATTCCCTCACAATATCATCTTCAGAGGGCAGAATTCATTTTTGGTAATCCTATTAGGAAAATAAAAACAAATTCAAAGAATTTTCATTGCCCAACATTGAGTATAGTTTCAGCTTATTGAATAATAAAACCATAACTGTTTAAATTATGGCATAGTGCATTATAGAAAATATATTTTTCTTAAATATTAATTTTGCTCAATCATAGTTATTATTTCAAAGTTGAAGATGATGAAAGAATAATTATGTTTTCCGTTAAAAACATCACTATAAACACTCAGAGTCCTGTCAGTATTTTTATCCTCTCAAAAATAGAATTCAGTAATAGCTTGTTTTTAAAATGGAAGGATTAAAACACAAATCTCTATCTTTTTCCTGGACAATTAAAAAGGAAATGAGCATCTCAATAAGTAATTTTGACAATACAATTAATATTTTAAGCTCTCTATGTCTACTAAGATAGAGAGGTGTTGCTAATAACATGAGGGTAAGATAAAATCATACTTTAAATACCATGTATTTATGGAACATCTATTTTAGATTATCTTTACCTGTCTCTCCTAAGAGCCTGTTTGCCAGTGTTTCTTTTATTCCTCTCTCTCGGTACTTTCTCTCTTTCCTTCCTTTACTTCTTCTTTTTCTTTTTTTTAACATTTATTTATTTATTTATGTATTTTGGCAAGGGTGGGGAGGGAGGGGGGTGGGCGGGCCACTTCCGCTGGTCTTTCGTTTGTCTGGTTTCATCCATCTTTGTTCTTTGGCCCGTGTGGGTCTCCCATCGCAGTGGCGTCTGTTGTTGCAGAGCACCGGCTCTGGGCGCATGCACTCCAGAGCTTGGGCTCGGTAATTGGACACATCGGTCCAGCCGCTCCACAGCACGTGGGATCTTCCCAGGCCAGGGATTGAACCGGCGCCCCTTGCACTGCAAGGCGGTGTCCTTACCCACTGGACCACCAGAGGAGCCCTCCTTTACTCCTTTTCTCTTTGCAGTTGTAATGTGTAACAAGATAATATGAGAACGCTTGTAAAAATCACTTTTTCAGAAAAACATTGTTATGTGGGGTTTAATTTACAAGGTATACAGGAACACACATACTTTTTTTCTTAAAAAAAGTGAAGTATAGCTGATTTACAATATTGTTAGTTTCGTATGTACAGCGAAATGATTCATATATATATATATATATATATCAGATTCTTTTACATTATCGTTTAAGATATTGAATATAGTTCCCTGTGTGATACAGTCTTTGTTGTTTACAGAACTCACAATTAAAATTTTTTCATTGGAGTATAGTTGATTTACAATGTTGTATTAATTTCTGGTATATAGTACAGTGTATTTGTTATGCATATACACATATCCCCTCTTTTTAAATACCCTTTTCCCATACAGACCATTACAGAATACAGAGTAGAGTTACCTGTGCCATACACTAAGTCCTTATTAGTTATCTATTATATTTTATATACAGTAGTATATAGAAATGTTTTTTCAATGTAATCTTTCAGCTGTTACAAAGTGGGATAAATATTTCATTGACTTTTATCTGCGACTGGGTTAGTATATATTCACATTGTGAAACTATTGCCAGTGCCTATTTGATCACTCCCTCTATCATCTGCTGAAGTTTCTAACCTACATAACATTTTAAACTTCCACATTAATCCTTTGGAATATATCTTATTGCTATTTTATTTTTTAAATAATGACTCTAAGCATTTTAGTGTCCAAGTTACTTGTTCATGATTCCACAGTAAATAAAGGAATAAATAAAAGTATTGCATATCTTCTGATTCAAATTATGTTGTTGGTTACACTGCACGTACCTCCTCACCTCCCCAAATAGCAGACTAATAACATTCTATAGGTTTAATTTTATCATCCTCTTATAATCTACCTAAGCAGAATTGTTACGATTAAGGCATTTGGCTTTGTATAGCATTTTGTATCCTGTGACATATCATATATAGATATATATAAATGTACATGTAAGTTATATTGCTAAATATAGGTATATACATGTTGGATATAACACTATTTATTCATCTATTCTTCCATTTATGATCATAACCCACCTACCAAGCTTTTATATTATCCTCAAATACCAAAACCTTTGTGAAACCTCAGTTTACTCAATCCTAAAGTTCTCTGTATTATCTGATAACATTAATGATAATGATAATAAATAGAAAAATTTAATGGTAATAATATCCAATATTTATGGAGGCTTTACAATGTCAGTCACTATTCCATGTGCTTCAAAGTAAAATCTCTTTCCAACTGCAGAACTCTATGATGTAATCACTCCTACTATCTCATTGATGAGGAAACAAAGTCACAAGAAAGTTCATTAATTTGTTCAGAGTCTCAGCTAATAGTGACAGCACTATAACTCTAAACCTACTTCTAACCAACAGTCTGTACATGTGATATGCTAATATTTCTATAGCTACTTTACATATAATATTTTGCCTTGCGTTATAATATTTTATGTAGGCTCTTTATTCTGTATCACCCTTGTTTTTAGTGTGTACTGAACATTAATCTCACACCAGAAACTGCTTTAAGTGCCAAGAATACAGAACCTGGGAAGAAAGAAATGGTAAAAGGAAGAGACAGAATTTCAGTAATTAAACAACTGAATGGACAAAATGACGTAAATGCCATTAGCAGTTGTAAATACAAAAAGGAAGAGACAGAATTTCAGTATTAATCCATCTATCATCTGATTCAAATTTTAATTTTTTGGAATATATCTTATTGCTATTTTATTTTTTAAATAATGACTCTAAGCATTTTAGTGTCCAAGTTACTTGTTCATGATTCCACAGTAAATAAAGGAATAAATAAAAGTATTGCATATCTTCTGATTCAAATTATGTTGTTGGTTACACTGCACGTACCTCCTCACCTCCCAAATAGCAGACTAATAACATTCTATAGGTTTAATTTTATCATCCTCTTATAATCTACCTAAGCAGAATTGTTACGATTAAGGCATTTGGCTTTGTATAGCATTTTGTATCCTGTGACATATCATATATAGATATATATAAATGTACATGTAAGTTATATTGCTAAATATAGGTATATACATGTTGGATATAACACTATTTATTCATCTATTCTTCCATTTATGATCATAACCCACCTACCAAGCTTTTATATTATCCTCAAATACCAAAACCTTTGTGAAACCTCAGTTTACTCAATCCTAAAGTTCTCTGTATTATCTGATAACATTAATGATAATGATAATAAATAGAAAAATTTAATGGTAATAATATCCAATATTTATGGAGGCTTTACAATGTCAGTCACTATTCCATGTGCTTCAAAGTAAAATCTCTTTCCAACTGCAGAACTCTATGATGTAATCACTCCTACTATCTCATTGATGAGGAAACAAAGTCACAAGAAAGTTCATTAATTTGTTCAGAGTCTCAGCTAATAGTGACAGCACTATAACTCTAAACCTACTTCTAACCAACAGTCTGTACATGTGATATGCTAATATTTCTATAGCTACTTTACATATAATATTTTGCCTTGCGTTATAATATTTTATGTAGGCTCTTTATTCTGTATCACCCTTGTTTTTAGTGTGTACTGAACATTAATCTCACACCAGAAACTGCTTTAAGTGCCAAGAATACAGAACCTGGGAAGAAAGAAATGGTAAAAGGAAGAGACAGAATTTCAGTAATTAAACAACTGAATGGACAAAATGACGTAAATGCCATTAGCAGTTGTAAATACAACAAAGATCTGTGTTAAAGGAAATGTTTCAAAGGGCTAAATTCAATTAAGTGGTCATGGAAGTCCTCTCTAAAGAGAAAACATGTGAGGTGGGATGAGCCCTGAGTGAAAGAAGTTGCCAGACTTCTGGCAAATATTAGAGGTCAGAGTGCTCCAGGCAGCAGGAAGAGCAGAGCAAAAGGATTTTCCATATGGATTCTCCATATGGGAGACATACAAAGAGTATGTTAAGAAATTAATTCTGAAAGAGAAATATAAATTCATATATTATAAAAGAAGAAATGTCTCAGATTTTCATCTATAATCTACCTCTAAATTTAGGTAAATTGACTCTGCCTCTAAATCTATCTCTCAATTTAAGTAAATAGAAAAAAAGAGCAAGGAAATGATAAAAAGCACCTATCAAATGAAATAGAAAACAAAAGAAAAAATGAGTGGAATAAAATTGTCTGGTTCTTTGAAAATATCAATAAAATTGATAACTTCCTAGCAAGACTGACAAAGAAATGAAAAACACAAATGTGTACCAATATCAGACATGAACATTGGATATCATTACAGACCCTGCAGACATGAAAAGATTAGTGAAGGAATCCTCAAAATAATACATATGATTTGTCAATTTAGATGAAATAGACCAATTCCTAGAGAAGCATAAGCTATCAATGATGTATCCAACATAGAAAAATATACTTTGAAGAACAGAAAAACTATTAAAGACGTTATTCATAATTAAAACTTTAAAAAGAAATCTACAGGTTGAGATAGTTTCATTGGATAATTGTTTAAAAATTTAAAGAAGAACTAACATTAATTCTCCATAATCTCTTCCAGAAAATCTTGAAGAAGGAAAAATATGTAATTCATTTTTATGAGGCCAGTTTTTTTTTAAGACCTATTTATTTATTTTGGTGCGGGTGGAGTGGGGAGGGAGGGGAGCAGGCGGGCCACTTCTATTGGTCTTTCATTTGTCCATTTTCATCCATCTTTGTTCTTTGGCCCGTGTTGGCCTCCCATCGCGGTGGCCTTTGTTGTCGCAGAGCACCGGTCTCATGCGCTCAGAGCCCCCTTTGCCCCGTCCAGCCGCTGGACAAAATGACGTAAATGCCATTAGCAGTTGTAAATACAACAAAGATCTGTGTTAAAGGAAATGTTTCAAAGGGCTAAATTCAATTAAGTGGTCATGGAAGTCCTCTCTAAAGAGAAAACATGTGAGGTGGGATGAGCCCTGAGTGAAAGAAGTTGCCAGACTTCTGGCAAATATTAGAGGTCAGAGTGCTCCAGGCAGCAGGAAGAGCAGAGCAAAAGGATTTTCCATATGGATTCTCCATATGGGAGACATACAAAGAGTATGTTAAGAAATTAATTCTGAAAGAGAAATATAAATTCATATATTATAAAAGAAGAAATGTCTCAGATTTTCATCTATAATCTACCTCTAAATTTAGGTAAATTGACTCTGCCTCTAAATCTATCTCTCAATTTAAGTAAATAGAAAAAAAGAGCAAGGAAATGATAAAAAGCACCTATCAAATGAAATAGAAAACAAAAGAAAAAATGAGTGGAATAAAATTGTCTGGTTCTTTGAAAATATCAATAAAATTGATAACTTCCTAGCAAGACTGACAAAGAAATGAAAAACACAAATGTGTACCAATATCAGACATGAACATTGGATATCATTACAGACCCTGCAGACATGAAAAGATTAGTGAAGGAATCCTCAAAATAATACATATGATTTGTCAATTTAGATGAAATAGACCAATTCCTAGAGAAGCATAAGCTATCAATGATGTATCCAACATAGAAAAATATACTTTGAAGAACAGAAAAACTATTAAAGACGTTATTCATAATTAAAACTTTAAAAAGAAATCTACAGGTTGAGATAGTTTCATTGGATAATTGTTTAAAAATTTAAAGAAGAACTAACATTAATTCTCCATAATCTCTTCCAGAAAATCTTGAAGAAGGAAAAATATGTAATTCATTTTTATGAGGCCAGTTTTTTTTTAAGACCTATTTATTTATTTTGGTGCGGGTGGAGTGGGGAGGGAGGGGAGCAGGCGGGCCACTTCTATTGGTCTTTCATTTGTCCATTTTCATCCATCTTTGTTCTTTGGCCCGTGTTGGCCTCCCATCGCGGTGGCCTTTGTTGTCGCAGAGCACCGGCTCTGGGCGCATGCGCTCCAGAGCTCCTGCTCGGTGATTGGACACATCAGTCCAGCCGCTCCGCGGCACGTGGGATCTTCCCAGGCCAGGGATCAAACCGGCGCCCCTTGCAGTGCAAGGCGGTGTCCTTACCCACTGGACCACCAGGGAAGCCCGAGGCCAGTTTTATCTAATATCAACCCCTGAAAACAGTACAAAAAAAGAAAACTAAAGACCATTTCCCCAAAATTATACAGATGCCAAAACCCTCAACAAAATATTAATATAAACTGAATTCTGTAATATACTATTTTATTTTATGCATGTGTGTGTGTGTGTGCTCAGTCATGTCTGACTCTTTGTAACCCTATGGGCTATAGCTGTCAAATTCCATGGTCCATGGAGTTTTCCAGGCAAGAATATTGGAGTGGTTTGCTATTTCCTACTCCAGGGGATCATCCCAACCCAGGGATCAAACCCATGTCTCTTGTGTCTTTTGCATTAGCAGGTGGGTTCTTTAATACTAGTGGCACCTACTGTATTATATATAAAAAATAATATGCCGTGGCCAAATAAAGTTTATTCTAGGGATGAAAGACTAGTTCAATGTTCAAAATCAAAAAAGTCATATAAAAATCCATTTGCTATAGCAGTTTTCAGAAATATAAGGGTGTAGAGAAATTTTTACAGTTTGACAAAGAAGGTCTATGGAAAACTTCCTGAAGTTTTGGTGATTGGGTTTTATTTTAAATGTAATTCATTTTAAGAATATCTTCAAAGAATTTACTGAATTTTATTCTTGTTCTCTCAGTACCACAGGACTTGCAACATTTTCATTTTTCTCTCGTTTTTCTGTTTGGCTTCTTAGCTTTGTATATCAAAATTTTTCGAATTCAGTAGAAACCTTGTTGGGGAAAACCAGATGCGTACTGGATCTAGGTGTTTTCCTTCTTCTTTTCACCTCAATCTGGACACTTCAAGTCTCTCACTTCTGTCTCAGCTCTGTGACATTGTCAAAGCTCTAATGTCTTCTCTGCCTCTTAGTATAATTCCTTTCCTTGGCTGATTGCCTAGATCCTCATACACAGAATGGGTGACATGGAGGACAAAACACACAGCTGCAGACTTTTCCTCACCTCTTCATGGCTTCCTTGTCTTTAGGCTTCTGTTGTCCCCAAGTCTACCAGCGTCAGAGGGACTTCCATGTATTCAGACTCACTTATTACTATTTGTGTCATATTAAGTTTTTCTAATTGTTGTCTAGTCTCGGCCATGCTCTCACTCAGTCTCTTTTTTCACCAAAATTTTTAGAAATTTTGTGTTATTAGAAGGACAAGACAAAAATTCTGTAGATCTTTTGTAGGTATTCTTCATCAAATTACAACCATTCCTATATACACTTAGATCTTTGGCTTGCTGCTGGCTGCTTTATCTTAGCTGGAAGTGGAAGTCTTAAAGCAAAAGTTTTGAAAGGGTAGAGAGGTAATCATCTGGGAGCGACACTGAGAAGTGAAGATACCGATTCTGTTTTCAGATCCTGAAGAAGACAAAATATTGGAGATGAGTAACCTCCAAGAAAGCACCACAAAGGAAAACTGAGTATCAGTTCATGCTTGAGAAAGAAGAGACAGCAATCATGGCAGAGAATAATATAAAACAGAGCCCCAACACAAAAGAAAGACACATTTAAAAGACCTTTTGTTAAGAAACAGAGAACTATGTTCAGTATTTTGTAATGCTCTATATAGGAAAATCATCTGAAAAAGAATCTATTAATGTTTATCTACATGGAAAACAAACTATGGTTACCAAAGAGTGAGGGAGGGTAAATTATGAATTAGGAATGAACATATACAGACGACTATACATAAACTACATAACTAGAAAAGACCTACTGTAGATAGCACAGAATACTATACTCAATATTGTGTAATAACTTGTAAGGAAAAATAATCTGAAAAAGAACATATATACATGTATGTATACTGAGTCACTTTGCTGTACACTTGAAACTGATACAACATTTAAACCAACTGTTTTTTTCCAATTTTAAAAAAATGAAAGAAAGCCCATTTAACTGTTTCTGCCCCACTGCTTTGTTTAATTAGGCTTGCTGCTTCTATGGCTTTCGATTACCTCTAATGTAGTTTATGCCCTGGTCAATTAGACCCAGTTGTTAGTTTTCTAGCTACAAATTAAACTACCTGTTTCACAGTTTAGATTCAGTTGTGTTCCCTCTCAGAAGTTCTGAACACTGCTTATTCAAGAAAATTATATTCTGTGAAAAGAATCCATTTTAGAATTTGAAGACAAAGTCTAAGGACCATGTTGTTTACAGGTGAAAGCGAATGACTTTCTATAGGAATGTTTGTACTTTTAAAGAATAGTCTCCATTACTAGCTTCCCAGGTGGTACTAGTGGTAAAGAACCCACCTGTCAATATCTGAGGCTTAAGAGACCTGGGTTTGATCCCTGGGTTGGGAAGATACCCTGGAGGAAGGCATGGCAACCCACTCCAGTATTCTTGCCTTGAAAATCCCACGGGCAGAGGACCTGGCGGGCTACGGTCCATGGGATCGCAAAGAGTTGGGCAGGACTGAAGTGACATAACATGCAAGCATGTGTTACTCTAGCATTTTGGGGGTTTTTAAGAAAATATTTTCACATAGGAAGCATCTTTTTTTTATATTAAAAAAATGGGGGGCGGGTGCTGCAAGCCATGCAGGATCTTAGTTCTCCGATCAGAAATGGAACCTGGTACAGGAAGCATAGAATCTTAATTTCTGGGCAGCCTGGGAAGTTCCCGATGTTTATGGTTATAGCTTGGTGAAAGTACATTCCATTTCAAACTTTTTTTTTCCCCCCCATCATGCCTCTTTTATTTTTATATATTTTCATCCTTCTTTATTCTTTGGCCTGTGTGGGCCTCCCATCACAGTGACCTCTGTCATTGCAGAGCACCAGCTTTGGGCGCATGTGCTCCGAGCTGACTGGTGATTGGATACACCTGCCCAGCCGCTTTGCTGCTTCTGGAATCTCCCAGGCTAGGGCTGGAGCTGGTGCTCCTTGCACTGCAAGGTGGACTCTCCACCCACTCGACCACCAGGGAAGCCCTCAGACTGGTTTAAAAAGATAGGAAATGTATTATTTGATACAACTGAAAATAAAAAATGGTACACTCAGTTATGTCATTGAAGTCCTAGATTCCTTCCTTTTGTCCATTTTAGTAATAGCAATAGAAGTTCCATCAAAAGATACATCCTCCTGTGTTTTAAATATTTTCACCACCACCACCACCCAATCTAGGTGTTTCATACTGAATCAACATTCCTCAAAGGCAGTTGTTTCCAATGCATTCTTCTGAAGAATGAATAAACATTTCCTAGGATTATACTAACATGTCATCAACCAGAATTTTACTCCTCACTCTTAGCTGTTCCAGTCACTGACAGCAGATCCACAACTCCATGTATGCTTCAGATCAATCAGAAATCTCTAGGAGGTTTGGGATGGGACTGTTCACCTAGGAAACAAATATTCAAAGGTAGGGAGTAGAAAAGTGTGGGTATCCTGGTAAAGCTGTTGAGGATGAAAACAAGGGAGAAGATGAATGTTGCTTAATTACATTATTCTCAGTACATAACCATTGTTTTATATCATGCATTGTTCTAAATACTTTTCCATGCCCCCTTTTCCTAACCCTTCTTTACAACACCCCAGCATTTATGATTACTCTATTATTTTATAAGAGTAAGAAAGAGATATAAGAAAAGAGATAAAATGTGGAAAATGCATTTTACAGGTACCTTGCTCTTTTGTCAACCTTTAATAGTGAAACTGGTACAGGAAGCATAGAATCTTAATTTCTGGGCAGCCTGGGAAGTTCCCGATGTTTATGGTTATAGCTTGGTGAAAGTACATTCCATTTCAAACTTTTTTTTTCCCCCCCATCATGCCTCTTTTATTTTTATATATTTTCATCCTTCTTTATTCTTTGGCCTGTGTGGGCCTCCCATCACAGTGACCTCTGTCATTGCAGAGCACCAGCTTTGGGCGCATGTGCTCCGAGCTGACTGGTGATTGGATACACCTGCCCAGCCGCTTTGCTGCTTCTGGAATCTCCCAGGCTAGGGCTGGAGCTGGTGCTCCTTGCACTGCAAGGTGGACTCTCCACCCACTCGACCACCAGGGAAGCCCTCAGACTGGTTTAAAAAGATAGGAAATGTATTATTTGATACAACTGAAAATAAAAAATGGTACACTCAGTTATGTCATTGAAGTCCTAGATTCCTTCCTTTTGTCCATTTTAGTAATAGCAATAGAAGTTCCATCAAAAGATACATCCTCCTGTGTTTTAAATATTTTCACCACCACCACCACCCAATCTAGGTGTTTCATACTGAATCAACATTCCTCAAAGGCAGTTGTTTCCAATGCATTCTTCTGAAGAATGAATAAACATTTCCTAGGATTATACTAACATGTCATCAACCAGAATTTTACTCCTCACTCTTAGCTGTTCCAGTCACTGACAGCAGATCCACAACTCCATGTATGCTTCAGATCAATCAGAAATCTCTAGGAGGTTTGGGATGGGACTGTTCACCTAGGAAACAAATATTCAAAGGTAGGGAGTAGAAAAGTGTGGGTATCCTGGTAAAGCTGTTGAGGATGAAAACAAGGGAGAAGATGAATGTTGCTTAATTACATTATTCTCAGTACATAACCATTGTTTTATATCATGCATTGTTCTAAATACTTTTCCATGCCCCCTTTTCCTAACCCTTCTTTACAACACCCCAGCATTTATGATTACTCTATTATTTTATAAGAGTAAGAAAGAGATATAAGAAAAGAGATAAAATGTGGAAAATGCATTTTACAGGTACCTTGCTCTTTTGTCAACCTTTAATAGTGAAACTGGGAAGCTATACTGTGCCTTCCCTCATATTACGGCTTGGTATTTTTCTTCACTCTTCTGTCTGTTCTTTCAAAAGAAATGAGTTTCATTCACAGAAGTGTCTCAGTATTATTCCTATTCCACTGTAGACGCATGAACTTTTTTCTCATGTAATTTCTCAGCATTATTGGATAAAAGAAAGTTAGCTACAATCATTTGGGTTAGGATTTGTGGAAAGAATTTTCTCATTTACATCAGCTCTTCTCTGAAAATCTAAGTAGTTGGACTCAAATCAAAGAAAAAAAGGATAATTTGCATTTTGTAAACTTTCTCTTTTAAAATAATTTAATATGCTCTTATCAAAAAATATTTTTTCCTCAAGCAGGAATAAACTGGTTTTGTAAGATTATGGTTTTATAATCTCCTAAACTGTTTCTAGTTTTAATGATTATATGAATTTGTGGGAAGTGGCAGGTTTGGTTATCTTGTCCAAAATAATCATTTAAAATGCAGTTGGGTTCTTCACTTATAAAATAAAAAGCAATTTTTGAGGTTTATGTAAACTATCCATATTAGGTTATTCTGCAATCCATAAATTTCCCTTTTTCCAAAAAATAAATTTATTTACTGTCAAATCAGAGCAAAAGGTTTGTTGTAAAAATAACCTGACATTTTAGTTACTTTTTTCTTTTTGGTGTGATGAGAACTTTGAGATATACTCCTTCAGCAACTTTCAAATATTCAGTACCATACCTTTAACTATATTCACCATGCCGTACATCTACATGCTTTATTTATTTTAACCAGAAATATATACCTTTTGACCACTTTACCCATTTCTCTTGTTCCGCACCGTCCCACTTCATGCAATCGCCAATCTGTTCTCTGTATCTACAAGCTCCAAATTTTATTTAATTTTGTTTTAGAGTCCACATATAAGTGAGATCATAGAGAATTTTATTTTCTATGCCTGGTCTCTTTTACTTAGAATAATGTCCTAAAGTTTAATCTGTGTTGTTGCAAATGCAATATTCGTTCTTTTTATGGCCAAATAATATTCCACTGTTTATGAGTGTGTGTGTGTGTGTGTGTGTGTGTGTGTGTGTGTGTGTGTGTAGGCATACCTCTGAGGTATTGCTGGTTCAGTTTCATATTACCAAAACAAATACTGTGTTAAAGTGAGTCATATGAATTCTTTTGCTACCCCAGTACATATAAAACTTCTGTTTACAATGAACTGTAGTCTATTAGGTGTGAAATTGTATTGTGTCTAAAAAAAACAATGTTCATATATTGATAAAAAAGTTATTCTCATTCCACCCTGCTACCTGTCCATATAACTCCTAACTCAGGCCTATGCTTCTACTGCACAGAACCATATTTTATTTATTCATTCATCCATCAGTATACACTAAAACTGTTCCATATCTTGGCTATTGTCAAAAGGGCTGCAATAAACATGGGGCCATATACTTTTTAAATTAGTGTTTTCAGTTTTCTTAGATAGTCAGAAGTGAAGTTGGTGGGTCATATGGTAGTTTTATTTTGAATGATTTCAGCGAACTTCATATTGTTTTCCTCAGTGGCTCTACTGAATTACACTACCACCACCAAGGATTCTTTTATCTTCATATGCTCACCAACATATTGCTATTTCTTGTCTTTTTGATGATTGGCATCCTGACAGAGGTGAGACTATCTTATTGTGGTTCTGGCTTGCATTTCTCTAATGGTTAGTGATGTTGAGCATCTTTTCGTGTGCCTATCAGCTATCTGTATGTCTTCTTTGAAAAAAAGTATGTGTATTCAGTTACTCTGCCTATTTTTAATTGGATTTTTTCCTATTAAATTGTATGAGTTCTTTATGTCCTTGTGATATTATCCCCTTATTGGCTAAATGACTCCAAATATTTTCCCCCATTCAATAGATTGTCTTTACATTTTGTTGATACTTTCCTTTGCTATAAAGAAGATTTTTAGTTTGACATAGTCTCACTTTTTAAATTTGCTTTTGTTGTGCTTGCTTTTGGTGTTAAATACAAAAAGTCATTTCCAGGACAGATGTCAAGGAGCTTTCTGCCTATGCGTTTTTCTGGACATTTTATGGTTTCAGGTCAAATTTATTTCTTGGCATAAGAATATGTTTGTTTTTTTTTGTTCAAGTTTCTCCCCCCACCACCTGTTTCCTTGCACTGCCTGAAAAGTAAATATAAAATATATAATCTAAAAGTAATATTATAATATTATAATATAAAAGTAATATTATAGTTTATATTATACAATATAATATAAAAGTAAATATAGGTTTGGCCTGAAAGATATATTTAGAAACATTTTCGGTTGTTCTCTCTTTCCTCCTAGACCATAAGATTAATAAAGGCAGGAACTCTGAATCTTGATCATCAGTGTATCTTAGGCATAAGCACCTAACACAAGGAAGTCTGAAATAAATGTTGGTTAAGAGCTAAAATCTATAGAACCACTGTTGTCTTAAACCACAGGTATTTCGCATGAAGTGATATACTTGCCAATTCTGTTATATTAGTTCTTATTTATTTTGAAATAAATTAGAAACATTTATGTTTCAAAATCTTTTCTAAGAAGTTATATCATTGCTACAAAAAATGAATTTTGAAAATAATTTTATTTGAGATTTTATTTTCAAAGCTTTCTTCTGGGAAAGTACACCCACTTTTAGTCAATTTTGAGAGATTTATTTAACTGACTTAGGCAGGAACCTTTCCACAAATGACTTAAAATATTGCATCTAGAGTGCCTTTGGGTGAGTCTGTTGGAGTGTGTCAAGTTGTTATTGGTGTGTGTGTGTGTGTGTGTGTGTGTAATACATATAGGAAACATAGATAGCCTTTCTGTTTTGGTGCCAAGGTAGATTAAGCAGTCTTGCACCAAAAGCCTTCAGCTCACCTACCTCACAGCTGGTGCACCTACTGTTATTTTTTGAAAGTACCATGACTAAACTAACTATTTAAAATTTATATACATAAATTATATATGTCATATTTAAGATAAGGGGTACATTTTATTGACAACTCACCTGGAAAATTTTAATCTACAGCAAATGATTAATATTCCACTTTTATTAGTATTCAAATTGATAGGACATAACTAAGTTTAGTTTCTTTAATGAAAAAAATGAATTCATTCTGTGACAGGCATCAAGTCCAAATAAGCTACCAAGGTCTGGGATCAAATATGTCAGTGCTTTTTAAATTTGCTTTTGTTGTGCTTGCTTTTGGTGTTAAATACAAAAAGTCATTTCCAGGACAGATGTCAAGGAGCTTTCTGCCTATGCGTTTTTCTGGACATTTTATGGTTTCAGGTCAAATTTATTTCTTGGCATAAGAATATGTTTGTTTTTTTTTGTTCAAGTTTCTCCCCCCACCACCTGTTTCCTTGCACTGCCTGAAAAGTAAATATAAAATATATAATCTAAAAGTAATATTATAATATTATAATATAAAAGTAATATTATAGTTTATATTATACAATATAATATAAAAGTAAATATAGGTTTGGCCTGAAAGATATATTTAGAAACATTTTCGGTTGTTCTCTCTTTCCTCCTAGACCATAAGATTAATAAAGGCAGGAACTCTGAATCTTGATCATCAGTGTATCTTAGGCATAAGCACCTAACACAAGGAAGTCTGAAATAAATGTTGGTTAAGAGCTAAAATCTATAGAACCACTGTTGTCTTAAACCACAGGTATTTCCATGAAGTGATATACTTGCCAATTCTGTTATATTAGTTCTTATTTATTTTGAAATAAATTAGAAACATTTATGTTTCAAAATCTTTTCTAAGAAGTTATATCATTGCTACAAAAAATGAATTTTGAAAATAATTTTATTTGAGATTTTATTTTCAAAGCTTTCTTCTGGGAAAGTACACCCACTTTTAGTCAATTTTGAGAGATTTATTTAACTGACTTAGGCAGGAACCTTTCCACAAATGACTTAAAATATTGCATCTAGAGTGCCTTTGGGTGAGTCTGTTGGAGTGTGTCAAGTTGTTATTGGTGTGTGTGTGTGTGTGTGTGTGTAATACATATAGGAAACATAGATAGCCTTTCTGTTTTGGTGCCAAGGTAGATTAAGCAGTCTTGCACCAAAAGCCTTCAGCTCACCTACCTCACAGCTGGTGCACCTACTGTTATTTTTTGAAAGTACCATGACTAAACTAACTATTTAAAATTTATATACATAAATTATATATGTCATATTTAAGATAAGGGGTACATTTTATTGACAACTCACCTGGAAAATTTTAATCTACAGCAAATGATTAATATTCCACTTTTATTAGTATTCAAATTGATAGGACATAACTAAGTTTAGTTTCTTTAATGAAAAAAATGAATTCATTCTGTGACAGGCATCAAGTCCAAATAAGCTACCAAGGTCTGGGATCAAATATGTCAGTGTATTCAAACTGGCAGTGAACCATTTTGGACAGAAACAAAGTCAGTGCCTTTGTTCAAATTGCCTGAAATCCCACTGTTTGCAGTAGCCAACACCTCTTGGTTGAAGGTGCTGGCAATGTAAACATTCGCCATTGAATGGTGTATATGAAGAAATATTATGTGTAGTAAAGAAGAAAAGAGATTTGTGTGAAATAAGTGTTAGATAGTAATACAAGTACTTTTTATACATGCATTCAAAACTATATTTCCTATTAGACATAGAGGAAAAAAAGGTGATAATGCCACTCACCACAAAAGAGCCTGTCAATTTTCTTCAGACCTTGTTACTTGAATGGAAGCAGAGTGTATGTCTCTGGGGTGTGGAGGTAATTCATGCTGCTAGAGATGTGGCTGCGTGGAAGGATTGCTGGCTGGTGTGATTGGTTACAGCGTGTGCACTCCAGTAGAACACGAACATTTCCAAACAGCAGACCTAAGGAGTAGAAAATTCTTACAAAATCACACACACAGTGTTCACTGCTTTCTTATTCTAATGAAACTGGATGATTTTTTTGTGTGTTATACCTTGGCAAAGGAGGTTAAAAATATTTCACCAAGGTATCTTAAGTGAGTGCTAAATCATTGGCATCACATATAATTATTTCCAGACTCAAATTAACGATGAGTCTTTTTGCTCACAATAGGCAAAATAGCTGAGAGTTAGACAAATAGCTGTTCAAATTCTGGCACACTGATGCTTGTTAAAACTGCCTTATTTCCTATCTTAAATATAGACATAGGATCCCATACCGTGTTTGTGAGGGGTAAGGCCACTATATCATTGATGAAAGAGAAAAAATAATTGTATTGAAACAATACAATTGAATGAAACACTGTATTGTTTCATTCAGTAAAGATATGCTGTTGGAGAGAAGCACTGAGCTCCAAGGCCTCTGCATATCAGAACGGTAGCATTTTATTATTTTCCTTATAATTTACAAAACGGACTTCATTCTTCTTCCGAGGCATAGAGCTGATCAGCTGGTGCTATAGTCTCATAATTGACATGCTTGATTAACTTGAAATTCAACTAATTTTACTATAATGAGAATCTGCTGCTTTGTGAGAGAGCCACATTAATCATTTAAATCTTGTGGAATCTGGATATTTAATTAATTTCAGTCTCCGTCAGAATTCAGGTGTCAGGGATGCTTATGCAGGTGCATGCCCATGTGCATCACGAACAGTAACTTCAGTCTTGTCTGACTGTGCAACCCCATAGACTGTAGCCCGCCTGGCTCCTCTGTCCATGGAATTTCCCAAGCAAGAATGCTGGAGTGGGTTGTCATTTCCTACTCCAGGATCTTCCCAGCCCAGGGATCAAATCTGCACCTCTTTCACTGCAGGTGGATTCTTAAAACTGAGCTACCAGGAAGCCCCTTATGCTTGTATTCCTTGCCAGTTCTTCAGTAATCTTTTGAAAGTTAGCTTTTCAAAAGCCAATGAGGAGGACTGAGAGGTGAGTCTGGCTATACAGATTTTCTGCACTCTGTGCTGAAGCATATAACTTCACATCTTCTGAAAGAAAAGCAAGTGATTGAGTCAGAAATTAAGCGTTTGATTTTGTCTAAGTTGTGAGTCATCAGTGGTAAGGCTACAATGTTTTTTCTTAGAATTCCCAGCGACTAAGGAGAGAGGGAAAACAAATAAACCTATGATATTATCATTCATCTCAATGAATTATATACAAAAGATATAATTTGGTTCATATTTTACTGTTATTTGTATAATATATTCTTTTATATAATTATGTATATATGGCTGAAATTTGACTTGTTACTTAAATTGATTCATATGCCTTTATTATGTAGCGCAAATTTATGAAATGCCTTGTTCTAGGCCAGTGTTTCTTAAATTTCAGCATGCGTCAGAATAACAGGGAGGGACTTCCTTGGTGGTCTAGTGGGAGGGGGCCATGAGTTTGATCCCTTTTCTGGGAAGATTCCACATGCCCCCGTGTAACTAAGCTCCTGGGCTACAACTGCTGAGGGCCCGCCTAGAGGTAGCATTTTATTATTTTCCTTATAATTTACAAAACGGACTTCATTCTTCTTCCGAGGCATAGAGCTGATCAGCTGGTGCTATAGTCTCATAATTGACATGCTTGATTAACTTGAAATTCAACTAATTTTACTATAATGAGAATCTGCTGCTTTGTGAGAGAGCCACATTAATCATTTAAATCTTGTGGAATCTGGATATTTAATTAATTTCAGTCTCCGTCAGAATTCAGGTGTCAGGGATGCTTATGCAGGTGCATGCCCATGTGCATCACGAACAGTAACTTCAGTCTTGTCTGACTGTGCAACCCCATAGACTGTAGCCCGCCTGGCTCCTCTGTCCATGGAATTTCCCAAGCAAGAATGCTGGAGTGGGTTGTCATTTCCTACTCCAGGATCTTCCCAGCCCAGGGATCAAATCTGCACCTCTTTCACTGCAGGTGGATTCTTAAAACTGAGCTACCAGGAAGCCCCTTATGCTTGTATTCCTTGCCAGTTCTTCAGTAATCTTTTGAAAGTTAGCTTTTCAAAAGCCAATGAGGAGGACTGAGAGGTGAGTCTGGCTATACAGATTTTCTGCACTCTGTGCTGAAGCATATAACTTCACATCTTCTGAAAGAAAAGCAAGTGATTGAGTCAGAAATTAAGCGTTTGATTTTGTCTAAGTTGTGAGTCATCAGTGGTAAGGCTACAATGTTTTTTCTTAGAATTCCCAGCGACTAAGGAGAGAGGGAAAACAAATAAACCTATGATATTATCATTCATCTCAATGAATTATATACAAAAGATATAATTTGGTTCATATTTTACTGTTATTTGTATAATATATTCTTTTATATAATTATGTATATATGGCTGAAATTTGACTTGTTACTTAAATTGATTCATATGCCTTTATTATGTAGCGCAAATTTATGAAATGCCTTGTTCTAGGCCAGTGTTTCTTAAATTTCAGCATGCGTCAGAATAACAGGGAGGGACTTCCTTGGTGGTCTAGTGGGAGGGGGCCATGAGTTTGATCCCTTTTCTGGGAAGATTCCACATGCCCCAGTGTAACTAAGCTCCTGGGCTACAACTGCTGAGCCTGCCTGCCTAGAGCCCATGAGCTGCAAGAAAACAAGCCATGGCTATAGAAGCTCTCGCACCACAGAAAACAGTCGCCCAGCTCTGTTGCAATTAGAGAAAGCCCATGCGCAGCAATAAGAACAGCGCAGCCATAAGGAAACAAACAAACAACTTGGAGGGCTTGAGACAGCACACACTGATTACTAAATCTCTGCCCTGGAGGTTCTGATTTAGTAAACCTGGGGTAGTGCCCCACAGTTGCATTTTTTATGAGTTCCAGGTGATCTTAATACCGCTGATCAAACAGTCACTGACTGGTGTAGCAGTGAGTAAAAAAGTAGTCCTTGTCCTCATGGATTATGTTTCTTTGCAAGCTATAGACACTAGATAACAAATAAGGAAGATACTTAAGGTCATTGCTGTTGGCTCAATATTTGTGTGCCCTTCAACGCACATGTTCAAATCCCGAAACTCAATGTGATGGTATCAATAGGTGGGCCCTTTAAGAAGTGATTCGGTCTGGAGTGCTCAGCTCTCATCAGGAAAGTAACACCCTTATAAGAAGGCTGATTCAGTTCTCTTGCTTCTTCCGCCACAAGGAGATAAAAGGAGTGATCTGTGACTGACCGGATCTACCAAACTTTGCTGGCGCCCTGGCCTCGAGTTTCTAGTCTCCGGAACTGTGAGTAATACATTTCTGTTGTTTATAAACTATTCAGTTTGTGGTATTTTGTTATAAGAGCTAAAACAGAGTAAGAAATTATGAAGATTGTGAAACCATGGTCATAAACAGAAATTAAGCTGAGTGGTAAAGGTTATTTTTAACAGCCAGGTGCAGAGCACTCTCTCTGACTAGGTAGTGGCCATCTTGAGGCCTAAACGCTAAGAAGTCAGGCACAGTATAAGCCAGGTATCTTAAAAACTGTACAAGGAGTTCACAAAGAACTTTTCTTTTTTGGGGTTTTTTTCAAACTATCAATGCATGCGTCAGAATAACAGGGAGGGACTTCCTTGGTGGGCTAGTGGGAGGGGGCCATGAGTTTGATCCCTTTTCTGGGAAGATTCCACATGCCCCAGTGTAACTAAGCTCCTGGGCTACAACTGCTGAGCCTGCCTGCCTAGAGCCCATGAGCTGCAAGAAAACAAGCCATGGCTATAGAAGCTCTCGCACCACAGAAAACAGTCGCCCAGCTCTGTTGCAATTAGAAAGCCCATGCACTGCAATAAGAACAGCGCAGCCATAAGGAAACAAACAAACAACTTGGAGGGCTTGAGACAGCACACACTGATTACTAAATCTCTGCCCTGGAGGTTCTGATTTAGTAAACCTGGGGTAGTGCCCCACAGTTGCATTTTTTATGAGTTCCAGGTGATCTTAATACCGCTGATCAAACAGTCACTGACTGGTGTAGCAGTGAGTAAAAAAGTAGTCCTTGTCCTCATGGATTATGTTTCTTTGCAAGCTATAGACACTAGATAACAAATAAGGAAGATACTTAAGGTCATTGCTGTGGTCTCAATATTTGTGTGCCCTTCAAACGCACATGTTCAAATCCCGAAACTCAATGTGATGGTATCAATAGGTGGGCCCTTTAAGAAGTGATTCGGTCTGGAGTGCTCAGCTCTCATCAGGAAAGTAACACCCTTATAAGAAGGCTGATTCAGTTCTCTTGCTTCTTCCGCCACAAGGAGATAAAAGGAGTGATCTGTGACTGACCGGATCTACCAAACTTTGCTGGCGCCCTGGCCTCGAGTTTCTAGTCTCCGGAACTGTGAGTAATACATTTCTGTTGTTTATAAACTATTCAGTTTGTGGTATTTTGTTATAAGAGCTAAAACAGAGTAAGAAATTATGAAGATTGTGAAACCATGGTCATAAACAGAAATTAAGCTGAGTGGTAAAGGTTATTTTTAACAGCCAGGTGCAGAGCACTCTCTCTGACTAGGTAGTGGCCATCTTGAGGCCTAAACGCTAAGAAGTCAGGCACAGTATAAGCCAGGTATCTTAAAAACTGTACAAGGAGTTCACAAAGAACTTCTATGTGTGTCAAATAATTTTAAAAATCAGGTTAATTTTAGCGTTTGGCGTGATACTCAATTCATCTTTTCCCTGCTCCTACCATTTGGAACCTGTCATGTAACCATGACTATTATTAAAATTTCAAATGTGTGGAATTTGGTGATGACTTTAATTTCTCTATCAGCTCATACCCTGGTCAGGAAGAAATAAGGCTTGGGTTCATTTCGGTGTGCTTGTGTTATCACTTTACCTTTCCTGTGGTAAAAACTTCAAATTTGGCTACAGTTTCTGAAACTCACAGAAAATGTTATAAGGGGGACTTGTGTGTAAATGGGGCAGACTACTGTTGTAATACAATATCTAGCAGTTTTTAGGTTGCTGGGAATACAATTTTCTATTGGTATTGATAAACATTTATCACTGATTTTTGAGTAGATGCACAGCACTACACTGTGCCTTAGAGATACAAACATAGGCAAGCCAGAATAACTGTTCAGGAGCTTATAGTCCAGTTGACATGGACTAAAGCAATTGCACTGATAATTGGATTAAAGAGCAGAGTATGAAAGCTTCTTTAAGATAAGAACAATATCACGATCAAAGCAAGGGTTATCCATAGGCAGCAATGGGGCAAATGGCAAAAAACAAGAGCCTCCTGAAAGAATTGACTTATTAGACGCAGCTGTGGGATAGGTAAGGTCAGATACAGGAGCAGGTAATCATCCCAGTAAGTAACTCCATTTCAAGATTAAAAAGCTGAAGCAAGTAGGTTATGACCAGTGAATACTAAGCACATAGTATCTAATAGTGGAGATGTAATTGCAAAGTCCATTGTAGCTGTATGTAGCCTTGTATGTAAGCTTGTGGAGGTCACTCAGAGGAATACACAACAGGGAAGTTAATTGAAGTTTTGTCAGCAGGTGGATAACATTTTTCCATGACAACAGTTTTCAGCTGATCTTAATTGTAATAAGATGCATGGCGAAGGGAAGAGTCTCAGCTTCAAACTTACTTGCTGGTGAAAGTTTAAATAGGACCCTTGTGCTGAGCCTGTTTCAGCTAATTAATCATCAGTGAAATAGGCAACAGTCAGTTAGCCAGGTGAACTCGTGAGTATTCTGAAAAATTGTTTCAGGGTGAAATTTTCTGTTGTGTGTGTTTTGCAATGAATCAACAACCTAAATAAGACTTATGGTGCTGTACTTTGATGAAATGCAAGCACTATATCTTGCTAATTATTTCAGTATAGGGTTCATTAAGCAATAATACATTGAACTCATGTCTTCAGAATGCAGTTATCTTACGTCTTTCAGAGTTCTAAGAACAATGAGATCGTCATTTAGTATATGTGGATTTTTTTCCCCCTGAACTGGAGATGATAAAAGCGCTCTTCCAAATAATAAATGACTTTTGAAGTGAGAGTTCAATTTGCCTTAGAATTCCATGCGTGAGAGTATCTTTAAAGGTGATAATACATTGAATTTGACATAAGATGTATAAATGTGACTGAAAACAAAAAGAAAAGCCTAAGAGTGGCAAAGAGTAAGTGAATACGGAGATCATTTGATGCATGTAGTCAGGTTATGCTTCTTAATAAATCTTTGTGTTTTAAATGAAATCCAGAATTTAAGGTGATAAGATCTAATTTATCTCTCTGAAATAACTTGATTCTTTGGAATGAAATTGTATTTGTATATACATCATATAAAATGATAAATACATATGCATAAAAATGAGTGAGATTGTTAATAAGTATCTACTGTTACTTGCTACAGTACTGATGAAAATTTTATGATGTGAGTATGGAACAGTTTTGTTCCATTGTTTTTATTTCTAAGCCTAACTTTCTCATTTAATTCTTTAAATGTCATGCAGGTACACAGACATGTTTAAAAAATGAATCAATAAAATCTTACATGTTTTGTTTAGGGTTATTTTTTCCTGTATCTGCTTCTACCTCTCTTCTTACCCTTTCACCGTATCAGCAATTCATTTTTCTCAGCAGCTCACCTCCAAATATGCCTCGATGAGATATGTTAATGTAATAAGCATACTACTCTATTAATTTCATGCTTATATAAATACATGTAATTAGTACTATGTATGATATACATTATATAAATGCAACACTTAAATACACAATGTAGGCTTACACACAAAAAGGTTTTTAGCCATTAATCTACCAAACTTATATTTCTACTTTTCTTACTCTCCTTGCTCAGTGAAGAACCATAAAAACTCTACCAACTCAACTTGAGTATTAAATTCACTTTCATAATGAATGAAAAATATTTTATGGTGCAGACCTACTAAGATCTATTTGTATGCTCCTTTATTAATATTTACTTCTTAGGCTATCTTCCAAGAATAGCAATGTGCCTGAATATACTCGTTGATTCTTTACAAAGTGATTTTACTTCCATGGGGCAGAATTGAAGGCGCATAATTATTTGCTGACTATACTGCATTTGTGTGTTGTTTCATAGATTTTATTATTTGTGCTAATCTAGGAATTGTTTATCTTAAACTTTTGTCCATTCTCTTTTGGACTAGTTTTGTTTTAAATTTGAAAAATTTATTGCTAATTGTGGCTGTTAAGCCTTCACCTGACACCTGAGGAAAAGTCTAATGTTTTACTATAATTTAGCCTATGGGATTAATAAGTCACAGAAAAAGTTTTTATTTTTAATTGAAAGATAATTGCTTGGGCTTCCCTGGTGGTCCAGTGGGTAAGGACACCACCTGGCAGTGCAAGGGGTGTCAGTTCAATACCTGGCCTGGGAATATCCCACATGCTGTGGAGCAGCTGGACCGATGTGTCCATTTACCGAGCCAGAGCTCTGGAATGCATGCACCCAGAGGCCAGTGCTCTGTGACAACAAAGGTCACTGTGATGGGAGGCTCATATGGGCCAAAAGAACAAAGATAGATGAAAATTGATAAAGACCAGTAGAAGTCGCCCGCCCGCCCCCCCCCCCCCCCACCCCACCCCCCCCCCCCCAACCAAAAAAAAAAAAAGATAATTGCTTTACAAAATTTTGTTTTCTGCCAAGCATCAACATGGATCAGCCATAGGTATATATATATATATGTATATGTATATATATATATCCCCTCCCTCTTAAACTTCCCTCCTGTCTCCCTCCCCATCCCCCTCCTCCAGGTTATTGCAGAGCCCCTGTTGAATTCCCTTAATTTTGCAACAAGTTCCCAGTGGTATCTATTTTACATGTGGTAATGTAAGTTTCCATGTTGCTGTCTCCATACTTCTCACTCTCTCCTTCCTCCCCACTCCATGTCCATAAGTCTGTCTTCTATGTCTACTTCTCCACTGCTGCCCTGCAAATAAACTCAATACCATCTTTCTAGATTCCATATATGTGCATTGGTATATGATATTTATATTTCTCTTTCTGACTTACTTTGCTTTGTATAATGGGCTCCAGGTCCATTCACCTCATTAGAACCGATTCAAATGCATTCTTTTTATGGCTGAGTAATACTCCATTGTATATATGTACCACAGCTTCTTTATCCATTCATCTAGCGATGGACATCTAGACTACTTGCATGTTTTAGTTATTATAAATAATACTGTGATGAACAATATGGTCCATGTGTCTTTTTCCATTTTGGTTTCCTCAGTGTATATGCCTAGAAGTGGGATTGCAGGGTCCAATAGTGATTTTATTCCCAGTTTTTTTTTAAGGAATTTCCATACAAACTTCCATAGTGGCTGTATCAATTTACAGTCCAACCAGCAATGCAAAAGGGTTCCCTTTTCTCCATACCCTCTCCAGCTTTTATTGTTTATAGATGTTTTGATGATGGCCATTCTGACTGGTAAGAGGTGATATCTCACTGTAGTTTTGGTTGCATTTCTCTAATAATGAATGACATTGAACATTTTTTCCCTTTATACTTTTAAATGCCTGTCCATTTACCGAGCCAGAGCTCTGGAATGCATGCACCCAGAGGCCAGTGCTCTGTGACAACAAAGGTCACTGTGATGGGAGGCTCATATGGGCCAAAAGAACAAAGATAGATGAAAATTGATAAAGACCAGTAGAAGTCGCCCGCCCACCCCCCCCCCCCCCCAACCCACTCTCCCCACCAAAAAAAAAAAAAAGATAATTGCTTTACAAAATTTTGTTTTCTGCCAAGCATCAACATGGATCAGCCATAGGTATATATATATATATGTATATGTATATATATATATCCCCTCCCTCTTAAACTTCCCTCCTGTCTCCCTCCCCATCCCCCTCCTCCAGGTTATTGCAGAGCCCCTGTTGAATTCCCTTAATTTTGCAACAAGTTCCCAGTGGTATCTATTTTACATGTGGTAATGTAAGTTTCCATGTTGCTGTCTCCATACTTCTCACTCTCTCCTTCCTCCCCACTCCATGTCCATAAGTCTGTCTTCTATGTCTACTTCTCCACTGCTGCCCTGCAAATAAACTCAATACCATCTTTCTAGATTCCATATATGTGCATTGGTATATGATATTTATATTTCTCTTTCTGACTTACTTTGCTTTGTATAATGGGCTCCAGGTCCATTCACCTCATTAGAACCGATTCAAATGCATTCTTTTTATGGCTGAGTAATACTCCATTGTATATATGTACCACAGCTTCTTTATCCATTCATCTAGCGATGGACATCTAGACTACTTGCATGTTTTAGTTATTATAAATAATACTGTGATGAACAATATGGTCCATGTGTCTTTTTCCATTTTGGTTTCCTCAGTGTATATGCCTAGAAGTGGGATTGCAGGGTCCAATAGTGATTTTATTCCCAGTTTTTTTTTTTAAGGAATTTCCATACAAACTTCCATAGTGGCTGTATCAATTTACAGTCCAACCAGCAATGCAAAAGGGTTCCCTTTTCTCCATACCCTCTCCAGCTTTTATTGTTTATAGATGTTTTGATGATGGCCATTCTGACTGGTAAGAGGTGATATCTCACTGTAGTTTTGGTTGCATTTCTCTAATAATGAATGACATTGAACATCTTTTCTTGCGTTTGTTGGCCACCAGTATTACTACTTTGGATAAATGCCTGTTTAGGTATTTTTCCCACTTTTTGATTGGGTTGTTTTTTTGGTGTTTACTTGTAGGAGTTGCTTGTATATTTGGAAATCAATCCTTGGTCAGTTGTTTCATTTGCTATTATTTTGTTCCATTCTGAGGGTTGTCTTTTCACCTTGTCCATAGTTTTCTTTGCTGTATAAAAACTTGATAGGAATTTATTTCTTTTATAAGTTGGACTTTGAAGTCTAGTGACAATCATGTCCTCTTTTCCTAGGATATATGAATATGTAGATGTTGATATTTCCTATTTTTGTTTTTCCCTTTAAAACTCGTACGGAATTTTAAAAATAGTCAATATGGGGATAAGCATGAGTACAGGGGTAGGAGTACTGGGTCGTTGTAATAGGTCTCCTTGAGGAAGTGAGGGAGACCTCCTTGTTCATAACTGGAAAAAGGTAACACCAAAAACAGTTGGTAAATGGCCATAAGGTGAAATAACTCCTTTAGGCATCCCAGTGAAGTTTAAACAGAGTGAATAGGAGGTGAAATAGGACATCATCTAAGAAAATCATCAATACATGTAGGCTTCTATGACTTGGTTATGGGACAAATAATATAATTGGTGCCATATTAAAAATAGACTATCAAGTGCAGAGGGCATATTCAGACCAGGGAACAGATGGTTGTAGTTTGGATGAGTGTGGTACAATTGAGGTGATCATGATGGGAATCTAAACAGACCAATTGACTATAATGATTGTTGACTGAGAGAAAAACATTAATATTGACTCCAGGAGTCAATTCCTTTTCTTAAGCAGTTCATAGGGCAGGGCTGTTTTTAATTGAAATGTGGAAGGTTGAGGGATAAGCAGGACTTCTTGCTCTGTTTTGGAAGTTCACTTCTGGTGGTGACACTTCTTAAGATGTCTGAGTGGAGATACTGGGAAATCAGCTAGAATAAGGTTTCTGGAATTGAGGGGAGAGAGTCATGCTGAAAATGCAGTAGGAAATTAGTCAATGTGCCATTGGTATTCAAAGTTATTTGACAAGATAGGAGTCTGTGTCAAATATAGTTAGAGAAGAAAAAATAGAAACTGATCTCTAAACTATTCCAAAAAGGATCTGAGAAGGAATCAACACCAAGGACTAAGAAGGAATTAACTTTAAAATAGAACGGCAAAAACTGCATTTTGGAAGCCAAATATTGTCATAGTGAAAACAATATTAGAAATTCTAGAGAAATAGTCAATACATTTGAAAGGTTATCGAGAAAACTAAATTTGGCAGCTTGTTTGGGGAAAGCTTGAGTGAATTTGAAAGTAGGAGGAAAGGAACTGAAACAGAAAACATAACTACCTCCTTCAAACAGCTATAAAGGGCAAGCAGAAATAGGGACAATAATGAAACTGGAAAAAATGGGATTTAGAGGGGTTTTATGGTTATTGCAATTAGAAAAATATCATGTTAATGTGATGAAAAAATAATTACTAAGAAGGAAAGAAAATGATACAAGGGAAAATTACTGAAGTAATGCCTTAAAATTGTTAAAAATAACAGTTTCTCTGAGAGCTATCTGTTGACAGCCAAGTTGACACAGATAACCTCTTCAGCAACAAGCAAAACATTGTTACATCTGGCTGACATGAGTGATGGCTGTTTCTTTCCCAGCGGCAACTCTAGTCCTACAGCCTTTCTTCTGCCTTCTAGATAAGAATAAAGAGCTCATATTATTGCATTGCCTTTAGTTACTACCAGCACCCCATCCAGAAAAACCTCCACTCCTTTAAGTTCCTCCAGGTCCACACAGCACAAACCTAAAACCTTTAACATGCCCTCTCACCTGCCTCTTGCCCCGATATTCCTTGCTGCTTCTTGTGTTCTCACTTGCCTAACCTTTACTTCATATATGTTCCTGGGATCTTTGATCAGCCCTTCACAGCTCTTACATAGCTACAGTAGGGTGTATGCTTTGTGGTGAACTTCTCTAGAAGGGACAAGGGAGAAAAATCAGTGCTTGTGCTTAATGAGAGTGGATGGGTCAAGGAGGGAATGTGTGTGTTTCAGTTTTTATTTTTTGGCTGTGCCACACAGCATGTAGGATCTTAGTTCTTCAACCAGGAACTGAACCTGTGCCTACTGTGTTAGAAGTGTAGAGCCTTAACCACTGGACTGACAGGGAAAGTGCATGGGAATGTGCTTAAATGCTCTTCTGAATAGGGTTACTAGCTGAGACTGAGGACATACGGTAACTTTGGAAGTTGAAGAAAGAAAAAAAAAAAAAACTGTAAAATCAAGTTTGCATGGGGAGATCTTTTTTTAATAGGGTTACGTTCACAGAGTGTTTCTGAGACCTGTCATGAAAACAATATTAGAAATTCTAGAGAAATAGTCAATACATTTGAAAGGTTATCGAGAAAACTAAATTTGGCAGCTTGTTTGGGGAAAGCTTGAGTGAATTTGAAAGTAGGAGGAAAGGAACTGAAACAGAAAACATAACTACCTCCTTCAAACAGCTATAAAGGGCAAGCAGAAATAGGGACAATAATGAAACTGGAAAAAATGGGATTTAGAGGGGTTTTATGGTTATTGCAATTAGAAAAATATCATGTTAATGTGATGAAAAAATAATTACTAAGAAGGAAAGAAAATGATACAAGGGAAAATTACTGAAGTAATGCCTTAAAATTGTTAAAAATAACAGTTTCTCTGAGAGCTATCTGTTGACAGCCAAGTTGACACAGATAACCTCTTCAGCAACAAGCAAAACATTGTTACATCTGGCTGACATGAGTGATGGCTGTTTCTTTCCCAGCGGCAACTCTAGTCCTACAGCCTTTCTTCTGCCTTCTAGATAAGAATAAAGAGCTCATATTATTGCATTGCCTTTAGTTACTACCAGCACCCCATCCAGAAAAACCTCCACTCCTTTAAGTTCCTCCAGGTCCACACAGCACAAACCTAAAACCTTTAACATGCCCTCTCACCTGCCTCTTGCCCCGATATTCCTTGCTGCTTCTTGTGTTCTCACTTGCCTAACCTTTACTTCATATATGTTCCTGGGATCTTTGATCAGCCCTTCACAGCTCTTACATAGCTACAGTAGGGTGTATGCTTTGTGGTGAACTTCTCTAGAAGGGACAAGGGAGAAAAATCAGTGCTTGTGCTTAATGAGAGTGGATGGGTCAAGGAGGGAATGTGTGTGTTTCAGTTTTTATTTTTTGGCTGTGCCACACAGCATGTAGGATCTTAGTTCTTCAACCAGGAACTGAACCTGTGCCTACTGTGTTAGAAGTGTAGAGCCTTAACCACTGGACTGACAGGGAAAGTGCATGGGAATGTGCTTAAATGCTCTTCTGAATAGGGTTACTAGCTGAGACTGAGGACATACCGGTAACTTTGGAAGTTGAAGGAAGAAAAAAAAAAAAAACTGTAAAATCAAGTTTGCATGGGGGAGAATCAGTGTTTTATTGTTGTGTAACATTAAGTCTCCAGGTTTAACAGGTTGATCACAGAGTGTTTCCTGGCAGCATAGCAATGTGTTTTTCTCCAGTAAGTTCAAGTGCATTAATCGAGGCAAAGAGTAGCCCAAGAATTGAGATGTGCCATTGTCATGGTTTGTCAAAGGAAAATGGCAAAGTACAAAGTGTTTTAGGATGTGTGCAGAAATAATAAAAAGGGATGCATCATTTGTAGACATGGCTAGGAGGCAGTACGTGAACATTCAAAGGGCTCAGCAGAGTTAAAATGATAGAATCAATCTGTACATTCTTGTTGGACAAACAAATTGCTGACTTAATATTTGCGGTAGAGTGGGAATGGCTTAAAGTATTATGAAAGTTTGCAGGGCATGTGAACTCGTGGTTGAGGTAAGTGTAAGAGAAAAATACTCACAGAACTTCTGGATTCTTTCATTTACCATAAGTATTCTATTTTTAAGTGTTTTCCATTTTTATGAACAAGATGGATTTTTCATTTTCTGATCTGAAAATTTTTAAATGAGATGGTCATTCTTCAGGTGTGCCAAGGTAGACTGAGTCCCCCTAGCCCTGGAGTCTTAAATATAAGAGTTCTAATAGTATTTGCAGACTTCACAGTGGTAATAGACTTATTCATGATCTCTCAATTTCAGAGGTTAACATTTTGCTAGGAAATCATCAATGCTGCCATCGAGTTGCTTGCAGTATTCTCATACAGTGTTGTCATTAACTTTGCTGTCTATGTCTTTGTGTTATTCTCTTTTGACCTTTGTATTTGCAGTTTTACTTTTCCTACAGTTAATGGATGTTCTAAATGAAAAATTATAGTAGTTTGTCATAAAGAAAAGCTATTTTACAAAACTGTCAGTTCTAGAATGACTAAGGAAAAATGTCAAGTTACATTGTGTAGCATGAGGTTTTAGGATTTCTTAGAGCTTAGTGTTCATCATTCACCTTCAAATCTTGCATGTCACTATACATAAATTTGATTTACACCATTATTCTGTTATTAAATTATTTTATGCATCATTCTATAGACACTACAAAGGCTCTTCATGAAACTGTGGAAGTGGTGATTTGATGTAATACAAATTTTTCAAAAATGAATATGATCACTTATATGAGGTTTTACTAGTCTTTCATAGATGACAACAAATTTACCTTTGCTCCAGAGACCTGCTTAAGAATTTATTAAGTCAGAATCTTACCTTATGATCAATTTGTTTTAATACCTATACATGGTTTTGAGAACATGGAGTGACTTGCCGCCTCAATTTTGAAACAACCTTCAGGTCTCAGAGGACATTCCAAGTCAAAAGTATTCAGATGCTGAGGACATGAGTTTATTTTGTTAAAAATCTAGAGAAACACATACAGACACTGCGCATGTCTTTAAGTGTTGACTTTGTAGATTCTTTGGTGTTTTGGGCATGAGAAGCCCTAATGTTGCTTGAGGAAAAGTTTCAGGCAGGCCTGGGGCAATCAAGTTGCAGGGCATGTGAACTCGTGGTTGAGGTAGGCGTAAGAGAGAACTACTCACAGAACGTCTGGATTCTTTCATTTACCATAAGTATTCTATTTTTAAGTGTTTTCCATTTTTATGAACAAGATGGATTTTTCATTTTCTGATCTGAAAATTTTTAAATGAGATGGTCATTCTTCAGGTGTGCCAAGGTAGACTGAGTCCCCCTAGCCCTGGAGTCTTAAATATAAGAGTTCTAATAGTATTTGCAGACTTCACAGTGGTAATAGACTTATTCATGATCTCTCAATTTCAGAGGTTAACATTTTGCTAGGAAATCATCAATGCTGCCATCGAGTTGCTTGCAGTATTCTCATACAGTGTTGTCATTAACTTTGCTGTCTATGTCTTTGTGTTATTCTCTTTTGACCTTTGTATTTGCAGTTTTACTTTTCCTACAGTTAATGGATGTTCTAAATGAAAAATTATAGTAGTTTGTCATAAAGAAAAGCTATTTTACAAAACTGTCAGTTCTAGAATGACTAAGGAAAAATGTCAAGTTACATTGTGTAGCATGAGGTTTTAGGATTTCTTAGAGCTTAGTGTTCATCATTCACCTTCAAATCTTGCATGTCACTATACATAAATTTGATTTACACCATTATTCTGTTATTAAATTATTTTATGCATCATTCTATAGACACTACAAAGGCTCTTCATGAAACTGTGGAAGTGGTGATTTGATGTAATACAAATTTTTCAAAAATGAATATGATCACTTATATGAGGTTTTACTAGTCTTTCATAGATGACAACAAATTTACCTTTGCTCCAGAGACCTGCTTAAGAATTTATTAAGTCAGAATCTTACCTTATGATCAATTTGTTTTAATACCTATACATGGTTTTGAGAACATGGAGTGACTTCGGCCGCCTCAATTTTGAAACAACCTTCAGGTCTCAGAGGACATTCCAAGTCAAAAGTATTCAGATGCTGAGGACATGAGTTTATTTTGTTAAAAATCTAGAGAAACACATACAGACACTGCGCATGTCTTTAAGTGTTGACTTTGTAGATTCTTTGGTGTTTTGGGCATGAGAAGCCCTAATGTTGCTTGAGGAAAAGTTTCAGGCAGGCCTGGGGCAATCATCTGCCATTTCTCCTAGTACACACTGGCTCTCTGTAGGCAAGCATACCTACCTTAAGTGATAGTGATGTCAGGTAGTTGGGGCTTCCTATCCAGACAGGGACTCTGAATCACAGTGCTGACCAGAGGTGGGTGATGGCAACCAGAATATATTCCTCCTCTTCTAAATGTTTTTCCTTCATGCTAGCTATTTGCTCTTGCTGATCGCTGTTGCTATTAGTACACAACATATGCTTCCCCCTTAGATAACCAATTTTCTTAGTCTTTTTCATTTGGCTAGACATTCTTTGATCCGTTGGGTGGGAGCGGAGAGCAAACATGAGTTATGTCTAAAGTCTTGACAAAAGCCAATTATGTCACTTGGCAGTGAGCCCTTTACTATAACAAAAGACAGGTTGTGGCTACTTTGAAGTTATGAACTGTGCTAGTCAATAAAGTATTAATACTTAAATACATTCCCATTAAATCCTTAAAAATTTTTCTTCCTGCTGCTCTGGCTACCACTTTTAAGAGAGAGTAACAGATGACAGACTATATAAAATAACTGATTCCTAGGACTGTGTACAGTCGGTAGGTCTGAAGTATGGCCCAGGGATTTGTAGTAAACACCACCACTTTCTCTCTGTTTGATAAAATTTAATGCAGATGGTCTGCAATCCATGAATTTAAAGAAAGAAGATATATTACAAGTGAAGTTAAACCAGGTAGATTTATACATACAAGCTTAATGTGCATTAGTTTCTGACTCTGAATATCTTGATGGAGTTTTGAAAGATTATCAAGCAGCATGAGTGCAAATAAGCAGTTTGTCATTGCTCAATTTCTCGCTTAATTGGGAAAATGGTCTTAGGGCGCATTATACATAGAGAAGCTCACTCAAAACAAAAGCTCACTAGTATCCCTATAAAGTATCACAATAACTTGTTCATGCTCAAATATTAGCTTTTTCTGTGTGCCAAGGGTGTTTGTGTTCTAGAACTTAAAAAAAATTTTTTTTTGAACTGATTAGGGACAACTTAAGCAAAATAATAAATATTCACTAAATATTTTTTGGTTACTTTCTTGATTTTTGTTTCTCTATTCCTATTCCATGCTTAATACCTGTTATACATTTTTTTTTCAATCTGTTGAGACTGTTGCATTGTGTTCTCAGATCAAAGAGATTCCTCCATAGCTACAGAGAGCCTCCTACCAGGCCCTAATGTTGCTTGAGGAAAAGTTTCACAGGGGCATCTGCCATTTCTCCTAGTACACACTGGCCCCAGGCTACCTACCTTAAGTGATAGTGATGTCAGGTAGTTGGGGCTTCCTATCCAGACAGGGACTCTGAATCACAGTGCTGACCAGAGGTGGGTGATGGCAACCAGAATATATTCCTCCTCTTCTAAATGTTTTTCCTTCATGCTAGCTATTTGCTCTTGCTGATCGCTGTTGCTATTAGTACACAACATATGCTTCCCCCTTAGATAACCAATTTTCTTAGTCTTTTTCATTTGGCTAGACATTCTTTGATCCGTTGGGTGGGAGCGGAGAGCAAACATGAGTTATGTCTAAAGTCTTGACAAAAGCCAATTATGTCACTTGGCAGTGAGCCCTTTACTATAACAAAAGACAGGTTGTGGCTACTTTGAAGTTATGAACTGTGCTAGTCAATAAAGTATTAATACTTAAATACATTCCCATTAAATCCTTAAAAATTTTTCTTCCTGCTGCTCTGGCTACCACTTTTAAGAGAGAGTAACAGATGACAGACTATATAAAATAACTGATTCCTAGGACTGTGTACAGTCGGTAGGTCTGAAGTATGGCCCAGGGATTTGTAGTAAACACCACCACTTTCTCTCTGTTTGATAAAATTTAATGCAGATGGTCTGCAATCCATGAATTTAAAGAAAGAAGATATATTACAAGTGAAGTTAAACCAGGTAGATTTATACATACAAGCTTAATGTGCATTAGTTTCTGACTCTGAATATCTTGATGGAGTTTTGAAAGATTATCAAGCAGCATGAGTGCAAATAAGCAGTTTGTCATTGCTCAATTTCTCGCTTAATTGGGAAAATGGTCTTAGGGCGCATTATACATAGAGAAGCTCACTCAAAACAAAAGCTCACTAGTATCCCTATAAAGTATCACAATAACTTGTTCATGCTCAAATATTAGCTTTTTCTGTGTGCCAAGGGTGTTTGTGTTCTAGAACTTAAAAAAAATTTTTTTTTGAACTGATTAGGGACAACTTAAGCAAAATAATAAATATTCACTAAATATTTTTTGGTTACTTTCTTGATTTTTGTTTCTCTATTCCTATTCCATGCTTAATACCTGTTATACATTTTTTTTTCAATCTGTTGAGACTGTTGCATTGTGTTCTCAGATCAAAGAGATTCCTCCATAGCTACAGAGAGCCTCCTACCAGGCCTAGTCCAAAAGCCTTTTCATTCTGACCCCTGGTCCATTCCTTTATTGTAAATCCTTTGCTGTAGAATGTATTTGTGGATAGTCACAAAGATTTAGCTATAAAACTTTTCAATATAGAATAATGCAAAATAACATCATCTAAACTTCAAACATATGATTGCTGATAACTGAAGACAATTTTTAGATCACGAGAAAATGATTTAAAATAATCTAAAATATTTAATGGGACAAATACAGTAACAAACGATACGGACATCCTAAAAGGCATTTATAAGCAGTAACATTTGATTATAAATGTATGTGCACTTGTGAAACTACGTGAAAGTTTGAAGCCTCAGTTCTTGCAGATCAAGTGTCTTGAATGTTTTATGGCACTAACCTAGGACTGTACATCCAAGAATTTCTTGATCATATTAAAGAATTTAAGCTGATTTTAATATGTATCTTTTTATACTCACTAGCATTACTGCAGCTCACTGTCGCTCAGATATAGCTTATATGTTTTTTTTGTTATTGTCATTTAGTTACTCAGTTGTGTCTGATTCTGGGTTCCTCTGTCTATAGGATTTTCCAGGCAAGAATACTGGAGTAGGTTGCTACTTCCTTCTCAAGGGAATCTTCCCAACCCAGGGATTGACCTCACATCTTCTGCATTGGCATGTGGATTCTTTGCCACTTAGCCACCATGGAAGCTCAATGATGTATAAGTTGCTGTAAATTAAACTCTATTTCATAATATCCATCTAACTGACTAAATGGATTTCTCAGATGTAAAAGAATCTGTCTGAAATGCAGGAGATGCAGTTCAATCCCTGGGTTGGAAAGATCCTTCAAGGCAGAAATTGCAGCTTACTTTTTCCCAGGTGGTGCTAGTGGCAAAGAACCTGCCTGTCAATGCAGGAGACACAGATTCAATCCCCCCAGGTAGATCCCCATGGGGAAGTGTATAGCAACACACTCCAGTATTCTTGCCTGAAGAATCAGATGGACAGAGTAGCTTGGCAGGCAACAGTCCAAAGGGTTGTACATGACTGAACACAGCTGATGATATGCCTAATACGTTGGAATTCCTTTCAGATGCAGGTGCAAAAACTTTATAAGAACTCACATTAGAAGGTTGACATGATCTTTGTTTAAACTCTAAATGTAGCGAAATATTGAAGCTTAAACTGAGAGGTATGAAGTCCACTGTCTTAAAATTTACTTAGATGAAGTCTTGTTATAAAAAACCTGAAAAATGAGTTGTGCGCTTTTTTGGCTTTATTAGATTATTTGGATTTTTTATAATCCATTATTGATATTATAAATGGTACTCCGATTTTGAAATTTTTAGGTGATATAAATGTTTAACAGATGCACTAACATGTTATGAAAATGGTATACTCAGTAAATTCTGCTAAGTATTTAATGTTTAGAAAGCTTATAATATCTATAGATCTACTTATACATTTTTTATTTACTAGAAATGAACATCAAAAG
This sequence comes from Tragulus kanchil, assembly GCA_022376925.1. Lineage (NCBI taxonomy): Eukaryota > Metazoa > Chordata > Mammalia > Artiodactyla > Tragulidae > Tragulus > Tragulus kanchil. The sequence continues at coordinate 88,666,531 of JAIOJX010000024.1, read as the reverse complement.
GTTCTTTATATTTTCTCTTTGCAATGAGTGCTAGAGAGCTAAAGTATGTGTTCAGTTTTAATAACCTCCTTTTCATTACTTCCTTCAAATTACTTCTTCTTTCTAGTATGTCATGTTAGGGTTACAGTTTAGAATTATCTATTGAAATGGCTTCTAATTCTCCTCAATAGTAGACAGCATAAAATACAGAGTGAAGCAGAAGAATTAAAAGGAAAGCAAAAATGTATCGTGTTTTTAAAGAGGTATTGGATTTTTAAGTGCAAGACAGAGGGAGAATTGTATTCCTACTTCAATAAAATCATGAAAAACATTTTAACAGTAAAATTAAAGTTAAATAATTTAACATAATTATATTACCAATCTATAAAAACATCAAGTTTCTCACATGAGAATACTTTTTTCTCTGCAGTAAATGTTTGGATTGCACGAATACATTCAGACAATTCTAAAAAAAAAAAAAGTAAAACTTCTAGAAAAATGACAGGTGGATAGTTTAGAATCACACCATAAATATTTTGGTGACCTTACTGTTTGCACCATTATTTTGGTGTTTTTGGGCTAGTGGCAAAGAACCTGCCTGTCAATGCAGGAGACACAGATTCAATCCCAGGTAGATCCCCATGGGGAAGTGTATAGCACACACTCCAGTATTCTTGCCTGAAGAATCAGATGGACAGAGTAGCTTGGCAGGCAACAGTCCAAAGGGTTGTACATGACTGAACACAGCTGATGATATGCCTAATACGTTGGAATTCCTTTCAGATGCAGGTGCAAAAACTTTATAAGAACTCACATTAGAAGGTTGACATGATCTTTGTTTAAACTCTAAATGTAGCGAAATATTGAAGCTTAAACTGAGAGGTATGAAGTCCACTGTCTTAAAATTTACTTAGATGAAGTCTTGTTATAAAAATCCTGAAAAATGAGTTGTGCGCTTTTTTGGCTTTATTAGATTATTTGGATTTTTTATAATCCATTATTGATATTATAAATGGTACTCCGATTTTGAAATTTTTAGGTGATATAAATGTTTAACAGATGCACTAACATGTTATGAAAATGGTATACTCAGTAAATTCTGCTAAGTATTTAATGTTTAGAAAGCTTATAATATCTATAGATCTACTTATACATTTTTTATTTACTAGAAATGAACATCAAAAGGTTCTTTATATTTTCTCTTTGCAATGAGTGCTAGAGAGCTAAAGTATGTGTTCAGTTTTAATAACCTCCTTTTCATTACTTCCTTCAAATTACTTCTTCTTTCTAGTATGTCATGTTAGGGTTACAGTTTAGAATTATCTATTGAAATGGCTTCTAATTCTCCTCAATAGTAGACAGCATAAAATACAGAGTGAAGCAGAAGAATTAAAAGGAAAGCAAAAATGTATCGTGTTTTTAAAGAGGTATTGGATTTTTAAGTGCAAGACAGAGGGAGAATTGTATTCCTACTTCAATAAAATCATGAAAAACATTTTAACAGTAAAATTAAAGTTAAATAATTTAACATAATTATATTACCAATCTATAAAAACATCAAGTTTCTCACATGAGAATACTTTTTTCTCTGCAGTAAATGTTTGGATTGCACGAATACATTCAGACAATTCTAAAAAAAAAAAAAGTAAAACTTCTAGAAAAATGACAGGTGGATAGTTTAGAATCACACCATAAATATTTTGGTGACCTTACTGTCACATATTTTTAATATTTGCCTACCATGTGACTTCCATAGGACCACATCTGTGCATTATACCACAATTAAGTCTAATATATACCCTTTCCCTGTGTTTCTCTCCCATATTATTCCATATTTAGACAGAACACACATATCTTTTCATTGTTTCTAGAAATGGGGTGCGAAGAGCATAACTTAACCACATCATGGTTCTGTGCATTATACCACAATTAAGTCTAATATGTACCCTTTCCCTGTGTTTCTCTCCCATATTATTCCATATTTAGACAGAACACACATATCTTTTCATTGTTTCTAGAAATGGGGTGCGAAGAGCATAAATTAAATACACGTTGTGTATCTTTATTTGGTGAAATGATAGTGATCTGTTACTACATCTGAAAGACCAGTTGATTATTTTACATAAATGTGTGGTAGTTCAGTTGTTGGGTATCATGATGTGGGTGGCCACTCATTGTTTCCTGCTCTTTATCTCTAAGTTCATACTGTAATCAGTACCTTCTGTGTATAGATTCTTAGCAACTGACACTTTTTCCCCTATGGTATAGTGCTTAAGAGTAGAATGACTGTGTATTACGACCTTAGAGTTCTAAATTTCAATATTCTATTGAGAGTCTTAAAGGCAGATTTGACACTTTATAACACTTTATACATTTCTATCAGTGGTGTGTGAAATTCATCCACATTCCAAGTAAGTTGCATAGCCATTTAAAAATCTTGCCAAATTGACGTAAACTCAAGAGTCAGCCTTAATCTCCGTGTCCCTGACTGTTAGACTGTTTGCAAAGCTCTTGACCGTTGAATTTGCTCTCCTGTTCATCATATTCCTTCAGTGAAGGAAGGCTTTCATTGCATTGAATTATTGCAGCAATTATTACTTTTTCTATTAACTGCATTATATATATTTTCCTGTGTACAAATTGTACATTGACATTGTTTAACCTTCCTAAGTGTGGAGAATATAGCATAACCGATTTTAAAAGAACAGTTTCACATGTTCACTTTGTAGCTTATTTGGTAGTTTTGAAGTGTAAGGTATTGATAAATTTAGTATTCTAGTTCTCCATGCATGATTTTCATTGCTCAGTTCTTGGCATATAACTCATTAAACAGGCTGGAAAATAATCTTTCTATCTGTACAATGAAAGTGTTCAGTTTTTATTTCCTTCTCGTATTTATTTACAAGGAGAAATAGGTTGTCCCATTCCCAGTGTTTCACTGTACTTTTGCCATTATCAGGAGATAAAAGTGGCTTCATAAATGTGTTGCCACTCGACAAACACACTTTGTTTTGTTACTATAACAACCTGTTGTAATTAACACTGGGACCTGGAATCTTTAAGTTTATTTCACTTAATTATAAGAAACTTGATTACAATTCAAATGGAAATTCTACCAGCTTTGTATATACTAGTAGGAGAAATAGATATTTGTAAATTGAAAGATTTTCCCAAAAACTTCAAAGTGAGCATAATTCTTTTCCAGCTTTGTATATCTAGTTTATGGAAAACAAATGTTGGGTGGGGGCCTCATTGTTTCCTGCTCTTTATCTCTAAGTTCATACTGTAATCAGTACCTTCTGTGTATAGATTCTTAGCAACTGACACTTTTTCCCCTATGGTATAGTGCTTAAGAGTAGAATGACTGTGTATTACGACCTTAGAGTTCTAAATTTCAATATTCTATTGAGAGTCTTAAAGGCAGATTTGACACTTTATAACACTTTATACATTTCTATCAGTGGTGTGTGAAATTCATCCACATTCCAAGTAAGTTGCATAGCCATTTAAAAATCTTGCCAAATTGACGTAAACTCAAGAGTCAGCCTTAATCTCCGTGTCCCTGACTGTTAGACTGTTTGCAAAGCTCTTGACCGTTGAATTTGCTCTCCTGTTCATCATATTCCTTCAGTGAAGGAAGGCTTTCATTGCATTGAATTATTGCAGCAATTATTACTTTTTCTATTAACTGCATTATATATATTTTCCTGTGTACAAATTGTACATTGACATTGTTTAACCTTCCTAAGTGTGGAGAATATAGCATAACCGATTTTAAAAGAACAGTTTCACATGTTCACTTTGTAGCTTATTTGGTAGTTTTGAAGTGTAAGGTATTGATAAATTTAGTATTCTAGTTCTCCATGCATGATTTTCATTGCTCAGTTCTTGGCATATAACTCATTAAACAGGCTGGAAAATAATCTTTCTATCTGTACAATGAAAGTGTTCAGTTTTTATTTCCTTCTCGTATTTATTTACAAGGAGAAATAGGTTGTCCCATTCCCAGTGTTTCACTGTACTTTTGCCATTATCAGGAGATAAAAGTGGCTTCATAAATGTGTTGCCACTCGACAAACACACTTTGTTTTGTTACTATAACAACCTGTTGTAATTAACACTGGGACCTGGAATCTTTAAGTTTATTTCACTTAATTATAAGAAACTTGATTACAATTCAAATGGAAATTCTACCAGCTTTGTATATACTAGTAGGAGAAATAGATATTTGTAAATTGAAAGATTTTCCAACCAAGGACATAATCTACCTTTGCATTTCTTCAGTTACTGTGCATGTCAATATCATTCTTAATATGGGTCCTATGTCTTCTATGTTAATAGCTGAGTATCTTAACTTTTGGTTGTTATTTTAATGTTTTCCATTGCCATTATTAGCATTTTCCACTAAAAAGTAAGGAACAAAAAATGTTACTGTTTGTCTTGTAGCCAGATACTTTATCAAATTACATTGTTAATTTTAAGATTATCCCAGTCTTCTCACTTAAGATACTGCTTTTTGTGTTTAAATTAAGTGTATTCATTTTTTATTTGTATTATACATAGAACTTTTCTTAGTATGGGTCTTGAGTTTTATCATGTGGTCTACTTGATACTGGCCAAAATAACCCTTTTTAAAATAAACCAAAAAGTGACAGTTGGACAACATTGCTTTTGAAGATTTGAGAAGTATAGCTGTTAGTCCAACGTCTAAATAGTGACACACACAGCTGCATGATTATGATGGAATTTGGGTAAGAAACAACCCCAACAAACAAATGCAGAGTCAGTACTTCAACTTTGCAGGCAGTCAGGACACATATATGCTTCTGAGGGTAAATCAGATGTTACAGTTATAAGTAAGTGTTACTTGTGGTTACAAGATGAAGACACAGAGCAAGAAGGGATGCTTTGTGCCAAATTTTTAAGAATCGTAGTTGGTCTTCAATATAGCGTTATAGGCAGTATTCCAAAAATCATATTTCAGGTGTTGGTGTGTGTGTGTGAGGGAGAAAGAGAGTGAGGGAGTGAGCGGGAGTATATCTATAACTCTGAAAAGCTCATTCAAAATGAAGCAAAGAGCCTAGAGAATGAGATTCACCCCCAAGTGATGTTCAGAGTCAAGGTTGCTGTTCCCATATTAGGAAGCAGTTTACTCCATGCTGTTCTTGAGAAGGCGTCTTTTCAGAGGCACAGTGATATGGTTCTGGGTGCTGTGCAGCAACAGTGGGAGGTAGAATTGGTTTTCTATCTTCAGTTTGGCAGTCATGGCTATTGAAACTACCTGAAACTGAAGGGTCAAGGATCATTATTTGCATTTCTTCAGTTCCCTTTAAAGTAGGAGAAATAGATATTTGTAAATTGAAAGATTTTCCAACCAAGGACATAATCTACCTTTGCATTTCTTCAGTTACTGTGCATGTCAATATCATTCTTAATATGGGTCCTATGTCTTCTATGTTAATAGCTGAGTATCTTAACTTTTGGTTGTTATTTTAATGTTTTCCATTGCCATTATTAGCATTTTCCACTAAAAAGTAAGGAACAAAAAATGTTACTGTTTGTCTTGTAGCCAGATACTTTATCAAATTACATTGTTAATTTTAAGATTATCCCAGTCTTCTCACTTAAGATACTGCTTTTTGTGTTTAAATTAAGTGTATTCATTTTTTATTTGTATTATACATAGAACTTTTCTTAGTATGGGTCTTGAGTTTTATCATGTGGTCTACTTGATACTGGCCAAAATAACCCTTTTTAAAATAAACCAAAAAGTGACAGTTGGACAACATTGCTTTTGAAGATTTGAGAAGTATAGCTGTTAGTCCAACGTCTAAATAGTGACACACACAGCTGCATGATTATGATGGAATTTGGGTAAGAAACAACCCCAACAAACAAATGCAGAGTCAGTACTTCAACTTTGCAGGCAGTCAGGACACATATATGCTTCTGAGGGTAAATCAGATGTTACAGTTATAAGTAAGTGTTACTTGTGGTTACAAGATGAAGACACAGAGCAAGAAGGGATGCTTTGTGCCAAATTTTTAAGAATCGTAGTTGGTCTTCAATATAGCGTTATAGGCAGTATTCCAAAAATCATATTTCAGGTGTTGGTGTGTGTGTGTGAGGGAGAAAGAGAGTGAGGGAGTGAGCGGGAGTATATCTATAACTCTGAAAAGCTCATTCAAAATGAAGCAAAGAGCCTAGAGAATGAGATTCACCCCCAAGTGATGTTCAGAGTCAAGGTTGCTGTTCCCATATTAGGAAGCAGTTTACTCCATGCTGTTCTTGAGAAGGCGTCTTTTCAGAGGCACAGTGATATGGTTCTGGGTGCTGTGCAGCAACAGTGGGAGGTAGAATTGGTTTTCTATCTTCAGTTTGGCAGTCATGGCTATTGAAACTACCTGAAACTGAAGGGTCAAGGATCACATGGGTCAAAGGACCAAGTGGTGTCTTTTTCTTCCATCCTAAAATAGGATATATGAGTTTTTTTCGTTTGGTATTTGGAGCCAAAATTTTGAAAAGGAGAGACTTTATCATGGAAAAAAATAAAGCCATATATTTATCCTGACACAAACTGTGGAAATAAGAGTGGCAAAATTCTACTAGTAAAACAATAATAAAGAATTACAAAGCATGAACAAAATATTATTGTAATTCAGAAAGATTTAATTTTAAAATTATGTTTTACATTTAAAATCATTTTAAATTTGTATATTTAACATTAAAAGAGTGATCTATACTTGTTTCAAATAAATCTTTATTTCCTTCAGAAAATATCTTCCAAGAGAATTCTTTGTCATGTTAAAACATTTACTATTTAAAAATTGGAGCCAGTAAACACTACTGCATTGTAATATCCCACATTTTAAATTCACTTACACATGTAGTACTAATAGAGAACCTAACTATGCCAGGAACAATCCAGATACTTCAGCTTTGTCAAGGAACCAGATCAGAATTCTTGCCCTTAGGAATCTTTCATTCTAACTGAGGAAACATAGTAAAATATCAAAGTGAACATTTGATAGTATTTGGCAAAAAAGTGCTATACGGATTAGGGGAAACCTATGGGAGAGTAGCTACGATATTACATAGAGTGATGGAAATTGTGATATTGAGGCAAAGACTTGAAAGAGATGAAGGAATTGGCATCTTGATATCGGAGAACAGAGTAGTACAGGCTGAGTGAAGGTAAGTGTGACGGTGTTGTGATGGGAGCATGCTTGACAGGTCCCAGGAAATGAAAGATAAGCTATTAAGGCTGGAATAGAGAATCCTAAAGAGAACAGTAGGAAATCCTTTCAGATGGAATGCGAAGGAAAGATCAGGGCCATGAAGTGGTTCTTATTCTGACTGAATTATGGAGTGAGGGTGAGTTGTCGGTAGAGGAGTGTTCTAATCTGATTTACAGATTTTATAGGATCCTATTCCATTTTTTTTAATATTTATTTCTTTATTGACTGACTGCATTGCGTTTTAGTTGCAGCATGTAGGCTCTTAGTTGCAGCATGTGGGATCTAGTTCCCTGATCAGGAATCGAACCCCGGCCCCCTGCATTAGGAGCACAGAGTATTAGCCACTGGACCACCAGGGAAGTCCCCTAATCCATTTTTTTAAAAAAACGATCACTATCACTGTTCTGAAAGCACTAGTGATAAAGAGCCTCCCTGCCAATGCAGGAAACTGAAGAGGCTCAGGCTTTATCCTTGGGTTGGGAAGACCCTCTGTAGAAGGATATGGCAACCCACTGCAGTATTCTTGCCTAGGGGATTCCATGAACAGAGAGACCTGGCAGGCCACAGTCCATGGGGTCACAAAGAGTCGTACACCACTGAGTGACTTAGCCCGCCCGCAGAGCTGTCCTATTGAGGATAGACTATGAATATAGAGTCTTCAGGATTTTCTTATATAATAGAAATGCTACAAGGTGTGAGATAGATACACCAGGATTGACTCAAATTTTCATCTGAGCAAGTGAAGAAATTTTTCAACTGAGAAGAGAAAGACTGTAGGTGACTCAGATCTGAAGCAGTAAATATTCAGTTTTATATAAGCTTCTGACATTTATAGGTTTCAACCGTGTTTTTATATCTATATCTAGGGTATATGATGTATATTATATGCTTGTAATATTATATATAAAATGTAATATATGTAATATTATATGTTGCATGTGTGTGCAATATTTATATGTTTAGCATTTGTATACGCAACATAGATTTCCCTCAAGGAGCAACTTGGTAGGAACAGAGATATTTTGGGGAGCAATGAATGAAATACAGTGTAAATACTAATTAGTATATAGAATGGTAATAAAATTCCACGAATTACTCTAATTTTCATGTTTTTATGATATTACTACTTGTTTGTAATTATGGGAGCATGCTTGACAGGTCCCAGGAAATGAAAGATAAGCTATTAAGGCTGGAATAGAGAATCCTAAAGAGAACAGTAGGAAATCCTTTCAGATGGAATGCGAAGGAAAGATCAGGGCCATGAAGTGGTTCTTATTCTGACTGAATTATGGAGTGAGGGTGAGTTGTCGGTAGAGGAGTGTTCTAATCTGATTTACAGATTTTATAGGATCCTATTCCATTTTTTTTAATATTTATTTCTTTATTGACTGACTGCATTGCGTTTTAGTTGCAGCATGTAGGCTCTTAGTTGCAGCATGTGGGATCTAGTTCCCTGATCAGGAATCGAACCCCGGCCCCCTGCATTAGGAGCACAGAGTATTAGCCACTGGACCACCAGGGAAGTCCCCTAATCCATTTTTTTAAAAAAACGATCACTATCACTGTTCTGAAAGCACTAGTGATAAAGAGCCTCCCTGCCAATGCAGGAAACTGAAGAGGCTCAGGCTTTATCCTTGGGTTGGGAAGACCCTCTGTAGAAGGATATGGCAACCCACTGCAGTATTCTTGCCTAGGGGATTCCATGAACAGAGAGACCTGGCAGGCCACAGTCCATGGGGTCACAAAGAGTCGTACACCACTGAGTGACTTAGCACGCTCGCAGAGCTGTCCTATTGAGGATAGACTATGAATATAGAGTCTTCAGGATTTTCTTATATAATAGAAATGCTACAAGGTGTGAGATAGATACACCAGGATTGACTCAAATTTTCATCTGAGCAAGTGAAGAAATTTTTCAACTGAGAAGAGAAAGACTGTAGGTGACTCAGATCTGAAGCAGTAAATATTCAGTTTTATATAAGCTTCTGACATTTATAGGTTTCAACCGTGTTTTTATATCTATATCTAGGGTATATGATGTATATTATATGCTTGTAATATTATATATAAAATGTAATATATGTAATATTATATGTTGCATGTGTGTGCAATATTTATATGTTTAGCATTTGTATACGCAACATAGATTTCCCTCAAGGAGCAACTTGGTAGGAACAGAGATATTTTGGGGAGCAATGAATGAAATACAGTGTAAATACTAATTAGTATATAGAATGGTAATAAAATTCCACGAATTACTCTAATTTTCATGTAACTTTGCTCATACTATCCACATTCACTGATATTTATCTACCTTGTTTGTAAAGTCGCTATTATAATGCTTGTTCTTTTCTTAATCCCCAAACATGTTAAAATACCAAGGCCGATAGCAGGAGGTAATTCTAAATAAAAGAAAACTGATAGAGTAAAATTAGCAGTCAATTTTCTACAATTAAACACTCAGCTAATTATAGTCTTAAGTTTCATTTCAGGAAATATATTGTCATTTTTCTATCAGTTTATCGGCTATTTTACTTAGAACAGTATAGCCATGGAACGTATAGCTTAAAACAGGATAGATTCGAAGAAAGTTTCTTGTACTCTGCCTGATTTCCAGCTGGTCCAGAATTAGAACCGTAATTGGTGATGCATTATCAAAGTGAATCAGCAATGCATATACATGTATCTCCTCTTTTTTGGATTTCCTTCTCATTTAGGTTACTACAGAGCACTGAGTCGAGTTCCCTGTTGTATAAAGTACATCTTCATTACAGTTTTATACACAGTAGTGTAACTCTCTTAATCCCCGTCCCCCACTTGACGTCTGCCTCCCTTCCCCCTTGGTGCCTGTACCTTCAGGGACAAGGTTCCTATACCCTTCCTGCCCTCCTGCTGGTCTAAGAGTAGAACCATAATCTGAGACGTATTATCACTGACATAGATCCCAGCACTCTGTTGCAATTGTGAAGTAGACTGTGAACTTAAAGAAGTGACACTTATTTTTATCTGAATTTGTTCACCATCATTGGCTTACGATCTGAGTATAGTAATGCTTGATGAATAAAAAAAAAGAATAGAGATATTATTCCTTTCTCCTCCCCCCCATTAGCTCATATTTGAATTATGACAGCATTTAAAATTAAAGAAAAAGGTCAAATGTAAATATTTTGCAATAGAAATGAATGTCCATGAGAAGTTTCTTTAGAAAGCTTAAAATAATCACCATTGTATTCACTGTTATCTTAAATTCTTAAAGGAGCCGTTGAAACCATTATGTAAAATAGAATAAAGTATACAAATATGTAATGCATTCAGATGATCATTTGGTAAGTGAAAGTACAGATCTAGAAAGCAGTAAGATATAAAACTATCAAAATTAAGAAGCTCGTATCGTCGGCTTCCCTGGTGGTCCAGTGGGTAAGGACACTGCCTTGCATTGCAAGGGGCGCTGGTTCAATCCCTGGCCTGGGAAGATCCCACGTACCGCGGAGCAGCTGGAGCTCTGGAGCGCATGCACCCAGGGCCAGTGCTCTGCAGCGACAGAGGCCACTGCGATGGGAGGCCCACACAAGCCAAAGAACAAAGGTGGATGAAAATAGATAAAGGAAAGACCAATAGAAGTGCCCCCCACCCAAAGAAGCTGTTAAAGTGACTAGGTGTAAGCCAAATTGTAGAGATCAAAAGCTCTTTTTTCACAGTGCTGCTCAATTTGGAGCTTATTTTATAGTCTTTGTTTTGGACAAAAAAATGATTTGACTTGACTGACATACATGGTTTAATACAAAATAAAAGTTTGGGCAAATTTTACCCTATATTTGTAATTTTACAATGATCAGGTCCTACCTCATTACTGAATTTGAATTACAACTTAGATATAATCTTTCATGATAAAACAGAAATTTGATCACTTGGAGATTTCTTGGGTGAAAGAGAAAGCAAAATAAACCCCAAGCAAAACACAGCCCACACCTAATAAGCACACAAATACAATTGCCAAAAGAGCAAAACTTCCTTAGCAATGAGAGAGCAAGGCAAACTCTACCAATTGCACATTCAGGGGAAGTTAACAAGAGTTTATTTCTCATAGTCTTCCTCACTTTAAAAAATTCCCAAAATCAAGTCAATGGAAACAGTGAGAAGGCTGCAAATCTACCTTGTAATTAAAAATACTTTCTGATGATCTCATTTGATCCAATAATAAAATCTAGTTTGTAAACAAGACCTTTCAAACATTCTCTGTAAATTTCCTCTACAATGATTACTTCCTCTTTATAGAACTCGTAGAGTGACATAGTTTGCATTTTTGAGATGAGAAATAAAAATTAAGATCTATGAAAAAATGTTCTTCACAGTATCAAAAGATGCTATTAATGAATTTATTCAAATATTAGTTACCCTTAATGGATGTTACATTTTACATGGTAATGCAGGGATTGAAGATAAAGTTTTGTATGGAGAAGATCTTGCTTCGGGGTTTACTATATTTTACTTGGTGTTGGGAGTTGGGTGCTCTGAAAAGCAAACAGGCAATTAGTGTAACAGATGCTAATTGCTATGTTGGGAGAAGTACAGTGTACCTTCAGCGCACTTTAGGCAGGACCACTGAATGGAATGGAATTACTAACACAGTGTATTCATTTCGTATTGAGCCTGTGACAAATTGTCACAAGTTTGTTGGCTTAAAACCATTTATTCTTACTGATCTGGAGTTAATAAGCCTAAGTTAGGCTGCCAGGCCTGCCTGCCTTCTGGAGGCAACAGGGGCTGACCTGCATCCTTTGTTTTATAGCTTCCTATATTCCTTGACTTGCGGACCCTTCCTCTGTGTCTCCGTGTCAGTAGATACATTTTTCTCTTTCTTATCAGGACATTTGTGATTACATTGGGCATGCCTGGGCAATCAATAAAACTCAACTCACCTCAAAAAGTTTTTAACATAAACATCAGTCTCCTTTACCATTCACAGGTCCTAGGCTTTAAGACATCTTTGGGGTCATTCTTGGGCACGGCTTTTTTTTTTTTTGGAAATGAACTGTGGTTTTTAAAGCAAAACAAATAAACCCCAAGCAAAACACAGCCCACACCTAATAAGCACACAAATACAATTGCCAAAAGAGCAAAACTTCCTTAGCAATGAGAGAGCAAGGCAAACTCTACCAATTGCACATTCAGGGGAAGTTAACAAGAGTTTATTTCTCATAGTCTTCCTCACTTTAAAAAATTCCCAAAATCAAGTCAATGGAAACAGTGAGAAGGCTGCAAATCTACCTTGTAATTAAAAATACTTTCTGATGATCTCATTTGATCCAATAATAAAATCTAGTTTGTAAACAAGACCTTTCAAACATTCTCTGTAAATTTCCTCTACAATGATTACTTCCTCTTTATAGAACTCGTAGAGTGACATAGTTTACATTTTGAGATGAGAAATAAAAATTAAGATCTATGAAAAAATGTTCTTCACAGTATCAAAAGATGCTATTAATGAATTTATTCAAATATTAGTTACCCTTAATGGATGTTACATTTTACATGGTAATGCAGGGATTGAAGATAAAGTTTTGTATGGAGAAGATCTTGCTTCGGGGTTTACTATATTTTACTTGGTGTTGGGAGTTGGGTGCTCTGAAAAGCAAACAGGCAATTAGTGTAACAGATGCTAATTGCTATGTTGGGAGAAGTACAGTGTACCTTCAGCGCACTTTAGGCAGGACCACTGAATGGAATGGAATTACTAACACAGTGTATTCATTTCGTATTGAGCCTGTGACAAATTGTCACAAGTTTGTTGGCTTAAAACCATTTATTCTTACTGATCTGGAGTTAATAAGCCTAAGTTAGGCTGCCAGGCCTGCCTGCCTTCTGGAGGCAACAGGGGCTGACCTGCATCCTTTGTTTTATAGCTTCCTATATTCCTTGACTTGCGGACCCTTCCTCTGTGTCTCCGTGTCAGTAGATACATTTTTCTCTTTCTTATCAGGACATTTGTGATTACATTGGGCATGCCTGGGCAATCAATAAAACTCAACTCACCTCAAAAAGTTTTTAACATAAACATCAGTCTCCTTTACCATTCACAGGTCCTAGGCTTTAAGACATCTTTGGGGGTCATTCTTGGGCACCTAGGAATGAACTTATTTTATAAATAAGTTTAATAAAAATTGTGTTTATTTTATGTCTAACAAGAAAAATATTCAGTAAATGATTCTGTGATAGTTGAATATTTGGAAAGAAATCAACCAACCATCTAAGTGCTTACCTTACAAGTTAATGTCAGAAAGAATTCCATGTGGGACATTTCGATCTCCAGTGGATTCCAGTGATATAGACTCTAATGAGGATGACTTGTTCTAAAGTTTCATAGCATCAGTTTACACAACCGGCCACAAAAGTACTCTCTTAGCATGAAAATTATAAAATTCTTCAGGGAAAAATTGGTAATATGCATCAAGATCCTTCAAATATGTACATTCTGTTGGTAACTTTGCTTATACTTTGTTTTTAAGCAAATAGTATACTTTTAAGTATTTTCTAAATTTCTATATTTTCTATTATCAATAAAACTCATTGTAAAGTAACTTCAATATCACATGAAAGGAATGTAAAATATTTCAATACTTAAGTCACTAGTGTTAGTTTTTGACTGCTGAAACGTTTTGACTATTCCTAAACTTCTTCACTAACTGTGGCATTAGGATGGGTATTATTATGCACAGAGGGTTTCTTGAAAAGTAAGTTTGTGTTAGTTGCTCAGTCTTGTCCAACTATTTCAGCCCCACAGACTGTAGCCAGCCAGACTCCTCTGTCTGTGGGATTTCCTAGGCAGGAATACCGGAGTGGGTTGGCATTCCCTTTTCCAGGGGATCTTCCCAACCTAGGAACTGAACCCGAATCTCCTGCATTACAGGCAGATTCTTTACTGCGTGAATCACAAGGGGAAAAAGCATACTATTTGCTTAAAAACAAAAGTACCAAGTGAAGTTACCAGCAGAATATACATCACTGAACCATCTTGATACATATTTCCAATTCTTTTCCCTGAAGAATTTTGTGATTTTCACTGCTACCCTAAGAGAGTGCTGCTGTGGTCCGTTGTATAAAGTTACATGATGAAAATCTAAAGCAAGTCATTCCCATCAGAGTCTATACCAGACCAACCTTACCTGTACTCTGAGAAGCCTGTATGAAGGACAAGCAGCAATAATGAGAACTGCGTATGAAACAACAGACTGGTTCAGAGTTGGGAAAAGGAGTATATCAAGGCTGTTTATTGTCACCCTACTTATTTAACTTAGGAAAGGCCAAGCTGGATGAATCACAAGCTAGAAACAAGATTCCCAGAAGTATCAGTAACCTCAGATATGCAGATGACACCACCCTAACAGCAGAAAGTGAAGAGGAACTAAGAGTCTCTTGATGAAGGTGAAAGAGGAGAGTGAAAAAGCTGACTTACACCTCAACATTTAAAAAATTCACATCATGGTATACAGTGACATCACTTCATGGCAAATGGAAAAAAGTGGAAACATTGACAGATTTTATTTTCCTGGTTCCAAAAGCACTGTGGCAGTCTCTCGTCTTTGCAGACAGCCACATTCAAGCTCACGTGAATGAGAGCACTAATAACAAGAATGACTGCGTATATAACCATGAATAAACCTCTGCAAAAGTTTACCCCTGCCGTTCCGTGGACAGGTGGCTATATTTTTTTAAAAAGGTCTAGACCTTTTTTATTGTATTTATTTATTTTCATCCATTTTTATTCTTCGGCTTGTGTGGGCCTCCCATTGCAGTGGCCTTTCTCGGTGCAGAGCCCTGGCTATGGCTGCATGCACTCCAGAGTGCTGGCTTGTAACTGGACACACTGGTCCAGCCTCTCTGCAGCACTTGGGATCTTCTCCAGCCAGGGATTGAACCTTCGCCCCTTGCACTGCAAAGCGGACTCTTTACCCACTGGACCACCAGGGAAGCCCCAGGTGGCTATTTTGAGTTAAGAGAGAAAATGAATAAGTTATCGTTTAGATTCTAAGTTGTGTCTGATTCTTTTGTGACCCCACAAGAATATACCCCTCTAGGCTGCTCTGTCCATGAGTTCTCCCAGGCGAAAATACTGGAGTGGGTTGTCATTTCCCTATTTTGGGAATCTTTCCAACCCAGAGATGGAACCCGCCTCTTTGCATTGGCAGGTGGATTCTTTACCACTGAGCCACCAGGGAAGCCAAATTCAAAGTTACTTTAAAGTTATTTTTGACAAGCTGTGAGTGTTTCCTGTGGACTCAGACAGTGAAGAATCTGCCTGCCATGCGGGAGACCTGGATTTGATCCCTAATTTGGGAAGATCCTGGCATGTGAACCTGTTTGAGTATTCTTGCCTAGAGAATCTCATGGACAGAAGAGCCTGGTGGGCTACAGTTCATGGAGTCATAGAGTCGGACACCACTGAAGAGATCTAACATGCATGTGTGCAAGCCTAACTTACCTCAGCAATGGATGATCAAAAGCCACAATGGTAAGGAAAAGTATTACAGTTTAAATTGTCTAGTTATTAAAATTATTACCAGAAATTTGGGAACACCAGTATGTTACTCATTATTCTAGACTATTTAGGATAAAAAAGATTTAACACAGAAAGGGAGGTACTTATTTTGTTCTTAACAAAGTTTCTTGGGCCAGGGCCACATGGATTTCCCTGAAAAATCCTTCCTTTGAAAGTCTAAAAAAATGTGACTATTAAATGTGTGCTACATCTGTTGGTGGAGGGCATGGCAACCCACTCCAGTGATCTTGTCTGGAGAATCCCATGGACAGAGGAGCATGGAAGGCTATGGTCTGTAGGGTCACAAAGAGTCAGATAGGACTGAAGTGGTTTAGCATGCATAGAATAAATACTGTATGCCATAATCCTTTTAATTGTTCTTGGTCTGCAAGGTTTTCCATAACAGGATAACCCAGACTAGATGAGTTAAGCAACAGCTATTTATATGTTCACAGTTCTGAAGAATCTGGAAGGCCAAGCTCAAGGTGTCAGAAGGTGCGGTCTCTCCTTGGTTTGCACCTTCTCTCTGTTACCTTTCCTCTGCGCACATAGATTCCTAGTGTCTCTTCTTATAAGGGCACTAAGTGTATTGGACTAAGACTCGTGTGTATGACCTCATTTAATTTTAATTACCTCCTCAAAGGCTCCATGTGCAAATAGAGTCACATTAGGTGTCACTGTTTCAATCTGTTAATGTGAGACAGATATAGTGCAATCCATAACCGTCCTCCTTCAGGATAATTTGTTGTTTTCACCCTGGATTTATTTCCACAGCTTCAGATCTGGTTACTCTGCAAAGAATGATCAATTTATTGCAATACAATGTTTGATTTATTTATTTAAGGGCCATTGAGTACCTTGTAGAACTAACACTTTTCTTTGAACTCAGATTATTGGGATATTCTCTTTTTTTGGGGGGAGGCAGTGAGGTGAGGAGGAAGGGGGCGGGTGGGCCACTTGTATTGGTTTTCCATTTATCTGTTTTCATCCATCTTTGTTATTTGACCCGTGTGGGCCTCCCATCGCGGTGGCGTCTGTTGTCACAGAGCACCGGCTCTGGGCACATGCGCTCCAGAGCTCCGGCTTGGTAATTGGACACATGGGTCCAGCCGCTCCGCGGCACGTGGGATCTTCCCAGGCCAGGGACCAAACCGGTGCCCATTGCACTGCAAGGCTGTGCCCTTACTCACTGGACCGCCAGGGAAGCCCTGGAATATTCTCTTTTAATACTAGAAAAATTGTTTCATGTAATCTGAGAAATTATCTGATAAATTTATTACATCATAATGCAGTGCCTCATTTCTCTTTCCAGGATGAAGCCTTTAAAAATACACATTTAATTTAGGACTGAATGTTCAAAATGCATAAATCATAAGGTTGTGTGTAGTCTTGGTTGTGGCATATTTTGTGCTGAAAAAGAAAAAAAAAATCATTTAAACACAGCGTATATTTTGATTTTTTCCCCCCTAAGACATTGTGTGTTTGTGTCTGTGTGTGTTAGTCACTCAGTTGTATCTAACTCTTTGTTGCCCCATGGACTGTAGCCTTCCAGACTGCTCTGTCCATGGAATTCTCCAGGAAAGAATACCAGAGTGGGTAGCCATTCCCTTCTGTAGGGTATCTTCCCAGGGATCAAACTCAGTCTCTGACCCTGTAGGCAGACTGTTTACCACCAGGGAAGGCTTTCAAGTAATAATCTATAATCTTTCAAAAGTACCTTCTTCACGGACTAAATTTACAACAAATTTGCATGAAGAAGTCCATTAACTCAGAGTGTTTGCCGTACTTCTGTTCATTCAACAAACATCTGTTAATGTGAGACAGATATAGTGCAATCCATAACCGTCCTCCTTCAGGATAATTTGTTGTTTTCACCCTGGATTTATTTCCACAGCTTCAGATCTGGTTACTCTGCAAAGAATGATCAATTTATTGCAATACAATGTTTGATTTATTTATTTAAGGGCCATTGAGTACCTTGTAGAACTAACACTTTTCTTTGAACTCAGATTATTGGGATATTCTCTTTTTTTGGGGGGAGGCAGTGAGGTGAGGAGGAAGGGGGCGGGTGGGCCACTTGTATTGGTTTTCCATTTATCTGTTTTCATCCATCTTTGTTATTTGACCCGTGTGGGCCTCCCATCGCGGTGGCGTCTGTTGTCACAGAGCACCGGCTCTGGGCACATGCGCTCCAGAGCTCCGGCTTGGTAATTGGACACATGGGTCCAGCCGCTCCGCGGCACGTGGGATCTTCCCAGGCCAGGGACCAAACCGGTGCCCATTGCACTGCAAGGCTGTGCCCTTACTCACTGGACCGCCAGGGAAGCCCTGGAATATTCTCTTTTAATACTAGAAAAATTGTTTCATGTAATCTGAGAAATTATCTGATAAATTTATTACATCATAATGCAGTGCCTCATTTCTCTTTCCAGGATGAAGCCTTTAAAAATACACATTTAATTTAGGACTGAATGTTCAAAATGCATAAATCATAAGGTTGTGTGTAGTCTTGGTTGTGGCATATTTTGTGCTGAAAAAGAAAAAAAAAATCATTTAAACACAGCGTATATTTTGATTTTTTCCCCCCTAAGACATTGTGTGTTTGTGTCTGTGTGTGTTAGTCACTCAGTTGTATCTAACTCTTTGTTGCCCCATGGACTGTAGCCTTCCAGACTGCTCTGTCCATGGAATTCTCCAGGAAAGAATACCAGAGTGGGTAGCCATTCCCTTCTGTAGGGTATCTTCCCAGGGATCAAACTCAGTCTCTGACCCTGTAGGCAGACTGTTTACCACCAGGGAAGGCTTTCAAGTAATAATCTATAATTCTTTCAAAAAGTACCTTCTTCACGGACTAAATTTACAACAAATTTGCATGAAGAAGTCCATTAAAGTTCTAGAAATACAGTTCAAGTGAACAAATTTAGTTTCTTTCTATCTGATAATCTTCTGTTCATTCAACAAACACTTAACCATGTGTTTACTGACATGTCAGACACTGTTCTGTGATCTCAGGAAATATCAGTAAACTAAATAGGAAAATCATTATGCTTGATTATCTTGTATTCTAGAAGGAAGAGACAGATAGTTAATAATGACCATAATGAGTATCTAAATCACATGGTAAGCTAAAATGTGAAGAATGCTATAGAAGAAAGAAATCTGTGTGGGGAACAAGTATGTCCTTCGCACAGTGATAAAGAATCCATCTGCCAATGCAGGAGACACAGGAGACAGGAGTTTGATCCCTTGGTCAGGAAGATCCCTTAGAGCAGGGAATGACGGCCCACTCCAGTGGCCTTGCCTGGAGAGTCCCATGGACAAGAGGAGCCTGGCCTATTACAGTCCATAGGGTTGCAAAGAGTTGGACATAACTGCACACACACACCTATTGGGAGAAATTGAAATTTTAAATACAGAGATCAGAGTAAATCATTTTATTTATTTATTGGGGTATAGTTGATTTACAGTGTTGCATTAGTTTCAGGTGTACAGTGAAGTTATTGTTATATGTCTTTTACGGAGTTTTGTTGTTTACAGCGATACATAATCCCAAATCAGTCATAGGTATGTCCCTGACCCCTCCCACCTGAGCCCCGCCATTCCACCCCTCCAGGTTGTTGCATAGCCCCTATGTAAATTCCGTTAGTCTTATATAGTGTATTCACAATGGCTATCTCTCTCCCTCTCTTTTTTTTTTTGGTCATTTCCATTGGTCTTTCATTTATCCGTTTTCATCCATCTTTGTTCTGTAGCCTGTGTGGGCCTCCCATCGTGGTGGCCTCTCTCATTGCAGAGCGCCGGGTCTGGGCGCATGCGCTCCAGAGCTCCGGCTTGGTAGTTGGACGCATCAGTTAAGCTGCTCCGCGGCATGTGGGATCTTCCCAGGCCCGGGATTGAACCAGCGCCCCTTGCACTGCAAGGCGGTGTCCTTACCCAGTGAACCACCAGAGAAGCCCTGGTCATCTCTTTTGTGTATGATAGTGTAAGCGTGCTTACTCTTTCCGTACCTCTCACTCGATCTTCCCTCCCCCAACTGTCCATAGGTCTATTCTCTATGTCTGTTTCTCCATCGCTGCTGTTTGTGTATATTTATCAGCACCATACCTAGATTACATGTATATGTGTTAGTATACTGTACTTGTCTTTCTCTTTTTGACTTACTTCACTTTGCATAATAGGCCGTATATTCATCCACCTCATTAGGACTGACTGATTCTTCTGCATTTCTTTCTACAGCTGAGAAGTAGTCCTTTGTATATACATGTACCATAGCTTCTTTATCCATTCATTTGTCAATGGACATCTAGGTTGCTTCCATGTTCTAGCTATTGTATAGAGTGCTGCAATGAACGTTGCGATACATGTGTCTCTTTCAGTTTTGATTTCATCAGGGTATATGACTAATAGTGGGATTGCTGGGTCATATGGTGCTTCTATTCCTAGTTCTTTAAGGAATCTCCATAACATCTTTCATTGTGGCTGTATCAGTTGACAATCCATATCAACAGTGCGAGAACGTTCCCTATTCTCCACACCTCTCCAGCATTTATTGTCTTTGATGATGGCCTTTCTGACAGTTGTGAGGTGATATCTCATTGTAGTTTTGATTTGCATTTCTCTAATAATGAGCCGCATTGAGCATCTTTTCATGAGTGTTTGGTCATCAGAATGTTTTCTTTGGGAAGATGCATCTTTACATAATCCCAAATCAGTCATAGGTATGTCCCTGACCCTCCCACCTGAGCCCCCATTCCACCTCCTGGTTGTTGCATAGCCCCTATGTAAATTCCGTTAGTCTTATATAGTGTATTCACAATGGCTATCTCTCTCCCTCTCTTTTTTTTTTTGGTCATTTCCATTGGTCTTTCATTTATCCGTTTTCATCCATCTTTGTTCTGTAGCCTGTGTGGGCCTCCCATCGTGGTGGCCTCTCTCATTGCAGAGCGCCGGGTCTGGGCGCATGCGCTCCAGAGCTCCGGCTTGGTAGTTGGACGCATCAGTTAAGCTGCTCCGCGGCATGTGGGATCTTCCCAGGCCCGGGATTGAACCAGCGCCCCTTGCACTGCAAGGCGGTGTCCTTACCCAGTGAACCACCAGAGAAGCCCTGGTCATCTCTTTTGTGTATGATAGTGTAAGCGTGCTTACTCTTTCCGTACCTCTCACTCGATCTTCCCTCCCCCAACTGTCCATAGGTCTATTCTCTATGTCTGTTTCTCCATCGCTGCTGTTTGTGTATATTTATCAGCACCATACCTAGATTACATGTATATGTGTTAGTATACTGTACTTGTCTTTCTCTTTTTGACTTACTTCACTTTGCATAATAGGCCGTATATTCATCCACCTCATTAGGACTGACTGATTCTTCTGCATTTCTTTCTACAGCTGAGAAGTAGTCCTTTGTATATACATGTACCATAGCTTCTTTATCCATTCATTTGTCAATGGACATCTAGGTTGCTTCCATGTTCTAGCTATTGTATAGAGTGCTGCAATGAACGTTGCGATACATGTGTCTCTTTCAGTTTTGATTTCATCAGGGTATATGACTAATAGTGGGATTGCTGGGTCATATGGTGCTTCTATTCCTAGTTCTTTAAGGAATCTCCATAACATCTTTCATTGTGGCTGTATCAGTTGACAATCCATATCAACAGTGCGAGAACGTTCCCTATTCTCCACACCTCTCCAGCATTTATTGTCTTTGATGATGGCCTTTCTGACAGTTGTGAGGTGATATCTCATTGTAGTTTTGATTTGCATTTCTCTAATAATGAGCCGCATTGAGCATCTTTTCATGAGTGTTTGGTCATCAGAATGTTTTCTTTGGGAAGATGTCACTGTAGGTCTTTTTCCCATTTTTTGATTGGGTTGTTTTTTTCAGTATTGAGTTGTCTGAACTGCTTGTGTATTATGGAGATTAGTCCTTTGTCAGTTTTTTGATTTGCTATTATTTTCTCCCATTTTGAGGGTTGTTTTCTCCCATTTTTTATAGTTTCTTTTGCTGTGCAAAAGCCTTTAAGTTTAATTATGTTCAACTTGTTTATTTCTGTTTTTATTTACATTATTCTAGAAGGCAGGTCACAGAAGATCCTGCTTTGATTTATGTCATTGAGTATTTTATCTGTTTTCGTCCAAGAATTTTGTCTTACATTTAGGTCTTTGATCTGTTTTGAGTTTATCTTTGTATAAGGTGCTAGGCAGTGTTCCAACTTCATTTTTTTTACATGTAGCTATCCAATTTTCCCTGTATCATTTATTGAAGAGGCCATTTTTGCCCCTTACTAAAGAAGAATATTAGAAAAAAAATAGAAGTAGATGATAGAATTAGACATTCAGTATCCTGGCATATAAAATAGTTAGTGTAAATGTCAGGAATATTTGGAAAATAAGGAAATTGGATTAGAACAATGGGCTTGATATGTGGCAAAGTAGTAAAAGATGAAATCAGACAGAAAATTTATAGTTTCATTTTTTATTGTATAAAATCTGCTAAATTCTGTATTTGGAAAATCTACTGATCCATTAGAACAAGGGAAGTCCACTTTGAAATTTTTTCAGTTGTTAGTTTTTTTAATCAATAGTTACAAATCGTATAGAGTGCTGCAATGAACGTTGCGATACATGTGTCTCTTTCAGTTTTGATTTCATCAGGGTATATGACTAATAGTGGGATTGCTGGGTCATATGGTGCTTCTATTCCTAGTTCTTTAAGGAATCTCCATAACATCTTTCATTGTGGCTGTATCAGTTGACAATCCATATCAACAGTGCGAGAACGTTCCCTATTCTCCACACCTCTCCAGCATTTATTGTCTTTGATGATGGCCTTTCTGACAGTTGTGAGGTGATATCTCATTGTAGTTTTGATTTGCATTTCTCTAATAATGAGCCGCATTGAGCATCTTTTCATGAGTGTTTGGTCATCAGAATGTTTTCTTTGGGAAGATGTCACTGTAGGTCTTTTTCCCATTTTTTGATTGGGTTGTTTTTTTCAGTATTGAGTTGTCTGAACTGCTTGTGTATTATGGAGATTAGTCCTTTGTCAGTTTTTTGATTTGCTATTATTTTCTCCCATTTTGAGGGTTGTTTTCTCCCATTTTTTATAGTTTCTTTTGCTGTGCAAAAGCCTTTAAGTTTAATTATGTTCAACTTGTTTATTTCTGTTTTTATTTACATTATTCTAGAAGGCAGGTCACAGAAGATCCTGCTTTGATTTATGTCATTGAGTATTTTATCTGTTTTCGTCCAAGAATTTTGTCTTACATTTAGGTCTTTGATCTGTTTTGAGTTTATCTTTGTATAAGGTGCTAGGCAGTGTTCCAACTTCATTTTTTTTACATGTAGCTATCCAATTTTCCCTGTATCATTTATTGAAGAGGCCATTTTTGCCCCTTACTAAAGAAGAATATTAGAAAAAAAATAGAAGTAGATGATAGAATTAGACATTCAGTATCCTGGCATATAAAATAGTTAGTGTAAATGTCAGGAATATTTGGAAAATAAGGAAATTGGATTAGAACAATGGGCTTGATATGTGGCAAAGTAGTAAAAGATGAAATCAGACAGAAAATTTATAGTTTCATTTTTTATTGTATAAAATCTGCTAAATTCTGTATTTGGAAAATCTACTGATCCATTAGAACAAGGGAAGTCCACTTTGAAATTTTTTCAGTTGTTAGTTTTTTTTTAATCAATAGTTACAAATCAGATGTCAAGTGTGCATGTACATATGTACACACAAACACATACATATATTTTGAAATCTGAATCTAGATGCATCAAGTAAAACTATTTTGATAAGCATAAGAATTTTCAAAATAGTTTTTCAATTTTTTGTTTCTTTGAGGTTTTGACTATCAGGGGTTTTATAATAAACCATTCATATAACCAGGCAACGGCTGAACAATTAACATTGCACATTTCCTTGTTTTTAAAATTTTGTTAATGTGTATTTGACACACAGTATCAGTTTGGGGTGTACCACATAGTGATTCAACATTTGTATAAATTAAGAATTGATTACGAAGACAGTTCTAGTGATGGTCTGTCACCATGAAATCACTGCAATATTATTAACTATACTCCCTGTGCTGTACATTACAGCCGTGTGACTTATCTATCCTATGACTGGATGTTTGTACTTCTTACTCAACTTTACCTGGTTGGCCCAACCCCCCACCTTTCTCCCCTCTGGTCACCAGCAGTTTGTTCTCTGTATCTGAGCATATTTCTGTTTTGTTTGCTCATTTCTTTATTCCACATGTAATTAAGAACATCTGATAATTGTCTTTCTGACTAAATTTGCATAACATGATACCCTCTAGGTCCATTCATATTGTTGGAAATGGCAAAAATAAATAGAATATTTTATTGCTGAGTAATATCCCAAATTCTGTGTGGATGTATAACACACACACACACACACACGCATTATACACACATGCCCTCTGTGCTTTAGCTGTTCATCTCTTTTTGGTTATTTCAGTTGTTTCTATATCTTGCCTATTGTAAACAATGCTGCAATGAACACAGGGGTGCTTAGACCTTTTTGATTACTATTTTGTTTTCTTTAGCTAAATACCGAGGGCTAGAATTCTCATATCCATATGGTAGTTGTATTTTTAATGTTATGAGGAAACTTCATACTGTTATCCATAGTGGATGTGTTAATTTACATTCCTAACAAGAGTGTGTGAGCATTTCCCTTTCCCTATATTCTTGCCACATGTACTTGTCAGAATGGCTCTTATTAAAAAGAGAAACAAGGGGGAATGTGTTGATTGCGTTTCCCTGGATAGCAACCTTAACAGTTTATTTTTAACAATAGTTACAAATCAGATGTCAAGTGTGCATGTACATATGTACACACAAACACATACATATATTTTGAAATCTGAATCTAGATGCATCAAGTAAAACTATTTTGATAAGCATAAGAATTTTCAAAATAGTTTTTCAATTTTTTGTTTCTTTGAGGTTTTGACTATCAGGGGTTTTATAATAAACCATTCATATAACCAGGCAACGGCTGAACAATTAACATTGCACATTTCCTTGTTTTTAAAATTTTGTTAATGTGTATTTGACACACAGTATCAGTTTGGGGTGTACCACATAGTGATTCAACATTTGTATAAATTAAGAATTGATTACGAAGACAGTTCTAGTGATGGTCTGTCACCATGAAATCACTGCAATATTATTAACTATACTCCCTGTGCTGTACATTACAGCCGTGTGACTTATCTATCCTATGACTGGATGTTTGTACTTCTTACTCAACTTTACCTGGTTGGCCCAACCCCCCACCTTTCTCCCCTCTGGTCACCAGCAGTTTGTTCTCTGTATCTGAGCATATTTCTGTTTTGTTTGCTCATTTCTTTATTCCACATGTAATTAAGAACATCTGATAATTGTCTTTCTGACTAAATTTGCATAACATGATACCCTCTAGGTCCATTCATATTGTTGGAAATGGCAAAAATAAATAGAATATTTTATTGCTGAGTAATATCCCAAATTCTGTGTGGATGTATAACACACACACACACACACACGCATTATACACACATGCCCTCTGTGCTTTAGCTGTTCATCTCTTTTTGGTTATTTCAGTTGTTTCTATATCTTGCCTATTGTAAACAATGCTGCAATGAACACAGGGGTGCTTAGACCTTTTTGATTACTATTTTGTTTTCTTTAGCTAAATACCGAGGGCTAGAATTCTCATATCCATATGGTAGTTGTATTTTTAATGTTATGAGGAAACTTCATACTGTTATCCATAGTGGATGTGTTAATTTACATTCCTAACAAGAGTGTGTGAGCATTTCCCTTTCCCTATATTCTTGCCACATGTACTTGTCAGAATGGCTCTTATTAAAAAGAGAAACAAGGGTGAGGTGATACCCCCACTGTGATTTTGATTTGCGTTTCCCTGGATAGCAACCTTGAACATTACTGTCTGTTGACCGTTTGTATGTTTTCCTTGGAACAGTATCTCCTTAGGTCCTCTGCCCATTTTTTAAGTCAGATTGTTTTCTATATCAAATCTTGTTAGGTTTTTGTATATTCTGACTATAAATTTATTGATATGTCACTTGCAAATATCTTCATTAAGCAGGTTGCTTCTGTGTCTTGTGGTGACTCACTTCACTGTGCAATAGCTTTTAGTTTGTAGTCCTTTTTGTTTATTTTTGGTTGTCTTTCCTGAATTCAAAAGAATATTTTGAATATGTCTGTCAAGGTTCAAAAGAACAATGCTAAAATTAACATTGAAAGGCTTATTGTATATTTTCTTCTTAGAGTTTTATGATTTCAGTTCTTACATTTTAAATTTTAATATATGTTGAGTTCATTTTTGTATGTGTTAATAGTTTGAGAAAGCGTGTAGTTATCTAAATTTCCCAACACTGTTTAATAAAGAGATTGTCTTTTCCTTACCCTGTATTCTTGCTTGTCATAAATGAATTGATCATATAAGCATCAATTTGATTATGGCCTCTCTTTGTTACATTGAAACTATGTACTTGTTCTTGTGCCCGAACCATAGTTTTGATGAATGCAATTTTGCACTATAATTGAAATCAGGAAGTGTAATACCTCTAGCTTTGAGATTTCTTTGACTACTAGGCATCTTTTGTGTTTCCTTATAAATATTAGACTTTTTTCTTCTAGTTCTGAGACAAAGTGCCACTGGTATTGTCACGGGCATGGTGTAATTACTTTATCTCTGATTAACAGATGTGAGGAAATGCTAAATCACCTCTATTCTGTTTTCAGAGAACTTTCAATTTACACCATGTAGTTCTCTCAAACATTAGAGAATAGAACTTCAACAGTAAAAGGGCGTGGAGTTCAAATCAAGATCAGTGGATGTGTTAATTTACATTCCTAACAAGAGTGTGTGAGCATTTCCCTTTCCCTATATTCTTGCCACATGTACTTGTCAGAATGGCTCTTATTAAAAAGAGAAACAAGGGTGAGGTGATACCCCCACTGTGATTTTGATTTGCGTTTCCCTGGATAGCAACCTTGAACATTACTGTCTGTTGACCGTTTGTATGTTTTCCTTGGAACAGTATCTCCTTAGGTCCTCTGCCCATTTTTTAAGTCAGATTGTTTTCTATATCAAATCTTGTTAGGTTTTTGTATATTCTGACTATAAATTTATTGATATGTCACTTGCAAATATCTTCATTAAGCAGGTTGCTTCTGTGTCTTGTGGTGACTCACTTCACTGTGCAATAGCTTTTAGTTTGTAGTCCTTTTTGTTTATTTTTGGTTGTCTTTCCTGAATTCAAAAGAATATTTTGAATATGTCTGTCAAGGTTCAAAAGAACAATGCTAAAATTAACATTGAAAGGCTTATTGTATATTTTCTTCTTAGAGTTTTATGATTTCAGTTCTTACATTTTAAATTTTAATATATGTTGAGTTCATTTTTGTATGTGTTAATAGTTTGAGAAAGCGTGTAGTTATCTAAATTTCCCAACACTGTTTAATAAAGAGATTGTCTTTTCCTTACCCTGTATTCTTGCTTGTCATAAATGAATTGATCATATAAGCATCAATTTGATTATGGCCTCTCTTTGTTACATTGAAACTATGTACTTGTTCTTGTGCCCGAACCATAGTTTTGATGAATGCAATTTTGCACTATAATTGAAATCAGGAAGTGTAATACCTCTAGCTTTGAGATTTCTTTGACTACTAGGCATCTTTTGTGTTTCCTTATAAATATTAGACTTTTTTCTTCTAGTTCTGAGACAAAGTGCCACTGGTATTGTCACGGGCATGGTGTAATTACTTTATCTCTGATTAACAGATGTGAGGAAATGCTAAATCACCTCTATTCTGTTTTCAGAGAACTTTCAATTTACACCATGTAGTTCTCTCAAACATTAGAGAATAGAACTTCAACAGTAAAAGGGCGTGGAGTTCAAATCAAGATCAGGTTTAGTGGCATAAAGAACATTAATCAGTAACCATATATCCAAGTATTAGCATCAGTACATTGCATCACAGTTCAGAACTTTAAACAGTAACAATTCAAAGCTTCAAAGAATATTTCAGAACTCCAAAATTGCTTCAGAACTCAAACAGTAAATTATTTCAGAACTCCAGAAAGTATCTCAGAACTTTAAAGTTATTTCAAAACTCTAAAGTTATTTCAGAACTCAATCAACAAAGTAAGAGAAAAATCTTACCCCAGAGCTGGAGAGGAGCAGTCTCACCCAGATGCACCTAAGTTCAGTAGATGTCCTGTTGTATAACTTTACTCTCTCCCCTTTTATAACAAGATTCTGTCTTTGTGCTGTAAAATTTTCTGTGGGCCGGTGGGCTTATCTGCCGTTTAGTCATTGTGTTCCTCCAAGCATTACGTGATTTAGGACTTAAAGGAACAACTAATCTTAACAGTGTGTGTCACTAATATGACCTTCTTATTCATATAAAATCAATAAAACTATCGCTTGTTTAAGCTATGATTTAAAAACTCTATTTTACCATATGAACTAACTCAGAGTAATTTACTTATCTTCAAACTCATCCTACTTATCTTTAAGCAGACAAAACTAACAATATCGCTGTGGGGATTTCTCTTTCCAGGAAACTAGAAGGTTTTTATTTACTCTTAGGCCTCTGAATCTTACATGGACCATGTGTTACAAATTCTTGATTACTAGAGGACAAATTCTGACTCACTTGATCACAGTTTCTCCTATACACAATTTTTCTGCTCTTTAGATTAATATACACCTATCTTTGAGTATCATCATATTCATCCATTCTTCTCCATCTGAGCTGATATCACTTTCTAGTGAGTGAATCGAAGGTCTCAGAAGCTTATCTGGGGTTGGAGGATCATCTGAGTCACTCTCTTCTTCCTCACTAAGTTCTCTACATTCTAAGCCTCAGTATATTTCCAGAAATTTTCCAGTGTCTGCCCATGACAGTAGGGATTGTATTATAGCACCAGATCACTTTGGGTAATATGGCTGGCTTTAGATCATCTTTTTCAATCCATGAGCATACTGTATCTTTCCATTTATTAGTGTCTTTCACTTCAAATTTAGTTCTAGGTATTTTATTCTTTTTTTTTTTTTTAAACTTTTATTTATTTATTTTTGGCTGTGCTGGGTCTTTGTTGATGTGTGGGTTTAGCTGCTCTGCAGTATGTGGGATCTTCCCGGATCAGGGCTCGAACCTGTGTCCCCTGCATTGGCAGACAGGTTCTTATCCACTGAGCCAAAAGGGAAGCCCTAGGTATTTTATTCTTTTTGCTGCTGTTGTAATTGGTATTGTTTTCTTCATCACCCTTTTTGATAGTTATTAGCATATAACAAAACAGACTTCTGTATATGGACTTTTTTTATCTTTCAACTTTACTGAATTCACTTATTCTAATAGTTTTATTATTTTTTAGCATTCACTTTGTATAATATCATGTAACCTGCGAGTAATGAATTTTACATACTTTTCCATTTAGATGCCTTTCACCTTTTGTTTGATTGGTGTGGCTGGGAGTTTCAATAGTATGCTGAGAAAAAATGGGGAGAGTGGCATCTTTGTCTTCTTCCTGATCTTAGAGGGAAAGCTTTTAGCTTTTCACTGAGTATTTGCTGTGGGTTTGTTAGTGTGGCTTTCATGCATTAATGTATATTTCCTCCATACTGACTTTGAGAGTTCTTATCATAAATGTTGAATTTTGTCAAATGAGTTTCCTGCATCTATTGAGATGATATTTTTATCCTTTGATTTGTTAAGGTAGTGTATCATGAGTTTTAGGTTTGGGACTATCCTTTCATTGCTGGAATAAATACACTTGGTTACAGTGCATGATCCTTTTGTTGTCAAAGTTGGCTTGCTAATGTTTGAAGATTTTTGCTTCTATGGTCATCAAGGATATTGACCTGTTTGTTCTGTCTTCATTTGGTTTTGGTGCCAGTGCAATGCTGGCCTTGTAGAATGAATCTGGAAGTGTTTCTCTTCTGATAACTTTGAGATAAATAGGTAAGGAATATTTCCCTTTTAATGTTTGATAGAAATCACCAGTGAGGCAATGTTACTGGACTTGTATTTGAAAGTCATTTGATTACTTATTCAGTTTCATTACTGCATGATTGTATTTAAATTTTGTTTCTTCCTCCTTCACTCTTGGAAGATTATCTAGGAACTTATTCATTTCTTCTAGATTGTCCATTTGCATGCATTTTCATAATAATCTCTTTTTCTTTGAATTTCTGTGGTATCAGTTTAACTTTTCCTCTTGCATTTGCAATATATTTGGGTCCTCTTTCTCTTTGTGGCTCAAAGTTTACCAACTTTTTCTGCAAAGAACCAGCTCCTCATTTTATTGGTCTTTTCTGTTTTTGTCTCTATTTAATTTTTGTCTCTACTTTAATTTTTCCTTTCTATACATTTAGGTGCTCTTATTTTAGATACTTACAAGTGTAATTTTTGTAAGAATTGTCCTTTTTTTATTATGTAATGCTTTTCTTTGCCTCCTGGTCTTTCTTTAAAAGTCTGTTTTGTCTTAGTGTTGTCATCAGCCTTGTTTCTACTTCTGTTGCATGGGAATATCTTTTTCTGTGTCTTAACTTTCAGCCTATGTGTGTCTTCAGATACGTTGTGTCTCTTATAATATAGCAGCAGATGTAGATACATGGTGCATATGGGTCTTGTTTTGTTTTACCCATTTAGCCACCCTACATATTTTGATTGAATCATTTAGCCCATTGACAAGGAAAGTAATTATTTAGAGGTAAGTACTCCTTGCCTTTTTGTTTTTGTTTTCTGGTTGTTTTTGTAACTCTATTCTGTAACTTTCTTGTTCTCTTCCCTTGTAATTTCATCAGTTGCCTAGGAATGTATTGTTAAATCTTTTGTCTGTCTGTTACAGGAGTTTTTAAAGTGGTTACGATGTGGCTTATATGTAACAACCTATTTTAAGTTGGTTACTTAAGTCCCACATGCAGCCTAAAAGCACTATATTTTTACTGCCCTACCTTGTTTTGACATTCCTTTTTAAATCAATTTATTTATTTATTATTTTTTTTACATGTATCTTGTGTATTGAATTGCATTAGATGATTTGATTTTTAACATTTCTGCTAGTTTTATAGATTGTTATGTACTATAATCCCTTTTCTTTGAATTTCTGTGGTATCAGTTTAACTTTTCCTCTTGCATTTGCAATATATTTGGGTCCTCTTTCTCTTTGTGGCTCAAAGTTTACCAACTTTTTCTGCAAAGAACCAGCTCCTCATTTTATTGGTCTTTTCTGTTTTTGTCTCTATTTAATTTTTGTCTCTACTTTAATTTTTCCTTTCTATACATTTAGGTGCTCTTATTTTAGATACTTACAAGTGTAATTTTTGTAAGAATTGTCCTTTTTTTATTATGTAATGCTTTTCTTTGCCTCCTGGTCTTTCTTTAAAAGTCTGTTTTGTCTTAGTGTTGTCATCAGCCTTGTTTCTACTTCTGTTGCATGGGAATATCTTTTTCTGTGTCTTAACTTTCAGCCTATGTGTGTCTTCAGATACGTTGTGTCTCTTATAATATAGCAGCAGATGTAGATACATGGTGCATATGGGTCTTGTTTTGTTTTACCCATTTAGCCACCCTACATATTTTGATTGAATCATTTAGCCCATTGACAAGGAAAGTAATTATTTAGAGGTAAGTACTCCTTGCCTTTTTGTTTTTGTTTTCTGGTTGTTTTTGTAACTCTATTCTGTAACTTTCTTGTTCTCTTCCCTTGTAATTTCATCAGTTGCCTAGGAATGTATTGTTAAATCTTTTGTCTGTCTGTTACAGGAGTTTTTAAAGTGGTTACGATGTGGCTTATATGTAACAACCTATTTTAAGTTGGTTACTTAAGTCCCACATGCAGCCTAAAAGCACTATATTTTTACTGCCCTACCTTGTTTTGACATTCCTTTTTAAATCAATTTATTTATTTATTATTTTTTTTACATGTATCTTGTGTATTGAATTGCATTAGATGATTTGATTTTTAACATTTCTGCTAGTTTTATAGATTGTTATGTACTATAATCCCTTTACTATATATGTCTTTACTAGTTGAGGTTGATTTTCTTTTTTTTTTTTTTTCAATTCAAAAACTTTTATTAAAGATAAATTTATCTGGGGGCTGTATTTTCCACAGATGCATACAGACCGTAGCCGGTAGGGGAGTTAAAACCTCATTCTTCAGACGTGTGTCTGATTGTATTGTTAGGTGAACCACTGGACAGTAGTTCCCTGAGGTGCTTAAGGAGGTGGAAATTTTCCTTGAAGATCAGAGCTTATTTAACAGAAAGTTTTATAAAGCAGGTGGAGAGCATGCATATGAATGTTACATGTTTTTGACCAAAAAAATCAAAGATGATAAGAAATGAAGCTTGTAGGCTGAGCAATCAGGAAAGACAAGAGTGATTTCCCTCTCTAGTGATGCAGGATGATGTGTCGATGAGACCGTGTGCTAGGGGCCGAGGTCCTGAAATGTCAGGAGGAGCTGTTGCCATTTGGTGGCAACAGAGAGAAATTTTAACATCCAGACAGAAAGGCATGCTAACCTTGTCGCAAATGTTATATCGTCATAGATGGCAGGATTTCCTTCTTTCTCATGGCTGGATAATAGTTCATTGTATATACTTTATTTTTTCATCCACTGAGCAGAACTTAGATTGTTCCCATATCTTGACTATTTTGAATAATGCTCAGTGAATATAAGATTGCACATATCTCTTCCAAATCTGGACTTTATTGTTTTGGATGTATATCCATAAATGAGATTGATAGGAGCATATAGTCGTTCTATTTTTAAATGTTTGAGGAACCTCCATGGTGTTTTCCCTAGTGGTTGCACTTACATTCTCATCACCAGTATACAAGAGTTCCCTCTTCTGCGCATCCGTCCCAGCACTTCCTATTTGTTGTCTTTTTGATAATAACTGTTCTAACAGGTGTGAAGTGATGTCTGACTGTGGCTTTGATTGGCATTTCCCTGATGATTAGTAAGCCTAGGCATATTTTCATGTACCTGCTAATCATCCATGTGTCTCTTTCAGGGCAACGTCTAGTCAGTTCTTTTGTCCACTTTTAATTGGCTTTTTTTTTTTTGGCCCTGAGTTGTAGGAATTCCTTACACATTTTAGATATTAATCCATTATCAGATTTATGGCTTGCAAATATTTTCTCCCATTCTGTAGGTTTCCTTTTCACTTGGTGATGGTTTCCTTCTCTGTACAGAGACTTATTGGTTGATGTAGTTCTACTTGTTGATACCTGATTTTGCTGCTTGTACTTTTGGTGTTGTATCCAAAAAATGTTGTCAAGATCAAAGTCAAGGAAGATTTTCTCCCTGTGTTTTCTTCTAGGAATTTTATCATTTTAGGTCTCATAATCAGGTCTTTACTCCATTACAAGTTTGTGTGTGTGTGTGTGTGTGTGTGTGTGTGAGTGTTATAAGACAGGAGTCTAGTTTTGTTCTTCTGCATGTGATTATACAGTTTTCCTAACACTGTTTACTGAATAGACTATTTTTTCCCCAATGAGTATTTTTGGCTTCCTTATAAAATATTAGTTGGCTATAAATACAGTAGTTTATTTCTAGTATAGTTTTTTTTTGTTGTTGTTGTTATTCTTTATTTTAAAGATTTTACAGAGTTTTGTTGTTCACCAACATCTGTGTTCCCAGATCATTCATATGCATATCCCTGGACCCTCCCTCCACCCAGTTCCCCCCCTCCCACGCCTCCGGACCATCGCCCCAAGTGATTGTAGGTACTCTTATTCCCTTAGCACGAGGTTGATTTTCTTAATCTTGATGCTTACAATGGCCTTTTCTGTCTAAATAAATTTAATATTTCCTGTAAGGATGGTGCAGTGGTGATGAATTCCTTTATCTTTGGTTCGTCTGAGAAACTCTTTATCTTGCCAATGCTGAATTATAACCTTGCCAGGTAGAGGATTATTGGTTGTAATACTTTGCCTTTTATCCCTTTAAATAGATTGTACCAGTCCCTTCTAGCCCGTAAATTTCTACTTAAAAATTGAGCTGATAGTCTCATTCACTTGTATGTAACAGTTTTTCTGTTGCTGCTAAAGATTTCCTCTTTATCTCTAATTTCTAAAATTTTAATTATGTCTTGTTATGTATCTATTTAGGTTCATTCTGACTGGGACTTTCTGTGTTTCTTGGACTTGGATGTCTGTTTCCTTTATCAGATTAGAGAAGTTGACCACCATTCTTTTTTTTTTTTTTTTTTTCTTTTTTTGCATGAGCTTACCTCCAACCTTGCCTTGTCCCTCCCCTCTAGGTCATCAGCATGCTGAGCTGAGCTCTCTGTGCTATACAGTAGGTTCCCACTAGCTCTCTGTCTTACACATGGTAGTGTATCTATGTCAGTGCCTCTCAATCCATCTCATCCTCCCCTGTTGCCCTCTGTCCACAAGTCCATTCTGTCTCTATTTCTGCTCTGTGAATAGGCTCATCAGTACCATTTTCTTAGATCTGATGTTTGTGCATTAATATGCAATATTTTTTCTCTTTCTGACTTACTTTGCTCTGAGTAACAGACTCTAGCTTCCTCCACAGCACTACAAATGACCCAGTTTCATTCCTTTTTATGGCTGAGTAATATTCCATTTTATCTATCTATCTATATCTGGTAATTGCACTCTTTATAGCTTATCTCCATTTCATTGAATACTTTTCAAGGTCTTGTCATTGTCTTTAATTTGGATGGTATTCACTAGTCTCCTCACTTTTCCCAATTCTGTGTTTGTTTCTGTATTAGATTGTCAGCTACATCTCTAGGCATTGAAATAGTGGCCTTATATAGAAAGTATATTATGGGGCCCAGTGGTGCAAACCCTCCGTGGTCACCTGAGGTGAGTGCTCCAAGAATATGCCCTGGATGGACTGCACACCCTCCTGTGTTGTGGTTGAGCAGTAGTTTCTGCGGGCATGCTGATGGGTAGTGTTGACCCTTAGCTGTGCTATCTCTGAGGACTGGATGAGACTGCTAGAAACACATGGTCATAGCTTGTTTCGTCTGAAGCAAGAATGGCTCTGAAGGGGTAACCTAGATGGCCTGAGTTGGGTGAGGCTGGTCTTCAGGGATGGGTTGGGATAGAGCACACAGTTTTAACTAGTTTGGAGAATGTCAGAATAGCACCAGTGCTGGTCCAGCTGTGTGGAAGAGAGAAAAAAACATGTCTACTAGTGCTTTTGTTTTCAGAAAAAGTTCTCCCAGATCCCTGCCCCTCTGGCACACACAGTAAAATTAGTCAGTGAATGTCCTTGTACGTTCCAAGTACTTCTGTTGTCTCTGTGCAGTCACTTACAGTGACTTTATGTGTGGCCCCTTCAAGAACAAGATCGACTTTCCCATAGACATCAGGCTTTTCTTGCTGTAAACCCTGCTGGTTTAAAAATCCAGATATTATGGGGGATCGTTTTCTTGTGCAAGTTCTCAGTGCAGGGAGCCCAGTGCAGGGGCTTGGAGTCTAGCCCCTCAGGGTGGACCACTGGGGCTGTGAATGTGATATCTTAATCTCTCCGGCTGCTGTTAGGTCCTTGCCATTTTTGTCCTTCATTGTACCTAGCTTTGCATGAAATGTTCCCTTAATAGCCCCGAATTTCTATGCAGTTGCAAAGAGTCAGAGACAACTGAGTGACTAATATATATGTATAATGATAGTCTAATTACGAGCCAAGGATTGGCTCTGACTAGAACAAGTCTCTACCTCTTCTACTCATCTCAATGTGGCCTTTTTCTCTATATTCTTAGTTGTACAAAATCTTTTCTACTGGTCCTCAGGTTGTTTTGGAGAGTTGCTCTATGTGTAGTTGTAGTTTTGGTGTGTGTATTGGAGGAGGGGAACTCAGGATCTTAATATTGCTATCATGATCTGATTACTCAGTCATTTACTTAACTGTAAATGACTACATTCTGAAGAATGATGTTTAGGTAAAGTAAATTCAGGTTAAATTACAGACTCCATGTGTCTGGCGTAAGTTTATGACTGTTGTAAGTCTTTACCTGCCTTAATGAGACTGCTTTTTCTCCTGTCTTCTTTTAGTCATTTACTCTTCTGTAAATCACATATTCACATATCTTTCATCCATTTTCACATATTGTCTATTTTTGTCATACTGGTTGTAGAAATTCAAAAGATTTTAAATGCCAGTTTTTTATTTGGGATATTAAAATAACTTTTTCCTGTATCAGATGGTTTTTTTGTATTATATAACTTATTTTGAAGGTAGGTCTGAAATATGCTTAAACACTCATATTTGTGACACATGCATACGTATACAGACACAGAAACAAATATAAATGTTTGCATGAATATATTTAATGTACAAGGGAAAGAGTTTTTCATAGATGAATAGGAAATACATTGTCTAGAGATCCATGGTAGTTCAGTGATGGTATTAACAAAATTCTGAACAAAATCTAGTTCAGAGAATAAACTTTAAATTGCAGTTACTGAAGATAAACATCCAGTATGTGTTTACTGAAAGAATTTAAAAATTACTTCTCTGGTACCCCATGTTTCAATATGTATTTCCATTACTTTATTTCTGTTTATGCTAGTACAAACTACATAAAGCAGAAACGAAACATGATGAGGTGCCCTGGATAATTTTTTAGGCATCTAAGACAAGAATAGGGCTCATTTTTTGTGTTTGTCGTATAATGTGGTTTTAAATATTTATAGAATTATTAAACTTGAAAATGGACTGTAAATTTCTTTTAGAAGACTTGCATGATTTTAATGAAGCATTACTGTGTTATCCAGTCTTAAATGCTATATGAATAACCAAGCAACAGAGCTGAATGTTATCTTTAAAATTGGCCAGTATAATCTTTCTCTTCCTCAGTAACTTCAAGAAAAGTGAGACTAAGGTATGCACATGTCCAAACATCTCACATAAATTCTAGAATACCACAAGAAAAATTTTGAAATGTGAAATCTTTGACTTTGAGCAGAGGTGTTCAGATATATTTCATACAGATACATTTTAGAATCTCAGGACTTTTACTATGGTTAATTTTTTTTTTTTTTTTTTTTGCTTGACTGTGTTGCATTGGAGCCATTTGAGATTTGAAGTTAGCTTTGCTCACTTTGGAGTCTCTGGCACATTTAAGACAGATTTCTTGAAGGATTGACCACCTGGTTTGATTTATTACACCAAAGATCTGAGAGGAAATTATTCCTCTTTTTTTTTTTTTTTTCTTTTAACATTTATTTTTTTATTTATTTATCTTTTGGGAAGTGGGGTGGGGAGGGAGGGAGACGGGCAGGCCACTTCTATTGGTCTTTCATTTATCTATTTTCATCCATCTTTGTTCTTTTGACCAATGTGGGACTCCCATCAAGGTGGCCTCTGTTGTCACAGAGCACTGGCTCTGGGCGGACGTGCTCCAGAGCTCCGGCTCGGTAACTGGACACATCAATCCAGCTGCTCTGCGGCACATGGGATCTTCCCAGGCCAGGGATCGAACCGGCGCCCCTTGCACTGCAAGGCGGTGTCCTTACCCACTGGACCACCAGGGGAAGCCCTATCCCTCCTTTTTTCTAAGTAACTCTTAGTTTACTCATGCTGATAAGTGTAATATACTCCAAACCATTGGGAATTCTGATGTTGAGCAAAGTTAGAATAGTCGTTACATTTTAAAACCGTGAATTGCAGTGACTTTTGATCTAGATGGTACTGTATATGAGCTAAATTTTCATTCATATAATACTGGGCATTTGACCCCCCAGCTTTCCTGGTCCTTTTCTCCACCCTTTTCCTTTGACTTGACAGCAGCTAAAATAGTCTGAATTATACTCTTTTTCATCTTTGATTTTTATTTATCTCCTATACCTGTAATTTCCATAAAGGCAGGAATCTTCACCTGTTACCTGTTTTATTCACCACCATACCTAAAATCATTGACCAATGCCTGGCACAAGATAGGTCTTCAGTTCACCTCTTTTGAATGAGTAAATGTATGAATGTAAGACCTTATACCTCAGTTCTTAAAACTGTGAAGCTTTATTGGTCTACCTGTACCTTAGTCTCTTCACAGTATTTCACAAAATTGAATTAACCCAGAGCAGAAGTTGTTCTGCTCTTCAGGAATTCAGTCTCTAAGGGAATTCATTAAAGCTGAGACTCTGCTCTTAATTTCATTCTCCTTATTTCTTAAGGAAATCGTGAGCCTCTATAGTCTAGATCTGATGCTCCTTCCGCCTGACTAACCCACCTCCTCTGCTGCTCTCAGCAGGTCCTGAACCTTCTAACTCCTTCCATGACTGAGTATGCAGGTCAGCACTGCATGCCCCTTTCTCTCTGCCTGGCTGGGCTCAGAGATAATGAAATCCTTGAGTTCCTTTACTAACAGTGTTGCTTTTTTTTTTTTTAAGTGTAAAAGGGCAAATCATATTTCCTTTCTTAATAATAACTGGTAAGGGAAGTTCAAGGCGGTGGCATGAACATTCAAAAAGGATTATGTCATTGGGTGATAAGCTGGCAGAGAATGACATAAATAAATATATTTTAATCATTGTCTTGATTTCATATATTGAATAGTATTACAATTTACATTTAAGAATTTATATGTTGAAGAAACACTACAAAACACATCTAAAAGATAGCAAATGACCTGATACTTCTAAGATTGCCTGAAGTAGGAAACAATAGTAAAAATTGTTCCCAAAAGCAATAAATGAGACACAGCAACAGGGAGAAGAACTCACTCCAGTATTTCTCAGGAAACATTAGAAAGACAAATACAAACACCAAAATGAAGGTAAAAATCAACTATTACCAATGACTGGAATTTTTGAAAGAGGAGCACAAATGACAGAGAAAATTCAACCACTCAAGGAGTGTGAGGTGAACTGTTTTAACTACTCACCATGACAGTAAAATTCAGTTGCCAAGTAAGATACCTTTCCTCATTGTCCAATTAAGTTAGCTGAAATCATCTTGTGTGTTAAAGGAAAACATTAAAATGAAAATTAAAAGTTAAGATACTTAGGTATTAGAAGATACAGGACCTGTATGTAGAATGATATTGACATGCACGGTATCTGAAGAAATGGAAAGGTGGATCATGTTCTTGGGTGAAAAATCTAAATTTAAAAATGTCAGTTTCTTCTGTTAGTATATACAGTGTTAGTAAAATTCTCTTATAGGCAGCACGTAGTTGTGTCTTATTTTTTTATGCATTCAGCCACTGTCTTTGGATTGGAGAAGTCTATTCAAGCTTAAAATGAGTATTAAGTATGTGTTTGTTTATTGATATCTATTGTTTTCTGGATGATTTTGTAATTCTATTTTCTTTCCTTGATTTCTTCCTTTGTGGTTTGATGACTTTATTCATTGGTAGGCTTATATTCTCCTCTCTTGTGCTTTTAGAATAGGTTTTAACTTTGTGGTTATCATGAGGCCTACATTTAATATCCTATATCTTTTAACAGTC
This sequence comes from Tragulus kanchil, assembly GCA_022376925.1. Taxonomy (NCBI): domain Eukaryota; kingdom Metazoa; phylum Chordata; class Mammalia; order Artiodactyla; family Tragulidae; genus Tragulus; species Tragulus kanchil. The sequence goes on along the minus strand of JAIOJX010000024.1, from coordinate 88,627,283 downwards.
TATATTTTAAGTTGGTAACAGCTTATATTTGATCTCACTGTAAAGATAAGCATGATTACTCTCTGCACATTTTGTTTTCAGTGTCACAGTTTACATCATTTAACCTTCGGTATTACTAAACTAATCATTGTAGTTAGTGTTTTTTTTTTTCTAACTACTTTTGTATTTGTACCTTTATACTAGCCTTATAAGTGATTAATCCATTATCTTTATCTATAATTACATATACAAGCAAACTTTTTTCTTTCATATGTATACTTGTTCCTAATTAGTTCTATTTTTTAATTTTAGCTTTTACTTATATGGATTACTCTTTCTGAGAGAGATTATTGCTAGCTAAGGGATTTTTAGCAGTTGTTTTCTTTCAGTGCTTTGAATGTATCATGCCACTGCCTTATGGTTTTGCTGAAAAATCTCATAATCTTATGGGAATTTTGTTGTTTTCCTCTTGCTGATTTTAATAGCCTCTCCTTGCCTTTATAATTAAAGCATCAAAATTCAATGTATGTTGGTGCATGTCTCTTCTGCCCAGTTTAGGGAAGTTTACAGCCATCATTTCTTCAGGTAAGATTTCCATCCCTTTTATGTATCTCTCTCTTCCTTCCACTTAAGTCTTTTTTTCCCCCTCTTCTGTTCTGTTGAGTGAGTTTTACCACTCTGTATTTGAGTTGACTGTTTATTTCTTCTGAAATATCTTCTGTTGTTAAACCTCTCTAGCATATTTTTCAACCAAGGCATTGTAATCTTTACCTCTGTGACTTCTATCTAGTACCTTCTTACATTTTCTGTCTTTTTGTTTAAGTTTTCACTGTGTTTATCCATTTTCCTTCCCTGTTTGAATAGCTTCTTGATTATTTGTACTCTTTATCAGGTGATTATTTATGTTTCCTCGTTGTTTTTTTTCCCCAAGGTTTATCTTATGTAATTAAGAACATATTCTTCTGTTTCTTTATTTAGCTGTACACTCTGTGTTGGTTTCTGTGCTGTAAATGAAACAGTTACCTCTCCCCATCTTAAAGGAATGACCTCACATGGGAGCTGGACCTAGTCTTTAACTTTTTTCTCAGCTCTCAATTTCTCTCAAATATTTGTTCTTACCAAGCAGGCTACTTTTACTATCTCCCAGAGCAGTAGTTATCCTAAAAGAGAGGACCTCAGTGCCTAGATTCATGGTGGATGGAAGCCCAACTTTCAGACGTCAGCTTTTAAAAAGCATACAAATGCATACTGATGGATGACAAGCACAAACCTTGCTGGTCACCAGAGCCAGGTGACCTAGGAATGTCCCTGATAGTAGGAAAATGTGGGGTGCTAGACAGGAATGTGAGCTCCTTTCTGAGAGACACAATTATTACACCCCCAACAGACCAGTTACACAGGTTTCCCTGGCCTCCCGTCAGGATTCAAGAAGTGTTAGCTAGGCAGAAGTAGAAAAAACTGGGGCATCCGATAGGTTAAGCTCCCTTCCATTAGATACTGGTGCTCTGGGGTCCGGCAAAGGGAGAGTGTAAATAGGAGCCTTTCAGTCTCTCTCCCTGCAGAAAGTTCCAGCAGGCTATGGTGTTAACTTAAAGGCCTGCCTCTCAAGATGACACTTAACCTAGAAGTTGAGCCTCCTTCAGTCTGACTCCTTGAGTCTGGGCACAACTGGCGGCTTCTGAGTTGGGCCCTAGGGCAGGGGAGTTGTGTGCCCCAGGCTTGAGAACTTTATTAGATTACTGTAGTCTGTGGATCTCGTGACTATAGTTATGGGAGCCCCAGTGGTTTTCAAAGTCAGATTCTTAGGAGCTCATCTCTCAGCTGCATGTTTTAAAAGTTGAAATATCTGATGTTGGATTCAAATCTTCATCTTTTCAGGGAGCATCTCTGATATGAATTCTCTCCAAGTTGCAGGTCATTGTACTGTGGGGTGAAGTTTACAGAAGTTTATGGTGAGATTGTGTCCCTGCCTCTCCAACCAGCCTTGATGGGTTTTTCTTCTTTGCCTGATGTGTAATAGTCACTCAGTCAGGATTTGGGTTATTTAAGAGGAAATGTTTCCATATGTAGGTATAGGTGCTCCATGAGAGGATGTGAATCCAGGAATTTTCTACATTGCCATCTTGAAACAGAACACTCTGGAATGTATCATTTCCCTGTGTCCAGAGAAAATTTTAGCTTAAAGTATATTAAATTTTTAAGTAGAAGCAAATCCTCAGTGGAGTTTTCTCACATTCAAGTTTTAAAGAACTTCACAGATGAAAGTTTAAGGAAGATAAGGTTCCCAGTAAAACAGACAACAGAAAACACATGGGACATCAACCACTTTGAAAGAGTCTGAAGAAATAACCAGCTGTACAATAATAAACAAAAGATTACATTTCTATTATATAATACTATAAAATTCACTTATAGGTATATTACATAGTTTAATAAAATGAGTTTAAATATAAAATATCAAATCAAATAGCCAGGCATATTGGGAAAAGAACCAGTTTCTAGAACTAAAAGTGTAATATAAAATAATATCAATAGCAGATTATGATAGTCAAATTGCAAAACATCAAAGGTAAAAAGATCTTTGAAACAGTCAAAATGAAATCACTAATCTCTTTGTAGGAGGAAACCACTGATTTCTCAATAGGAATGATAGAAACAAAGTCATGTTAATCATTCATCTGGAGGGAAAAACGTGTAAAGTTAGAACTATATACCAAGGAAACTATTTTAACATTGTAGTCAAAATAAGCCTATTTGCGGGCTTCCCTTGTGGTCCAGTGGGTAAGGACACCGCCTTGCAGTGCAAGGGGCGCCAGTTTGATCCCTGGCCTGTGAAGATCCCACGTGCCGCAGAGCAGCTGAACTGATGTGTCCAATTACCGAGCCGGAGCTCTGGAGCATATGTGCCCAGAGCCGGTGCTCTGTGACAAGAGAGGCCAGTGCGATGGGAGGCCCACATGGGCCAAAGAACAAAGATGGATGAAAATAGACAAATGAAAGACCAATAGAAGTGCCCCCCCATCTCCCCAGAAGTGCCTATTTTTAGATTAACTGAATAAATTCTCAATATGGGAAAACTTAAAAAATAACTTGGGTTATTTAAGAGGAAATGTTTCCATATGTAGGTATAGGTGCTCCATGAAGGATATCAGGATTTGGTTATTTGAGGAAATGTTTCCATATGTAGGTATAGGTGCTCCATGAGAGGATGTGAATCCAGGAATTTTCTACATTGCCATCTTGAAACAGAACACTCTGAATGTATCATTTCCCTGTGTCCAGAGAAAATTTTAGCTTAAAGTATATTAAATTTTTAAGTAGAAGCAAATCCTCAGTGGAGTTTTCTCACATTCAAGTTTTAAAGAACTTCACAGATGAAAGTTTAAGGAAGATAAGGTTCCCAGTAAAACAGACAACAGAAAACACATGGGACATCAACCACTTTGAAAGAGTCTGAAGAAATAACCAGCTGTACAATAATAAACAAAAGATTACATTTCTATTATATAATACTATAAAATTCACTTATAGGTATATTACATAGTTTAATAAAATGAGTTTAAATATAAAATATCAAATCAAATAGCCAGGCATATTGGGAAAAGAACCAGTTTCTAGAACTAAAAGTGTAATATAAAATAATATCAATAGCAGATTATGATAGTCAAATTGCAAAACATCAAAGGTAAAAAGATCTTTGAAACAGTCAAAATGAAATCACTAATCTCTTTGTAGGAGGAAACCACTGATTTCTCAATAGGAATGATAGAAACAAAGTCATGTTAATCATTCATCTGGAGGGAAAAACGTGTAAAGTTAGAACTATATACCAAGGAAACTATTTTAACATTGTAGTCAAAATAAGCCTATTTGCGGGCTTCCCTGGTGGTCCAGTGGGTAAGGACACCACCTTGCAGTGCAAGGGGCGCCAGTTTGATCCCTGGCCTGGGAAGATCCCACGTGCCGCGGAGCAGCTGAACCAGTGTGTCCAATCACCGAGCCGGAGCTCTGGAGCATATGCGCCCAGAGCCGGTGCTCTGAGACAACAGAGGCCACCGTGATGGGAGGCCCACATGGGCCAAAGAACAAAGATGGATGAAAATAGACAAATGAAAGACCAATAGAAGTGCCCCCCCATCTCCCCAGAAGTGCCTATTTTTAGATTAACTGAATAAATTCTCAATATGGGATCTTATAAATACTGTAAATCAGGAGGAAATTGTATGTGGAATTTCTTTGAGACAAGGAAAAAATAGCAAAGTTTTAGCAATTACGTGGCCAATGGAAATAGTGACTTTATAAAAATCATAATAATGGTGTCCAATTGATGACTTTCTAAAAAAAAACTAAAATATTGGACAGCTTGAGCTTATGTGCCTCACATGCCTTAAAAAATGGCTTTTATTGTTGAAACAATGTAGAGAGCCATTAGAGAAATGAAGTTCTAATATCTATGATTAGTTCAAGAGAATGATACTGTTGATTAATGCTCACATACCAATAATATAAAGTGTTTTATTCCAAGAATCTGAACATCTCAAAGGTGGCTTTTGTGAAGAAGGTCTGCATACACTGCAGACACCAGTCTTCTGACCTTGCCATTGGTGCGAGATTTTCTTGCTTTCCTGATATGCTTCAGCTGTTCCCTCTTTTGCCTCCCTCTTCTTTCTTGGTACTCTGGAGTGTGTCTTTGGAATATGGCCTGTCCCTTTGGAATTATATTTGAGCAGCTGTTTGTGCTGAGAACAGCACTTACTGCAGTTTTAATTGAGCATATCTCAAGATTTTTTTTTTACAAGCAGTGAAGTGTTTTTAATAGTAGAGTCTGTGTATAAGGGAAAGTTAAAATAGTTTTCTTGCCATTATATATATATATTTGTGTCATGCATCGTCTAACATTACAAGGAGAAAATGTGGTATAATTGCAAAACACAAAACCAGAGTTTCTAATATCTGTACTAATTTTCTCTGTGATTTTTCCCAATTCACCTAACCTCTCTGGCTAGTAATATGTCTACCTTGAGGACAGAAAGAGCTAATAGCTATTCAATTGCTCTGAAACATTTCAAAGTGCTACTGTTACAAAGAACAGGTCACTTATCAAAGAAAAAAAAATGCTAAATAACAGCAAAATCCCTCAGCCTCTTCATTTATTTTTTGCCATGCCCTAGGGAATTAGTCAATCAAATATTGAACTATCCACTTTAGAATACTTTGAGCCCTTAAATGATCAATACTTGATTTGCTTCTCTATTTTTCTTCTGTAACTTTGATATGTGTACAAGGTTAAGAGGAAGAAAATCAGAGTTTGGATGTATTTCCAACACAGGGTCTGATGCTTACCACATTGTATGTATGAAATATTCAATACAAACATTCTAATTATGTTATTTTGAATGGAAAAGGAATGTTCAGGTATACTGAAATTTTTCTTGAAAGTTCTTAGAAAGTAGCCCTGAAAAAAAAAAAAAAATGCAGGGCTTCCCTGGTGGTCCAGTGGGTAAGGACACTGCCTTGCACCGCAGGGGGCACTGGTTCGATCCCTGGCCTGGGAAGATCCCATGTGCCGCGGAGCGGCTGGACCGATGTGTCCAATTACCGAGCTGGAGTTCTGGAGCGCATGCGCCCAGAGCCGGTGCTCTGCGATGAGAGAGGCCACCGCGATGGGAGGCTCACACGGGCCAAAGAACAAAGATGGATGAAAATGGACAAATAAAAGACCAATAGAAGTGGCCTGCCTGCCCCTCTCCCTCCCCAACCCGCCCCTCACAGCAACAACAACAACAACACAATTCTCCTTAGGGGAAAAAAAAATGTGCAGAACCTTGTGAGATCAAATAAATAGGCTACATTTTGTACGAATGCTTTTTCTTTATACAACTGTATTTTATATTATCATTCTTTTTTCTTCAACAGCATTCAATTTCTTATGTTAATATTCCCTTATCAAGACATACAAGTCTTTCCCAAAACATTTCATTTCTTATTTTGTGTTCTAGCTACCTATTTACCTGGACCAAATTTGATTATTTTACATATCCTGGAATACATAGCTTTATCCAAGAATAATTATTTGGATGCTGAGCTATTTAAAATACTTAATGTTGAGTTTCTACTTATGACAATGGTAGACTATGTGGTTTTTACCAACTCTCCCCCCTGAGAGCAGCTAGGAAAGTTGGAGGACATTTTTAAATTTTTATTAAAGGTATTGGAGAACTACTATTATGGAGACAAAGTGTAAGAAAAAAAAAAAAAACTCTGGCATTTCTTCTTATTTTTAGTTCAAACCTTTTTTCAATTCCAAAATCTTGGATGGGAAGTATAAAAATTGAGTATTTTTGTGGATTCAAGCACTTCAAGGAATATTTGGAGTTGAAGGACCACCAAGGAGGAACAGTCATGGTTATTTTTCTTCTGTAACTTTGATATGTGTACAAGGTTAAGAGGAAGAAAATCAGAGTTTGGATGTATTTCCAACACAGGGTCTGATGCTTACCACATTGTATGTATGAAATATTCAATACAAACATTCTAATTATGTTATTTTGAATGGAAAAGGAATGTTCAGGTATACTGAAATTTTTCTTGAAAGTTCTTAGAAAGTAGCCCTGAAAAAAAAAAAAAAATGCAGGGCTTCCCTGGTGGTCCAGTGGGTAAGGACACTGCCTTGCACCGCAGGGGGCACTGGTTCGATCCCTGGCCTGGGAAGATCCCATGTGCCGCGGAGCGGCTGGACCGATGTGTCCAATTACCGAGCTGGAGTTCTGGAGCGCATGCGCCCAGAGCCGGTGCTCTGCGATGAGAGAGGCCACCGCGATGGGAGGCTCACACGGGCCAAAGAACAAAGATGGATGAAAATGGACAAATAAAAGACCAATAGAAGTGGCCTGCCTGCCCCTCTCCCTCCCCAACCCGCCCCTCACAGCAACAACAACAACAACACAATTCTCCTTAGGGGAAAAAAAAATGTGCAGAACCTTGTGAGATCAAATAAATAGGCTACATTTTGTACGAATGCTTTTTCTTTATACAACTGTATTTTATATTATCATTCTTTTTTCTTCAACAGCATTCAATTTCTTATGTTAATATTCCCTTATCAAGACATACAAGTCTTTCCCAAAACATTTCATTTCTTATTTTGTGTTCTAGCTACCTATTTACCTGGACCAAATTTGATTATTTTACATATCCTGGAATACATAGCTTTATCCAAGAATAATTATTTGGATGCTGAGCTATTTAAAATACTTAATGTTGAGTTTCTACTTATGACAATGGTAGACTATGTGGTTTTTACCAACTCTCCCCCCTGAGAGCAGCTAGGAAAGTTGGAGGACATTTTTAAATTTTTATTAAAGGTATTGGAGAACTACTATTATGGAGACAAAGTGTAAGAAAAAAAAAAAAAACTCTGGCATTTCTTCTTATTTTTAGTTCAAACCTTTTTTCAATTCCAAAATCTTGGATGGGAAGTATAAAAATTGAGTATTTTTGTGGATTCAAGCACTTCAAGGGGAATATTTGGAGTTGAAGGACCACCAAGGAGGAACAGTCATGGTTAGCCTCTAGAACATGTGCTGTCATTGGTAACCTCCTGTGGCTAACTGCCTCAAAATACGAGAGTAACTTTGTCTAAAACCTCACATTACCTTTACATTTAATAAAATATACAATGGCTCATACTCAGTAATAAGTCAGGCATGTGTATAAACATGAATCTCAGTTGGAAAATCTGGAGAAGGTATAGTCAGCAGAAATAAAACCCTGGAAATCCAAATGAGAACTTTAGGATAAAAATGCTGAAAATGATCAGGGAAATAAAACAGCATTAAGAATTTAAGCCAAGAGCTAAAAACTATTGAAAAAATCAAATGGAAATTTGGGAACTGAAAGCTACAATAATTAAAATTTATAGTCAAATGAGTATTTTAATTAATAGAAAACTCACCATAGGTGAAAAGCAAGTGTACACTGTAAGACATATCAGAAGAAAACATCTCAATAAAAATGATAAAGAAAATTATGAAATACGGAGGACAGTGTAAGTTTAACATGTATGTCCTCAGGGTCTTAGAGGAGGAGAAAAAATATGTCAAAGAATAAAATTAAACTCAAATATTAAGTCAAAGAATCAATAAATGCCACAGATCGTCACAATAAATAAAAATAAAACCACGTGATGGCATATAACACTTAGGAAAACCAAAGAATGAAACTACGGAGTAACAATCTCAAAGCAGACAAAGAATATATTCTGAAGGTACAAAAATGGTAATGTCTTAGGCAGACGGAAGGCAGAAGAGGACAGCAGGGGACTAGTTGGCTGGGTGCCATCACTGAGTCTAATGTTGAGTTTCTACTTATGACAATGGTAGACTATGTGGTTTTTACCAACTCTCCCCCCTGAGAGCAGCTAGGAAAGTTGGAGGACATTTTTAAATTTTTATTAAAGGTATTGGAGAACTACTATTATGGAGACAAAGTGTAAGAAAAAAAAACTCTGGCATTTCTTCTTATTTTTAGTTCAAACCTTTTTTCAATTCCAAAATCTTGGATGGGAAGTATAAAAATTGAGTATTTTTGTGGATTCAAGCACTTCAAGGGGAATATTTGGAGTTGAAGGACCACCAAGGAGGAACAGTCATGGTTAGCCTCTAGAACATGTGCTGTCATTGGTAACCTCCTGTGGCTAACTGCCTCAAAATACGAGAGTAACTTTGTCTAAAACCTCACATTACCTTTACATTTAATAAAATATACAATGGCTCATACTCAGTAATAAGTCAGGCATGTGTATAAACATGAATCTCAGTTGGAAAATCTGGAGAAGGTATAGTCAGCAGAAATAAAACCCTGGAAATCCAAATGAGAACTTTAGGATAAAAATGCTGAAAATGATCAGGGAAATAAAACAGCATTAAGAATTTAAGCCAAGAGCTAAAAACTATTGAAAAAATCAAATGGAAATTTGGGAACTGAAAGCTACAATAATTAAAATTTATAGTCAAATGAGTATTTTAATTAATAGAAAACTCACCATAGGTGAAAAGCAAGTGTACACTGTAAGACATATCAGAAGAAAACATCTCAATAAAAATGATAAAGAAAATTATGAAATACGGAGGACAGTGTAAGTTTAACATGTATGTCCTCAGGGTCTTAGAGGAGGAGAAAAAATATGTCAAAGAATAAAATTAAACTCAAATATTAAGTCAAAGAATCAATAAATGCCACAGATCGTCACAATAAATAAAAATAAAACCACGTGATGGCATATAACACTTAGGAAAACCAAAGAATGAAACTACGGAGTAACAATCTCAAAGCAGACAAAGAATATATTCTGAAGGTACAAAAATGGTAATGTCTTAGGCAGACGGAAGGCAGAAGAGGACAGCAGGGGACTAGTTGGCTGGGTGCCATCACTGAGTCAATGGACATGAGTTTGAGCAAACTCCAGTAGATGGCAAAGCACAGGAAAGCCTTGCATGCTGCAGTCTATGGAATCGCAGAGTAGGACATGACTTAGTGACTGAACTGAATTTGATGTCTTAAGCAATGAAAATTAGAATATGTTGATATAAAGTGCTAGAATAAAATAATTGGCAACTTAAAGAGTTAAAGATTAGAATTGAAGAAACCTAGATTTCAATGTATGAAAAGTATTTAAAATGTTGGTAATGCACGCAACTGTATCTGGTACAACAGATTACCATAAAAGTGGCTTTAAATGGCATGCCCTTACTGTCTTTCAGTCTCTGTGGGTCAACAATATGAACATGACCTCACTGGTCCTTTGTTCAGGGTTTCACAAAATTGAGCTGAAGGCGTTAGTCAAGCTGTGTTTTTTTCCTGTAAGGTTTGAGTCCTCTTCCAAGCTCATGTGGTCATTGGCAAAATCCAGCTCCTCTTGGCTATAGGACTGAAGTCATGTTTCTTGCCAAACGTTGGCTAGGGACTGCTCTCAGGTTCTAGATATCTTCTGCCAATTCCTTATCACATGGCCCTCTCTCTCCCAGTGGGACCCTTCCTCACAATATGGCAGTTTAATTTTTCAAGGCCAGCAGAAAAATCCTTTGCTCTGGTCCCCTAAGGTAAAGTGTTACAACATAAATACTGGAAGTGACTATCAGTCCCTTTTGGTATGTCCTGTTGGCTAGAAAGAAGTCAATTTTCACTTCCATTCAAGAGGAAGAAATTACACAAAAGTGTGGATAAATGGATGGGAGAACAGGGCCAATTTCCTTTGAAAACTCAGTTTTAAATCTGAACAGGAGAGACTATAATAGCATGAACAAAAGGATATAGTAGAAAAGAATCAATAAATGCCACAGATCGTCACAATAAATAAAAATAAAACCACGTGATGGCATATAACACTTAGGAAAACCAAAGAATGAAACTACGGAGTAACAATCTCAAAGCAGACAAAGAATATATTCTGAAGGTACAAAAATGGTAATGTCTTAGGCAGACGGAAGGCAGAAGAGGACAGCAGGGGACTAGTTGGCTGGGTGCCATCACTGAGTCAATGGACATGAGTTTGAGCAAACTCCAGTAGATGGCAAAGCACAGGAAAGCCTTGCATGCTGCAGTCTATGGAATCGCAGAGTAGGACATGACTTAGTGACTGAACTGAATTTGATGTCTTAAGCAATGAAAATTAGAATATGTTGATATAAAGTGCTAGAATAAAATAATTGGCAACTTAAAGAGTTAAAGATTAGAATTGAAGAAACCTAGATTTCAATGTATGAAAAGTATTTAAAATGTTGGTAATGCACGCAACTGTATCTGGTACAACAGATTACCATAAAAGTGGCTTTAAATGGCATGCCCTTACTGTCTTTCAGTCTCTGTGGGTCAACAATATGAACATGACCTCACTGGTCCTTTGTTCAGGGTTTCACAAAATTGAGCTGAAGGCGTTAGTCAAGCTGTGTTTTTTTCCTGTAAGGTTTGAGTCCTCTTCCAAGCTCATGTGGTCATTGGCAAAATCCAGCTCCTCTTGGCTATAGGACTGAAGTCATGTTTCTTGCCAAACGTTGGCTAGGGACTGCTCTCAGGTTCTAGATATCTTCTGCCAATTCCTTATCACATGGCCCTCTCTCTCCCAGTGGGACCCTTCCTCACAATATGGCAGTTTAATTTTTCAAGGCCAGCAGAAAAATCCTTTGCTCTGGTCCCCTAAGGTAAAGTGTTACAACATAAATACTGGAAGTGACTATCAGTCCCTTTTGGTATGTCCTGTTGGCTAGAAAGAAGTCAATTTTCACTTCCATTCAAGAGGAAGAAATTACACAAAAGTGTGGATAAATGGATGGGAGAACAGGGCCATCCTAGAAGTCTGTTGCCACAGGGATATAGTAGAAAAGCCTGAAACAGGTATAATTGAAATCTGAACAGGAGAGACTATAATAGCATGAACATAAGAAGGTTTTGCAACTAGAACTCTCATGTGTTTCTGGTGGGAGGACTTTTGTTAAACACACTTTGCAACACTAAACAACACTGACTGAAGCTCAACATTGAGATACTACATAATCCAGTTCCTTTTTTAGCGATATACAAAACCTAATTATATATGATTACCAAAATATGCAACAATGTTTATCATAACGTAGTTTGTAGTATACCTCTTGTTATGGACTGAGTTGCGTTCCTTTCAAATTCCTGTGTTGAAGTCCTCATCCACAGTATGGATGGTTTTGGAAATAGGACCTTTGCAGAGACGAAATGGGATCGTGAAGATAGTGCCATAATGCGATATGACTTATAATAATGTAATATGTTCTTATAAGAAAAGGAAGAGACATAGAGGAGTAGACACAGAGTAAAGGCCATCTGAAGTCACACCTAGAAGATAGCCATCTATACCTCAAAGATGGACTCCTCAGGAGAATCCAAACCTGTGGGAACCTCCGTCTTAGATTTCTAGCCCCTAGAACTGTGAGAAAACAAATTTCTGTTGTTGAAGCCACCCAGCACTTTTTGTTGTGGCAGTCCTGTCAAATTAATACATTATCCAAACTGAAAACGGTGCAATGCCCATCAACAGTCACATAAACAGCTCTAATACTATAATGAAATACTATATAGCAATGAGGAAAATGATCCAAAACTACGTACATAGTATGAGTGAATTCTACAAAGATAGTTTTAGGGCCAAAGAAGCTAGTCATGATATATTTTATGTTATATTAGTTTGCCTCTGTTGAAATTCATAAAAATGGTATGAGAAGTTAGCACACTGATTACTTTTTAAGGAGAGTAGCAACTGGAAAAATGGATGATATATGGCTGCTAGGATATTGGCAGTGTTTTTTGATAAGAGGCGAATGCAAGGAAGTACCTACCTAGTAAGTTAAAATTAAAATGTATATGTACATTAAAGAATAAAAAAATTGAATGTAGTGGAAAACAAGAAAGTTTTGCATTGATAAAAAACAATTTATAATTTTTTTTTAAATACGTAGTATTTAAAGACAAATGTAGTATGCAAGTCAGGAGATGTATACATGGAGTCACAGTATTCTAAGTTACTTGCATTTGGTTGTAAGTAAAACACTGATTCTGTTAGACTTTTATAAATTAAAGCTGCAAATTGAAAACCCTAGAGAAACCACTGAAAGAATGCTAAATATGTTAATACCAGAGAAAATAGGGAAAATGTACCAACAGAATGGTTTAATCGAAAATAATAAAGAAGAAACTCAAATAGAGGGTAGGAGGAGCAAATAAAAACATAAAGCTACATGTAAAATACAATGAACACGTACCTACGTTAGAAGTAAAAAGTTGAACTTTCCAATCAAGCAAGGCAGATTGTCAGAATAGGTAAAAACACATGTGCAAGTGTATAGGCATGTACATACATTAGCCTAGTTGCCACTATCAAGAGACATGTGTTACGTGAGAAGATTCAGAAAAGATTGCTATATAAAGATGAAGAGAAACTAATGACAATAATCCAGAAGTAATCCCCCTCAAAAGTTGCTATCACTGTACCAATATTATACAAAGTAGGTTTTTTTTTTTTTTTTAATTTTGACCTCTTATTTATTTATTTATTTTTAAATTTTCATCCATCTTTTATTCTTTGTCCTGTGTGGGCCTCCCATTACAATGACCTCTCTGGTTGCAGAGCACCAGCTTTGAGCACATGTACTCCAGAGCACTGGCTTGTAATTGTACACACCGGTCCAGCCACTCCACAGCACATGGGATCTTCCCAGGTCAGGTATCGAACTGGTGCTCCTTGCACTGCAAGGCAGACTCTTTACCCAGTGGACCACCAGTGAAGCCCACAAAGTAGTTTTTAAAGGCAGGAACATCATCATAGAGAGACAGGTAATGATAGTCATTGTTATATTCACCTTCACCTTCTATGTAGTATGAAATGCCTCAAGTTTATACTCACATGATCTCAAAATACATAAAATTTATATGATAACAATATGGAACTTTAGCAAATATCTCTAAGCAACTGCCAAGTATGCAGATAATAAATTTGGTAAGAATACAGATTTGACAACACAATTTGAAGAACTGATGTTCTGTACACACCCAGGTGGCACTAGCAGTAAAGAACCTGCCTGTCCGTGCAGGATTCATGAGAGACCTGCGTTGAAAAAACAATTAATTTTTTAAATACGTAGTATTTAAAGACAAATGTAGTATGCAAGTCAGGAGATGTATACATGGAGTCACAGTATTCTAAGTTACTTGCATTTGGTTGTAAGTAAAACACTGATTCTGTTAGACTTTTATAAATTAAAGCTGCAAATTGAAAACCCTAGAGAAACCACTGAAAGAATGCTAAATATGTTAATACCAGAGAAAATAGGGAAAATGTACCAACAGAATGGTTTAATCGAAAATAATAAAGAAGAAACTCAAATAGAGGGTAGGAGGAGCAAATAAAAACATAAAGCTACATGTAAAATACAATGAACACGTACCTACGTTAGAAGTAAAAAGTTGAACTTTCCAATCAAGCAAGGCAGATTGTCAGAATAGGTAAAAACACATGTGCAAGTGTATAGGCATGTACATACATTAGCCTAGTTGCCACTATCAAGAGACATGTGTTACGTGAGAAGATTCAGAAAAGATTGCTATATAAAGATGAAGAGAAACTAATGACAATAATCCAGAAGTAATCCCCCTCAAAAGTTGCTATCACTGTACCAATATTATACAAAGTAGGTTTTTTTTTTTTTTTTAATTTTGACCTCTTATTTATTTATTTATTTTTAAATTTTCATCCATCTTTTATTCTTTGTCCTGTGTGGGCCTCCCATTACAATGACCTCTCTGGTTGCAGAGCACCAGCTTTGAGCACATGTACTCCAGAGCACTGGCTTGTAATTGTACACACCGGTCCAGCCACTCCACAGCACATGGGATCTTCCCAGGTCAGGTATCGAACTGGTGCTCCTTGCACTGCAAGGCAGACTCTTTACCCAGTGGACCACCAGTGAAGCCCACAAAGTAGTTTTTAAAGGCAGGAACATCATCATAGAGAGACAGGTAATGATAGTCATTGTTATATTCACCTTCACCTTCTATGTAGTATGAAATGCCTCAAGTTTATACTCACATGATCTCAAAATACATAAAATTTATATGATAACAATATGGAACTTTAGCAAATATCTCTAAGCAACTGCCAAGTATGCAGATAATAAATTTGGTAAGAATACAGATTTGACAACACAATTTGAAGAACTGATGTTCTGTACACACCCAGGTGGCACTAGCAGTAAAGAACCTGCCTGTCCGTGCAGGATTCATGAGAGACCTGCGTTTGATTCTTGGATGGGAAAGAGTTCCTGGAGGAAAGCATGCTAACTCACTGCATTATTCTTGGCTGGGAAATCCCATGGACAGAGGAGCCTGGCAAACTACATTCCACAGGGTCGCGAAGTATTAGACACAGGTGAAGTGACTTAGCACTCATGCACATATGTGAAATATCATCCAGTTACTTACAAAAATAGCTACGAGTTTACAATGGATGTGCAGTAAGTGAGGTAAAAATAGACTTAATTTTTTCCTTTTAATTATTTCCTTTTATTTGTAGTGCTATACATCCTAGAGTGAATAGCATGGTCATAATTTTTTTTTTTTTTTTGGTTGGGGAGGGAGGGGGGCAGGCCACTTCTATTGGTCTTTCATTTATCTATTTTCATCCATCTTTTGTTCTTTGGCCCGTATGGGCCTCCCATCGTGGTGGCCTCTGTTGTCACAGAGCACCGGCTCTGGGCGCATGCGCTCCAGAGCTCCGGCTCGGTAATTGGACACATCGGTCCAGCCGCTCCGCGGCACATGGGATCTTCCCAGGCCAGGGATCGAACCGGCGCCCCCTGCACTGTAAGGCGGTGTCCTTACTCACTGGACTACCAGGGAAGTCCCCCCATATATTTTTGACTCTTTAATTGCAAGAATGTTTATATTTCACATATCTGAGGAAATTCATGTATTAACTCTGAGGAAAAATAAAATACATATATTTCCATTGTCTTCATGGACTGTCAGATTTAGTAGGAAACCTACAATTGTAAGAATATTAAAAGAACATGAACTGTGCTACATGATTTTATTAAGTAAAAAAGTTAACTTATACTTTGCCCACTGAATAACAGTTTTTCCTTTTAGAAACTTGCTCAAACATGTCAAGTTTAGAAAAAAAAATGTGACAATAGACTGAGAACAGCTTATATGTAGTCTTATAAACCTGTCTTTTTTTTTTTTTTTTATCACATTCCAAAATGCCTTTCATAGGTTGAAATTCTATTACCATCTAGGCACCTGAGAGATACGTCTCTGGCTATAATTCAATAGACTGGGAAGGAATTTGAAGGAGGATACATGTTTGGTAATATTTTAGTTTCGTAAATTTTGGCATTTATTCACAATTCAATTCAAGTACTTGTTGATGATCTACTGTGTGCTTTATTTTTTTATTTTTTATTTTTTTTAGATTTATTTATTTATTTACTTTTGGGCGGGGGTCAGGTTGGGGAGGGAGGGGAGCGGGCGGGCCACTTCTATTGGTCTTTCATTTCTCTATTTTCATCCATCTTTGTTCTTTGGCTCCTGTGGGCCTCCCATCGCAGTGGTGTCTGTCGTTGCAGAGCACCGGCTCTGGGCGCATGTGCTCCAGAGCTCCGGCTCGGTGATTGGACACATTGGTCCAGCCGCTCCATGGCACGTGGGATCTTCCCAGACCAGGGCCCAAGCCGGTGCCCCTTGCACTACAAGGCGGTGTCCTTACCCACTGGACCACCAGGGGAAGCCCTACTATGTGCTTTAGAGTGTGTTACCGATCTATCATTGAGCCAATTGGCAGAATTTTACCCTTAAGTAGCTTATATTCTAGTAAAGGAGCAACAAAACCACCACGGTAATAAATTGTCCACTATACTGGAGAAGTGCTATGAAAAAAGGGAAAAAAAAATACACATGGGAGATTTGTAGTTTTAAAGGAAAAAATACAATTATCATAGTGTTCAGAGTTGGCCTCACAGAGGGGGCATTTGAACATGAATGTTAAGAATTAGTGTTGTTGTAAGTATAAGAAGAAGAGTATTCCAGGCAGAGGGAAGAGTTGGTGAAAAAGCCCTGAGTTGCAAATGTACCAGGCAAGTTTGAAGGACATGAGGAGGTTCATTAGGACTGGAGCAGAGTGAATGTACAACTTTGTGTAGCACAGTTTCATGTTCTTTCTTCACATGAGCAGAGTGAAGAAAAACATAAAGGTTAGTGGGGTTAGGCTAAATGAGTTTTCTGAGTAATTATAAATTTTAGTTTCTGAAATGAGTTTTTTAGAGTGAGTGTCATTCTGGCTTATTCACTAAAGGGATGACCCTGACCGTGGTGTGCTGTGAACAGATTGCAGGAAGCAAGGATGAAAGCAGGGAAGTTTTGTTAGCCATTGCTGTAATCCAGAATAAAGATGATGATACTCTGGGTCAGGGTGTCAGCTCTGAAAATGTATAAGAAAGTACTTGGAACCTGGATACCTTTTGAAAATAGAAGACAGAGGAAAAATTGGACAGATTAAAGTGTGAGAAAATAAATGCACAGAAAAAATAGTTACCTTCAACTGAGACGAGGGAGCCTGGGTGTGGAGGCCGTGGGGGAAGATTCCGTCTTGAAAGTATCATGTTAAAATCTCTCTTAAGCATCCAAATGAGACAGTACTTTAGGCATCCAGATAAAGATATTGCTTCCTACATAAACAACATCCTACATCATGCTGTCCTAAAACTCATTTGATTATTTCTTTTTATTCTGAGGAATGATTGATCAGCTATGTAGTTTTTAGACTGTCATTATTTAGAGTCTCTCCTAAGGATATAGGAAGATGTAGGAAATAATGACTGGGGGTGATGTGTCCAATACAGTTTTATTTGAATGTCTAGTATTTTGGTGTGGATGGCTGGGAATCTGTCACACGGAGACCAAGTGGGTTTCTCTGGCTTTCGGTGGCTTTTTCATGTGGTCTCACTACCTGATCTCTTCAGCACAGTAGACCACTTGGTGGTGATTTATGCCTCCAAAAGCACAAAACCAGAACTTCTGAGGCCTTCATCAGGCTTAGGACTTGAATTAGCACCTTCTACTAATTCTGCACTTACTGGATTAGGCATATCATATGACCTTCCGTGTGATGGGGGTCTCCAAAGGCAGGAATACTGAGGGTGTGACTCACTGGGGACCACGCTGGAAACTCAATACCACAAGCACATCAGATTTGAGACATCTATTAGGCATCTGAAATGAGATTGTAAACTCGTGGAATGTATGAGCTGAAGTGTTAGTAGTGCAGTCCAGTTTGGAGATACACATTCTAGAGGTTTATTTGGCGTGTTGAGAAGCTGAGATCACCGAGACAGTGATTTAGAGGAGAATCAAGGACTGGAAATGTTCCCATTATGTTTCTATAAAATTTGAGTAAACTTGAGCCAGATAGAAGCTCTTGAGACAGACAAGGGTGTGCATGTCTGCTACACAGTCCAAACCTGCTCTGCTCACTACACAACAGGACAGTAATTCCGAGATACGAGATCTCGAGGCTAGGAAAATGACTTTACTTGGCCCAGAAGATGGCAGCCAGCGACTCAAAATAATCATCTTAGCAGTGTCTGGATGCCAGGTTCTTTTTCAGATCAGAGACTGAGCGAGACAAGGAAGCAAAGCAAAAGGCCATTCATTTTGGAAACATCTAGAATAGCAAGGCTGTGGCAGGCAGGAGATATGTTAATTTCTCCCTTCCTGCAATCAACAGGTGGACAAGGTTCTGAACAAAGGCTGTTTAGTTTTAACCAGCAGAGGGGTAGGATTCTCCTAGGCAAAACATTCTGTACGATTCTAATAACAAAAGCAACAAAAAGTAAGTCAAAGAAACAGTTTCATCACAAGGTCACAAGGTCACAAGGTCAGAATTGGCTTCCTCACTACTACTTCGTGGCCTGGGAGAGAGAGTGTGTATATGTGTTAGTTACAGAAGACTATGATTATTGCAACGTCCTGTATCTTTCCAACCAGGCGGTATCTGATTCAGGATCCTGTATTGAGTTAAGGGATAAATTCTCCCTTGCATTTGAGTCTTAGGGAAATTGATTGGCCATGATCACTGTTTTCCCAAACACAAGTCTGGCAGATGGAGGAGCTCCCCTGCTTGTGAGAACACCTTCCTGTTAGCACATCTGTTACCCTCCCCCCACCTCCTCAGAGCATTAGGCAAGAGCCAGACTGGCTCAAGAGTGCCTGGGGCAAATACCTCAGCTCTCCTTTTGTTTTACATTCCTTCATTATGAAAATACATTTTTTTTTTTTTTCTGAAAATACATTTTTGATATGGGCCTAGTGTGAAAAGGTAAAGCCAGTCTTTCTACTCTATGCAAGTGCTTTAGGTATTCACCAACATTAGGTTGACCTTAAGGGAGAGGGGACGGCTTAAAGTCCCTGAAGTATAATGGACTCGTCAGTAAACTGGGCCGGAGTTGAGCGCAAAGCCATTTTAGTAAAAGCAAAAAGCCGTTAGTTTTAGCAAAGCCATTCGTGGGTCTTCTTTCTTCCTCTCTCCACCAGAGGACTCGTTTAAATGGTAGGTAGTTGTTTAAAGAGTTAAGATACTTGGCAATCTGTCTACTCCAAAGAATGCAACCATTGTATTCTTGACAACTGCTTTGAATTGTATTCAATAGAGTTCCTTATGAGTAGGATCAAACCGTTTGAATTTCACCTTCTCTCTGTGCAGTGTAAATGAGGGCAAATGGACTGGTTACAGTTCTGTTCCTGTCAAAACTACACTGAGCATCTTTGTTGGTTACTTTTGAAACTTGATCTGCACCACTGAGTTGGGAAGAACTGGGCTCAAAGGAAGTGGGTGTCCATTGGGTAAGGAATTACCTTTGTGCTCTATAGTCCTCACAGACTGAGAAGAAACTTTACCCCTTAGAAATCATCTGTGCCTGCTTCTTTCTTACCGTGCTGATTTTTTCCCCTTTTACCTATAGGCAAAATGTTTGTTTTATACAATGTTTTGTTCATTTACTCATCCATCAATGAGGTGAGATCACCCCAAAACGGCGCCTGCTAGTGGGGCCAGTGTATGTGTGTGCATGCTTGCCTATGTGTGTGCATGCGTGTTTTTCTGGTTCTGGTTGTTGGACAGTCATGTATGTTTGAAACACAAATTGATAGGTGCAGACCATCAAGTTCAAGGTTTCACTTTAATTAATGAAATCTGTTTTCAGCAGTGATGGATATAAAGATTTTTCTCTTCATCCACATGCAATGACTTCCTTCCCAGAATATAATAAATACACCTCTGTTAGCTGTTAGGATTTTCCCATTCAGTTTTTGCTTGAAGTTTGAGGAGTATTTAGAGGTGGGACTTTAGGAGAAAGTTAAGGAGTAGTGGACTCACATAACTTCACAGTAAACTAAATTCATATTATATATACAACTGCTAATTTTCTTGTGGATTGTTGATCACAATTCTTAATGTAGTATTTAAGTAGTTGAGGAATGGAATAGGAAGACTAAATATATTTTTACCTTCTTAGGCAGCAATGAAGCCTAATAACAGTCATTTTTATAAACTTATGTCTTCATACAAATTTCTGTAGAAATTTGGAGAATGTTCTCTCCAGGGCTGCTCTTCCAACTGTTTGTAAGTAGACTCTTAGATTTCTTCTTTAGTTATTTTCGAACTTATTCCTATCCTTCATCCTTATACATATCCTGTCATAATTTAACCTGCTTTATGTTTTGAGCTTCTTATGTCTCTTCTCTGAAAAAAATCCAAGGTTGCATCTATGACTAGAGAACAAATAATTGCAGTCTCAGTGCCGGGCATATACAGCATTGAGCTAATATATCCTACACATATGGACACATGTATTGGTACACCTTTCAGTTTCAAGCTCATAATTCCCCGGTTGTGCCTGAAGGAGATTAAACATCTCATGCAGGTGTTAGATCACTAGCTAGTAGAGGTCAGTGCATGATGAAGTAGTTTTTTAACACACACAAATGAGAACACAGGCTTTGCTTTGAGGTTATTTTTTCCCTACTATTTGATCCTTCATTTTCTATGTATGTGGATGCTTAGTTGTGTATACCTTTTTATGACCACTGGACTGTAGCCTGCCAGGCTCGTCTATCCATAGAAATTTCCAGGCAAGAAGTGAGTTGCCATTTCCTTTTCCAGGGAATCTTCCTGACATGGGGACTGCACCTGAGACTCTTGCGTCTCCTGCATTGCCAGGCAGATTCTTTACCGCTGTGTCACCTAGGAAGTCTCAGACTCACAGAGCGGGGAACATTCCTTGTGATTCAGTGGTGAAGGGTCTGCCGCTCAGGGCTTCCCTGGTGGATCAATGGTAAAGAATCCTCCTGCCAATGCAGGAGACACGGGTTTGATCCCTGATTCCGGAAGATCCCATATCCCATGGAGAAACTAAGCCTGTGTGCCACAACTATCAAGCCTCTTTCATTTTCTGGATATGACCAAAAGAGAGGTAGAGTGGAAGAGAAAAAATGAAAGTTAATCTCTGGGAACCCAAGGAAAGGATACAACAAATCAGACTGGAACTGAAGAAATGGAGTCTGGGGATTAAACGGCATGAGAACTGTGTGCACTCCTGATGGCAAAATCCCCAGCTGGTTTCCGTTTCTCTAAAATTCTCTGGTTTCCACCTTCCAAATGAAAGCACATCTGTCTTTACAATGCCTTCTCCAGAAAACTCCTAAGTCCCTATGCTCAGATCCACGCATTGATACCAACTTGCTTGTTTCAGCTTGGCATATCTCTAACTTTTACATATTGATTCCTAAATTCTTATTCCTTATATCCATGTATCTAAAGTAAACCCTTACAGAACCTAGAAATGGCAGATAAACCTCATTTCCTCAGGTTCAAGTTGATTTTAAATGAGATGGTATGTGTTAATGTTTCATAATTCTTTTTGTTATGAATCTATTATGAGCCCCATGGTATAAACTGACAGACTGATAGTCTCTTCCTTATAATAAAAAGGTGCACCATATTATAGAGCACACTTAATTTTGTTTTGTCATCTACTTTCTCCTTGATGTACTCCTACTAAATTCTCTCATTTCCCTTCTTACCTTTCAGTGCCACCCTTTATGGACTAATAAATAGGTACATCATCAGATTTAATCCATCCTTAAAACTCATGGTCCATCTAGCATGTTTCTGCCCTCACTGGCTGAGATGGTGTTATCGAAAGCTTAGCCCTAGGAATTTGATCCTTCATTTTCTATGTATGTGGATGCTTAGTTGTGTATACCTTTTTATGACCACTGGACTGTAGCCTGCCAGGCTCGTCTATCCATAGAAATTTCCAGGCAAGAAGTGAGTTGCCATTTCCTTTTCCAGGGAATCTTCCTGACATGGGGACTGCACCTGAGACTCTTGCGTCTCCTGCATTGCCAGGCAGATTCTTTACCGCTGTGTCACCTAGGAAGTCTCAGACTCACAGAGCGGGGAACATTCCTTGTGATTCAGTGGTGAAGGGTCTGCCGCTCAGGGCTTCCCTGGTGGATCAATGGTAAAGAATCCTCCTGCCAATGCAGGAGACACGGGTTTGATCCCTGATTCCGGAAGATCCCATATCCCATGGAGAAACTAAGCCTGTGTGCCACAACTATCAAGCCTCTTTCATTTTCTGGATATGACCAAAGAGAGGTAGAGTGGAAGAGAAAAAATGAAAGTTAATCTCTGGGAACCCAAGGAAAGGATACAACAAATCAGACTGGAACTGAAGAAATGGAGTCTGGGGATTAAACGGCATGAGAACTGTGTGCACTCCTGATGGCAAAATCCCCAGCTGGTTTCCGTTTCTCTAAAATTCTCTGGTTTCCACCTTCCAAATGAAAGCACATCTGTCTTTACAATGCCTTCTCCAGAAAACTCCTAAGTCCCTATGCTCAGATCCACGCATTGATACCAACTTGCTTGTTTCAGCTTGGCATATCTCTAACTTTTACATATTGATTCCTAAATTCTTATTCCTTATATCCATGTATCTAAAGTAAACCCTTACAGAACCTAGAAATGGCAGATAAACCTCATTTCCTCAGGTTCAAGTTGATTTTAAATGAGATGGTATGTGTTAATGTTTCATAATTCTTTTTGTTATGAATCTATTATGAGCCCCATGGTATAAACTGACAGACTGATAGTCTCTTCCTTATAATAAAAAGGTGCACCATATTATAGAGCACACTTAATTTTGTTTTGTCATCTACTTTCTCCTTGATGTACTCCTACTAAATTCTCTCATTTCCCTTCTTACCTTTCAGTGCCACCCTTTATGGACTAATAAATAGGTACATCATCAGATTTAATCCATCCTTAAAACTCATGGTCCATCTAGCATGTTTCTGCCCCTCACTGGCTGAGATGGTGTTATCGAAAGCTTAGCCCTAGGAAGCAGCTACCCACATCCTTCTACATATTGTCTTTCCCTGTTAGGACATCGAAGCTTTTCCAGAACTCGATCCCTTGGGGTCTGCATTTTGGAGAAGGAAAGAAGTAGGTCAGGGCTCTGTAACTTACAGATAGGAGTATAAGGCTTTGTGGTTACTTTCTTGTTTCTGAAATAAATCTCTTGTACTTTTGATCCCCAGGTGCATGTGAGTTGATTTCACTTTATTTGGTGCAAAGGGGACCTGAAGTCATGCAGATATGACAGTTTCTTTCTGAATGTGATTTTAGGGATCTTATTTAGAAGCCTGATCTGCCTCTTCTCTGTAAAGCAAATAAAAACTCCATTTTTTATGGTAAGGTTATTGTTGTTTAGTGTCTCAGTTGTTTCTGACTCTTTGCGACCCCAAGGAATGCAGCGCATCAGGCTTCCCTGTCCTTCGCCATCTCCTGGAGCTTGCTCAAACTCATGTCCACTGAGTGGGTGATGCTATCCAACCATCTCATCTTCTGGCATCCACTTCTCCTCTTCCCTTCAGTCTTTCCCAGCGTCAGCGTTTTTAATGGGTCAGCTCTTCCCATCAGATGGCCAAAGTATTGGCACTTCAGCATCAGGCCTTCCAAAGAATATTCAGAATTGATTTCCTTTAGAATTGACTTTTTATCTTCTTGCAGCCCAAGAGACTCTGAAGAGGCTTCTCCAACACCACAGTTTGAAAGTATCAATTGTTGGATTCTTACCTTTCTCTATGGTCCAACTCTTACATCCACTGCTTTAATTTCACGGCTGCAGTCACTGTCCACAGTGAATTTGTCTTTTTTTTCTATTTTTTTCTATTATGAGCCCCATGGTATAAACTAAATGTAGTCTCTTCCTTATAATAAAAGGTGCACCATATTATAGAGCACACTTAATTTTGTTTTGTCATCTACTTTCTCCTTGATGTACTCCTACTAAATTCTCTCATTTCCTTCTTACCTTTCAGTGCCACCCTTTATGGACTAATAAATAGGTACATCATCAGATTTAATCCATCCTTAAAACTCATGGTCCATCTAGCATGTTTCTGCCCTCACTGGCTGAGATGGTGTTATCGAAAGCTTAGCCCTAGGAAGCAGCTACCCACATCCTTCTACATATTGTCTTTCCCTGTTAGGACATCGAAGCTTTTCCAGAACTCGATCCCTTGGGGTCTGCATTTTGGAGAAGGAAAGAAGTAGGTCAGGGCTCTGTAACTTACAGATAGGAGTATAAGGCTTTGTGGTTACTTTCTTGTTTCTGAAATAAATCTCTTGTACTTTTGATCCCCAGGTGCATGTGAGTTGATTTCACTTTATTTGGTGCAAAGGGGACCTGAAGTCATGCAGATATGACAGTTTCTTTCTGAATGTGATTTTAGGGATCTTATTTAGAAGCCTGATCTGCCTCTTCTCTGTAAAGCAAATAAAAACTCCATTTTTTATGGTAAGGTTATTGTTGTTTAGTGTCTCAGTTGTTTCTGACTCTTTGCGACCCCAAGGAATGCAGCGCATCAGGCTTCCCTGTCCTTCGCCATCTCCTGGAGCTTGCTCAAACTCATGTCCACTGAGTGGGTGATGCTATCCAACCATCTCATCTTCTGGCATCCACTTCTCCTCTTCCCTTCAGTCTTTCCCAGCGTCAGCGTTTTTAATGGGTCAGCTCTTCCCATCAGATGGCCAAAGTATTGGCACTTCAGCATCAGGCCTTCCAAAGAATATTCAGAATTGATTTCCTTTAGAATTGACTTTTTATCTTCTTGCAGCCCAAGAGACTCTGAAGAGGCTTCTCCAACACCACAGTTTGAAAGTATCAATTGTTGGATTCTTACCTTTCTCTATGGTCCAACTCTTACATCCACTGCTTTAATTTCACGGCTGCAGTCACTGTCCACAGTGATTTTGGAGCACAAGGAAATAAAATCTGTCATTGTTTCCATTGTTTTCCCATCTATTTACCATGAAGTTGCCATG
This sequence comes from Tragulus kanchil, assembly GCA_022376925.1. Taxonomy (NCBI): domain Eukaryota; kingdom Metazoa; phylum Chordata; class Mammalia; order Artiodactyla; family Tragulidae; genus Tragulus; species Tragulus kanchil. Next base: position 88,602,337 of record JAIOJX010000024.1, on the reverse strand, counting down.
ATCTTAGTTTTTTGAATGTTGCATTTTAAGCCAGTTTCTTTTTTTTTTTTTTTTAATTTTAGCCTCTTTTATTGGTGTTTTATTCATTTTCACCCATCTTTATTCTTTGGCCTGTGTTGGCCTCCCATTGCAGTGGCCTCTCTCACTGCGGAGTACCAGCTCTGGGCGCGTGAGTTCCAGAGGCCAGCTCACAACTGGACACACCGGTCCAGCCAGTCTGCAGCATGTGAGATCTTCCCAGGCCAGGGATCAAACCAGTGCCCCTTGCACTGCAAGGCGGTGTCCTTTCCCACTGGACCACCAGGGAAGCCCAAGCCAGTTTTTTTTTTTTTTTTCACTCTCCTCTTTCACCTTCATCAAGAGGCTCTTTAGTTCCTCTTCACTTTCTGCCATAAGGGTGGTGTTATCTGCATTTCTGAGGTTATTGATATTTCTCCCAGCAATGTTCATTCTAGCATATGATCTGTCCCAACCAGCATTTCACATGATATATTATGCATGTAAGTTAAATAAGCAGGGTGACAAAATACAGCCTTGACATCCCAGTTTTGAACCAGTCTGTTGTTCTATATCTGGCTTTAACTGTTGATTCCTGACCTTCAGGTTTCCCAGGATGCAGGTAGGGTTGTCTGGTACTTATGTTTTCTTAAGAATTTTCCACAGTTTTTTGTGATCCACACAGTCAAAGGCTCTAGCATAGTCAGGGAAACAGAAGTAAACATTTTTTCTGGAATTCTCTTGCTTTTGCTCTGATCCAACAGATGTTGGCAATTTGATCTCTAATTCCCCTGCCTTTTCTAAATCCTGCCTTTATATCTGGGAATTCTCAGTTCACATACTATTAAAGCCTACCTTGAAGGATTCTGAGCATAAGATTATAACTTGTATGAAAATAAAATCCTGTCATCATTAACTTGTATATTCCTAAGAATAAATGGTCATATTCTTTCTGAACAGAATGGTGAAAACTGAACTGAGACCACATACACTGTATAGAGAATATTGCTGAAAAAGTTGTAGAAGATACATATCATCAATTTTTATCATCTCTCCTAAAATCAGCTTAGGCCATATATTAATACTTCAGAGTTGTAGGCACGCAGGGCTTTAGAGGAACAAAATGCAATTTATGTCATTTCTGAGTTTTTTTTTAGGCCTCTTTTATTGGTGTTTTATTCATTTTCACCCATCTTTATTCTTTGGCCTGTGTTGGCCTCCCATTGCAGTGGCCTCTCTCACTGCGGAGTACCAGCTCTGGGCGCGTGAGTTCCAGAGGCCAGCTCACAACTGGACACACCGGTCCAGCCAGTCTGCAGCATGTGAGATCTTCCCAGGCCAGGGATCAAACCAGTGCCCCTTGCACTGCAAGGCGGTGTCCTTTCCCACTGGACCACCAGGGAAGCCCAAGCCAGTTTTTTTTTTTTTTTTCACTCTCCTCTTTCACCTTCATCAAGAGGCTCTTTAGTTCCTCTTCACTTTCTGCCATAAGGGTGGTGTTATCTGCATTTCTGAGGTTATTGATATTTCTCCCAGCAATGTTCATTCTAGCATATGATCTGTCCCAACCAGCATTTCACATGATATATTATGCATGTAAGTTAAATAAGCAGGGTGACAAAATACAGCCTTGACATCCCAGTTTTGAACCAGTCTGTTGTTCTATATCTGGCTTTAACTGTTGATTCCTGACCTTCAGGTTTCCCAGGATGCAGGTAGGGTTGTCTGGTACTTATGTTTTCTTAAGAATTTTCCACAGTTTTTTGTGATCCACACAGTCAAAGGCTCTAGCATAGTCAGGGAAACAGAAGTAAACATTTTTTCTGGAATTCTCTTGCTTTTGCTCTGATCCAACAGATGTTGGCAATTTGATCTCTAATTCCCCTGCCTTTTCTAAATCCTGCCTTTATATCTGGGAATTCTCAGTTCACATACTATTAAAGCCTACCTTGAAGGATTCTGAGCATAAGATTATAACTTGTATGAAAATAAAATCCTGTCATCATTAACTTGTATATTCCTAAGAATAAATGGTCATATTCTTTCTGAACAGAATGGTGAAAACTGAACTGAGACCACATACACTGTATAGAGAATATTGCTGAAAAAGTTGTAGAAGATACATATCATCAATTTTTATCATCTCTCCTAAAATCAGCTTAGGCCATATATTAATACTTCAGAGTTGTAGGCACACAGGGCTTTAGAGGAACAGATTAGATATGAAGGCTTTCTGTAGCTAACGTTTTCCTCAGACCTCTAGTCATTTTTGCTGAGATATTCTGGAAATTTCATCTCTTGGCAAGAAAATTGCTTCAACTGAAGAAGTCCTTCTGGGGTTGTTTTTTTCTACCCCAGAAGGACTTTGTTTTATGTGCTATAGTAGTTTCTTGTTGCTGCTGTAACAAATCACCAAAGTTAGTGGCTTAAAGCAACACATATTTATTATCTTACAGTTCCGGAGGTCAGAAGTTTAGAATGAATCCTGTGCTAAAAGAAACCTATTGGCAGGGGTGGTTCCCTCAGAATGGTTACGAGAAAGTGTGTTTCCTTGTCTTTTCTAACATCTGGAGTACCTGCATTTTTTTTTTTTCTCATTATCTTTCTGGAATCACATTTCCTCTTTCTCATCTGTAGTTAAGAGACTCCCTCTGCCTCTCTCTTGTAAGTACATTCATGATTACATTTAGGATTCACTTAGATAATACAGAACAATCTTACCATCTCTAGACCCTAAATTAAATCATACCCACAAGTTCATATTTGTCATGTAAAGTAACATTCAGAGGTTGTAGGAAGTAGGAACTCTTTATTTTTGGAAAACGTTATTCAGGCTACCATATATGCTGTCAGTAGTCATGTTTTAAAATTTGTATTTCAATAGTACATTTAGCAAGTGTCTACTAGGTGGTAGCCTAGAGATATTACCACTCAAGTGATTTTGTGTGTGTGTGTGTGTGTATAGATACTAGGTGAACGGGAAAAATTATCATGCATTCATATGCAAACTCAACAAATCTTAACATCACCATATAGATTTTATTGTATTTAAATTTTTCAGTACATAAGAGAAAACTTTCTGGAAGAACAAATCCTCAACCCAAAATTTGATGTAAGTTGCTATATATGGAAGTTACTATTTTTAACATCTCCACATTAAAAAAAAACTAGATGGGGCTTCCCTGGTGATCCAGTGCGTAAAGACACCACCTTGCAGTGCAAGGGGCGCCAGTTCAATCCCAGGCCTGGGAAGATCACACGTGCTGCAGAGTGACTGCACTGATATGTCCAACTACCGAGCCAGTGTTCTGGAGTGCATGTGCCCAGAGCCAGTGCTCTGGGGCGAGACAGGCCACTGAAATGGGAGGCCCACACAGGCCAGGGAACAGAGACAGATGAAAGTAAATAAAAATGAAAGACCAATAGAAGTGGCCAAAAAAAAAAAAAAAAAAAAAAAAAAAAAACCTAGATGATTGCTAGTCTCTTTTGCATATACATGGAAATATACCCAAGACATAAAAGAAAAAAGAAAAATGTGCTATAGAACAAATTGAAAGGACAGTGTCCTTTTTCAGAATAGCAACCTCATGAAACCAGTTGGAAAACCTTCAGGGAAAATAAATAAATATTTAATCTGAGTCCTGCAAAGGTCATCTGGATATTTGTAGGTTGTTAGTTTCTTTGTGGTTTCAGAAGGTCGAGAAAATATTTGAGAAGAAAGAATTTTGACAACCAGTCAATGTATCTTTTAGTATTTTTGAGAAAGAACTGGAATCATTAGCCACCTTGGTGAATGGCACTGCAGGAAGTCTGCTTCTATTATAGTAAATAATAAACCAAACTTTAAGAAAAAAGGTAAAACCTAGATATCCTAAGAAACAGCTCCTTTTGCTTTTGAAACAGTAGTAGTAAAAGTTGGTTTCAGCCAGTATAAACCCTATAGCCATTGATCTCTTGGGAAAGTAGACACTGTTTAAGATGACTGCAGTTGTTGGGAAAGGAAGCAAAAAAACCTGGTAAAGATGTCATTTTAACCTGGAATTCCATGGTAACCACAGGCACTGTATGATCCCCATTTCACAAGTGTTAGATTAACACTTGTATACTGATATAGCTACCCTGATAATACAATACTGAAATTGACTAAGGACAATGGTTTTCATTTCTAAGTGGACTCAAGACATGTTTGTGTGGAATCAGGAGTTAAAAAAAAAATTAAAGCCGAAAATATATTTGTATTCACAAACAGAGAGGATTGTATACGTCATTTATTTTACCAATCTATTGCTGGATTAGAAGAAGAAAAGCCCTCAGGGGAAGGAAGTGTTTATCCTGGCAGGGTTTAGGAAGCAATATTACTGACTATAGCAGATCTCGTCATTTCCTTCCCTCATATTTAACCATTTCCTTGCACACGGATCTAACTAGTAACTTTTAGGAGAAACTTTGATTTGCCTGAGGATTTTCTACCCACTCTCCGAGCTTATGTCAGTCTAAAGTTCAGAGAATTACTGATTCCTGGAATAGCTTTCAGGCAATGGCCCCTCCGTGGGATAACTTGAATCCTATGTTCTACACAAGCTCCCAGAATGTCTCTATCAGACTGAGTTCCATGCCCGTAGAGGTAACTTGTTGGTTAATTCCTTCTTTACTAACTGCCTTTCTCCCCCTTCCTATCTCATTTCCTGCCCTGGGTATTTTCAAGGTGGTTGTTAGTTTCTTTGTGGTTTCAGAAGGTCGAGAAAATATTTGAGAAGAAAGAATTTTGACAACCAGTCAATGTATCTTTTAGTATTTTTGAGAAAGAACTGGAATCATTAGCCACCTTGGTGAATGGCACTGCAGGAAGTCTGCTTCTATTATAGTAAATAATAAACCAAACTTTAAGAAAAAAGGTAAAACCTAGATATCCTAAGAAACAGCCCCTTTTTGCTTTTGAAACAGTAGTAGTAAAAGTTGGTTTCAGCCAGTATAAACCCTATAGCCATTGATCTCTTGGGAAAGTAGACACTGTTTAAGATGACTGCAGTTGTTGGGAAAGGAAGCAAAAAAACCTGGTAAAGATGTCATTTTAACCTGGAATTCCATGGTAACCACAGGCACTGTATGATCCCCATTTCACAAGTGTTAGATTAACACTTGTATACTGATATAGCTACCCTGATAATACAATACTGAAATTGACTAAGGACAATGGTTTTCATTTCTAAGTGGACTCAAGACATGTTTGTGTGGAATCAGGAGTTAAAAAAAAAATTAAAGCCGAAAATATATTTGTATTCACAAACAGAGAGGATTGTATACGTCATTTATTTTACCAATCTATTGCTGGATTAGAAGAAGAAAAGCCCTCAGGGGAAGGAAGTGTTTATCCTGGCAGGGTTTAGGAAGCAATATTACTGACTATAGCAGATCTCGTCATTTCCTTCCCTCATATTTAACCATTTCCTTGCACACGGATCTAACTAGTAACTTTTAGGAGAAACTTTGATTTGCCTGAGGATTTTCTACCCACTCTCCGAGCTTATGTCAGTCTAAAGTTCAGAGAATTACTGATTCCTGGAATAGCTTTCAGGCAATGGCCCCTCCGTGGGATAACTTGAATCCTATGTTCTACACAAGCTCCCAGAATGTCTCTATCAGACTGAGTTCCATGCCCGTAGAGGTAACTTGTTGGTTAATTCCTTCTTTACTAACTGCCTTTCTCCCCCTTCCCTATCTCATTTCCTGCCCTGGGTATTTTCAAGGTGGTTGTTATTTAGTTGGTAAGTCCTGTCTGCCTCTTTAAGACCCCATGCAGCACACCCGGCTTCCCTGTTCTTCCCTGTTCTTCTCCTGGAGTCTGCTCAAATTCATGTTCCTTGAGTGGAACCCAGAGGTACTTATCCTCCTTTTCTCAACCTCATCTGTAAAATGCAGATAATAATACCGAAACAATGAGGCTGCTATAGGATTATATGATACATGTAATATATCAGATTAAGCACGCAGTAATATCTCTATACAATTGACTTTTCTTTTAGCCTGTTGTTTAGTCACTAAATCCTCCTGTCTTTTAGCAGTCCTATGGATTGCAGCATGCCAAGCTTCCCTGTCCTTCACTCTCTTCTGGAGTTTCCTTGAACTCATGTCCATCAAGTCAGTGATTCCATCCAACCATCTCATCCACTGTTGCCTACTTCTCTTGCTCTCAATCATTCCCAACATGGGAGTCTTTTCTAATGATTCAAGTCTTTATATCAGGTGGCCAAAGTATTGGAGTTTCAGCATCAGTCCTTCCAGTGAATATTCAGGCTTGATTTCCTTTTGGGTTGACTGGTTTGATCTCCTTGTAGTCTGAGAGACTCAAGGGTCTTACCCAGCACCACTGTTCAAAAGTATTCATTCTATAGCACTCAACCTTCTATATGATCCAACTACTTGCCTTTGGATGTTTGTCACAGGGTCAGGTCTGTGGTAACCCAAACTAAGATAGTTCTTATTGAAACTGAATGTAGGAAGCTTTTTTGATGTTGTCACAGGTCAGGTCGTGTAACACAATGAAGTTTTAGGAGAAACTTTGATTTGCCTGAGGATTTTCTACCCACTCTCCGAGCTTATGTCAGTCTAAAGTTCAGAGAATTACTGATTCCTGGAATAGCTTTCAGGCAATGGCCCTCCGTGGGATAACTTGAATCCTATGTTCTACACAAGCTCCCAGAATGTCTCTATCAGACTGAGTTCCATGCCCGTAGAGGTAACTTGTTGGTTAATTCCTTCTTTACTAACTGCCTTTCTGCCCCTTCCCTATCTCATTTCCTGCCCTGGGTATTTTCAAGGTGGTTGTTATTTAGTTGGTAAGTCCTGTCTGCCTCTTTAAGACCCCATGCAGCACACCCGGCTTCCCTGTTCTTCCCTGTTCTTCTCCTGGAGTCTGCTCAAATTCATGTTCCTTGAGTGGAACCCAGAGGTACTTATCCTCCTTTTCTCAACCTCATCTGTAAAATGCAGATAATAATACCGAAACAATGAGGCTGCTATAGGATTATATGATACATGTAATATATCAGATTAAGCACGCAGTAATATCTCTATACAATTGACTTTTCTTTTAGCCTGTTGTTTAGTCACTAAATCCTCCTGTCTTTTAGCAGTCCTATGGATTGCAGCATGCCAAGCTTCCCTGTCCTTCACTCTCTTCTGGAGTTTCCTTGAACTCATGTCCATCAAGTCAGTGATTCCATCCAACCATCTCATCCACTGTTGCCTACTTCTCTTGCTCTCAATCATTCCCAACATGGGAGTCTTTTCTAATGATTCAAGTCTTTATATCAGGTGGCCAAAGTATTGGAGTTTCAGCATCAGTCCTTCCAGTGAATATTCAGGCTTGATTTCCTTTTGGGTTGACTGGTTTGATCTCCTTGTAGTCTGAGAGACTCAAGGGTCTTACCCAGCACCACTGTTCAAAAGTATTCATTCTATAGCACTCAACCTTCTATATGATCCAACTACTTGCCTTTGGATGTTTGTCACAGGGTCAGGTCTGTGGTAACCCAAACTAAGATAGTTCTTATTGAAACTGAATGTAGGAAGCAGATATTTAGGATGGAATTTGGTAACTGCGTTACACCACTCCCCAGCAGAAAGCTGTAAGAACACCACAGTGTGATAAGCCCTGATATGACATTCTACCAGAAAAAAACATGCTCACACTTGTGGGTGCAACTAGCTGAGGTATACTGGCTTATTCAGCAAGTCTAACATTTGAGGGAGAGGAGGACAATGGTGAATACAAGGACTGAACAGTTTGGCTGTTAAATGTCACTGAAGCAGGCATGGAAGGAATTGACAACTTAGTTCAGTTCTGTCATCCAGTCATGTCCGATTCTTTGTGACCCCATGGACTGCAGCACACCAAGCTTCCCTGTCCTTCACCATCTCCCAGAGCTAGCTCAAACTCATGTCCATGGACTCAGTGATCCTATCCAACCATCTCATCCTCTGTCGTCCCCTTCTCCTTTTGCCTTCTATTTTCCCCAACATCAGGGTCTTTTCCAATGAATTGTCTCTTTGCATCATGAGTCCAAAGTATTGGAGCTTGTGGTGTAAAAGGCAGATGGCCTTGGCAACCATATTTAAAGAAACTTTCATCCCTTTGTCAGAGGACAGACTGAACTGGAAACCACAGTCAACCTCTCATGTAAGGCTGCAGCTTTCACCCCTTACATTTTGGTTTCCCTGAACCAGAGCCCCAGTAGCTGGGGCAGAAATGTCGCTGCTATTATGTAGCAGAGTGAGGATCTCACTAATTTTAACTGCCTTTTTGCCTAATGTATTGGACACATTTTTGCAATAGATAAGCAGAAAAACGTGTTACTGTACTATCTTTGGATAAATAACCCTGATTTTCATAGAGGAGATAAAATTGCTGATACCCTAGTAGGATCAGGAATGAGTATATTTAGAACTTGGGGTCCATCACGGTAACTTTAGGTATTTTTAAACCTGGTGTAAATGGAAGGCTGTAGTGATTCTCTGTAGATGATGAGCATGTCTAGGCTTAAACAGAAGTTCAAATGCCTCGGGAACTAGGCTTGAGTTACCCTATTAGAAAAGCGATTTTGGGTTGACTGGTTTGATCTCCTTGTAGTCTGAGAGACTCAAGGGTCTTACCCAGCACCACTGTTCAAAAGTATTCATTCTATAGCACTCAACCTTCTATATGATCCAACTACTTGCCTTTGGATGTTTGTCACAGGGTCAGGTCTGTGGTAACCCAAACTAAGATAGTTCTTATTGAAACTGAATGTAGGAAGCAGATATTTAGGATGGAATTTGGTAACTGCGTTACACCACTCCCCAGCAGAAAGCTGTAAGAACACCACAGTGTGATAAGCCCTGATATGACATTCTACCAGAAAAAAACATGCTCACACTTGTGGGTGCAACTAGCTGAGGTATACTGGCTTATTCAGCAAGTCTAACATTTGAGGGAGAGGAGGACAATGGTGAATACAAGGACTGAACAGTTTGGCTGTTAAATGTCACTGAAGCAGGCATGGAAGGAATTGACAACTTAGTTCAGTTCTGTCATCCAGTCATGTCCGATTCTTTGTGACCCCATGGACTGCAGCACACCAAGCTTCCCTGTCCTTCACCATCTCCCAGAGCTAGCTCAAACTCATGTCCATGGACTCAGTGATCCTATCCAACCATCTCATCCTCTGTCGTCCCCTTCTCCTTTTGCCTTCTATTTTCCCCAACATCAGGGTCTTTTCCAATGAATTGTCTCTTTGCATCATGAGTCCAAAGTATTGGAGCTTGTGGTGTAAAAGGCAGATGGCCTTGGCAACCATATTTAAAGAAACTTTCATCCCTTTGTCAGAGGACAGACTGAACTGGAAACCACAGTCAACCTCTCATGTAAGGCTGCAGCTTTCACCCCTTACATTTTGGTTTCCTGAACCAGAGCCCCAGTAGCTGGGGCAGAAATGTCGCTGCTATTATGTAGCAGAGTGAGGATCTCACTAATTTTAACTGCCTTTTTGCCTAATGTATTGGACACATTTTTGCAATAGATAAGCAGAAAAACGTGTTACTGTACTATCTTTGGATAAATAACCCTGATTTTCATAGAGGAGATAAAATTGCTGATACCCTAGTAGGATCAGGAATGAGTATATTTAGAACTTGGGGTCCATCACGGTAACTTTAGGTATTTTTAAACCTGGTGTAAATGGAAGGCTGTAGTGATTCTCTGTAGATGATGAGCATGTCTAGGCTTAAACAGAAGTTCAAATGCCTCGGGGAACTAGGCTTGAGTTACCCTATTAGAAAAGCGATCTAGAGTAACAGACATCCTGATCAAGAGTATTCATGTCTAAAATGGATAAGGGAACAGGCAAAAGATAAAATTTTTGACCTTGATAACTCCTGCAGCACTGGGAGTGCAGCTTGTCACATAAAACTTCCTAAGTCCTTTTTTTTCTCTCCCAAGAAATTGTGGTTAGCCACTACCTTGAATAATCAATGACAGGAAAGAGTAAAAAGTTAATGTAGGGTATGAGTGAAACTAAATGCTTTATGTTTCTTTATTATTATCATATACACGGGCCTGTCTTCCAGATGTTAGCCTGTCCAATTGCTTTGCCTTTGGGCTTTTTATGACCCTGGGAATCCAATCCATAAGCCACAGATCAGGCTACAAGAGGATATTTATTATACTGTTTCTTAACCCATGTGCTATCCTCAAGTAAAGACTTATACACATTGATAGATACCTGCCTCTTATCAATCCCTGTTTGGTGGAAATATGCTGACATAAACATTTTCAATCTTGGTTTCTAGATTTTTAGTGGCACTGAGAGCCAGTTGTCCCTGGTGGTAACTAGCTTGGAATTTTAATAGGCAACTGTGGAATTCATGACTGCATTGGTTTCCTATTGTTTCTGTAACAAGTTACCACAAATGTCATATCTTAAAACAGTGCAAATATGTTATCTTACAGTTTTAGACATAGGAAGTCAGAAATGTACTCCGTGGAGCTAACCTCAAGATGTCAACAGGGTTATATTCCCTGCGTAGGCTCTGGGAGAAAATCCATTCCCTTAACTTTTTCAGTTTCTAGAGACTTCCTGTATTCCTTGGTCCATGGTCATTTCTAACAATCTCTCCAACCTCTTTTGCTTTTTATGTCAGGTTTTACAAGTGGAACTCCATTTATTTAGAAAAATCCATCATTATGAGGATTGTTTGTTTGTTTGTTTAACTTACTAGATTTGCCTTCCAGTACTGCCCTTGGCTCTGATTTTTATGAATTTTTGGTAAAAGCACCAGTTTTTCACTTTAAATAAAATCTGTGAGTTTATACAGCCCTTGTATGAGTCATCACTCTTTTGACAGATGGTTTAAATGATATATATGTGTGTATATGTGTATATATATATATATATACACACACACACACATATACACACACACACACATACATATATATATACTTGAGAAATTAAGGTAAATTTGTTCAATATTAGTGGTTTTGTTGGCGTTACATGTCCCATAGCCCAGTAGGTGGGCAGAGAGTTATAAAATTCATTGGAACCCTGTAAAGCAAAAGAAAATTATGGCTTCTTAACATAGCCAAGATGAAATAGGTCTTTTGAAATTCAGAGGTAATCCTCTAAGCTTATGCCTTCTACCTCTTACGTCACGGGCCTGTCTTCCAGATGTTAGCCTGTCCAATTGCTTTGCCTTTGGGCTTTTTATGACCCTGGGAATCCAATCCATAAGCCACAGATCAGGCTACAAGAGGATATTTATTATACTGTTTCTTAACCCATGTGCTATCCTCAAGTAAAGACTTATACACATTGATAGATACCTGCCTCTTATCAATCCCTGTTTGGTGGAAATATGCTGACATAAACATTTTCAATCTTGGTTTCTAGATTTTTAGTGGCACTGAGAGCCAGTTGTCCCTGGTGGTAACTAGCTTGGAATTTTAATAGGCAACTGTGGAATTCATGACTGCATTGGTTTCCTATTGTTTCTGTAACAAGTTACCACAAATGTCATATCTTAAAACAGTGCAAATATGTTATCTTACAGTTTTAGACATAGGAAGTCAGAAATGTACTCCGTGGAGCTAACCTCAAGATGTCAACAGGGTTATATTCCCTGCGTAGGCTCTGGGAGAAAATCCATTCCCTTAACTTTTTCAGTTTCTAGAGACTTCCTGTATTCCTTGGTCCATGGTCATTTCTAACAATCTCTCCAACCTCTTTTGCTTTTTATGTCAGGTTTTACAAGTGGAACTCCATTTATTTAGAAAAAATCCATCATTATGAGGATTGTTTGTTTGTTTGTTTAACTTACTAGATTTGCCTTCCAGTACTGCCCTTGGCTCTGATTTTTATGAATTTTTGGTAAAAGCACCAGTTTTTCACTTTAAATAAAATCTGTGAGTTTATACAGCCCTTGTATGAGTCATCACTCTTTTGACAGATGGTTTAAATGATATATATGTGTGTATATGTGTATATATATATATATATACACACACACACACACATACACACACACACATACATATATATATACTTGAGAAATTAAGGTAAATTTGTTCAATATTAGTGGTTTTGTTGGCGTTACATGTCCCATAGCCCAGTAGGTGGGCAGAGAGTTATAAAATTCATTGGAACCCTGTAAAGCAAAAGAAAATTATGGCTTCTTAACATAGCCAAGATGAAATAGGTCTTTTGAAATTCAGAGGTAATCCTCTAAGCTTATGCCTTCTACCTCTTACGTACCAAGTGGTATGGACACGTAAAGGCGTGCATACTTTGTGTTCAGGTAAAAGTTTATCTCTGAGGATGACAGCTGAGTAGTTGGTATGGCAGTTTCACAGTAGAGAGTACCAGCTTTTCTACTTCGGGTAAGGTGAAGTTAAGTCATTTGTATTCAGTTACTTTCTGGGAATAAATATATGCATGAGGAAAATTTGTGTGATTTTCCATTTCCATTATTTTCCCACATTCTTAAATTCACCTGTAAAGTTAGCAGTATGTGGAATTTTACTGCCATAACTCATAATCCAAGGAAGAACAAATGTGGCCTATGTATGTTTATCCGTTAGGATCTGTTGCCATGAGTATTCAGTATGAGCATTGAAAACTGGGGAGCTCATGTACGAAGCAGAGACTTCAAGATGAAAGGAAAGTGACGATATAGAAGGGAAGAATTCACTCTAGGGTTATCACTTACTTCTTGTTGCTAGAGGCAATCATGGAGACTGGAAAGCACACTGGAGTGGGAATTGGGGCCTGTCCTTTCAGAGAAAATCACTTTAATTCTCTGGTCCTTAGTGTCTTTATCCATAAATGATGAGTTTGTACCATATATTTGATCATTTTTCTCTCAGTTCTATTAATGCTCTTTCCCTTGACAAAGAGACTTCATTCTTACTGTTTAGAGTGAGGGAGACACCCTTCCTCCCCTTTTCTTAGAGCATTTACTGTAGAAAATGCCTCAGTTCTTTACTAGTTTTTATAAATGTATGAAAATTTTCTTGGAAGCTAAAGGAGTTTCTGGCCAGCTTGAGGACTCAGAAGTCTTTTTCTCAAGGGCCTGGGGCCACTCTTCTGAAATCATCAGAGCTGCTGTGCCCCCATCTTCCTTGCCTCCTAGTCTCTGGGGGAGGGTAAGAGCCTAAATTTTGCAGCCCCTTTGCTCCAAGATGAAAATCTTTTTGTCATAAAAATGAGAAGTTGTTTTTTCCCCTTTGTTTTTCCCCTTTTCCCCACATATGCCAATTAGCATATGTGGTTACCTCCATTACAAACTAAATTTAGGATGAACTGTGTGAGAACTGGTGCTGTGAAATTCTTACTTAAGGACTGGTTTTGCATCTTGAACATATATGTAGTGAGTGATGTCTGCCTGGCTCTATAAAAGGGTATGCAGGCCTCCTGAGCAGAGCAAGGCTTTCTGTCTTGGCCATCTTCTATCAGATTGCTTCTTGTGGGCATTACATTCGTGTTTTAATGTTTATTCTATTGAATAAACAAAACCTCTTTCTCTTTTACCTTTCTGGAATTTTCAGGGTTGTAAGATTTTGGTGTTAACTATGTTTTCCCGACAATCTGGATATATCCTTTAATCACTAAAAAAATATATATGATGACTGAATTATATCACCTTCTGTCAAGAATTTTGAAAGTCATCAAGTAAAACCTACTATAAAGCATCATATATGTATCTTTTTAAAAGATTTATTGTATTTAAGTATATTTGATACAGAGTGTCAATTTCTGTTGTACAGCAAAGCGACTCTGTTATATATACATTCTTTTTCATGTTCTTTCCATCATGATATATCACAGGGTGTTGAATATTATTCCCTTTGCCATCCGGTAGGATCTTGTTTATCCATCCAAAAGTATATGTGTTTATCTTATATATACTAGTTTTCATTTGCTAATCGCAAACTCCCAGTCCATCCCTCTATCACTCCCTCTCCTCTTTGGCAACTACAAGTCAGTTCTCTGTGTCTGTGAGTTGGCTTCATAGATGAGTTCTTTGCTGACATATTTTTAGATTCCATATATAAGTGATATCCTCTGGTATTTGTCTTTCTCTGTCTGACTGACTTCACTTAGTACAATAATCACCAGATCCATCAATGTTGCTGCAGTATCGTTTAAATTTTGAACTCAGAACAGAGGAAAGTCAAACACTCACAACCTCTAGCAGAGTCTTTAGTGTTGCTTTCTCGTTTCCCAAGAAAAGATGTAAGGTCCTCATTTCTGCTCCAGTCCCACTCCTAAACTGAAAATTCTTTCATGCATGTAATTCCTTTGAAAAGGAATCACCCTTTGTTTTTCCTTTTCCCACATATGCCAATTAGCATATGTGGTTACCTCCATTACAAACTAAATTTAGGATGAACTGTGTGAGAACTGGTGCTGTGAAATTCTTACTTAAGGACTGGTTTTGCATCTTGAACATATATGTAGTGAGTGATGTCTGCCTGGCTCTATAAAAGGGTATGCAGGCCTCCTGAGCAGAGCAAGGCTTTCTGTCTTGGCCATCTTCTATCAGATTGCTTCTTGTGGGCATTACATTCGTGTTTTAATGTTTATTCTATTGAATAAACAAAACCTCTTTCTCTTTTACCTTTCTGGAATTTTCAGGGTTGTAAGATTTTGGTGTTAACTATGTTTTCCCGACAATCTGGATATATCCTTTAATCACTAAAAAAATATATATGATGACTGAATTATATCACCTTCTGTCAAGAATTTTGAAAGTCATCAAGTAAAACCTACTATAAAGCATCATATATGTATCTTTTTAAAAGATTTATTGTATTTAAGTATATTTGATACAGAGTGTCAATTTCTGTTGTACAGCAAAGCGACTCTGTTATATATACATTCTTTTTCATGTTCTTTCCATCATGATATATCACAGGGTGTTGAATATTATTCCCTTTGCCATCCGGTAGGATCTTGTTTATCCATCCAAAAGTATATGTGTTTATCTTATATATACTAGTTTTCATTTGCTAATCGCAAACTCCCAGTCCATCCCTCTATCACTCCCTCTCCTCTTTGGCAACTACAAGTCAGTTCTCTGTGTCTGTGAGTTGGCTTCATAGATGAGTTCTTTGCTGACATATTTTTAGATTCCATATATAAGTGATATCCTCTGGTATTTGTCTTTCTCTGTCTGACTGACTTCACTTAGTACAATAATCACCAGATCCATCAATGTTGCTGCAGTATCGTTTAAATTTTGAACTCAGAACAGAGGAAAGTCAAACACTCACAACCTCTAGCAGAGTCTTTAGTGTTGCTTTCTCGTTTCCCAAGAAAAGATGTAAGGTCCTCATTTCTGCTCCAGTCCCACTCCTAAACTGAAAATTCATTTTATAAGATAGAAGCAGTGCATGTAAATTCCTTTGAAAAAGGAATCATTGGTGTCTTGTTCCTTTCTTCCTGGTCTTATTATATAGGCCTTCACGTAGTAATGTCTCATTGAGAGGGAAGAAGTATTTACAACGTTTTCTATATTAATACTATAATTAATTGAATTTCATGGTTAGCTTAAATTTTCATCTTTTTGAGTTGTATAATTGCCCCTCTCATACAGATAATGAGGGAAGCAAAATTTAGAAGACAGGGGATAGTCCAAGACGAAGAGCAAGTTTTAAACTGAAGAATTCTTGAGGAACACTTTTATCAAAACTCCATTTGGAAAATAACTCCATAGTACAAGAGGTAATTATGAATATGGCATTCAAGTAATTACCTCAACTTGTCAAATGTCACAAATGTAGAAAAGGAGGAAATTAAGTTTAATAATGAGGTATTTCAAAAACTGAAGTCATTTTTAAGTTATTGATATTTTCTAAAAGATGAGGAAAATTGTCCAGAATAAATCATTTTTAGAGTCATGTGTGAAATGATTTATTAGTCATATCTGAGATAACATAAACCCCCACCCCATCCCATAGTTTGGGTCACCTTGAAGGATACCTTGGTTTTGCCTGAATAAATCTATGAGAACCACAGATGCTACCATTACATTAGCTGTGTTTCTTCAGTTCAATTTGCTATTTCAATCCACAGAAAGCTTTCAGCTCGTAGTGGCAACCATACTCTCTATAATTAGAATGTTATTAGCCTTAAAAGGCAGATCTGAAGGGAGCTTGTTTTCTCTTATAACTTCAGGCACACCGGCCCTGACAAATTTCCTCTGAGCTTTTCTCCAGAGACTTAGAATCTGTGTCTCTTAAAAGATTTAAATTAGTCACAGGGCACCAACAGCAGTTGCATTGCAAGATTTTTGCTTATTCTCAGTCTTTAACTAATTGTCCAATGTAAATGGCAGCCAACTTAAAAAAAAAAAAATCAATAGTTGCTTTGCTCAGATGTTGGTTGAATTGTAAAAAATCCACTTTGGAGAACACTCTGCTGTTTGACAAAGGATAATATTCTTTTAGCCGCTTTAAAAAAAAAAAAAAGAAAAAAAAAAAAAACTAGAACTGTACAGTCTGCCAACTCCTGTGTTGCTTGATCTCCAACAAATATTATATTTAATCTTCTGTAATCAGTTTAATGTCTGGAAGAAACAAAACAGCTGCCTTGCAGGATTTTTAAATGCCAAGCATGCATGTCTCACCGTCAATAACACAGTATTTGCTTTGAATGGAAGTGAAATTCAAGACAATTGATACAATTGATGCTTCAGCTGCTGAGGAAGCAATGGAAGCATCAGGTGATAGGAACTTGCTTGCTCAGGAAAATTGCTGCACTCTGAGGAGCCCAGCCATCAGGAACTCACTCTGAAAATCCTGCTTCAGTGGACTGAACACTGTTGCTTAGTGATGCATTTCAGATGAAACAGGATTTCTAAAGGACAATGGCTTGTGGATTTTCATTGTACTAGCTGTCTAATTCTACGATGCTGATTGGTATCTCAGAGTTAGTTTAAAAACATGTCTGCAAATTCTTTGAGCCTCCTCCTTCCATTAAAAGGCAGGGACAATGTCCCTTCCTCTCGAAACTGGATGAGCCCTTTTTGATAGCTTCAGCAAAGAGAATACAGTGGAAGCGATACAGTGTGCCTTCCAAGAGTAGGTGAGGTCAAGTCATGGAGGAAGCATCCACTTGTTCCTCTTGGGACAGTTGCTCTGGGAGCCTTTGCCTGCCACATGGGAACGCGAGCTACCTGAGTTGCAGACAGTTTTAAGACCATACAGAGATGAGAGATGTTAGAGAGGTCCCAGAAGTACCCAGTCATTTCTTGGTATCTAGGGATTGGTTCCAAGTACCCCTGCAAGTAACAAAATTAATGGATGCTCAATGGCAGATATAATGGGCCAGTGTACTTGCTTCCAGGTCTTTGATCTTCCCAGGTCAGGTGCCAGATATAAATGGAAAGTTTTCAATGTTTCCTCAACTTCAGCCACCTTCAGAGGGCAATTGCATGAGCCATCCAGAGTAAGAAGTGCCCAGCTGAACCCTGTCACCCACACTTGGAGACAAAACAAATGAGTGTTACTGCTTTAAGCCGTGTATAAGGAGTGCCTTTTTATATAATAGGAGATATTTGGGAACCTTTCATTCTACACTTTGCAGATGTATAGGATAAAAATTGATCGTTGCCTAAGCATATTTATTTTCTTACCACATCACATGAAAACATTTCTTCACATGATTTCTGATTCTTATTTTATATACCTTCAGATATAACTCCAAATTTAATCATGAATTCAACATAATATAAATTATGATAGATCCTTAAAATAGTATAAAACAGATAAAATTTAACAGGCATGTTAAGGATCATTTTTCTTCCATGTTGAATGTGAGATATGCTAAAACTTCACTTTTCCTTAGAAAGTATATGGATTTTTATGAATTTTGATAGATTTTTATTGTAGCTAAAACTCTCAGTGATGTTAAAAGAATAGGTCTTGTTCACATTTAAACTTATATTCTTTCTACAGATTAAATGTCTTATATTAATCTTTTAAAGTTCCTAAGAAGTGAAATATCAATAACTTCAGATATGTTAGATGACACCACCCTTATGGCAGAAAGCAAAGAGGAACTAAAGAGCCTCTTGATCAAAGTGAAAGAGGAGAATGAAAAAGATGGGTTAAAACTCAGTATTCACAAAGCATAAATCATGGCATCCAGTCCCATCACTTCATGGAAAATAGATGGGAAAACAATGACAGACATTATTTCTTTGGGCTCTAAAATCACTGCAGATGGTGATTGCAGCCATGGAATTAAAAGATGCTCTTTCTAAGAAAAGCTATCACACCTGGTTGCAGACAGTTTTAAGACCATACAGAGATGAGAGATGTTAGAGAGGTCCCAGAAGTACCCAGTCATTTCTTGGTATCTAGGGATTGGTTCCAAGTACCCCTGCAAGTAACAAAATTAATGGATGCTCAATGGCAGATATAATGGGCCAGTGTACTTGCTTCCAGGTCTTTGATCTTCCCAGGTCAGGTGCCAGATATAAATGGAAAGTTTTCAATGTTTCCTCAACTTCAGCCACCTTCAGAGGGCAATTGCATGAGCCATCCAGAGTAAGAAGTGCCCAGCTGAACCCTGTCACCCACACTTGGAGACAAAACAAATGAGTGTTACTGCTTTAAGCCGTGTATAAGGAGTCCCTTTTTTATATAATAGGAGATATTTGGGAACCTTTCATTCTACACTTTGCAGATGTATAGGATAAAAATTGATCGTTGCCTAAGCATATTTATTTTCTTACCACATCACATGAAAACATTTCTTCACATGATTTCTGATTCTTATTTTATATACCTTCAGATATAACTCCAAATTTAATCATGAATTCAACATAATATAAATTATGATAGATCCTTAAAATAGTATAAAACAGATAAAATTTAACAGGCATGTTAAGGATCATTTTTCTTCCATGTTGAATGTGAGATATGCTAAAACTTCACTTTTCCTTAGAAAGTATATGGATTTTTATGAATTTTGATAGATTTTTATTGTAGCTAAAACTCTCAGTGATGTTAAAAGAATAGGTCTTGTTCACATTTAAACTTATATTCTTTCTACAGATTAAATGTCTTATATTAATCTTTTAAAGTTCCTAAGAAGTGAAATATCAATAACTTCAGATATGTTAGATGACACCACCCTTATGGCAGAAAGCAAAGAGGAACTAAAGAGCCTCTTGATCAAAGTGAAAGAGGAGAATGAAAAAGCTGGGTTAAAACTCAGTATTCACAAAGCATAAATCATGGCATCCAGTCCCATCACTTCATGGAAAATAGATGGGAAAACAATGACAGACATTATTTCTTTGGGCTCTAAAATCACTGCAGATGGTGATTGCAGCCATGGAATTAAAAGATGCTCTTTCTAAGAAAAGCTATCACAAACATAGACAGCATATTAAAAAGCAGAGACATGACTCTGCTGACAAAGGCCCATATAGTGAAACCTTTCTATAGTTTTTCCAGTAATCATGTATAGATGGGAGGGTTGGACCATAAAAAAGGCTGAGCACCAATGAATTAATGCTTTTGAACTGTAGTGTTGGAGAAGCCCTTGAGAGGCCCTTGGACAGCAAGAAGATCAAACTAGTCAATCCTAAAGGAAATCAACTCTGAATATTCATTGGAAGGACTGATGCTGAAACTCTACTACTTTGGCAACCTGATGTGAAGAAACGACTCATTGGAAAAGACCCTAAGGCTGGGAAAGGTGGAAGGCAGAAGGAGAAGGGAACAACAGAGAATGAAATGACTAGAAGGTATCACTGAGTCAATGGACCTGAGTTTGAGTGGGGTCCAGGAGATGGGGAAGGACAGGGGGACCTGGTGTGCTGCAATTCATGGAGTTGCAAAGAGTCAGAAATGACTGAGCAACTGAACAACAACAACTAATAGCTGAAAAATGTTTTATAAACATAAGGGGAACAGATAAGAGGACTGTGAAAGATTTGTTTTATAAAACAAGAAAGGAATCACCTAAGACCATTACAGCTATTTTGATAAATCATTCTTAGCATCATCACATTAACATACCCACTTTCTATTTTTACAGACTAATATGCATGCATGTGTGACTTTTTTAAAAAAAATAGGTCTTGTTCACATTTAAACTTATATTCTTTCTACAGATTAAATGTCTTATATTAATCTTTTAAAGTTCCTAAGAAGTGAAATATCAATAACTTCAGATATGTTAGATGACACCACCCTTATGGCAGAAAGCAAAGAGGAACTAAAGAGCCTCTTGATCAAAGTGAAAGAGGAGAATGAAAAAGCTGGGTTAAAACTCAGTATTCACAAAGCATAAATCATGGCATCCAGTCCCATCACTTCATGGAAAATAGATGGGAAAACAATGACAGACATTATTTCTTTGGGCTCTAAAATCACTGCAGATGGTGATTGCAGCCATGGAATTAAAAGATGCTCTTTCTAAGAAAAGCTATCACAAACATAGACAGCATATTAAAAAGCAGAGACATGACTCTGCTGACAAAGGCCCATATAGTGAAACCTTTCTATAGTTTTTCCAGTAATCATGTATAGATGGGAGGGTTGGACCATAAAAAAGGCTGAGCACCAATGAATTAATGCTTTTGAACTGTAGTGTTGGAGAAGCCCTTGAGAGGCCCTTGGACAGCAAGAAGATCAAACTAGTCAATCCTAAAGGAAATCAACTCTGAATATTCATTGGAAGGACTGATGCTGAAACTCTACTACTTTGGCAACCTGATGTGAAGAAACGACTCATTGGAAAAGACCCTAAGGCTGGGAAAGGTGGAAGGCAGAAGGAGAAGGGAACAACAGAGAATGAAATGACTAGAAGGTATCACTGAGTCAATGGACCTGAGTTTGAGTGGGGTCCAGGAGATGGGGAAGGACAGGGGGACCTGGTGTGCTGCAATTCATGGAGTTGCAAAGAGTCAGAAATGACTGAGCAACTGAACAACAACAACTAATAGCTGAAAAATGTTTTATAAACATAAGGGGAACAGATAAGAGGACTGTGAAAGATTTGTTTTTATAAAAACAAGAAAGGAATCACCTAAGACCATTACAGCTATTTTGATAAATCATTCTTAGCATCATCACATTAACATACCCACTTTCTATTTTTACAGACTAATATGCATGCATGTGTGACTTTTCTGTTTTGTTTAAAAAAAGAAAAATTTCATTTCTTTTGTTTCATTTTCTTTCCTCTATTATTTCTTTTTTATTTTTCCTTAGAGAAAAGAAAATACTTTTCTTTCTTTTCCTTTTTTTTTCCCTTCAAACCCTTGTGTCAAGGGTTGACTTTCAATAGCATGTGTGACTTTTAAGTAATGCATTACTATGCAATTTATATTTTAGAAAGTAAAAATATACAACACCACATATAAATACCATTTTTCTACTTGGACTACTACTCAAAGTTACATTCTAAGAAAGACTAAATAAGCCTTGTTTCAGAGTGAGGTAAGCACATGGTCTTCATATAGCAGGAGTTTGAGTCCTTAGAATCTTTATTTGTAGCCTTCTTTTTAAATCCATGTTTATCTTCCACGATATCGTTCTTTCAAACAATTTTAACTCAAACATCTCAAAGAGGTTAAAAATACCTATTGGTGAAAATGGATAATTGAATGCCAGGCACTGTGATAGAACCCTCTTCTGTCCATAGGCATCATCCTTAAATCTCTGTTTGGAAGGAAAGACTTTCCCTTACACTAGTTGTACACATTAGGCAACCAGAATTTAGAGGTTCCAGTGATATGTCTGAGGTTTCTCTACTGTTAAATTATAGAGTGGCTACTTGATACAACCTCTGGCATCAGAAAGCCAGTTATTCATTCTTAGTTTAAAGATAATACCCACTCAGGTATTCTTGCCTAGAGAATTGCATGGAAAAAGGAGTCTGGCGGGCTACAGTCCATGGGATTACAAAGAGTCAGACATAACTGAGTGACTAACACTATACTAACAAAATATAAGTAGATTTTATAGAATTGTTAGGATGAATGAAGAGATACTGGAGATATTATAAGAATGTATATATTTTTAATGTCTTAAAAATAATTATCTAATATTACCTACATTGATCTTAACAGAGTCAAATTATATTAAATGGAAAAATCAGTTGACTCATTGGCTAAAGGCCAGTAGATTAAAACTGAAGGTTTATCAATGCTGTAATAGGGACATATCTGTTTAAGTGAATTCTAGTATAATTAAAGGATCTTATGAAAGCACAATAAAATATGTAAGCAATTAAATCATGCAGTGTTATTGAATTGAAATTGGAGCATATTCTAATTATGGGGATTTCTCAGGTGGCCCCGTTGTAAAGAATTCACCTGCCAGAGGAGGAGACACAAGAGACATGGGTTTGATCCCTGGATGAAGAAGGTCACTCATAGAGGAGGAAATGGCAGTTCAGTCCAGTATTCTTGCCTGGTAGTCCCATGCACAGAGGAACCAAGAGGGCTATGGTCTATGGGTTCACCAAGAAGTTGGAGATGACTTAGGACTAAACAACAACCAATATACTAATCATTTTTCCTCTCAGAAGACATGACAGACATGTAACACATTACATAAAGTAAATGGAAACTTATTTCCTGCAAGTTGGTGATTTAATAAATTTATATTTTGTTTCTTCTATACAAAATAAAATACCATTAACTATAAAGCAGTAAGAACAAAGTACAACTTACTGTAACCTTTTGGGTAAGTCCTATTCTGTTCCCTCCCATTCCCAATTGAGAGCATGTGATTAACCTACCATAAGAACATACTGAATTTAAAATATCTCATGTCTGTTCTATTCTTCTGTAGTACTCTACCATGTTAGGAAGCTCCAAATGTGATCAATCTACTTACAAATAACTCTGTGCTGTTCATCCTTTCACATGCCTAGGTAGGATGTAAATTGGCTAAAGATTGTTTACTTCCAACAAATTAATTGTAAACTCAAGCCATGTTGCTTTCTCTGCTAAGATGATAAATTCTGAAAAGTTCTTGAATGATTATTAAGGAAGGTCCAGTGAATTTTTTTTTTTTTGGAGAGGAGATAGGACAGCAAAAATCTCTTTCTTTTCACTTAATCACAGCAACATTAAATATTATTTTGGAAAAAAAAAAAATCAAACCCTGAACTTGAGAAACATGGTAGGTAGTAAGAAAGAAATACATGATTGACCTTATACAGAAACAATTTTGCCTTAAAATATTTTATAGTCATTCCAGGATTTTTTTTTCACTTTTATTATTCATTTATGGTGTTTTTGTGAAGGTTGGTGATACTGGATAATGCCTTCCATGGTTTTAAAATTTCTTATTATATAAAAATTGACCACTGTGACCCTTACTATCAATTTAATTGGCGAGAACCACTGAGAGATGGCATTAGTGCTGCTTTACCACACAATATTAAATACAGTGTTTTCCTCACCAAAATATCACCTTAAAATGATCCCTTTTTATCCATTGCAGACTGTGAATGTATTATTGGTAACAGTCTATTAATTTCAAAGTCACTGAAGCCAACAAGATCTATAGAAGAACAGCTTTAGGGGTGACAGCCCAGGTTGCTAGAATAAGCAATCTGAATATTCAAGGCAGTAGGTAGATTAGTTCCTTTTAATGCAATAGAAAACCAATCTCCCAGGTCTTCCATTGGGAACATTAACTTTACACAAGACAACACAATATCAATTGTACCTTCTCCAGATAAGTTTCTGATAGGTAAGAGGAATTCCTACTCCTACATAGATTTCAAGTCTCCTAATGACAGTATTGTTTACTTGTGGATCAGGTATTGCCCAATTTCTGTAACCAAGAGCAGAGGATACATAATGGATAAATACAGGTAGGCAAAATTACTGAATTTTGACATGGGAGAAAATCACTAGAGGCTCATCAAGAAACAGAAGGATCATTGAACTCCCAGACCAGAGAAGCTGGGGTATGGAGCAGAAGGTAATGGAGAGAGAAGAAATTTTTTAAAGTAAATTAGAGCAGAAAGACTTTGCATCTGTCAGATTCAGGTCATTTGGCCATTGGGTCTAAGCAAATGAGAGCAATGATCTCATCATGTCTAAGAACTGTCACATGAGTATTTTAGCATCACTCGAGGAACTGAACCTATATCAACAGAAGATAAGAGGTTTAAGGAAAATCCTTAATTAAAAAGTCTGAGGTAAAATTTAACAGTTGCTAAACTCTGAGACCAAGAAGAGCTCAATTTGCGACACTGCTGTCCATACTGTGCCAACCCCTATGCAATCTGCATCCACTAATTTTCTGCACCTTTGATAGAAAAAACAAACAAACAAACAAACAAACAAAACATTATCTAGTTTAAATAGGTGAGAGAATGAATAATGTACTAAAATTGAGATGCTAGAGGCATATGCTTGTACAGGTTGTCTGTACAGCTTGATAGTATTTCAGACTTTCAGGCTTTACCCCCAGAGTTTCTGATCAGTGGATCTGGAGGGGTGTTTTTGGTAATTCGTAGGCTCCAGTTCACTTGTCTTCTTAATTCTGCATCAAGAACTGTGAAGGGTCTAATATTTTACCTTACTTGCCAGCTTTCATGGGAGCTTAGCTGGTCAAGAATTTGCCTGCAAAGCAGAAGACTCCAGTTCCATTCCTGGTTGGGAAGATCCTTGGAGGAGGGAATGGCAACCCAGTCACATGCTGGGAGAATCCTCATGGACAGAGGAGCCTTGGTGGCAAAGAGTTAGACCCCAGTTCACTTGTCTTCTTAATTCTGCATCAAGAACTGTGAAGGGTCTAATATTTTACCTTACTTGCCAGCTTTCATGGGAGCTTAGCTGGTCAAGAATTTGCCTGCAAAGCAGAAGACTCCAGTTCCATTCCTGGTTGGGAAGATCCTTGGAGGAGGGAATGGCAACCCAGTCACATGCTGGGAGAATCCTCATGGACAGAGGAGCCTTGGTGGCAAAGAGTTAGACACGACTGAGTGATGAAGCCCAGCACAGCACTTGCAAGCTAACAAACCCACATACCACAGTTTCATGGATACTGGCAAAACAAGATTATTGGATCAAAACTAAGTACAGGTCATTGAACTCCCAGGAAACCAGAGAAGCTGGGGTATGGAGCAGAAGGTAATGGAGAGAGAAGAAATTTTTTAAAGTAAATTAGAGCAGAAAGACTTTGCATCTGTCAGATTCAGGTCATTTGGCCATTGGGTCTAAGCAAATGAGAGCAATGATCTCATCATGTCTAAGAACTGTCACATGAGTATTTTAGCATCACTCGAGGAACTGAACCTATATCAACAGAAGATAAGAGGTTTAAGGAAAATCCTTAATTAAAAAGTCTGAGGTAAAATTTAACAGTTGCTAAACTCTGAGACCAAGAAGAGCTCAATTTGCGACACTGCTGTCCATACTGTGCCAACCCCTATGCAATCTGCATCCACTAATTTTCTGCACCTTTGATAGAAAAAACAAACAAACAAACAAACAAACAAAACATTATCTAGTTTAAATAGGTGAGAGAATGAATAATGTACTAAAATTGAGATGCTAGAGGCATATGCTTGTACAGGTTGTCTGTACAGCTTGATAGTATTTCAGACTTTCAGGCTTTACCCCCAGAGTTTCTGATCAGTGGATCTGGAGGGGTGTTTTTGGTAATTCGTAGGCTCCAGTTCACTTGTCTTCTTAATTCTGCATCAAGAACTGTGAAGGGTCTAATATTTTACCTTACTTGCCAGCTTTCATGGGAGCTTAGCTGGTCAAGAATTTGCCTGCAAAGCAGAAGACTCCAGTTCCATTCCTGGTTGGGAAGATCCTTGGAGGAGGGAATGGCAACCCAGTCACATGCTGGGAGAATCCTCATGGACAGAGGAGCCTTGGTGGCAAAGAGTTAGACCCCAGTTCACTTGTCTTCTTAATTCTGCATCAAGAACTGTGAAGGGTCTAATATTTTACCTTACTTGCCAGCTTTCATGGGAGCTTAGCTGGTCAAGAATTTGCCTGCAAAGCAGAAGACTCCAGTTCCATTCCTGGTTGGGAAGATCCTTGGAGGAGGGAATGGCAACCCAGTCACATGCTGGGAGAATCCTCATGGACAGAGGAGCCTTGGTGGCAAAGAGTTAGACACGACTGAGTGATGAAGCCCAGCACAGCACTTGCAAGCTAACAAACCCACATACCACAGTTTCATGGATACTGGCAAAACAAGATTATTGGATCAAAACTAAGCACTTTGTTAGTTGAGGCATGGCAGTGTGATCATTGGCATATCTGCAACAATTGCCCTTGCCCAGCTGGTGCTAGTGGTAGAGAACCTGCCTGCCCATGCAGAAAGTGTAAGAGATGTGGGTTCAATTCCTGGGTCAGGAAGATACCCTGGAGAAGGAAATGGCAATCCACTCCAGTATTCTTTCCTGGAGAATTCCATAGACAGAGGAGCTAGGCAGGCTACAGTCCATACGGTTGCAAAGAGTCGGAGAAGACTGAAGCCACTTAGCATGTATGCTTGCCCTTGCGTCGAAGTTCCATGACTGATGCAGATGGGCTGAGATATTCATCTGCACATGCATTGGGTTCTGTTACAGGGTAAGGTGCTCAATTCAGGATATCTTTATCTTGTCAAAAGGTAGATCTTTATCAAAACCCAATTCTTGGGACAGTTTATTTCTTTTTAAGGAGTCTTCTGACGCCTGTCTCTTATATTGACCAGAATCCCTTGAAAGCATGAAAACTGATATATAGTTCATTTTAAATTAGAAGTAAGCATGATTTTGAGTACCATCTTCTTAGGAACTGTGCTTCTTGCCATCAAGGTAAACCTAGGTACATACCTTTTACTCCTAGTTATGGTCATTTTTATAACTGTGCTACCACAAAAATAGCCCCTGCTCCTGTTTTTTTTATTTTCATTTCTCATGTGACATCTTTATTCATGTGACATCTTGTTTCATCATGACTCTATCTTGCAGTAGAAACAAAAACAAGAAAAATTACATGACTAAAAAGTGTTTTCTATTCATTTACAAACTATGGGAGAAACCTCATTTCTGTTTTTGTCACATTTCATTTTTGACCAAAGAAGTTCCAGCAAGCTAGAATTGACTCTGCTTCACACTGGCCATTTCTGAAAAACAAAACAAAACAAAAAACCAAAAAAACAATATCTAGCAGCATAGACTTGCTACTATTGAATATACTCTAGATTTTACTTTTCTTGCTCGTATTTCTGTTTGACTTTTTCTATCAATACCTGAAATGTACTAAATAGTTACAGCCAAATATTCTCTAGTACACTCAACCAAGGCCATGAGTTATTTCACCTCATATACCTCTCCTGAGGTCTTAGTTTATCTTTCTGTGTTACTTAGCATGTTTACCTCGGGCAGCTGAACACATGCCTATCCTTCCCGTGTGACAGTGAAAACGTCAGGATCATAGATCAGATATTACACATGTTGTGTTCTTGCCAGTAGTGAGCATAGCTTGCTCTCTTGTGTCACCTAGTCTTTGAAAATCAGCACAATAGCCAACCCTAACATCCTGGCACTTTCCACTCAAATACCAAAACTATTTTGAGATAATCTCTCACTTGTTGCTGTTTAGTCTCTAAGTCATGTCCAACTCTTGTGACTCCATAGACTTGACAGGCTCCTCTCTCAATGGGATTTCCCAGGCAGGAATACTGGAGTGCATTGCCATTTTCTTCTCCCGGGCATATTCCTGATCCAAGGATTGAGACTCCGTCTTCTTGCATTGGCAGGCAAATGCTTTTCCACTAAGCCATCAGGGAAGCTCAGACTCACACTACTTGTGTGTGTATTTTTTCTGTTTTCTAACATATTCACGTAACCCCAGTTTGATAAGAACTTCTTGTTTACTTTCAAACACACACCTCATAGCTTTGAGTACCATCTACCTAACATGATACAATCCTTATATACAGTTAATGTGTTTATTGTAAGTTATTTGTATAAATCCACTAAACAGTTCTTAAGATGACTTCTACTTGTAGAATCAGTAATACCAAAGATTATCTCTTAAATTCTTCTGACGAGTTAGGTAATATGTCATTATTTTTTCACTATGGACAAAGAGGAATTGAATAGCTAGTGATTTAAAATTAACAATTAATTGAGGAGGTCACTAGTACCTGAACTGATTCACTTTGAGGGCGGTGCAAAATATTATTTATATTTCAAGATAAAAAATGATATTCATTATAATGTATAAATTATTCTCCAGTTGATATTTATTTATTATTTATTTAATCCATCTTTATTCTTTGGTCTGTGTGGGCCTCCCATTGCAGTGGCCTGTCTCGTTGCAGAGCAGCAGCCCTGGGCGCACATGCTCCAGAGCACTGGCTTGTAATTGGCCATTATATTTGTTAGGATTATTCATATATTAATTTTGTTAAGGAAAATAGGTCAACACTATCCAAGTCATTTCTGACACACTATTTTCTTCAGTAATTCTTTTACTTTTCAAAATATTTTTTTAAAATTAAGAATTATTTTCATTAAATTCTTTGAAGAAAGAACTGCTGACCATTGGCAAAGTTATTAATGTATATGAAGTTCTCCATAATAATAATTCTCACAATAGCGGAATGTAAATCAAATTTAACATCAGCTTAAATTTCTTGCATTTGGCTTGTCTAGTTAATACTATATACTATTTCTGTGTTCCCTCCAAATTTTCTCCACAATGAAGCTACATAAGAGAATACCTGTTTCTTTATATATATATATATATATATATACTTTTAGACTTTATTTTTGCTTTTTAAAGTTTTTGCTGTGATGATAATATTCTAGAGCAAAATATTTATTTTGGAAGAAAATTGATCCTTTCCTTGGAATTAAGAGGTTGCAGTTTTAGTTTTATTTTCAATTCTATGTGTATAAAAAAATCAAATCTTCATGGCTCATGAAGACTTAGAGACATTTTTATTTTGAGGGAAATTCTATTTTGTTTAAACATTTCATCAAGGAAACTAAGTCTTCAGTTTTAAAGGTAGTCATGCAAAACAAATACAAAGGGCTTCCCTGGTGGTCCAGTAGGTAAGGACACCACCTTGCAGTGTAAGGGGCGCTGGTTTGATCCCTGGCTACTACTTGTAGAATCAGTAATACCAAAGATTATCTCTTAAATTCTTCTGACGAGTTAGGTAATATGTCATTATTTTTTCACTATGGACAAAGAGGAATTGAATAGCTAGTGATTTAAAATTAACAATTAATTGAGGAGGTCACTAGTACCTGAACTGATTCACTTTGAGGGCGGTGCAAAATATTATTTATATTTCAAGATAAAAAATGATATTCATTATAATGTATAAATTATTCTCCAGTTGATATTTATTTATTATTTATTTAATCCATCTTTATTCTTTGGTCTGTGTGGGCCTCCCATTGCAGTGGCCTGTCTCGTTGCAGAGCAGCAGCCCTGGGCGCACATGCTCCAGAGCACTGGCTTGTAATTGGCCATTATATTTGTTAGGATTATTCATATATTAATTTTGTTAAGGAAAATAGGTCAACACTATCCAAGTCATTTCTGACACACTATTTTCTTCAGTAATTCTTTTACTTTTCAAAATATTTTTTTAAAATTAAGAATTATTTTCATTAAATTCTTTGAAGAAAGAACTGCTGACCATTGGCAAAGTTATTAATGTATATGAAGTTCTCCATAATAATAATTCTCACAATAGGGGAATGTAAATCAAATTTAACATCAGCTTAAATTTCTTGCATTTGGCTTGTCTAGTTAATACTATATACTATTTCTGTGTTCCCTCCAAATTTTCTCCACAATGAAGCTACATAAGAGAATACCTGTTTCTTTATATATATATATATATATATATACTTTTAGACTTTATTTTTGCTTTTTAAAGTTTTTGCTGTGATGATAATATTCTAGAGCAAAATATTTATTTTGGAAGAAAATTGATCCTTTCCTTGGAATTAAGAGGTTGCAGTTTTAGTTTTATTTTCAATTCTATGTGTATAAAAAAATCAAATCTTCATGGCTCATGAAGACTTAGAGACATTTTTATTTTGAGGGAAATTCTATTTTGTTTAAACATTTCATCAAGGAAACTAAGTCTTCAGTTTTAAAGGTAGTCATGCAAAAACAAATACAAAGGGCTTCCCTGGTGGTCCAGTAGGTAAGGACACCACCTTGCAGTGTAAGGGGCGCTGGTTTGATCCCTGGCTTGAGAAGATCCCACGTGCTGCGGAGCAGCTGGACTGATGCATCCAACTACAGAGCTGGAGCTCTGGAGCGCATGCGCCCAGAGCCGGTGCTCGGCAAAGAGAGAGGCTGCTGCGATGGGAGGCCCACACAGGCCAAAGAACAAAGATGGATGGAAATAAATAAATGAAAAATCAATAATAGTGGTCAAAAAAAAAAAAGTTACATAAATAAGTAAATAAAAAATCAAAAAATACAAAGCAAAAATAAGATAATTTTCAACTTCTTAAGATGTAATTATTATTAATCATTCTCATTATTTAAGCTGATGTTAAATTTCATGTACATTCCTCTAATGTGAGAATTATTATTATGGGGAACTCCATATAGATTAATAACTTTAATTTTCTTAAGATTATCTGGTGAGTTCTGCCTGACATGTAGAGTAGACTTTTAGGTTACAGAGAAATTGGTAAATACTATTATCCAGTCAAAAATCAGAATTCTAACATGTAGATGATTACAAATACTGACAAAATGACTTGAAATATATGGGCAAGAATAAAATAGGATCACAACTACATCTAGAAGCAAATAGTGTAGATAATTCTTATATTAGGAACTTTGTCTTAAAAATCCATGTCTCTAGATTTATGAATTAGGCAACTAGAGAACAAACTCAAATATAATTTGAAGAATGGTATAATAAAATCCGTATATTTTCCAAAGTCAAGCATCTGAGTATTTATGCAAATGATTTTCAGTTAAGAGTAACAAACTCAAATATAATTTAGAATGTATTTTTGCTTTTAAAGTTTTTGCTGTGATGATAATATTCTAAAATATTTATTTTGGAAGAAAATTGATCCTTTCCTTGGAATTAAGAGGTTGCAGTTTTAGTTTTATTTTCAATTCTATGTGTATAAAAAAATCAAATCTTCATGGCTCATGAAGACTTAGAGACATTTTTATTTTGAGGGAAATTCTATTTTGTTTAAACATTTCATCAAGGAAACTAAGTCTTCAGTTTTAAAGGTAGTCATGCAAAAACAAATACAAAGGGCTTCCCTGGTGGTCCAGTAGGTAAGGACACCACCTTGCAGTGTAAGGGGCGCTGGTTTGATCCCTGGCTTGAGAAGATCCCACGTGCTGCGGAGCAGCTGGACTGATGCATCCAACTACAGAGCTGGAGCTCTGGAGCGCATGCGCCCAGAGCCGGTGCTCGGCAAAGAGAGAGGCTGCTGCGATGGGAGGCCCACACAGGCCAAAGAACAAAGATGGATGGAAATAAATAAATGAAAAATCAATAATAGTGGTCAAAAAAAAAAAAGTTACATAAATAAGTAAATAAAAAATCAAAAAATACAAAGCAAAAATAAGATAATTTTCAACTTCTTAAGATGTAATTATTATTAATCATTCTCATTATTTAAGCTGATGTTAAATTTCATGTACATTCCTCTAATGTGAGAATTATTATTATGGGGAACTCCATATAGATTAATAACTTTAATTTTCTTAAGATTATCTGGTGAGTTCTGCCTGACATGTAGAGTAGACTTTTAGGTTACAGAGAAATTGGTAAATACTATTATCCAGTCAAAAATCAGAATTCTAACATGTAGATGATTACAAATACTGACAAAATGACTTGAAATATATGGGCAAGAATAAAATAGGATCACAACTACATCTAGAAGCAAATAGTGTAGATAATTCTTATATTAGGAACTTTGTCTTAAAAATCCATGTCTCTAGATTTATGAATTAGGCAACTAGAGAGAACAAACTCAAATATAATTTGAAGAATGGTATAATAAAATCCGTATATTTTCCAAAGTCAAGCATCTGAGTATTTATGCAAATGATTTTCAGTTACTAGTGTATTTTTGTATTAGCATTAGCTGCATACTTGCCTAGATATGGATAAACTTCTTTCTGTAGAATAACACAATGTACAGCAAATTATCAATTTAAATAAGTATTGAGAATTCAGTCTCTATGTGTTTGTGTACATAATCAGCATAGTATGAAAGTTCAAAGAGGATGATAGACAAATTCAGACATTTTGCTACAACACGATTCTGGGTCAAATGCCTATAGGCAATGTTTTGGACAATAAAGACAAATAATTGTTAATTTGAAAACATTTTCACTAGGTCATTAATAATGAATTCAGTGTTATTTTTAAAGATATATTATTTTTTAAAATCATGTGGTGGTTTAGTCGCTAAGTCAAGTAGAACTCTTGTGATTCCATGGACTTGTAGCTGCCAGGCTTATTCGTCCATAGGATTTTCCATGCAAGAATACTGGAAAGGCTTGTTATTCCCTTCTCCAGGAGGTCTTCCCATTGGACCTGGAGATCCTGCACTGCAGGCAGGTTCTTTACCTACTGAGGTACCAGTAGAGAAGTTTTGATCATAGCAAATCCAATCAACATATCCTTCTCAACATACTTTCTTCCTCTTCCTATCTCTTGGTTAGTTGTAGATTTCATCATATCTACCTATGAAAAGTGTTCAGGCAATATTGAAATCTGTGTCTTTTAGTACAAGTTATTTTTGCCTCACTGAACTTCCATGCATTTCAAATCTAATCTAACTAAAAAGTGTTCTAATAGTTGATGCTTATGTAACTAATGGATTTCCCCCCTCTCATTATTTTCGTTGCTATTTAATTTTTTTTAATCTAACTAAAGTGTTCAGGACAGAGAAATTGGTAAATACTATTATCCAGTAAAAAATCAGAATTCTAACATGTAGATGATTACAAATACTGACAAAATGACTTGAAATATATGGGCAAGAATAAAATAGGATCACAACTACATCTAGAAGCAAATAGTGTAGATAATTCTTATATTAGGAACTTTGTCTTAAAAATCCATGTCTCTAGATTTATGAATTAGGCAACTAGAGAGAACAAACTCAAATATAATTTGAAGAATGGTATAATAAAATCCGTATATTTTCCAAAGTCAAGCATCTGAGTATTTATGCAAATGATTTTCAGTTACTAGTGTATTTTTGTATTAGCATTAGCTGCATACTTGCCTAGATATGGATAAACTTCTTTCTGTAGAATAACACAATGTACAGCAAATTATCAATTTAAATAAGTATTGAGAATTCAGTCTCTATGTGTTTGTGTACATAATCAGCATAGTATGAAAGTTCAAAGAGGATGATAGACAAATTCAGACATTTTGCTACAACACGATTCTGGGTCAAATGCCTATAGGCAATGTTTTGGACAATAAAGACAAATAATTGTTAATTTGAAAACATTTTCACTAGGTCATTAATAATGAATTCAGTGTTATTTTTAAAGATATATTATTTTTTAAAATCATGTGGTGGTTTAGTCGCTAAGTCAAGTAGAACTCTTGTGATTCCATGGACTTGTAGCTGCCAGGCTTATTCGTCCATAGGATTTTCCATGCAAGAATACTGGAAAGGCTTGTTATTCCCTTCTCCAGGAGGTCTTCCCATTGGACCTGGAGATCCTGCACTGCAGGCAGGTTCTTTACCTACTGAGGTACCAGTAGAGAAGTTTTGATCATAGCAAATCCAATCAACATATCCTTCTCAACATACTTTCTTCCTCTTCCTATCTCTTGGTTAGTTGTAGATTTCATCATATCTACCTATGAAAAGTGTTCAGGCAATATTGAAATCTGTGTCTTTTAGTACAAGTTATTTTTGCCTCACTGAACTTCCATGCATTTCAAATCTAATCTAACTAAAAAGTGTTCTAATAGTTGATGCTTATGTAACTAATGGATTTCCCCCCTCTCATTATTTTTCGTTGCTATTTAATTTTACTGATAAATTATTTTGACGATCTTCTGAAATGGAATTTAGAATGAAAAAGCTCTGAGAATCACAATGTTGTGATAACTAAGCAGGTACTCAGGTATGTGTATGATTATTGTGGTATTTATGTGTATTGTAGGTGATGAAAACATTAGCAAATTTTATGCTCATTCTCCTGTAACATAGAGTTGATTTCCAATCACTTTTTGCGACGTCTCTTTGTTTTTCCTCCAATACTGTTGAAAAATATAAACTCTAAAATAGAAGAAAACAAGACATATTTTCATGGATATGGTGCTTATTTATCATAGGGAAAGCTTTCAGTTGCTCAGTTGTGTCCAGCTCTTTGCAGCTCCATGGACTGCAGCACACCAGGCTTCCCTGTCCTTCACTACTCCCAGAGCTTACTCAAACTCATGTCCGTTGACTCAGAGATGCCATCCAACCATCTCATCCTCTGTCATCTCTTTCTCTTTTTGCCTTCTATTTTTTCCCAACATCAGACTCTTTTCCAAAGAATCATCTCTGCATTAAGTGGCCAAAGTATTGGGGCTTCAGCTTCAGCATCAGTCTTTCCAATGAATATTCAGGGTTGATTTCCTTTTAACTCAGCTGATATTTTACAGTATGTAGCACCTGAAGTGCAAACATCTCTTACATAAGTATTGTATATAACTGCTTGATAATGTGAAGACAACTTCCACTGTTGCATCCAGGGAAACCCCTCTTCCATCTTCCCTACAAGATGGTCCTTTCAAAGTCATCAAGATGGTCCTTTCAAAACAACTGCAAACAGTAGAGAGGAGTCTTCCTACCTTCAGCCTTTTGTTGTTCTTCCTCTTTTCCTAATCCAGAATTGCTGCTGCTGCTTGCTGAAGCCAGAAATACACCAGGGAGTGTTCCTCCTCTCATTTTTCTACCTCTTCCTTCCAGGCTTCAATGACTACACAGTTAAAACATGGGATGATGGTGATATTGCTGGTAAAAGACTTTGAAACAGCTATCATGCCTCTCTAGAACATCAACATTTAATTATATTCTCCCTATACAAGTGTGTATTATTTGCAGGTGTCACAAAGCTTTATCAATAATAGCAAAGATACATTTTTTTATTAAATTTTTAAAAAATTTTCTTTTAAGATACATTTTTAAACAAACATATATCTGAGGGACCCAAGGTCGTGGATTCCATATCTTCCTTACTTGTTTTCCAGTATACCCTGAGTAGATGGAACAAGTTTGTGTGCTATGAATTGAATACAATTCTGAGACACTCTCACTTTGTGCAATAAACACAAATATACATGATGATAATACATTTTTTCTTTTGCAGAACATAAATGCTCTCCCACTCCTATTTCATGATAACTTTAGACTCTGTTGCTTTTAAGTTGATTCCATTCCCCTGTCTTTTCTTTTAATTGTAGTATAATTGCTTTACAATGTCAAGTGTTTTACTATACTTTTCCTGTCCTTCACTACTCCCAGAGCTTACTCAAACTCATGTCCGTTGACTCAGAGATGCCATCCAACCATCTCATCCTCTGTCATCTCTTTCTCTTTTTGCCTTCTATTTTTTCCCAACATCAGACTCTTTTCCAAAGAATCATCTCTGCATTAAGTGGCCAAAGTATTGGGGCTTCAGCTTCAGCATCAGTCTTTCCAATGAATATTCAGGGTTGATTTCCTTTTAACTCAGCTGATATTTTACAGTATGTAGCACCTGAAGTGCAAACATCTCTTACATAAGTATTGTATATAACTGCTTGATAATGTGAAGACAACTTCCACTGTTGCATCCAGGGAAACCCCTCTTCCATCTTCCCTACAAGATGGTCCTTTCAAAGTCATCAAGATGGTCCTTTCAAAACAACTGCAAACAGTAGAGAGGAGTCTTCCTACCTTCAGCCTTTTGTTGTTCTTCCTCTTTTCCTAATCCAGAATTGCTGCTGCTGCTTGCTGAAGCCAGAAATACACCAGGGAGTGTTCCTCCTCTCATTTTTCTACCTCTTCCTTCCAGGCTTCAATGACTACACAGTTAAAACATGGGATGATGGTGATATTGCTGGTAAAAGACTTTGAAACAGCTATCATGCCTCTCTAGAACATCAACATTTAATTATATTCTCCCTATACAAGTGTGTATTATTTGCAGGTGTCACAAAGCTTTATCAATAATAGCAAAGATACATTTTTTTATTAAATTTTTAAAAAATTTTCTTTTAAGATACATTTTTAAACAAACATATATCTGAGGGACCCAAGGTCGTGGATTCCATATCTTCCTTACTTGTTTTCCAGTATACCCTGAGTAGATGGAACAAGTTTGTGTGCTATGAATTGAATACAATTCTGAGACACTCTCACTTTGTGCAATAAACACAAATATACATGATGATAATACATTTTTTCTTTTGCAGAACATAAATGCTCTCCCACTCCTATTTCATGATAACTTTAGACTCTGTTGCTTTATTAGAGTTGATTCCATTCCCCTGTCTTTTTCTTTTAATTGTAGTATAATTGCTTTACAATGTCACAGTAGTTTGTACTATACAAGGAAGTGAATCAGTTATATGTAAACATACATGCTCTCCCTCTTGGATTCCTACGCCCATACCACCTGTCTGTGTCATGAAAGAGCACAGAGTTGAGCTCCCTGAGTTTTTATACAGCAGATTCCCGCGAGCTATCTATTTTACACATTGTAGTATATGTATACTGGAAGCTGTATATCTCCTCATCTTCCAGATTGTCCCACCCTCAGGTCTGCAGGTTCCTTCTTTATCTCTGTATCTCTATTCCTGTCCTACAAATAGGTTCATCTGTACCGTTTTTCTAGATTCTCCATGCATGGCTTAAGATATAGTATTTGTTTTTCTGACTGAGTTCCTTCTGTCTGACAGACTCTTAAGTCCATCCACATCCATATTCTTATTTTTAACATAATCCACTCATAGTCCTATAAGCCCATGTAAGTTCTTGGCACATGAACTAAGCCTTAATGAGAAGGATGCCCCAGTTTGCTACAGTGATAATTTCAGGCACAAAGTGGGAATGTTGGGTGTTTGTCAGTATTCACAAGGACTTTGAGCTATAAAGATGATTTAAAGAAGGCTGGTCTGAAAGTGAGACTCACAGAGAAGGTGAAGCCAGCAGCTGGGAGGCGAGAGGGGAGATCCAGGTACCTGGGTTCTTGAAACACGTGTCTCCCCTTTGTCCTTCCAGCCGGGGCAGGTTGTCGAGGGGCCCTGCAGTAGCTGTTCTCTCTCTCTTCTCTGAAGTGAGTTTTTTTTTCAGGCTCTTCTACCACCTGAGTAATACCTAGTCATTCTGTTTTAAATACTGACAAGTTTTTCTTTTTCTTTTCTTGTTTGGACACTACCAGATACATTTTTCAGTCTGTTTTAGATTGTTATTTTGGAAGCTATTTTTTCTGAGTAAACTTACAAAGAAGTCACATGTAGAGGTATTAATACAACTACTTCAAAGACCTAATTTTATAAAACTGATTCAATTTATTTCTAGTTCTCTGCCTTCTCAAATTCCTAGAGTTGCTTAGTGCAACAAAAAAATACACTGCTATATTTTTTCAGTTGAACATATCTAGATACTCTGGTAATATATAGATGTCTTGTTTGAGTCATATGAATTCTTTAGGTGTTTGTGATGTTAACCCATTATTGAATGTAACATTTATGATTAAAAATGGGCTGAGGAGTGGAATAGACATTTTCCAGAGGAGGCTTACAGATGGCCAATAGGCAATTAAAAAACAATATCACTAATCATCATGAAAATACGTATCAAAATGCTAATGAAATATTATCTCATGACTGTTAAAATGGCTATTACCAAAAAGGTGAGAAATACCAGGTGTTGACAAGAATGTGAAGAAAAGTGAACTCTCCTATCCTAATGGTGGATTCGTAAAGAGATGGAGCCACTACAGCAAATACTATGGAGATTCTGCAAATTAAGAGCAGAACCACCATATGGTCCAGCTATCTCTCCTCTGGGTATGTATCCAGAGAAAACAAAAATACTCATTCAGAAAGACACGTGGAACCTTATGTTCATCACAGTTTTATTTATAATAACCAAGTTTAGTCCAGCCTTAAATTTATAATTAGATTGTGTATCTTTTCCTAGTGAAGTCCTTCACTAGAGACTTAGCCTCCTCTTTGTCTTTCCAACTGTTAAGGATTCTCAATGCTGAGACATATTAATGGAAGATTCTACTACTCACCTTCCAAAACCCGTTCTTGTTTTACTGTTGCTGTATACTTCTTTCTCTATCTCTCATCTAAAATACACATATACAGACGAATTTCAGCACTGCATTTGAATAAACTGTAAAACTTTTTCTCTTAAACTCTTAAAAACTAATTCTGATCATCATGGACCCTGACCCATATGGATCAAATCCACATGTCTATAATCTGCACCAAATTATAAATGTGATATTTTAAATAAGGGTTATATTAGAAGAAATATTATATTATAGGAGGCACTACATTATAGATAATGTATATGTTATAGGAAGTAGTACATTACAGGTTGGACAGATAGAATGAGGTAATATATGTTTGAGATAATACTAAGTGGGAAATGCTGAGACAATTACCCAGGATTAAGAGGCTGCTTCAAGCAACAATTTACAATGTCAGACATCCTTTCTAGACCAGACCTGCGGGGCAGCCCACATCCTCTACAGTAAATCATCTTCCTTGAGCAGACACAGTAATTCACTCAACAATTATTTATTTAACACCTGTTTTTTTCGCGGTCAATGTATCAAGAACTTGAGAGCACAGGAATTGCAGGCAGGCCCAATCCACTAGAATGAAATTATCGATTAAAATGGGATTGCCTGAGGAGTGGAATAGACATTTTCCAGAGGAGGCTTACAGATGGCCAATAGGCAATTAAAAAACAATATCACTAATCATCATGAAAATACGTATCAAAATGCTAATGAAATATTATCTCATGACTGTTAAAATGGCTATTACCAAAAAGGTGAGAAATACCAGGTGTTGACAAGAATGTGAAGAAAAGTGAACTCTCCTATCCTAATGGTGGATTCGTAAAGAGATGGAGCCACTACAGCAAATACTATGGAGATTCTGCAAATTAAGAGCAGAACCACCATATGGTCCAGCTATCTCTCCTCTGGGTATGTATCCAGAGAAAACAAAAATACTCATTCAGAAAGACACGTGGAACCTTATGTTCATCACAGTTTTATTTATAATAACCAAGTTTAGTCCAGCCTTAAATTTATAATTAGATTGTGTATCTTTTCCTAGTGAAGTCCTTCACTAGAGACTTAGCCTCCTCTTTGTCTTTCCAACTGTTAAGGATTCTCAATGCTGAGACATATTAATGGAAGATTCTACTACTCACCTTCCAAAACCCGTTCTTGTTTTACTGTTGCTGTATACTTCTTTCTCTATCTCTCATCTAAAATACACATATACAGACGAATTTCAGCACTGCATTTGAATAAACTGTAAAACTTTTTCTCTTAAACTCTTAAAAACTAATTCTGATCATCATGGACCCTGACCCATATGGATCAAATCCACATGTCTATAATCTGCACCAAATTATAAATGTGATATTTTAAATAAGGGTTATATTAGAAGAAATATTATATTATAGGAGGCACTACATTATAGATAATGTATATGTTATAGGAAGTAGTACATTACAGGTTGGACAGATAGAATGAGGTAATATATGTTTGAGATAATACTAAGTGGGAAATGCTGAGACAATTACCCAGGATTAAGAGGCTGCTTCAAGCAACAATTTACAATGTCAGACATCCTTTCTAGACCAGACCTGCGGGGCAGCCCACATCCCCCTACAGTAAATCATCTTCCTTGAGCAGACACAGTAATTCACTCAACAATTATTTATTTAACACCTGTTTTTTTCGCGGTCAATGTATCAAGAACTTGAGAGCACAGGAATTGCAGGCAGGCATCCTATCTCAAGTACCTTGGAGCACTTTCATGGAGACAGGAATATAAATGAGTGCAATGTGAAGTAATGGAACTTCAGTGTGAGACTGAAATCCAGACAATCTGGATGGAAGGCTGCAAGACGAGGCTTTCCAGAATACCATTCAAGTTCAGTTTCTTAAGTAAGTCCAACTGACTGATACAAAGAGGGAAGAGTGTGGTTGAACTGAGGCCCTGACATGGGCATCCAGCCAGCTTCCTAAAGCTATATGAGTTGTTTTTATTAAAATAGTGGCTGACACATTGCATTAATCAATGTACATACATAGTTTGTATAAATGGGCAGAGATGATAGTCTAGTGTAGAGACAGGCCCTGAGAACAGATGAGTCAAGGTCAACCACTTTTATAAACCTCTGTTTTGAATATACGTGCAGTGCTTATTGATATTGCAAGGGATGTTAGGGACAATGTGTGTTGAGCACTTAGCAAAGCATTTGTCATTAGAGGCACCAGAGAAGTGGAGGTTATTTCCGATAGCCTGAGCATTAGTGAACACAGCAGTGGTGGCTATGTTGGAAGAGTAATAATATGTGGACCCTTGGGATTGCTGTATTAGCCAAACCATGTCCTCATTCTATGCCTGCATGATACTAGTAGGAAAACTAAACAAAAAATCTTTATTTGCAAAAACTGATATTTCACAAAAAGATTTACTAATTCTGATCATCATGGACCCTGACCCATATGGATCAAATCCACATGTCTATAATCTGCACCAAATTATAAATGTGATATTTTAAATAAGGGTTATATTAGAAGAAATATTATATTATAGGAGGCACTACATTATAGATAATGTATATGTTATAGGAAGTAGTACATTACAGGTTGGACAGATAGAATGAGGTAATATATGTTTGAGATAATACTAAGTGGGAAATGCTGAGACAATTACCCAGGATTAAGAGGCTGCTTCAAGCAACAATTTACAATGTCAGACATCCTTTCTAGACCAGACCTGCCGGGGGCAGCCCACATCCCTCTACAGTAAATCATCTTCCTTGAGCAGACACAGTAATTCACTCAACAATTATTTATTTAACACCTGTTTTTTTCGCGGTCAATGTATCAAGAACTTGAGAGCACAGGAATTGCAGGCAGGCATCCTATCTCAAGTACCTTGGAGCACTTTCATGGAGACAGGAATATAAATGAGTGCAATGTGAAGTAATGGAACTTCAGTGTGAGACTGAAATCCAGACAATCTGGATGGAAGGCTGCAAGACGAGGCTTTCCAGAATACCATTCAAGTTCAGTTTCTTAAGTAAGTCCAACTGACTGATACAAAGAGGGAAGAGTGTGGTTGAACTGAGGCCCTGACATGGGCATCCAGCCAGCTTCCTAAAGCTATATGAGTTGTTTTTATTAAAATAGTGGCTGACACATTGCATTAATCAATGTACATACATAGTTTGTATAAATGGGCAGAGATGATAGTCTAGTGTAGAGACAGGCCCTGAGAACAGATGAGTCAAGGTCAACCACTTTTATAAACCTCTGTTTTGAATATACGTGCAGTGCTTATTGATATTGCAAGGGATGTTAGGGACAATGTGTGTTGAGCACTTAGCAAAGCATTTGTCATTAGAGGCACCAGAGAAGTGGAGGTTATTTCCGATAGCCTGAGCATTAGTGAACACAGCAGTGGTGGCTATGTTGGAAGAGTAATAATATGTGGACCCTTGGGATTGCTGTATTAGCCAAACCATGTCCTCATTCTATGCCTGCATGATACTAGAAGGAAAACTAAACTTAGGAAAAATGAAATATATCTTTTACGGTGCTTGGAATACTAAAGAACGGTAACAGATATTTCACTGAAGTAGAAAATGTGCTTAATTTTTCCAAGGGAGACAAAAGTCTTAAGTCTCTGAGCTTTGCAGATTAAAGACCTGATTATAAAGTCCATTATAACGTATTGCTGTGGCAGGGTCAAGTGTCCTTCTAAACCCATTCCTGCCCATAGATGGATGGTATGTCTCTTCTAATGGTTAAGATGAAAGTAAATATCACTCTTTACTTCAGCTGTCCAGACCTATATTTTTTTCAAACAAGGAAATAGTTGGGCACTGAGTTCTAGTTTTAATGAAATGGGACTACTCTTGAGACTAGGGACTGGCTCTAGTTAAAAGTTTAGGCACTGCCTCTTGGAGGAGGAAACATTTTTTTCAGGAATCAAAAATCTTCTCAATAACTCTTGAAACGAAAACCCCAAACTTGAAACTCTTAAAGCTCTGATGTAGCGAGGGACCAATTCTTTTCTGGTCTTTGGTGAAGTAAACATTTATTAACAGGCAGAGACTCTTGAGAAACATCTGTTCTATCCATTTACACAAAACAAATTTATATCTTGGGTCTGTCCTCGGGTTGTCCTTATCTGAACAGCTGGTAAACGTAGCTAAAAATCATAGCTAGTACCCTTTCTCACTCTCTAATAGTGAAATAGTATCTGCAGATTTATCAGTAATTAACCAGGACTATATTTTTTTTAAGATTTATTTATTTATTTATTTTGGGCGGGGGTCGGGTTGGGGACGGAGGGGAGCGGGCGGGCCACTTCCATTGGTCTTTCATTTCTCTGTTTTCATCCGTCTTTGTTCTTTGGCTCCTATGGGCCTCCCATTGCAGTGGCCTGGCTCGGCGACTGGACACATCAGTCCAGCCGCTCTGTGGCACGTGGGATCTTCCCAAGGGAGGGATCGAACCAGCGCCCCTTGCAGTGCAAGGCAGTATCCTTATCCACTGGACCACCAGGGGAAGCCCTAACCAGGAATATTTTTAATTGTGATTTCTTCTTTGTTGTTGTTCAGTCAGTAAGTCACGTCCAACTCTTTGCAGCCCCATGAACGCGGCATACCAGGCTTACCTGTCTTTCACTATCTCCCAGAGTTTGTTTGAAGTCATGCTCATTGAGTCGGTAATTCCATATAATCATCTCATCGTCTGTTTCCCACTTCTCCTGCCCTCAGTCTTTTTCAGCATCAGAGCCCTTTCCAATGAGTCATCTCTTTGCATCAGGTGACCAAAGTATTGGAGCTTCAGCTTCAGCACCAATCCTCCCAGTGAATATTCAGGGTTGATTTCCTTTAGGATTCATTGGTTTGATCTCCTTGCTGTTCAAGAGTCTCTGAGGTTTTCTTATTACGTACCTTAGTTTTACTTGAAAGTACCTTATTTAAAAGGACTTTAAATATCAGTTTTAGGAGTTGAAATACATTTATTTTTTCATAGGGGAGTTTTGAAATATATGTCTTGAGATATTTTGTATAGGTATGTAAATAATCTGTAGACAAACTGATCTTAGTCATATTCTTGTATTTTAAAGTTTCTATTATTGAATCCAACCTTAAATTTGAGTATTTAGATAAGACAGTAATTAATGATATGGGAAAATGTCCATAATGAGTTTGTTCAAAATACAGTTAATCTGTTAATTTTCTTAAAAGAAAGGTTGAAAGTAATTTACAAAATGTAAGTCAACTTTTACTGTAGTTTTGTAAAAATTAATTTTAGTTTAAAGTAAGTATATTAAATACGTGTACTTTTTTTTTTTTTAAAGATTTATTTATTTATTTAGTTTGGGGCGGGAGTCGGGTTGGGGAAGAGGGGAGCGGGCGGGCCACCTCTATTGGTCTTTCATTTCTCTATTTTCATCCGTCTTGTTCCTTGGCTCCCGTGGGCCTCCCATCACGGTGGCGTCTGTCGTTGCAGAGCGCTGGCTCTGGGCGCATGTGCTCCAGAGCTCCGGCTCGGTGATTGGACACATCAGTCCAGCCGCTCCGCAGCACGTGGGATCTTCCCAGGCCAGGGCTCGAACTGGCGCCCCTTGCACTGCAAGGCAGTGTCCCCACCCACTGGACCACCAGGGGAAGCCCAAATACGTGTACTTTTAAGGAAAAATGATTAGTCTAGTATCTACCAGTGTTCTTAGATTTAATCTTCGAAATTTAAGCGCGTATATTCTCTCTGTCTCTCTTTGCCTGACTTTTGTGTGTGAAGATGACTTTTGCTGTAAAGTCAAGAAACATTAGGGCAATGGTAGTATTTAATATTGGACCAAATGGCATTGTGGTAGTAAACCAGTCACACTACAAACACATTTATTTGAAAGGAATATTTTCATTTCTTGTTTCTCTTTTCTGGATTCCAGATAATTGCTCAGTACCATCCAATAGTAAACAGTAACA
Source organism: Tragulus kanchil (assembly GCA_022376925.1). Classification (NCBI taxonomy): domain Eukaryota; kingdom Metazoa; phylum Chordata; class Mammalia; order Artiodactyla; family Tragulidae; genus Tragulus; species Tragulus kanchil. The sequence goes on along the minus strand of JAIOJX010000024.1, from coordinate 88,558,073 downwards.
ATATCAATATTTAATGACTTAAAGTTTTTATCACAGGATGCATTTCATTTCTAACTACTGCTTGGAATACCTCTACAGCTTAGTTCTCTGAAGGCATTTTCATGGGAAATTTCCTGTTTTATTGATTATCAAACACATTTTTCATGGACTCCATCACTCATTTGAGGAAACAGTAGTGGTAGTGAGGGGAAGGATGTTGGAGTAAGGTCTATTGTCAGTGTTTTTGGAGAAATCATGCAAATATAATGAGGAGAAACAGGGAAAAAATGTCTTAGAAACATCTAAAAAGTGATCATTATTGTTTATATTTCCAGGTCTAGCATGTTAAAAATATAGAATTAAAGTATCAAATTTAGGAATAATTAATGAAATGATGTTATCTGTTGCAAACAAATTGCAAGATATTGGAAATGGTGATAGAGTTTGACAGAAAGTAGTGATAAATGTCATGAGACTGTGTCACTGCAGGGGCTGTGGAGCAAACATTTTAGAGAAAATTGAGAATTCTGCGACTAAATTCTTTGCTAAATTGTAAACAATATTGTCCTGGCTAAATGCATGATGCTGGGCATTTATAACAAAACTGTATGTACCTAGTAGATGAGATAGTGTGCCATGATTTGGGGAAATGTCCATGAGCGTTTTATAAAACATGGGCGGGCATGTGCTCCGGCTCGGTAATTGGACACATCGGTCCAGCCGCTCCGCGGCACGTGGGATCTTCCCAGGCCAGGGATCGAACTGGCGCCCCTTGCACTGCAAGGCAGTGTCCCCACCCACTGGACCACCAGGGAAGCCCAAATACGTGTACTTTTAAGGAAAAATGATTAGTCTAGTATCTACCAGTGTTCTTAGATTTAATCTTCGAAATTTAAGCGCGTATATTCTCTCTGTCTCTCTTTGCCTGACTTTTGTGTGTGAAGATGACTTTTGCTGTAAAGTCAAGAAACATTAGGGCAATGGTAGTATTTAATATTGGACCAAATGGCATTGTGGTAGTAAACCAGTCACACTACAAACACATTTATTTGAAAGGAATATTTTCATTTCTTGTTTCTCTTTTCTGGATTCCAGATAATTGCTCAGTACCATCCAATAGTAAACAGTAACAATATCAATATTTAATGACTTAAAGTTTTTATCACAGGATGCATTTCATTTCTAACTACTGCTTGGAATACCTCTACAGCTTAGTTCTCTGAAGGCATTTTCATGGGAAATTTCCTGTTTTATTGATTATCAAACACATTTTTCATGGACTCCATCACTCATTTGAGGAAACAGTAGTGGTAGTGAGGGGAAGGATGTTGGAGTAAGGTCTATTGTCAGTGTTTTTGGAGAAATCATGCAAATATAATGAGGAGAAACAGGGAAAAAATGTCTTAGAAACATCTAAAAAGTGATCATTATTGTTTATATTTCCAGGTCTAGCATGTTAAAAATATAGAATTAAAGTATCAAATTTAGGAATAATTAATGAAATGATGTTATCTGTTGCAAACAAATTGCAAGATATTGGAAATGGTGATAGAGTTTGACAGAAAGTAGTGATAAATGTCATGAGACTGTGTCACTGCAGGGGCTGTGGAGCAAACATTTTAGAGAAAATTGAGAATTCTGCGACTAAATTCTTTGCTAAATTGTAAACAATATTGTCCTGGCTAAATGCATGATGCTGGGCATTTATAACAAAACTGTATGTACCTAGTAGATGAGATAGTGTGCCATGATTTGGGGAAATGTCCATGAGCGTTTTATATAGAATACATGGTGACATTTTAGACACTATTTTCAACTTTTAAAAATTTAATTTCTTTTTTAAATGCAGATGCATTCATAGGTAAGCCTATAGAAATAATTTAAAATATTAGCATTTATTAGCAGGATGTCTTATTGTTTGATAGGATAATGGATTATTGTATTTCCTTTTATATTTGCATATTTTATAAGCTTTCCATGGTAAATACATATTGCTTTGGAAATGCGTTTTAAATGTTCATATTTCAAAGAGTCCTCTCACATTTTTAAACACATTCATAGGACTAGAACATGACAGTCTTTATCTATGCATCCTAACACAATGGTTACTGCTTACCATAGAAGAGGATTTCTAAATGTCTTTTGAAAAATTGGAAATATTTTTGGAAAAGGAACTGTTATTATTTCTGAAAATGAATATGCAGTTGGAGGATGTGAGACACATCATTAGCATAATGGTGTGTGGATTGCTCTCATATGTGGCTCATATATGATAGTTTTATCTCTCATTAACTGCACATGTTGACTTTGAATCCTGACGTGAGTAAGGTTAATCTCAAAGTTATTAATGCCATTGGGTATGTTCTACTTAACTCTTTCTTGATTTCCTGGTTTCAGTTCATTATCTTAATCTCCACATTAGACCTTAATCAGATACTAGAGTTCAACTTGAAATTCTAACATAGTATGACACAAATACAGAAAAGTCTTTCATGTCAATGGCACTGGTTATTTCGTATAGTTTAGCAATGAGACTGTTGGGTAAGAGATTTCCATTTTCTATGTGTTCTTGCATTGCCATGTAAAATACTTTTTTTATTTTCGGTTTCCACTTTATTGTGCATTTTTTAGGGCTTTAAGAGTATCATTATGGAACAAATTGCAAGATATTGGAAATGGTGATAGAGTTTGACAGAAAGTAGTGATAAATGTCATGAGACTGTGTCACTGCAGGGGCTGTGGAGCAAACATTTTAGAGAAAATTGAGAATTCTGCGACTAAATTCTTTGCTAAATTGTAAACAATATTGTCCTGGCTAAATGCATGATGCTGGGCATTTATAACAAAACTGTATGTACCTAGTAGATGAGATAGTGTGCCATGATTTGGGGAAATGTCCATGAGCGTTTTATATAGAATACATGGTGACATTTTAGACACTATTTTCAACTTTTAAAAATTTAATTTCTTTTTTAAATGCAGATGCATTCATAGGTAAGCCTATAGAAATAATTTAAAATATTAGCATTTATTAGCAGGATGTCTTATTGTTTGATAGGATAATGGATTATTGTATTTCCTTTTATATTTGCATATTTTATAAGCTTTCCATGGTAAATACATATTGCTTTGGAAATGCGTTTTAAATGTTCATATTTCAAAGAGTCCTCTCACATTTTTAAACACATTCATAGGACTAGAACATGACAGTCTTTATCTATGCATCCTAACACAATGGTTACTGCTTACCATAGAAGAGGATTTCTAAATGTCTTTTGAAAAATTGGAAATATTTTTGGAAAAGGAACTGTTATTATTTCTGAAAATGAATATGCAGTTGGAGGATGTGAGACACATCATTAGCATAATGGTGTGTGGATTGCTCTCATATGTGGCTCATATATGATAGTTTTATCTCTCATTAACTGCACATGTTGACTTTGAATCCTGACGTGAGTAAGGTTAATCTCAAAGTTATTAATGCCATTGGGTATGTTCTACTTAACTCTTTCTTGATTTCCTGGTTTCAGTTCATTATCTTAATCTCCACATTAGACCTTAATCAGATACTAGAGTTCAACTTGAAATTCTAACATAGTATGACACAAATACAGAAAAGTCTTTCATGTCAATGGCACTGGTTATTTCGTATAGTTTAGCAATGAGACTGTTGGGTAAGAGATTTCCATTTTCTATGTGTTCTTGCATTGCCATGTAAAATACTTTTTTTATTTTCGGTTTCCACTTTATTGTGCATGTTTGATATCCCATTTAGAGTCTCCTCACTTTCTTGTACTTTTCAGAGTTGAGTATCATTTTTACATACAATCCATCCTCTTACTATGATTCTTCCTGTTGTGTCAGTATTTCAGCCTTTCTCCGGCAGTTGGTGCAACAAAAACGATCAATCTCAGTGGCCCATTCCTGTTGTTAGGAGGCATTGTTTCTCTTGTCTTTAAGTTCTCTTTTCTATGGAGTTTTGTTTCTGTCATTACAGAAAGGAAAGTAAGAACTGAATTTGTTTAATGCCAGCTGACATAATTATATATAGAGATAAAATGTGTCTGTTTTCCTTCATTCTTTCCTTCTCTTTTTTGGTCTGCACATATTACTAAACTACAGTTGTTACAAGTACAAACAGTGAAGACGAACAGTCTGTGTTTAAACCCAAACTCTGCCTCTAGTTAGCGGTGTGATCTTGGATCAATTCCTTAACTTCTCTGACTCTCAACATCCTCATATGTAAAGTGAGAGTGATTACTGTAGCTGTGCTAGGCAAAACTCAAGATAGCTATGTCCACAAGTATATTACATGACATGGCAAATGGGGTTAACAAGATGTGATTTAAAATCTTGAGATGGAGAGAGAATCCTTGAAAAAGGGAAATAGGGGGCTTCTGTGGTGGTCCAGTGGGTAAAGAGTCTACCTTGCAGTGCAAGGGGCACTGGTTCGATCCCTGGCCTGGGAAGATCCCACGTGCTGAGGAGCGGCTGGACTGGTGTGTCCAACTACAAGCCAGTGCTCTGGATCACATGCGCCCAGAGCTGGTGCTCAGCAATGAGAGAGGTCACTGTAGTGGGAGGCCCACACAGGACAAAGAGTAAAGATAGGCAGAAATAAATAAATAACCAATAAAAGAGGCCAAAATTTAAAAAAAAAGTGAAATAGAGACAGAGTAGGTATGTGACAAGATCCAGGTGATGTGGGACAACATAAACGACATGCCTGTCACCGATGGTGTTGAGGATGGCAGAAATGAGTCAAGAACAAAGAATATGGTGTCTTCTAAAACTGGAAAAAAAAGAAAAAATCAAGAAAATAGATCTTCCTCTGAAGGTTCCCAGAATGAACACCCAGAATGACTTTAGCCCAGACTCATTTTAAGAACTATAAAATAATTGGTGTTCTTGTAAGCTACCATGTACACAATTATTTGTTATAGTACCTAAAGAATACATTGGGCTTCTAGAAGAATTTTGAAAATTAGTATTTGTAAAGCAATTAGGAGACTACCTTACAGTAACCACCGTAGGTACTTGTGAAAAATACAGAAGCCTGTACCTGAGGAAAGCAGTAGTGAGGGCCATCTAGAAACACTTCCTCATGCAGTTAGATAGAAAGCATAGGTAAAGACCTGCCCCTGTTCGTTCAATGTAGTATGCATTAGGGGATAATATGTAAATGCATATGTTAGAAGACAGGTAGATTAGAGCTGCTGGGGGTTTTGACGGCATCCAGGAGCTAATGAAACACTAGGGCTATGAAATAAGTGCTCTGTGTAGCCACTCTAGTGATTTTACTCCCATGCTCAGATCCAGTACTGTGAAGGTAATGCTCACTCTGAACGAGGAAAGGCTGACCCTCGCTGAAGCTGCTTTCAGTTCAGATGACAACACTTCAGTTCAGAAACACCCAATGTCGTTTCCCAAGAAAAACCCCCAAAGGATCAGCATACCTGTGGGGCATTTTGAACAGCCTAAGGCCTTGACTTGTGCACAGGAAGCAGAAACTGTGTTTTTGAAACCCAGATAAACACCAATACTCTCAGAAGATTCCACGTCGGGGACCTCATTGCAGCTGGGCCAGTTAGAATTGACCTTTCAGGTGTTTTTCTGCAGAGGAGAGGTTGCCGCTGTCAGTGCAATGGCAGCAGCGGATGTCCACGCTGGCCCTGAGAGAGGAGAGCTCTGAGAATCCCTGTCTGCTCCTTGGGTTGGTTCAGGGCTTTGGTAACTCCAATTACTAGACTGTTGCAGCATCAAACTACATGCCTGACTCGTGGGAGAGGGGCTGTTTCCTTTGCTGACCTACTTGAGTGGCAGTTGAGAAATAGAGTCATGAAAGCTGTCTCAGGCTGAGAGAGATGAAAAGGATTACCACACCTCCCCCACAGAAAAGTACACATTGAATTACTAAGGGTGGGACTGCATTCTCTATGAAAGACCATCAAGGAGATTATTCCTGTTTTATCCGTAGATGACATGGTCTTGTCCAGGTGATCAGTAATTTGGGGTAACTGGAAAACGTGTGAGATGATCATCATATGTTTTGAAGAAACATCCATCTATTGATTAGAGCAGTTTTATTTTCAGATCATCAAAGAGAGACAGGTGTAGTGCTCCAGTGTTAAACCTAAAGAAAATGCAACAAAAAATTACTTGTATTTTAAAGAAAGCCTTTTTATACCATTAACCTAAGTGCTTCATGTATGCTAAGCCCTGTGTCCTACCCTGCAGTCTTTTGAACCTTGTAATTCTGTAGTATGCATTAGGGGATAATATGTAAATGCATATGTTAGAAGACAGGTAGATTAGAGCTGCTGGGGGTTTTGACGGCATCCAGGAGCTAATGAAACACTAGGGCTATGAAATAAGTGCTCTGTGTAGCCACTCTAGTGATTTTACTCCCATGCTCAGATCCAGTACTGTGAAGGTAATGCTCACTCTGAACGAGGAAAGGCTGACCCTCGCTGAAGCTGCTTTCAGTTCAGATGACAACACTTCAGTTCAGAAACACCCAATGTCGTTTCCCAAGAAAAACCCCCAAAGGATCAGCATACCTGTGGGGCATTTTGAACAGCCTAAGGCCTTGACTTGTGCACAGGAAGCAGAAACTGTGTTTTTGAAACCCAGATAAACACCAATACTCTCAGAAGATTCCACGTCGGGGACCTCATTGCAGCTGGGCCAGTTAGAATTGACCTTTCAGGTGTTTTTCTGCAGAGGAGAGGTTGCCGCTGTCAGTGCAATGGCAGCAGCGGATGTCCACGCTGGCCCTGAGAGAGGAGAGCTCTGAGAATCCCTGTCTGCTCCTTGGGTTGGTTCAGGGCTTTGGTAACTCCAATTACTAGACTGTTGCAGCATCAAACTACATGCCTGACTCGTGGGAGAGGGGCTGTTTCCTTTGCTGACCTACTTGAGTGGCAGTTGAGAAATAGAGTCATGAAAGCTGTCTCAGGCTGAGAGAGATGAAAAGGATTACCACACCTCCCCCACAGAAAAGTACACATTGAATTACTAAGGGTGGGACTGCATTCTCTATGAAAGACCATCAAGGAGATTATTCCTGTTTTATCCGTAGATGACATGGTCTTGTCCAGGTGATCAGTAATTTGGGGTAACTGGAAAACGTGTGAGATGATCATCATATGTTTTGAAGAAACATCCATCTATTGATTAGAGCAGTTTTATTTTCAGATCATCAAAGAGAGACAGGTGTAGTGCTCCAGTGTTAAACCTAAAGAAAATGCAACAAAAAATTACTTGTATTTTAAAGAAAGCCTTTTTATACCATTAACCTAAGTGCTTCATGTATGCTAAGCCCTGTGTCCTACCCTGCAGTCTTTTGAACCTTGTAATTCTGTGTAAAAAAACGTTGATTCTGTCATGCGTTTCCTAGATGAAAACAAGATACACAAGATAAGTATTTCGATATACTGAGTCCAAATTTGCCTGACTCCAAAGCCTGTGCTTATAGCAACTCAGCTTACAGGTCTGCCTTTGGTAGCCTTTTCTGGAAACTGCATGATGACCCGCAAAATAGAGGGCAACATTTTCAACTAGGTAGCACCCCACCCCCCCATATGCATGTATCATCCTGTGAATTTGGCATTTCAGATTTTCTCCGTGACCTTATCTGTTACATCTCTGGATATTGAACTTGACGGTGCACAGCTGCTTTACCACAGGAAGCACTGAGACACTTGCACCACAGAGGGCCCGGCAGTGCCTTTCTCAGAAGGCCATAGCACTAAATCAATGTAACGGAAATGTACTTTCATCCCAAAGCGCTCCAATCTTAGAAGTTACCTGAGAGAGGCAACACATTTATCTTCCAGACAAGATTCCTGGTGGGTTGCTCCTCAGGTTGCCAAACCTGTCTGAGTTTCTTCCACCAGGGGGTGCTAGAGCAGCGACAACTACAGTACTGCTATTCCTAAGGAAAAAGACCTAATTTTCTCCAATAAGGACTCATTTATAGACACAGTGTGGTGGCACCTCTTGGAACAATTCCCAATAAACCAAAGCTTCTGAAGTGTCCATGGTATTGGTTTTAATTTAAAGAAGGGTAAGATCATTTGTCTTTTCAAAGAACGCTGAAATGTTATTTTATCTGTTTATTAAAATATTCTTTCTGCCAAGAATGCCTGAGTTGTTGTCAAGCTGTACTTGATTTTTGTTTCCTGTCTACTACTTTTCCTTAGAGTGGAAATGGTCCTTAGAAGAACAGCAAAAAGCCTGCTCAAAATATGAGAGAAGTCATAAAATTAGCTACTTAGCAATAGAAATAGTGGCATTGGGGTCAAAAAGAGAGAAAGGTGTAGTGCTCCAGTGTTAAACCTAAAGAAAATGCAACAAAAAATTACTTGTATTTTAAAGAAAGCCTTTTTATACCATTAACCTAAGTGCTTCATGTATGCTAAGCCCTGTGTCCTACCCTGCAGTCTTTTGAACCTTGTAATTCTGTGTAAAAACGTTGATTCTGTCATGCGTTTCCTAGATGAAAACAAGATACACAAGATAAGTATTTCGATATACTGAGTCCAAATTTGCCTGACTCCAAAGCCTGTGCTTATAGCAACTCAGCTTACAGGTCTGCCTTTGGTAGCCTTTTCTGGAAACTGCATGATGACCCGCAAAATAGAGGGCAACATTTTCAACTAGGTAGCACCCCACCCCCCCATATGCATGTATCATCCTGTGAATTTGGCATTTCAGATTTTCTCCGTGACCTTATCTGTTACATCTCTGGATATTGAACTTGACGGTGCACAGCTGCTTTACCACAGGAAGCACTGAGACACTTGCACCACAGAGGGCCCGGCAGTGCCTTTCTCAGAAGGCCATAGCACTAAATCAATGTAACGGAAATGTACTTTCATCCCAAAGCGCTCCAATCTTAGAAGTTACCTGAGAGAGGCAACACATTTATCTTCCAGACAAGATTCCTGGTGGGTTGCTCCTCAGGTTGCCAAACCTGTCTGAGTTTCTTCCACCAGGGGGTGCTAGAGCAGCGACAACTACAGTACTGCTATTCCTAAGGAAAAAGACCTAATTTTCTCCAATAAGGACTCATTTATAGACACAGTGTGGTGGCACCTCTTGGAACAATTCCCAATAAACCAAAGCTTCTGAAGTGTCCATGGTATTGGTTTTAATTTAAAGAAGGGTAAGATCATTTGTCTTTTCAAAGAACGCTGAAATGTTATTTTATCTGTTTATTAAAATATTCTTTCTGCCAAGAATGCCTGAGTTGTTGTCAAGCTGTACTTGATTTTTGTTTCCTGTCTACTACTTTTCCTTAGAGTGGAAATGGTCCTTAGAAGAACAGCAAAAAGCCTGCTCAAAATATGAGAGAAGTCATAAAATTAGCTACTTAGCAATAGAAATAGTGGCATTTGGGTCAAAGAAGCAAACTTGAAAGTTTCTTAGAACTCCACAGAGTAACTGTTACCCTTAGCATTGTTGCTACAAAATCTTTCTAAGTTCCCATTCCATGTAACTCATGGCACCATTCAGAATAATCAGTAAGATTTTTCGTATATTTTTATATACATGTGTGTCCTGTCATGTATGTTATACAAGATACATGGCATACATACTTTTAACAATAGGATCATACAGTGTGCATGTATGAGTGTCAGTTTCCTTTTTTAATTCACTTCATACATCACAACACTTTTCCACAGTACGACATAAATATCTCACTCATTTCCTGAAGTCTCCATTACTGAGCTGGCAGAAATATATAAAGCTATAAAATAATGATTTTTCTTAGAAAAATCATTGAAAAAGCAAATTCAAAGTAAATTCTCTACTAATAGAGTTCTAGTACTTGTTTGGCATATAGTAGTTCATTTGAGTAAGCAGCTGGGCATTTCTGCATACCTAAGGAAAAAACCCTGCAGAGTCTAAATCCATCTGAAAGACAATATGATACCTATGCCCTCAATATAGACGATCACTCTAGCAGTAGAAGTTGCTTATCTCATTTAGGTTAACATTTCACAGACTTAAATGCACCACCTTTTATGCAGATCCCAGTGCTAAAATATCTCTCGGCAGATACAAATGGTGATAACCCATTCTAGATCATTTCTTCTACTTTAACTTGCCCTAGAGCAGTGATCTTCACATTCTAACCCGCATACTAATTTCTTAAGGATCTTTGTGAATTCCTGCTTCGGATTCAGTAGATTTGGAGGGGAGCCTGAAATGCTGCATTTCTAATAAGCTGGCAGGTTACACCAGCCTGCTGGGAATAGCTTCAACCAGCAAGACCTTAGATTAGAAGACGGGATGTAATTCACGTAGAACAAAGTCATTTTTATCACAGGAAATGGCAGGAAGCAGAAATTAGAATGACATTTAAAAATTCATAAAAGGAATTTTGCCCCCCCCCCCTTTTTTCTTGTGATTTGATTTGTTAGTGCTTTACATTTGAGTGAATGTCTGGTGCCCTTTTTGATCATGGGCTAGGAAAGATCTCGAAAGGAAGTAGCATGCTTAATATTTCATGAGATGTTATTTAACAGCCCTGTATTAGCCAGATTTGGGAGTAAGAGAAATGAGCTAAGAAAGAACTGTTGTTGTTGTTTTATTCCCTCTGCCAAATAGCACTATCCCTTGCCTGCTATGTGTGGAGATGCATGCCGCCTTTGTAAAGTGGGTTAGCTGTTCGACATACATAACAGACGAGGTCATAACTTCCCAATTCCATAAACATCGTCTCCACTCCTGGAGGCAGTAATGTACTAAGATGCTTTTCCAATGTTTATAGTAGGTGCATTGCCAGCATTTTACAAGTTATTGAAGCTCAGGGCGGCAATAACTTGTAATGGAGTTTTCAACATAGCTTCAATGTGTTGTTAGGGATATGGTACAATAGATAAGAAATACCTTCATAAATTATTCTTTTTTTCCTGTCAGTTGGTGCAGGAGTGCTCCTGCCTGGCATTTGAGTGGAAATTTGCAATTATTTTGGCATCATTATTTTCATATTTTGTCCACTGTAGGACCATTTTGTCAATGAGATTTTCATTTACCTCTGATAAATGACCTCCCTCTGTGGGACACACATATTACCCCCAAGATGGACAGCAGCTTACTACTCTCTAAAGGACTTCCTTAAATTCTCCACCTTTTATGCAGATCCCAGTGCTAAAATATCTCTCGGCAGATACAAATGGTGATAACCCATTCTAGATCATTTCTTCTACTTTAACTTGCCCTAGAGCAGTGATCTTCACATTCTAACCCGCATACTAATTTCTTAAGGATCTTTGTGAATTCCTGCTTCGGATTCAGTAGATTTGGAGGGGAGCCTGAAATGCTGCATTTCTAATAAGCTGGCAGGTTACACCAGCCTGCTGGGAATAGCTTCAACCAGCAAGACCTTAGATTAGAAGACGGGATGTAATTCACGTAGAACAAAGTCATTTTTATCACAGGAAATGGCAGGAAGCAGAAATTAGAATGACATTTAAAAATTCATAAAAGGAATTTTGCCCCCCCCCCCTTTTTTCTTGTGATTTGATTTGTTAGTGCTTTACATTTGAGTGAATGTCTGGTGCCCTTTTTGATCATGGGCTAGGAAAGATCTCGAAAGGAAGTAGCATGCTTAATATTTCATGAGATGTTATTTAACAGCCCTGTATTAGCCAGATTTGGGAGTAAGAGAAATGAGCTAAGAAAGAACTGTTGTTGTTGTTTTATTCCCTCTGCCAAATAGCACTATCCCTTGCCTGCTATGTGTGGAGATGCATGCCGCCTTTGTAAAGTGGGTTAGCTGTTCGACATACATAACAGACGAGGTCATAACTTCCCAATTCCATAAACATCGTCTCCACTCCTGGAGGCAGTAATGTACTAAGATGCTTTTCCAATGTTTATAGTAGGTGCATTGCCAGCATTTTACAAGTTATTGAAGCTCAGGGCGGCAATAACTTGTAATGGAGTTTTCAACATAGCTTCAATGTGTTGTTAGGGATATGGTACAATAGATAAGAAATACCTTCATAAATTATTCTTTTTTTCCTGTCAGTTGGTGCAGGAGTGCTCCTGCCTGGCATTTGAGTGGAAATTTGCAATTATTTTGGCATCATTATTTTCATATTTTGTCCACTGTAGGACCATTTTGTCAATGAGATTTTCATTTACCTCTGATAAATGACCTCCCTCTGTGGGACACACATATTACCCCCAAGATGGACAGCAGCTTACTACTCTCTAAAATCCAGTTAGCCTCAGTGGAGACACGGCATTCTTAAAGACAAGAAAAATATGACTACTGGGGGACATAAGGTACATACATTTCAAGAGGGATAGTTACACTTTAAGGTCTTTCTGTATTATATTCATTCACTGAGCAAGTGTATATGTAAAATACCTAGCAAGTCCACCAGGTTGTTGCCTGAGTGCTCAGTCATGTCTGACTCTGCAATCTCTTGGACTGTAATCTGTTAGACTCCTCTGTCCATGGGGTTCTGCAGGCAAGAATACTGGAGGGGGTTTCTATGCCTTCCTTCAGGGGATCTTCCTGACCCAGGAATTGAACCTGTGTCTTCTGCACTGACAGATGAATTCTTACCACTGAACCACCTGGCAGTTGATACATGTTAATTTTTGTCTTTCTCATTGAAATTTCCAAAACTTGATTTCAAAAACCAATGAAACAGTGATAAGAAAATAGTTACTGCTATCCAGGAACTCAAAGTCTAGTGAGGAAAGCAGAAAAGAAAAAAAAAATTGGAGTATATTAATACATTAGAATAAATGCAAAATATGTATGTATTTTATATATATATATATATATATACACACACACACACACACACATATACAGTAAAAGAGAAAATACCTTATTCAGTTTGAAATGTATCTGTTGATGGGAGAAGTGAATAGCTAGGGAAACAAAGATATTATTATTCATGATTATTATAATCTAGAGATAGAGTTGTGAAAATTCTTCATGCCACCTCCACTCCTTTTTATTGCCCACATAAATACTATTCTGTGTTCCACAGACATAGATATTATGGTTTTGTCTATTTTCCATGATACTTGAGACATTTTTACATTTTATTACAGTGTTATACATGACTGATATCATGTACTAGATTCAAGGACATTGACCAGAAATATAGTTTGCTTATTGACCACTATACCCTTGTCCCCACCATTTACCTTCCAGCTGTAATCCTGAGTAGACTTTAATGGGCAATATAAATGTTCTGAGTTAAACATGGTGGTATTTCTGCTTTTTAGGTATTATGATAAAATACATAAAGAAATGGCTAGAGAATAAACTGATGATATTAGGCAAGGTTTTCATTTACCTCTGATAAATGACCTCCTCTGTGGGACACACATATTACCCCAAGATGGACAGCAGCTTACTACTCTAAAATCCAGTTAGCCTCAGTGGAGACACGGCATTCTTAAAGACAAGAAAAATATGACTACTGGGGGACATAAGGTACATACATTTCAAGAGGGATAGTTACACTTTAAGGTCTTTCTGTATTATATTCATTCACTGAGCAAGTGTATATGTAAAATACCTAGCAAGTCCACCAGGTTGTTGCCTGAGTGCTCAGTCATGTCTGACTCTGCAATCTCTTGGACTGTAATCTGTTAGACTCCTCTGTCCATGGGGTTCTGCAGGCAAGAATACTGGAGGGGGTTTCTATGCCTTCCTTCAGGGGATCTTCCTGACCCAGGAATTGAACCTGTGTCTTCTGCACTGACAGATGAATTCTTACCACTGAACCACCTGGCAGTTGATACATGTTAATTTTTGTCTTTCTCATTGAAATTTCCAAAACTTGATTTCAAAAACCAATGAAACAGTGATAAGAAAATAGTTACTGCTATCCAGGAACTCAAAGTCTAGTGAGGAAAGCAGAAAAGAAAAAAAAAATTGGAGTATATTAATACATTAGAATAAATGCAAAATATGTATGTATTTTATATATATATATATATATATACACACACACACACACACACATATACAGTAAAAGAGAAAATACCTTATTCAGTTTGAAATGTATCTGTTGATGGGAGAAGTGAATAGCTAGGGAAACAAAGATATTATTATTCATGATTATTATAATCTAGAGATAGAGTTGTGAAAATTCTTCATGCCACCTCCACTCCTTTTTATTGCCCACATAAATACTATTCTGTGTTCCACAGACATAGATATTATGGTTTTGTCTATTTTCCATGATACTTGAGACATTTTTACATTTTATTACAGTGTTATACATGACTGATATCATGTACTAGATTCAAGGACATTGACCAGAAATATAGTTTGCTTATTGACCACTATACCCTTGTCCCCACCATTTACCTTCCAGCTGTAATCCTGAGTAGACTTTAATGGGCAATATAAATGTTCTGAGTTAAACATGGTGGTATTTCTGCTTTTTAGGTATTATGATAAAATACATAAAGAAATGGCTAGAGAATAAACTGATGATATTAGGCAAGGTTTGATCAGATTATTGAGGATAGCACTTCTCTCTGTAGTACTTTGTAGAATTCTGGAGGTTAGTTGATTGAAATGAAAAATATTTTTCTTTGACTCATAATAATTATTTTTTTCTCCTTATCTGCAGAATCCTGATTAATACAGTAAATGCATGGTAAAAATCCAAAAGAGGAATAAAAGTCATGGGCAAACAGGTTTGGGGAGAATCAGAAGAGTTCAGGTTTAGACATGTTGAATTAGAGACGTGTATTAGTGAAGATAACAGGCATGTATGTTTTTGGAGTATTCAGCCTAGAGATAATCATTTGTTGTTCAGTCACTAAGTTGTATCTGACTCTGTGACTGCAGTGTTCCAGGCTTCCCATTCCTTCACTATCTCTCTAAAATTGCTCAAACTCATGTCCATTGAGTTGGTGATGCCATCAAACTGTCATTCTTTGTTGCCTCTTTTTCCTGTCCTCAGACTTTCTCAGCATCAGGGTCTTTTCCAGTGAGCTGACTCTTGGCATCGGGTGGCCAAGGTGTTGGAACTTCAGCTTCAGCATCAATCCTCCCGATAAATATCCAGGGTTGATTTCCTTTAGGATTGACTGGTTTGATCTCTCTGCAGGAACTCTCAAAAGTCTTCACCAGTATCACAATTTGAAAGCATCAAACTGTGCAGTTATTTTTGTATTTATGGTAAAGGATTAAAAGACTGAGGTACCACCATCTTACAAGCAGGATGGAGAAGAATCAGAAGAAGATAACTGAGAAAAAAGTCGCGGAGATGAGGTGTGTCAAGAGAATGTAAAATCCAGGAAACCAAATTAAAAAACAAAATTATCAAGAAGATGGTAGTCATCATCGGTGTTGAATGGTGATTACTGGTCAAATGAGATGTGTAATGAGAGAGATAAACATTGAATTTCACAGCATGAAGTTTATTGATGGCATTAAGAGTTTCAATCATATAATGAGGACAGAAGCCTAATTAGAATTGCTCTGTAAGAGAAAAGAGGGGAAAAGAAGGGAGGGAGGATGTGCTACAACTGCTGCAACTACTCGCCACACACTGGTTGACTTAAACCACAGAAACTCATTGTTTCAGTTCTAGATATCCAAGCTCAAGGTGTTAGCAGGGTTGACTTCATTCTTAGACCTCTTTCCTTGGCTGGAAGAGGGTCATCGACTCCCTTTGTCTTCATGTGGTTTTCCCACCCTCCTTCCTGTGCCCTAATTTCCTCTTTTGATGATATCAGTCCTACTGGAATAGGGCCTGCCCTCATCACCTCATTTTAACTTAATTACCTTTTAGAAGAATACATTCTGAGATACTGAGCATTATAGCTTTAACATGAATTTTGGAGGGAAATAATTCAGCCTATAATGCTCCACCCTTTGACCCTTCAAGCTTCATAACCTCATGTTCAAAATACATTCACTGTGTCCCAGCAGCCCCAGAAGTCTAAACCTATTCTAGCATCAGTGCTCAGTCCAAAGTCTCATCACAGTCACCTATGGTTGAGAATCAAGGTATGATTCATTCTGAGACAAAGTTCTGTCTAACTGGGAACCTGTGAAAGCAGACAACTTACCTGTTCCTCCCAAAACAATGTTGGGTAAGGCAAGGGAATAAATACGCCCATTCTGAAAGGAGAAATTGGAAAGAAGAAAAAGATCACAGGTCCGAAAAATCTGAAACCTAGAGGGAGGAAATTCTATTAAATTTTAAGACTTGAGAATAATTCTCTTTGACTCACTGCTCTGTCCTCTAGGTGGCACCAGTAGGGTGCCAGGTCTACTCTATGTGCCCACCAGCGTGGTGGCCCACTTCTCTTCATTTTCACTTACTTAATCTTCAACATCCTAAGTACCCTGCCTTCAGTTACAGTATCATTGTGAGATTCAGTGATTAGAGAGGACAGACACAACTCAGTCCACAATAGATACCACAAACAACTAATTCTAAGGGTTAATTTTCAAAGGTCAGCATAGATAAAGCAGTTATCTTATAGAGGAAGTGACTGAAATAGCAGGATATAATGACAGAAAGAGGAAGAATCCAGTAGACGGATATTTTGATGCTGTGGAATACAGGGGGGTAATTGCTAGAATAATGTCCTTAAGTATGAAAGAGAGGATGGAATTAAATATGAAATCAGAGTTTGGTTTTAGATGAGAATACAAATTTTGGAGACAGGTATAAATATTATTAACTGGGCTGATGTGAGATGAATTATGTAGAAATTATGTTCTGATCTCTTCCTAGCTATCTTTGAATTAAGTAAAAGGGAAGGTCATAAGCTCTCAGTGAGCCTGAAACAGAGAGAAAAAAAAATAAGGTAATAGTCATTTTGTCATATAATTTTGTCATAAATTTATAGTGGGAAGGGTCATTCTTATTTGAAGCTTATTTTTCTAATCACTTTTGGTAAGAGGAAAAACTGAATGATGAACATTGTTTTTTGTTTTGTTTTTTCCCAGTTTTTAACTTTTTCTTATACAGCATGGTGGAGGAAGAAAGGGGCGAGTGAGACCAGAATATTTGCAAGGGAGTGATTTTAATAATTAAGTGTTTAAGCTATTTAAGAGAAGAAAGACATAAAGTAAACAAAGGATATAAAATGAAATAGAGGTCCTTGCTGTGTCAAGTGATTGTTAGAGCCCATGTTCCATAGGAATTAATCTAAGGTTAGAGAATATGATGATGAATGAGTCATATTTTGGAAAATTGGCTCACAATGAGCAATACCACTTGTGGCGATTGAATGATGTGCCACCTTCATTTGTCGCTGCTGTGTTTCATGTGACTCATGAAGTGTTACAAGTATTTGGAGCATTCATTGTATATTCAGTATAATTACTTCATCTGTCTGTCTTAGAAATTACCAAAAGCTTAGTGACTTAAAGCAGCAATAATTTATTGTGAAACAATTTATGTAGGTCAGAAATCTGGGACCTATGTAGCTTAAGTTCTTTACTCAAAGTGTCTCTGAAATCATACTGAAGGCTGAAGTCATGATATTGGCCAACTGCATTCTCAACAAAGGACCCCTAATTCTAAGGGTTAATTTTCAAAGGTCAGCATAGATAAAGCAGTTATCTTATAGAGGAAGTGACTGAAATAGCAGGATATAATGACAGAAAGAGGAAGAATCCAGTAGACGGATATTTTGATGCTGTGGAATACAGGGGGGTAATTGCTAGAATAATGTCCTTAAGTATGAAAGAGAGGATGGAATTAAATATGAAATCAGAGTTTGGTTTTAGATGAGAATACAAATTTTGGAGACAGGTATAAATATTATTAACTGGGCTGATGTGAGATGAATTATGTAGAAATTATGTTCTGATCTCTTCCTAGCTATCTTTGAATTAAGTAAAAGGGAAGGTCATAAGCTCTCAGTGAGCCTGAAACAGAGAGAGAGAAAAAAAAATAAGGTAATAGTCATTTTGTCATATAATTTTGTCATAAATTTATAGTGGGAAGGGTCATTCTTATTTGAAGCTTATTTTTCTAATCACTTTTGGTAAGAGGAAAAACTGAATGATGAACATTGTTTTTTGTTTTGTTTTTTCCCAGTTTTTAACTTTTTCTTATACAGCATGGTGGAGGAAGAAAGGGGCGAGTGAGACCAGAATATTTGCAAGGGAGTGATTTTAATAATTAAGTGTTTAAGCTATTTAAGAGAAGAAAGACATAAAGTAAACAAAGGATATAAAATGAAATAGAGGTCCTTGCTGTGTCAAGTGATTGTTAGAGCCCATGTTCCATAGGAATTAATCTAAGGTTAGAGAATATGATGATGAATGAGTCATATTTTGGAAAATTGGCTCACAATGAGCAATACCACTTGTGGCGATTGAATGATGTGCCACCTTCATTTGTCGCTGCTGTGTTTCATGTGACTCATGAAGTGTTACAAGTATTTGGAGCATTCATTGTATATTCAGTATAATTACTTCATCTGTCTGTCTTAGAAATTACCAAAAGCTTAGTGACTTAAAGCAGCAATAATTTATTGTGAAACAATTTATGTAGGTCAGAAATCTGGGACCTATGTAGCTTAAGTTCTTTACTCAAAGTGTCTCTGAAATCATACTGAAGGCTGAAGTCATGATATTGGCCAACTGCATTCTCAACAAAGGAAAAATCTATCCCCATCCTCTCTCAACTTGTAGACTGATGTCACTTCACTGTTGAAGATTTCTTGGCAGTTTTTTTGGTTCATTTTTTCGAGGCTAGCCACAGATAAGCAACATGAAGTCTGACTCCTAGACCATCTTTTATTTATTTTTTTTTCTTTTCTTCTTTCTTTCTCTCTTTATTTTGGCCACTTCTGTCTGTCTTTCATTCATTCAGTTTCATCCGTCTCCATTCTTTGGCCTTTATTGGCCTCCCATGGCAGTGGCCTCTCTCGCTGCAGAGCACCAGCTCTTGGGCGCATGCGCTCCAGAGCTCCGGCTCGGTAATTTGGACACACTGGTCCAGCCGCTCCGCAGCATGTGGGATCTTCCCAGGCCAGGGATCGAACTGGTGCCCCTTGCACTGCAAGGCGGTGCCCTTACCCACTGGACCACCAGGGAAGCCCCAGACCATCTTTTAAATGACCTACCCAATTAGATCAGGGCCACAAGAGTAATTCCCTTTAAATACATTAGGGTATTAATTACAGGCAAAAATCTTTTACTTTTCCCATTTTCTGTTGATTAGAAGCAAATGACAGGTTCTGTTTGCATTCTGGGTGAGGAAATTATAAAAGGGTGTGATTTATGACTGAAGTGATGGTGGTTACCCTAGGCTATATCCGCCACAGTAACAAATATGTTGGACTATGCATTATTTGATGAAAGACACTTCAAGAGTTTCTTTCACTCATAGAGGATTAACCTGCTAGTATAAAACACTGGGAAGCCCAGGGGGTGGAGGCAAAACAATCTGTGATTCATGAGAGAAGAGAAACAGCAATATGATACTGATTTTTTCCAGCCGACTACCAAGGAACGTTCCATCCATGCCTCAGGGAAACGCAGAGGAACTCAAAAGTAACCAAACTGAGTTGGGAAGACATTGTAGAGACTACAGTTTTCAGGGAGAAAGACCCAAATGGAGGAGACAGATGATTGATAGATAGGGCACGGTAGAAGAAGAGTAAAGGAGGGAGAGTATGCATGGAGTTCCTTTCAAGTATTTGGCTAAGTATTGCCCAGCCTTCCAGGGAGGTCAGGGATGGAACTTCTAGAAAGTGATAGCAAACAATTCACAGAGATCTCAGACAACTGAGTATTGGTATTCACATCATTCAGAATAAAAATACTTCTTAATACATAGGGAATAATGTAGAATGTTCACATATCTTGGTTACTAGAAGAAACTAATCCCAGATTAAAATGTGCTCTGAAACTGCCCAAACTGACATCAAGCCACAAAAGGAAGCAAGTGAGATAATGTAAGCTCATAGCATGCTAGAACAAAGTTCAATAATTTTTGTTAAGAAATATAAAATCCATCATTCTACAACATATGACTCACAATAATTAGCATATAGTCAAGGTTACTAGACATACAAAGAAGGAGAAAAATATGAATCATTATCAGTTGAGAAATCAATCATTATAAGTAGACACAGAAAAAGCAAAGATGAAAGTAGTTGAAAAGGATATTAAAAGAGCAATTATAAACCTAGTGAGTCCAGGGATTCAAAATAAAACATGAACATGAAAGAATAGAATCTTTCCTGTTTTCTTCCTTTAACTTACAAGATTTTTTTTTTTTTTTTTTACACCTCTCTAGGCCTAACTTATTTGAATGGCAAGAGTTGATTCTAGTGTAGAGTTTTCCACAACACTTTGAAACATCATGGCTTAGCTCAGAGGCAGTGATGTTAGCCAGCCAAATAAACTCAATTATGGATCAACTTGTATAATCATGCTGGGGTCAGTGTATTTCACATGATAGTCTGCAGGAAAATATTTGCTTCTTTAAAAAGTTAATAGCATGAAAAAAATTCAAGGCTGTAGAATAAATGAAACTTGAGGGATAACTCATAGTGGACAGTCCAAGTATAATAAGGAAGTTGTGTGAAAATTAGGAAAATGTGAATCTGGACTATATATCAGATGTGATTCAGCCATTTGAGTTCAGTTGCTGAGAGGTATCCAACTCTTTGTGACCCCATGGACTGCAGCACACCAGGCTTCCCTGTCCTTCACCATCTCTCAGAGCTTGCTCAAACTCATGTCCATTGACTCAGTGGTGCCCTCCAACCATCTTATCCTCTGTCATTCCCTTCTCCTTTAGCCTTTTGCTTTTCCCAACATCAGGCTCTTTCCCAATGAGTTGTCTCTTTGCATCAGGTGGCCAAAGGATTGGAGCTTTACCATCAGTCCTTCCAATGACTATTCAGGGCTGGTTTCTTTTAAGATTGACTGATTTGATCTCCTTGCAGTCCCAGGGACTCTCAAGAATCTTCTCCAGTACCACAGTTCAAAGGCATCGGTTTCTTCAGCACTCAGCTTTCTTTATGGTCCAGCTCTCACATTCATACAGTAACTTTTGTAGGCAAAGCAATGTATCTGCTTCTGAATACTCTGTCTAGGTTCTAGAAAAAAGGGGGCTAGAACAAAGTTCAATAATTTTTGTTAGAATATAAAATCCATCATTCTACAACATATGACTCACAATAATTAGCATATAGTCAAGGTTACTAGACATACAAAGAAGGAGAAAAATATGAATCATTATCAGTTGAGAAATCAATCATTATAAGTAGACACAAAAAAGCAAAGATGAAAGTAGTTGAAAAGGATATTAAAAGAGCAATTATAAACCTAGTGAGTCCAGGGATTCAAAATAAAACATGAACATGAAAGAATAGAATCTTTCCTGTTTTCTTCCTTTAACTTACAAGATTTTTTTTTTTTTTTTTTACACCTCTCTAGGCCTAACTTATTTGAATGGCAAGAGTTGATTCTAGTGTAGAGTTTTCCACAACACTTTGAAACATCATGGCTTAGCTCAGAGGCAGTGATGTTAGCCAGCCAAATAAACTCAATTATGGATCAACTTGTATAATCATGCTGGGGTCAGTGTATTTCACATGATAGTCTGCAGGAAAATATTTGCTTCTTTAAAAAGTTAATAGCATGAAAAAAATTCAAGGCTGTAGAATAAATGAAACTTGAGGGATAACTCATAGTGGACAGTCCAAGTATAATAAGGAAGTTGTGTGAAAATTAGGAAAATGTGAATCTGGACTATATATCAGATGTGATTCAGCCATTTGAGTTCAGTTGCTGAGAGGTATCCAACTCTTTGTGACCCCATGGACTGCAGCACACCAGGCTTCCCTGTCCTTCACCATCTCTCAGAACTTGCACAAACTCATGTCCATTCAGTTGGTGACGCCATCCAACCAACTTGTCCTCTGTCATTCCCTTCTCCTTTTGCCTTCTGTTTTTCCTAACATCAGGCTCTTTTCCAATGAGTTGTCTCTTTGCATCAGGTGGCCAAAGGATTGGAGCTTTACCATCAGTCCTTCCAATGACTATTCAGGGCTGGTTTCTTTTAAGATTGACTGATTTGATCTCCTTGCAGTCCCAGGGACTCTCAAGAATCTTCTCCAGTACCACAGTTCAAAGGCATCGGTTTCTTCAGCACTCAGCTTTCTTTATGGTCCAGCTCTCACATTCATACAGTAACTTTTGTAGGCAAAGCAATGTATCTGCTTCTGAATACTCTGTCTAGGTTTGTCACAGATTTTCTTCCAAGGAGCAAGTGTCTTTTAATTTCATGGCTGCAGTCACCATCTGCAGTGATCTGGGAGCCCAAGAAAATAAAGTCTGTCACTGTTTCCATTGTTTGCCTATTTTCCATGAAATAATGGGCCCAGATGCCATTATCTTTGTTTTTTTAATGTTGAGTTTTAGGCCAACTTTTTCACTCTCCTTTTTTATCTTTATCAAGAGGCTTTTTAGTTCCTCGTTGCTTTCTGCCATAAGGGTGGTGCCATCTATATATCTGAGGTTATTGATATTTCTCCAGGCAATTTTGATTCCAGTTTGTGCTTCCTCTAGCTCAGCACTTCACATGATGCATTCTGCATATAAATTAAATAAGCAGGTGACAATATGCAGTGTTGACATACTCCTTTCCCAATTTGGAACCAGTCCATCGTTTCATGTCCGGTTCTGACTGTTGCTTCTTGTCCTGCAGATAGGTTTTGCAGGATATCATTCAGATAGTATTCAGATTTTAATTTAAAAAACTTTATTTTACCTCTAAAATGTTTTTAATGTGTGCATTTTTTGAACCAGCAATTCCAGCTCTAAGAACTGATCCTATACATACTTGCACAAGTCAACCAAAATATACATGTACATATACATAGTGAATCTTGATACATCTCTTGCAAAGAAATGCTGTTCAGCTATCAATGAGTAACAAGATAGTTACATGTACTAATGTAGAAATATGTGTTAAGTGAAAAAAAATATCAGAACAGAGTAAGATGAACATAATTTATTTAAATATATGTGCATATTGACTATAGGGTATATTATATGCAGTTCGCTAAACATAGAAATAAATCCAAGATTAGTAAAGTTTACATTAACAAAAAAGACTCATCAACATGATACATTATTATACTTTACTCATTTATGAATGAGGTGACGTGGTATCTTAGATTTGTTGAGAAGATTCAGCCATAAAGGTTCAAAGGTAAAACAAGAAAATTGTTAATAAATGTTGAATCTGGTTAATACCTACCTGGGGTTTATTGTATCACATTATACTTTGTGCATGTTTATAAATTGCCCAAACGAAACATTATAAACAGGAATGTTCAGATAACCTATCCTTTCCCCTAAATTTTAATTTATTTCACATAATCCCTAATTTCTCTTGAAGCTGTGATTCAAAAGGGCCTTATAGTTTAAACCCTCTTGGTAGCATTCTATTTTTAAATAACAAGCTCGCACGGAATGTAAGCACAAACTTACTGTCTTACAGAAAACCTTGCAAACTACTGATAATTGTTTTGGCCAGTGTGGAGAAACCAGGCCAGAATCTCAGTAGCCAACCTGTGTAATGTTTTTATTTTATTAATTTTAGAGCTGACTCAAGTATTTTTTAAAAACAAAAAAAATATATACATTACTAAAACCTTTTTTTTTTTTTTTTTTGGTTTGTTTTTTTCTTATAAACTACATTATTTTTATTGTGCACTAACCAGTGATCCTGAACTTAATCTTCTTTTTTTTTTTTAATTTTGGCCTCTTTTATTGATTTTTTATGTATTTATTTTCATCCATCTTTATTCTTCGGCCTGTGTGGGCCTCCCGTTGCAGTGGCCTCTCTCACTGCAGAGCACTGGCTCTTGGTGCAGGCAATCCAGAAAGCTGGCTTGGAGCCACTCCGTGGCACGTGAGATCTTCCCAGACCAGGGATCAAACAGGTGCTGCTTGCACTGCATGGCAGACTCTTCAACCATTGTACCACTAGGGAAGCCCTACTAAAAACTTTAACATTTTCCCCAAATTTGAAATTTTTTCTCAGTATTATTTTGAAAGCAATATGTTGAGTGATAATGCTTTCCTGTTTGTGAAAGGTAGGATTTGTTTTTTTTAAATTGAAGTTCTGATTTTTTTTTTTAAATGCATAGTTTCATCCCTTGTGTGAATAAACAAAACAAACTGGTGTTAGTGATGAGATACTTTACATGGTTATTCATATATTTAGACTCTTTTCCTTTCATTTATCATGGAAGCACTGAGAGGCTGTGAAGGCTCAAGGAAGTTTTAGAGCCCAGTGGTATATATCACTTCTGCCCACATTCTGTTTCTCACAAATCAGTCTTATGATCCCACTCGACTGAAAGGAAGGCTGAAATGTTTAACTTCCTGTTTGCTAGAATCAACTATGAGATTTATGGAACCCCAAATATTGTCTTTGCCACAAGAAACATTTGGTTTAATAAATGCTTTCACATGTTTACACTTATAAAAAACCTGTTTAGCCTAATTTAAGCTATCAGAAGATAAACTGTCATAACAGAAGTGTGAATGGAAGGCTTAATTCATGAATTTGATTGGCAGTAAATGGTGTCAAGCCATACGCCAGAATTCAAGTCCTCCATCCATGAAAGCTTTATTGAGCGCCTAACATAAGGTACTACTACACCAGGCACTGGCAATGCCAGAGAGAGATCCTGCAGCTTAGGACCTCTTATTCTATGACAGAGAATAAGATAGAATGCAGGTAATCACAGTGGTGTGGGCTCTGAGAACAGGTGGAAGGAATGTCTACTTAAATATTGGTAAGTCAAGGCAAATTCCACAAAAAAGTGAGGTGATACCTTTAAACCAGACTAACAAGAAATAAGGAGATGAAAGAGTTAGCCAGATAAAACTGGGGTTTTCATGTATAGCCCAACCCCAGGCTAAGGGAATGGCACGTGTGAAGTCTTGAGTGTTGGCAGAACATCTGGTAAACTATAAGGGAATGATATTTGTGGAGTTTAATACATTGAAGAAGAAGCAAGGGGTGGGGCTGGAGAGAAAGTAAAGGAAGCTGGTTACTTGCTTGAAAGTGTTGGTCACTCAGTTGTGCCTCATTCTTTGTGACCGTGTGGACTGTAGCCTGCCAGGCTCCTCTGTCCAGGGAAGCCTCCAGGCTAGAATACTGGAATGGGTTGCCATTTCCTACTCCAGGAGATCATCCCAACCCAGGGATCAAACCCAGGTCTCCTGTGTTGCATGTGAATTCTTTGCCATCTGAGTCACAGGTTAGTCCAGTTAATTGCACTAAGCATCCCCAGTAAGGGATGTAAATGAGATGCAAACTTAAATTATGAATAAGTTGGGCTTCCCTGGTGGTCCAGTGGGTAAGGACACTGCCTTGCAGTGCACGGTGTACTGGTTCGATCCCTGGCCTGGGACGATCCCACGTGCCGCGGAGCAGCTGGACCGATGTGTCCAATCACCGAGCCGGAGCTCTGGAGCGCATGTGCACAGAGGCGGCGCTCTGCGACAAGAGAGGCCACCACGATGGGAAGCCCACATGGGCCAAAGAACAAAGATGGGTGAAGATAGATAAAGGAAAGACCAATAGAAGTGGCCCGCCTGCTCCCCTCCCTCCCAACCCCCAAAAAAGAACTAAAAATTATTAATAAGTTTACTGTTGTCGTTTAGTCACAAAGTCATGTCTGACCTTTTAGAACCCCATGGACTGCAGCATGCCAAGCTTCCCTGTCCTTCACTATCTCCCTGAGTTGGCTCAAATACATGTCCATCTTGTCAGTGATGCCATCCAACCATCTCATCCTCTGTGGCCTCCTTCCACTCTTAACACTCTATCTTTCCCAGAGTCAGGGTCTTTTCCACTGAGTTGGCTTTTCACATCAGTGGGCCAAAGTATAGGAGCTTCTTTATCAGGCCTTCTGATGAATGTTTAGGGTTGGAAAAGGGAATGGTAAATCACTTCAGTATTCTTGCCTTGAGAGCCCCATGAACAGTATGAATAAGACTGCCTGTTTTCTAAAAAAAGAAAAAAAAAAAACTTATTTAATTTACTTCATAGAATCTTTTATTTTGTCAAACCATTGTATTGAGAATCTTGTAATTAAATATTTTGGTAATGCATTCTATTAAATATCACCTTTTCCTTACATTTCAGACATTATTAGAGAAAACATAGAACATAGAAACAGAAAACCTAGTTTACCTTTTTTTTTCAACAATTTTGTATAGATTAGGACTCTGTGTCTATTCCTCAACTAAGTGAAATAAACATAAAAATTTTCACTGAAAGTGACTGTACAAATACCATTTAAGATTCTCTGAAACAAGTAAAATTTGCTTTTCGATTACAGGGATCAAGGTCCTTTGCAGTGGCCGTACAGGTTAGTCCAGTTAATTGCACTAAGCATCCCCAGTAAGGGATGTAAATGAGATGCAAACTTAAATTATGAATAAGTTGGGCTTCCTGGTGGTCCAGTGGGTAAGGACACTGCCTTGCAGTGCACGGTGTACTGGTTCGATCCCTGGCCTGGGACGATCCCACGTGCCGCGGAGCAGCTGGACCGATGTGTCCAATCACCGAGCCGGAGCTCTGGAGCGCATGTGCACAGAGGCGGCGCTCTGCGACAAGAGAGGCCACCACGATGGGAAGCCCACATGGGCCAAAGAACAAAGATGGGTGAAGATAGATAAAGGAAAGACCAATAGAAGTGGCCCGCCTGCTCCCCTCCCTCCCAACCCCCAAAAAAGAACTAAAAATTATTAATAAGTTTACTGTTGTCGTTTAGTCACAAAGTCATGTCTGACCTTTTAGAACCCCATGGACTGCAGCATGCCAAGCTTCCCTGTCCTTCACTATCTCCCTGAGTTGGCTCAAATACATGTCCATCTTGTCAGTGATGCCATCCAACCATCTCATCCTCTGTGGCCTCCTTCCACTCTTAACACTCTATCTTTCCCAGAGTCAGGGTCTTTTCCACTGAGTTGGCTTTTCACATCAGTGGGCCAAAGTATAGGAGCTTCTTTATCAGGCCTTCTGATGAATGTTTAGGGTTGGAAAAGGGAATGGTAAATCACTTCAGTATTCTTGCCTTGAGAGCCCCATGAACAGTATGAATAAGACTGCCTGTTTTCTAAAAAAAGAAAAAAAAAAAACTTATTTAATTTACTTCATAGAATCTTTTATTTTGTCAAACCATTGTATTGAGAATCTTGTAATTAAATATTTTGGTAATGCATTCTATTAAATATCACCTTTTCCTTACATTTCAGACATTATTAGAGAAAACATAGAACATAGAAACAGAAAACCTAGTTTACCTTTTTTTTTCAACAATTTTGTATAGATTAGGACTCTGTGTCTATTCCTCAACTAAGTGAAATAAACATAAAAATTTTCACTGAAAGTGACTGTACAAATACCATTTAAGATTCTCTGAAACAAGTAAAATTTGACCTTTTACTAGAATTTTTTCTTAGAAACTCTTCTGTTGAGATTAAGAATTTGAAATTGGTACAAAGCAAACAATATAATCTTGTTGCTAATAATCTTCTAACAGTTCAGATAATAGAACTAATGACTTTCTGTTAGATAAAGAATTATTTTTATATAATCCTTTTGGATATTTAATATAATCTTGTAATAATGGGATATCTGTGGTTACTTTTCCTGTAATTTTTTTCCTGAACAGAAGTTACATACACATATACCCATATCTATACATAAATATACAGATATTGAGCCTTTTTTCTCATATTTTAAGAGAGTATACTGAATATACTTTAAGTTGCCACTTTTACTATATTTATAGATACTTGAGATTTATAGAAAGTAATTAATATAATTAGAAAATATGCTTTTTAATAATATACTGCATAGTAAAATATTTAACTTTTACTTACTTGAACATGATTTTTATTGCTTATTGTCAAATGCAAACACTCTTACATACCCAAATCTTTTCAGAAGATTAATATCATCATGTAGCAGAGACATAAGCAGATTATCCTTTGAACGGTGCTGAATATTCTTTTTTTTTATGATTTTTTTTTTTTTTCACGGGGTGGGGGCAGGTTGGGGAGGGAGGGGGTTGACAGGCCACTTCTATTGATCTTTCATTTATCTATTTTCATCCATCTTTGTTCTTTGGCCCATGTGGGCCTCCCATTGCGATGTCCTCTGTTGTCCCAGAGCAATGGCTCTGGGCACATGCACTCCAGAGCTCTGGCTCAGTAATTGGACATACCAGTCCAGCCGCTCTGTGGCACGTGGGATCTTCCCAGGCCAGGGATCGAACTGGCGCCCCTTGCATTGCAAGGCAATGTCCTACCCACTACCAGGAAGCCAACGTTTAACATTTTCTAAAAATTAGAAAACATAGAACATAGAAACAGAAAACCTAGTTTACCTTTTTTTTTCAACAATTTTGTATAGATTAGGACTCTGTGTCTATTCCTCAACTAAGTGAAATAAACATAAAAATTTTCACTGAAAGTGACTGTACAAATACCATTTAAGATTCTCTGAAACAAGTAAAATTTGACCTTTTACTAGAATTTTTTCTTAGAAACTCTTCTGTTGAGATTAAGAATTTGAAATTGGTACAAAGCAAACAATATAATCTTGTTGCTAATAATCTTCTAACAGTTCAGATAATAGAACTAATGACTTTCTGTTAGATAAAGAATTATTTTTATATAATCCTTTTGGATATTTAATATAATCTTGTAATAATGGGATATCTGTGGTTACTTTTCCTGTAATTTTTTTCCTGAACAGAAGTTACATACACATATACCCATATCTATACATAAATATACAGATATTGAGCCTTTTTTCTCATATTTTAAGAGAGTATACTGAATATACTTTAAGTTGCCACTTTTACTATATTTATAGATACTTGAGATTTATAGAAAGTAATTAATATAATTAGAAAATATGCTTTTTAATAATATACTGCATAGTAAAATATTTAACTTTTACTTACTTGAACATGATTTTTATTGCTTATTGTCAAATGCAAACACTCTTACATACCCAAATCTTTTCAGAAGATTAATATCATCATGTAGCAGAGACATAAGCAGATTATCCTTTGAACGGTGCTGAATATTCTTTTTTTTTATGATTTTTTTTTTTTTTTTTTTTACGGGGTGGGGGCAGGTTGGGGAGGGAGGGGGTTGACAGGCCACTTCTATTGATCTTTCATTTATCTATTTTCATCCATCTTTGTTCTTTGGCCCATGTGGGCCTCCCATTGCGATGTCCTCTGTTGTCCCAGAGCAATGGCTCTGGGCACATGCACTCCAGAGCTCTGGCTCAGTAATTGGACATACCAGTCCAGCCGCTCTGTGGCACGTGGGATCTTCCCAGGCCAGGGATCGAACTGGCGCCCCTTGCATTGCAAGGCAATGTCCTTACCCACTGGACTACCAGGGAAGCCCTTAATTTTCTTTTTAATAGCGTTTTCAAGACATTTTGAAATGTGAATACCAAAATACACCGATGTCAATTTAGATGATGTGTTACTGATAATGTATTTTTCCCTAACTTATTATAACTATGAAAATCAGATAAGCCAAAATTATATTTGATTTATAACTCCTGTGACATTTAAAACAAAATTTCTGCACATGCATATGTATAACATGTATACAACAATAGTAAATGTAATAGTGTACATATATTAACTATACATGCATATACATATACATGTATTTTTAACAAAGGACAAAGTATGCATTATAGTTTTTTAAAAATATTAATGGCATATCACAATCATATTTTCATGACAATCAATATTAATATATAACTTCATTTTATTGACCAAAATGGATTCTATTCTATGGAAATAACTGATCGTTTTACCAATGTTCACATAATAACCAAGTGATGATCAAGCCTTGTTCTTTTTCCTCAACTTCCCTTTCAAAACTAATACAAGAACACATTTAAATACAAGTTTTCAGTTGTTTCCCATTGGCTACTAAATTTAATTCAGAGCTGAGATGTTGCCACTAAAGAACAAGAAGTGTAGCTTATATTATCTTTGTCTTACTCATAATTGTTTCCTGCATGCTTAGTATGTTCTGAAATGAATAATTTTATGTTCTTAATTTATTTTAATTCTCAAATCTAGCAAATTTACTGTGTGAAATAGCTTACCTGTAGTAAAACCTAGACTTTTTAAATTGGAATTTTATATAAGTGATTAGAATAAGAATACTTTGAGACTCTATACATGTACTCTGAAAAAAAAAACTATTCCACATCCACAAATGTGGATATTTGTAAATATTTTGCAAACGATGTACTCTGGGTTCAGATCGCACATTTCAGTGCTTTCTCACTTTAAGGGATTGCGGATAATTTTTTTTATCAGTTTGGTTAATAGATTATTTTCTATTCTTCCAAAGTCCCTTTGTTGTGATCCGTAGTCTGTGGTTAGATGCTAACCTTTTACTTTGTCTAGATTCCTGAACTCTTACATTGGGAAACGGTCAGAAGGATCTTAAAATACACATCCTTTGTAAACTTAATCTCAATCCAATATACTCTGGAATGTTTTAGTTTTGGGTAGCATTGCCTCAGCATGTATAGTAAAAGTTGAATAAAGTGAAAATTAGTCACTCAGTCATGTTCGACTCTTTGTAACCTGTAGACTGTAGCCCACCAGGCTCCTCTGTCTGTAGAATTCTCTAGGCAAGAATACTGGATTGGGTTGCCATTTCCTTCTCCAGGGGAGCTTCCTGTGCCAGGAAATGAATCCGGGTCTCCTGCATTGCAGGCAGACTCAGTACTGTTTGAACCACTAGGGAAGCCCCTTAGTAAATGTTGACTTGGCCTAATTCTAAGATAAAAGGCAAAGGTTAGATCCTCCAAAAACTTTCTGAAATTTTGACATGAGAATGCATAAATCATAGTAAAGGCAAATGTAATTGCTGGTAATATAATTGACTTCTTCACATTATGGGTTGTTTTTTCTGCTTCTAACCTAAGCATTTCCTGTCCTCATAAGTGTCTGGCCAATCCATTCTCTGCTACAATTAGGGTTCTGTGTCACAGGGCTGAGATGTTGCCACTAAAGAACAAGAAGTGTAGCTTATATTATCTTTGTCTTACTCATAATTGTTTCCTGCATGCTTAGTATGTTCTGAAATGAATAATTTTATGTTCTTAATTTATTTTAATTCTCAAATCTAGCAAATTTACTGTGTGAAATAGCTTACCTGTAGTAAAACCTAGACTTTTTAAATTGGAATTTTATATAAGTGATTAGAATAAGAATACTTTGAGACTCTATACATGTACTCTGAAAAAAAAAACTATTCCACATCCACAAATGTGGATATTTGTAAATATTTTGCAAACGATGTACTCTGGGTTCAGATCGCACATTTCAGTGCTTTCTCACTTTAAGGGATTGCGGATAATTTTTTTTATCAGTTTGGTTAATAGATTATTTTCTATTCTTCCAAAGTCCCTTTGTTGTGATCCGTAGTCTGTGGTTAGATGCTAACCTTTTACTTTGTCTAGATTCCTGAACTCTTACATTGGGAAACGGTCAGAAGGATCTTAAAATACACATCCTTTGTAAACTTAATCTCAATCCAATATACTCTGGAATGTTTTAGTTTTGGGTAGCATTGCCTCAGCATGTATAGTAAAAGTTGAATAAAGTGAAAATTAGTCACTCAGTCATGTTCGACTCTTTGTAACCTGTAGACTGTAGCCCACCAGGCTCCTCTGTCTGTAGAATTCTCTAGGCAAGAATACTGGATTGGGTTGCCATTTCCTTCTCCAGGGGAGCTTCCTGTGCCAGGAAATGAATCCGGGTCTCCTGCATTGCAGGCAGACTCAGTACTGTTTGAACCACTAGGGAAGCCCCTTAGTAAATGTTGACTTGGCCTAATTCTAAGATAAAAGGCAAAGGTTAGATCCTCCAAAAACTTTCTGAAATTTTGACATGAGAATGCATAAATCATAGTAAAGGCAAATGTAATTGCTGGTAATATAATTGACTTCTTCACATTATGGGTTGTTTTTTCTGCTTCTAACCTAAGCATTTCCTGTCCTCATAAGTGTCTGGCCAATCCATTCTCTGCTACAATTAGGGTTCTGTGTCACAGGGCAATGAGAGTACTATTTCAAACTCTCCCTTGAGGGGATGAAGCATTCCTTGTTTGGAATCTAAGTTGAAATTAGATTGCTTGTTTTGTTCTGCCATCTCATTTCTTGACATTAAAACTTCCCTTTGGCAGCAGTATATTTCAAGGGTGTACGTTTTAACCACTTCCTGTCTAATTTAATGAAACATAGTCCTGTTTTAAACTCCTGGACTCCTGTTTTGCAGGTAAGTGAACTGGGATTTACAGCAATCAAAGAATATTCTCTCTGAGGCAAATGGCAAGTAAACAATAGATTGTAACCTGGGAATCCATTCTAAGCCCAGATTTTTTTTTTCCCGTTAAAGAAAAATGACCCTGCCTAGCATACATTTTCTGTTACTGAGCACTAGGGACAAAACAGATCCTCCTCCTTAAAGACTTAATGTCAGCTGGATTTTAGGGATTAATGTTTCTTCTATTAAGAGGAAATTAAAGAGGCCTTTGGCTTCAGGCTCAGCTATTTTTTCTGATTTACTTTCAAATATGATCCTCACCATAGTCATTAGATTAAGGACTCCTTTCTTGAGACCAAATCCCTGAACCTTATCCCAGTTGTTGTAGTAAAACTAGTACACTGATATTTATTCTTCACCTTTTGCATTTAATACACTGCACTAGGAAAATATTATGTATCTCACTATAATACCTGACAAGACAAAAATCAAAGGAGAAATAAAATTGTTACTGATTTTAAATGTATTCTCTAGGCAAGAATACTGGATTGGGTTGCCATTTCCTTCTCCAGGGGAGCTTCCTGTGCCAGGAAATGAATCCGGGTCTCCTGCATTGCAGGCAGACTCAGTACTGTTTGAACCACTAGGGAAGCCCCTTAGTAAATGTTGACTTGGCCTAATTCTAAGATAAAAGGCAAAGGTTAGATCCTCCAAAAACTTTCTGAAATTTTGACATGAGAATGCATAAATCATAGTAAAGGCAAATGTAATTGCTGGTAATATAATTGACTTCTTCACATTATGGGTTGTTTTTTCTGCTTCTAACCTAAGCATTTCCTGTCCTCATAAGTGTCTGGCCAATCCATTCTCTGCTACAATTAGGGTTCTGTGTCACAGGGCAATGAGAGTACTATTTCAAACTCTCCCTTGAGGGGATGAAGCATTCCTTGTTTGGAATCTAAGTTGAAATTAGATTGCTTGTTTTGTTCTGCCATCTCATTTCTTGACATTAAAACTTCCCTTTGGCAGCAGTATATTTCAAGGGTGTACGTTTTAACCACTTCCTGTCTAATTTAATGAAACATAGTCCTGTTTTAAACTCCTGGACTCCTGTTTTGCAGGTAAGTGAACTGGGATTTACAGCAATCAAAGAATATTCTCTCTGAGGCAAATGGCAAGTAAACAATAGATTGTAACCTGGGAATCCATTCTAAGCCCAGATTTTTTTTTTCCTGTTAAAGAAAAATGACCCTGCCTAGCATACATTTTCTGTTACTGAGCACTAGGGACAAAACAGATCCTCCTCCTTAAAGACTTAATGTCAGCTGGATTTTAGGGATTAATGTTTCTTCTATTAAGAGGAAATTAAAGAGGCCTTTGGCTTCAGGCTCAGCTATTTTTTCTGATTTACTTTCAAATATGATCCTCACCATAGTCATTAGATTAAGGACTCCTTTCTTGAGACCAAATCCCTGAACCTTATCCCAGTTGTTGTAGTAAAACTAGTACACTGATATTTATTCTTCACCTTTTGCATTTAATACACTGCACTAGGAAAATATTATGTATCTCACTATAATACCTGACAAGACAAAAATCAAAGGAGAAATAAAAATTGTTACTGATTTTAAATGTATACTCTGTCTCAATACTCTCTACACCCCCAAATTCCTTATTCTTTCAAAACTACATTGCTGCTCTGCTTTTACCATTCCTTCATTCATTGAATGAGCCTTAATGAAGTATTTGAAATTTTGGTATTGAAGAGCCAACCTGACTACACAGGAAATGGAAGCTGGTCTCAGTGCCTTCACCCTTCAGATACCTATTCTCCCTATTCACTGAAAATGCTAACCCTAAAATTGGAATTCCTCATTCTTGCCTGCCTGCTTCATATTTAGTGTTTATCTAGTTTTGCTTCTCTGGAATGAAATAGTCTACAATTCTGGGTTCCATTGCTCTCTCTCTCTCTCTCTCTTTTTTTTTTTTTTTTTTTTAAAGGGCTAGACTATCTATCCTATGTAAGTCTAACCTACGTGAATTTGGTTTTATGTCTTGTGTTGCATGACCATCTCACACCAGTTTACTAGGACCTTTAATCCCAGTTGAAGTAGCAGAGGTTAAATGCTTCTCACCATTTTAATATCAAGCAATTACTTTCCTTTTTAATAAAAGGAAAATGGCTAAAAGTGTGCTAAGGTGTTTTCCCATTCCTCCCCCGCTCCCAAATCTATGGTAGTTAAAATAATCAGCCTCTCTGAGTTGTATAAAACATCTTGGATCAAAAGGAAACCGTAAAGAGATTAAAGACTTTAAATTAGAGCATGCCACACAATCTTTTATCTCTACAGTCACATAAAATTTCCTGAGATTCATTGAAAGGAGTCTTAGGACGTTTTCTAATGATGATTGTCATGTATATAAAGAAAACAAAGAAGAATCCGTATGTGCATTTAGTATATATCCAGTGACCTCGTTTCTGTTGTGTATTTTCTGCTGGTTCTCTGTGTCAATTTTTCTAGTTTTCATCTGTTTAGGATAATAATAACCACCTCCCATACCTCAATTTGACCCTAAAAGGGTAGTAAAACTAGTACACTGATATTTATTCTTCACCTTTTGCATTTAATACACTGCACTAGGAAAATATTATGTATCTCACTATAATACCTGACAAGACAAAAATCAAAGGAGAAATAAAAATTGTTACTGATTTTAAATGTATACTCTGTCTCAATACTCTCTACACCCCCAAATTCCTTATTCTTTCAAAACTACATTGCTGCTCTGCTTTTACCATTCCTTCATTCATTGAATGAGCCTTAATGAAGTATTTGAAATTTTGGTATTGAAGAGCCAACCTGACTACACAGGAAATGGAAGCTGGTCTCAGTGCCTTCACCCTTCAGATACCTATTCTCCCTATTCACTGAAAATGCTAACCCTAAAATTGGAATTCCTCATTCTTGCCTGCCTGCTTCATATTTAGTGTTTATCTAGTTTTGCTTCTCTGGAATGAAATAGTCTACAATTCTGGGTTCCATTGCTCTCTCTCTCTCTCTCTCTTTTTTTTTTTTTTTTTTTTAAAGGGCTAGACTATCTATCCTATGTAAGTCTAACCTACGTGAATTTGGTTTTATGTCTTGTGTTGCATGACCATCTCACACCAGTTTACTAGGACCTTTAATCCCAGTTGAAGTAGCAGAGGTTAAATGCTTCTCACCATTTTAATATCAAGCAATTACTTTCCTTTTTAATAAAAGGAAAATGGCTAAAAGTGTGCTAAGGTGTTTTCCCATTCCTCCCCCGCTCCCAAATCTATGGTAGTTAAAATAATCAGCCTCTCTGAGTTGTATAAAACATCTTGGATCAAAAGGAAACCGTAAAGAGATTAAAGACTTTAAATTAGAGCATGCCACACAATCTTTTATCTCTACAGTCACATAAAATTTCCTGAGATTCATTGAAAGGAGTCTTAGGACGTTTTCTAATGATGATTGTCATGTATATAAAGAAAACAAAGAAGAATCCGTATGTGCATTTAGTATATATCCAGTGACCTCGTTTCTGTTGTGTATTTTCTGCTGGTTCTCTGTGTCAAATCTCTTAACCTCTTATGCCTCTTCTTCCATCTGTAAAATGAGGATAATAATAACCACCTCCCACGTCACAGGAAAATCGGATTAATGAGGTGTCTAAGAAATATTTTAGCTATTTAGAAAATATGTCAAGGAAAGCTGCGTTTTCTTAAAGCAGTTTTTTTTTTTTTTTTAAGTGGCATTTCCTACGGAAGCTTGGAAAGACTCCGTCTCTGAAAACAAAATTTTTTGAGAAAATGCTTAAGATGAAGCCACTTTTTACGAGTATCTTAACAAGCTTATATTTTATCTGAGCTATGGTTATTGACATTGATAAGTTCCAAGTTTTGAAAGCAGGTTTTTGTTCTTTGAGTGTTAACAAAATCATTGACAAAGAGACAATTTTATCTGAATGAAGTCTCGAATGAATGAATGAATGAATGAATGAAGAAAGATGAGACAGATTGGGTTACAGAAGGGTCTAAGAGCTGGTAGAAGAGAAGTGATTGTTACCTAAAATAACCAGAATGGTTATGTGGTGAACATAGTGGGTGTGTTCTGAAAAGGAAGGGGAGTGTTACATGGTCACTGAAAATGTCCTCTACCCTCCCGTGTGGGATCTGCTGAGTAGGGAGAGGCCATTTCATACTACAAAGATGATTGTCCACCATTTGTTACAATGTGAATACTGAGAAACTTTAGCTTAGCAGAGACACCAGCCACTGAGCCCGCAAGAAGACAGTCAAAGCTCAGCAGTGATTGTAGTGACTACAGCATTTGAGGTGAAGATGCCCTAAAAAAAAAGAGCTGAGATCTTGCAACTGCAAAGACCTAAAATGTATTTTCTGTTTAGTCTTTAATTTGCATATACCTGCTGGTAGATTTCTGGGAGATTTGAGATGTTTCTAGTTTATTTTTAACTACAAAATTAATAGTGCAAAATTGTTGTAATATGGGGAGGGGAAGTTGTATCTTTAGTGTAAGTAACTTTAGTCCATAATTGATATATTTAAAAAATGACCAAATAAAACCTATATATTGGATGTTTAATGGACAAAACTATGACTTTAGTATTTGGAAAACTTTTATGTAGCTCTGACTGTATTGGGCATTGAACTAGGTTTGTGGGAGCCTTTTGTGAGTTTATGGGTTTAGGCCAGTTGAAAGCAAATAGTGATAAGTCCGTGTGATTACTACTATATTATATATATGTAATCAGTGTTATTAAAGAGAAAAAAGTTTGTCCCGCAAAATCTGGTATTTTTAGGTGCCAAGATACAAGAAACCACGAGATCAGATTAAAGAGGCAGAATAAAATTATATCTTGATGATCCTTGTATGTTTTCCCTGTTCAGTAATTGGGAGCCATGAAATGATCAGATTTGCATTTTTAGAGTGATCCTAAATTAACAGTTGAGACAAGAAATCTGCTTTACTTTGACACTGCTGCTGTAATATATTGCTAGAAATACATCTACTGTGATAAATTATCAAATTTACTGTCTTTTCTATAATTTTATTTATTTATTGGTTGTGCTTGGTCTTTGCTGCTGTTCAGGCTTTTATCCTGTTGCAGAGAGTGTGGGTTACTCTCTAGTTGCCATGCTTCTCATTGCAGTGGCTTCTCTTGATGCAGAGCAAGGATTCCAGGGCATGTGGGCTTCGGTAACTGGCACATGGGCTCAGAAGTTGCTGCTTCTGGACTCGAGAGCACAGGGTTAGTAGTTGTGGCACATGGGTTTAGTCACTCCACTGCATGAGGGATTACCCCAGACTAGGGACTGAACCCATGGCTCCTTCATTGGCAGGCAGCTTCTTTACCACCGAGCCCTCAAACTTAGTGTCTTAAAACAACATAAATGTATTATCCTACAGTTCTGGATATCAGAAGTCCAATACTGGGCCAAAGTCAAGTATTGTTGGCACCTTCTGGGCTGTTTGTGAGAATACTCCATTTCCTTGCATTCTGTAGGTTTTCAAGGCTGCCTGTATTACTTGGTTTGTTTTCCCTTTGTCTTCAAAGTACATCATTTTAATCTGCTCATATCATATTCTCCAGTCTATATTAAATCTCCCACTGCTGTTTTCTTATAGGGACACTTATAAGGACACATTACATTTAAGGTATTCCCAGATATTCTAAGATGATTTCCCCATCTCAAAATCCTTATAATAATCATATTTGCAAAATCCATTTTGGCATGTAAAGTAACACAGGTTTCAGAGACTGCGACCTAGATGTCTTTGTCTTTTTCAGCCTATTCCAGAGCTTATGCTTGATTATAAAGAGCCCCCTTCACATATACCACTACAAACACATGTCCATGTACACACACACACACACACACACACACATGTGCATGCACATGTATCAAAATACATGCAACAAAAAACACACCAGAACAGGTGCATGCATAAGTCAATTGCTATGGTGAATTTGATGAGTGAGTACTTGTACAGAATATGGAAAATGAGAGTTGAAACCTAGACATATGGCTTGTGTATTAAAATATTGCTAGAAATACATCTACTGTGATAAATTATCAAATTTACTGTCTTTTCTATAATTTTATTTATTTATTGGTTGTGCTTGGTCTTTGCTGCTGTTCAGGCTTTTATCCTGTTGCAGAGAGTGTGGGTTACTCTCTAGTTGCCATGCTTCTCATTGCAGTGGCTTCTCTTGATGCAGAGCAAGGATTCCAGGGCATGTGGGCTTAGGTAACTGGCACATGGGCTCAGAAGTTGCTGCTTCTGGACTCGAGAGCACAGGGTTAGTAGTTGTGGCACATGGGTTTAGTCACTCCACTGCATGAGGGATTACCCCAGACTAGGGACTGAACCCATGGCTCCTTCATTGGCAGGCAGCTTCTTTACCACCGAGCCCTCAAACTTAGTGTCTTAAAACAACATAAATGTATTATCCTACAGTTCTGGATATCAGAAGTCCAATACTGGGCCAAAGTCAAGTATTGTTGGCACCTTCTGGGCTGTTTGTGAGAATACTCCATTTCCTTGCATTCTGTAGGTTTTCAAGGCTGCCTGTATTACTTGGTTTGTTTTCCCTTTGTCTTCAAAGTACATCATTTTAATCTGCTCATATCATATTCTCCAGTCTATATTAAATCTCCCACTGCTGTTTTCTTATAGGGACACTTATAAGGACACATTACATTTAAGGTATTCCCAGATATTCTAAGATGATTTCCCCATCTCAAAATCCTTATAATAATCATATTTGCAAAATCCATTTTGGCATGTAAAGTAACACAGGTTTCAGAGACTGCGACCTAGATGTCTTTGTCTTTTTCAGCCTATTCCAGAGCTTATGCTTGATTATAAAGAGCCCCCTTCACATATACCACTACAAACACATGTCCATGTACACACACACACACACACACACACACACATGTGCATGCACATGTATCAAAATACATGCAACAAAAAACACACCAGAACAGGTGCATGCATAAGTCAATTGCTATGGTGAATTTGATGAGTGAGTACTTGTACAGAATATGGAAAATGAGAGTTGAAACCTAGACATATGGCTTGTGTATTAAAATGTATGATAGTTCAGTTAATCCAACTGAAGAGTTTTACTCAAATGGAACTACATATTTTCAGGAAAAAACCCTAAAGTATAGCTAGGCATTCAGTCATATATTCCCTGTATACTGGTTGGGTCATTTCTTTTAAAACCACTTCCCCAACAAATGTATACTTTGAACGATTGTTCCCACCATGACAGTTCCATTCTATACGAATAATGATGGAGGAAATATTTCTAGCTGCTCAGCCGCCATGGAATACAGTACTATGTTCTGAAAAGAGTCATGATTAATTTCAGATCAGTGTATCTCAACGATGTGAATGCACTCAATGTGATTACACGTTTTGAACCATAAAATACATAGGTTG
The DNA here is from genome assembly GCA_022376925.1 of Tragulus kanchil. Lineage (NCBI taxonomy): Eukaryota > Metazoa > Chordata > Mammalia > Artiodactyla > Tragulidae > Tragulus > Tragulus kanchil. The sequence goes on along the minus strand of JAIOJX010000024.1, from coordinate 88,518,249 downwards.
TGGATTTTTACTATTATATTTAAATGATGATTACTATTTTAAATTTTCATGTGCCGTCTTTATGTTTTATAAAAGGCAAGGCCCAGAGGTGAATTACTACCATTTCAAAAGAATACATCATCATTTCACAGCAGAAAACCAATAACATCAAATTTAATATAATTTTTCTTCAACCTAGTCTTCTAAAAATATCACTTTTTTAATATAGTTGTCGGGTAAAAATATCAATTATAGCTTAAGTTTTTAAATAACAAAATACTAGAGTTTTGAGGTTTTGAAAAGTAATCATTTCAAAGCAGAAGCAATATGAGATATAGCATCAGTTATTTTCTGATAAAAATAGAACCCAAATATTTTTTGTTTATTAATATGTAGTTTAATATGAATTATTTCCAGGTACCTATCTCTTGTAATACTATAATATTTTAATCTGAAAGATTCATTTGAATTTTCTTGTAATCTTAGAATTTTTATAGAGGATTATTATTGTATGTGAAGGGAAATCATCATAATTTCAAATGTACTAAAGAAAAAAAAATCCTAAGTGATGAGTCTTTTGCATATACATAGCCAGTTTTCTCAACACTATTTGTATTAAAGATACTATGTATCTATCATTGCTATTCTTGGCATCCTTGTGGAAAGTTTTCTGGGTTTATTTTTGTGTTCCTATTTTCCCCTTTTGCTATTACCAAACTGTTTTGAGAGTTGATACCTATGTTTTCAATACCTTGGGATAAAATGTATGATAGTTCAGTTAATCCAACTGAAGAGTTTTACTCAAATGGAACTACATATTTTCAGGAAAAACCCTAAAGTATAGCTAGGCATTCAGTCATATATTCCCTGTATACTGGTTGGGTCATTTCTTTTAAAACCACTTCCCCAACAAATGTATACTTTGAACGATTGTTCCCACCATGACAGTTCCATTCTATACGAATAATGATGGAGGAAATATTTCTAGCTGCTCAGCCGCCATGGAATACAGTACTATGTTCTGAAAAGAGTCATGATTAATTTCAGATCAGTGTATCTCAACGATGTGAATGCACTCAATGTGATTACACGTTTTGAACCATAAAATACATAGGTTGTGGATTTTTACTATTATATTTAAATGATGATTACTATTTTAAATTTTCATGTGCCGTCTTTATGTTTTATAAAAGGCAAGGCCCAGAGGTGAATTACTACCATTTCAAAAGAATACATCATCATTTCACAGCAGAAAACCAATAACATCAAATTTAATATAATTTTTCTTCAACCTAGTCTTCTAAAAATATCACTTTTTTAATATAGTTGTCGGGTAAAAATATCAATTATAGCTTAAGTTTTTAAATAACAAAATACTAGAGTTTTGAGGTTTTGAAAAGTAATCATTTCAAAGCAGAAGCAATATGAGATATAGCATCAGTTATTTTCTGATAAAAATAGAACCCAAATATTTTTTGTTTATTAATATGTAGTTTAATATGAATTATTTCCAGGTACCTATCTCTTGTAATACTATAATATTTTAATCTGAAAGATTCATTTGAATTTTCTTGTAATCTTAGAATTTTTATAGAGGATTATTATTGTATGTGAAGGGAAATCATCATAATTTCAAATGTACTAAAGAAAAAAAAATCCTAAGTGATGAGTCTTTTGCATATACATAGCCAGTTTTCTCAACACTATTTGTATTAAAGATACTATGTATCTATCATTGCTATTCTTGGCATCCTTGTGGAAAGTTTTCTGGGTTTATTTTTGTGTTCCCTATTGTGTTCCACTGGCCTCTGTCTTGATGCTATTACCAAACTGTTTTAATTACTGTAATTTGGTAGCAAATTTCGATGTCAGGAAGTGTTAGGCCTCCAACTCTGCTTGTCTTTTCCAAAATTATTTTGTTTATTGTGGTCTTTTGTGATTTTATATAAATTTCAGATTTTTTTTCTATTTCTGAAAAAATGCCATTAAATTATAGAGCAGAATTGCATGGATTTTATAGATTGGCTTGGTTGGTATGGATGTTTTAGCAATAATAGGTTATCCTATTCATGAATGTAGAATGTCTTTGTTTCTTTTAATCTTTCATTTCTTTTATCAGTGTGTTACTTTTTTCAATCTACAAGTTTTTCACATCCTCAATTAACTTTATTTCCAAGTGTTGTGTAGTGATTGACTGATACTAAAAAAGAGATTATTTTCTCAATATTTTTTTCAGTTGGTCAAGTGTTACTGTACAGAAAAATGATTTTTGTAAACTGATTCTGAGTCCTATAACTTCAGTGGGTTTATTCTAAATTTTTCTTGAAAAATTTGTAAAATTTTTTACATATAAGATCATATCATCTTCAGAGATAATTTTACTTTGTCTTTTCTGATTTGGATGCAGGTCATCATGTGTTTTTACCTAATTGCTTTGACTAGTATTTCTAGCCCTGCATTGAATGAACGTGTCAAGAATGGGCATCCTTGGCTAGTTCCTGATGTTTTAGTTTTTAATCACTGAGTATGATGTTAACAGTGGGCTTGTTAAATATGACTTTCTATTCCCAGTTTGTTGGAGTTTTGTCATGAAACACTGAATTGTGTCAAATGCTTTTTCTATAACTATTGAAATGATTATGTGATTCTTATCCTCTGTTTTGTTCATGGGATACATCAAAGTAATTGAATTCTCCCTATACAGAGTCTTAATTTGATATTTTTATTATTGTATGTGAAGGAAATCATCATAATTTCAAATGTACTAAAGAAAAAAATCCTAAGTGATGAGTCTTTTGCATATACATAGCCAGTTTTCTCAACACTATTTGTATTAAAGATACTATGTATCTATCATTGCTATTCTTGGCATCCTTGTGGAAAGTTTTCTGGGTTTATTTTTGTGTTCCCTATTGTGTTCCACTGGCCTCTGTCTTGATGCTATTACCAAACTGTTTTAATTACTGTAATTTGGTAGCAAATTTCGATGTCAGGAAGTGTTAGGCCTCCAACTCTGCTTGTCTTTTCCAAAATTATTTTGTTTATTGTGGTCTTTTGTGATTTTATATAAATTTCAGATTTTTTTTCTATTTCTGAAAAAATGCCATTAAATTATAGAGCAGAATTGCATGGATTTTATAGATTGGCTTGGTTGGTATGGATGTTTTAGCAATAATAGGTTATCCTATTCATGAATGTAGAATGTCTTTGTTTCTTTTAATCTTTCATTTCTTTTATCAGTGTGTTACTTTTTTCAATCTACAAGTTTTTCACATCCTCAATTAACTTTATTTCCAAGTGTTGTGTAGTGATTGACTGATACTAAAAAAGAGATTATTTTCTCAATATTTTTTTCAGTTGGTCAAGTGTTACTGTACAGAAAAATGATTTTTGTAAACTGATTCTGAGTCCTATAACTTCAGTGGGTTTATTCTAAATTTTTCTTGAAAAATTTGTAAAATTTTTTACATATAAGATCATATCATCTTCAGAGATAATTTTACTTTGTCTTTTCTGATTTGGATGCAGGTCATCATGTGTTTTTACCTAATTGCTTTGACTAGTATTTCTAGCCCTGCATTGAATGAACGTGTCAAGAATGGGCATCCTTGGCTAGTTCCTGATGTTTTAGTTTTTAATCACTGAGTATGATGTTAACAGTGGGCTTGTTAAATATGACTTTCTATTCCCAGTTTGTTGGAGTTTTGTCATGAAACACTGAATTGTGTCAAATGCTTTTTCTATAACTATTGAAATGATTATGTGATTCTTATCCTCTGTTTTGTTCATGGGATACATCAAAGTAATTGAATTCTCATATACAGGACCATACTTGAATCCCAGAGATAAATCCCAACGTGGTCATGGTGTGTGTAACTTTTTATGTGCAATTCATTTTGTTTACAGAATTTTGTTGAGAATTTTTGCACTTATGTTTATCAGGAATATTTGCCTATAGTTTTTTTTTTTTTTTAATTGGTAGTCTCTTTGTCTTTTGTGGAGGTCAACCCACTTTTATATGAAGTAATTATTGATAGAGAAGAATTTACAATTGCCAGATTGTTTTCTATTTTATAGTTCTTTTCTGTCTTTTTCTTTCTTGATATCCTTTGTGTTTCACTGCTCTTTTATCTGTATGCTTTTATTCTTGCTCTTTCTCTTTTGTGCATTTTACATGTATTTTCTTTTAAGTTATAAGGCTTGCTTAAACATAGTTATCATAGTGTATTTTAAGTTGTGACAACTTACTATCAGTAGCATACTAAAAGTTCATGCTGTTACTTATCCCTATTCATGGTTTTTATGGTATAATGTATATCTTTTTATGTTGTATTAACATAATTTTATAATTACTTTAAACTGTTGTCTTTTAACTTACATAGTAGAATCCAGTGCTTTGCCCTCCAGTGTTCAGTATGCATCGTACAGTCATTCCACAATATCTACAGGTGATGGGTTCCACAAGAAAACCACCAAAACCTGTGAACACTTAAATCACATACTTGTCCCTCTATTTCTGTAGTTCCACATCCACAGGTTCAACTGACAAGGGCTAATGCAATACTATATGTATTTGCTGGAAAAAAATTCATGTGCAAGTGAAACTATGTGACTCAAACCCACATTGTTCAAGGGTCAATTATATTTTGCATTTAATTATGTATTTACCTTTATCAACAAGTTTTATATTTTCATATGCTTTGACATTTCTGCTTTTCTTCTTTATGTTTACATTTGAAAAACTTCCTCTATTGTTGTTGTTCAGTCACTAAGTTGTATCTGAGTCTTTGTAACCCATGAACTGAAGCATGCCAGGCTTCCCTTTCCTTCACTATCTCCTGGAGCTCAGTCACACTTATGTCCATTGAGTCTGCATATGGGTTTAAAATTATACTTACACACCATTGGAGAGAAATGCCATTGGAGAGTTCTTGCAAAACTGGTCCACTGGAGAAGGGAATGGCAAACCACTTCAGCTTTCTTGGCTTGAGGACCCCATGAATAGTGTGAACACCCTGAAATGGCAGTGGTTTTGGAGCCCAGGAAAATAAAATCTGTCGCTCTTTCCACTTTTTCCCCATCTATTTGCCATGAAGTGACAGGACCAGATGACATGGTCATTGTTTTTTGAATGTTGAGTCTTAAGCCAGTCTTTTCACTCTCCTCTTTCACCCTCATCAAGAGGCTCTTGAGTTCCTCTTCACTTTCTGCCTTTAGCGTGGTATTCTTTGCTTATCTGAGGTTGTAGATATTTTGCCCAGAAATCTTGATTCCAGTTTGTGAGTCACAAAGGCTAGCATTTTGCGTGATGTACTCTTCATATAAGTTTAATAAGCAAGAACACATTATACATCCTTGACCTAATCCTTACCCAATTTTAAACCAATCCATTGTTCTGTGTCTGGTTCTAACTGTTGCTTCTTGATGTACATACAAGTTTCTCAGGAGACCGCTAAGGTGGTCTGATATTCCCATCTTTTTAATAATTTTCCAGTTTGTTGTGACCCACCCAGTCAAAGGCTTTCACATAGCCAATGGAGAAGTAGATGTTTTTCTGGAATTCTGCTTTTTCTCTCATCCAGCAGATGTTGGCAATTTCGTCTCTGGTTTCTCTTCCTTTTCTAAATCCAGCTGTATATCTAGAAGTGCTCTGTTCATGGCCTGTTGAAGCCTAGCTTGAAGGACTTTGAGCATTACCTTGCTAGCATGTGAAATGAGGGCAATTGTATGGTAATTTGGGCATTCTTTGGCATTGCCTTTCTTTGGGATTGGAATGAAAAGTGACCTTTTCTAGTCCTGTGACCACTGCTAAATTTTCCAAATTTGCTAGCATATTGAGTGCAGCACTTTAAAAGTATCCTGTTTGTAACCCATGAACTGAAGCATGCCAGGCTTCCCTTTCCTTCACTATCTCCTGGAGCTCAGTCACACTTATGTCCATTGAGTCTGCATATGGGTTTAAAATTATACTTACACACCATTGAGAGAAATGCCATTGGAGAGTTCTTGCAAAACTGGTCCACTGGAGAAGGGAATGGCAAACCACTTCAGCTTTCTTGGCTTGAGGACCCCATGAATAGTGTGAACACCCTGAAATGGCAGTGGTTTTGGAGCCCAGGAAAATAAAATCTGTCGCTCTTTCCACTTTTTCCCCATCTATTTGCCATGAAGTGACAGGACCAGATGACATGGTCATTGTTTTTTGAATGTTGAGTCTTAAGCCAGTCTTTTCACTCTCCTCTTTCACCCTCATCAAGAGGCTCTTGAGTTCCTCTTCACTTTCTGCCTTTAGCGTGGTATTCTTTGCTTATCTGAGGTTGTAGATATTTTGCCCAGAAATCTTGATTCCAGTTTGTGAGTCACAAAGGCTAGCATTTTGCGTGATGTACTCTTCATATAAGTTTAATAAGCAAGAACACATTATACATCCTTGACCTAATCCTTACCCAATTTTAAACCAATCCATTGTTCTGTGTCTGGTTCTAACTGTTGCTTCTTGATGTACATACAAGTTTCTCAGGAGACCGCTAAGGTGGTCTGATATTCCCATCTTTTTAATAATTTTCCAGTTTGTTGTGACCCACCCAGTCAAAGGCTTTCACATAGCCAATGGAGAAGTAGATGTTTTTCTGGAATTCTGCTTTTTCTCTCATCCAGCAGATGTTGGCAATTTCGTCTCTGGTTTCTCTTCCTTTTCTAAATCCAGCTGTATATCTAGAAGTGCTCTGTTCATGGCCTGTTGAAGCCTAGCTTGAAGGACTTTGAGCATTACCTTGCTAGCATGTGAAATGAGGGCAATTGTATGGTAATTTGGGCATTCTTTGGCATTGCCTTTCTTTGGGATTGGAATGAAAAGTGACCTTTTCTAGTCCTGTGACCACTGCTAAATTTTCCAAATTTGCTAGCATATTGAGTGCAGCACTTTAAAAGTATCCTGTTTTAAGATTTGAAATAGCTTAGCTGAAATTCCATCACCTCCACTAGCTTTGTTCATAGTGATGCTTCTTATGGCCCACTTAATTTCACAAGCCAGGATGCCCGGTTCTAGGTGAGTAATCACACAATCATGGTTATCTGGGTTGTTAAGACCTTTTTTAATATAGATCTTTTCTGTATTCTTGTCGACTCTTCTTAATCTCTTCTTCTGTTAGGTTCTTGTCATTTCTGTCCTTTATCATACCCATCTTTGCATGAAATAATCCCTTGATATCTCCAGTTTTCTTGAAGAGATCTCTAATCTTTGCCATTCTGTTGTCTTCTGTTTCCTTGTATTGTTCTCTTAAGACAGCTTTCCTATCTCTCTCTGCTATTCTCTGGAACTCTGCATTCAGTTTGGCATATATTTGTCTTTTTACTTTGCCTTTCACTCTTCTTTTCTCAGCTATTTGTAAGACCTCCTCAGACAACCATTTTGCCATTATGCATTTCTTTTTCATGGGGGTGGTTTTGGTCACCACCTCCTGTACTGTGTTATGAACCTCCATCCATAGTTCTTCAGGCACTGTGTCTACCAGATCTAGTCCCTTGACTCTATTCATCACCTCTCCTGTCTTGTAGGACTTCATAGAACCCTTCAACTTCAGCTTCTTCAGCATTAGCGTTTGGTCATAGACTTAGATTATTGTAATGTTGAATGGTTTGCCTTGGAAATGAATTGAGATCATTCTGTAGTTTATGAGATTGCAGGTACTGCATTTTGCCCTATGGAACTGCATTTCTGTTCCTCTCATCCAGCAGATGTTGGCAATTTCGTCTCTGGTTTCTCTTCCTTTTCTAAATCCAGCTGTATATCTAGAAGTGCTCTGTTCATGGCCTGTTGAAGCCTAGCTTGAAGGACTTTGAGCATTACCTTGCTAGCATGTGAAATGAGGGCAATTGTATGGTAATTTGGGCATTCTTTGGCATTGCCTTTCTTTGGGATTGGAATGAAAAGTGACCTTTTCTAGTCCTGTGACCACTGCTAAATTTTCCAAATTTGCTAGCATATTGAGTGCAGCACTTTAAAAGTATCCTGTTTTAAGATTTGAAATAGCTTAGCTGAAATTCCATCACCTCCACTAGCTTTGTTCATAGTGATGCTTCTTATGGCCCACTTAATTTCACAAGCCAGGATGCCCGGTTCTAGGTGAGTAATCACACAATCATGGTTATCTGGGTTGTTAAGACCTTTTTTAATATAGATCTTTTCTGTATTCTTGTCGACTCTTCTTAATCTCTTCTTCTGTTAGGTTCTTGTCATTTCTGTCCTTTATCATACCCATCTTTGCATGAAATAATCCCTTGATATCTCCAGTTTTCTTGAAGAGATCTCTAATCTTTGCCATTCTGTTGTCTTCTGTTTCCTTGTATTGTTCTCTTAAGACAGCTTTCCTATCTCTCTCTGCTATTCTCTGGAACTCTGCATTCAGTTTGGCATATATTTGTCTTTTTACTTTGCCTTTCACTCTTCTTTTCTCAGCTATTTGTAAGACCTCCTCAGACAACCATTTTGCCATTATGCATTTCTTTTTCATGGGGGTGGTTTTGGTCACCACCTCCTGTACTGTGTTATGAACCTCCATCCATAGTTCTTCAGGCACTGTGTCTACCAGATCTAGTCCCTTGACTCTATTCATCACCTCTCCTGTCTTGTAGGACTTCATAGAACCCTTCAACTTCAGCTTCTTCAGCATTAGCGTTTGGTCATAGACTTAGATTATTGTAATGTTGAATGGTTTGCCTTGGAAATGAATTGAGATCATTCTGTAGTTTATGAGATTGCGCACAGGTACTGCATTTTGGACTCTTCCTTTCAGTATGAGGGCGACTCCCTTCCTTTTAAAAGAGTCTTGCTGGAGCTTCCCTGGTGGTCCAGTGGGTAAGGACACCGCCTTGCAGTGCAAGGGGTGCCGGTTCGATCCCTGGCCTGGGAAGATCCCACGTGCCGCAGAGCGGCTGGACTGGTGTGTCCAGTTACCGAGCCGGAGCTCTGGAGCACGTCCGCCCAGAGCCGGTGCTCTGGAACAACAGAGGCCACCGCGATGGGAGGCCCACAGGGGCCAAAGAACAAAGATGGATGAAAATAGACAAAGGAAAGACCAATAGAAGTAGCCCGCCTACTCCGCCCCCTCCCCCGCCCAAAATAAATAAATAAATAAAAGAGTCTTGCCCACAATAGCAGATATAATGGTCATCTGAATTAAATTCACCTATTCACATCCATTGTAATTTACTGACTCCTAAGATTTTGATGTTCACTGTTGCCATATCCTGCTTGATTATATGCAATTTACCCTGATTCATATACCTAAGCTTCCAGGTTTCTATGCAATATTGTTCTTCAAGCATCAGACATCCATAATTGAGCATTGTTTAAGTAAACACTAATTGCTTACTTTAGTGTGTTTTATAAATCATGCCTAGCATCAGTGAACCCCTTCAGCTTTTATTTGTCTAAGAAAAACCTTTTGTTGTTGTTGTTTTAGTCACTCAGTCATGTCCAGCTCTTTGTGACCCCCTGAACTGTGACCCACCAGCTTCCTCTGTTGATAGGTTTTCCCAGGGAAGAATAATGGAGTGGTTGTCATTTCCTCTTCCTGGGGATATTCCAAAAGCAGCGAATGAACCCATGTCTTTACCACTGAGCCATCATGGAAGCCCAAGAAAGTCTTTGCTCTTAGTTTTTCATGGGGGTGGTTTTGGTCACCACCTCCTGTACTGTGTTATGAACCTCCATCCATAGTTCTTCAGGCACTGTGTCTACCAGATCTAGTCCCTTGACTCTATTCATCACCTCTCCTGTCTTGTAGGACTTCATAGAACCCTTCAACTTCAGCTTCTTCAGCATTAGCGTTTGGTCATAGACTTAGATTATTGTAATGTTGAATGGTTTGCCTTGGAAATGAATTGAGATCATTCTGTAGTTTATGAGATTGCGCACAGGTACTGCATTTTGGACTCTTCCTTTCAGTATGAGGGCGACTCCCTTCCTTTTAAAAGAGTCTTGCTGGAGCTTCCCTGGTGGTCCAGTGGGTAAGGACACCGCCTTGCAGTGCAAGGGGTGCCGGTTCGATCCCTGGCCTGGGAAGATCCCACGTGCCGCAGAGCGGCTGGACTGGTGTGTCCAGTTACCGAGCCGGAGCTCTGGAGCACGTCCGCCCAGAGCCGGTGCTCTGGAACAACAGAGGCCACCGCGATGGGAGGCCCACAGGGGCCAAAGAACAAAGATGGATGAAAATAGACAAAGGAAAGACCAATAGAAGTAGCCCGCCTACTCCGCCCCCTCCCCCGCCCAAAATAAATAAATAAATAAAAGAGTCTTGCCCACAATAGCAGATATAATGGTCATCTGAATTAAATTCACCTATTCACATCCATTGTAATTTACTGACTCCTAAGATTTTGATGTTCACTGTTGCCATATCCTGCTTGATTATATGCAATTTACCCTGATTCATATACCTAAGCTTCCAGGTTTCTATGCAATATTGTTCTTCAAGCATCAGACATCCATAATTGAGCATTGTTTAAGTAAACACTAATTGCTTACTTTAGTGTGTTTTATAAATCATGCCTAGCATCAGTGAACCCCTTCAGCTTTTATTTGTCTAAGAAAAACCTTTTGTTGTTGTTGTTTTAGTCACTCAGTCATGTCCAGCTCTTTGTGACCCCCTGAACTGTGACCCACCAGCTTCCTCTGTTGATAGGTTTTCCCAGGGAAGAATAATGGAGTGGTTGTCATTTCCTCTTCCTGGGGATATTCCAAAAGCAGCGAATGAACCCATGTCTTTACCACTGAGCCATCATGGAAGCCCAAGAAAGTCTTTGTCTCTCTTTTAGTAAAAAAAGTAAATTCTGAAGAGTAGCCTTGTCCAGTATTCTTGGTTTGCAGGTTTTATTTTTCCTTTAGGCACTTTAAATACATCAACCTGCAAGGTTTTGCTGAAAATTGCTGATAATCTTAATGGGAGTTCCCTTGTGCATCACAAGTCAATTTACCATTGCTGCTTTTAGAACTACTTTTGCCTTTGCCTTTTGACAACTGAATTATAGCATATCTTGGTGTGGATTTCTTTGGATTCATCTTGTTTGAAATCTTTTTGGCTTTCTGGAGGTAGAATATCCATATTCTCTTCAGATTTGGGAAATGTGGGATATTATTATTTTGAGTAATATTTCTTCCCCTTTCTCTTAACCTTTTGTGACTTCATTATGCATATATTGTTTAGTTAATGGTATCTCATAAGTCCCTTAAGCTTTATTTACTCTTTAATTCTCTTTTCCTTCTGTTCCTCTGATGGAGTAATTTCCATTAATTGGTATTCAAGTTCACTGATCCTTGATTCTGGCTTATCTGTCCATTATTAAACTTCTATAATGATTTTTTTAAAATTATTTCAGTGTTGGATTATTAGCTTCAGAATTTGTTTGGTAGTTTTAAATATTTTTTGTCTTTTTGTTGAAAGTCTCACTTTGTTCATGCATTTTTCTCCTGATTTCACTGAATGTTTTTATGAACATTTTCTTTGTCTGGTGAATCATGCTTTGTGAGTCTTTGTTTCAGGAGATACATCTTCTGTCTCTGCTTGGTACATATTTTCCTGTGTCTTCATATTTCTTGAGTGTGTGTGTGGAGGGGTCTTTTCTCCCATGTTTCACACATGGGCCTTGTAAAGAAGACCCTACAGCTTTTATTTGTCTAAGAAAAACCTTTTGTTGTTGTTGTTTTAGTCACTCAGTCATGTCCAGCTCTTTGTGACCCCCTGAACTGTGACCCACCAGCTTCCTCTGTTGATAGGTTTTCCCAGGGAAGAATAATGGAGTGGTTGTCATTTCCTCTTCCTGGGGATATTCCAAAAGCAGCGAATGAACCCATGTCTTTACCACTGAGCCATCATGGAAGCCCAAGAAAGTCTTTGTCTCTCTTTTAGTAAAAAAAGTAAATTCTGAAGAGTAGCCTTGTCCAGTATTCTTGGTTTGCAGGTTTTATTTTTCCTTTAGGCACTTTAAATACATCAACCTGCAAGGTTTTGCTGAAAATTGCTGATAATCTTAATGGGAGTTCCCTTGTGCATCACAAGTCAATTTACCATTGCTGCTTTTAGAACTACTTTTGCCTTTGCCTTTTGACAACTGAATTATAGCATATCTTGGTGTGGATTTCTTTGGATTCATCTTGTTTGAAATCTTTTTGGCTTTCTGGAGGTAGAATATCCATATTCTCTTCAGATTTGGGAAATGTGGGATATTATTATTTTGAGTAATATTTCTTCCCCTTTCTCTTAACCTTTTGTGACTTCATTATGCATATATTGTTTAGTTAATGGTATCTCATAAGTCCCTTAAGCTTTATTTACTCTTTAATTCTCTTTTCCTTCTGTTCCTCTGATGGAGTAATTTCCATTAATTGGTATTCAAGTTCACTGATCCTTGATTCTGGCTTATCTGTCCATTATTAAACTTCTATAATGATTTTTTTAAAATTATTTCAGTGTTGGATTATTAGCTTCAGAATTTGTTTGGTAGTTTTAAATATTTTTTGTCTTTTTGTTGAAAGTCTCACTTTGTTCATGCATTTTTCTCCTGATTTCACTGAATGTTTTTATGAACATTTTCTTTGTCTGGTGAATCATGCTTTGTGAGTCTTTGTTTCAGGAGATACATCTTCTGTCTCTGCTTGGTACATATTTTCCTGTGTCTTCATATTTCTTGAGTGTGTGTGTGGAGGGGTCTTTTCTCCCATGTTTCACACATGGGCCTTGTAAAGAAGACCCTACAGCAGTCAGCCAATTTAGAGATTTGAGGGCTTCTTAAAATGCTGTGCCAGTCCAAACCACTGCATTTAATCTTAGCTGCTACCAGGAGTCTAGATTATGCTGAGTTGCATCAAAGCTTAGAATATGACAAGAGAGAAGTCACTTCCTTGGGCAGCCCCCAGAGATGGTCTGTTAGGGTTTAATCCAGTTCAAGGTGATCTGAGGTTTTTCACTTACTGACTCTGCACTGAGGAGGTAAGGGGCTATGGTGACAGATTGCATGCTGCATCAAGTTGCCATCTTTGTTTTTATTCAACCCCAGGCATTGACAGTATATTAGGGTCCATTGGCACAACAAAGCAGAAACTATAGAAGCAACTCCCTTGGATAACTTAGAAAGTTGGACCATTGGGCCTGCAGCTCAAATTTTTCCATCCCCTGGGGATAAGCTGGAAGCTCGATATTTCCTCTCCATTGCACGCCACTCAGCTCTGGTAGTGCAGATCATGAAGAAAGGGTGTTTTGAATTTTCCTACTAGTTTTGATTTGACTGCTTTCACATTTGTCTAGACTATAGGACTCTCTAAACTAGTTTCTAGATTGCTCACAAAAGAAATTTGTCCATGTACTGTAAAATTGGTTTGTCTGTGGGGAGAAAGAAGGCCTAGGGATTATTGTTTGGAGTGAGTGACATCAGCAATATTGCCAAACTGCAAATTTTGAGCAGATATGCTCAACTATCAAAAATACTAGTAAATTCTGCAGACTGAAGGTCAGTTACTATATTTGTGTTATTTCCCAGACAGAAGACTTTAGTGGCACACGATCATACTCTTATTTCCTTGCTTACATATAAGCAAAATGAGGTGATAGTAAAGCTACAATGTGAATAGTGAGTATAGATAGAGTTTTCCTTGTGGGCATGGCGGGGTAAAATACATGGATTTTACACTGACTTCTTTTGGAAGCCCAGGAATCTTGCTGTGTTTTCTCCTGACCTACTTTAGAAGTAATAATCCACTAAATAAAACAATGTAGATGGTAAGAATCAATAAATAATAACTATTAATAAGCTTAGTAGTGGTTAAAAAACTTCAAATATTATTCCTCAGTAAGAAATTATGAGTGATATAAGGATATGACTTGTCTTTATATCCATTATTCTCAGACCTAGAGGACCCTTTTACCTTCCAAATGATTAGTAGTTGGTTCGAAAAATGAATGGTTAGAGATGTAAGTACAATCATCTGTCACTTTCCTCTCTATACTTTCAGTAATCAAGAAATAACCATTGTGTCATTTCAATCATTACATGAGCTCTTGAATTACACTTGTGATTTTAACCAAATATCGGTTAGCTTCAGAACATTTTGACAATAGCTTGTGAGTAAAATACAAAATAAGGGGAGGGGGGCAAGATGGCGGAGGAATGAGGGGAAGATTTCACCAGCTCCCCAACAGAATCACCAGAACTAATCAAGAAATGAAACACCACGGACAAATCAGCTGCTAGACCACAGAAGAATTCCATAGGTCTGTGAGAGTAGAAGAGTGAATAGCCAGAAATTTCCCAGAGCTAGGATTCTAAGAATCCTCCATCCTAACCCCCACGCCGGACCGTACGAATGGAGAGCGCACCAGCAAGTGCCCTAAAAGGGAGCCTGAGCGGAGCCTGGGGGAGAGAGGGCAGCGCTCAGCGTGAAAACTCCAAGAATCCGCCCGGATCGCCGGCAGAAATTAAGACACTGCAAAGATAGGATACTGGAGCAGGGCTGGGCGGAACACACGGAGTGCTGCCTAGCGACCTGAGGCTGGACAAAACGCGGAGAGCGCTGCCTAGCGACCGACTGGGAGATGGGAAGGAGCACCCAGCGTGAGGATCGCGCTGCTCGGCCGCTGGGCTAAAATCGCGACTTTCCGCCTGGCACCGGGTGAGTTCAAACACTCCTAGTGGGGGACGGACTGAAGGGGAACTCGCCCACAGATTGTTGACCAGGGACCGGGCTCGAGCCAGACGGGGAAGCCCGTGCCTGCCTTTGGGACTTGGAGGCGTAACCAGCAGTGCACGCGCCAGTGGCGGAGGAGCCCGTGCACCCCCATAGCTGCACCCGCAGTGAAGGAAGCCGGGAGAAGGGCAGGTATTGGGGGCTACCGGCGGGTGTGCGGCAGAGCCGGGGCACCCCCGCCCAACAGGGGACCGCGCACGCGCCATGGTCCCCCGCCCAACGGACTGGGATCAGCCTGCGCCCCGGGCCAGCACCTGAGCTTGCAGCAATGCCTTATATGGCTGCCAAAAAAAAAAACAAGACTTTAAAGAGGACCCTTTTACCTTCCAAATGATTAGTAGTTGGTTCGAAAAATGAATGGTTAGAGATGTAAGTACAATCATCTGTCACTTTCCTCTCTATACTTTCAGTAATCAAGAAATAACCATTGTGTCATTTCAATCATTACATGAGCTCTTGAATTACACTTGTGATTTTAACCAAATATCGGTTAGCTTCAGAACATTTTGACAATAGCTTGTGAGTAAAATACAAAATAAGGGGAGGGGGGCAAGATGGCGGAGGAATGAGGGGAAGATTTCACCAGCTCCCCAACAGAATCACCAGAACTAATCAAGAAATGAAACACCACGGACAAATCAGCTGCTAGACCACAGAAGAATTCCATAGGTCTGTGAGAGTAGAAGAGTGAATAGCCAGAAATTTCCCAGAGCTAGGATTCTAAGAATCCTCCATCCTAACCCCCACGCCGGACCGTACGCATGGAGAGCGCACCAGCAAGTGCCCTAAAAGGGAGCCTGAGCGGAGCCTGGGGGAGAGAGGGCAGCGCTCAGCGTGAAAACTCCAAGAATCCGCCCGGATCGCCGGCAGAAATTAAGACACTGCAAAGATAGGATACTGGAGCAGGGCTGGGCGGAACACACGGAGTGCTGCCTAGCGACCTGAGGCTGGACAAAACGCGGAGAGCGCTGCCTAGCGACCGACTGGGAGATGGGAAGGAGCACCCAGCGTGAGGATCGCGCTGCTCGGCCGCTGGGCTAAAATCGCGACTTTCCGCCTGGCACCGGGTGAGTTCAAACACTCCTAGTGGGGGACGGACTGAAGGGGAACTCGCCCACAGATTGTTGACCAGGGACCGGGCTCGAGCCAGACGGGGAAGCCCGTGCCTGCCTTTGGGACTTGGAGGCGTAACCAGCAGTGCACGCGCCAGTGGCGGAGGAGCCCGTGCACCCCCATAGCTGCACCCGCAGTGAAGGAAGCCGGGAGAAGGGCAGGTATTGGGGGCTACCGGCGGGTGTGCGGCAGAGCCGGGGCACCCCCGCCCAACAGGGGACCGCGCACGCGCCATGGTCCCCCGCCCAACGGACTGGGATCAGCCTGCGCCCCGGGCCAGCACCTGAGCTTGCAGCAATGCCTTATATGGCTGAAAACAAACCAAAGCAACTGGTGCCGTAAGGGAAAGGCTACATCATCAAGACAACACCATCGAGAGCAGATTGTTTTTTTTGTTTGTTTATTTTTTGTGGACGGTTCTGTTTATTCGTTTGATCTGTCAGGTTTGGGTCCCCCCCCTCCTCTTTTGTCTCTTCCTACTAACTTTTTCTTCCCTTTTAAATTTTTAATTTCCTTTTTTTTTTGATTTTTAATTGTTATTTATTTATTTATTTAATTTTAATTCTTGGAACCTTCTAATTTTCTTTCCACTTTGCCACTGCTTTCTCCCACTATGTTCTAAATCTAAAGCTTTCTCCTATCTACCACTATCCTCTAGATAAATATTTCCTACCTTCCTGTCTCCACTATTCTCTTCCAGCTGCACTAAACAATACAACACACTAATCTTGGCTACATAACCCTATAAAATCCTTCCAAGATGAATCTATTCCTTCTCATTACCCATACACTCTCCACCTCCTCACGACCCAACACATGTCTTAGTTAAAAAGTGCTTTCATTGTAATAGTCCAAGCCAAGACCTTGCCCCGGATCTATTTTTCCAGGCACTATTTTAATCAATTCAGAGCTTAACGGGCAAGTACCATCTTTGACTGCGTCATTTGCCAGAAAAATTTCCTATGCTTTGTCACTGTATGACTGGTTAGATGTGGTTATTGCTGTGTATGTATGTATATCTTATGACTATGTTAGAAAACATCTGCATGCTTTTATGACTGTCACCCATCAGGGGCACACCTCTTGCTCTTCAGATGCTAGTCTTTGAACTAATATCTCGGAACACCATAGCAAACCAGACATAGAGCCTACACCCCCTGACCAATCATCAAACCAAGGATCCTCGGAGTAGAAGCCCTGATTCCAAGACCCCACACTATCAAAGAACATACAACACTAGAGATTATTCACCTGTAAACAAGACCTAACACCACCCAAGACACAAATCATTGAACCCTTCTAGAAGGACAGAAACCCAAAGGAAGGGAGAATTCAACCAAGAAGCCTGGTGGAGAGAAGAACTTCATACACACAGACACACACAAAGAAACAGAAATTAACCTAATAATGAAAAGACAGAGAAACACTGCACAAATGAAGGACCAAGCTAGAGTAACACAGCGTCAAATGACAGAAGAGGAGATAGACAAATTATCTGAAAGAGAATTCAGAAAAGCTATACTAATGAGGATGCAAAACACCAAAAACAGAATATTAGAGGAAATTAGTGCATTGAGAAAAGACATGCAGGAAATGAAAAATAAGGAAATGGAGACAACCAACGCAATTGCTGAACTCAAAAATACTATAGAAGGTCTCAACAGTAGAGAATCAGAGGCTGAAGAACGGATAAGTGAGCTGGAAGGTAGAATGGTGGAATTAAATGCTGAAGAACAGAACAAAGCTGAAAGAATTAAAAGAACTGAGGATAGCTGCAGCGACCTATGGGACAATATCAAACACAACAACATTAGAATTATAGGAGTTCCAGAGGAAGAAGAGGGGAAGAAAGGCTACGAAAAAATTCTTGAAGAGGTTATAGTGGAAAACTTCCCCAGCATGGGAAAGGAAATAGTCAACCAAGTCCAAGAAGCACAAAGAGTTCCATACAGGATAAACCCCAGAAGAAACACACCAAGGCACACTCTAATCAAACTAACGCAGACTAAATATACAGACAGATTACTAAAAGCAGCTAGGAGCAAACAACAAATAACATATAAAGGAAACCCCATACGTCTAACTGCGGATCTCTCAACAGAAACCCTGCAGGCCAGAAGAGAATGGCAAGACACATTTAAATGGCTAAAAGAGAATAACCTCCAACCAAGAATTCTCTACCCAGCAAGAATCTCATTCAGAATTGATGGAGAGGTCAAAAGCTTCAGAGACAGACAAAAACTAAAAGAATTCTGTACCACAAAACCAGCCCTACAACAAATGTCAAAGGGCCTGATATAGCCAATAAATACAAGAGTAGGAGAAGTCCTACAAATCAAACCCCAAATTTCTAAGAAATGACAATAGGAACATTCGTATCAATAATTAGTTTGAATGTAAATGGAGTAAATGCTCCAACCAAAAGACACAGGTTGGCTGAATGGATCAAGAAACATGACCCATATGTATGCTGTTTACAAGAGACCCACTTCAGACCTAGAGGCATTCACAGACTGAAAGTGAGAGGCTGGAAAAAGATATTCCATGCAAATGGAAATCAAAAGAAAGCTGGAGTAGTTATCTTCATATCAGACAAAATAAATTTATAGTAAAGAAGACTCTTAAGAGACAAGGCAGGTCACTACATCATGATTAAGGGATCCATCCAAGAGGAAGACATAACAATCATGAATATCTATGCACCCAACACAGGGGCACCTCAATACATAAGACAGATACTTTCAGACTTAAAAGAAGAAATCAGTAACAACACAATAATAGTAGGAGACTTTAACACTCATCTCACACCACTGGATAGATCATCCAAACAGAAAATTAATAAAGAAACACAAGCCTTAAATGCCACACTAGAAACGATGGACCTCATCAATATCTTTAGGATGTTCCATCCAAAAGCAGAAGAATACATTTTCTTCTCAAGTGCTCACGGAACATTCTCCAGGATAGACCACATCTTGGGCCACAAATCTAACCTCAGTCAATACAAGAAAACTGAAATTATATCAGCCATCTTCTCAGACCACAATGCAATGAGACTACAGATCAACTACAGGACAAAAACCGCTAAAAACACAAACACATGGAGATTAAACAACACATACCTAAAAAACCAACTGATTACTGAGGACATCAAAGGAGAAATTTAAAAATTCCTAGAAGAAAATGATAATGAACATACGACCGTGGAAAACCTATGGGATACCGCAAAAGCAGTTCTAAGAGGGAAATTTATAGCAATACAATCCCACCTCAAGAAACTAGGAAAATATGAAGTAGATGACCTAACCCTCCGCTTAAAACAATTGAAGAAAGAAGAACAAAAACATCCCAAAGCCAGCAGAAGAAGAGAAATCATAAAGATCAGAGCAGAAATAAATGAGAAAGAAATGAAAGAAACTATAGTACAGATAAATAAAACAAAAAGCTGGTTCTTTGAAAAGGTGAACAAAATTGACAAGCCTCTGGCCAGACTCATCAAGAAAAAGAGAGAGAAGAACCAGATCAACAAAATCAAAAATGAAAAAGGAGAGATTACAACAGATAATGCAGAGATCCAAAGGGTTCTAAGGGACTATTACGAACAGCTATATGGCAACAAACTGGACAACCTGGAAGAAATGGACAGTTTCTTGGGGAAGATCAATCTCCCAAGACTGAGCCAGGAAGAAACAGAAACTTTAAACAACCCAATCACAAGCTCAGAAATCGAATCTGTGATTAAAAATCTACCCAAAAATAAAAGCCCAGGGCCAGATGGCTTCACAGCCGAATTCTACCAAACATTTAAAGAAGAGCTAATGCCTGTCCTTCTAAAGCTCTTCCAAAAAAGTGCACAGGAAGGAACACTTCCAAACATATTCTCCGAGGCCACCATCACCCTGATACCAAAGCCAGGCAAAGACAACACAAAAAAGGAAAATTACAGACCAATTTCACTGATGAACTTAGATGCCAAAATCCTCAACAAAATCCTAGCAAACAGAATTCAACCACACATCAAAAAACTCATACAGTCCAATCAAGTCGGGTTCATCCCAGGCATGCAAGGATTCTTCAACATCCGCAAATCAATCAATGTGATACACCATATCAACAAACTGAGAGACAAAAATCACATGATCATCTCAACAGTTGCAGAAAAAACCTTCGACAAAGTACAACATCCATTTATGATAAAAACTCTTCAGAAAATGGGCATAGAAGGAACCTATCTCAACATAGTGAAAGCCATCTATGAGAAGCCTACAGCGAACATTATCCTTAATGGTGAAAAACTGAAAGCATTCCCTCTAAGATCAGAAACAAGACAGGGGTGCCCACTTTCACCACTACTATTCAACATAGTCCTGGAAGTCCTAGCAACAGCAATAAGACAAGAGAAAGAAATCAAAGGAATCCAGATTGGAAAGGAAGAAGTCAAGCTCTCTCTTTTTGCAGACGACATGATATTATACATAGAAAATCCCAAAGACACGGTTACAAAGCTACTAGAACTAATCAATGAATTCAGCAAAGTTGCAGGATACTAAGTCAACACACAGAAATCACTGGCATTCCTATACACAAACAATGAAAAATCAGAAAACGGAATCAAAGAGGCAATCCCCTTCATCACTGCAACCAAAAGAATCAAATATCTAGGAATAAACCTGCCCAAAGAAACAAAAGAACTGTATGCAGAAAATTACAAGACACTCATGAAAGAAATTAAAGAAGGCTTAAACAGATGGAGAGATATTCCATGTTCCTGGGTCAGAAGAATCAATATTGTGAAAATGACCATAATACCAAATATCATCTACAGATTCAATGCAATACCTATTCAGCTTCCATTGCCATTTTTCACAGAACTAGACCAAAGAATCACACAGTTCATATGGAAACACAAAAGACCTTGAATAGTTAAAGCAATCCTGAGGAAGAAGAATGGAGTTGGAGGAATCAGCCTCCCTAACTTCAGACTCTACTACAAAGCAACAGTCATCAAGACAGTATGGTACTGGCACAAAAACAGAACTATAGACCAATGGAACAAGATTGAGAACTCATAGATAAACCCATGCACCTATGGGTACCTCATTTTTGACAAAGGAGGCAAACTATAAAGTGGGCATAGAAGGAACCTATCTCAACATAGTGAAAGCCATCTATGAGAAGCCTACAGCGAACATTATCCTTAATGGTGAAAAACTGAAAGCATTCCCTCTAAGATCAGAAACAAGACAGGGGTGCCCACTTTCACCACTACTATTCAACATAGTCCTGGAAGTCCTAGCAACAGCAATAAGACAAGAGAAAGAAATCAAAGGAATCCAGATTGGAAAGGAAGAAGTCAAGCTCTCTCTTTTTGCAGACGACATGATATTATACATAGAAAATCCCAAAGACACGGTTACAAAGCTACTAGAACTAATCAATGAATTCAGCAAAGTTGCAGGATACTAAGTCAACACACAGAAATCACTGGCATTCCTATACACAAACAATGAAAAATCAGAAAACGGAATCAAAGAGGCAATCCCCTTCATCACTGCAACCAAAAGAATCAAATATCTAGGAATAAACCTGCCCAAAGAAACAAAAGAACTGTATGCAGAAAATTACAAGACACTCATGAAAGAAATTAAAGAAGGCTTAAACAGATGGAGAGATATTCCATGTTCCTGGGTCAGAAGAATCAATATTGTGAAAATGACCATAATACCAAATATCATCTACAGATTCAATGCAATACCTATTCAGCTTCCATTGCCATTTTTCACAGAACTAGACCAAAGAATCACACAGTTCATATGGAAACACAAAAGACCTTGAATAGTTAAAGCAATCCTGAGGAAGAAGAATGGAGTTGGAGGAATCAGCCTCCCTAACTTCAGACTCTACTACAAAGCAACAGTCATCAAGACAGTATGGTACTGGCACAAAAACAGAACTATAGACCAATGGAACAAGATTGAGAACTCATAGATAAACCCATGCACCTATGGGTACCTCATTTTTGACAAAGGAGGCGAAACTATAAAATGGGACAAAGACAGCCTCTTCAACAAATGGTGCTGGGAAAATTGGACAGCTACATGCAAAAAAATGAAGTTGGAACATTCCCTGACGCCATACACTAAGATCAACTCAAAATGGATTAAAGACCTAAATGTAAGACCAGAAACCATCAAACTCTTAGAGGAGAATATAGGCAAAACACTCAAGGACATCAATCAAAGCAAGATCTTCTCTGACCTACGTACTAAAATAGCGGAACTGAAAAGAAAAATGAACATGTGGGACCTCATGAAACTTAAAAGCTTTTGTACAGCAAAAGAAATTACAAAAAAGCTCAACAGACACCCCACAGAATGGGAGAAAGTCATAGCAAATGAAACAACAGACAAAGAATTAATCTCCAAAATCTACAAGCAACTCAGACAGCTCAGCACAGGAAAAAAGAACAACCCAATCAAAAAATGGGAAAAAGATCTAAAGAGACACCTCTCCAAAGAGGACATACAGATGGCCCAAAAGCTCATGAAACGATGCTCAACCTCGCTTATTATTAGAGGAATGCAAATTAAAACCAGAATGAGATACCACTTCACACCCGTCAGAATGACCATCATCCACAAATCAACAGACAATAAATGCTGGAGAGGGTGCGGAGAAAAGGAAACCCTCTTGCATTGCTGGTGGGAATGTAAACTGATACAGCCTCTATGGAAGACAGTCTGGAGATTCATTAAAAAAACTAAACATACAAGCACCATACGACCCAGCAGTCCCACTCTTAGGCTTATATCCTGATGAAATCAAAACTGAAAGAAGCACCTGTGCCCCAATGTTCATTGCAGCTCTCTATACAATAGCCAGAACATAGTAGCAACCTAGTTGTCCATCGACGAATGAATGGATACAGAAGCCCTGGTACATATATACAATGGAATACTACTCAGCTGTTAAAAGAAATGCAGAAGACTCGGTCCTAATGAAGTGGCTGGCTCTAGAACCTATCATAAAAAGTGAAGTAAGTCAGAAAGAGAAAAACAAATACAGTATGCTAACACACATATATGGAATCTAGTAGGACAGTCTTGGTAACACACGCAGTGGACTCATGGAAAAACAGACAGAGCATAAACTTAGGGACATGGTGGGGAAGAAATAGGGAGGGGGAGGCATGGAGGGAGTAACATGGAAACCTATACTGGTATGTGTGGAAAAGATAGCTATTGTCATTGTGCTAAGGGAATAGGAGTGCTTACAATGGGTTGGGGCAATGATCCGGAGGGGTGGGATGGGGGGAACTGGGGTGGGGTGGGTACCATGGATATGCATATGACTGATCTGGGAACATACATGTCTGTGAACAACAAAACTCTGTAAAATCTTTAAAATAAAGAATTTTAAAAAATACAGAATAAGATAATCAAGTGATATCTGAAGTTCAGGTTTTACAAATTTTATTCTGTGGTATTTTGAAGAAAAATTAAAGATAAATATGAATAACAAAAATCACTTTACTACTTTAAATTAAAAGAGTCTGTATTTATCGTAGTCAAGAAAAACTGAATTAGATTTTAAAATGAAGTTAAATAAAAATCTCATTTAATTGTATTGAACGTAATAATACAGTAGTTTGTAAAATGGGTTTGCAGATTTCTGTAATGAAATCCTATTATGCACATAAAGCATGAGAAACAAAACTGAAAAACTCCTGCCTGCACAAAAGCATCATATAGAGCTACATCCAATAAATTTACCCATCAGTGTTCTTTATAGGATATGCATAAGTGTTAAGTCATTTCAGTCATGTGCTTCTCTTTGTGACCCCGTGAACTGTAGCTCACCAGGGACCTCAGTCCGTGGCATTCTACAGGCAAGAATACTGGAGTGGGTTGCAATGCCCTCTTCCAGGGGACCTTCCCAACCCAGGTATCCAACCTGGGTTTCCGGCATTGCAGGCAGATTCTTTACTATGTAAGCCACCAGGGAAGCCCTTCTTTACAGAATAGGCAGTTCTTATTTTCCTGAGGAAAAAATATAAATTATTACCTATTGTATCATTTTCCTTGACTTACACTGCTGTATAATACTGTCTTCAGATATTGCCACTTTTAAAAAATATTAAAGTAGTAATATGAAAATATTTCTAAACAGTAACATTATTTAGGAAAACAACATATAGTTTTTGGTAGATTGATAGATTAATGGGAGTTTATGGTAGTGGCTTTTGATGTTATATTCTAAGCTGAAAAGAAAATGTCTGTGCTGTTATGTTTTAAAATGAGTGGGAATACTTACCATTTGGTAAACTTAAAATTCAGTTTCTATTACATGCTTTGGTTATGTATAAATGACAAGCCATTTCTTAGAAATAGGATCTGAAGAAAGCTAAAGATACCTGGTAACTCCTCTCGAATATTCATATATGATGTAACCAGATTTGTTCAAACACTGATTTTAATAAAGGCAATATTTGCCTTAAATCATTTATGTAGATAGAAGAAAATAATTATTTCATATCTTTTTAGTTAAGGGGTACAATTTCCCTTTGAAAAGATTGAGGAAATTATAAATAAAAACATATAAAAATGAAAGGTATTATTTGGGATATCATCACTGCCTTTCATAGAGTCACTTGCATTAGAACAGTGCTCTTACTGAGAACAACCAGAAAAGCTGGATGAAATAGAAAAGGATTCTGCTCCAGGGCACCGAAGACCTGCCAAGTCAGGCGGAACTTCATGGGCAGACAACATGGAGAGAAGGGAACTTTTGAAAGTTGAGCCAATATTTTGACTGTCCCTTTCCTCTCTGTAATGAAATCCTATTATGCACATAAAGCATGAGAAACAAAACTGAAAAACTCCTGCCTGCACAAAAGCATCATATAGAGCTACATCCAATAAATTTACCCATCAGTGTTCTTTATAGGATATGCATAAGTGTTAAGTCATTTCAGTCATGTGCTTCTCTTTGTGACCCCGTGAACTGTAGCTCACCAGGGGATCTCAGTCCGTGGCATTCTCCAGGCAAGAATACTGGAGTGGGTTGCAATGCCCTCTTCCAGGGGACCTTCCCAACCCAGGTATCCAACCTGGGTTTCCGGCATTGCAGGCAGATTCTTTACTATGTAAGCCACCAGGGAAGCCCTTCTTTACAGAATAGGCAGTTCTTATTTTCCTGAGGAAAAAATATAAATTATTACCTATTGTATCATTTTCCTTGACTTACACTGCTGTATAATACTGTCTTCAGATATTGCCACTTTTAAAAAATATTAAAGTAGTAATATGAAAATATTTCTAAACAGTAACATTATTTAGGAAAACAACATATAGTTTTTGGTAGATTGATAGATTAATGGGAGTTTATGGTAGTGGCTTTTGATGTTATATTCTAAGCTGAAAAGAAAATGTCTGTGCTGTTATGTTTTAAAATGAGTGGGAATACTTACCATTTGGTAAACTTAAAATTCAGTTTCTATTACATGCTTTGGTTATGTATAAATGACAAGCCATTTCTTAGAAATAGGATCTGAAGAAAGCTAAAGATACCTGGTAACTCCTCTCGAATATTCATATATGATGTAACCAGATTTGTTCAAACACTGATTTTAATAAAGGCAATATTTGCCTTAAATCATTTATGTAGATAGAAGAAAATAATTATTTCATATCTTTTTAGTTAAGGGGTACAATTTCCCTTTGAAAAGATTGAGGAAATTATAAATAAAAACATATAAAAATGAAAGGTATTATTTGGGATATCATCACTGCCTTTCATAGAGTCACTTGCATTAGAACAGTGCTCTTACTGAGAACAACCAGAAAAGCTGGATGAAATAGAAAAGGATTCTGCTCCAGGGCACCGAAGACCTGCCAAGTCAGGCGGAACTTCATGGGCAGACAACATGGAGAGAAGGGAACTTTTGAAAGTTGAGCCAATATTTTGACTGTCCCTTTCCTCTCTGACATTTCATGGAGCAAGTACCTACTACTGTTGGAAGTAGGCACGAGGACTACTCTAAGGCAGACAGAAAGTAACAAAACTTTTAGCAATCTCATGAAGCTGGAGAAAGAAAAACTGAAGTTGGTGACTGACAGTTCTGCCAAGACTTGAGAATCCACAATCCCAGAGAGAAGGGAGGTATTGAGAAGTGAGGAGGAAACACAGTTGTCTTCAGAGGATTTGCTGAATTCACAAGCAGCATCCGATATCAGTGTAAGAAGCCAAGTAAATAGGGGCTGAAAATGATGGTAGAATTGTCTACAGTGTTCTGTTACTCTAGAGACAAACACTTGGGTGTAGGGAGTCAAGGTCAGAGAGGCCCTAGGATACGCCCCAGGCTGTAGGTTTGTTTCCCTGGAGGGATGGGAGCAAAGGGTCCTGGAGAGTTAAAAGGAGTGAAAACCACCATCAGGTGACTCATTATTGATTAGACCGAGGTGGTCTGCTTCTCCTTGTATAGTCTACAAAAGGATTGATGAACCTACTCTGAAGGAAGGTAACAATTCAGAGGCGTCAGAATTTCTTATACACATTGTATAATATTCAATAATAAGGGCAGAGTCTAGATTATGGATCACCACCCCCTCCCCAACTCTGTAGCATACCACAAAATATTTATCTTTTTCCATTCATCTGTGGTTCAACTGAGGTGAAGCTGCTTCGGTATGATGCTTGAATAGAGCAACTCTATATCATGTGTATTTATTCTGGAGTCCACAGTGAAGGAGTTGGTCTACTCAAAGAGAGGGTTTTTTTCTCATAGTAGATTTAGAATGTTACCAGAGGGTTGGCAGAGATCCAGAATCCCCATGAAAGTCTGGGCTGAAATTCTGTAAACTTTCACATCTGCTCAGAATGTATTGACCAAAGAAAGTCGCAGAGTACTCTCTTTAGCCGACTTAAGGCAGAGTACTAAGCCTGCTCACAAGGAGTGGGGATGTGCACTCCATAGCAAGCGGGGCAAACTGTGAAGTGAAGTGACTTAAGGGCATGGATTAGGGAAGGCAAACAACTGCCAAGGAAAGGCCGTCTACCACAATCCAGTATTAGGTATTCTTCCCATACCTGCCATCATCAAAAGGTACTCAAACCCAGCCTCAAATTCTCAAAATTCTCACCTAATTGTTGTTACCATGCTTCAAGTCCAGAATATTGTGATTTATATAAAGTCTAGATGAGGTTTCTCAATCTGGAGAATTCGTTTAAAAAGTCCGATTTTTCTATCACATCAATACCCCAGAAAAATAGATTTTGGCACAGGAATAGGGTAACAGTCACAAACACTCTGATTTGAAAGAGAGAAGCAAGAAAAGCATAAAGCAGTCATGGAACCCTAACAGTTCTTAAATCTTGCTAGGAAAATATTTCCTGGCCCCGTAACCTGGAGTTACTACAAAATAGGTAGACTTATTTTGTTCCCTTTGAGTTTTTCTGAAGTTTACTGGTTTCTCAAAGTTTTTATCTCCATCCATTCTTTCTTTTTGACTATTCTAGTGTACTTCTGAAAATATTACAGGGAAAAAATGTCTTACTGGAGTTTGCTGTAAGTCAGTATACTGCCTGCCTATAAAGAGGTGGGGCCCTGAAGGTTTCTTTATTTCTGTCATGCTACTTTTTTTTAAAGATAGTAACGTTATTAAAATATTCACATTAGCTCCATGTGTCAAAACCACATGTTCAGTTCTCAGCCAGCTGCCTCTCCGTCTAGGTTTATCAGTGGATATTTGGGGCATATGATTATGTGTGACTCTGTCTTTATCTTTTAAGAAACTGTTTATTTAGCTAAAATATTCTAAACATCATTTGTATTTTCTTAACAGTACTAATACAGGGGTTTATAGCTACACATTTAGTTGGACACTTAACTGTTTACACTGAAAAGAACTTTCCATGATACAGCTCCGAGATCCCCCTCCCTTAGCTAAAATTCTCAGTGCATTGCTCTTCTGTCAAACAGCAACTTTCCAATGCATCTTCTGGGCACTGTTTATACCTTCTAAATTTCATTTGCAAAGTGGATAGCTTACTTTTCCTTACCTCAATTTCTTATTCTTTATGAAATGAAGCTAGCAACAGCCAACTTATATACTCCACACTCTGCCTCACAATCTTACCACTTACAACAAGTTAATTAGGTATATTTTCTGTCTTCCAAGTTATCACATGTGACGCTTATACCAAATATTTGACAGTACATAGTAGAGATCATTGTATATCCCAACCACCTATAACAATTTCCTTATAGTATACGCTTTTCCAAATTCAAAGAATAGTTTCTTTACAGTTGCCTCCCTAAAGTCACAGCCACATATTTTAGGTCTACTTTTTTTTTTCTTCCAACTATACCTATTCCTAAATACTGATTTCTATTTCTGTTAACTATTGTTACAGTAATTGTGTTTAACTAACAGCTTTAAGATGTCAGTGACTTAAAGCAACAGTTATTTCATACATTTAATTCATCGTCTCTGATTCAAATGCTCTTGGCTAGAGTGGGTTCTGCTTGATTTTAACTGTAGATTGGGTCCACGTCATCTTCATGGGCCCTTCATGTTTTAGAATGAGAGTTTACTCATTCCATAATAGAATTCATAAATTCCCCAAGGATCAAGTAGATGTATGATGTTTCAGGTTAGGTTGAAAATGAAGAAATGGTATCTCAAAACATTAACGTGAAAAGCAGAGAGAATAAATGGAATTATGTACATTCTGAAGTACTTTTATTGTTTTGAAAATTCATTAACTTAATGTAATCAGAAATGCAAGCCATTATTTCATGATCACTACAATTATGTGTAGTTCTCAGCCAGCTCTCCGTCTAGGTTTATCAGTGGATATTTGGGGCATATGATTATGTGTGACTCTGTCTTTATCTTTTAAGAAACTGTTTATTTAGCTAAAATATTCTAAACATCATTTGTATTTTCTTAACAGTACTAATACAGGGGTTTATAGCTACACATTTAGTTGGACACTTAACTGTTTACACTGAAAAGAACTTTCCATGATACAGCTCCGAGATCCCCCTCCCTTAGCTAAAATTCTCAGTGCATTGCTCTTCTGTCAAACAGCAACTTTCCAATGCATCTTCTGGGCACTGTTTATACCTTCTAAATTTCATTTGCAAAGTGGATAGCTTACTTTTCCTTACCTCAATTTCTTATTCTTTATGAAATGAAGCTAGCAACAGCCAACTTATATACTCCACACTCTGCCTCACAATCTTACCACTTACAACAAGTTAATTAGGTATATTTTCTGTCTTCCAAGTTATCACATGTGACGCTTATACCAAATATTTGACAGTACATAGTAGAGATCATTGTATATCCCAACCACCTATAACAATTTCCTTATAGTATACGCTTTTCCAAATTCAAAGAATAGTTTCTTTACAGTTGCCTCCCTAAAGTCACAGCCACATATTTTAGGTCTACTTTTTTTTTTCTTCCAACTATACCTATTCCTAAATACTGATTTCTATTTCTGTTAACTATTGTTACAGTAATTGTGTTTAACTAACAGCTTTAAGATGTCAGTGACTTAAAGCAACAGTTATTTCATACATTTAATTCATCGTCTCTGATTCAAATGCTCTTGGCTAGAGTGGGTTCTGCTTGATTTTAACTGTAGATTGGGTCCACGTCATCTTCATGGGCCCTTCATGTTTTAGAATGAGAGTTTACTCATTCCATAATAGAATTCATAAATTCCCCAAGGATCAAGTAGATGTATGATGTTTCAGGTTAGGTTGAAAATGAAGAAATGGTATCTCAAAACATTAACGTGAAAAGCAGAGAGGAATAAATGGAATTATGTACATTCTGAAGTACTTTTATTGTTTTGAAAATTCATTAACTTAATGTAATCAGAAATGCAAGCCATTATTTCTTTTATGATCACTACAATTATGTGTATACTCAACAAATTAATACAGGCGAAAAAATAACAGAAAAGTAAAAAGAAGGAAGACTGAAAAAATAAAGCAACATAAAGGAATGGACACATTGTTGACAAATAATAGAATAGTAAATATGTCAAAGTTAGTTATATTTATAAATATAAGAATCTAGAGGTAACATTTATCAGAATTTATGAAATATAAATGTCATCATCACATAACACTCCTGAAGGATTAATAGTCCATAGCCTAAGTCCCTGACATAAGCAAAAATAAATCCTGTTGAACACTCAAAAAGAAAAAAAAAAAAAAAAAAAGCTGAGCTTCCCTGGTAGTCCACTGGGTAGGGCACCACCTTGCAGTGCAAGGTGCGCCAGTTCAGTCCCTGGCCTGGGAAGATTCCACGTGCCATGGAGCAGCTGGGCTGATGTGTCCAACTACCGAGCTGGAGCTCTGGAGCACATGCGCCCAGAGCCGGTGCTCTGAGACAACAGAGGCCACTATGATGCATTTTATAGAATATTACGTGGGAACAATCATGGATGGCATTGCTAAAATTTAACACTAAAATAAAACAAAGAAAATGCTATCTACCACATAATCCATGAAACGATATTTTATAAACAGGCCAAACCCTGATATAATGATGAAATTTGAGCTAATTAATTTGGAAATAAGAAAATGTATAGTGTTAGGGAAGGGTGTAACAAGGGCTTGTTTCCTTCTTCTTTTTGTGTTTCTTTCTATTTTTTTGTTTTTTTTTTTGGTACCAACAGTGTTCCAGTACTTTATATATGCAGTGGTTATAGAGATAGTCTTACTTTCAAAATTTATCTTATTACGTTCAAAAGTTAATTTATATTCTTTTAAAAATTAACATGAAAAACATAGTTAAATGCACAGATTGCTAAGACTTTAATGCATAGAAGTATGAAGTTCATGAATACTTATTACAGCCGCTTTAACACTTATCAGTACTTGACCCACAAGGTGAAGAGACACTCAGTAAACATTGGTTGAATTTCTGAAGGTAAAATACTAGCTACCAAAAAGACTTTAAATGCTGATACCACACTTAAAAAGGTAGTATAGAACCTCACATGGGCAGCTCATTTTTAATTTTAAATGAAGAATACTCTTTATTTCCAAAGAAAAGAGTCATCCAGATCCCTAACATAAAAAAAGTTATTGTTAAATGCTAAATGAGTCTCTTTCTTTAGAAGAAAAAATTAATTCATTTGTCTTTTCACGTTTCATTCTTACTGTGAATCAGTAAAGTTGCATGCTTGGTTTCTAGACTTTAGTGTGCTTAAACAGACTAAGTGAATTGAAACTAGAGGTGGAAGCCAGCTAAGATTGCATTCTCAGCTGGGGATCAGCTGTTCTCTTTTTCATAGTGCCTGGCACTTGGGAAATGCTCAGTACCTTTCAGTGGTTATTTGTGTTACTATCGGTGTCCTCGTGGGGCTTCCCACATGGCTGGGTGGTAAAGAACATGCCGGCCAATGCAGGAGGTGTAGGAGATGAGGCGTTGGATCCTTGGATTGGGACAATTCCCTTGAATAGGAATGGCAACCCATTCCAGTATTATTGCATGGAAAACTTGATGGATAGATGAACTTGGCCAGCTACAATCCACAGGATTGCAAAGAGTCAGACATTACTGAGTGTGCACACGCACGCACACACACACACAGACACACACACACGTATTGATAGTCATCTGTCTCAATTATATATATTGTCATTCCCACTGAGCCTTTTTTCCCTAGAATGTTTAAGCCATTAATTTTAAGTATATGATCTCATCCTTCCTGTGTTTTTCATTTTAAATATGGGAAGGGGAGAACCTGACTCTCTTACTGAAAGAGTTTCATCTCTAGCATGCCTGGTGCACTTAGTCCTTGGATTGGTTGCTTCCTGGAATACTAACCCTCCTGCCAGTTGATGACTGCTCTAACTCTTCTGCAAACTGAAACAGATTTATGCTTCACTGACAGGTGACTGCATATAGGTGATTCACAGCTAGAGAGGAAGTTTAATATTTTGATTTGAAGTATAGTTAATATTTCCAAAACAATTCTTAAGTGAACCATATACTTTCAGAAATTGAAAACACATTCTGTCCCTATGATTAAGCTATCTAGGAGCCTAAACATCAGCATGTTGATTTTTTCATTTTTTTCTGACAAATGTATATATTAGAATTGCTATATGTGAGTTACTGTGTTAGGTGCTAAGGAGGTAAGAAGCTAAGAATAATTTATTTATATTTAAAGGAAAGGAATTTAAGTTTGAACACACACACACAATTCCCTGTAAAATAATCACAAGGGATTACAAAGTATTAAAATAAAAGATTTAGGTAGCTGGGAAACTAAAAAATGTTCAGGAAAAAGTAAAGAAGAAACTAAGAAAATCTAACTTGCTAGTGGGGAAAAGTGGGTGGGATTATTTTGGGAGAAGGAATCATGTGCGTTGGTCTTGTGGTAGAAGATAGAGGAACTGAACATGGCCTTGGTTGCTGAAGTGTGGAGAGCAAAAGGAGCATGGAGTGAAAGAGGCTGTGTGTTAGGAATTTTGTTTGTCTGCTAATGAAACGAAGCTTTTGAAGTCTTGGCAGTGTTTTAACCATGGGCAGTGTGGCGAGGTAAGTTGGAGAAAAACTATCTGGCTACGGTTCAGTTTCTTAGAGACTGTGGAGTTAGGATAAAGGAAATT
The DNA here is from genome assembly GCA_022376925.1 of Tragulus kanchil. Classification (NCBI taxonomy): domain Eukaryota; kingdom Metazoa; phylum Chordata; class Mammalia; order Artiodactyla; family Tragulidae; genus Tragulus; species Tragulus kanchil. The sequence continues at coordinate 88,485,772 of JAIOJX010000024.1, read as the reverse complement.
AGGAAATATTTTAAGTTTTAATGACTTCAAATTAAGTTTGGTATTCACAGCTCCACAGTGGGGGTGCTGTCATCGAAATAATGATCAGATGGGCTCCTCTGTGGAAGCATTTTTAAGGGTTGGAAATTATAGCGTGTCTCAATTATATATATTGTCATTCCCACTGAGCCTTTTTTCCCTAGAATGTTTAAGCCATTAATTTTAAGTATATGATCTCATCCTTCCTGTGTTTTTCATTTTAAATATGGGAAGGGGAGAACCTGACTCTCTTACTGAAAGAGTTTCATCTCTAGCATGCCTGGTGCACTTAGTCCTTGGATTGGTTGCTTCCTGGAATACTAACCCTCCTGCCAGTTGATGACTGCTCTAACTCTTCTGCAAACTGAAACAGATTTATGCTTCACTGACAGGTGACTGCATATAGGTGATTCACAGCTAGAGAGGAAGTTTAATATTTTGATTTGAAGTATAGTTAATATTTCCAAAACAATTCTTAAGTGAACCATATACTTTCAGAAATTGAAAACACATTCTGTCCCTATGATTAAGCTATCTAGGAGCCTAAACATCAGCATGTTGATTTTTTCATTTTTTTTTCTGACAAATGTATATATTAGAATTGCTATATGTGAGTTACTGTGTTAGGTGCTAAGGAGGTAAGAAGCTAAGAATAATTTATTTATATTTAAAGGAAAGGAATTTAAGTTTGAACACACACACACAATTCCCTGTAAAATAATCACAAGGGATTACAAAGTATTAAAATAAAAGATTTAGGTAGCTGGGAAACTAAAAAATGTTCAGGAAAAAGTAAAGAAGAAACTAAGAAAATCTAACTTGCTAGTGGGGAAAAGTGGGTGGGATTATTTTGGGAGAAGGAATCATGTGCGTTGGTCTTGTGGTAGAAGATAGAGGAACTGAACATGGCCTTGGTTGCTGAAGTGTGGAGAGCAAAAGGAGCATGGAGTGAAAGAGGCTGTGTGTTAGGAATTTTGTTTGTCTGCTAATGAAACGAAGCTTTTGAAGTCTTGGCAGTGTTTTAACCATGGGCAGTGTGGCGAGGTAAGTTGGAGAAAAACTATCTGGCTACGGTTCAGTTTCTTAGAGACTGTGGAGTTAGGATAAAGGAAATTAGGGAAATATTTTAAGTTTTAATGACTTCAAATTAAGTTTGGTATTCACAGCTCCACAGTGGGGGGTGCTGTCATCGAAATAATGATCAGATGGGCTCCTCTGTGGAAGCTGTTATTTATTTCAAGTGTGTTTGGAAATTATAGCTGTGTGTCAAGCCCAGGGGAGGTCTGATCATCCTGGTATTTGTATATGATAATTCTAGCTGTAGTATGGAATTCCAGAAACTTGGACAATTGAATTTTCTTCATTTACTTTTGGAAGAACTTGTACTCCACTCATGGCTGAATGAGGTAGTCTCTAGAGGTATTATTGCATGTAGACACATCTCATGGACTGGGAAAATACTCTTTTTCTCTAAAATATTTTTGCACATCTCTAATATAGTCGAATTAAAGGCTGAAGAGAATCTTCTATGTTTCTAATTAATTCATTATATTTTTCATTTATTGACTGATGTTGATTCTGTGCTGAGCTTACACCAAGTACTCCTTTAGGCATATAGATATAGCAGTGCATATTACTGGATCACTTGTGCTTACATGACATATGTGTTAAGAGAGGTAAATATTAAGCAGCTACACAGGGATTTATCCAAGTAAGTCTTAGGTGCCATGAGGAAACACAGGGTGTGAATCTAGTGAATGATAGGAAATGGTAGGAAAAAAAAATACTTGCTGTTATCTGAGAGGGATGGGAAAGGGGGAAGACTTCTCTCAGAAAGATGCATGTATGACTATTCCTGAACTATGGGATTTATCCAGGATAAGAAGAAAAAAAATCCAAGCAAGGAATAGTTTGTAGGGAAAATTATTTTGGGAGAAGGAATCATGTGCGTTGGTCTTGTGGTAGAAGATAGAGGAACTGAACATGGCCTTGGTTGCTGAAGTGTGGAGAGCAAAAGGAGCATGGAGTGAAAGAGGCTGTGTGTTAGGAATTTTGTTTGTCTGCTAATGAAACGAAGCTTTTGAAGTCTTGGCAGTGTTTTAACCATGGGCAGTGTGGCGAGGTAAGTTGGAGAAAAACTATCTGGCTACGGTTCAGTTTCTTAGAGACTGTGGAGTTAGGATAAAGGAAATTAGGGAAATATTTTAAGTTTTAATGACTTCAAATTAAGTTTGGTATTCACAGCTCCACAGTGGGGGGTGCTGTCATCGAAATAATGATCAGATGGGCTCCTCTGTGGAAGCTGTTATTTATTTCAAGTGTGTTTGGAAATTATAGCTGTGTGTCAAGCCCAGGGGAGGTCTGATCATCCTGGTATTTGTATATGATAATTCTAGCTGTAGTATGGAATTCCAGAAACTTGGACAATTGAATTTTCTTCATTTACTTTTGGAAGAACTTGTACTCCACTCATGGCTGAATGAGGTAGTCTCTAGAGGTATTATTGCATGTAGACACATCTCATGGACTGGGAAAATACTCTTTTTCTCTAAAATATTTTTGCACATCTCTAATATAGTCGAATTAAAGGCTGAAGAGAATCTTCTATGTTTCTAATTAATTCATTATATTTTTCATTTATTGACTGATGTTGATTCTGTGCTGAGCTTACACCAAGTACTCCTTTAGGCATATAGATATAGCAGTGCATATTACTGGATCACTTGTGCTTACATGACATATGTGTTAAGAGAGGTAAATATTAAGCAGCTACACAGGGATTTATCCAAGTAAGTCTTAGGTGCCATGAGGAAACACAGGGTGTGAATCTAGTGAATGATAGGAAATGGTAGGAAAAAAAAATACTTGCTGTTATCTGAGAGGGATGGGAAAGGGGGAAGACTTCTCTCAGAAAGATGCATGTATGACTATTCCTGAACTATGGGATTTATCCAGGATAAGAAGATTCCAAGCAGAAAGAACAAATATGTACAAAGAACCTAAAGCAGCCAAAAGATGGAATAATCATAGCAAACAAACAAATGTGATTCAGTTCAGTAGTCACTCCGTTGTGTCTGACTCTTTGTGACCCCATGGACTGCAGCACACCAGGCTTCCCTGTTCTTCACCATCTCCGGAGCCCGCTCAAACTCCACTGAGTCAGTGACGCCATCCAATATTCTCATCCCCCTGTTGTCTCCCTCTCCTTCTGTCTTCTATTTTTCCCAACATCAGGGTCTTTTTCAATGAGTGGTCTGTTTGCATCAGGTGGCGAAAGGATTGGAACTTCAGCATCATTTCATCCAATGAATATTCAGAGTTGATTTCCTTTATGATTGACTCAGTTGGTCTCCTTACAGTCCAAAGGACTCTCAAGAGCCTTCTCTGACATCACAGTTCAGAGGCATCAGTTCTTTGGCACTCAGCTCTCTTTATGGTCCAGCTCTCACATCCATATAGGACTACTGGGAGAACCATAGCTTTGACTAGATGAACTTTTGTCAACAAGGTGATGTCTCTGCTTTTGAATATGCTGTCTAGGTTTGTCACAGCTTTTCTTCCAAGGAGCAAGTGTCTTTTAATTTCCTGGCTGTAGTCACCATCTGCAGTGATTTTGGAGACCAAGAAAATCAAGTCTGTCACCATCTCCATTGTTGGCCCAATTATTTGCCATGAAGTGATGGGACCAGATGTCATGATCTTCATTTTTTGAATGTTGACCTTTAGGTGAGCAAAAAGATGGAATGATCATAAAGCAGTCAAACAAATATGATGACTGTGGCCAAATATAGAGTAGAAAAAGAAAGTTGAGGCTGATGATGTAAGCAGAGAACCATGTGCCTTATGGGCAATGTGAGGGAGTCTGGGTGATTCAACAGTTAACAATGGAAAGGCAGTGTGATATTACAGAATTTTGCTTAATTTCAGTTTTACAGATACTTGGTTCAGTTCAACTCATCATTTATTTCTTGTGTAGCCTTGGAATATTTATTAAACCTTAGTTTCATTGTAATATTTATTAAAGCCTGAGTTTCATCATCTGTGAAATCTAAATCATGATAGAACTGTGCAGAATTAATAGAATTGGTTAGAAAATACATTTAAGTATTTAACCTAAGAATTTTAACACACACTAAAAGTCATAGTTAAATTTGATTGAAAGATTTTATAATGGGGTAATATATAGATAAGTTTGAAATTTTTGCTATAATACTTGATCCTTTTTTTTTAAGAATACTAACAACTGACAATGTTTTGTTCTAGTGATAAATACATGGCATAATTTAAAAATCATATTTGAAGTATAAATTGCTAGGAAACCTAAAAATCAGAGACTTTTCTCTAGACCCACCAAAAATTGAGATCAAAGGAGAATCATCACCGCAGACCTGGAAACACAAGTTCACCTAGGGGGAGAGAGCTGAGATCGCCTATCTGGAGCAGAAGGCTGGCACCACAAATTCGTAGGAACATTTAAATAGTATATTTGATAAATTGCTGGAGGCCAAAAGTGGACAATATTGAGTCAAATGCTTCTGTGTTCCTCAATTTTAGGGGACCTCTTCATATTCATGGGCTTTACCTCCAGGAATCCCACCAAGATCTCACAGTGAAAACTCAAATAACCCTTCCTGACTCTAATAGGAGGAGAGGACAAGTAGTTCTTATGGAATACAGTAAATCTTCTCCATCACAAAAGTCCACTCTCTAGTGCTGGAATTTTATTAAAGCTGGGAGAAGGAAATTTCTAAACCCACCCTCTTCCAGCTCTTTGGAAACGAAACAAAATCTTCTCCATCACATGAAAGCCTTTAGGTGAGCAAAAGATGGAATGATCATAAAGCAGTCAAACAAATATGATGACTGTGGCCAAATATAGAGTAGAAAAAGAAAGTTGAGGCTGATGATGTAAGCAGAGAACCATGTGCCTTATGGGCAATGTGAGGGAGTCTGGGTGATTCAACAGTTAACAATGGAAAGGCAGTGTGATATTACAGAATTTTGCTTAATTTCAGTTTTACAGATACTTGGTTCAGTTCAACTCATCATTTATTTCTTGTGTAGCCTTGGAATATTTATTAAACCTTAGTTTCATTGTAATATTTATTAAAGCCTGAGTTTCATCATCTGTGAAATCTAAATCATGATAGAACTGTGCAGAATTAATAGAATTGGTTAGAAAATACATTTAAGTATTTAACCTAAGAATTTTAACACACACTAAAAGTCATAGTTAAATTTGATTGAAAGATTTTATAATGGGGTAATATATAGATAAGTTTGAAATTTTTGCTATAATACTTGATCCTTTTTTTTTAAGAATACTAACAACTGACAATGTTTTGTTCTAGTGATAAATACATGGCATAATTTAAAAATCATATTTGAAGTATAAATTGCTAGGAAACCTAAAAATCAGAGACTTTTCTCTAGACCCACCAAAAATTGAGATCAAAGGAGAATCATCACCGCAGACCTGGAAACACAAGTTCACCTAGGGGGAGAGAGCTGAGATCGCCTATCTGGAGCAGAAGGCTGGCACCACAAATTCGTAGGAACATTTAAATAGTATATTTGATAAATTGCTGGAGGCCAAAAGTGGACAATATTGAGTCAAATGCTTCTGTGTTCCTCAATTTTAGGGGACCTCTTCATATTCATGGGCTTTACCTCCAGGAATCCCACCAAGATCTCACAGTGAAAACTCAAATAACCCTTCCTGACTCTAATAGGAGGAGAGGACAAGTAGTTCTTATGGAATACAGTAAATCTTCTCCATCACAAAAGTCCACTCTCTAGTGCTGGAATTTTATTAAAGCTGGGAGAAGGAAATTTCTACACCCCACCCTCCCTTCCAGCTTTCTTTGTCTCATCTAATGGGAAAAACGAAACAAAACTGAAACAAACAAAAACCCCGAAAATATAGTCAACCAGGGACAGGGCTTCTTGGAAACAGATTAAGAGCACTATAGCCAGGGAAGTTAGTAGGGGACAGCAAGAAAAACAGCCATTCCACTGAAGAAGATATTTAAGTATGGTGTCCTCAACATACAGGGCCACTGATAGAAGTCATCTAAGATTTTAAAAGTTATACTACATCCCTTTCTCCTCCACTATACCAACAGACCTCTAGTATAATAGCAGTGGCTTATAGCTCAAAGAGCCTTAATACTCACACTTTCTTTGAGAAGGTGTAGTTAAAGAACCCCAAAGTTAAGGGACAAAAATAAGTACACTAGAAGAATTCAAGCCCCCGGCACCCACAGCTCAATCAGGCTTTAAAAACAGCCTATCCCCTAGCTAGATTAGCAGAAATCCTCAAACTAAATGTTTATTGATCTAAGTTCTTATTAACTAATATAGCATGTTTGGTTTCAGCCCCAAAAATAAGTCATGCCAAAGATGAGGAGATAAGCACAGTCTGGACAGATATTCAGAAACAGACACACAGATTGGAATTATCAAGAGAGCAAATCTCTAATAATTATGATTGATTTAGAGTTCTAAACGAAAATGTAGATCAAATGCAAGAACAGATGGGTAATGTAGGCAGAGTGATAGAAACAAAGTATCCTAGAAAATGATCGAAATCAAAACCACTGCAATAGAAATAAAGAATTCCTGTGATTGAGTCTTTAGTAGATGGGCCGTAAACCAAGGAAAGAATCAACAAATTTGTTGATTTGTAGATAAGTAGAAACCTCTGAAACTGCATGCCAGAAGAAAATAATCAAGTCAGAACATACTATCCAAACATTTGGAATTTTAAAAGGGGCAACATATGTATAATTGTACTACTAGAAGAAGAAATAACAAAGCAGAAGAAACATTTTAAACTTTCTAAAGCTATTCCAGAAAATTTCTACCAAAAAAATATCCTTCAAAGGCTTTGTAGAGTTTCTTAGGGAAATTAGCAATTTATAGTTGAGTGATTTCCACTACCTTTTCTGGTACCTTGTACCTAAACACAGATCCACTGATTTTCCTTTTCTCTAGTTTTACTGTTTGAAGCTTCTGTAACAGAGTGGCAATGTGGAATGCAATCTTGCTGTATATTAGTTGAAGAATGTATCTGGTTCTTTCTGGAGTTAAAATAAAGTCTGTTTAAAATATTTTGCTATGTAGTGCATTTTTTTAATTTCAAATTGTTACAATTTAAATTAAATGTGCAGTTGAATACATGGATCCCCAACCTGGCTGGCTGTACAAGCTAACATTAGTTGTAATGGTTATGTTTCTAACAATGGAACTTAATATGGGAAAATAAAGCAATATAGTATTGCTCATTTGTAAGTCTTTTATGTTTTATTGAATTATAGTTGATGTAACCTATTGTAATTCTTTTAACGATGATACTCCTTTTTTTTTATTATTATACTCCACTTATACTTACTATTAAGTATTGGTTATATTCCCCGAGTTCTACAATATGTCCTTAAGGTTTATTTTATATATGATATTTGTACCTTCTAATTCACTACCCCTATATTGCCCACTCACCACCTCCCTCACCCCACCGGTAACCACTGATTTATCATCTATCCTTTCTTCGTTATATATTTATGAGTTTATCGTAGTTTTTAGATTGCACATATAAATGAAACCATATAGTATTTGTCTTTCTCGGTCTGATTTATTTCACCTAGCATAATACCTTAAAAGTTTATCCATGTTTTCACGAATGGCAAAATTTTGTTCGTTTTTTTGCATCTGAGTAATATTGCATTGTGTGAATACCATGACTTTGTCCATTCATTTGTTGGTGGACACTGGGTTGCTTCCATATCTGGACAATTGTAAATGATGCTACTTTGAATATTGGGGTGCATGTATGCATGTATCTTTTTGAATTAGTGCATTTTTTTCTTTCAAATATATTCTCATGAGTGGTGTTACTAAGTCATATGGTAGTTATAGTTTTCATTTTTTCAGAAACCTTCATACTATTTTCTGTGGTGACTGTACCAATTTACATTCCCACCAACTGTGTACAAGGATTTATTTTTCTCCACATCCTCACCAACAGTTGTTATTTATATTATTTCTGATGATAGCCACCCTGACAAGTGTGGGGCAATATTTTATCGTGATAGTTTTGAAATGCATTTCTTTAATTTACTGATGTCTAGCATCTTTTCATAGGCCTGCTGCCTAACTGAAAGGTTTCTTTTTATATACGTACATTTTTTGGGGGGAGACCACTTCTGTTGGTGTTTCATTTATTTCCATCTTTGTTCTTTTGGCAAGTGTGGGCCTCCCATCGCAGTGGCCTCTCTGGCTGCAGAGCACCAGCTCTGGGCACATACACTCCAGAGCTCCAGCTCGGTAGTTAGACACATTGTTCCCGCCGCTCTGGGGCATGTGGGATCTTCCAAGGCCAGGAATCCAACCAGCACCCCACTGCAAGGCAATGTCCTTACCCACTGGACAACCAGGGAAGCCTGTATATATATATATATTTGGCTAAATTGGGTCTTAGCTGCAGCATGTGAACTCTCAGTTGTGGCATGTGGGATCTAGTTCCCTGACCAGGGATTGAACCCAGGCCCCGTGCATTGGGAGCACAGAGTCTTAGCCACTGAACCAACAGTGAATTTGCTGCAAGTTCTCTTTGGAAAAACTGCTCAAATCTTCTGTACGTTACCTAATTGGTCTCTTTGTTTTTTAATGTTGAGTTATGTGAACTGTTTATATATTCTGAATGTTATCATTTTCAAATATTTCATATCATTTTCAAATATATTTGCCCATTTTCAAATAGATCCTTCAGTCAGTTGTCCTTTTGTTTCGTTGATGATTTTGTTTGCTGTGCAGAAGCTTGTAAGTTTACTTTCCATTTGTTTATTTTGGCTTTATTGGCTGTGCTTTAGGAGGCAGAGACAGAAAGTACTGCTATGATTTAAGTAGAAGTGCTCTGCCTATGTTTTCCTCTAGTTTTATGATGTAGTGTCGTATGTTTAGGTCTCTAATTAGGTCTCTAATTTCAAGTTTATTTTTGTATATGCTGTTAGAAAATATTTTAATTTCATTCTTTTACATGCATTTGTCCACTTTTCAAAACCAGTCATTGAAATGACTTTCTTTTCTCCACTGAATATTCTTCACATCTGATCATAGGTGCATGGGCTAATTTCTGAATTCTCCATTTTATTTCCTTGATCTGTATTTCTGTTTTTCTGCTAGTATCATACTGTTTTGATTACCACAGCTTTGTAGTCTGAAATCAAGGAATGTGAATTCTCCAGCTGTGTTCTTTCTCAAGGTTATTTTGACTGCTTTCAGGTTCTTGTTTCCATATAAATGTAAAAATTATCTGTTTAGTTCTTTGAAATATGCTATTGACGTTTTGAGAGGAATTGTACTGAATCTGTACATTGACCTGGGTAGTATGGTCATTTAAACATTATTAATTCTTCCAATTCAAGAGCATGATATATATATATATATGTGTGTGTGTGTGTGTGTGTGTGTGTGTGTGTGTGTGTGTGTGTGTGTGTGTGTGTGTGTAAATATATATATATAATATATATATAATATATATATATATATATTTCCATCTGTTGATATCTTCAGTTTCCTTCATCAGGGTTTTATAGTTTGCAGAGTACAGGTCTTTTGCCTTTTCATGTAGGTTTGTTCATAGGAATTTTATTTGTTTTGACGCAATGGTAGATGGCATTGTTTCCTTAATTTCTCTTTCTGATAGTTTGCTGGTGGTGTAAACAAGTGCCATGGATTTCTGTATGTTAGTTTTGTATCCTGCAACTTTACCAAATTCATTTGTGGGCTCTGGTAATTTCCTGGTGGTATCTGTAAAATTGTCTATGCATTGTATCGTGTTATCTAGAAATAGTGATAACTCTTTTCTTCTATGGTGCCATAAATTTGGCCCTCCTATCCTATTGAGGTTCCTTCTTTAGGTCTCTAGTTGAAGATCTTCTCTGATTGACTCTGTTCTTTTCCACCAGTGGTTATTCTGTGAAAGTTGTGATTCTTGTGTGCTTGTGAAAGGAGGTGAGCTCAGGGTCTTCAACTTCTCATCCTGGCCAATCCCTCCATCCTGTCAAATTAGGTTATTATGACAGAAAGAAATCTAAATTTTATATGTAAAATAATTTCCCACAGAATTTAATATTTTAAATGTGTCCATTTTATCCTGACATGAAACACAACATGGTTGCCTCAGAAATCAGACCAACTCTTTAGTATTGACAAGAGTGCCAGTCTCCCACAATTCCATGTGGCAAATGATAGAAACACATGTGTCTTGCGTGTTCAAGAGAGGGTTTTGTGCCACAGTAAAGGAGTCTGGCAGTTTGAACCCTGAAGCGTATTTTCTCCCTAGTATTAAAATAACTATCTAGAGGGAGGAATGGAATCTTTTTACAGCCCTTTAGAGTGTAAAGGAATAACCCTGGAAGAGTAAAAGAAAGGCCTCTTAATGTCTCTCCTAGGAGTTCTAACTTACAGGTTGTCCTTCAGTCATTCTTTAATCCAGATACCAACACTTCTGCTCAGAAAGTCCTGACTGTACAGGAAAAATGAAACATTGGTTTCCAAAAATTTTACTATAAAAATGTTTAATATAATATATATAATGTGTGGAGAGATAAGAGGATAAAAGGATGTTATTTACCTATTAGAATACAATTGAACTGTCAGTTTTATAGTTTCATAAAATTAATCTCTGCCTCATTTATTTTTATAGAATGTTCCAGAAAGGAATTATATAAAATAAACCATGTATCAAGAAATTTGTAGTAAAAAACATGAGAACATATAGGAACAGGCTTATGCTTCGTGGTTAAGTATTTAGGCTTTTGAGGAAGAGACAGCTTATCAACTCACAGCAAGAAGTACACAGTAAATTATTTAAAGTTTTCATACATATGTTTGTAAACCTTGGCTTTTCCATGAAATTCCTTCTGTGCCAGGTATGCTTAGGTAGTAAACATAGTTATTAATAGAAGAATCATTTGGCTTGATTTCCTTGGACGACAGCTGCGATAGAAAGTCTTTTCCACTGTGAATACAGTCAGAGTTACAAGTACTCTATTTCATTGAGGTATATGTGCCCAACATTGTTCTAGAAGTTTTAGTAAAAGCAAAGACTTGGAAATAAATGTGTTTATTATGTTTCTGATATGCCTCAAAGAAAATAAGTAACTAGAAAAGGTCAGCTGTAGGAAACCAGCCTGCAAACACCCTGGTGTAGTGAAATATTACTTCTGGCTGCTGTAGATGCAGAGGATGACTCCTGCAATATCTGAAAACATGTGCCTTAAAGTTTTCAATTACTCTCAGGAAACTGAACGTTTCTTCTGAAAAATATTTGACAAGCCTGGCTGATAAATGTGATTCTATAGAAGGAAATGCCATTGGATCACTGGAGTGCATTTGAAAGAAAAGCAAAAAAGCCAGGCCCCTGATTTCTTACAGATGAGAGTGCAACTACTCATGGTATCAAGTCTCTGAAAGTAACACTGCTGAACCTTTTATCCTGACATCAAATGGTATTTAATACCAGAAAAGAAAGCAAGGCTCCCTATTTTAAATGAGAAATAAAGGCGTTTTATAATATTATGGCTTGCATTTAAAAATTAGGTGGCATTTATGAACTCCTGTTTATAAAATTAATATTGATGTTTAGTAGCTAAGTTGTGTCTGACTCTTTGTGACCCTACAGACTGTAGCCTCCCAGGCTCCACTGTTCATGGGATTCTCCAGGCAAGAATACTGGACTGGATTGCCATTTCCTTTTCCAGTAAAATTATATAGTAACAGCTTTTCATAAGCAGAAGATACATCCCCATGGGATGGGGAAGTGAATGAAAGTAGTCATAAGGTACAAAGTTCCAGTTATAAATGGTGCAGTCTTAAAAAAAAGATAAATAGTTCTAGGGATGAAATGTACACATTTAGTGTAATTGACACTGGTGTATGTTATATATGAAAGTTAAGACAGTGAATGCTGATTACCAAAAATAAACAGATACATGATTTGTTCTTAGTGTCATTTCTGTAATAGCTTGTTTCCTTACAAATGCAGCTTTTGGCAAACTTTGTTTTCCTTTTATTTAGAATATAATCTTTATGACTAAAGCATTTGCCACAATAATCTTTTCATTACTAGAAAAGAAAATAATATACAGGTCAAAATACAAATACACCATTTTTTGCTGCAAAAGAGTGAAATACCTTCTATTGATAATTCAACCTTTTCTTTTGGTTTTATTTCTTTTCAACAAGAATAAATGTCACTAATGATTTTTTCTTTAATGGACAGAAGGCTTTGTCCTTTTGTTTAATACCTTAAAGGAGAATGGTTTGGAATGCATATGTACTGAAACCTTCAACATTAAAAAAAATAGGAGTTGAAAATAAACACCATTGACTGATAATGTACAAACCTAGACTACCTACTCACATACTACTCAAAAGGAAGGAAAGCACTTAATCATCTTTAGTAATTTTAAGGATGTCTTTTTTCCTCTCAGGGATATACATCTTATAGCATTTCTACTGCTTTGTGTGTAATAGGAAATTTTAATGTCACTGACCAACTAGGTCTCAGTTGGCTTATTGTTCAGTCACTCAGTCATGTGCAACTCTTTGTGATTCCATGGACTGCAGCACGCCAGACCTCCCTGTCCTTCATGTCTCCTGGAGTTTTCTTACTGTGATACTGTTAAAAAAAAAACAAACAAAAAAACCCTCCAAAACACTTCAGTGAAATGTTGCCTTGAAATAACTGTGGAACAGTTAGCAGCATTTCATTCATCCCCTTTTGTGCAGGAGATGAGAAAGTATTCTGCATTTTCATATGTATCTCAAGATAAATAAAAGAAAGTAGTTTTTCAAATAAAAGACAAATTTGCCCTTGCACCTCCATTAACTATATATATTGAGCTTCCCTGGTGGCTCAGATGGTAAAGAATCTTCCCTGATGGTCCAGTGGGTAAGGATACCACCTTGCAGTGCAAGGGGCGCCGGTTCGATCCCTGGCCTGGGAAGATTACACATGCCATGGAGCGGCTGGACCAGTGTGTCCAACTGGCCAACTCGAGCATTTTCAGTGTCATATGCTGATTACCAAAAATAAACAGATACATGATTTGTTCTTAGTGTCATTTCTGTAATAGCTTGTTTCCTTACAAATGCAGCTTTTGGCAAACTTTGTTTTCCTTTTATTTAGAATATAATCTTTATGACTAAAGCATTTGCCACAATAATCTTTTCATTACTAGAAAAGAAAATAATATACAGGTCAAAATACAAATACACCATTTTTTGCTGCAAAAGAGTGAAATACCTTCTATTGATAATTCAACCTTTTCTTTTGGTTTTATTTTTTTTCAACAAGAATAAATGTCACTAATGTTTTTTTCTTTAATGGACAGAAGGCTTTGTCCTTTTGTTTAATACCTTAAAGGAGAATGGTTTGGAATGCATATGTACTGAAACCTTCAACATTAAAAAAAATAGGAGTTGAAAATAAACACCATTGACTGATAATGTACAAACCTAGACTACCTACTCACATACTACTCAAAAGGAAGGAAAGCACTTAATCATCTTTAGTAATTTTAAGGATGTCTTTTTTCCTCTCAGGGATATACATCTTATAGCATTTCTACTGCTTTGTGTGTAATAGGAAATTTTAATGTCACTGACCAACTAGGTCTCAGTTGGCTTATTGTTCAGTCACTCAGTCATGTGCAACTCTTTGTGATTCCATGGACTGCAGCACGCCAGACCTCCCTGTCCTTCATGTCTCCTGGAGTTTTCTTACTGTGATACTGTTAAAAAAAAAACAAACAAAAAAACCCTCCAAAACACTTCAGTGAAATGTTGCCTTGAAATAACTGTGGAACAGTTAGCAGCATTTCATTCATCCCCTTTTGTGCAGGAGATGAGAAAGTATTCTGCATTTTCATATGTATCTCAAGATAAATAAAAGAAAGTAGTTTTTCAAATAAAAGACAAATTTGCCCTTGCACCTCCATTAACTATATATATTGAGCTTCCCTGGTGGCTCAGATGGTAAAGAATCTTCCCTGATGGTCCAGTGGGTAAGGATACCACCTTGCAGTGCAAGGGGCGCCGGTTCGATCCCTGGCCTGGGAAGATTACACATGCCATGGAGCGGCTGGACCAGTGTGTCCAACTACCGAGCCAGAGCTCTGGAGCGCATGCGCCCAGAGCTGGTGCTCTGCAGGGAGAGGGGCCACTGCAATGGGAGGCCTACCCAGGCCAAAAAACAAAGATAAATAAATGAAAAATTGATAGAAGTAGCCAAAAAAAAAAAAAAAAAAAGAATCTGCCTGCAATGTGGGAGAACACCTGCCATGCAGGGAGACATCCCTGGGTCAGGAAGAGTCCCTGGAGAAGGGAGTGGTTACCCAATGTAGTAGTCTTGCCTGCAGTATTCCATGGACAGAGGATAATGGTGGGTTATAGTACATGGGGCCTCAAAGATCAGACACAACTGAGCAAGTAACACACTTAGCAATGTATTATAATGTACATGATGGGCAATCATTCTATGAAAGCAATTTGATAAAAGCATCCATTTTGAAGAACAATTCCTGAGACTTGAAATTAAATGAATATTTTAATAAAAATGTTAAATGTAAAAATATTCGTAGAGATAGAAGGTGAGGGATGAGAACCTAAAGGTCATGCTAAGTGAAATAAGCCAAACTGAGACAAATACTGTATGATCTTATTTGTATGTGGTATATTTTTAAAAAATGTCATAGAAACAAAACAGAATCATTTCGTTAGCCCTGTTATTCATGGTCCTGGGATGGGAAAAAGAAGGAGATACTCATTAGAGGATGCAAACCATCAATTAGATGATGAATAAATTCTGGGGATCTAAACAGAGCATGGTGACCATAGTTGTTAATCTAACACTGTATACTTGAAACATGAGTTTGAGCAAAGTCCAGGAGATGGTGAAGGACAGGGGAGCATGCCGGGCTGCAGTCCATGTGGTTGCAGAGTCAGACATGACTGAGTGATTGAACAACAAAATACTTCTAATATGCTGAGAGTAAATCTTAACCGTTCTCAACACACACACACACACACACACACAGAGTAATTATGTGAAGGGATGGAAATGTTAAATTAACCTGATTGTTGTAGTCATTTCACAATGTATACATATATTCAGTCATCATATGTATATACATAAATGCTCACACACACACTATATATGCATGTATATTATACTTAACTGTAACTCAAAACTGGGGAAATTTTTAAAATAATTTATACAGAAATAAGCATTACCATCTTATATTACATATTTACCTAAAAAGTTTACTATTGCAAGTTAACATTATTAGTAAGAATGCTGTTTAACATTATTAGTAATATGCTATTTAATTACACAACACTATTTTTAAGAATTCTCTGTTTAGGAATAACAAATGCAATTCTGTTGATTTACTAGATTCTTTAAGCCAGAGTAAACCCTATTATGGCATGGACATATTTTTCTAGCTTTTGAAACTTTATGGGTTTATGTAACTGCATAAAAACTGTGCGAATAATAGACCATTGAATATTCTTAACTATTGAAACCTACTTAAGAAATTATCACTGAAGTGAAAAAATAGATATCTTTCCTCTTCACTTAATATTAGTAGCAAAATTAATATAAATGTTGATTCAGTGAGGTATTGTCTCCTTACAGATACTTTTTATTACATCAAATAAAGAATAAAGTGCAATCTTTTTCAGTTAAAGTAGGCTTAACCAAGTATAATTTTGTCTTTCTGAGTTAAAAGCATATAAAATTTTCAACTTGAAAAAGTGAAAAACACTTCAAATCTACCATTTAGCTTTATCTTACAGGGTACTATTTTGTAGCTGAAAATTCAAATATTGACCTACTTTTTTTGGAGGTTGTACAATAAAATTATGCCTTTGCACATGTTAATGTGATTGTTATGCATTAGAAAAACCAAGTTAAACTTTATTGGTTTCCTACCAAGCAAAGGACATAAACTATAATCACTACCCTTGATGAAATGAAGCAAATAACAATGATGATATGCTAATACATACAGACAGAGGCAATAATTTCAGTAACATGCTATATATTTAATAAAGCATGCCAGTGTCTAAGAAAATTTCATTGATTCAAAGCAAGTGAAATAATACTTACTGTAGACTGTACAGATTAGGTGATAAGACTGAAAGGGAAAAACTGTTTTGAGAACTACACTTGGTCCTGAAAAGAAAATTACTTTATATGCATCTCTTAACGATTTGTCATTTCACAATATATATCAGTCATCATATGTATATACATAAATGCTCACACACACATATATATGCATGTATATTATACTTAACTGTAACTCAAAACTGGAGAAATGTTTAAAATAATTTATACAGAAATAAGCATTACCATCTTATATTACATATTTACCTAAAAAGTTTACTATTGCAAGTTAACATTATTAGTAAGAATGCTGTTTAACATTATTAGTAATATGCTATTTAATTACACAACACTATTTTTAAGAATTCTCTGTTTAGGAATAACAAATGCAATTCTGTTGATTTACTAGATTCTTTAAGCCAGAGTAAACCCTATTATGGCATGGACATATTTTTCTAGCTTTTGAAACTTTATGGGTTTATGTAACTGCATAAAAACTGTGCGAATAATAGACCATTGAATATTCTTAACTATTGAAACCTACTTAAGAAATTATCACTGAAGTGAAAAAATAGATATCTTTCCTCTTCACTTAATATTAGTAGCAAAATTAATATAAATGTTGATTCAGTGAGGTATTGTCTCCTTACAGATACTTTTTATTACATCAAATAAAGAATAAAGTGCAATCTTTTTCAGTTAAAGTAGGCTTAACCAAGTATAATTTTGTCTTTCTGAGTTAAAAGCATATAAAATTTTCAACTTGAAAAAGTGAAAAACACTTCAAATCTACCATTTAGCTTTATCTTACAGGGTACTATTTTTGTAGCTGAAAATTCAAATATTGACCTACTTTTTCTGGAGGTTGTACAATAAAAATTATGCCTTTGCACATGTTAATGTGATTGTTATGCATTAGAAAAACCAAGTTAAACTTTATTGGTTTCCTACCAAGCAAAGGACATAAACTATAATCACTACCCTTGATGAAATGAAGCAAATAACAATGATGATATGCTAATACATACAGACAGAGGCAATAATTTCAGTAACATGCTATATATTTAATAAAGCATGCCAGTGTCTAAGAAAATTTCATTGATTCAAAGCAAGTGAAATAATACTTACTGTAGACTGTACAGATTAGGTGATAAGACTGAAAGGGAAAAACTGTTTTGAGAACTAATCTTACTTGGTCCTGAAAAGATTACAAACACATAAATTACTTTCATATGCATCTCTTAAGACTATAGTTAAATTGAAACTGGGAATTACTAGTGGTCCAGTGGTTGGGAGTCTATGCTCCCAGTTCTGGCAACCTGAGTTTGATCTTAGGTCAACAGACTAAGATCCTGCAAGTTGTGCTGCCTCACTACACAGACACACAGACACATCCACCCACCCACCCACCCACCTAAACCAAAAATAAAGAGAAAAATTGAAACTGGGATTCACTGCACTGGAATGATACAAAATGATTTTGTGACTGGGTGCATCATCTTGTTTTTTAGATAATCAGTTGCTTTTCATTGATATGAACAATTGTCCTTTTTTTAAACCACTTTATTTGAGGCATAATTGATATACAAAAAGCTATTTAATGTATACAACTTGTTGAGTTTGGCATTAAGCATCAGACATGATAATAGAGGGTTTTTTTTTGGTCTTGATTCGTCATGATTTCAGGGTGGCCTTGCCTGGTATTAGTGTGCAGTAAAATTATTTATATTTAATAAAAAATAAAAATCTAGCTTTTCGCAATAGCAACTCTTAGATGAGAATGTCAAGCCAGCTCCTGGATGACAGAGGCTGCTTTTCTTTCTCACTAAAACGAATTGCTATAGTCCAGCTTGGACTGGACTATATATAAAATATTATATATAACTGAGAGTACTCAGTTGCTTATGGATTTCATTTAGGATGTTTGCATTTGTGTTCATGAATTGCATTAACCTGTCTTTTTTAGAATGTGCTAGTTAGGTTTTGGTATCATGCTTATGTTGGTCTTTGAATAGTACGTTTATGAGCTTTTCTCCTTATATTTTGTGGAAGAATAAGTATTTATTACATCAAAATATAAGATTTCCTAGTAAACTGTAAACTATAAATTTCCTAGTAAACTGTAAGATAATGCATTATAAATAACAAAGCAGGTTAATAACTATAAGTCAACATGAATTGGTTTAAAGTAATACTTTAAAAGTATCTTCTACATTAATTTCCAACAAGTAAATCCAATGTATTTCAATGTGTCACGTATTTATTTGAACAGACTCTGCAAACATTTTAATCTCAGTATAGCTGCCACATGGAAACTAGCCAAATCTGGAAATACTCTGTTTGCAAGGTAGCTAGTTGTGTGTTTGTCTTTTGTTCAGTCTGACAGAAAATGCAATGACTCTCAAAACCTACCAATTAAAAAAATCCCAAATTGTTTTTTTAACCAAACCTATCTTATAACTATTTTTTTGGCATGGAGGATTCTCCTAATCAGTCAATAGAATGACTAGAAGACCACAATTTGAGCTCTGTAAGCTCCTTGGTGTGAACTTTTTAGATAATCAGTTGCTTTTCATTGATATGAACAATTGTCCTTTTTTTAAACCACTTTATTTGAGGCATAATTGATATACAAAAAGCTATTTAATGTATACAACTTGTTGAGTTTGGCATTAAGCATCAGACATGATAATAGAGGGTTTTTTTTTGGTCTTGATTCGTCATGATTTCAGGGTGGCCTTGCCTGGTATTAGTGTGCAGTAAAATTATTTATATTTAATAAAAAATAAAAATCTAGCTTTTCGCAATAGCAACTCTTAGATGAGAATGTCAAGCCAGCTCCTGGATGACAGAGGCTGCTTTTCTTTCTCACTAAAACGAATTGCTATAGTCCAGCTTGGACTGGACTATATATAAAATTTTATATATAACTGAGAGTACTCAGTTGCTTTGCGGATTTCATTTAGGATGTTTGCATTTGTGTTCATGAATTGCATTAACCTGTCTTTTTTAGAATGTGCTAGTTAGGTTTTGGTATCATGCTTATGTTGGTCTTTGAATAGTACGTTTATGAGCTTTTCTCCTTATATTTTGTGGAAGAATAAGTATTTATTACATCAAAATATAAGATTTCCTAGTAAACTGTAAACTATAAATTTCCTAGTAAACTGTAAGATAATGCATTATAAATAACAAAGCAGGTTAATAACTATAAGTCAACATGAATTGGTTTAAAGTAATACTTTAAAAGTATCTTCTACATTAATTTCCAACAAGTAAATCCAATGTATTTCAATGTGTCACGTATTTATTTGAACAGACTCTGCAAACATTTTAATCTCAGTATAGCTGCCACATGGAAACTAGCCAAATCTGGAAATACTCTGTTTGCAAGGTAGCTAGTTGTGTGTTTGTCTTTTGTTCAGTCTGACAGAAAATGCAATGACTCTCAAAACCTACCAATTAAAAAAATCCCAAATTGTTTTTTTAACCAAACCTATCTTATAACTATTTTTTTGGCATGGAGGATTCTCCTAATCAGTCAATAGAATGACTAGAAGACCACAATTTGAGCTCTGTAAGCTCCTTGGTGTGAACAGTTTTTGGTGAGGATTCTTTTTAGTCCATCAAGAATAAGCACTGCATGTAACTTCAACACCAAGTCTTTAGTTTCCAAAACATAATACATTGCATGCATTGCATATTTTGGATGTGAAATAATCAGCTCCAATATTATTTGGTTTTGAAACCAAGAGTGAGGAACTTCTAAATGATACTTGTTGATAAGCTATGCTACGTAACACACTGATTGTCATCCGGCGTCACAGGCCAAAGTAAGACAATACACACAAAGGAGTGTGTAGTTAACTGGTGAGATCCTTTGAAGGTTGATAAATTGTATCAATGACAAAGAAATCGGTAGTTTAAAAATGACCTCTGAGACCAACAGCTTTGATTCTATTTTGTAGTTAATTTGAATAAGCCTTTAGTGATGTGACCCTTCCACATTCTTACATTTTCTCATCTTACTTGCAATATTTACCTCAATTTAAAAAAATAGATTAAGCATCCATATGGTAATTGACATTAGCTGTTGAAAAGCAGCAATGTAGGAAAAGCAGCAATAAAAATCTTCTTGAGGGCTTCCCTGGTGGTCCAGTGGATAAGGACACCGCCTTGCAGTGCAAGGGACGCAGGTTCGATCCCTGGCCCAGGAAGATCCCATGTCCCACGTGCCGCAGAGTGGCTGGACCAATGTGTCCAATTACCGAGTCGGAGCACATGAGCGCAGAGCCAGTGCTCTGCGACAACAGAGGCCACTGCGATGGGAGGCCCACACAGGCCAAAGAACAAAGATGGATGAAAAATAAATAAATGAAAGACCAATAGAAGTGGCCCATCCACCCCCTCCCTCCCCAACCCGCCCCCCGCCAAAGAAGCCATTAAAAAAAAAAATCTTATTGAGACACCAAAATATATGACATAGAACAGATAATAGCCTATGTGTGCACACGTGTGTATGCAAATGTCTAACACATTTTTGTTTAACGGATGGAGTCACCATTGAAGTTGTTTTCTCTTCTCTGGGCAAGAATACTGGAGTGGGTTGCCATGCCACCGTGAACGGTTCCACAGAATCTTCCCTTCTGAGATACTGAACCCAGATCTCCTGCGTGGGAGGCAGATTCTTTACCATCTGAGCCACCAGGGAGGGAAGTGCTTCCTTGACCTAGTCAATAGTATACATTCCATGATACAAAGCTAGACCCAGGAGCTGAGCTTGGCCTCAGACAGGTACATTCTGGGCTGTCTTTTTAGAAAAAGAAATGTCATCTTTGGTGAGGGAAGGAAAGGATTAGTATTTCAAAAGCAAAAAAGAAAAGAACAGAGCTTTCTCTTAGCCTTGAATGAACTTAGCATGAAAGAATTATACAAACTGAAACATTTCCAGACTGAAAATGGCATTCATGCTGAGAGTGTCAGTTCTTGGAGTATGCAAAGGAACTAGGAAGAGTGGTCTCTCAGACAAGATTGACTCTGTCATTCTCCATGAGCCCCACAGGCTGTCAGCATGATTGCACTTGTTTCTCTAAAAGCATTAGCGAGACAATTACTTATTACTTCACTATGGTATTTACATGTTTGTGTCCATCTACCGCTGGAGTCCAGGAAATTGATAATGCACTGCCCGGGCATTTTGCCATTCTATGTAGGATTATTAGGCAGCCAAAGTAAGATCTGATAGCACTAGGGGATATCAGGTGATTGTGAACTGATGAATTATGTACACAATAAAGAAAAAATCCATGAAGTATACTTGGCAAAATTTAAGAAATTGGAGTAGGCGTTTTTTTTTTTTTTTGCTTAGAAGAAAATATTGTTGAAAGGGAATAAAAGAATGTGTAATTTTATATTTCATTCTTGTTAATGGACTAAATGCTATAATTATGTGTATTATTTTTTTTCTACCTAAATTTTTCCATTCTTTTTTAAAAAATTTCCAATTTATTGCCAAATTTTTTATTGTGAATCATTAGAAATTTGTATATATTTAGTCCAATTGACATTTACCTATTTTTGTTGTATTTTTTCCTTTAACTATTCATTGTTAAATTTGACATCAAAATTTAATGTTCATTTCCACCATTGAAGTTGTTTTCTCTTCTCTGGGCAAGAATACTGGAGTGGGTTGCCATGCCACCGTGAACGGTTCCACAGAATCTTCCCTTCTGAGATACTGAACCCAGATCTCCTGCGTGGGAGGCAGATTCTTTACCATCTGAGCCACCAGGGAGGGAAGTGCTTCCTTGACCTAGTCAATAGTATACATTCCATGATACAAAGCTAGACCCAGGAGCTGAGCTTGGCCTCAGACAGGTACATTCTGGGCTGTCTTTTTAGAAAAAGAAATGTCATCTTTGGTGAGGGAAGGAAAGGATTAGTATTTCAAAAGCAAAAAAGAAAAGAACAGAGCTTTCTCTTAGCCTTGAATGAACTTAGCATGAAAGAATTATACAAACTGAAACATTTCCAGACTGAAAATGGCATTCATGCTGAGAGTGTCAGTTCTTGGAGTATGCAAAGGAACTAGGAAGAGTGGTCTCTCAGACAAGATTGACTCTGTCATTCTCCATGAGCCCCACAGGCTGTCAGCATGATTGCACTTGTTTCTCTAAAAGCATTAGCGAGACAATTACTTATTACTTCACTATGGTATTTACATGTTTGTGTCCATCTACCGCTGGAGTCCAGGAAATTGATAATGCACTGCCGGACATTTTTGCCATTCTATGTAGGATTATTAGGCAGCCAAAGTAAGATCTGATAGCACTAGGGGATATCAGGTGATTGTGAACTGATGAATTATGTACACAATAAAGAAAAAATCCATGAAGTATACTTGGCAAAATTTAAGAAATTGGAGTAGGCGTTTTTTTTTTTTTTTGCTTAGAAGAAAATATTGTTGAAAGGGAATAAAAGAATGTGTAATTTTATATTTCATTCTTGTTAATGGACTAAATGCTATAATTATGTGTATTATTTTTTTTCTACCTAAATTTTTCCATTCTTTTTTAAAAAATTGCCAATTTATTGCCAAACTTTTTCATACTGAATCATTAGAAATTTGTATATATTTAGTCCAATTGACATTTACCTATTTTTGTTGTATTTTTTCCTTTAACTATTCATTGTTAAATTTGACATCAAAATTTAATGTTCATTTGTGCCATCAAAACTGTCAACAGTTTCATGAATAAGTTCTCTGACTTTATGCTTAGGAAAGTATCCTGTGATATACACAGATAAATGTTCATAAATATTCACCTATATTTTCTTATCGTTGGGTTTAATTTTATGTTCAATCTCAATATATATGAAACTTTAAAATTTAGCTTATGCTAGAAATAACTTCATTCTTTTTATATATGTTGTTACCAGTGTGATCCAGTGCCACTTACTGGGATGTCCACCATTTCACTAATTAGTCTTTATCACCCACATACTCCCGTTATTTTACTATTCATTTATAGTCAGGTACTGAGTCAAAATAGTAAAGAAGTCCCCAGAACTGCTTTCAGATGATTAACCCATGCTCAGGACTGAGGACTCAGTCAGGACGAGGACTGGCAACTGTGCCAGGCAGTGAGCCAACTCAGGCTTCCAAGGAGAAAAATGAATGTTAACAATTAAATTACTCATATTGCCTACAGATGGACTATGAACACTGAATTCTGGATAGCATAGAGGGGACTTAGCTCCTTCTGGCCAATGTGATGTTGACCTTTGAAAACTGCCTGGTGTCTCTAGGTTGAAAAACCGTCACCCTGTGATCTATGCTGACAGTATCACAGAAGCAGCCATTTGAAAGTGACAGTGTCCTATTTTATAATGCCACATGCCATTTTGTTTCATTCGTGGTTAGGGCCTTCCTAGGTTACTGTTAATGTAAGAAATAAAGAAAAAATCCATGAAGTATACTTGGCAAAATTTAAGAAATTGGAGTAGGCGTTTTTTTTTTTTTTTGCTTAGAAGAAAATATTGTTGAAAGGGAATAAAAGAATGTGTAATTTTATATTTCATTCTTGTTAATGGACTAAATGCTATAATTATGTGTATTATTTTTTTTCTACCTAAATTTTTCCATTCTTTTTTAAAAAATTGCCAATTTATTGCCAAACTTTTTCATACTGAATCATTAGAAATTTGTATATATTTAGTCCAATTGACATTTACCTATTTTTGTTGTATTTTTTCCTT
This sequence comes from Tragulus kanchil, assembly GCA_022376925.1. Lineage (NCBI taxonomy): Eukaryota > Metazoa > Chordata > Mammalia > Artiodactyla > Tragulidae > Tragulus > Tragulus kanchil. The sequence continues at coordinate 88,461,816 of JAIOJX010000024.1, read as the reverse complement.
TAACTATTCATTGTTAAATTTGACATCAAAATTTAATGTTCATTTGTGCCATCAAAACTGTCAACAGTTTCATGAATAAGTTCTCTGACTTTATGCTTAGGAAAGTATCCTGTGATATACACAGATAAATGTTCATAAATATTCACCTATATTTTCTTATCGTTGGGTTTAATTTTATGTTCAATCTCAATATATATGAAACTTTAAAATTTAGCTTATGCTAGAAATAACTTCATTCTTTTTATATATGTTGTTACCAGTGTGATCCAGTGCCACTTACTGGGATGTCCACCATTTCACTAATTAGTCTTTATCACCCACATACTCCCGTTATTTTACTATTCATTTATAGTCAGGTACTGAGTCAAAATAGTAAAGAAGTCCCCAGAACTGCTTTCAGATGATTAACCCATGCTCAGGACTGAGGACTCAGTCAGGACGAGGACTGGCAACTGTGCCAGGCAGTGAGCCAACTCAGGCTTCCAAGGAGAAAAATGAATGTTAACAATTAAATTACTCATATTGCCTACAGATGGACTATGAACACTGAATTCTGGATAGCATAGAGGGGACTTAGCTCCTTCTGGCCAATGTGATGTTGACCTTTGAAAACTGCCTGGTGTCTCTAGGTTGAAAAACCGTCACCCTGTGATCTATGCTGACAGTATCACAGAAGCAGCCATTTGAAAGTGACAGTGTCCTATTTTATAATGCCACATGCCATTTTGTTTCATTCGTGGTTAGGGCCTTCCTAGGTTACATGATTAGATAGTACAAAAAAAGAGAAATATGTAGATATAATTGAAACTGGAATTCCTATTTGTCATGCTTATTAGTTCTAGTTTAACTGTTACTTGTTTGTTACTTTTTTAAAAAAATGTATTCGGGATATGATGTTCAGGTTTATCAAGTTTTTAGCATCTGTTAAAATATATCTCTCTAAATTATATATAGTAAATGCTATTCAGTTTATCAGCTCCTGTGTCCAGTACCACTTGTACATTGAATCTTTTCTTCCTCCATGTATGGAAAACTTTGCCCTTCCAAATGACCTTCCCCCACACTCTCATTATCATCTAGCTTTCTCTTAGTTCTGTGTGTAGAAGCTCTAGGTGACTAACACAATGACATTTTTATCTTAACAAATTCAGGATGTATTATCTTCCATCTAAAATTAAAAAAAAATAACTTTTGACATTATCTCTTCAGCCTTACATTTTTCTATTCTCTTTCATTATTCAGGCTTTGAAAAAATGTATATAATCATTTATTTCTTCATTTTCAATCTTTTTATGTTTAAACAGTAACGGTAAACATAGGCATTCAATCCCTGTGTTGGGAAGATCTGGAGAAAGAAATGGCCACCCATACTCCAGTGTTCTGGCCTGGAGAATCCCATGGGCAAAGGAGCCTCATAGGCTGCCCTCCATGAGGTTACCAAGAGTCATACACAACCCAGCAATCAAGCAAGAAAACAGCAAAGGCAGTTATGGGTGTTTTTTGTTGTTTTGTTTTTGTTTTTTTGGGGAGAGGGGGGCAGGTTGGGGAGGGAGAGGGGCGGGCGGGCCACTTCTATTGGTCTTTCATTTATTTATTTTCATCCATCTTTTTCGTTCTCTGGTCTGTGTGAGCCTCCCATTGTGGTGGCCTCTGTTGTCGCAGAGCACCGGCTCTGGGCACATGCGCTCCAGAGCTCCGGCTCGGTAATTGGACACATCGGTCCAGCCGCTCCGCGGCATGTGGGATCTTCCCAGGCCAGGGATCGAACCGGCGCCCCCTGCACTGCAAGGCGGTGTCCTTACCCACTGGACCACCAGGGAAACCCCCAGTTATGTTTTATTACATATCTTAAATTGAAATCAGATCTCTTCTTATTATTCCTTGTCTTTCAAGTCCCCTTTTCTGTGGCCATAGTCTATTTCTGCTTGTATTTTATCTCCATAATTATGTGTTTAAATAAACAGCTAAGCTTGTTTGGTACTTTCAGTATTCACACATAAAGTCAAGATAATTGCCAAAATCTGTATGGAAAGAGGTGTAAAATCAAAAAAGCACCTCAGCTTTCCCTAGGCTAATTAGTGCAGGTAAAATATCATTAGTATAAATTTGTTACAGGAAAGATTGAATGTCCCTGGAGAGGTGGTGATGTCCTTACAGTCTTAACATGTTCTTGTCCTCAAGGTAAATATTGATCAAATCCTCATGAATTAAATCCCAAAAGATAATTTCACATTTCATCATTTGGTACTGCTGATTACTATAATGAGTTAATTAGAGTCATTAAGTCTTATCATTAGCAGTTGGTATTTATTTTTTTCTTCATTTCAATCTTTAAAATGTATATAATCATTTATTTCTTCATTTTCAATCTTTATGTTTAAACAGTAACGGTAAACATAGGCATTCAATCCCTGTGTTGGGAAGATCTGGAGAAAGAAATGGCCACCCATACTCCAGTGTTCTGGCCTGGAGAATCCCATGGGCAAAGGAGCCTCATAGGCTGCCCTCCATGAGGTTACCAAGAGTCATACACAACCCAGCAATCAAGCAAGAAAACAGCAAAGGCAGTTATGGGTGTTTTTTGTTGTTTTGTTTTTTTTTTTGGGGAGAGGGGGGCAGGTTGGGGAGGGAGAGGGGCGGGCGGGCCACTTCTATTGGTCTTTCATTTATTTATTTTCATCCATCTTTTTCGTTCTCTGGTCTGTGTGAGCCTCCCATTGTGGTGGCCTCTGTTGTCGCAGAGCACCGGCTCTGGGCACATGCGCTCCAGAGCTCCGGCTCGGTAATTGGACACATCGGTCCAGCCGCTCCGCGGCATGTGGGATCTTCCCAGGCCAGGGATCGAACCGGCGCCCCCTGCACTGCAAGGCGGTGTCCTTACCCACTGGACCACCAGGGAAACCCCCAGTTATGTTTTATTACATATCTTAAATTGAAATCAGATCTCTTCTTATTATTCCTTGTCTTTCAAGTCCCCTTTTCTGTGGCCATAGTCTATTTCTGCTTGTATTTTATCTCCATAATTATGTGTTTAAATAAACAGCTAAGCTTGTTTGGTACTTTCAGTATTCACACATAAAGTCAAGATAATTGCCAAAATCTGTATGGAAAGAGGTGTAAAATCAAAAAAGCACCTCAGCTTTCCCTAGGCTAATTAGTGCAGGTAAAATATCATTAGTATAAATTTGTTACAGGAAAGATTGAATGTCCCTGGAGAGGTGGTGATGTCCTTACAGTCTTAACATGTTCTTGTCCTCAAGGTAAATATTGATCAAATCCTCATGAATTAAATCCCAAAAGATAATTTCACATTTCATCATTTGGTACTGCTGATTACTATAATGAGTTAATTAGAGTCATTAAGTCTTATCATTAGCAGTTGGTATTTTATTTTCTTCTTGTGATGCCTGTAGGTTCTGCTCAAAGCTGTAGGTTAGAAATTAAGTCTTCAACGAAGTAACACAGTCTTAGAGGGACTGCATGAGGTATCCTTAACTATTGATAACTGAAGAAATAAACTCTTGGATACCGGCATGGGAGTTCAAGGTGGTACAACATAATTCTCAGACTGTACCATAGTACAGACTCAGAATTTCTGGGTTTCTTATTAGTTCTTGAGGTTAATAGCTTCCTGAAGGCAGATTGCAAGTAATATTAATTAGATGGAGTAAAGGAACTGATAAGCTGATGAGATATTACTAATTAAGGATATTTGCTTTTGGAATATGTTTGTCATTGTTTTACATACTGTATTCTTTGTGTGGGGGAAGCCTTCTCTCATCTTTCTTTACCTGTTTTTGCACCTCAGCTCAGTAGACTACATTAAGTCAAACTATAAGGAAATGTCACTTAAACTGTTACCACTGACCCTTTAATATTTTGGAACAAATACAGTAGTCCCTGCTTATTCACAACTTCACTTTCCATGCTTTGGTTACCTGTGGTCAGCTGTAGTCTGAAATATTAAATGCAAAATTCCAGAAAAAAAACAAAATACCTATCCAAATGCTGTATTTGTCATTTGACTTAGTATAAATCATATTAATACTTTTAAAAAATAATATTTATTTTTAATTGAAGGGTAATTTCTTTATCAAATTGGCAGAAAACAACATAGTCAATATTTTTTGACTCAACATGTTAAATTATTTTAAGAAATTTTACTTATAATATCTAATGTTTCTGATTCTTAACTATAGAAAGTCAAATTATTTTTCTCTGTAGGAGCTTTTATGTTCTTTATTTTTTGTGTGTATTTTGCGATTTCATGATCTTTGTGCCTGTGTGTCTTTGTGTGCAAGTCTTAATAGGAAACTTGGTGGACCATTTAAGTCTGTCATTCATACATATAATCCTTTGGATTTACCTCTCCTTTTCCACAGCACTTGTCACCTCATAATATACTGTTTGTTACACAGATAATTTGTGTGTCTTTTCCACAGCACTTGTCATAAAATGCCAGTAATGGTACTGCTGATTACTATAATGAGTTAATTAGAGTCATTAAGTCTTATCATTAGCAGTTGGTATTTTATTTTCTTCTTGTGATGCCTGTAGGTTCTGCTCAAAGCTGTAGGTTAGAAATTAAGTCTTCAACGAAGTAACACAGTCTTAGAGGGACTGCATGAGGTATCCTTAACTATTGATAACTGAAGAAATAAACTCTTGGATACCGGCATGGGAGTTCAAGGTGGTACAACATAATTCTCAGACTGTACCATAGTACAGACTCAGAATTTCTGGGTTTCTTATTAGTTCTTGAGGTTAATAGCTTCCTGAAGGCAGATTGCAAGTAATATTAATTAGATGGAGTAAAGGAACTGATAAGCTGATGAGATATTACTAATTAAGGATATTTGCTTTTGGAATATGTTTGTCATTGTTTTACATACTGTATTCTTTGTGTGGGGGAAGCCTTCTCTCATCTTTCTTTACCTGTTTTTGCACCTCAGCTCAGTAGACTACATTAAGTCAAACTATAAGGAAATGTCACTTAAACTGTTACCACTGACCCTTTAATATTTTGGAACAAATACAGTAGTCCCTGCTTATTCACAACTTCACTTTCCATGCTTTGGTTACCTGTGGTCAGCTGTAGTCTGAAATATTAAATGCAAAATTCCAGAAAAAAAACAAAATACCTATCCAAATGCTGTATTTGTCATTTGACTTAGTATAAATCATATTAATACTTTTAAAAAATAATATTTATTTTTAATTGAAGGGTAATTTCTTTATCAAATTGGCAGAAAACAACATAGTCAATATTTTTTGACTCAACATGTTAAATTATTTTAAGAAATTTTACTTATAATATCTAATGTTTCTGATTCTTAACTATAGAAAGTCAAATTATTTTTCTCTGTAGGAGCTTTTATGTTCTTTATTTTTTGTGTGTATTTTGCGATTTCATGATCTTTGTGCCTGTGTGTCTTTGTGTGCAAGTCTTAATAGGAAACTTGGTGGACCATTTAAGTCTGTCATTCATACATATAATCCTTTGGATTTACCTCTCCTTTTCCACAGCACTTGTCACCTCATAATATACTGTTTGTTACACAGATAATTTGTGTGTCTGTGTCACTCAGTACTAGACAGTAAATTCAACAAGATGGGGATATTTGTCATTCCCTTTATTATAACAATTGTTGGAAAAATAGTGGATACTTAATAAATATGTGTTGAATGAGAATGGCTGAGTAACTTCTCAACTCACCTCCCTTATTTTACAATTGCTCTTTTATGATATACTGTACTCAAATTCAAAACTTGTTAATTTACCTTTTAACAATACTGAGCATAGATAGGCCATTCCTTTTTCCGAATAAAAATGGATCACATAAATCTTAATCCTACCTACCAAATAGTATACATAAAGTACTTTACTTGGAAGTTAGCTCTTGCCTTTTTTAGGATATAAGTTTCCCAAAGGTAATTTGTTTGTTTGTTTGTTTTTTAATGGAGATATCCCAAATACTTGGGGAAATCCCAAGTATGACTCCTCCATACTTTTTTAGAGAAGGAAAAAATACAGTTTAGTACTTTAAGTAATTTCCTCCTTTTGGTCTTGTACTGGTCATAGTATTTTTAGTTCTTACAGAAGATAATTGGATTTATTGATTTTAAAATGCTCCCTGATATGTCTTATGGAATAAATGTGATTTTTATGTTTATTTTAAATATCTGAATACCACTTGTAGAATATTGGATCTCATTGATCACTTGATCAACTAATGCAGAAAGTTACTAAAGACTGTAAATAATTATGTAATACTTTAATGGGAATAATAACTGATACCTGATTTTTTAAAAAACAACAAAAATTTTGCTTAACTAAGTACGTATTTAAGTGCCTAGTTTTAGCTTTGTTACCGATATTTTTTCTTTAGGGTTTGATAAAAAGATAGTTCATTGACCAGAGAAATAACCCCACGTCTGAGTTTTCCAGGTCTCAGAACATTTCTCTTGCTTAGTTTGTACTTTGAGCCGAATACTTGAGTACAAGTTGCTTGTTGGGAGGTGCTTATAGTGGATTGGGGCGTAATGAGAAAGAATTTCAGGAAGACAATGTAGTATTTTATGTTCTTTTTTTTTGTGATTTCTTTTGATCTTTGTGCCTGTGTGTCTTTGTGTGCAAGTCTTAATAGGAAACTTGGTGGACCATTTAAGTCTGTCATTCATACATATAATCCTTTGGATTTACCTCTCCTTTTCCACAGCACTTGTCACCTCATAATATACTGTTTGTTACACAGATAATTTGTGTGTCTGTGTCACTCAGTACTAGACAGTAAATTCAACAAGATGGGGATATTTGTCATTCCCTTTATTATAACAATTGTTGGAAAAATAGTGGATACTTAATAAATATGTGTTGAATGAGAATGGCTGAGTAACTTCTCAACTCACCTCCCTTATTTTACAATTGCTCTTTTATGATATACTGTACTCAAATTCAAAACTTGTTAATTTACCTTTTAACAATACTGAGCATAGATAGGCCATTCCTTTTTCCGAATAAAAATGGATCACATAAATCTTAATCCTACCTACCAAATAGTATACATAAAGTACTTTACTTGGAAGTTAGCTCTTGCCTTTTTTAGGATATAAGTTTCCCAAAGGTAATTTGTTTGTTTGTTTGTTTTTTAATGGAGATATCCCAAATACTTGGGGAAATCCCAAGTATGACTCCTCCATACTTTTTTAGAGAAGGAAAAAATACAGTTTAGTACTTTAAGTAATTTCCTCCTTTTGGTCTTGTACTGGTCATAGTATTTTTAGTTCTTACAGAAGATAATTGGATTTATTGATTTTAAAATGCTCCCTGATATGTCTTATGGAATAAATGTGATTTTTATGTTTATTTTAAATATCTGAATACCACTTGTAGAATATTGGATCTCATTGATCACTTGATCAACTAATGCAGAAAGTTACTAAAGACTGTAAATAATTATGTAATACTTTAATGGGAATAATAACTGATACCTGATTTTTTAAAAAACAACAAAAATTTTGCTTAACTAAGTACGTATTTAAGTGCCTAGTTTTAGCTTTGTTACCGATATTTTTTCTTTAGGGTTTGATAAAAAGATAGTTCATTGACCAGAGAAATAACCCCACGTCTGAGTTTTCCAGGTCTCAGAACATTTCTCTTGCTTAGTTTGTACTTTGAGCCGAATACTTGAGTACAAGTTGCTTGTTGGGAGGTGCTTATAGTGGATTGGGGCGTAATGAGAAAGAATTTCAGGAAGACAATGTAGTATGTATTATCAGGCAAGGATCCACTGTGGCCACCTGGAGATGAGTCCCTCTGTGGAACTGGGAAGATCTGTCCACGTAGCCCAATTTCCACGCATTAGATCTGCCCTATGGGCGACGAGAGAACCCTAAGGCAAATGCCAGATGCTGAAGTCAGAAGTCCACAGCATGTAGAAATATGCTATACTGAGCAAAGTGAGGCAAGGCCTACTACTATAATCTCCTGGCCTATCCATAGTTTAACATAATATTTCAGCATACTTTTGTTTTAAATGTGCTCTTAATGATGATCAGCTGGTGCCATAGAGCAAAGAGAAGATTCTAATCAATGCTGTACCTTAAGTGGGTTCAAGTTGGATATTGGCAGGGCACATGAGATAAGGCTCCCCTTTTTAAACAGGGGATGTTAAATAGTCTTTTGATCGTGATGTTGTTGAGCTTATTATATGCCAGTTTTCCTGAATTCATGTCATTGGAATGTAAGTACGATGAAATTACTTCTTCATAGTTTAATCTTTGCCTTTACTATCGTTTAGACAGCTTTATACTTGTGAAGTGCTATACTATTAAACAACAGCATTCTTCCACATTCTTTACTATACTACTTCTAGTAAGTGTAGCATATTCATGATAATAACTGCTTTCAGAAAGACAGAGGGTAAGGTCATTATAGGACTATTGATCTTAGCATTTATTTGAAAGATCAGATGAAGGTACATGTATTATTTTCTTGGCTTAGACACCCCAACAGTTTCTACTAGTTCATTCAAAAACAATTGCTTTAGCATTTGTGTCATTTGTACTGTACTACTCTGCATGCAAAGTGACATTAAGAGAATACTTTATAGAACTGTTTCCATTTTTAGTATTCTCCTGAGAGACTCTTCTAATATTCCCCAACTTAGTGCCATGAATCCTGAGAGAAGGTCTCATATGTACTCCAGAATTTCAATTTAGTGTTTTTCTGCACCGCATCTCTGTGTGCCTTCTCTGTAGTTCACTGGGTTGTGTCTCTTTTCATCAACAATTCCAAGTGCCTGTGACTGAAGCTCTGATTTTTCTTTTGAAAGTGATTTTGAGTTGTTAGAAAACTCTTAGCAAACGAAGTTGAGTCCTCTGTGGAACTGGGAAGATCTGTCCACGTAGCCCAATTTCCACGCATTAGATCTGCCCTATGGGCGACGAGAGAACCCTAAGGCAAATGCCAGATGCTGAAGTCAGAAGTCCACAGCATGTAGAAATATGCTATACTGAGCAAAGTGAGGCAAGGCCTACTACTATAATCTCCTGGCCTATCCATAGTTTAACATAATATTTCAGCATACTTTTGTTTTAAATGTGCTCTTAATGATGATCAGCTGGTGCCATAGAGCAAAGAGAAGATTCTAATCAATGCTGTACCTTAAGTGGGTTCAAGTTGGATATTGGCAGGGCACATGAGATAAGGCTCCCCTTTTTAAACAGGGGATGTTAAATAGTCTTTTGATCGTGATGTTGTTGAGCTTATTATATGCCAGTTTTCCTGAATTCATGTCATTGGAATGTAAGTACGATGAAATTACTTCTTCATAGTTTAATCTTTGCCTTTACTATCGTTTAGACAGCTTTATACTTGTGAAGTGCTATACTATTAAACAACAGCATTCTTCCACATTCTTTACTATACTACTTCTAGTAAGTGTAGCATATTCATGATAATAACTGCTTTCAGAAAGACAGAGGGTAAGGTCATTATAGGACTATTGATCTTAGCATTTATTTGAAAGATCAGATGAAGGTACATGTATTATTTTCTTGGCTTAGACACCCCAACAGTTTCTACTAGTTCATTCAAAAACAATTGCTTTAGCATTTGTGTCATTTGTACTGTACTACTCTGCATGCAAAGTGACATTAAGAGAATACTTTATAGAACTGTTTCCATTTTTAGTATTCTCCTGAGAGACTCTTCTAATATTCCCCAACTTAGTGCCATGAATCCTGAGAGAAGGTCTCATATGTACTCCAGAATTTCAATTTAGTGTTTTTCTGCACCGCATCTCTGTGTGCCTTCTCTGTAGTTCACTGGGTTGTGTCTCTTTTCATCAACAATTCCAAGTGCCTGTGACTGAAGCTCTGATTTTTCTTTTGAAAGTGATTTTGAGTTGTTAGAAAACTCTTAAGCATAGAATACCTTGGTTATATAAAGAAGTTTACTGAGTTTGGTATTCTCTGTGCTAGTATAGGCCAAGTGATACCTTGATTGATCTTATGTAGATTCATCTAACAGCAATTTGGAATTTTCTGTGCCAAATTTTTCTCTCTCTTCTCTCAATGGAGAGAAGGATAGAAAACAGCCTTTTCTCTTTCTTGAGGTCACCTTTGACAGTTTCTCTTTATCCATATTGTTTTATATATTTTTTTATGTGGTAGTCACTCCAGTGTAGTCACAAGATGAGACAGAAAGGCTTACGAAAACTATTTTAGAATACAGGTCCTTGAGACAGAAGGCACCACACTCCATGCAAGCCTATGTGAAAAGCCTCAAAAGGGTCAGAAGGCAGAAGACAGAGCATGGTGATAGTATTAAACCAGAGCCATCATGGGAGTTTCCAAGGAAAAGGCCAAAAATAGCAGGCTAAACAGTTTATGATGAACTAGTTTGAAAGACTTTGGCAGGCTGTACCCCAGGATGACCCCCTCGTTGCCCAGTACCTTGTCCTGGAATAATTAAGGCAGAAAAATACTAGCTTTGGGGGTGCATGGGTCAGACTGAGGCAGTGTGACTCTGAATTAACTAGGCTGCACATCAAAGGTATACTCCAGGGGGCCTTTGCCTCTTTAAGGGCCGACTCTGCCAAGCCTGGAATGTTTTATTTTTTCTATGGTGTCAAAACACCATAATATACAGAACATTAAAAAAAAAAAAAACTTCCCAATTTAATGAAGATATATTTCATAATACCTTTTTGTTTTATTTTTACAGCCTAGCTTCATGTTATTTCTGGGAGAGTATTTTTTTTGTTACTTCATTGATAAATCTGCATCTCTGTGTGTTTATGAGTATGCTGGTTGTGGGAAAGTTGGTCATAGGGAAGGGATATTTAAGCCTAGGGCAATTAAATTAACTCTTCTCCATAGAATTCAAATAGTCTATATCTGTTGAGTTTTAATAGGATTTTTCTGTCTGCTTTATATATATGTGTGTATATGCATATACGTGTATGTGTATATGTATGTTTTATGTATGAAGAACATATACATGGCAAACTATATGTTCTGTATTTAAACATGTATAAGTAACCCTACAGTTGAACATACATATGTAGAAGTGATTATGTGTCTATATACTCTGTACCAGAAATTCCAACATACTACATTTGTTTTACTTAGATTTTCACCTCTACTTAAACTAAAATCTTCTGTAGTGTTTCCTAACTCCAAAAAGTGTGTCTTCTAAAGAAACTCTAGTGTTTCTACCTGCCGTTACCCAAACTTGCAGGGAGGTTTGAAGCCTATCATTCCTATATTGTGGCTCAAACTTGATTCCCTGATATGCTCTTTTTTTTTTTTTTTAAGGATTTATTTATTTATTTATTTTGGGTGGGGGTCGGGTTGGGGAGGGAGAGCAATGGGCGGGCCACTTCTATTGGTCTTTCATTTCTCTATTTTCATCCGTCTTGTTCTTTGGCTCCTGTGGGCCTCCCATCGCGGTGGCATCTGTCGTTGCAGAGCGCTGGCTCTGGGCGCATGCGCTCCAGAGCTCCGGCTCGGTAACTGGACACATGGGTCCAGCCACTCCGCGGCACGTGGGATCTTCCCAGGCCAGGGATTGAACCGGCGCCCCTTGCATTGCAAGGCAGTGTCCTTACCCACTGGACCAACAGGGGAAGCCCTGATATGCTCTTCATTGCAGAGAAGTTATAAAAATTATTGAGTATTGTTTTTGATGTTTAATACTATTTTGACGGATACTTTTATACTTCCTGCCAAAAATGTCGATCTCATCTATATTCTGAAAAAAAAAACCTCAGTTTTTCAAGTTTCATATGCTGGTATAATTTAAGCACTTATTTTAGTAGGCATATATAATTCACAGGATTATATAGGCATATATAATTCTTAATAAAAAATATATTGCAAATAGAAGAGGGTATTTTAGCACGGATTTCTGGTGGAGCTGCTTTCAGGAGTAAAAGCTATCTTCCTATTCCTGTATTTGCTAAGTATGAACAGTATGGATACCAAGAATGGAACTTATCATGGTTTTCATATACATTCTGCACCAGTGGATAAAGAAATCATATTTTCATCTATCTAAGGTAGTATGTTCTGCAAAATGGATCTAGTAGAGTTATGCGATACTTGTCTGATATTGGTATGTTTCTTTCCAGATAATTTTTATTTTTTAATGAAATATAGTTGATTTATAGGATTAGTTTCAGGTCTACAACATAATGATTCACTGCTTTTATAGTTTATGTTAAATTTCATTTGCAGCTTTATTATATACTGACTAATCCCTGTGCTGTACAATATATACTTATGTATTTATTTTAAACATAATAGTTTATATCTCTTAATCCCTTAGTCCTTTACACTTCTCTCTTCCCACTTATAACCAGTAGTTTCTTCTTTATCTCTGTGAACCTGCTTATGTTTTGTTACATATATTCATTTATTTTGTTTTTAGATTTAATGTATAAGTGTGGTCATAGAGTATTTGCTTTCCTTTGTCTGATCTATTTCACTAAGTGTAATAACCTCTAGGCCAATTTATGTTGCATAAATGGCAGAAGTTCATTCTTTTTATGGTTTAGTAATAGTTTATTGTATGAATGTGTGTGTATGTGTATTACACGTCTTTTTTATCCATTCATCCATTGTTGGATACTAACATTATCTCCATATCTTGTCAATTATAAATAATATCCTTTTATATATAATAACCAAGATATGACTATGTAAATAATGCTGCTATGAATGTTGGAGCACATGTATTTTTACAGTTAGCAATCTTAATTTCTTTGTATTTATACACAGAAGTGGAATTGGTAGATCATATGGTAGTTCTATTTCTAGTTCTGTCAGGATTTCCCACACAATTTTCCTTAGTAGCCATACCATTGCATCAGTTTTCCTACCAACCGTGTAGGACGTTCCTTTTTCACCATGTGTACTTCAAAATTTCTTATTTGTGGCCTTTTTAATGATAGTCATTCTGACAGATAAGATGATAGTTTGTTGTGGTTTTATTGCATTTCTCTGATGTTTAGCTATGTTGAGCATCTTTTCATGTGCTAAGTATGAACAGTATGGATACCAAGAATGGAACTTATCATGGTTTTCATATACATTCTGCACCAGTGGATAAAGAAATCATATTTTCATCTATCTAAGGTAGTATGTTCTGCAAAATGGATCTAGTAGAGTTATGCGATACTTGTCTGATATTGGTATGTTTCTTTCCAGATAATTTTTATTTTTTAATGAAATATAGTTGATTTATAGGATTAGTTTCAGGTCTACAACATAATGATTCACTGCTTTTATAGTTTATGTTAAATTTCATTTGCAGCTTTATTATATACTGACTAATCCCTGTGCTGTACAATATATACTTATGTATTTATTTTAAACATAATAGTTTATATCTCTTAATCCCTTAGTCCTTTACACTTCTCTCTTCCCACTTATAACCAGTAGTTTCTTCTTTATCTCTGTGAACCTGCTTATGTTTTGTTACATATATTCATTTATTTTGTTTTTAGATTTAATGTATAAGTGTGGTCATAGAGTATTTGCTTTCCTTTGTCTGATCTATTTCACTAAGTGTAATAACCTCTAGGCCAATTTATGTTGCATAAATGGCAGAAGTTCATTCTTTTTATGGTTTAGTAATAGTTTATTGTATGAATGTGTGTGTATGTGTATTACACGTCTTTTTTATCCATTCATCCATTGTTGGATACTAACATTATCTCCATATCTTGTCAATTATAAATAATATCCTTTTATATATAATAACCAAGATATGACTATGTAAATAATGCTGCTATGAATGTTGGAGCACATGTATTTTTACAGTTAGCAATCTTAATTTCTTTGTATTTATACACAGAAGTGGAATTGGTAGATCATATGGTAGTTCTATTTCTAGTTCTGTCAGGATTTCCCACACAATTTTCCTTAGTAGCCATACCATTGCATCAGTTTTCCTACCAACCGTGTAGGACGTTCCTTTTTCACCATGTGTACTTCAAAATTTCTTATTTGTGGCCTTTTTAATGATAGTCATTCTGACAGATAAGATGATAGTTTGTTGTGGTTTTATTGCATTTCTCTGATGTTTAGCTATGTTGAGCATCTTTTCATGTGCCTATTAGCCATACATATGTCTTTGGCAAAATCTATATTCAGACCTTTTGCTCATCTTTATTGTTTTTTTTTTTTTTGATGTTGAGTCATATGAGCTGTTCATATATCTTGGATATTAATAATTTATTAGTCATTACCTCTTGCAAATATTTTCTCCCAGTAGATTATCTTTTCATTTTGTTGAAGGTTTCCTTTGTTGCACAAAAGCTTTTAAGTTGAATTAAGTCCCATTAAGTTCATTTGTGCTTCTGGTTTCTTTTGCCTTAGGAGATAGAACCAAATAATATTGTTGTGATTGATGTTAGGGTGTTCTGCCTGTGTTTTCTTCTCTTTTCTTTCTAGGAGTCCTATTATGTGAATGTTAGTATGCCTCATGTTTCCCCACCGGTCCCTGAAAATGTCTTCAGTTTTTAAACCTTGGTTTTCTTTTTTGCTCTTCTGATTGAATGGCTTCTATTATTCTGTCTTATAGATGGCTTGGGCATTCCTCTGTATCCCTTAGTCTTCTGTTAATTCCTTCTGGTGTGTTTTTCACTTTAGTTCTTATATTCATCCACTCATATTTTTTTTTCCTTTTTAGATTTTTTGTTTCTTTGTAAGATTCTCGTGTTCATTTATTGTTTTCCTATTTCAATTAGCATTCTTACACTAGTTTTCTGAACACTTTACCTGGTTAATTATTTATTTCTATTATTTTTTCAGGTTTTTTATTATTTAATTGAAAAAAAAACCCTTTATTTTATTTTATTTTACTTACCTTACTCTATCTCTATGAAATTCAGTGAAACAGTTACCAATCCCAATTTTGAAAAGATGTTCACTGTAATTGTGCCCATTGACACAGTTTGATGGGAGAATTGGAAGGAGCACTAGATCTGAAATGAGCATAGTGTATGGTGTCAGGGTATGTTCCAACTTCATTTTCCTGCATGTAGCTGTCCAATTTTCCCAGCACCATTTGTTGAAGAGGCTGTCTTTGTCCTATTTTATAGTTTTGCCTCCTTTGTCAAAAATAAGGTACCCATAGGTGCGTGGGTTTATCTCTGGGTTCTCAATCTTGTTCCATTGGTCGATATTTCTGTTTTTGTGCCAGTACCATACTGTCTTGATGACTGTTGCTTTGTAGTAGAGTCTGAAGTTGGGGAGGCTGATCCCCCCAGCTCCATTCTGCTTCCTGAGGATTGCTTTGGCTATTCGAGGTCTTTTTTGTTTCCATAGGAACTGTGTTATTCGTTGGTCTAGTTCTGTGAAGAATGTTATTGGAAGTTTGATAGGGATCGCATTGAATCTATAGATGACATTTGGTAGTATGGTCATTTTCACAATATTGATTCTCCCGACCCAGGAACACGGAATATTTCTCCATCTGTTTAACTCTTCTTTAATGTCTCTCATGAGTGTCTTGTAATTTTCTGTGTACAGTTCTTTTGTTTCTTTGGGTAGGTTTATTCCTAGATATTTGATTCTTTTGGTTGCAATGGTGAAGGGGATTGCCTCTTTGATTTCATTTTCTGATTTTTCATTGTTTGTGTATAGGAATGCCAGTGATTTCTGTATATTGATTTTGTATCCTGCGACTTTGCTGAATTCGCTGATTAACTCTAGTAGTTTTGTAATAGTGTCTTTGGGATTTTCTATGTATAATATCATGTCATCTGCACATAGAGAGAGTTTGACTTCTTCTTTTCCAATCTGGATTCCTTTGATTTCTTTCCCTTCTCTTATTGCTATTGCTAGAACTTCCAGGACTATGTTGAATAAGAGTGGTGAAAGTGGACACCCTTGTCTTGTTCCTGATCTTAGAGGGAATGCTTTGAGTTTTTCACCATTGAGGATAATGTTCGCTGTGGGCTTCTCATATAAAGCTTTCACTATGTTGAGATAGGTTCCTTCTATGCCCATTTTTTGAAGAGTTTTTATCATAAATGGATGCTGTACTTTGTCAAAGGCTTTTTCTGCATCTATTGAGATGATCATGTGATTTTTGTCTTTCAATTTGTTGATATGATGTATCACATTGATTGATTTGCGGATGTTGAAGAATCCTTGCATGCCTGGGATGAACCCAACTTGATCGTGATGAATGAGCTTTTTGATGTGTTGCTGAATTCTGTTTGCTAGGATTTTGTTGAGGATTTTGGCATCTAGATGAAATGAGCATAGATCACATCTCCCCCAGGGTTTACTGGCAGCTGTTACCTTGGTGGGAGGTGGACTGGAAATAGAGGCGCCAGAGCCAGGGGGTGAGCTGTGGTATCTCCTATGCTCACTGGCTGACAGTGCCCTGTTAGAAGTAAGAGCAGGTCCCCAAGGTGCCAGAGCAGAAGACCCGAGGATTAGGTCCAAAGTGGCTCTGTTCCCTCTAAGAGTATGCTGTATTTCTTCCCTTTCACTGCAAAGGGCCTCAGTGCTAGACACCCTGTGCTCTAGTACCCAGTGCCCAGTACCTGCTCGGGCACACACTGATGCAGTCCCAGCACATCGGTCCAAATTTCAGAGCATTTCTGTCCACCACCACTGAGAGAACCAGTCATGGGTACTTGCCCAATTCAGATGCAGTGCCAGATCTAAGCTAGGTCGAAGCCAGCTTTAGCCCCACAGTTCTGCACCATTCTCAGCAATAACAGCCTCCTTGCCTTCGTGGGAAGCTGCCCCAGAGCAAGAGGGGCCGGAGTGGGTACTGTGGGTCAGCTGGTGCCCCAGGCTGGGATAGCCTCCGCACACCAGTGAGAACTTGAGGCAGCCCTGATCCACTGCCGCGGCAAAACAGCAGCCACCGCCCTCCCCCAACCCAGCCTACCCAGGTGCAGTGCCAGGTCCAAGCTTGCTCCGTCCCCTTCTGTGGCACACTTTCCTCAGGCTTCACCCCAGTGGGGAGCAGTGCTTCACCGCTGTGGGGAGGAAGTGGGCAGTTGCAAAAAAACTGGTCAGAGTCTTGGGAAATCTCCAACTCCTTCCTCTCACTTGTTCCTGGAAGTAAGCAAACACATGCATGTTGTTAATGAGCAGGGATTGGGTTTCTTTTTCATCCCACTGGTTTTCATACCAGCTAAGGGAATTCTCCCTGGTATTGGACCTCAGAGCTGGGGTTCCCAGCACATGGTTCAAGCCACGCTCTCCCAGGGAGGATCTTTGAACCGAGGCACGTCCTCTTCTCTCCTGTCCTTTCCTAGAGATACAGATCTCGAATCGATCACTTGTCCTCATTTCCTACCTGACTCCATGTAGGTCATTCTTTATAACCTTGCAGCATAAGGATCTTTCTCACTTGTTTTCAGGGAGCTTTGCTCCATATGTAAATCTATGGTCCATCTATTCACAGAGGGACGAGGTGAGCCCAAGGCCCTTTTGCTCTGTCATCTTGATCTCCTCCTACCAGGTTATTTTAAATCAAACTTTAATTTTCTGCTTACAACTACACTTAAACATATTTGGAAACATGCTGAATAGCATTTCTGAAATCCTTTTAGGCTTCCAGGAATTGATTCAGTGCTCATATATAAATGCTAATTTTAGATGAATATTCCAGTTCCATATTAGTAAAAATCAGTTCAATAATCACCAAGTTAGTATTTCCTTACTTGATTGTGATATTTGTGTATCATCTAGTAAGCTATTTGGACATTAAGGTATTCTATATGAGGCATTCTAGAAGTTCAATCGGAAAAACACTGTTTTTCTGAGCAAGTAGAAGACCATTTCAAGTATCAAATTCTAATCAATTTCAGCTTTGTGCCAAGATGTATACCAAAAACTAGACTATCTCAATGCTGAACTTATTGTAAGCCACAATTTTATAATGGAAGTGAATTATCTAATATAAAACTCTGTGTACTTAAGAGTTTCCAGATAATTTCCCAAACCCCATCTTCTGCTTATCATGTACTTTAAATGCATGGTTTTAATTCTCCATATTAAATTAACTAAACCATGCTTTTGAATGTCTAGGTAATTTAATACTTTATAATAAGCAATGAAAGGTGAGAAGGCAGGTTTAAAGGCAATTAAGACATATTTTTGGCTTAAATGACTTTCCAAATGAATAACTGAACACCAACTACACAAAAAAAAAAGGTATGCATAAAGTACCAGTACTTTCAGAGTCACTGATGATGGAAAGATTTCTTCCAATTTACCCCTGGGTTCATTGGACCTCAGAGCTGGGGTTCCCAGCACATGGTTCAAGCCACGCTCTCCCAGGGAGGATCTTTGAACCGAGGCACGTCCTCTTCTCTCCTGTCCTTTCCTAGAGATACAGATCTCGAATCGATCACTTGTCCTCATTTCCTACCTGACTCCATGTAGGTCATTCTTTATAACCTTGCAGCATAAGGATCTTTCTCACTTGTTTTCAGGGAGCTTTGCTCCATATGTAAATCTATGGTCCATCTATTCACAGAGGGACGAGGTGAGCCCAAGGCCCTTTTGCTCTGTCATCTTGATCTCCTCCTACCAGGTTATTTTAAATCAAACTTTAATTTTCTGCTTACAACTACACTTAAACATATTTGGAAACATGCTGAATAGCATTTCTGAAATCCTTTTAGGCTTCCAGGAATTGATTCAGTGCTCATATATAAATGCTAATTTTAGATGAATATTCCAGTTCCATATTAGTAAAAATCAGTTCAATAATCACCAAGTTAGTATTTCCTTACTTGATTGTGATATTTGTGTATCATCTAGTAAGCTATTTGGACATTAAGGTATTCTATATGAGGCATTCTAGAAGTTCAATCGGAAAAACACTGTTTTTCTGAGCAAGTAGAAGACCATTTCAAGTATCAAATTCTAATCAATTTCAGCTTTGTGCCAAGATGTATACCAAAAACTAGACTATCTCAATGCTGAACTTATTGTAAGCCACAATTTTATAATGGAAGTGAATTATCTAATATAAAACTCTGTGTACTTAAGAGTTTCCAGATAATTTCCCAAACCCCATCTTCTGCTTATCATGTACTTTAAATGCATGGTTTTAATTCTCCATATTAAATTAACTAAACCATGCTTTTGAATGTCTAGGTAATTTAATACTTTATAATAAGCAATGAAAGGTGAGAAGGCAGGTTTAAAGGCAATTAAGACATATTTTTGGCTTAAATGACTTTCCAAATGAATAACTGAACACCAACTACACAGGTAGTATAAATAAATAAAATGTAATATTGAAGGATAATTGCCATCAAAGTACCAAGTACTTTCAGAGTCACTGATGATGGAAAGATTTCTTCTGGTTCAAGAAGAAAGTGGAAATATTTCTGAGAAAACTGCATTTGAATCAGACCTCCCATAAGAGGAGGTGGACATTTCCAGGGACATTCGGGAGGGGAAGGAATTGTTACACAGAAGGAATATTTTGAATCAAAACAAGAAAACAGGAGAGTTAAGAGGCTATCTGGGCTATTGCATCTTTTTCATTTTTGCTAAATAAGGGTTTCCGTTTTCGCTTGGGGTCAGACGGTATTTAGTGTGCTATCCTATGCACTGCAGGCTGTATAGCAGCTTCCAAGATCTCTACCAGTCAAACTCATTCTCCAGTCTTGCCATCCGTGAATGTCTGCAGGCTTGCAGGTACCTCTGGGAAAGTGTTGTCTCCAGTTATGAACCACTGGGCCACCGTCCAAAGTGCACATGAAAGACTGTGCTGGAAGTGTCAGTTGCAATAACTAAATTTTAGTAAGTACCTTCCCTGGAGACTCATTGGCTAGTCATCTTGCATTCATCATCTTATGTAATATGCATCCTGACCTTATGCAATTATTACAAAAACAAAGAATGAGATATCTAATGACTTTCCTAGAATCTCACATCGAACAAGTAGTAGATCCTGGCTTTAACCTGCTGTTGGCCTCCAGAACCCGTGGATATAAGGATATGCTCCCAACAGACTTAACATTGACAACCTTACTGTGAAACTTAGCAACAGCTTGATGTGAATTGGGTTGTGGAAAAAGGCATGAGAAATTGCCCACAGGTGAGAAAGAGTTCAGGAGATTAATTGTTAGAGAAAGAGACAGTATTTTAGGATTTCTGGCTGTGTACCTTAAAGAATAGATTGCTAATACAGTACATTGATTTTCTTGTTGGTAAATGTGAGGTGGTTGTTATAACTCTTATTTTAAGAAGAAAAAAAATGAGATGAGTAAAAGAGAAACAACTTGCCCAGGTTCACATATTTATATACCAGAGTTGAAATTTGAACCCAGGCCAATCTAATTTCAGTGATTATATCTATTCTCTTTTCTTCATTTTACTATATGACTCTGTCAAGTATTTTGGTCTACGCATTTGTCAGAATGGTACTGAACAATAGCAGTATACCAGTGCTAACTCTTAAAATACACATTTGCCACTATTCTATCAATGGCCTCAAAAGACTATTCCATTTTTTATGCAACTCTATAATAATGCTCAATTTTTAATTATTTTGTGAAACATTTTAGTTCCTGATATAGTACATGTTTTTATTGTCTAAAATTACAAGACATATTTTGTTAATTATATTTCATGGATTCACTTTTAGACAAGCTGGTTTCTGGAGTTACATAGACACCTTAATGCCATAAGTAAGTGCCCTGTAAGGTACATGATGACTGAATTCTCAGTGATTATTAGTATGTACAACTAAAATGAAACCAAGTTTTTCTTCCAAAAAGCCTCTGCTGAGTTTCATTCAGAGATGAAATGGAAAATGGAAAATACTAATCATTCTGCGTTGCCACTGTCGTCATTTGACAACTCATTTCATGTTAAACTCTTTGAATGTTAAGTTTCTCAGAATATTGTGTTTACTGCAATTTTCTAATCTACAGTGGAAATAGACCAGCAGATGTCAAATTGGTTCAAATTTCTCCTCTCTCTGAAAGACAGCTGAATTGTTTTTTTTTTTTTTTTTTTGCCTGACACTTGGATATAAGACTAGCCTATCCTTCAAATATATTCAGTATATTAAATAAAAACAGTATGTCCACATGCTGTCAAAAATATATGGAACAATTGATAAGTGGATTGGTCTGGCAGAGGCTTAGAAACCATTATGGTAAATACTAAAAATCAAAATTATAATGTATTACAAATTTAATTATGGTAACATCTGTAAATAATTTTATTTTCAGCTATGAATAATTACATGTTAACACTGTTTTATAATTCACACTACCATATTAGAATTCCAAATTAAAAGACTTGGTAACAGAAAATCTTAATTCCTGAACTACTTAAAATTGTAATTCTTCCTTTCTTATATTTAAAAAAATAAAAAACTCCTAGAGTTGAAATTTGAACCCAGGCCAATCTAATTTCAGTGATTATATCTATTCTCTTTTCTTCATTTTACTATATGACTCTGTCAAGTATTTTGGTCTACGCATTTGTCAGAATGGTACTGAACAATAGCAGTATACCAGTGCTAACTCTTAAAATACACATTTGCCACTATTCTATCAATGGCCTCAAAAGACTATTCCATTTTTTATGCAACTCTATAATAATGCTCAATTTTTAATTATTTTGTGAAACATTTTAGTTCCTGATATAGTACATGTTTTTATTGTCTAAAATTACAAGACATATTTTGTTAATTATATTTCATGGATTCACTTTTAGACAAGCTGGTTTCTGGAGTTACATAGACACCTTAATGCCATAAGTAAGTGCCCTGTAAGGTACATGATGACTGAATTCTCAGTGATTATTAGTATGTACAACTAAAATGAAACCAAGTTTTTCTTCCAAAAAGCCTCTGCTGAGTTTCATTCAGAGATGAAATGGAAAATGGAAAATACTAATCATTCTGCGTTGCCACTGTCGTCATTTGACAACTCATTTCATGTTAAACTCTTTGAATGTTAAGTTTCTCAGAATATTGTGTTTACTGCAATTTTCTAATCTACAGTGGAAATAGACCAGCAGATGTCAAATTGGTTCAAATTTCTCCTCTCTCTGAAAGACAGCTGAATTGTTTTTTTTTTTTTTTTGCCTGACACTTGGATATAAGACTAGCCTATCCTTCAAATATATTCAGTATATTAAATAAAAACAGTATGTCCACATGCTGTCAAAAATATATGGAACAATTGATAAGTGGATTGGTCTGGCAGAGGCTTAGAAACCATTATGGTAAATACTAAAAATCAAAATTATAATGTATTACAAATTTAATTATGGTAACATCTGTAAATAATTTTATTTTCAGCTATGAATAATTACATGTTAACACTGTTTTATAATTCACACTACCATATTAGAATTCCAAATTAAAAGACTTGGTAACAGAAAATCTTAATTCCTGAACTACTTAAAAATTGTAATGACCAAGTATGAAGATTAAAATAAATATATAAAAAAGTCATCGTTATATATTAGGATGTAGGATTACATAAACAAGATACAGATAGACATCTCATTTCATGGAAGATTTCACTAGTTGGATACCCTCCGAAATATTGCTTATTTATTTCCATTATATATACATTCAAGATAAAATTTTCATTCTAGTTGTAGAATTCAGAAAATTGAGTTTGTCATCATAAAGTACATGCAAGTGTCTTTCTCCCAGAAAACTCTGAAAAGCCATATTAGAATACCATGAAACAAAACAGATTTTTTTTAGTCAGCTTTGGGGAATATGACCTCAATCTCTATATTTAATCCAATGGGCATTTCATTCTAACAATGACTCTGCCAAAACATGAAAGTTTGAATATACCTTCTGATAATGTTAGCTAAGTAAGTAGAGTATTATTTAATAGACTGAATAACATTTTTGGTGTTGCATAGGATTTTGGAAGAAAGTGTAACATTCTGATAGGCCTTGTCCCAGATATATTTTGAAAGCATCCATCTAACGAATAGAAAGAAAGAGAGGATATGGAAACAGGTCTTCTCTAACTAATGAAATACAGTTGTTATGCTTTTCAGCTTATTATCTGAAAATAGACCTAAAATAAGGATTATTACTTTTGAAATGCCACAGGGAAGATTTTGAAAATAATGTATCAAGTGATCAGTTATTAATATGAGTTAATATCTACTGTGACTAGAGAGTGATTAAAGAGAGCTGAGGAAATAAGGTCACAAAAAGAAAGTGAACTGTTGACAAATTCTGGAAGGAAGTTATGGATCTACATTGCCGAGATTAATGTCCACATGCTGTCAAATATATGGAACAATTGATAAGTGGATTGGTCTTAGAAACCATTATGGTAAATACTAAAAATCAAAATTATAATGTATTACAAATTTAATTATGGTAACATCTGTAAATAATTTTATTTTCAGCTATGAATAATTACATGTTAACACTGTTTTATAATTCACACTACCATATTAGAATTCCAAATTAAAAGACTTGGTAACAGAAAATCTTAATTCCTGAACTACTTAAAAATTGTAATGACCAAGTATGAAGATTAAAATAAATATATAAAAAAGTCATCGTTATATATTAGGATGTAGGATTACATAAACAAGATACAGATAGACATCTCATTTCATGGAAGATTTCACTAGTTGGATACCCTCCGAAATATTGCTTATTTATTTCCATTATATATACATTCAAGATAAAATTTTCATTCTAGTTGTAGAATTCAGAAAATTGAGTTTGTCATCATAAAGTACATGCAAGTGTCTTTCTCCCAGAAAACTCTGAAAAGCCATATTAGAATACCATGAAACAAAACAGATTTTTTTTAGTCAGCTTTGGGGAATATGACCTCAATCTCTATATTTAATCCAATGGGCATTTCATTCTAACAATGACTCTGCCAAAACATGAAAGTTTGAATATACCTTCTGATAATGTTAGCTAAGTAAGTAGAGTATTATTTAATAGACTGAATAACATTTTTGGTGTTGCATAGGATTTTGGAAGAAAGTGTAACATTCTGATAGGCCTTGTCCCAGATATATTTTGAAAGCATCCATCTAACGAATAGAAAGAAAGAGAGGATATGGAAACAGGTCTTCTCTAACTAATGAAATACAGTTGTTATGCTTTTCAGCTTATTATCTGAAAATAGACCTAAAATAAGGATTATTACTTTTGAAATGCCACAGGGAAGATTTTGAAAATAATGTATCAAGTGATCAGTTATTAATATGAGTTAATATCTACTGTGACTAGAGAGTGATTAAAGAGAGCTGAGGAAATAAGGTCACAAAAAGAAAGTGAACTGTTGACAAATTCTGGAAGGAAGTTATGGATCTACATTGCCGAGACATACAGAAGCCTTTCCAAATGATCCATGCCATATCACCATAGTATGAGTTGGCAAACTGAGATCAATTCAGTTTCTCTTTACTTTTTTTATGCTATTGTACCTCTCTAAGTCTGGAGAGAAGGTATATTTCATCAACAGGTGAAATATGTTTATCAGGAATAAAAGTTTTATTTTTGATTTATAAAAATATCTCTTGGAAAAAATCTTGGTAAAACATAAAAATTCATCTTTTTGAGATAAAAGATACATAGTAATCTTTTTTTAAAAATATGTCAACACTTTCTAAGGCAGAATCACTAAAACTGGGCAATTTACTAGCTGTATATAAGACTGTAAATTTGGCCGAATCTAGATTAAATATTTTAAAAATCAGTTTATTTCAAAACAATTGTGTGAAGAAATATTTTTCAAAAGTTCACATATATAGCAAAAGTGTCTATAAATAATTCTGGGAATTATAAATGTGTTATTACAAAATTGATACATTTTAAAATAAAGCATTTATTAGATTCTATCTCTGTTTGCTCTTCAGGTGTTAAATTTGATTTGAATATATATGTTCTTAGGCAAAGGATCCCAGACCAATTATTCTTCTTATTTTGACACAGAATGAAGACAGGCTTTGTAATTTCTTTTCCAGTTATGTAAACTTTTTCAATCCTCTACTTGTTTGTTAAACTTTAGCTTAATTCTCCATGTAGACTGCTATCTTCTCCCACCAATTGTGACCATTTCTGGCTTAGTAAAGTAGATAAATCTTATCTTTCCCAAGTTCATTTATTTTATCTTTATTACTATATGGTCATACTCCCAGGCTTTCTTAAACTTACTTTATTGCAGTTTTCTTATTACTAGGTTTTTCTCACACTAGTGATGGATTGCCATAGGCCTTTTGTCTTTGAATTCTCCGTTATAATAAAAAGAAAATATCTCTGAAAAAGTCACACTGGAGAGTGTCCAATAAGATTAAGTCACAGTTTATAATCTTGCACATTTATTTCTGAGTGAAATAACACCACACAGTTTCACTTTTAGTAAGTTGCTGCAAACAAACCTTAAAAATCTTCTAATAAATTACAAAGACAAAAGGCAATTAGTTAACATAGTTAAAAAAGAGTTGTTTTTGAAATGGTCACCAGTTTGCATACTGATACATTTTCTTGTGATACTTACGATGGACTAAGAAACTATTCTGCCTCCTACCATCATTTTTATTTTTCCCTCTCATATTCCTTTTTAAAAAGCAAAAATAAGTTGAATTATTTGTTAATTAAAGGTAAGAAACTCAAATGCTCGAGTAACACTTTCTGTAAGGCAGGCAGGAAAGAAATGATATGAGGCTAAGTACTGAAGAATTAATGACAGCCTGCTGGGCTCAGTCACTCAGTCATGTCCGACTCTTTGTAGCCCCATGAACTGCAGTCCACTGGGCTCCTCTGTCCATGGGATTCTCCAGGCAAAAATACTGGAGAGGGTAATCCTTCCCTTCTCCAGCGGATCTTCCCAGCATAGGGTTTGAACGCAGGTCTCCTGCATTGCAGGCAGATTCTTTACTGTCCGAGGCACCAGGCTTATAAACTAAATGTGACCAATATAATTCATCTGAGGAGGCTACTTCTTACAGTGTTTTTGAAAAGATTGTCTGAGATTTCCACAGGTTACTTACCCCCAGCATCTAGGGATATTTTTACAACAGATATAGTAAAAATGCTATCCATCATATACCACTAATGAAACATTTACTAATAACATTCTGGAAAGATTTACTCTATATACAACATGTGCATGGAAACTGGTACTTAATGAGGGAATCTAAATTAGCTTGGCTGGGATGGGCATGTTTTGTTGTAAGAATTGTACTTAAATGTCACCTAATGTGCAGAGAAACTAGTATTACATGAAGATGTGAAAATTCCTATGGTAGCCATACCTTGAAGCACAGTATTGTATATAAGTAACCATCTCGATTCTAAATTAAATCCAGAGTTAACTAATATATATTATTTCTTTGCTGTATTAAAATGTTTAAAAACACTAAAAATAAAACATTTGAAAATTGGAAAAAGAACATATGTGTATATGTGCTACACACAGAAGTGGTGTGTGTGTGTCTATTCGCATTACTTTTCTCTTAGTCTCATTTCCAAACTTAGCCCCTTAAGTCAGCACAGATTTATTACCTCACATTTCTATAGGTCATAAAATGTATATTTTCAAAAGTCTAAAATCTACATGTTGACTGACTGCATTCCTTTCTGGAGGCTCTAGGAGAGAATCAGTTTCCTTGCAGTTCAAGTGTTTTGAAGAAGTCAGTCTGGTTACAGGGCTGGGGTCCTGCTTCCTTGCCTGTCGTCAGTGTGAGAACTGTGCTTAGCTTTTGAGACCACTCACATTTCATGGTTTGGAGTTTCTTTCCTCCATCTGCAAAGCAAGAAAAAGTGGTTCTAGTTCCTTTCCTGCTTTGGTTCCTGATACCTATTTTATATTCACTTATTTTCTGATTTCTGTTCTTCTGTTTCTTAGAGGCAACTTGGGTATATAGAATCTACCCAATAACTGAGGAAAATCTCCTAATTTAGGATTAAAAGCATAATATCTGCAAAGTCCCTTTTGCCATGTAACTTACTTACTAATTTCTAGGAGTCAGGGTCTAGACATTTTGGGGAATCATTATCCTGCCTACTGCAGTTCACCATCTGACAGTCATAATATTCATATTTAGAGCACATGAAAAATATACTCATCTCAACCCAGAAGCCTGAAAGGTCTCCCTCTATTACAGCATCCACTCAAAATCCAAAATCTTCACTAAGTATTACCAGTATTAAGTTCCCAAATTTTATTAACTAATCTTCTAAATCAGTTATGACTGAAGCTCTAGATACAATTCATTCTAATTATAATCTCTGTTTTTGAACCTGTAAGACTAAAGAAGCAGTATCCAAAATAGAAGCTGTGTGTTTCCAGAAATGCAGTGGCAGGACAGGAGTATGAAAACAGCTATAGACATTCTGGTTCATAAAAGGAGAAAATGGAAGAAAAAAATGGGGTCACTGATTGAAGCAATTTTGAAGTCCATCATGAAAATGCCATTGGGTCGTAATGCCTGGGAATAATTCCCTACAATTCTTGACTCCATCCTCAGAGGACTCTGCTTCATCTTCTGAGTCATCTTTATTTATTTTCTTCAATGAAAGATAGAAGGGTTTTGGAGCAGAATGGTTTTATTATCCTGTTTCCTGCAAGTCGAATTTCTGGAGTCCAAAGGCCTTTCATTTTATACTGTCTCTTCCCTTTCAGTCCAAGTTAGCAATGCTTTGGCTGCTATATAATTCTCTAACTTGCCTCTCCTGACATGTCATGGAGATTTATGCCATTGAACAAAAAAATCTTTCCTAGATTATATTATCTCTATTTTGACTTCTACTGGGGTGATTGGGGTATAATGCACCCAAGTTTCCTAAGATCACTGGTTCGATTAAGGAAATATGAAATGCTCAAACTTCTCAAAGAGCCTTTTAAATAACCACATACTTTTTTCTTTTGAATAGTATGGCCACATTCTTGGCATTTTTATAGTTTTTTTTTTTTTTTTTTTACCGTTAATTTCTTAATTTTGGTTTCTTTCTTCATGTGGGTAGATTGAATTCTTAAAATCAGAATTTACTTTTGGTTTAAAGTATTTTTTTCCATCAACGCATCACTCTCCTCTCATATTTTAATAAGGTGTCACTTGCTTTGTCCACAAAAAGTGAATAGGAATCTCCCTTCTAGATTAATGTGCTTAAAGAACAATAGAATTATCTATGCTATTATATTTTCCCTGTGAAATTTTGTGTTGAGAAGTTACTTATATAAATGAGTGAGGTTTCCAAACTGGAACCCTACCAGCTTTATATAGAAATTAAACAATTGTTAATTTGATCTAGCAAGTATTTGGAATTATCTGTTACTGCAGCATAATGTTAGCCTATGCTCACTATTAGATAAGGAGTTTTAGTGTATTTCTGTTGAATGGTGATATAATTTTTGCAGTGGTTGTATGCAAAGTTAAGAAAATATCAGTAGGAAAAGAAAATATATTGTCAACAGATCTGAAGTGGGGCCTGTGATTTAGCATTTCAGAAATTTCCCAGTTGCTGATGCTGCTGGTCTGATTATCACACTTGAGAACCACTCCTGTGTAAAAAATGTACAGTTACAGTTGTTATTCATTAGTATTCATAGCCGTAAAGAACTATTCAAATTATGTTAAACATACTCTGTAAGAAAACAAGGAAACTTGTAATGCGTTGAAGAAAAGCTTCCGTCAAAGTATATCTTGTTCAAGAAGTTAATCTCTGGTTATAGGGAACCAGTGTACAAATGAAAACTTTGTTTACAAAATGCATCCAAAGTAGTATGTTTCACAGTTAAGACTTGATCTTATGATGTATACAATATTACTCATTTGTGACCAGTGTGATCTGTCATGACATCCTTGTGGAAGGTCAGTGATGCATTTAGTTCAAGCACCAATCAGAGAACCCTAGAAAATAGAATCCTGATTATTGTGTCAGTCTGTATTCAAAGGAAATGATAGTCCTTGTTCTGAACCCCTGGTGCTTTCACATACACACTGTCATTGTTACTGGCTTGAGCACATTCACGGTTTTGTAAAGATAGAATTACTCTTAACCAAACAGTGAATGATAAGTGATAACTCTAATTAATTTAGTGGAAGCTGACTCCTGAAAACACAGCTTTTTGACCCAAAATCTATATAGTATGGGGTATGGGGTTTACCTTTGTGAAATAGAATAGTGCAGTTAATTCACAAGCATGTGCATGTAATTCTTCTCATAATCTGTTGCCACTTGTTAACATGAAAGTACTCATAAAAAATTCTTTTTTGCACTTGTAACAAAAGTGAAAATCTCCTTCTAGATTAATGTGCTTAAAGAACAATAGAATTATCTATGCTATTATATTTTCCCTGTGAAATTTTGTGTTGAGAAGTTACTTATATAAATGAGTGAGGTTTCCAAACTGGAACCCTACCAGCTTTATATAGAAATTAAACAATTGTTAATTTGATCTAGCAAGTATTTGGAATTATCTGTTACTGCAGCATAATGTTAGCCTATGCTCACTATTAGATAAGGAGTTTTAGTGTATTTCTGTTGAATGGTGATATAATTTTTGCAGTGGTTGTATGCAAAGTTAAGAAAATATCAGTAGGAAAAGAAAATATATTGTCAACAGATCTGAAGTGGGGCCTGTGATTTAGCATTTCAGAAATTTCCCAGTTGCTGATGCTGCTGGTCTGATTATCACACTTGAGAACCACTCCTGTGTAAAAAATGTACAGTTACAGTTGTTATTCATTAGTATTCATAGCCGTAAAGAACTATTCAAATTATGTTAAACATACTCTGTAAGAAAACAAGGAAACTTGTAATGCGTTGAAGAAAAGCTTCCGTCAAAGTATATCTTGTTCAAGAAGTTAATCTCTGGTTATAGGGAACCAGTGTACAAATGAAAACTTTGTTTACAAAATGCATCCAAAGTAGTATGTTTCACAGTTAAGACTTGATCTTATGATGTATACAATATTACTCATTTGTGACCAGTGTGATCTGTCATGACATCCTTGTGGAAGGTCAGTGATGCATTTAGTTCAAGCACCAATCAGAGAACCCTAGAAAATAGAATCCTGATTATTGTGTCAGTCTGTATTCAAAGGAAATGATAGTCCTTGTTCTGAACCCCTGGTGCTTTCACATACACACTGTCATTGTTACTGGCTTGAGCACATTCACGGTTTTGTAAAGATAGAATTACTCTTAACCAAACAGTGAATGATAAGTGATAACTCTAATTAATTTAGTGGAAGCTGACTCCTGAAAACACAGCTTTTTTGACCCAAAATCTATATAGTATGGGGTATGGGGTTTACCTTTGTGAAATAGAATAGTGCAGTTAATTCACAAGCATGTGCATGTAATTCTTCTCATAATCTGTTGCCACTTGTTAACATGAAAGTACTCATAGGAAAGAAAAATCCTGAGTTTCTATAGTTAATTGATTTTGCCTCTTAATTGATGATAATCCTTAGAGACTTAATTCACCATTGTGAATTGGTGTTGTTTCTCCCAGCTTCAAAATGAAGCTTAAAGGAGTTTAGGCGATGGATTCTTGAATCTAGTTATCTCAGATTGTTCTTTCTTTTTATTAGAATATAGTGGATTTGCAGTGTGTTTCAGGTGTACAGCAAAGTGAATCAATTATATGTGTGTGTGTATGTATATGTGTGTGTGAGTGTGTGTGTGTGTGTGGTGCATGCTAATCACTTCAGTCACGCCTGACTCTATAGACCCATAGACTGCAGTCAGCCAGGCACTTCCATCCGTGGGATTCTCCAGGCAAGAAAACTGGAATGAGTTGCTGCGTTCCCTCTTCCATTGATGGACACACACACACACACACACACACAAACACACGTGTGGGCTTCCCATGTGGTGCTAGTGGTAAAGAGCCTGTCTGCCAATGCAAGAAAGATAAGAGGCTCTGGTTCAGTCCCTGGGGCAGGAAGATCCCCCGGAGAAGGTAATGGCTACCCACTCCAGTATTCTTGCCTGGAGAATTCCATGAAAAGAGTAGCTTGGCAAAATTCCATGGACACAGGAGTCCATGAGGTTGCAAAGAGTTGGATACAATTCAGCAGCTAACATTTTCATTTTTACTTTATATAAATAGAGTCTCTTCTCTGCTGACTTGGTAAAGAATACACCTGCCCAAGCACGAGACACAAGAGATGTCTGCTTGGGTTGAGAAGATTCAATCCTTAGATTGAGATTGAGAAGATCCCCTGGAGGAGGAAATGACAACCCACTCTAGTATCCTTGCTTGAAAATCCCGTGTACAGAGGAATTTTGTGGGTTGAAGTGCTAAAAGTTGCAAAGAGTTGGAAAGATTGAGCAGCTAGCAAATTTTTGACCCAAAATCTATATAGTATGGGGTATGGGGTTTACCTTTGTGAAATAGAATAGTGCAGTTAATTCACAAGCATGTGCATGTAATTCTTCTCATAATCTGTTGCCACTTGTTAACATGAAAGTACTCATAGGAAAGAAAAATCCTGAGTTTCTATAGTTAATTGATTTTGCCTCTTAATTGATGATAATCCTTAGAGACTTAATTCACCATTGTGAATTGGTGTTGTTTCTCCCAGCTTCAAAATGAAGCTTAAAGGAGTTTAGGCGATGGATTCTTGAATCTAGTTATCTCAGATTGTTCTTTCTTTTTATTAGAATATAGTGGATTTGCAGTGTGTTTCAGGTGTACAGCAAAGTGAATCAATTATATGTGTGTGTGTATGTATATGTGTGTGTGAGTGTGTGTGTGTGTGTGTGGTGCATGCTAATCACTTCAGTCACGCCTGACTCTATAGACCCATAGACTGCAGTCAGCCAGGCACTTCCATCCGTGGGATTCTCCAGGCAAGAAAACTGGAATGAGTTGCTGCGTTCCCTCTTCCATTGATGGACACACACACACACACACACACACAAACACACGTGTGGGCTTCCCATGTGGTGCTAGTGGTAAAGAGCCTGTCTGCCAATGCAAGAAAGATAAGAGGCTCTGGTTCAGTCCCTGGGGCAGGAAGATCCCCTGGAGAAGGTAATGGCTACCCATTCCAATATTTTTGCCTGGAGAATTCCATGAAAAGAGTAGCTTGGCAAAATTCCATGGACACAGGAGTCCATGAGGTTGCAAAGAGTTGGATACAATTCAGCAGCTAACATTTTCATTTTTACTTTATATAAATAGAGTCTCTTCTCTGCTGACTTGGTAAAGAATACACCTGCCCAAGCACGAGACACAAGAGATGTCTGCTTGGGTTGAGAAGATTCAATCCTTAGATTGAGATTGAGAAGATCCCCTGGAGGAGGAAATGACAACCCACTCTAGTATCCTTGCTTGAAAATCCCGTGTACAGAGGAATTTTGTGGGTTGAAGTGCTAAAAGTTGCAAAGAGTTGGACAAGATTGAGCAGCTAAGCACATTTTATATGTAAGTAGTGTGTGTATGTCATGCCCGGTCTCCCAAATTTTCCCTCCCCTGGTAACTGTAGGCTTGATTTCTACTCTATGTCTGTTTTATAAATATGTTCATTTGTATCATTTTTTGAGATTCCACACATAAGCAGTATCATATGATATTTGTCTTTCTCTTACTTCACTCTGTATGACAATGTCTAGATCTGTCTTGATTGCTGCAAATGACATTTTGTTCTTTATAAGGCTGAGTAAAATTCCATTCTATATATGTTCTGAGTCAGTTCGGTCTCTGAGTCGTGTCTGTGACCCCATGGACTGCAGCACTCTAGGTTTCCCTGTCCTTCACCATCTCCTAGAGCTTGCCCAAGCTCTTGTCCATTGACTCAGTGATTCCATCCAACCACCTCATCCTCTGTCGTCCCCTTTTCCTTCTGCCTTCTATTTTTCCCAGCATCTTTATCCGCTTGTCTTCGAATAGTCATTTATGTGGCCTTTGTGTTTGGGCTATTGTAAATAATGCTGCAGTGAACGTTGGGGTGCGTATATCTTTTAGAATAATGGTTTTCTCCAGATAAATGCCCAACGTGGAATTGGTGGATAATATGATAATTTAGTAGTTAGGAAATTTCATAGTGTTTTCCATAATGGCTATACCAATTTGCACTCCCACTTACAGTATAGAAAGGTTCCCTCTTCTCCACCTCCTCCCCAGCATTTATTGTTTGTAGAGTTTTTGATGATGGCATTCTGATTGGTGTGAGTTGATACACATTGTAGTTTTGATTAGCAATGTTAAGCATCTTTTCATGTGCTTTTTCAGTCATCTGTATGTCTTCCTTGGAGAAATGTCTATTTAGATCTTCCACCCATTTTTTTTTTTTTTCATTTGGGTTGTTTGCTTTTTGATATTGAGCTGTATGACTTGTTTGTACATTTTGGAAATTAAACCCTTGTCAATCCCTTTGCAAATATTTTCTCCCTTTCTGAGGGCTTTTCTCTTTTGTTTATGGTTTCCTTTGCTGCACAAAAGCTTTTTACTTTAATCCAGTCCCATTTATTTATTTTTGTTTTTATTTTCATTATTCTAGGAAGTGAATCTAAAAAGATATTGCTATGAATTATGCCAGAGAGTGTTCTGCTTATGTTTGCCTCTGAATTTTGTAGTTTCCAGCCACTCAGAGACTTTTAGATCTCGTATTGTTCCAGTGAGACTATAGCTGAATTTTTGGTTCTTTGAACATCACTGGAATATATAGTGTGAAGAGAAATACCTTGGTAACAGATATAATCCCCAAGTGATTCCCTGACCTGTAGAAGAGATTTTACAATAAGAAGGGCAAATAGGAACCACTGGAACTTCTGCAATCTTCCAGTATGTCAACCCAAAACAATTCTACACTTGGGGATATTGCAGAGATTTAGTGCTACCAGAAAATCTTGAAAAAAAAAATGCAGATGGTAGATAAGTCAGCAGAAATCTTGACAGCCTTGGCCGAGCTGTGAGAAAAACAGCTTGGGAGGAGAAAAAACAATTAAAGAGAAATAAATAGGGAGGATTGAGACAAAATATGGGCTCATTAACTGGGGTCACACACGTCTGGAAGAAGAGATAGGAGTGCTGCTTTGGACTTGGGAACGCTGGGTCAGCACATGTTAAGACGCTGCATGAGCACACGGACCAGACTCCTTTGAACTTCTTACAGGTCTAGTTGCCCCCCAACTGCAGCTAGCCCTTTTCCTTAAAGAAATAACATAAACAACATCTCAAGTCTCCACGATAGTTGTTGACTGGTGACGTGACTGAGTCCCAGTCTGCGCTTATTTGAAACATTTCCTGGATGCTTAGGCTATCAATAAAAGAGGACTGAGTGAATGTGTTTGGGGCTCTGGATCCCACGAAATCGAGAGGTCCCCATTCCCATCCTTTCTGCTTATCTTTGTCTAGGCATGAATTTCTTAAGGTCTTGCCACACCCGCTAGTCTCCCTGCACCAGATGAGGTGCTGAGGCATGTGGTGATTGCTACCACAGTACCTCACATATTTACCTGGTAAAACCCAATGTAATCATAGAAAAATCACTGTAGGTTATCTTAAGCTTAATGAGACACTGATGCTTTTGCAGTTGTCATTCTAGGTGTATATATTTAATGGTTGACCACCCCCTGCCCCAGTGTCTGGTTCTAGTATAAAGCTTTTGACCTGGAAAATAACATTTCCATTTCCAGTCAGCAAAGAAAATAATATAAAAATGAGAAGAAGTTTGTTTATCCTTCATGTGATCACAGGGTAACTTGACTTCCTGTAATAACATAGTTCAGACATCTTGGTAAGCTTTATGTACTGTATAATATCAAGCTGACCCATTCCAATATGGTAATTGGATTGCAAATTGCTATCTGCCATAAGACATGTAGAAGAGATTTTACAATAAGAAGGGCAAATAGGAACCACTGGAACTTCTGCAATCTTCCAGTATGTCAACCCAAAACAATTCTACACTTGGGGATATTGCAGAGATTTAGTGCTACCAGAAAATCTTGAAAAAAAAAATGCAGATGGTAGATAAGTCAGCAGAAATCTTGACAGCCTTGGCCGAGCTGTGAGAAAAACAGCTTGGGAGGAGAAAAAACAATTAAAGAGAAATAAATAGGGAGGATTGAGACAAAATATGGGCTCATTAACTGGGGTCACACACGTCTGGAAGAAGAGATAGGAGTGCTGCTTTGGACTTGGGAACGCTGGGTCAGCACATGTTAAGACGCTGCATGAGCACACGGACCAGACTCCTTTGAACTTCTTACAGGTCTAGTTGCCCCCCAACTGCAGCTAGCCCTTTTCCTTAAAGAAATAACATAAACAACATCTCAAGTCTCCACGATAGTTGTTGACTGGTGACGTGACTGAGTCCCAGTCTGCGCTTATTTGAAACATTTCCTGGATGCTTAGGCTATCAATAAAAGAGGACTGAGTGAATGTGTTTGGGGCTCTGGATCCCACGAAATCGAGAGGTCCCCATTCCCATCCTTTCTGCTTATCTTTGTCTAGGCATGAATTTCTTAAGGTCTTGCCACACCCGCTAGTCTCCCTGCACCAGATGAGGTGCTGAGGCATGTGGTGATTGCTACCACAGTACCTCACATATTTACCTGGTAAAACCCAATGTAATCATAGAAAAATCACTGTAGGTTATCTTAAGCTTAATGAGACACTGATGCTTTTGCAGTTGTCATTCTAGGTGTATATATTTAATGGTTGACCACCCCCTGCCCCAGTGTCTGGTTCTAGTATAAAGCTTTTGACCTGGAAAATAACATTTCCATTTCCAGTCAGCAAAGAAAATAATATAAAAATGAGAAGAAGTTTGTTTATCCTTCATGTGATCACAGGGTAACTTGACTTCCTGTAATAACATAGTTCAGACATCTTGGTAAGCTTTATGTACTGTATAATATCAAGCTGACCCATTCCAATATGGTAATTGGATCTGGAAAGGAAAAAGTTGCAAATATGCTATCTGCCATATCAAGACATGTGCCAGGAACTTCCCTGGAGGTCTACTTGTTAGTACTTTGCCTTCCAATGAAAGGGGTATGGATTTGACCTCTGGTCAGGGAGCTAAGATCCCATATGCCTCATGGCCGGAAAAAAAAAAAAAAAGACACGGAAGCCATATTGTAATGAATTCAATAAAAGACTTTAAAAATGGTCCACATCAAAAGAAAAAGCTTAAAAAATAAAAGATGTATGCCAGAATGTAAAAAATATGCCTCAAGGAAGTTTGGCCAGAATTACTAATGGAATATGTGAGATCTGAGATATGTCAGGGTATATCTTCTAAAGTGAGACGAGTTTCTGGATGTCTGCATATTTGAGCTACAAATAACACATGAGGGAAAAGTTCTTAAATTATTTATTAGACAACTGGTATAACTACCCATTTTTAAAGAAGCCCAGATCCGTGGGATATGTGGCCCAATCAACTGTACCTTTTTCCCTACCACATGCAATAGTAGTAGAAGTATCTGAGGCACACCAAGGTGATCTGTAGAGAGACTGCAACCTCAGTAGAGAGCATACTGTTCAGCCCTTTCACTTTTGGAATAAGGCTAACCCCCCTGTTATCTATTACCAATTTCTGTGTGAAAAAACATCACTTGGCTTTTTTCTCAGCCCTAGTAAATCTGAATGGCTCACCGTGGCTGCTAAGGGACAAGGCGACCCAAACTGCTATCATGAATGGGATTTATATAACTTTTCAAACCATAAAAATGGATGGGCGTGTGTAATTATATTTCATTATAAAAGGGAAGTGATATGGAAGTGGAAGGCTATCATTGGTTCAGAATGCACAAATGCATAGTTTACTAATGTGGTATCTATATCTGTTAGTTTGCTATTTATCTCTGTCAAGTAGACTCACGGTCTCTGACCAGTTGATTGGGTAAATAATAGCCCTAGTTTAACGATGGATCTGTTTCACACGCCATATGGGAGTAGAATTGGGTAGCTACTTTACTATGGCACACTTATCCGTGGCCTGGGAAAAATTGTGGTAAAGTGAAATTCTTCCATTGAAAAATGTTTCAGATGATACTACTGATTATGAATTTGTGTGAAAGGTAAAATGGGAATGGAAAATAGATGACAAGTCCTTAGCAGAGTAGATGTGTGACTGGATCTCATATAATGAGCTCATAGAAGTTTTCATTGGATTTATGAGATGCACTGACTGCAGGAGAGCGTGGAAGACTTTTCTGGATTCCTTACATTTACCATTTTTTGTAAATGAAATATATTGCCTAAATGAACTTCTTTCTCATAATTTGAAAGAACTGTGCATAAATGAATATTTCTGGTTCCTCCTCCATAAACCTTAGTTAACTTAATTTTATCCAGAATTCCCTAGAGTACTGTCTAAACAATGTATATACAGGCTATAATATTCAGTTATGACTGATTTGTTGAAAGAGTATTTGGGAATATAATCAAAAGACTGGTGTCTAACTATGTATTAGCATTCAAGGATTCCCATATCTTAGTACTTTGATTTAGCAAAATTCTGAAGTGACACGATGTCAGGAAATAGTAACTGGTAAATGGGGAAAGCTGCAAGGCTGTTGTAGACATTTGCAAGATGATCATAAAGAAGAACATACTCTCCACGCCCTGTCCAGAGTGTCTCTGCTACCCATAGAAAATCCTGACCCTAGCCTGTAAGTGAGCAAAATGAAAGCTGGAGGAAAAATCCTCCATAGTGGCTCCATCATCCCTCTTACCTAGGATGATGTGACTGAGAACACAGGATGTAACACTGTCCATATCAGGCATGTTTTCATTTCTTTGTCATACGTAGAAGTTACTAAAGTGATTGATTGATTAGAGTGTCAGAAAATGCTCTGCAATGGTTTTTTTTCAATTGCAAATTATATTTTGTTTCGCATAAAACACAAATCCTCATAAGGAACAATCATTGCATTATGAGACTTATAACTTGAGATTTAGAAACAACTAATCATAATGCATAGGATAAGAATAAAGACTAATTCTCATTCTTCCCTGAGGTTTAATGATAAAATTCAGTCTTGTGTTTAAAATATACCATTTTATTGATGCTCTGATTTTCAGTGCATCTATTTTGCTATTTTTCTCACAATGACATTGCATGATTTTAGCCTTCTGATGAATGAGAGTGTTACTAAGAACTGCCTTTCAATTCAAATTTATTGACATAATTTTTATTTGAGTAAATTAAGATAGAAATAAATCAGATACTTTTTGCATCATAGATGAGGAAAGACCAGAGAAAATGTTATTTATTATCCATTTTAATCTTGTTTTGCACTTAATTAGAACAGCTTCATTCAAGAACAGTGATCTTACATTAATCTTATTTTCTGGATATAGATGAAATATGAGCTCAATAAAAATCTTATAACTTATCATCCTTAATTCAAACAAGATTTCTTACCCCTTACAGTTTTAATTTTTCCCAGCAGTATAGTAATGTCAGTTATCATTTGTCTATATAAAGAAACTTGAGAACGGAAGGATCCCTTTTTTGCATAAAACTGTATTTGAAAAGTTTCATCTATTTTCTGGGCTTAGCCAGAAAGCTTCACATAAAGTGTTACACTTGAGAGATTTAAATGTGTTACATGTGCATAAATAAGCACATTGAGAAATCATTTTTATTTTCGGGTAAAAGAGATATATAATAAAAAGAATGATGAGATTTTGGACTTGAATTCTAGGAGTATTTTTTGCTAAATAATATTCATAATTATTTACATATTTCCTTATTTTGTGCAGCTGTACAGAGCTTTCTGTCTGTGAAATTGTCTATGAACACATTTGGGTATAGTAATTTTACTCCATGGATATAAATTATATTTCTCAGAATAACAATGACTAGTAAAAATAAGGGAAAGATATGAATGTGCTTTTTTCATTTACTTAGGCCACAAAACATTTATTCAAGGTGAGTATGTCACTGAATTGTTACTAAAAATTTGACCATGTTTCTGTTTCAAATTAAAGAACAGAAACTGGAATCACTTTTATGCTACCTCTGGACTGTTTCCTGTTATCTACTATCTAAAATGACCCTTCACGATCTTTTAAAGAAGTTCTGGCTTATCAGAATGGCCTGATACTGCTTTTGGAGTTTTTATCAGTAGTAAAATCACTTTCTTTCATACTTCTACCAATGAAAGTTTGCTACTGTTTTTTCCCTTATTAATAACATTGTAGGGACTTCCCTGGTGGTCTAGTGGGTAGAGTCCGCCTTGCAGTGCAAGGCACCGGTTCAATCCCTGGTCCAGGAAGATCCCATGTGCTGTGGAACAGCTGGGCAGGTGTGTCCAGTTACGAACCAGTGCTCTGGAGAGCATGCACCCAGTAGAAATAAATCAGATACTTTTTGCATCATAGATGAGGAAAGACCAGAGAAAATGTTATTTATTATCCATTTTAATCTTGTTTTGCACTTAATTAGAACAGCTTCATTCAAGAACAGTGATCTTACATTAATCTTATTTTCTGGATATAGATGAAATATGAGCTCAATAAAAATCTTATAACTTATCATCCTTAATTCAAACAAGATTTCTTACCCCTTACAGTTTTAATTTTTCCCAGCAGTATAGTAATGTCAGTTATCATTTGTCTATATAAAGAAACTTGAGAACGGAAGGATCCCTTTTTTGCATAAAACTGTATTTGAAAAGTTTCATCTATTTTCTGGGCTTAGCCAGAAAGCTTCACATAAAGTGTTACACTTGAGAGATTTAAATGTGTTACATGTGCATAAATAAGCACATTGAGAAATCATTTTTATTTTCGGGTAAAAGAGATATATAATAAAAAGAATGATGAGATTTTGGACTTGAATTCTAGGAGTATTTTTTGCTAAATAATATTCATAATTATTTACATATTTCCTTATTTTGTGCAGCTGTACAGAGCTTTCTGTCTGTGAAATTGTCTATGAACACATTTGGGTATAGTAATTTTACTCCATGGATATAAATTATATTTCTCAGAATAACAATGACTAGTAAAAATAAGGGAAAGATATGAATGTGCTTTTTTCATTTACTTAGGCCACAAAACATTTATTCAAGGTGAGTATGTCACTGAATTGTTACTAAAAATTTGACCATGTTTCTGTTTCAAATTAAAGAACAGAAACTGGAATCACTTTTATGCTACCTCTGGACTGTTTCCTGTTATCTACTATCTAAAATGACCCTTCACGATCTTTTAAAGAAGTTCTGGCTTATCAGAATGGCCTGATACTGCTTTTGGAGTTTTTATCAGTAGTAAAATCACTTTCTTTCATACTTCTACCAATGAAAGTTTGCTACTGTTTTTTCCCTTATTAATAACATTGTAGGGACTTCCCTGGTGGTCTAGTGGGTAGAGTCCGCCTTGCAGTGCAAGGGGCACCGGTTCAATCCCTGGTCCAGGAAGATCCCATGTGCTGTGGAACAGCTGGGCAGGTGTGTCCAGTTACGAACCAGTGCTCTGGAGAGCATGCACCCAGATCCGGTGCTCTGCAACAAGGGAGGCCACTGCGATGGGGGGCCCATGTAGGCCAAAGAATAAAGATGGATGAAAAAAAAAAAAAAAAAACAATAAAAGAGGCCAAAATTTAAAAAAACAGAAAAGGAAAATAAAGTTAAAAAAAAACCCAAAACATTGTAGAACTGACAGAGACTTGTATTTGCATGTGCTTTCCTGGTGGCTCAGATGGTAAAGAATCCGCCCACAATGCAGGAGACCTGGGTTCGATCCCTCGAGACCTGGGTTCGATCCCTCGGCTGGGAAGATCTCTGGGAGAGTATGGCAACCCACTCCAGTATTCTTGCCTAGAGAATAATAATAAAATGTATAGTGAATTGCCATATATATATTCAACAGTTACCTTCAAATAAGGTCCATCATATCAATCAGAGGAATATGAGTGCAAGTGTCCTTCACAAAAAAAGCACCCAAATTGGTAATCAGAATTTAACTTTTATATTTTAGTTAGCTTAAATCTTTTATTAGTTTTATTAAACTAAAACTATTAAAACTGCAGGTTTTAAAAAGAATCTACTAGAGGCTCTATGTATGATATAAACTGAAATGTAATGTTTTACTAAAAGCTTCTCCCAAAGTTGGTCCATTGAAATATTGTTCCTTTGAAACATTGTTCCTTCTCCTGAATGGAGGAGTCCTTTGCACTGTTTTCAGCCTACATGAGTCTAAGAACACTTCTGTGATTGTTCTAACTTTTACTTGTTTTTTTTTTTTTCTTTTTTTTCTGCTTTGTAAGTGAACTGTGGTCCAGCTGATTCCTGCCAGCTCCTGTGCAGCCTGAACTAGTTGTGTCTTTTGCACATACATTCTGACCAAACTGTTTCCATGCTGTCACAGATGGACAGGTGGCTTCAGGTTGATTTATAGCGACCAGTGATACTCAGCATTTTTGAAAATCACTTTCTTTCATACTTCTACCAATGAAAGTTTGCTACTGTTTTTTCCCTTATTAATAACATTGTAGGGACTTCCCTGGTGGTCTAGTGGGTAGAGTCCGCCTTGCAGTGCAAGGGGCACCGGTTCAATCCCTGGTCCAGGAAGATCCCATGTGCTGTGGAACAGCTGGGCAGGTGTGTCCAGTTACGAACCAGTGCTCTGGAGAGCATGCACCCAGATCCGGTGCTCTGCAACAAGGGAGGCCACTGCGATGGGGGGCCCATGTAGGCCAAAGAATAAAGATGGATGAAAAAAAAAAAAAACAATAAAAGAGGCCAAAATTTAAAAAAACAGAAAAGGAAAATAAAGTTAAAAAAAAACCCAAAACATTGTAGAACTGACAGAGACTTGTATTTGCATGTGCTTTCCTGGTGGCTCAGATGGTAAAGAATCCGCCCACAATGCAGGAGACCTGGGTTCGATCCCTCGAGACCTGGGTTCGATCCCTCGGCTGGGAAGATCTCTGGGAGAGTATGGCAACCCACTCCAGTATTCTTGCCTAGAGAATAATAATAAAATGTATAGTGAATTGCCATATATATATTCAACAGTTACCTTCAAATAAGGTCCATCATATCAATCAGAGGAATATGAGTGCAAGTGTCCTTCACAAAAAAAGCACCCAAATTGGTAATCAGAATTTAACTTTTATATTTTAGTTAGCTTAAATCTTTTATTAGTTTTATTAAACTAAAACTATTAAAACTGCAGGTTTTAAAAAGAATCTACTAGAGGCTCTATGTATGATATAAACTGAAATGTAATGTTTTACTAAAAGCTTCTCCCAAAGTTGGTCCATTGAAATATTGTTCCTTTGAAACATTGTTCCTTCTCCTGAATGGAGGAGTCCTTTGCACTGTTTTCAGCCTACATGAGTCTAAGAACACTTCTGTGATTGTTCTAACTTTTACTTGTTTTTTTTTTTTTCTTTTTTTTCTGCTTTGTAAGTGAACTGTGGTCCAGCTGATTCCTGCCAGCTCCTGTGCAGCCTGAACTAGTTGTGTCTTTTGCACATACATTCTGACCAAACTGTTTCCATGCTGTCACAGATGGACAGGTGGCTTCAGGTTGATTTATAGCGACCAGTGATACTCACAGCAACAAGAATACTTCTTAATTTAAAAGTTGATTAAAACACTAAGCTTTTACTCAGAATGAACGTTTCTTAATAATTTTCTAGACTCTACACTTCAAATCTTAAAGGAAACCTGTAATTATCAAGAGGACAAACCTATCTCAGATATCTCTCACTTGAAGTTAATCTGACCTCTTTTAACACTTTGAAGAGCATCCTTTGAAATATGAGTTATACGTATGACATATTCGCACATAGTACAGTATAATTAGTATAGTAATGATTACCATCTTGAAGTATGCTTTTGCTTCCCCAATAATATATCTCAAACCATTTATATATTAGTGATTATAGATGCACTCCAACCTTTTAAAGATTTTTTTTTTAAACATTTTTATTTTATTTATTTATCTTTTGGGGGGTGGGGTAGAAAGGGAGGGGGATGGGCAGGCCACTTCTGTTGGTCTTTCATTCATCTGTTTTCATCCGTCTTTGTTCTTTGGCCCGTGTGGGCCTCCCATCGTGGTGGCCTCTGTTGTCGCAGAGCACTGGCTCTGGGCGCATGCACTCCAGAGCTCCGGCGCGGTAATTGGACACATGGGTCCAGTTGCTCCGCAGCACGTGGGATCCTCCCAGGCCAGGGATCAAACCGACACCCCTTGCACTGCAAGGCAGTGTCTTTACCCACTGGACCACCAGAGAAGCCCCCTTTTAAAGATTTGTGTAAGATCTGATGTACACACTATATTTTATTTTGCCAATCTACTATTCATGATACTTAGGTTTAAAATTGTGTTCAACAACTTGAATTTCCTGTGTCAGGAAGGGTGACAGTGGATGTCTTTAGCATTGGTCTAAATGTGTAAACAGCATTCAGTTCTGTTCCAATGATCTGTTTGTCTATCTGTATGCAAGTATAACACTGTTTTGAGCATTACAGACTTAACATTGATAAATATGGTATTATTCTCTGACATTCTTAGGAATCTTTAAGATTGTATGGGCCCTTCTAGTCTACTATGTTTTCAGTGTACCTATGGTGAGCTTGTCAGTTTCTGCATTTCTACCAGATGCCTGGTGTTTCTAAGGGTTTAGGGTCAAAATAAAAAATGCACCTACTATTAACGTTATGATACTTCTCTTTAGAATTGTTCTCTTTCCAGATGCTCTCTTTGCATATGTTGTGTGTACATATACATATATATGCATTTGTATGGGGTCGGTGAAAATGATCCATTTGCAATCCCATGGACTATAGCCTGCCAGGGTCCTCCCTCCATGGAATTCTCTGGGCAAGGATACTGGAGTAGGTTGCCGTTCCTTTCTTTAGGGGGTGTTCTTGACCCTGGGATTGAACCTGTGTCTCTTGCATTACAGGCTGACTCTTTGCTGTCCACAACCCCTTTACGTTGAATAGTTAAGTGATTTATAAACAATGACAACATATAAATTTCAATGCTTTTATATATTATAAAATATTATATATATTATATATATCCTATT
This sequence comes from Tragulus kanchil, assembly GCA_022376925.1. NCBI lineage: Eukaryota > Metazoa > Chordata > Mammalia > Artiodactyla > Tragulidae > Tragulus > Tragulus kanchil. The sequence goes on along the minus strand of JAIOJX010000024.1, from coordinate 88,417,827 downwards.
GCTTCTCTTTATTCTTCATGCTGATCTGGAATATAAGCAGAAAATATTCTGCTTCAGCCCCCAAACTTATTTAAGCAACTCTATATTTATTGTCAAATGGAGATGAATGCTTTAAAAAACAAAACTAATATTAAAAAACCCAAGGGTTTCTCTGGTGGTCCAGTGGGTAGAGAGTCCGCCTTGCAGTGCAAAGGGCACTGGTTCGATCCCTGACCCAGGAGGATCCCATGTGCCACAGATCGGCTGGACTGGTGTGTCCAATTACGAGCCAGCACTCTGGAGCACATGTGGCCACAGCCAGTGCTCTGCAATGAGAGAGGCCACTGCGATGGGAGGCCCACACAGACCAAAGAATAAAGATGGATGAAAATAAATGGATAAAAAATCAATGAAAACAGGCCAAAAATTTAAAAACAACAACAACACAATAGTATTATTTAAAATTGAGGCTTAATATTCTATTGACACATAAACTGTACCTACATGTTCCTATGTTCCTACATGTTTCATAAGTTAGCTGATCATTTAAAGTTAGTGGATTCAATACTCTAGTTTCTAATAGGGGGAGGGAGAATAGGTCAATCATCATCCAAAAGCAAAAGAAATGTATTGCTAATCAGTTCTTTGGAGAATAAACTTCTGAATGTCAGATCATTGATCATAAATTGAAGTGAACATCTCCGTAAGAGCCAGTGAACTACAAAGTAAACAGCACTAATACCTGAGTGAGTTAAACCATTTCCAGTTTAATTTACTCAAAGAACCAAAGAGAATCACTTACTCTTTTTCTCCTTGTGTTTTGGCCCATGTACAATCCGTAATGATTCAGGCATTCTCTTTAGAGACTTTGTAAGAAAAGACTATACAATTTTAAGATCATTAGGAAATGAAAAGATTAAGTGATATTATTAACCACTGATTAGTACTTTTGTTTGTATATGGAAGTGTTGATTGTATAGTAACAAATAATTGGAATCTTTCTTACGTTTAGAATGGCAGCAGAATTATGCCCAAGTAGACATAGTACTTCTGTGTTAAATTATTGGTTTACTTAAGATGTTGAAACAAAGGGGAATTTGGAATGTTTGTGAATACTTCTGTGCTAAAGAAGCTTTTATTCACACACACACACATACACACACACACAAACTGAACAATTAATTCTTCAAATGGGTTTTATATATTATGGTGTTTGTGCCTAACAGAGACCTTACGAAAAGTTCAATTCTGTTTTGTTAGTGTATTACAACTGTTTCATGTGGATAGAGTTCAGAATCAGTGTATTGTGTTCAGGTCCAGCTCTACTTTATGTGAGTTTCAAAGACAATTTAATAACACCATCATAATCTCAGCAGTTTTACTGAGATTTAATTTGATTGTAAACTAATTTAATCCAATATTTATTTTACTGGGTACCTACAGAGAAATTGTTTTTAATCAAAAGGATTAATTTTGTCAACACTAGTTTTCACTCATCTGGATTCATTTTCTTTAGAATTCATTACCTGGTTGACTTCAGTCCTGTAACACTACTACATAAATGGATTTGCCAAAAGTTTGCTTTTATTTTACTAAGTGAACTGTGCCTAGGAATTCCTTGCAAATTGATACCTGTGGCAGTAGGGAGAGAAAGGAAAGAAGTGTGGGGACTAATTGTCATTTTTAATCTACCATGTTAAAAATATTAAAGATTATGACTTCCTAAAAACTATGGCATTTAGTAATGTACATTGAGAAAGATTTCCTATGGTGTTATTCTTTATTTTCAAATGATCTGATTTCTCAGACTTATTCCAGATCAATCTTTAAATTCTTAAAGAATGAGCTTGCCACATTTTAGTGTTAATACTACATGCACCTGATATGCCTTAAAGATACGTTTACCATGCTTGATGTAGGGTGTGAGAGTGAGAGAAGGATAAAAAATGATAACAATTGAGGTAGGAATGGACAATATACTAATGGAAAATATACTTAGCATAACAGCATTAGGAAATGAAAAGATTAAGTGATATTATTAACCACTGATTAGTACTTTTGTTTGTATATGGAAGTGTTGATTGTATAGTAACAAATAATTGGAATCTTTCTTACGTTTAGAATGGCAGCAGAATTATGCCCAAGTAGACATAGTACTTCTGTGTTAAATTATTGGTTTACTTAAGATGTTGAAACAAAGGGGAATTTGGAATGTTTGTGAATACTTCTGTGCTAAAGAAGCTTTTATTCACACACACACACATACACACACACACAAACTGAACAATTAATTCTTCAAATGGGTTTTATATATTATGGTGTTTGTGCCTAACAGAGACCTTACGAAAAGTTCAATTCTGTTTTGTTAGTGTATTACAACTGTTTCATGTGGATAGAGTTCAGAATCAGTGTATTGTGTTCAGGTCCAGCTCTACTTTATGTGAGTTTCAAAGACAATTTAATAACACCATCATAATCTCAGCAGTTTTACTGAGATTTAATTTGATTGTAAACTAATTTAATCCAATATTTATTTTACTGGGTACCTACAGAGAAATTGTTTTTAATCAAAAGGATTAATTTTGTCAACACTAGTTTTCACTCATCTGGATTCATTTTCTTTAGAATTCATTACCTGGTTGACTTCAGTCCTGTAACACTACTACATAAATGGATTTGCCAAAAGTTTGCTTTTATTTTACTAAGTGAACTGTGCCTAGGAATTCCTTGCAAATTGATACCTGTGGCAGTAGGGAGAGAAAGGAAAGAAGTGTGGGGACTAATTGTCATTTTTAATCTACCATGTTAAAAATATTAAAGATTATGACTTCCTAAAAACTATGGCATTTAGTAATGTACATTGAGAAAGATTTCCTATGGTGTTATTCTTTATTTTCAAATGATCTGATTTCTCAGACTTATTCCAGATCAATCTTTAAATTCTTAAAGAATGAGCTTGCCACATTTTAGTGTTAATACTACATGCACCTGATATGCCTTAAAGATACGTTTACCATGCTTGATGTAGGGTGTGAGAGTGAGAGAAGGATAAAAAATGATAACAATTGAGGTAGGAATGGACAATATACTAATGGAAAATATACTTAGCATAACAGCATAAATATAATTCCCATGCCTTCCTGAAGTGAACTATACTTTAAAATATGAGATAATATATCCAGGTCCAAAAGCAATTGTTCAAAGCAATCTTGTACATTGTAGTAGTCTTGTAGGAATAAGTTTATGTATGTTGCTGTTAGGCCAAGACATATAATACATTTCTGGAATATCCATTACAGTATATATTAAAAAAGTCATTTTGTTGAAAGCACATTGTAGCATAACTTGTATATAAAGTAACTTATTCGATATCTTGAATTGGTATTTCTTGGTTTAAAGGCATTTAAAAGTGCTGTGTAATAGAAACTCAAAAATCTCCTACTGGGCTTCCTTGGTGGTCCAGTGGGTAAAGACACCGCCTTGCAGTGCAAGGGGTGCCGGTTCGATCCCTGGCCTGGGAGGATCCCATGTGCTGCTGAGTGGCTGGACCTATGTGTCCAATTACCGAGCCAGAGCTCTGGAGCGCATGTGCCCAGAGCCAGTGCTCTGCGATAACAGAGGCCACTGCGATGGAAGGCCTACATGGGCTAAAGAACAAAGATGAATGAAAAATAGATAAATGAAGGACCAATAGAAGTGGCCTGCCTGCCCCCCTCCCTCCCCAATCCACCCCCGCCCCCCCCAAAATCAAAAAATGGTCAGAAGAGCTAAATAAACACTCAAAAAAAAAAAAACTCCTACTAATTTTTTTTTCAGAATTTACATTAAAAATTTATTTTAATTATTCAAAATGTGTAAATAGAATACAATATTTTTCTTACAGATTTAACAACAAAACTATTTAAAATAAAACATTTGGTGATGTTTGAATTAATGTTCCATTTATGGAAAATAATTTGTCAACCCTTTGTTTTAAATGTTCAATTAATCAGGCTATTTTAGTGTTATCCAGCTGAGTAAAAGAAAGCTCTCCATTGAGAAGCAGAGTATTAAAATTAAGATGCTGGTTTTAGATATAATTTATCCAGTTTTACTCTTAAGTATGTTATTAATGTTACGTTAAAATTAGGACCAGTGATTAGTATATACAATTTTATCAAGAGATTTCAGGACACTATATTTTAAGTACCTACTCTGTGTAAAAGTCTCTGTTGGAAATATACATAGACAAGAAAAATATGAATATTTCTTATTTTAAAATACTACGTTCTTGTATAGAAGCATACCTGTATATAAAAACATAAATGAAGATGAATGAGCAGCTAGAAGATAAGTAGTAGATAAAGCATGAAGCATTACCTTGGTAAAAAGGAAGTCAGCCTCAAGTTCCCAAAATTTTTTTGGCATATGATAGAGTCCTTAAATAAGATTATAATTTAAAAAACCGCAACAGAAACAGTGAGTTAGTGATGGAAGAAAAAAAGGCTAGGGATAAAAATGCAACATTTATAGGTGAAAGTGATCGTCAACAATAGAGAAACAATAGAGAAAAAATCAACAAACAATAGGGAAAAAACAGGAAGAGAGGAGTAAACATAGTGCCCAAGATAGATCTTCTAGAAAATGGACTTTCACGCATAATTTTTTAGGGAACTTTTCAAGAAGAGAAGTATGTGGGAAAACATCATTGCATTTTTCATTTCAAGATATGGTGATGCTTTATAGAAAACTCTCAGTAGAGGGTTAAAGTAATTTTAAGTTATTGATAAAGCCTGGGGGAGTGAGGAATTTGAGTGGTGGTTACAGATTATTTTTGGTGGAATTGTTCTGTTAAAATACACAGAAGAATAGAAACAATATTACTTTGAGGCAATATTATTTTAGGAAGGGCTTCTGTCGTGACTCAGTTGGTAAAGAATCTACAGATTACATATTTAAAAATTAAAACAATATTTTTCTTACAGATTTAACAACAAAACTATTTAAAATAAAACATTTGGTGATGTTTGAATTAATGTTCCATTTATGGAAAATAATTTGTCAACCCTTTGTTTTAAATGTTCAATTAATCAGGCTATTTTAGTGTTATCCAGCTGAGTAAAAGAAAGCTCTCCATTGAGAAGCAGAGTATTAAAATTAAGATGCTGGTTTTAGATATAATTTATCCAGTTTTACTCTTAAGTATGTTATTAATGTTACGTTAAAATTAGGACCAGTGATTAGTATATACAATTTTATCAAGAGATTTCAGGACACTATATTTTAAGTACCTACTCTGTGTAAAAGTCTCTGTTGGAAATATACATAGACAAGAAAAATATGAATATTTCTTATTTTAAAATACTACGTTCTTGTATAGAAGCATACCTGTATATAAAAACATAAATGAAGATGAATGAGCAGCTAGAAGATAAGTAGTAGATAAAGCATGAAGCATTACCTTGGTAAAAAGGAAGTCAGCCTCAAGTTCCCAAAATTTTTTTGGCATATGATAGAGTCCTTAAATAAGATTATAATTTAAAAAACCGCAACAGAAACAGTGAGTTAGTGATGGAAGAAAAAAAGGCTAGGGATAAAAATGCAACATTTATAGGTGAAAGTGATCGTCAACAATAGAGAAACAATAGAGAAAAAATCAACAAACAATAGGGAAAAAACAGGAAGAGAGGAGTAAACATAGTGCCCAAGATAGATCTTCTAGAAAATGGACTTTCACGCATAATTTTTTAGGGAACTTTTCAAGAAGAGAAGTATGTGGGAAAACATCATTGCATTTTTCATTTCAAGATATGGTGATGCTTTATAGAAAACTCTCAGTAGAGGGTTAAAGTAATTTTAAGTTATTGATAAAGCCTGGGGGAGTGAGGAATTTGAGTGGTGGTTACAGATTATTTTTGGTGGAATTGTTCTGTTAAAATACACAGAAGAATAGAAACAATATTACTTTGAGGCAATATTATTTTAGGAAGGGCTTCTGTCGTGACTCAGTTGGTAAAGAATCTACCAGCAATGCAGGAGACCCTGGTTTGATCCCTGGTTCAGAGAAGATCTCCTGGAGAAGGAAATGGCAAGCCACTGCAGTATTCTTGCCAGAAGAATTCCCATGGACAGAGGAGCCTGGCAGGTTACAATCTTAGGGTCTTACAGATCCAGATACCCTTGAAGTGACTTAGTATGCATGCATTACTTTAGGAGAGCTGAGAATTGGCCTAAGTAGAATTATAGAGAGGCGTGAAGATCAGGGGGAAAAAATCATTGATGATTTAAACTCTTAGATTATGAGGAAATAGAATCAATGTACAGGTGAAAAATATTAATCCTGGAAGGGAAGAGTGTATTTGTTCCTTTGAACAGGGACAGTATGATAATTGGTTCAAATATGAAGAAAATGAGGTATGAGGTATAGAGAATTTTAGGAGATTTGCACTAAATGTCATTTGATTATTTTATAGAACCAAGTAACTTTTCCCCTCAAACATGGGGATAAATAAATTGGATTTGACAAGCATAAAACTCAAGTAAAACATAGAAAAGAAGTGAATTATGATAAATTTAGAAATCAGTAAATCCATTTTATATATTGGAGTTTATTTCTCAAAAAATACTGAACTTCTAAATTCAAGTGCTTTAGAATGTGATTTACTTGAGAATAGGGCTCTTGCAGATATAATTAATTAAATTGAGATCATACTGAAACAGAGTGGGCCCCTAATCCAGTGAATTGGTGTCCTCATCAGGAGATAATCATGTAAGACAGAGATCCAGGGAGAGTGTCACATATAGACAAAGGATTGATGTAATGCACCTATAAGCCAAAGAATGCCTGGAGCTACCATATGCTCTAAGAGGCACAGAATATATCACCCCATGAAGCCCTCAGAAGAAAGTAACCTTGATTTTGGACATCTATCCTCTAGAACTGTGAGACAGTATACATCTACTGTTTTAAGCCATCCAGTTTTGAGGTACCCTGAAGCCTTAGGATTAGAAGTACATTGAAAAGTGAATTTACATAGTTTTAATTATCAGTAAATCAGTTGGCATTGATATTTTAACATCTCTAACAGAACTTTAGGAACAAAACAGAGAGAGTTACTTATCCAAGGTTAGGAATAGTAAATATGTGTATAATCTGTGGTTAAAATGTCAGAATATTTGATAGAAGAAAGTGAGAAGTAACATTGTATGTTTCTTTAGAGTTGAATCCTATGATTATTGATTACTCTTTCAAATTTGTATCATCATCGTTAAATACTTCAATATTTACACTGATGTAAAAAGGGAGAAACTCTTAGTCCTAGAGAAATTTTCGTATAATTTTAAATTACTTTTGGTATTTTTATTTTTTTTAATCTGTTGTTAATGTCTACAACAAAAATATTTCTGCAGTTAGAAAATAGAATACGTTTATTTTGTATAATTTTCTGAAATGGCATTTGGCAAGAGAAAATTAAAATATTATTAGATTATCTTTAATGTGTTATTTTCTCAGCCTAGAGTATAATTAGGGATAGAACAATACATTAACATTGAAGAGTATTTCATGTACTAGAAAAATATGAATCCATAGATGAAAGGAAATTGAAATGCAGTTATAAGAATAATTATCAACCTTACAACTAGACGATATTATTGCATTAAGATTTAGGCAAGGCTCTAGAAACCTAATTTTCATGTTTTTAAAGAGTATTAGCTTAAAATAATAAGGACATTACCTTCCCAAAGTCCCTAACTATATTTTCTTGCTGACAACCAGAAGTTTGCTTTCTAAGTCTGTGAATCTCTTTCTGTTTTGTAAGTAAGTTCATTTGTATAGGTCATGGGCATACTACTATATTTAAGGCTGATAATCAAAAAAGATCTGTATAGGATACGTAACTCTGCTCAGTGTTATGAAGCAGTCTGGGGTGGGTTTGAGGGAGAATAGATACATGCATATTTATGACTGAGTCCCTTTGATGTTCACCTGAAACTGCCGGGACATTATTAGTCAGTAAACCCCAATGCAAAAGTTTTAGTGTTAAAACCATAAAAATGTAAAATTAAAAAAAAAGGGCATTTAAGAACACAGTGCATAGATGCTAAAAATGAGATTGCTAATAAAGTTGCAGATGAAGTAAGTGGAAAAGGAGGATGGAGATTCACAAGGAGCTGGGTCCACCTTGGCATTAGCAGGGAAATTTCTGAAAGTAGCAAAACAAAGTAGTAGTGAGGTTGTATTTACTAAAGGCAAAGCATCTGTTTGATAATATATTGACTACCAAAGTAATTTTATTGTTCCCTACCAGCAGATACTCAGAGATATGGAAATCTAATGTATCTTGTATTTACAATGCTCAATACAAAATTTCAACTGTTAATGGATCTCAAAGAGGGAAAACAGCTGTTAGAATTTAAAGGGTCATCAACAGGGAACAAATATTGTAGATTATTAGAATAGTTGTTCTCACCAGTCTAGTTTTTGATGTTGATTTTTATAACACTTATTGATAGTGGAGATGAGGTACCAATTAAAGAATATAGGAGAAGAGCATTATTCTCTTCATTTCTTCTGAAAATGATTAGACATTTCAGAAAACTGAATTATCTATAAAAATTCCTACCTACTTTTTCTTTATCCTGAAGTTGTATACAAATAACAAGAAACATTCAAGCTTAAGATATTTTCACCTCTATAGTTTAATTGCTGAGTTATTAAGAAGAGTTGAAGGTATGAGATTGGGTCAAATAAAAAGCCAAGAAATATATGTAAATACTTAACTAGGTAAATATAGAAAATATTTAATATTTGTATTTTGTCTCAGATAAAATTTTGTGCATTTTCACTGGTAGTTATGCATAATTTTTTAGCTTGCTTTTGATCATGGTATAATGATGGCTGAAGGAAAGCATTTATCTCATTTAAAACACACTAGCAAGAAAATATAAGAAATGAATAACATAATTCAGTATTGATTTATGTGATTTAAGTGATAGGTAGAATGTAGCTACATTCTTAGCTATTTTATCTTAGAGATACTACTTGAAGTCTGACTCCTAGTATATTCTAGATCATCTCAATCCACGTGTTTAAAGTGATTATTCAGGAAATTCGATCTTAATATTATCTGGCCAGATCAGCTAAAGCTCATGTGATCAAGAAAATGATTTAAAAATGTTATATAGGTATATGTGCATGATCTATTAAGTCCAGTCGAAGCCAGTCTTGTTATTCCCAAGATATTCCCATAGGAAGTTTTCTGGTTCTTTCAAAATCTATACACATTTCTAATTTTCCCCTTTATTTGTTGACATAGGAAAATCTAAGGAAAATAACTATTATAAACTGACTTTTAATAGTATTTAGAATGTGCAATAACATTTCAATGTATAAAAAATAATATTCCTGGAAGTTCTTAGCTCCTACATTTAAGTTATCTGCTTCTGCAAATATTCATGCATCCTTATCACTCAATGAATAATTAAAATGACTGTGTAGGCCTTATGAGTAAATATAGAGGAACAAGAAGAGGAAAAGTATTTATGTAGGAAGATTAAGGGGGAATACATAAGAAATGTGAAGTGGAAAACCTTAAAAAATTATTAGAGAAATAATTGGTTTATTTCCATGAAGAAAGATACATTTCATTTAAAGAAGAATTTCTTTTCTAGAGAAATAGAAAACTTAGGAAGAATTTGGGAAATGAAAAGTAATTTATAATAAAACTGTAAGATAATTGTAAGCACTTTAGTTTATATGTTGGATTTGATTCATATATAATACAGTGACTTCTTTCAGTTGTTTGATATTTTATGAATTCATAAATGTGGAATTTTTAAAGGCTGCATCAAAACATCATTTATAACATCTATTAAGTTTCAATATTTCTGTGACTTGTGGGAAAAAAAATGCTTAAAAAAAATAAAAGTTAGCATTCCAATGTTGGATAATCTGACCCTAATTAGCCTCTTATTTTTCATCTGCTGCTCTTCTCAAGTTTTCATTATCCTGAATGTAAACTATTCCCATTTAATTTCTTCAGAATTACGTATCTTCTGTGACTGTTCAGAAAATTCCAAAACTTGAATGTCACCTACTTCAGAATCTTTGGTTCTTTCCTTAAGATAGTATTGATCATTTTGAATTAGAATTCTTTTTTACAAATTTTTTTCCTCCATGAAAAGGCAACATCATTACTCTTTGTATCATGAGTGCTTGAGTGGTGTCTGACTATATATGATCAGTAAATAGTTTTTCGGTGAAAAATTAAATAACACCAAAATCTTCTTCATGTATTTCTTCAGTTTTTCTCTGCTACTTTTGAACTTAATCTCCCAAAGCAGCAATATAAAAAATCCTCAAAAGCGACTCTGTGTCATTGAAAATTACAAAGATATCTGTTTTACTACTTTACACTTTAATTTTTCTCTCTCTCTCTCTCTTTTTTTTTTTTTTTTTGAATAAGTTCGAGCACAAAAACTGACTCTTGGTGTCTGGATACTCATCACTATTTAACAATATTACCTTTTGAAATAGTACTTGTTAATCATACAATCTTTCACCTTCCTTCTAGTTCTAAAAAGTAAATGGCAATTGTATTTTTCTGTGTTCTTCTACAAAAAGTACTTGCTCATCTTCTCAGAGTTTAGGTGATTATATGGCAAGATTAATTAGGTGTAAGGATTCCTGCTTCCAGTTTCAGAAGTACTTGTATCTCTTTGTAGAGTACTTGACTTTTCTTTATGAAGCTATGACTGTCATACAGGTCATTCATGTGTTAGGAAATCACTTTGTCTTTATACAGAGAAGAAAGATCCTTAATAGTGATGGCCACTCTTCTCCAAGCTAATCACATTGCTTTATTGTTACCATTATTATTTTTTAAAACCATTCCTCACATCTCATAGATTCCCTGGTGGCACAGATGATAAAGAATTCACCTGCAGTGTGAGAGACCAGGGTTTGATCCCTGAGTTGGGAAGACCCCCTAGAGAAGGGAAAGGCTCCCCACTCCAGTATTCTTGCCTGGAGAATTCCATGTCTTGTCCATGGGTTACAAAGAGTTGGAGATGACTGAGCAACTTTCACTTCACTTCATGAACAGAATAATCTATGTGAGAAAAGTGTTCCCTTAAATGTTTAAGAATATAAATGCTACTTGTCTGTCAAGTCTATGAACAACATTTTAGCTATTTCTTCTTTGTATTTGTGCCAATCATTCTTTCTTTCTCAAAGTATTTGGCACCTACTTATACCAAAACTAAACAGATAAAGTTTAAACAAACTTAAAAGATTTATTCTAATATTGAAAAGAGCCTTTAAAGAAGATGGATCCTAAATATATCTCAGGCTTTCTTCACTACAGAGATAATTTTTTAGACCACATATAATTTCTTAGTGTAAAGTAATTGGTGAGCTCTCTTATTAGAAAGCTTTCCTATATCAACAGTCTGATGTAGTGTCATGTCTTCCTTTTCCACCTTTTGCTTTTAAGTAATATTATGATTAGGGCTTTCTTGGAGGGGGTAAGATTAGCATTTAATTTTTTTTTTTAATTTATTTATTTATTTTGGGCGGGAGCCGGGTTGGGGAGGGAGGGGAGCGGGCGGGCCACTTCTATTGGTCTTTCTCTATTTTCATCCGTCTTTGTTCTTTGGCTCCTGTGGGCCTCCCATCGCGTTGGCCTCTGTCGTCGCAGAGCACCGGCTCTGGGCGCATGCGCTCCAGAGCTCCGGCTCAGTCATTGGACACATGGGTCCAGTTGCTCCGCACGTGGGATCCTCCCAGGCCAGGGATTGAACCGGCGCCCCTTGCACTGCAAGGCGGTGTCCTAACCCACTGGACCACCAGGCGAAGCCCAAGATTAGCATTTAAATTGCTCAGCAATGCAGTGCTGATTTATGTCCTTTATATGAGTGGGCCTTGTCCATCAGTTGAAGGCCTGAATAGAACAAAAGCCTTCCTTACTTTGAATATGAGAGAATTCAGTTGCCTTGATTGCCTTCAAATTTGGACCAGAATAAGTCTCTTTACCCTCCTGTCTCTGTCTCTCTCTTTCACTCCATCACAGATACACAAAATAGACAAAAAAACATGAAGGGTGTGAGAGAGCTCTCAGTGTGTCTCCTAGAATTGCTGTTTTGTGAAAAATCTTTATTACCACCAGACAGTTATGGGTTACGTGAATCTTTTTGCGATAATCTATGTGAGAAAAGTGTTCCCTTAAATGTTTAAGAATATAAATGCTACTTGTCTGTCAAGTCTATGAACAACATTTTAGCTATTTCTTCTTTGTATTTGTGCCAATCATTCTTTCTTTCTCAAAGTATTTGGCACCTACTTATACCAAAACTAAACAGATAAAGTTTAAACAAACTTAAAAGATTTATTCTAATATTGAAAAGAGCCTTTAAAGAAGATGGATCCTAAATATATCTCAGGCTTTCTTCACTACAGAGATAATTTTTTAGACCACATATAATTTCTTAGTGTAAAGTAATTGGTGAGCTCTCTTATTAGAAAGCTTTCCTATATCAACAGTCTGATGTAGTGTCATGTCTTCCTTTTCCACCTTTTGCTTTTAAGTAATATTATGATTAGGGCTTTCTTGGAGGGGGTAAGATTAGCATTTAATTTTTTTTTTTAATTTATTTATTTATTTTGGGCGGGAGCCGGGTTGGGGAGGGAGGGGAGCGGGCGGGCCACTTCTATTGGTCTTTCTCTATTTTCATCCGTCTTTGTTCTTTGGCTCCTGTGGGCCTCCCATCGCGTTGGCCTCTGTCGTCGCAGAGCACCGGCTCTGGGCGCATGCGCTCCAGAGCTCCGGCTCAGTCATTGGACACATGGGTCCAGTTGCTCCGCGGCACGTGGGATCCTCCCAGGCCAGGGATTGAACCGGCGCCCCTTGCACTGCAAGGCGGTGTCCTAACCCACTGGACCACCAGGCGAAGCCCAAGATTAGCATTTAAATTGCTCAGCAATGCAGTGCTGATTTATGTCCTTTATATGAGTGGGCCTTGTCCATCAGTTGAAGGCCTGAATAGAACAAAAGCCTTCCTTACTTTGAATATGAGAGAATTCAGTTGCCTTGATTGCCTTCAAATTTGGACCAGAATAAGTCTCTTTACCCTCCTGTCTCTGTCTCTCTCTTTCACTCCATCACAGATACACAAAATAGACAAAAAAACATGAAGGGTGTGAGAGAGCTCTCAGTGTGTCTCCTAGAATTGCTGTTTTGTGAAAAATCTTTATTACCACCAGACAGTTATGGGTTTCTTATGTGGTATCTGAATACATTGTATGTCAATGTATTTCGTGTTGGAAATGCTCTTTTTATTGAACTCAGCTTTGACTGTTCACCACTTGAAAGCCAATAATTTGAGAAGCAGCTGTTGGTAGAAAGCCGAGTTGCTTTCATCAGAAAAGGTGGCCATTTGGGCAGAGTAAGATAGACCAACTTCAAAGATTCTGCTCAGCCATGACAGTTTTTAAAGGTAAAATGGATGAGGAAGAATCTCAGTTTGAGAAATGGATGATTACCTGCCATAACAGCAACTGAAGGATGTCACACTCACCGATGACGGCAGTCATTTGCCATGGTGAGCTGCGGAGTCCCGCAAAAACTCAGAAAGAAAAAGAATACTGCCGGCCATCAGACAGTAGCCACTTTGCATAGCAAAGTAGTGATTTTTTTGAGCCCACATTCTTGCATCTTCCCATACATGGCAAACTGTTAAATTCCTCAACTTGAGATATCTAGTTTCTCTTCTTTTTTTATTAAAAGTTATCTTTTTATTTTCTACTACCTGCCTTTTGTTGCAAAATTCCGATATATCCTGGCTCTTCCCACCACCACCTCCTTGGAGCAATTCTCTTAGAATAATTTGAGATGCGGCCTCCTGGGCTTGAAGTTCTAAACATTTCCTTTGAATAAAACATAACTCTTAACTTTTAGGTTGTGAATCGTTTTTTTAGTCAACACAGTGAATCAAAGAGGCAGGAGGAGGGGTTCTGCATCATTATCTGTGGCATGCTAACAGGCTGCCTCCCTCTTCAGACATTATCTTGACAGCATGATCTGCCTGCAGGTTTCCTTAGGGGCTGTGGAGAGTAGAGAGTTAAGTCTTTTTTTAACGATTAATTCTTCATTCTTCTTTTTATCTAGGAAAAGAATTAACAAGTTGGACAAGGCATGGTGTACATTCAGGATGGCATATGTTAGGAGTTAGGTTAAATTGCCTTGTGATCACATTCCTATAGGTAGGTTTTAAATTTAGAGAAGAATAGAAATAAGCAAGTAGGAAAGGGACAAAAAGCTGCTTTTCCTCTGAGGGAAGAAGAGAAAAATAAGACTAAAGTTTAAAACTATCTCTTTGTAGGAAAAATCTGCATTAGAAACACGGATATAACATTGTAGTTTCCATGACCAATGTGAAACACAGGTACACAAAGCAATGACCTGGTTGTAACAGACCTTGGCCCTCGTGTTAGTGAATCTGCACTGGACTTGAGTTTGAGAGAAGCAAAATGTGCTAACCCAAACAGTCTCTTTGGCATGCAAATTAGTTTGACCTTGAAATAATCAAGGTCCTAAAGACTCAGGAAGAATCTTTGACCTTCTCCCTGATTTCTTGGAAGAATGTATTGATAAGTTACTTAGTCTTGCTGTGTAAGTAACAGATAACCACACATTTTGTGACTTAATATAACACACAGATTTACTGTCTCATCATTTCTGGTTAGAAGTATTGGAATAGTATTGCTTCATCCTCTGCTAAGTTCTTTTTAATCCATTTCTGAGCTTTTGTAGGGCCCAATTAATTCCGAATTCCAACTTGAGATATCTAGTTTCTCTTTTTTTATTAAAAGTTATCTTTTTATTTTCTACTACCTGCCTTTTGTTGCAAAATTCCGATATATCCTGGCTCTTCCCACCACCACCTCCTTGGAGCAATTCTCTTAGAATAATTTGAGATGCGGCCTCCTGGGCTTGAAGTTCTAAACATTTCCTTTGAATAAAACATAACTCTTAACTTTTAGGTTGTGAATCGTTTTTTTAGTCAACACAGTGAATCAAAGAGGCAGGAGGAGGGGTTCTGCATCATTATCTGTGGCATGCTAACAGGCTGCCTCCCTCTTCAGACATTATCTTGACAGCATGATCTGCCTGCAGGTTTCCTTAGGGGCTGTGGAGAGTAGAGAGTTAAGTCTTTTTTTAACGATTAATTCTTCATTCTTCTTTTTATCTAGGAAAAGAATTAACAAGTTGGACAAGGCATGGTGTACATTCAGGATGGCATATGTTAGGAGTTAGGTTAAATTGCCTTGTGATCACATTCCTATAGGTAGGTTTTAAATTTAGAGAAGAATAGAAATAAGCAAGTAGGAAAGGGACAAAAAGCTGCTTTTCCTCTGAGGGAAGAAGAGAAAAATAAGACTAAAGTTTAAAACTATCTCTTTGTAGGAAAAATCTGCATTAGAAACACGGATATAACATTGTAGTTTCCATGACCAATGTGAAACACAGGTACACAAAGCAATGACCTGGTTGTAACAGACCTTGGCCCTCGTGTTAGTGAATCTGCACTGGACTTGAGTTTGAGAGAAGCAAAATGTGCTAACCCAAACAGTCTCTTTGGCATGCAAATTAGTTTGACCTTGAAATAATCAAGGTCCTAAAGACTCAGGAAGAATCTTTGACCTTCTCCCTGATTTCTTGGAAGAATGTATTGATAAGTTACTTAGTCTTGCTGTGTAAGTAACAGATAACCACACATTTTGTGACTTAATATAACACACAGATTTACTGTCTCATCATTTCTGGTTAGAAGTATTGGAATAGTATTGCTTCATCCTCTGCTAAGTATCTCACAATGTTTTAATCAAGGTACTGGCCAAGCTGAGTTTTAGTCTGGAGCCTAGCATGGGGAAGAATATACTTATAAACATGCATATTATTGGGAGAAGTCAGCGATTTCTATTTGAATAACTGAGGACTCCAACTTTTTGCAGTCTCTCTGCTAGAGGCCACCTTTAGGTCATAGAGGCTGCTCATAGTTCCTTGTGGCCCACTCTTTTCTTTTTTTGCCAAAAGAACTTCATGAACATAGCTTCTTATTTCCTCAAAACTGCAAGGATAATCTTTTACTGTAGTCTAAGATGAATTCTTATATATTATGTGATCCAGCGAGTGATATCCGTAGACCTCGAGAAGAGCCAGATTCTGTTGGCTAGGATAATAGGCAGAGGGCCTGTTCCAGGAAATTAGCACAATGAATAAAGGGCAGTATGAACTAGGTGTGGCACACAAGGAGGAGCCTAGAAAGCCCTTTTGTTAAAATTCCTGTGTCCCATTGTTTCTGAGGTGTTCGCGGTTTATTTAGTCACTAAGCTGTGTCTAACTCTTGGGACCTGATGGATTGTAGCCTGCTAGGCTCCTCTGTCCATGGAATTTCCCAGGCAGGAATACTGGAGAGGGTTGCCAATTCCTTTTCCAGGGCATCTTCCTGACCCAGGAGCTGAACCCGTGTATTCTGCATTGCAGTCAGATTCTTTACTGCTGAGCCACCAGGGAAGCCCAAGTTATTGTCTTTCCATGCCTCAGCAAACGCTTATTTACCAAACAATTGCTTTTCTGTCTCCACATCAATTGCCTTCCTCTCTTTTGATGTCTCAAACCATTATGACAATATTCTCTTTTTTTCTTCAGTTGAGTGACTTTTAGGGTGAGAGTTTCAGCCACTTTGGCAAGTTACTCAGTTTTCAAAGATTTATTTATTTATTTATTTTGGAGGGGGTGAGGTGGGAAGGGAGGGGAGCAGGCGGGCCACTTCTATTGGTCTTTCATTTCTCCATTTTCATCCATCTTTGCTCTCCGGCCCATGTGGGCCTCCCATCGCGTGGCCTCTGTTGTCGCAGAGCACCGGCTCTGGGCGCATCCTCTGCTAAGTATCTCACAATGTTTTAATCAAGGTACTGGCCAAGCTGAGTTTTAGTCTGGAGCCTAGCATGGGGAAGAATATACTTATAAACATGCATATTATTGGGAGAAGTCAGCGATTTCTATTTGAATAACTGAGGACTCCAACTTTTTGCAGTCTCTCTGCTAGAGGCCACCTTTAGGTCATAGAGGCTGCTCATAGTTCCTTGTGGCCCACTCTTTTCTTTTTTTGCCAAAAGAACTTCATGAACATAGCTTCTTATTTCCTCAAAACTGCAAGGATAATCTTTTACTGTAGTCTAAGATGAATTCTTATATATTATGTGATCCAGCGAGTGATATCCGTAGACCTCGAGAAGAGCCAGATTCTGTTGGCTAGGATAATAGGCAGAGGGCCTGTTCCAGGAAATTAGCACAATGAATAAAGGGCAGTATGAACTAGGTGTGGCACACAAGGAGGAGCCTAGAAAGCCCTTTTGTTAAAATTCCTGTGTCCCATTGTTTCTGAGGTGTTCGCGGTTTATTTAGTCACTAAGCTGTGTCTAACTCTTGGGACCTGATGGATTGTAGCCTGCTAGGCTCCTCTGTCCATGGAATTTCCCAGGCAGGAATACTGGAGAGGGTTGCCAATTCCTTTTCCAGGGCATCTTCCTGACCCAGGAGCTGAACCCGTGTATTCTGCATTGCAGTCAGATTCTTTACTGCTGAGCCACCAGGGAAGCCCAAGTTATTGTCTTTCCATGCCTCAGCAAACGCTTATTTACCAAACAATTGCTTTTCTGTCTCCACATCAATTGCCTTCCTCTCTTTTGATGTCTCAAACCATTATGACAATATTCTCTTTTTTTCTTCAGTTGAGTGACTTTTAGGGTGAGAGTTTCAGCCACTTTGGCAAGTTACTCAGTTTTCAAAGATTTATTTATTTATTTATTTTGGAGGGGGTGAGGTGGGAAGGGAGGGGAGCAGGCGGGCCACTTTTATTGGTCTTTCATTTGTCTATTTTCATCCATCTTTGTTCTTTGGCCCGTGTGGGCCTCCCATCGCGGTGGCCTCTGTTGTCGCAGAGCACCGGCTCTGGGCGCATGCACTCCAGAGCTCCGGCTCAGTCATTGGACACATGGGTCCAGTTGCTCCATGGCACGTGGGATCTTCCCAGGCCAGGGGTCGAACCGGCGCCCCTTGCACTGCAAGGCGGTGTCCTTACCCACTGGACCACCAGGGAAGCCCCCTACTCAGTTTTCATGTTATTAAATTTTTCTTTGTGTTTTCCCTGTTCATCGGCCCCATGGCAATTTAATACTTAGGCTATCCAGAAAAACCCAGAAGGGGAGAGGAATTTTCTTCCTGTCTGACAAGTTTATTCCTTAAGGCTATTTAATCAAAGTAATTTATATTAAATTTTTTATATTATTTAGGTTTGCATCAATAATATCCACATCATATAATATTCTGAGTTTTCTAAAAGCATTTTATAGCAGAGGACATACACTGGAGAAAAGTGACATAACTGAGGTAATGTTTAATGTAACTTATCATGCTCATAAAAAACACTATAATTAGAGCAAATATTTACTAACTATATATTCCCTAACTCTCTTTAGTTTTTTTCAACATGTGAAAATAGACATATTACAGATTATATAAATCTAGGTTTTACAGCGTAATTCCACATGTGGGCTATTTCTTTCAACTTTGCATTGAAGCCACTAGGTTGAGGGGCTCCGAGGAGCTCTGGTTCTTTTTGTCTCAGCCCTGCTAGAGACAAGTGTTTTATTAAGTGTTTAAATCTAAGAAATGCTTTATTAGAATTGGATGCTTATGCAGCTTACAAGTGAGTGGCCAAGAGAGTGCCCCACCCCAAGAACTTGGTGGGCTTCAGTTCTATAATCAAAGGAAAAGTGGGGAGGGAGAGAAGACTACCTCCTTCCTCCTTCCTGAGTAGAAGTCACAATTCCATCATCAGTGTCAGGTGAGGGACTTTCCCTGTCCTTATAAAGTCAAGCCAGGACTGTCATGGTACTGTGGAAGTTATTTCAGGTCTCAGTACAGTAAGGATCTTTCTGTTTGAAATGTCACATTTCCATATAGTGTCTTTGATGTGTTCAGAGACAGCCTCCTAGGGATCATTAACTTATTCTTTGGAAAGGTTGTGGGTCTCATGTCACCACTGCTTTTTTATTTGGGGGCATGGCTCATGCTCTTGTTGCTTGGTTCTGTTGCTAATCAGACCTGATTATTTTGTGGTTAAGCAAACCTACTTTCTTGAGTGATCCTTAATTTACAGAGGTCTCCCACACTTTTTTCTTCATTTACAATCTTCTAGTGGGATTAATTATTTATTTAGTTTCTTTGACCCTTAACTCTGTCCCTATCAGTATGGCTTTGTCTAACCAGTATATATTGGCTTATATTGTAAGTTCTAAAATTGTTGATAGCCAGTTTAAAACTGCAAGGGGCAAATGAGTGTCTTAGTGTGCTATTTTGTTTGTTTTGGTTAGCAAATTATAACTTTGGGTAAGCTAATCCCTTGAAATTGAACAAATTCACTTGTTTAACTTTCTAGAACTAATGTTATGCTGGGAAAACTTGGTTTCTTCTCTAATCTTGTTCTTTTCTAACTCCACAGCATTGCAAAAGCTGTAGTCTAGAATTTCCGGGCTAAGATTTCTCATCTGTGAAACAGGAGTTGCATGAGGTGATCTCTAGAATCTCTTCTGGTCTAAAATTTTAGTGCTTTAATTTACATGCAGTTTGTTCAGCTTTGTGCTGCATTTGTAACAGACAATGGATACTATTTGTGGGCTATTTCTTTCAACTTTGCATTGAAGCCACTAGGTTGAGGGGCTCCGAGGAGCTCTGGTTCTTTTTGTCTCAGCCCTGCTAGAGACAAGTGTTTTATTAAGTGTTTAAATCTAAGAAATGCTTTATTAGAATTGGATGCTTATGCAGCTTACAAGTGAGTGGCCAAGAGAGTGCCCCACCCCAAGAACTTGGTGGGCTTCAGTTCTATAATCAAAGGAAAAGTGGGGAGGGAGAGAAGACTACCTCCTTCCTCCTTCCTGAGTAGAAGTCACAATTCCATCATCAGTGTCAGGTGAGGGACTTTCCCTGTCCTTATAAAGTCAAGCCAGGACTGTCATGGTACTGTGGAAGTTATTTCAGGTCTCAGTACAGTAAGGATCTTTCTGTTTGAAATGTCACATTTCCATATAGTGTCTTTGATGTGTTCAGAGACAGCCTCCTAGGGATCATTAACTTATTCTTTGGAAAGGTTGTGGGTCTCATGTCACCACTGCTTTTTTATTTGGGGGCATGGCTCATGCTCTTGTTGCTTGGTTCTGTTGCTAATCAGACCTGATTATTTTGTGGTTAAGCAAACCTACTTTCTTGAGTGATCCTTAATTTACAGAGGTCTCCCACACTTTTTTCTTCATTTACAATCTTCTAGTGGGATTAATTATTTATTTAGTTTCTTTGACCCTTAACTCTGTCCCTATCAGTATGGCTTTGTCTAACCAGTATATATTGGCTTATATTGTAAGTTCTAAAATTGTTGATAGCCAGTTTAAAACTGCAAGGGGCAAATGAGTGTCTTAGTGTGCTATTTTGTTTGTTTTGGTTAGCAAATTATAACTTTGGGTAAGCTAATCCCTTGAAATTGAACAAATTCACTTGTTTAACTTTCTAGAACTAATGTTATGCTGGGAAAACTTGGTTTCTTCTCTAATCTTGTTCTTTTCTAACTCCACAGCATTGCAAAAGCTGTAGTCTAGAATTTCCGGGCTAAGATTTCTCATCTGTGAAACAGGAGTTGCATGAGGTGATCTCTAGAATCTCTTCTGGTCTAAAATTTTAGTGCTTTAATTTACATGCAGTTTGTTCAGCTTTGTGCTGCATTTGTCAGATTTGTCAGACAATGGTAAAATAGCACCCTTTTAAATGTATTTTATGCAGGTATACTAATAATTTAGTAAGGAAAAATCTCAATTATCTGCAAGTTTTTTGAAAATAGTGTATTACTATTCTAAATTAGGGAAACAGGTGTTTCATCTCTCAATTTTGCTTCAAGTAGTCACTTCTTTTTTTTTTTTAACATTTATTTTTTATTTATTTGTGGGGGTCGGGTTGGGGAGGGAGGGGAGCGGGCGGGCCACTTCCATTGGTCTTTCCTTTCTCTGTTTTCATCCGTCTTTGTTCTTTGGCTCCTGCGGGCCTCCCATCGCGGTGGCCCCTGTTGTCGCAGAGCGCAGGGTCTGGGCGCATGCGCTCCAGAGCTCCGGCTCGGTGATTGGACACATCAGTCCAGCTGCTCCGCGGCACGTGGGATCTTCCCAGGCCAGGGATCGAACCGGCGCCCCTTGCACTGCAAGGCGGTGTCCTTACCCACTGGACCACCAGGGAAGCCCAAGTAGTCACTTCTTAATCTTTTATTCTGCAGGCCCCTTTGTGTAGACTAACATATAATGAAATAAATTAATTACTAATTTCTATTGTTAATTTCTATTTTCTGTTCGTAGTCATTTTTCTTTCCATTTTAAGGTTATTGAAAATTATCTACTTGTAGTTATATATGTCTGTGAAATATGTATGCTATGCCTCCTCAATTGTTTTTTATCTTCCTGTGATTCAGTTATTTTCAGATGTCTTAGTGCAAAAGGAAACTATCTGAACTTTATCTTGAAATTCTGCCAGTGTTTATCATTTTATTGTTTATGCTGTAGGTGTCATACCCTCTAAAAATCACTATTAAGACCCATGTCAAGGAGTTTTTGTACAGTTTTTGTCTTCTAGAGGTTTTATGATTTCAGATCTTAAATTTAATCAATATTAATTTCCCAGATTCTCATCTGCAAAAGCTGTAGTCTAGAATTTCCGGGCTAAGATTTCTCATCTGTGAAACAGGAGTTGCATGAGGTGATCTCTAGAATCTCTTCTGGTCTAAAATTTTAGTGCTTTAATTTACATGCAGTTTGTTCAGCTTTGTGCTGCATTTGTCAGATTTGTCAGACAATGGTAAAATAGCACCCTTTTAAATGTATTTTATGCAGGTATACTAATAATTTAGTAAGGAAAAATCTCAATTATCTGCAAGTTTTTTGAAAATAGTGTATTACTATTCTAAATTAGGGAAACAGGTGTTTCATCTCTCAATTTTGCTTCAAGTAGTCACTTCTTTTTTTTTTTTTTTTTTTTAAAGATTTATTTATTTATTTATTTTGGGCGGGGGTCGGGTTGGGGAGGGAGGGGAGCGGGCGGGCCACTTCCATTGGTCTTTCCTTTCTCTGTTTTCATCCGTCTTTGTTCTTTGGCTCCTGCGGGCCTCCCATCGCGGTGGCCCCTGTTGTCGCAGAGCGCAGGGTCTGGGCGCATGCGCTCCAGAGCTCCGGCTCGGTGATTGGACACATCAGTCCAGCTGCTCCGCGGCACGTGGGATCTTCCCAGGCCAGGGATCGAACCGGCGCCCCTTGCACTGCAAGGCGGTGTCCTTACCCACTGGACCACCAGGGAAGCCCAAGTAGTCACTTCTTAATCTTTTATTCTGCAGGCCCCTTTGTGTAGACTAACATATAATGAAATAAATTAATTACTAATTTCTATTGTTAATTTCTATTTTCTGTTCGTAGTCATTTTTCTTTCCATTTTAAGGTTATTGAAAATTATCTACTTGTAGTTATATATGTCTGTGAAATATGTATGCTATGCCTCCTCAATTGTTTTTTATCTTCCTGTGATTCAGTTATTTTCAGATGTCTTAGTGCAAAAGGAAACTATCTGAACTTTATCTTGAAATTCTGCCAGTGTTTATCATTTTATTGTTTATGCTGTAGGTGTCATACCCTCTAAAAATCACTATTAAGACCCATGTCAAGGAGTTTTTGTACAGTTTTTGTCTTCTAGAGGTTTTATGATTTCAGATCTTAAATTTAATAATGATTAATTAATGATTAATGCATCATAAGTTATATTTTGTTAGTGGTATAAATTGTGGATCCAGTTTCATTCTTTTACATAATGAATATCCAGGTATCCCAGGTCCATTTATTGAAGAGATTGTCTTTTCTCCATTGAGTCTTTTGGGCTCCCTTTTCAAATATTAGTTGTCTGTATATGCATGGGTTTATTTTTGGACACTTGATTCTGTTTCAGTTGTCTATCTTTATGTCATTGTCATGCTGTCTTGATGACTATGGCTTTATAGTGCAGCTAGAAATCAGGAAGTGTGATAACTTTGCTCTAGAGGTCATCATCTCTGCTTGCCCATCTCTTAGTGTGAGTGGCTGTAGAACTTTATCTAGCTTCTGGTAGATGGAACTGAGAGACAGTGTCCACAGTGTCTTTGATTCAGCTCTTTGATTAGAAGGGCTCCCTGGGGTCTAGGTTTGGCAGTGTTTTTTAAGAGTCTAAATTGTGCAGATCTGGACCTTGCTGAGTTCTCTCGTTGGAGTGTACCCCAGACATGGTTCTGTAGATAAGCAAAGGTGCTGGTTAAGCTTATGACTTGGGTATTATTAGTATGACTCCATACACCAAGGTCTGGGTGCTTGTTGTTACTCACCATTCCCCTCTTCATCACAGTCATACTTCCCGTTGTTGAATCTCACAGATTCCCCTGAAACCCCTGAGTGCCAGATCAGAGTATGGACTCCCACAAAGTCATCCAAAATTCTGTGTTATTGTTGTTCAGTTGCTCTGTTGTGTTTGTCTCTTTGCAACCCCATGGACTGCAGCACGCCAAACCTTCCTGTCCCTCACTGTCTGCAACCGTTTGCCCAAGTTCAGCTCCAATGCATTGGTGATGTCAATCTTTCCAAGAATTGGGGACTTTTCCAATGAGTTGGCTGGTTACATCAGATGACCAAAATACTAGAGCTTCAACTTCAGCATCAATCCTTCCAAGTATTCAGGGTTAATTTCCCTTAAGATTGACTGGTTTGATCTCCTTGCTGACCAAGGGACTTTCAGGAGTCTTCTCCAGCACCATAGTTCAAAGGCATCAATTCTTTGGTGCTCTGCCTTCTTCACGATTTTGGTCGCACAACCATACATGACCACTAGGAAGACCGTAGCCTTGACCATGTGGACTTTTGTTGGCAGAGTAATGTGTGCTTTTCAACATACTGTCTAGGTCTGTAATCGCTTTCCTTCCAAGAAACAACCATTCTATGGCAGCGGTGCTAGGGACATAGACTTGAATTACTGTGATGTTGAATGCTTTGCCTTGGAAATGAACTGAAATCATTCTGTCATTTTTGAGGTTACATCCAAGTACTGCATTTTAAACTTTTGTTTTTTTGTCCACTTCTCTTGGTCTTTCATTTCCAGCTTTGTTCCTTGGCCTGTGTGGGCCTCCCATTGCAGCAGCCTCTGTAATTGCAGAGCAATGACTCTGGGCGCATGCGCTCCAGAGCTCCGTCTCAGTAACTGGACACATCCTCCCAGCCGCTTGGCAGCACTTGGGATCTTCCCAGGCCAGGGATCGAACTAGTACCCCTTGCATTGCAAGGTGGTGACCTTACCCACTAGACCACCAGGGAAGCCGCATTTTGACCTGTTTTGTTGATTACATGGGCCACTTCATTTTTTTAAATGGGATTCTTGGCCACAATCTTAGATACAATGGTTGTCCGAATTGAGTTTGCCAAATTTCCATTGGGTATTAGTATGACTCCATACACCAAGGTCTGGGTGCTTGTTGTTACTCACCATTCCCCTCTTCATCACAGTCATACTTCCCGTTGTTGAATCTCACAGATTCCCCTGAAACCCCTGAGTGCCAGATCAGAGTATGGACTCCCACAAAGTCATCCAAAATTCTGTGTTATTGTTGTTCAGTTGCTCTGTTGTGTTTGTCTCTTTGCAACCCCATGGACTGCAGCACGCCAAACCTTCCTGTCCCTCACTGTCTGCAACCGTTTGCCCAAGTTCAGCTCCAATGCATTGGTGATGTCAATCTTTCCAAGAATTGGGGACTTTTCCAATGAGTTGGCTGGTTACATCAGATGACCAAAATACTAGAGCTTCAACTTCAGCATCAATCCTTCCAAGTATTCAGGGTTAATTTCCCTTAAGATTGACTGGTTTGATCTCCTTGCTGACCAAGGGACTTTCAGGAGTCTTCTCCAGCACCATAGTTCAAAGGCATCAATTCTTTGGTGCTCTGCCTTCTTCACGATTTTGGTCGCACAACCATACATGACCACTAGGAAGACCGTAGCCTTGACCATGTGGACTTTTGTTGGCAGAGTAATGTGTGCTTTTCAACATACTGTCTAGGTCTGTAATCGCTTTCCTTCCAAGAAACAACCATTCTATGGCAGCGGTGCTAGGGACATAGACTTGAATTACTGTGATGTTGAATGCTTTGCCTTGGAAATGAACTGAAATCATTCTGTCATTTTTGAGGTTACATCCAAGTACTGCATTTTAAACTTTTGTTTTTTTGTCCACTTCTCTTGGTCTTTCATTTCCAGCTTTGTTCCTTGGCCTGTGTGGGCCTCCCATTGCAGCAGCCTCTGTAATTGCAGAGCAATGACTCTGGGCGCATGCGCTCCAGAGCTCCGTCTCAGTAACTGGACACATCCTCCCAGCCGCTTGGCAGCACTTGGGATCTTCCCAGGCCAGGGATCGAACTAGTACCCCTTGCATTGCAAGGTGGTGACCTTACCCACTAGACCACCAGGGAAGCCGCATTTTGACCTGTTTTGTTGATTACATGGGCCACTTCATTTTTTTAAATGGGATTCTTGGCCACAATCTTAGATACAATGGTTGTCCGAATTGAGTTTGCCAAATTTCCATACATTTTAAAATGCTATTGTTAGAGACTGGTTCCATCCCCCTGCCCCCCACCCCACTGCCAGGTTCTTTTTTCTCATTTGTAACTGGAAGATCACAGGAAGCCTCTCTGTGTGGTACTGTGCTTGCCGCAGAGGGGCCATTCAGTTCATATGAAGCCATTTCTCTTATCCTTCTGGTATACTCCATTGCTCTCTAACATACAGAGCTTTCTTCAGCCTCTCTCTGGTTGTAGAATGGTCTTAGTGTTTTCTTGTTCTTGAATAGCTGTTAGTTCTTCTTGTGAGATGAAAGTCAGTCTACCGGGCTTCCTCTGGTGGCCCAGTGGGTAAGGACACCGCCTTACAGTGCAAGGGGCGCCGGTTCGATCCCTGGCCTGGGAAGATCCCACGTGCCGCGGAGCGGCTGGACTGATGTGTCCCATTACCGCGCCGGAACTCTGGGGCGCATGCGCCCAGAGCTGGTGCTCTGCGACAACAGAGGCCACTGCGATGGGAGGCCCACACTGGCCAAGGAACAGAGACAGATGAAAATAAAGAAATGAAAGACCAATAGAAGTGGTCCTCCTGTCCCCCTTCTTTGCCATCCCACTCCCCAAAAAGATAAAAAAAAAAAAAAAGTCAATCTACCTATATGTTTTGCTCTTCGGAAATCCCTTATAAAGTAAGCCACAACCAATATCCTCACCTGTTACAGGGAAAACTGCAACTCCTTGCCAATGCAGCCTTTCCTATCTTCTTTTAGTGCCATGTTGGCAGATTCTTAGTGACTAAATAACAACAAAGGCAGCTTCAGCAAGCTTTGGGCTTCTAGTTTAAGTTAGATACCATTTCGTCTGTGGCAAGTTTTTGAAATAAACTTTTGGTGATGCCGCCCCTTCATCCTGTTTCCTGTGAAGGAAATGTATCCTTTTCTTTTATAATTCTGAAGATATTTTCATTAGCAATATTTAGAAAACATAGTCTGTGATATGATTTTTAAGGTAAATTTTAGTGTATGAACTTAAAGAACAATACAAAAAGGAAAGGAGAAGAGAAAGTAGTATAGAGCAACCTGGAAGATTTTTCTTAAAGTGAAACTTGAATACAGTTTGTAATTTTTCTTATTTTTGTCTGTGCTGGATCTTCACTGCTGCATACAGTTTTCCCTAGTTGCATAGACTGGAGGCTTGCCTTTAACTTTTAAATGGGTTCCATCCCCTGCCCCCACCCCACTGCCAGGTTCTTTTTTCTCATTTGTAACTGGAAGATCACAGGAAGCCTCTCTGTGTGGTACTGTGCTTGCCGCAGAGGGGCCATTCAGTTCATATGAAGCCATTTCTCTTATCCTTCTGGTATACTCCATTGCTCTCTAACATACAGAGCTTTCTTCAGCCTCTCTCTGGTTGTAGAATGGTCTTAGTGTTTTCTTGTTCTTGAATAGCTGTTAGTTCTTCTTGTGAGATGAAAGTCAGTCTACCGGGCTTCCTCTGGTGGCCCAGTGGGTAAGGACACCGCCTTACAGTGCAAGGGGCGCCGGTTCGATCCCTGGCCTGGGAAGATCCCACGTGCCGCGGAGCGGCTGGACTGATGTGTCCCATTACCGCGCCGGAACTCTGGGGCGCATGCGCCCAGAGCTGGTGCTCTGCGACAACAGAGGCCACTGCGATGGGAGGCCCACACTGGCCAAGGAACAGAGACAGATGAAAATAAAGAAATGAAAGACCAATAGAAGTGGTCCTCCTGTCCCCCTTCTTTGCCATCCCACTCCCCAAAAAGATAAAAAAAAAAAAAAAGTCAATCTACCTATATGTTTTGCTCTTCGGAAATCCCTTATAAAGTAAGCCACAACCAATATCCTCACCTGTTACAGGGAAAACTGCAACTCCTTGCCAATGCAGCCTTTCCTATCTTCTTTTAGTGCCATGTTGGCAGATTCTTAGTGACTAAATAACAACAAAGGCAGCTTCAGCAAGCTTTGGGCTTCTAGTTTAAGTTAGATACCATTTCGTCTGTGGCAAGTTTTTGAAATAAACTTTTGGTGATGCCGCCCCTTCATCCTGTTTCCTGTGAAGGAAATGTATCCTTTTCTTTTATAATTCTGAAGATATTTTCATTAGCAATATTTAGAAAACATAGTCTGTGATATGATTTTTAAGGTAAATTTTAGTGTATGAACTTAAAGAACAATACAAAAAGGAAAGGAGAAGAGAAAGTAGTATAGAGCAACCTGGAAGATTTTTCTTAAAGTGAAACTTGAATACAGTTTGTAATTTTTCTTATTTTTGTCTGTGCTGGATCTTCACTGCTGCATACAGTTTTTCCCTAGTTGCATAGACTGGAGGCTACACTTTATTTATGGCATACGGTCTTCTTTTGTTGCAGAGAACAGCCTACAAGTGTATGGACTCAGTGGTTGTGGCACATAGACTTAGTTGTTCCGAGGCATGTGGAATCTTCCCAGACCAGGGCTCAGATCTGGTCTGCAAATGTTCCCTGCATTGGCAGGCAGTCTCTTAACCACTAGGCCATCAGGGAAGTCTCTGTAATTTTTTATTACTACAGAACAAAACCTACAAATTAAATATTACAGCATTTGCTTGGATGTATATATGTAAAAAAGGAAAGAACACTTTATTTTTGGACTGTTTCTAGGTAACTGCCTTTGAGGTTTTAGTGTTTAAGCAATAAATTATTACCTAAACCTACATGTGCAGGTTTGGTTTTGTGATCATATAGTCCTTTATTCAAACTTTTGCATGTTTCCTGAACAGAAACACAAACTGAATGTAAAGTCTAACAACATGGGTAATGTGGACAATCTCTAAGCAGAGATATTGCTACTGAAATTAGGAAACTTCACCACAAGGAAACTTCAACCTACATTGACTTAAGCCCTATTGAAGTATAATATTTTGTAGCTATCTCAATTCTAAATAAAGTTTTCCATATTCTGCTTTCTGGTCCTGGTCTAAATCTCTGCAAATCACATCTCTGATTTGTCCACTTGTTCCCTTTTAGTCTCTGCTAATAGTGAGAATTGGAGAGAGACAGAGAAAGCAAAAGGAAAAATGAAGGATTCTTTCCTTCTCTTTTGAAGAATCCCCTTGCTTCTTTCCTGTTTATGTCAGTAATACTTCACTCAAGCAGTGGCAGGTCATTGTGATAATACAGCTCGTTTCAGTTTGCAATTTTTATACACATGTAGAAGTGTATTCATCCTACTGCTTCCGAGACACGAGAACAAATCAACTAGTGTGCTCTCCTTCAAAGTCTGCATCTTAGTCTAGAGGGGCCCCTCTTTCATGCTCAAGGGCACACACAGCCATTGAGGAGCAGCACTTTCCAAGATGTTTGCTTTCCAGCTCCAAGTGTTGTTATGGACTATGTGTCTCCTCAAAAGTCATATTTTGAAACCCTAACCTCCAGTGTGGTTGTACTGGGAGCTGGAGCCTCTAAAGAAGTAATGAGGATAAATGAAATGATAAAGGAGAAGGGGTCCATAATATAATTAGAGACATTCTAAGAAGATATACCAGGGAGATCAGCACCTCCATTTTCCCATGCACACATTCCATGGAAAAGCAGTGTGAACATATCAGTACAATATAAGGCAGCCCTCTGCAAGGCAAGGGGAAGCTTCTACTGGAATCAGGTAGACTTTCAGCTTCTAGAACTAAGATAAAACAAATTTCTGGCATTTAAACCATGCAGTCTGTGGCATTTGTTTATCATGACAGCCCAGACAGAGTAACACAAGGCTCTTCCCCCAACATGGTAAAATTTAATTATTTCCACCTGCTTCTTTTAATAGTATCCGTCCTGTATGGTAGCTGCCTCATCCTGTGTAATTTCTGTGGAAGTGTAGACATTTTTTTTTTAACCTTCCAATTTTTCAGTTTCTACTTAGGATTTATTTATCATAAACTGTCTCTGATTAAAGACTTGAGGTATGGTTTTGCCAGCTGACTGACTTCCTGGGTCATTGCACCTAAAAATACATTCAGAATTTTATTTGGGCCTTGATTTAACTAAACTGGTATAAAAAAGAAATACATTTATGAGGCTATTAAAAACAGTGAAGGCTGACATTATTTGGTAGCATTGATAAATTAGAGATTTATTAGAGAAGATAATGATATGTTAAAAATTAGGTATATTTTGAAGTATTTATGGTTGACATGATATTCTTTGCTTTAAAATCATCCCATGGAGGCTAGGGATGTGCTACTGAAGAGACATAAAGCTTGTTGATCGTGGAACCTGAGTGACGGGTTCCTGGAAGTTTTTAGTTATTGTATATCTATTTGTACCATGATAATTTTTTGTTCTAAAAAATTTTTATACACATGTAGAAGTGTATTCATCCTACTGCTTCGAGACACGAGAACAAATCAACTAGTGTGCTCTCCTTCAAAGTCTGCATCTTAGTCTAGAGGGCCCTCTTTCATGCTCAAGGGCACACACAGCCATTGAGGAGCATGCCTTCAAGAGTTTGCTCATCAAGTTTTCATTAGGAGGGCAGCACTTTCCAAGATGTTTGCTTTCCAGCTCCAAGTGTTGTTATGGACTATGTGTCTCCTCAAAAGTCATATTTTGAAACCCTAACCTCCAGTGTGGTTGTACTGGGAGCTGGAGCCTCTAAAGAAGTAATGAGGATAAATGAAATGATAAAGGAGAAGGGGTCCATAATATAATTAGAGACATTCTAAGAAGATATACCAGGGAGATCAGCACCTCCATTTTCCCATGCACACATTCCATGGAAAAGCAGTGTGAACATATCAGTACAATATAAGGCAGCCCTCTGCAAGGCAAGGGGAAGCTTCTACTGGAATCAGGTAGACTTTCAGCTTCTAGAACTAAGATAAAACAAATTTCTGGCATTTAAACCATGCAGTCTGTGGCATTTGTTTATCATGACAGCCCAGACAGAGTAACACAAGGCTCTTCCCCCAACATGGTAAAATTTAATTATTTCCACCTGCTTCTTTTAATAGTATCCGTCCTGTATGGTAGCTGCCTCATCCTGTGTAATTTCTGTGGAAGTGTAGACATTTTTTTTTTAACCTTCCAATTTTTCAGTTTCTACTTAGGATTTATTTATCATAAACTGTCTCTGATTAAAGACTTGAGGTATGGTTTTGCCAGCTGACTGACTTCCTGGGTCATTGCACCTAAAAATACATTCAGAATTTTATTTGGGCCTTGATTTAACTAAACTGGTATAAAAAAGAAATACATTTATGAGGCTATTAAAAACAGTGAAGGCTGACATTATTTGGTAGCATTGATAAATTAGAGATTTATTAGAGAAGATAATGATATGTTAAAAATTAGGTATATTTTGAAGTATTTATGGTTGACATGATATTCTTTGCTTTAAAATCATCCCATGGAGGCTAGGGATGTGCTACTGAAGAGACATAAAGCTTGTTGATCGTGGAACCTGAGTGACGGGTTCCTGGAAGTTTGTTAGTCTATTGTATATACTATTTGTACTTTTCCAAATATATATGATAAAATTGTTTTGTTCTTATATATGTGTGTATAATTAAAATCTAAAACACATGTGGCTGCTTACTATTTGTCTTCTCCTCACTGCTACGATAGCCTGCTGACTGATTACCCACTTCCTTTTGCCTCCAGGGAGTCTATTTACAACATGGTAGTTAGAACTATGATTTTTAAATAGAATGCTATATCTTTCCCCTTTATTGAAAATCCCTTGCATTGTAGTAAGAGTAGAAGGAAAAGATCCTATACTGCGTCGTGGTGTTCTCCATAGTCTAATTCTAATTCTTTAGTTTCCTCTAGTCTTTCCCCTGAATTCCTACCTCTGTCCCTCAGTTTCTTCCACTCCAAACACATTAATCTGCTTTGTATTTCTTGACACATCTACACTACTCAGCCTTGTTGGAAACTCTTCTCCAGATGCCTGACTAGACTCTACACCTCCTACAGTTCTTGTGTGGGTGTAATATTTCACATTAGACCACACAACTCTATCTCTTTTATTGTTTTCTTTATTCTCTATTTTTCCCATTATCTCGGGTTGGCTATAAAGTCGTTTGGGTTTTGCTTGGTAAAATCTGTATAAACTTTTTGGCCAACCCAATATTTAATAATATTATAATCTATTCTAATAATGTGAATTCATATACAGGTTTTGCCTTTTGAAATAAATGATCAATGTATGACAGGCAGCATACTTTTGGCTAGAATCATAAACTGTCTCTGATAAAAGACTTGAGGTATGGTTTTGCCAGCTGACTGACTTCCTGGGTCATTGCACCTAAAAATACATTCAGAATTTTATTTGGGCCTTGATTTAACTAAACTGGTATAAAAAAGAAATACATTTATGAGGCTATTAAAAACAGTGAAGGCTGACATTATTTGGTAGCATTGATAAATTAGAGATTTATTAGAGAAGATAATGATATGTTAAAAATTAGGTATATTTTGAAGTATTTATGGTTGACATGATATTCTTTGCTTTAAAATCATCCCATGGAGGCTAGGGATGTGCTACTGAAGAGACATAAAGCTTGTTGATCGTGGAACCTGAGTGACGGGTTCCTGGAAGTTTGTTAGTCTATTGTATATACTATTTGTACTTTTCCAAATATATATGATAAAATTGTTTTGTTCTTATATATGTGTGTATAATTAAAATCTAAAACACATGTGGCTGCTTACTATTTGTCTTCTCCTCACTGCTACGATAGCCTGCTGACTGATTACCCACTTCCTTTTGCCTCCAGGGAGTCTATTTACAACATGGTAGTTAGAACTATGATTTTTAAATAGAATGCTATATCTTTCCCCTTTATTGAAAATCCCTTGCATTGTAGTAAGAGTAGAAGGAAAAGATCCTATACTGCGTCGTGGTGTTCTCCATAGTCTAATTCTAATTCTTTAGTTTCCTCTAGTCTTTCCCCTGAATTCCTACCTCTGTCCCTCAGTTTCTTCCACTCCAAACACATTAATCTGCTTTGTATTTCTTGACACATCTACACTACTCAGCCTTGTTGGAAACTCTTCTCCAGATGCCTGACTAGACTCTACACCTCCTACAGTTCTTGTGTGGGTGTAATATTTCACATTAGACCACACAACTCTATCTCTTTTATTGTTTTCTTTATTCTCTATTTTTCCCATTATCTCGGGTTGGCTATAAAGTCGTTTGGGTTTTGCTTGGTAAAATCTGTATAAACTTTTTGGCCAACCCAATATTTAATAATATTATAATCTATTCTAATAATGTGAATTCATATACAGTGACTAGAGCATGACAATTGCCTTTTGTCTGTTTTCAAAGTAGAGGATGCATGGGTCGAATAGTCAGACCCACTGGGAAAATGACAGGCAGCATTTTCTTGGATACTGTCTGAGTTCTCTGGCCTAATCTCCGAGGATCGGTCTTTCAAAAGAGGTTGTCCATCTTGAAGAAGACTGAGTTCTTGGAATCATGCTAGCTGTCTCTGGATATGCTTGTCCATCTCTGGAAAGAATTTGAGTGACTGTAGATTTCTATAGAATCCTGGATTACGTTATTTGTCTTGGTATAAAATTATCAATAGTCCCACTTTCCATTCCTTTATTATAAATTTTTTTTCATAAATTGACAATAAATTATAAGGTATCATCCTCACTTAGTCTTCCCAGTCAGTATTTAAGCTGGAGTGGGCAACAGCCAGCCAATGATATAACACTATAGCCAGAACCCCAATGTATTTGATGGATGCTGAAACCTTGTAGAATTAAGTTTGTCAGAACTACAGGTTGCCATGGCTCAAATATTCTATGGTTATAATGATTTAATCCAAAATGCTGTCTGATTAAAATTATATATTATTTCCATTTAAGAAATAATTATGCTTAATATATTTGGGGGAACCGTGTATTTTAGTTAATTTATTTGTCTCTGTTTCTACTCTACATAATAATCAGTATGAAAAAAGAACCTTTTCTGTTTTATTCACTGTTGTGACCACAGAATCTGGTAGAGTGCCTGGAACATAGAAGGTGTTGGGAAGAAATATTGGTTGGAAGTAATGGAGGTTCTAAATTCATCCGACACTGGCCATTTCTGAAATTGATTTTGTCATTCTTATGATACTGCTTACTAATAATTTTTAGTTTATTTGCAATTTAAAGACATAATAACCAAAATCTAGTCTGCTAATTTCTCCCACCTTCCACTCCCCACCCGACGTGAATATATTCAAGAGAATAGATTCAATATATATTCTGTATCTAATTTATTGTTTTCTTTATTCTCTATTTTTCCCATTATCTCGGGTTGGCTATAAAGTCGTTTGGGTTTTGCTTGGTAAAATCTGTATAAACTTTTTGGCCAACCCAATATTTAATAATATTATAATCTATTCTAATAATGTGAATTCATATACAGTGACTAGAGCATGACAATTGCCTTTTGTCTGTTTTCAAAGTAGAGGATGCATGGGTCGAATAGTCAGACCCACTGGGAAAATGACAGGCAGCATTTTCTTGGATACTGTCTGAGTTCTCTGGCCTAATCTCCGAGGATCGGTCTTTCAAAAGAGGTTGTCCATCTTGAAGAAGACTGAGTTCTTGGAATCATGCTAGCTGTCTCTGGATATGCTTGTCCATCTCTGGAAAGAATTTGAGTGACTGTAGATTTCTATAGAATCCTGGATTACGTTATTTGTCTTGGTATAAAATTATCAATAGTCCCACTTTCCATTCCTTTATTATAAATTTTTTTTCATAAATTGACAATAAATTATAAGGTATCATCCTCACTTAGTCTTCCCAGTCAGTATTTAAGCTGGAGTGGGCAACAGCCAGCCAATGATATAACACTATAGCCAGAACCCCAATGTATTTGATGGATGCTGAAACCTTGTAGAATTAAGTTTGTCAGAACTACAGGTTGCCATGGCTCAAATATTCTATGGTTATAATGATTTAATCCAAAATGCTGTCTGATTAAAATTATATATTATTTCCATTTAAGAAATAATTATGCTTAATATATTTGGGGGAACCGTGTATTTTAGTTAATTTATTTGTCTCTGTTTCTACTCTACATAATAATCAGTATGAAAAAAGAACCTTTTCTGTTTTATTCACTGTTGTGACCACAGAATCTGGTAGAGTGCCTGGAACATAGAAGGTGTTGGGAAGAAATATTGGTTGGAAGTAATGGAGGTTCTAAATTCATCCGACACTGGCCATTTCTGAAATTGATTTTGTCATTCTTATGATACTGCTTACTAATAATTTTTAGTTTATTTGCAATTTAAAGACATAATAACCAAAAATCTAGTCTGCTAATTTCTCCCACCTTCCACTCCCCACCCCGACGTGAATATATTCAAGAGAATAGATTCAATATATATTCTGTATCTAAGAATTATTTTTAAAAAATTTAGATATCCTATGTAAAAGAGATCATAAGGTATTTATCTGCTTATTTCTCTTTACATAATGCTTTTTATTTCTAATATGGATTGCTCCTCCCTGAAGACAAAAATGTAGTTTTCATGGGGTTTTAACAGAGGCTACTTCTTATAAAATTTAGTTCATTACCTCTTGCTTGTGAAGCATGTAAGTTTCCCCCAAAATTTTAACAGTGTGATTGTTTGTCTTTATTCTATGATTCATTAACTTTTACAAGCTAAATAATAAATGCAAACTTGCAAAGAGAAACATTAAAAGGGTATAAAGTATCAATTCATGAGCTTTGGGATTTTTTTAAAAGGACATTTGGCTATTATACAAAAGTTAGAAATACAAGAATTCAAATGGTGATTTCCAGAAATAAAATAATATCGACAGCAACCATTTAGATGCAAAACAAATGGGGATCTTTTAAGAAAGTTTTTCAATTATTCTTGTGTAAGATATCCAAATATTTGTGTTATATAACCCATATTTATACAATATACTGTGTTAAACTTGAAAGAGCAAGGTAAGTAGGACCAATTGTGAACCTGGAGACTTTATGCTAAGTGAAATAAACAAGTCACAGAAGGACAGATACTTCATAATTCCATTTATATGAGGACTTAAAATAGACATAGGAGGCTATTTATCAAAGTGTTATTAAAATTATATTTATTTTGAAATAATTATGCTTAATATATTTGGGGGAACCGTGTATTTTAGTTAATTTATTTGTCTCTGTTTCTACTCTACATAATAATCAGTATGAAAAAAGAACCTTTTCTGTTTTATTCACTGTTGTGACCACAGAATCTGGTAGAGTGCCTGGAACATAGAAGGTGTTGGGAAGAAATATTGGTTGGAAGTAATGGAGGTTCTAAATTCATCCGACACTGGCCATTTCTGAAATTGATTTTGTCATTCTTATGATACTGCTTACTAATAATTTTTAGTTTATTTGCAATTTAAAGACATAATAACCAAAAATCTAGTCTGCTAATTTCTCCCACCTTCCACTCCCCACCCCGACGTGAATATATTCAAGAGAATAGATTCAATATATATTCTGTATCTAAGAATTATTTTTAAAAAATTTAGATATCCTATGTAAAAGAGATCATAAGGTATTTATCTGCTTATTTCTCTTTACATAATGCTTTTTATTTCTAATATGGATTGCTCCTCCCTGAAGACAAAAATGTAGTTTTCATGGGGTTTTAACAGAGGCTACTTCTTATAAAATTTAGTTCATTACCTCTTGCTTGTGAAGCATGTAAGTTTCCCCAAATTTCAACAGTGTGATTGTTTGTCTTTATTCTATGATTCATTAACTTTTACAAGCTAAATAATAAATGCAAACTTGCAAAGAGAAACATTAAAAGGGTATAAAGTATCAATTCATGAGCTTTGGGATTTTTTTAAAAGGACATTTGGCTATTATACAAAAGTTAGAAATACAAGAATTCAAATGGTGATTTCCAGAAATAAAATAATATCGACAGCAACCATTTAGATGCAAAACAAATGGGGATCTTTTAAGAAAGTTTTTCAATTATTCTTGTGTAAGATATCCAAATATTTGTGTTATATAACCCATATTTATACAATATACTGTGTTAAACTTGAAAGAGCAAGGTAAGTAGGACCAATTGTGAACCTGGAGACTTTATGCTAAGTGAAATAAACAAGTCACAGAAGGACAGATACTTCATAATTCCATTTATATGAGGACTTAAAATAGACATACAGAAGCAGAGAAGTGAGTGGTGGCTGCCATTCTAGGAGCCACCTAGGGAGAAAATAGGTAGTTTTGGTTCAGTGGGTACAAACTTCCAGTTATCCATGATCAACAAACTGTGGAGGTCTGCTGTACAACACTTTGCATGAATTGAATAATATTGTGTTATGCTCTTCAAGATCTATTAAGAGAATACATTTCATGTTGAGAGATCTTACCACACATAGTAAAACAGACACAGTGAACTTTTTGAAATGATTGATAGGTCTATTAACTTTGATTTTGGAGATGATATCAGAGGTGTTTGCATATATCTAAACATGAAATTCTACATGGTCAATATGTGTTGTAGTTCTTTGTAAATCAAGTATACCTCCATGAAACTATTAAATGAGAGTTTCTCCTCCTCTGTAAGATGTACAAAACAAGAACTGGACCAGACCTTTTGATTCCTGGTGAAGGTTAAATAAAAATGCTTTGCGTCTGTACATCTCTCTTTCTATTTTAGAACCTATAATTGTCATTTGGGAATGGAGGTGCGTATGAGGCTTAAAAAAACCTTACATCTCAGACTTCATTTTTTAGTTTTGTGTGCCTTAAAATCACTCACTGGACAGTTGGATCTTCATCTGCTAATGAGAAGACCAACTAAATTTCTTCTGTCCCTTGCTGAACTAAAATCCAATGACTAAACCAATGATTAGGTGACAAAATTTAGATTTAAACTGATTATTTAACGTCGAACATGTGTGCATGCTAAGTCACTTCAGTTGTTTCCACCTCTTTGTGACTCTATAGACTGTAGCCGCCAGCCTCCTCAATCCATCGGATTCTCCAGGCAAGAATACTAGAGTAGGTTGCCATGCCTTCCTCCAGGGCATCTTCCCCCATAAGAGGCAGAACCCGTGCCTCTTACGTCTCCTTGGCAGGGGGGTTCTTTATCACCAGTGTCACCTGAGAAGTCCAATAGTTATTACCTGTTTCTAGCTACTTTTAAGGAGATGTCTGTCAGTTGCGTACAATTGAACACTTAGCACTGGTGGATGATGTTACCTCCATGAGGGCAATCCTTTCATGAAAGCGGTCTTGAATTCTCATTTTTGATCTAAATTCCTATAAAAATATACTTTTCAGTTTTTTTCAATACTTTGTGTTGTAATTTTCAGAACCCCTTAGCCACCGGCCTTTAGTTCTCATCAGCACTTGCAGTTTCAGATTTTTCCTCTGCATTTCTCAGTAACAGGTTGATTTTTGCAATATAAAGCCTTTTTCCAGTGCACAGCCTATCCACCACCATAGTATGAGTATCATCCATCAATTTTTTTTCCTGCACACTTAGTCACAGTTCATACTCTGACATATTTACATTAAGGAGTCACTTAAGTGGGAGGGGGAACAGACAGTCTGTAGGCTCTGATACTTCATCAAGTTGTCTTAGTCAGCTTCCCAAACCACTGAGGAAAACTAAGCAGTTAGATGGAAAATTATCTTCCCACCATTAAGTCCACAGTCTTAAGTAAATCTCCTTACTGTAGTTACAGACATCCCTCTTCTGCTAACAAAAGCCAGTTCTGTTGATTCTCCACACTTTGCTTTCCCTCCTCTAGGAACTTTATTCTATTGTTTACCTCTCTCACAGGGATCCGAGTCTTTCTTTCATATGCTAAATCTTCCCATTTATCAGTTTCATGTCATTGTACCTTTCTGTGTCTATTGGTGCCAAATAAATTTTTCGGTTTTGTGTGCCTTAAAATCACTCACTGGACAGTTGGATCTTCATCTGCTAATGAGAAGACCAACTAAATTTCTTCTGTCCCTTGCTGAACTAAAATCCAATGACTAAACCAATGATTAGGTGACAAAATTTAGATTTAAACTGATTATTTAACGTCGAACATGTGTGCATGCTAAGTCACTTCAGTTGTTTCCACCTCTTTGTGACTCTATAGACTGTAGCCGCCAGCCTCCTCAATCCATCGGATTCTCCAGGCAAGAATACTAGAGTAGGTTGCCATGCCTTCCTCCAGGGCATCTTCCCCCATAAGAGGCAGAACCCGTGCCTCTTACGTCTCCTTGGCAGGGGGGTTCTTTATCACCAGTGTCACCTGAGAAGTCCAATAGTTATTACCTGTTTCTAGCTACTTTTAAGGAGATGTCTGTCAGTTGCGTACAATTGAACACTTAGCACTGGTGGATGATGTTACCTCCATGAGGGCAATCCTTTCATGAAAGCGGTCTTGAATTCTCATTTTTGATCTAAATTCCTATAAAAATATACTTTTCAGTTTTTTTCAATACTTTGTGTTGTAATTTTCAGAACCCCTTAGCCACCGGCCTTTAGTTCTCATCAGCACTTGCAGTTTCAGATTTTTCCTCTGCATTTCTCAGTAACAGGTTGATTTTTGCAATATAAAGCCTTTTTCCAGTGCACAGCCTATCCACCACCATAGTATGAGTATCATCCATCAATTTTTTTTCCTGCACACTTAGTCACAGTTCATACTCTGACATATTTACATTAAGGAGTCACTTAAGTGGGAGGGGGAACAGACAGTCTGTAGGCTCTGATACTTCATCAAGTTGTCTTAGTCAGCTTCCCAAACCACTGAGGAAAACTAAGCAGTTAGATGGAAAATTATCTTCCCACCATTAAGTCCACAGTCTTAAGTAAATCTCCTTACTGTAGTTACAGACATCCCTCTTCTGCTAACAAAAGCCAGTTCTGTTGATTCTCCACACTTTGCTTTCCCTCCTCTAGGAACTTTATTCTATTGTTTACCTCTCTCACAGGGATCCGGAGTCTTTCTTTCATATGCTAAATCTTCCCATTTATCAGTTTCATGTCATTGTACCTTTCTGTGTCTATTGGTGCCAAATAAATTTTTCTTTTATGACTTTTCACATTGGTGGTCTTTGGTTCCCAGCTCAAAGAGTGAGTGAGACACAGAAGGAGGCTGTCATTCATGTTAGGGTTATTTGTAAGCTAAATCCTCACAGGGAGGCTGGTTTGATAGCTTTTGCACCTGAGATTTAGTAAATATCGCAACACACTTTCGTGCCCCTTGTCTCTGGAGCAGCAATAAAAAGATTAAATGCCTAACCTGAGTTGTGAATTCCTTTTCTCCAGACTTGAGGGAATATATGCTGTGTAGTTGCAGTAACCAGTGCTAATGATATTTGAATGTATTGCTCTGAGACTTGACGAAACATTACAGCTTTTGTCTCCTCGCTTTAAGGTGGCTACATAGTGTCTGAACCAAAGTTATTGACTGGCATATCAAACCTCTTCACTGTGCCTGTCAGGCTGACGTGTACTGCTTTCCTTTCTCTATACAAATATTATGGATATCCAAAAAATAAACATAGAATTAAGTATGAAATACTTCCACAGGAAAAAAAAAAGCACCCCTCAAGTATAAAGTTGCTATTTGGAAAATTCTACTTAGGAAATTTTGCAAATAGGCACAACTTTGAGCTTACAATTTGCTAAAATTTAGTTGTTGATGTCATGTCCTCATTTATTTTACTTGTAACTTATTATCTATTTAAAACACATATGAAATTATAGAATGATAATGGGTCTCTTTGTATAAGGAGTATCATCAGTTACCAACTCTTTGCCAATCTTTTGTCTTCTCTAACTCTTCTCACTCCATATCTTCACATGAACTACTTTGGAAAATGCAAGCATTGTATTATTTAGCCAGAATGATTTTAGCATGTTTTCCAGAAGTTAACAAAAACCCTTAAAAGTACACAGTACCCTTACAGTCTTTAAAAACTAATGTCTCTTTAATATATTTTAGTCATTATTCTAATTATCTTGGTTATCTAATAAATGCTTAACAGTTTGTTTGTTCCAATGATGACCCAGATTCCATACACTGAGTTTATTTAATGTCTCTTAAGATTTTCTCTCTTTTTCTTGATGAATGAGTAATGAATTGTTACAAGGAAACAACTATCAACCAAGAAATAGAGTATCAACAGGACATCAGCAGCATCCTTTTAAGCCTTGCTCTAAAAAAGTAGCAACTGTTTTGATTTTTACCACAGTAGATAAATTGTGCACATCTAAACAATTTCTGTAAGGTGTATTTCAAGAAGAGAACCGCTAGGTAATAGCATATGTATGTATTAAAGTTTAATATATATTGCCAAGCAATTTTTCCAAAGTGGTTGTAACAAATTGTTTGCCAGCAGCAGTACATGAAAAATTCAGTTTCTCCATAAGCTCAACGATATTTGATTTTTACCACTGTTTAGATTTTTTTGCTTTTCTGGTGGGTAAGGGTGTCTCTTTGTGGTTTAATGTATATCTTTCTAATTACTAGTGATCACTAATGAAGTTAACCACTGGGATATTCTCCTGGTCTGTTACTCTTCTGCATATTTTTCAATGTTCAGGCTGCTGTTGGCCATATGTATTGAAACGACGACTCCCACACTGTGGCTTTTCCTTTTGCTCTTGTAGATATCTTTTTTTTTTAACTAACAGCGAAATTTATAATTCGAGTAACCAAATTTATTGATTTGTTTCTAATTGCCAGTCAATTTTGCATCATGTTTAAATGACCATTTCTCTCCTCAAGTTAAGGAAAGCACTCATCATTCTGGAAGATTAATTATCAATCATATTTGAAGCATCATCTGAAATTTAATTAATATGATATCAGATTTGATTAAAGCTTTATTTTTATCCATGTGGATATCCAATTAAATCAGAACTAATTGAAAAAAGTTGTCTCTGCTCTGTAGCATCAGCTTATATAGATATCAGTTGACTATTCTATTTGTGTTTTTATTTCAGACTCTACATTTTGATTCATTGGTCTCTCTGCCCCTCCTTTTATTATTATTATTATTATTATTTTTTAAAGATTTATTTATTTATTTATTTATTTGAGGAGGGTGGGGAGGGGAGGGAGGGGAGCAGGCGGGGCACTTCTATTGGTCTTTCATTTGTCTGTTTTCATCCATCTTTGTTCTTTGGCCTGTGTGGGCCTCCCATCATGGTGGCCTCTGTTGTCGCAGAGCACCGACTCTGGGCACACACGCCCCAGAGCTCCAGCTCGGTAATTGGACACATGGGTCCAGCCACTCCGTGGCACGTGGGATCCTCCCAGGCCAGGGATCAAACTGGCGCATTTTGCACTGCACGGTGGTGTCCTTACCCACTGGACCACCAGGGAAGCCCCTCCTTTTATTGTTACAGCACATTTTTACTTGCTGTAGTTTTATAATAATACTAGATTTCTAATATGTGAATTTTCCAAACTTGGATTTTTCCAAATTTTCCTTGGCTCTTCTTGGCTGTTTTCTTTTCCGTGTGTGTGTGTGTGTGTGTGTGTGTGTGTGTAGATAGATAGATAGATTAGAATTCTATTGTCAATTAGATTAGAATTTATTGTCAGTTTTCAATAGAATAACCCAGAAAATTGTCAACAAGAATAAGCTTCATTAGTTATTGTCTAGCAAAGTGTCTCATGAAAATCATGATGAACGTTCTCATTTTATGATCTCAAAAAGATAGCTTTCAGAGACATCAGAAATAAATGATACTTGCTGTAAGTTCTTTGTAAATTTTTTGAAAGAGGTTAATTTTCTTTATATTACTAGTCAGATTCAAGCTTTTAAAATCATTAATGGAAACTGATTGTTTAGTAAATAATTCTTGGGTAATCATAAATAAGATAATAAAGAAATAATATTGATCTCCTCTAGTTAATTCTATTTATTACTACAATGCATTACTGCAATCACAATATTAAAATATTAAATAAATTGAGCCTCCCTAAATAAGATATAATTTGACCAAGACATATTATGCATTTGATGTATTGCTATATTCAGTTTGATTATATTGAGCTTAGGATGCTTTCTTTTTTTTTTATGATCAGAAGACAAAAACTTGTTATAGTCTTATTGTTTTTCCAATTGCTGATTTTAGAATTTAATATCAAATTTATGCTGATCTAATAAGTTAACTGGGAGTGTTCTTTAATGTTCCAAGATGTGAAAGCAATCCATATTTCCATCAATGAAAAAATGGAAAAAGAAAATGTAAACTTTATATACACACATATACCAGAATATTATTCACAATTAAAAATAGAATATTCAGTAATACATGGCAGTATGAGTGAACAAAGAAGATAGTATACTAAGAGAAAGACGCTAGTCATGGAAGAACAAACTTTGTGATTCCTGTCATGTGCAGTATCTAGCATAGTCAAATGTATAGATACAGAGAACAAGTGGTAATGGTCAAGGTCTGGGAAAATGAAGATAGGGGGTGTTGCTATTCAACAGATTTAAAGTTTCAGTTATGTAAGATGGATATATCCTAGAGATCTCCTACACAGGATTTTACATATGGTTAACAGATCCCTGGGCTTCCCTTGTAGCTCAGCTGGTAAAGAATATGGCTGCAGTGTGGAAGACCTGAGTTCAATCCCTAAGTCAGGAAGACTCCCTGGAAAGAGGGAAGTCTACCCAATCCAGGATTCTTGCCTGGGTAATTCCATGGCTCGTCCATAGGTTGCAAAGAGTTAGACATAACTGAGTGACTTTCACAACAGATCTCGTCATGTTTACTACAGTGTTGTTAAAATGGTCAACAAGAATAAGCTTCATTAGTTATTGTCTAGCAAAGTGTCTCATGAAAATCATGATGAACGTTCTCATTTTATGATCTCAAAAAGATAGCTTTCAGAGACATCAGAAATAAATGATACTTGCTGTAAGTTCTTTGTAAATTTTTGAAAGAGGTTAATTTTCTTTATATTACTAGTCAGATTCAAGCTTTTAAAATCATTAATGGAAACTGATTGTTTAGTAAATAATTCTTGGGTAATCATAAATAAGATAATAAAGAAATAATATTGATCTCCTCTAGTTAATTCTATTTATTACTACAATGCATTACTGCAATCACAATATTAAAATATTAAATAAATTGAGCCTCCCTAAATAAGATATAATTTGACCAAGACATATTATGCATTTGATGTATTGCTATATTCAGTTTGATTATATTGAGCTTAGGATGCTTTCTTTTTTTTTTATGATCAGAAGACAAAAACTTGTTATAGTCTTATTGTTTTTCCAATTGCTGATTTTAGAATTTAATATCAAATTTATGCTGATCTAATAAGTTAACTGGGAGTGTTCTTTAATGTTCCAAGATGTGAAAGCAATCCATATTTCCATCAATGAAAAAATGGAAAAAGAAAATGTAAACTTTATATACACACATATACCAGAATATTATTCACAATTAAAAATAGAATATTCAGTAATACATGGCAGTATGAGTGAACAAAGAAGATAGTATACTAAGAGAAAGACGCTAGTCATGGAAGAACAAACTTTGTGATTCCTGTCATGTGCAGTATCTAGCATAGTCAAATGTATAGATACAGAGAACAAGTGGTAATGGTCAAGGTCTGGGAAAATGAAGATAGGGGGTGTTGCTATTCAACAGATTTAAAGTTTCAGTTATGTAAGATGGATATATCCTAGAGATCTCCTACACAGGATTTTACATATGGTTAACAGATCCCTGGGCTTCCCTTGTAGCTCAGCTGGTAAAGAATATGGCTGCAGTGTGGAAGACCTGAGTTCAATCCCTAAGTCAGGAAGACTCCCTGGAAAGAGGGAAGTCTACCCAATCCAGGATTCTTGCCTGGGTAATTCCATGGCTCGTCCATAGGTTGCAAAGAGTTAGACATAACTGAGTGACTTTCACAACAGATCTCGTCATGTTTACTACAGTGTTGTTAAAATGGTAGATCTCACATTGTGCTTTTTATGCCACAATCAAAAATTTGTGTAGATAATACATATACAGATGCTGATGTACATACGCATGCAAATAACTGGTGAAATCAGACTAAGATCATTGAGTTGAATTCCTGTCAATTTAAATTTTTAACTAAGATAATTTTACTCTGTGGATTTGAATATTCAAACATCAGAATGTATTCACTACACATTTCAAAATTATATATATGTATGTATACACTTATTCACCTGTGTGTGTGCACGTGTATATTATTCAATTGCTCCTTCATCTGGGCAGTTTTAC
Source organism: Tragulus kanchil (assembly GCA_022376925.1). Classification (NCBI taxonomy): domain Eukaryota; kingdom Metazoa; phylum Chordata; class Mammalia; order Artiodactyla; family Tragulidae; genus Tragulus; species Tragulus kanchil. The sequence goes on along the minus strand of JAIOJX010000024.1, from coordinate 88,372,890 downwards.
GTATGCCACTTACATAATGAGCTAGAAGTATAATTGCAATCATGTCACTCTTAGATTTGTGAACTTTTAGACTTTTACTAGTTGAATTTCAATTTAAAATTCCTGTATTTAGGATAATTATTGCTTAAATTGATCCGACAAGATTCTTGCTGAAGACAGGGTAGGTTAGTAAGATATTGGAAATGAGAAGATGGAGAATTTGACCGTATGTATCTAGGTTGAATTTTATAAATTGATCTAGCAGAATTAGAGCTAAAATTGGGTTACTAGACCAGGGAAAGAAGTCAAAGGTATGGTCTAGGGACTCAGACGTTTCAGACTGAAAGGGTTTTTATAAACTCTGAGATGGACATTTTTGTGCCAAGTTTTCAGGAGGCAATCAATACCTGTAAAGAGGAAGAAACGAGCAAAGAAAGAAGGTATTATCACATGCAGGACTTAGCTCTTCACCTTAAAGCTTTGAAGGCCTGCATATAAATTCAGGATTTTCCTGAATATGGAATAAAGGGGCCAGACCTTTACACCCTCACCTCTACCAGTTTTGAATTCAGGCTGTCCCCATGATAGGTCGTGATCTGGGCAAGGCAGATGTCTTTATTGGATCCCACATGGCTATCAACCTGCAGAACTCTTAGTGTATGGGCAAAGCCATCCTTAATCCAAGGGGATCAGAGGAGCACAGAACAACTTTCTTTGCAGCTAAACCCATGGTGCTCCATTTGCTTCCTTAGAATTGTGAAATAAAGACAGGGCAACATGGAGAGAGCAACCTCTCTATTGATAGTTAGATTACCATCTGTTTGAAATGTAATCATCAGGAAAGATAGTGCTTTTGCTTTGCTGTTGCTTAGTCACTAAGTCGAGTCCAACTTTTTGTGACCCCATGGACCGTAGCCCACAAGGCTCCTTTGTCCATGGGATTTCCCAGCAAGAATGCTGCAGTGGGTTGTCATTTCGTTCTCTAGGGGATCTTTCTGACCCAGGGATCCAACTGTGTCTCCTGCTTGGCAGGCAGTTTCTTTACCACTGGGCCACCAGGGAAGCTGGTTTTCAGTGTTTATTCAAAAATAAGTTTTTCTTTTCTTTTCACCTTCATCGGTTTTCAGGTTTGGTTTTTTTTGTATAATTGAGCTAGAAGTATAATTCACGTATTTAGAGCTTTTACTAGTTGAATTTCAATTTAAAATTCCTGTATTTAGGATAATTATTGCTTAAATTGATCCGACAAGATTCTTGCTGAAGACAGGGTAGGTTAGTAAGATATTGGAAATGAGAAGATGGAGAATTTGACCGTATGTATCTAGGTTGAATTTTATAAATTGATCTAGCAGAATTAGAGCTAAAATTGGGTTACTAGACCAGGGAAAGAAGTCAAAGGTATGGTCTAGGGACTCAGACGTTTCAGACTGAAAGGGTTTTTATAAACTCTGAGATGGACATTTTTGTGCCAAGTTTTCAGGAGGCAATCAATACCTGTAAAGAGGAAGAAACGAGCAAAGAAAGAAGGTATTATCACATGCAGGACTTAGCTCTTCACCTTAAAGCTTTGAAGGCCTGCATATAAATTCAGGATTTTCCTGAATATGGAATAAAGGGGCCAGACCTTTACACCCTCACCTCTACCAGTTTTGAATTCAGGCTGTCCCCATGATAGGTCGTGATCTGGGCAAGGCAGATGTCTTTATTGGATCCCACATGGCTATCAACCTGCAGAACTCTTAGTGTATGGGCAAAGCCATCCTTAATCCAAGGGGATCAGAGGAGCACAGAACAACTTTCTTTGCAGCTAAACCCATGGTGCTCCATTTGCTTCCTTAGAATTGTGAAATAAAGACAGGGCAACATGGAGAGAGCAACCTCTCTATTGATAGTTAGATTACCATCTGTTTGAAATGTAATCATCAGGAAAGATAGTGCTTTTGCTTTGCTGTTGCTTAGTCACTAAGTCGAGTCCAACTTTTTGTGACCCCATGGACCGTAGCCCACAAGGCTCCTTTGTCCATGGGATTTCCCAGCAAGAATGCTGCAGTGGGTTGTCATTTCGTTCTCTAGGGGATCTTTCTGACCCAGGGATCCAACTGTGTCTCCTGCTTGGCAGGCAGTTTCTTTACCACTGGGCCACCAGGGAAGCTGGTTTTCAGTGTTTATTCAAAAATAAGTTTTTCTTTTCTTTTCACCTTCATCTTTATTGGTAGGTTTTCTAGGTTTTGGGAAATATTTTTTTCATTCTATTTCTCCAGTGGTACACAGCTTTCAGGATGTTTTTGTTTTCTGTTTAAGTAATTATATCATTATTATTATTATTATTTCTATTTAATCTCTCTTTAAGATAAATTTGACTTCCTGACTGACTTTAATTTCTTCTAGTACTTACAACTGGTGAAAATGTATTTACTGAATGAATAAATATTTCTTCTGAGAGAAGTTCAGAGCTATAGGGATATTGATCTTTGTTTTCTCTCTTTAGGCTAAAAAATCAACAAGTGATAAGAAAATATCTAGTAAATTAATCACTAGAAATATTAATAAATTATTGGGCATTGAAATACGTAGGTACTATGCAAATAAATATTCACCTTCATAACAAATCAGAAACTTAAGCTCAGTACTCCATGTGAACTAAAGCAGATGCCAACTCTTGTGAATCTCAGTATGTTTTAGGTCCCCACAGGTTGAATTTACATATTCTTCAAAATGTGTGGAGTATGTAAGTAAATTAATAATTATATAATCATTTAAAGTAGTGTTTTTAAGTATAGTATATTCTTTATGACTTATTTTAGAGTCGTAAGAACACAGTAGTTTCATATTTTTCCCCAGAGCCAATAAATATGTATCATTCTTAATCTAGCAAAAAGCTAGAGCTCACATGGGCTTTTTTTATATTTAGATTTTTATTTAAAACCATTATAATTTTTATGTATTTACATTACCTATTATATTTTTTATTGGAGTATAGTTGATTTACAATGTTGAATTTGTTGATGTGATTTATTACATTGACTTGCAAATATTGAAATATTCTTGCATCAAGGAATGCAAGAATCTATCCCATTTGGTCATGGTGTACATTTGTATGTATTGTTGAATTCAATTTTACTGAGAATTTTTTGCATCTATATTTGTCAGAAATATTGACCTGCAGTTTTCTTTTTTTGCAGTGTCTTTGTCTGGTTTTGATACCAAGGTAATGTCACTCTCAGAATGAGTTTGGGAGTGTTCAATTTTAAAGTTTTGAATATCTTGAGAAGCATAGGGACACATTCTTTTTATATATTAAATAGAATTTCTCTGTGATGCTATCTAGTCCTAACCTTTTGTTTATTGAGTTTTGATTTCCTATTCAATATTGCTATTAATAATTAGCTTATTAAAATTGTCTGTTTATTCCTGATTTAGTCTTAGAAGTTTGTATGTTTCTAGAATTTTTTCCATTTCTTTTAGGTTGTACAATTTGTCGGCATATAACTGTAGTATTTTCTTATGATTTTTTTTTATTTGTCTGGGACACTGTTTCTCCTCTTTCACTTCTTAGTTTTATCTGTATCCTTTCTCTTTTTATCTTGACGAGCATGCTAAAGGCTTACCAATTCTATCATTTTGAAAAAGCAATTCCATTTTATTAATCTTTTCTGTTTTCTTGGTCTCTATTTTATTTTCTCCCTCATCTGTAATATTTCCTTCTTCTTCTTTTTTTTTTTTCTGCCTCTAGATTATCATTTGTTTTCATCCATCTTTATTCTTTGGCATGTGTGGGCCTCCCATTGCAGTGGCCTCTCTCGTTGCAGAGCACCGGCTCTGTGCACATGTGCTCCAGAGCACTGGCTTACAATTGGACACACCAGTCCAGCTGCTTCACGGCATGTGGGATCTTCCTGGGCCAGGGATTGAACTGGTGCCCCTTGCACTGCAAGGTGGACTCTACCCACTGGACGACCAGGAAGCCCTATCATTTCCTTCTTTCTGCTGACTCAGGACCTGCCCAAAAGGTTTTTGGTTTTAACTTCTTTTTCCCAAATGCGCTCTGTCCATGGGCTCTCTTTTATATTTAGATTTTTATTTAAAACCATTATAATTTTTATGTATTTACATTACCTATTATATTTTTTATTGGAGTATAGTTGATTTACAATGTTGAATTTGTTGATGTGATTTATTACATTGACTTGCAAATATTGAAATATTCTTGCATCAAGGAATGCAAGAATCTATCCCATTTGGTCATGGTGTACATTTGTATGTATTGTTGAATTCAATTTTACTGAGAATTTTTTGCATCTATATTTGTCAGAAATATTGACCTGCAGTTTTCTTTTTTTGCAGTGTCTTTGTCTGGTTTTGATACCAAGGTAATGTCACTCTCAGAATGAGTTTGGGAGTGTTCAATTTTAAAGTTTTGAATATCTTGAGAAGCATAGGGACACATTCTTTTTATATATTAAATAGAATTTCTCTGTGATGCTATCTAGTCCTAACCTTTTGTTTATTGAGAGTTTTTGATTTCCTATTCAATATTGCTATTAATAATTAGCTTATTAAAATTGTCTGTTTATTCCTGATTTAGTCTTAGAAGTTTGTATGTTTCTAGAATTTTTTCCATTTCTTTTAGGTTGTACAATTTGTCGGCATATAACTGTAGTATTTTCTTATGATTTTTTTTTATTTGTCTGGGACACTGTTTCTCCTCTTTCACTTCTTAGTTTTATCTGTATCCTTTCTCTTTTTATCTTGACGAGCATGCTAAAGGCTTACCAATTCTATCATTTTGAAAAAGCAATTCCATTTTATTAATCTTTTCTGTTTTCTTGGTCTCTATTTTATTTTCTCCCTCATCTGTAATATTTCCTTCTTCTTCTTTTTTTTTTTTTTTTTTTCTGCCTCTAGATTATCATTTGTTTTCATCCATCTTTATTCTTTGGCATGTGTGGGCCTCCCATTGCAGTGGCCTCTCTCGTTGCAGAGCACCGGCTCTGTGCACATGTGCTCCAGAGCACTGGCTTACAATTGGACACACCAGTCCAGCTGCTTCACGGCATGTGGGATCTTCCTGGGCCAGGGATTGAACTGGTGCCCCTTGCACTGCAAGGTGGACTCTACCCACTGGACGACCAGGGAAGCCCTATCATTTCCTTCTTTCTGCTGACTCAGGACCTTGCCTTTTTTCTTCTTTTTAAAAATTCATTAGGGGATAGTTTAGGTTGTTTATTTGAGATTTTTCATATATCTTGAAGTGGACTTGTATTTCTATAAACTTATGTCTTAGAACTGCTTTTGCTCTGTCCATAAATTTCAGGAAGTTATGTTTCTATTTTAACTTATTTCAATGTATTTTTTGATTTCTTCTTTGAATTTTTCATTGACCACACGTTTTTTAGTAGCCTATTATTTAACATCCATCTGTTTGTGCTTTTCCCATATTTCATCCCATATTTGATTTCTAGTCTCATACTGTTGTGATGAAAAAAACAAAACACCTTAATGTAGTTTCTGTTTTCTAAACTTGCTGAGGTTGTTTTATGGTCTAGCATGCAGTCTGTCCTAGAGAATGTTACATGTGCTCTTTTTGGAGGCGGGGCGGGTTGGGGAGGGGGGGGGCAGCAGGCCACTTCTATTGGTCTTTCATTTATTTGTTTTCTTTATTCTTTGGCCTGTGTGGGCCTTCCATTGCAGTGGCCTCTTCTGTTGCAGAGCACCTGCTCTGGGTGCGTGCACTCCAGAGCTCTGGCTCGGTAGTTGGACACATCAGTCCAGCTGCTCCATAGCACGCGGGATCTTCCCTGGCCAGGGATCGAACTGGTGCCCTTTGCAGTGCAAGGCGGTGTCTTTACCCATTGGACCACCAGGGAAGCCCTATCATTTCCTTCTTTCTGCTGACTCAGGACCTTGCCTTTTTTCTTCTTTTTAAAAATTCATTAGGGGATAGTTTAGGTTGTTTATTTGAGATTTTTCATATATCTTGAAGTGGACTTGTATTTCTATAAACTTATGTCTTAGAACTGCTTTTGCTCTGTCCATAAATTTCAGGAAGTTATGTTTCTATTTTAACTTATTTCAATGTATTTTTTGATTTCTTCTTTGAATTTTTCATTGACCACACGTTTTTTAGTAGCCTATTATTTAACATCCATCTGTTTGTGCTTTTCCCATATTTCATCCCATATTTGATTTCTAGTCTCATACTGTTGTGATGAAAAAAACAAAACACCTTAATGTAGTTTCTGTTTTCTAAACTTGCTGAGGTTGTTTTATGGTCTAGCATGCAGTCTGTCCTAGAGAATGTTACATGTGCTCTTTTTTTGCGGAGGCGGGGGGGCGGGTTGGGGAGGAGGGGGGCAGCAGGCCACTTCTATTGGTCTTTCATATATCTATTATCTATTTTGTTCTTTGGCCTGTGTGGGCCTTCCATTGCAGTGGCCTCTGTTGTCGCAGAGCACCAGCTCCCGGCGCATGCGCTCCAGAGCCCTGGCTCGGTAGTTGGACACATCAGTCCAGCTGCTCCACAGCACGTGGAATCTTCCCAGGCCAGGGATGGAACTGGTGCCCCTTGTGCTGCAAGGCAATGTCCCTACCCACTGGACCACCAGGGAAGCACTACATGTGCTCTTGAATGTGTGTTTTGCTGTTTTTGGATGCCAGGTCCTGTAGGTTTCTGTTAAGGCCAACTTGTCTAATGTGTCTTTTAAGGCCACTGCTTTCTTACTGATCTTCTTTCTGGATAAACTGTCCTTTAATGTAAGTGGGGGTGCTGAAGTTCCTTGCTATTACTGTATTATTGTTAATTTATGCTTTTATATCAGTAAATATTTCCTTTATATATTTAGGTACTCCGGTATTCACTGCCTAAATGTTAAGGAGTTATATACTCCCCTTGTTTTGATCCTTTTATCATTATATAAGGCTATCCTTTGTCTTTTGTTACAGGTCTTGTTATAAAGTGTACCTTGTTTCAGATGAGTATTGATAGCCCCACTTTCTTATCATTTCTATTTGCATAGAATATCTTTTTCCTTTTCTTGGACATTGTTTTTCAGGTTTGATATTTAATATGTTTTTGTAATGTTTGCTAGATAATTGGGTTTGACACAGAATAGAATACTGAATATACAGTAAAACTAATGTTTTTAAGTGGTCACACATCATTTTGACTTGTATTCCCAGAAAATGCATTTTAAGGAAAGTGGAGAGTTGCATTATTAAATATTTGCTTTTATTCATTTATTGCAGTCTATAAGGTGAGGTATATTTAAGTGTCTGTCCATTTATTTCTCTAATATTCATTTACTGAGGACTTGAGCAAGTTGATATAAGCATTTTTACCTAGAGCAAAGTACTTAAGGAGAGCATCAGGACTAGTTCTCTCCAAATATTATATGTTATTGGAAGTCATAAGACAACATTAAAATATAATCACTCTTATTTAGCATGTATTATTATTTTAGCTCTTGTCACCATTTACTACTTTGGAGATCTAAAAAAAAAAAATTTTGTGGGGAAAACCAACTTTGCATTCATAGTTTATTAAGTCTTCAGTTGTACACCTACTTAAATTATGTGCTTGAAGTGATAATGATGTGTCAAAAAGTTGTAACAAATATACCACTCTGGTGGGGTACCTTGACAATGTAGTGGCTACGCATGTGAGGGGTAATGGGAATGAAGTCACAGTACTTCCCCTGAGTTTTGCTGTGAACCTGATCTACAAAAATTGTTAAAAAAAAAGAAAATTAGAGTTGGTGTTGTAGTGATCCCCTTTAGAATTGGTTGAGTTTCAGTACCAGTAATAAAATCCTGGGGACATAGCTGATTGTAAAGATAATAGGACACTTTCTAAAATATCTTAGGCACCTTGATGACTTTTGAGATGCTAATAACAACCCCTTCTGTTACTTTGGAATTCATTCTTACTAAATTTTACAACCCTCTATATAAAGTAACCATCTATGAAACCTAAATGAAGCAAACTGTGAAAATAACTTTACTCTTTGCTTCAACTTTTTTTTTTTTTTGCTTAGTGGGAAAGAGGTAGAATCTTGCCTAGCCTTACAGAAAATAGAATATTTAACAGTTAATAGGCTGCACAGAAAGCTAAGGATGTAACCTACTCTATTTCCACACTACCAGTGTAAAATCTAGGAGAAAGAATGTTATCTCTGGGGTTGCTAGTATTTTTATGAACAGACTCCATGATGCTTTTCACCTGAAGTTTTGATATTCTTAAGTTGTGAAGACCTGGAGGGATACTGACACGTTTATAAAAAGGGAAGTTAAAAATAGTCCTGGTATTATTATCTAATTGGGAAATTTTTATGTTTTTTTACATAAAATAGAGTGCCAGATATGTTCTTAGCAAAGGTGGCTTGATTTAGGATCAGCAGACAGTTGTAGTTTGGGATCTGCTACCATGATGAGCCACATGCAAATTCCCATGCAGCGAGGGAAGGAGAATTCTTAAGAAGGGGAAAAGGAAATTAGGAGGGTTAAAATAAACAAAGAATCATTGGCTTTTCATTGGCTGAGTCCTTGCCAGGCAAGCAGAGTCTTATTTTCCTGTTGGGTTCTGCTCTTGTCACAGGGTGTTTCAGCTTCCCTTCTGTATTCAACTCTACTTGTGTGTGTGTTTTCTTTTTTTTTTTTTTGGCTTATTTTTTACATATCCAACATTATTACCTGTATTAGTATAAATGTCTTTGTATAAGAAAAATTCTAAATTTGGAAATATTGTTATCTTTAAGTGTCCATTTCTAATGTATATTTTAGAATTAAGAAACACCCTCAATACAATTTTGCAAGGCAGGGTAGATGATTTGAGTTAGGCCAGTCTTCTGATCTCAAATATTATTCCCCAAATACTAGATTTTTACCCTTTTATGAGTTTTCTCAAAAATAAATTTTGGACCTCATATTAGAACTGTTCAGAGAACCTGAAAATAAGTCTGTATGTATGTCTGTCTATCTAGAAATGATAATGTCTTCATATGAAGATCATAGCTACTAAAATGAAGTTTGAAAAATACCAGTATTTTTACAGATGCAGTAAATGTCCTTGATTTTTATAATAGTCTTTAGCTATCTTATATTTATATATTTATCTGTAATACTGATACATTAATAATGAGTAAAAAATTTTGAATCCTTTCATCATGTCAGAATTGTTCCAAAATTATTCAATAACTGTTCAATTATTTACCCATTTGATTCTCACAACAGCCTGTGAGGTATGTCCTATGGTTTCAAGCTTTGCAAATGAAGACACTGAAGCATAGGGAGATTAAATACCTTGTCCAATGCCACGCAGTTTTTGGGTAGTAAAGCTAGAACTAGAACTGAAATACTCTGAATGCAGTGGCCAAATATAAATTACTGAGCTTTATTGCTTCTCTATATTTATATGCTCTAGTATTTCTTTATAATTATATGATAGTATTTTATTGCAGTAACAACACTTTTGTCTAGTAGCATGTTTTAAAAAGCACAGAAATATATAAACATTCTGTTTTTAAGGCATTTTCATACTTGTGCCAAAGCATGTAATGTTTGGAATCACTATTATACAGTATAGAGTGACAACACACAAAAGGGACACACTGTCTGTGTCCAGGTATCAGGCAGTCCCTAAGCAGCAACTTCGTGGAAGCCACTGGGTTGACTTCCCACACTTCCATAGATTTGACCGGTGAAGGACAAGATGCTCAGATGGATTTATATAGTTTATTACTTATGGCACAACCAGGTGCCATGACATTTTTGTTTGTGTTGTTTTCCCAGCACCCAAGTTCCACAAAACAAAGCAGGTGGATTCTGCACACACTCTACGTCTGGATCACAACTGAAGATCACTGAGATTAGGAAACCCCAGATCTCATAAGAGGGCTTCTGGGAAACTTTTAAACCCTCCTCTCTGGGAAGGAACATTATTTTCACTTTTCTATAGATACTAAGCAAAACTTCAGAGAAGGGAAGGGAGAGTTCTTTATCTTTACTAACCTCGAGTATCTCTAAGAATGGAGTTGTTTTCTTTCTGGTATTTAGATAAGCCTGGGTAAATGGACTGTTAATTGCAGGGTGGGTGGGTGGTTGGTTTATGTGTCAGTCGCTCAGTTGTGTCCGATTCCTTGCAGCCTCATAGACTGTAGCCACCAGACTCCTCTGTCCATGGAATTCAACAAGCAAGAATACTATTGTAGGTAGCCATTACTTTCTCCCGGGTATCTTCCTGAGCCAGAGATTGAACTTGTATCTTCAGCACCTCCCTTATTGGCAGGCGGATTCTTTACCACTATTCCTAGCTGTACATAGATATGATCCATCACCCAGGGATTGGTTAGGAAGACTGAAACTTCTTCTCTTGCATCTGTTACATTGGCAGATGAATTCTTTACCACTGAGTCATCTCGGAAACCCACAGCGTACACATTCCATCAGAAACATATAGAGAATAATAATTTTGGTAAGACTGAAATATAAAATACAATGCTTGACTGATTTCTTTATAATTATATGACTTAGCTCTATATTTATATGCTCTAGTATTTCTTTATAATTATATGATAGTATTTTATTGCAGTAACAACACTTTTGTCTAGTAGCATGTTTTAAAAAGCACAGAAATATATAAACATTCTGTTTTAAGGCATTTTCATACTTGTGCCAAAGCATGTAATGTTTGGAATCACTATTATACAGTATAGAGTGACAACACACAAAAGGGACACACTGTCTGTGTCCAGGTATCAGGCAGTCCCTAAGCAGCAACTTCGTGGAAGCCACTGGGTTGACTTCCCACACTTCCATAGATTTGACCGGTGAAGGACAAGATGCTCAGATGGATTTATATAGTTTATTACTTATGGCACAACCAGGTGCCATGACATTTTTGTTTGTGTTGTTTTCCCAGCACCCAAGTTCCACAAAACAAAGCAGGTGGATTCTGCACACACTCTACGTCTGGATCACAACTGAAGATCACTGAGATTAGGAAACCCCAGATCTCATAAGAGGGCTTCTGGGAAACTTTTAAACCCTCCTCTCTGGGAAGGAACATTATTTTCACTTTTCTATAGATACTAAGCAAAACTTCAGAGAAGGGAAGGGAGAGTTCTTTATCTTTACTAACCTCGAGTATCTCTAAGAATGGAGTTGTTTTCTTTCTGGTATTTAGATAAGCCTGGGTAAATGGACTGTTAATTGCAGGGTGGGTGGGTGGGTGGGTGTGTGTGTCAGTCGCTCAGTTGTGTCTGATTCTTTGCAGCCTCATAGACTGTAGCCACCAGACTCCTCTGTCCATGGAATTCAACAAGCAAGAATACTATTGTAGGTAGCCATTACTTTCTCCCGGGTATCTTCCTGAGCCAGAGATTGAACTTGTATCTTCAGCACCTCCCTTATTGGCAGGCGGATTCTTTACCACTATTCCTAGCTGTACATAGATATGATCCATCACCCAGGGATTGGTTAGGAAGACTGAAACTTCTTCTCTTGCATCTGTTACATTGGCAGATGAATTCTTTACCACTGAGTCATCTCGGAAACCCACAGCGTACACACATTCCATCAGAAACATATAGAGAATAATAATTTTGGTAAGACTGAAATATAGATACAATGCCTTGACTGATTATGTTGAAAAGACATCCAGCCATAAAATTGTATGACTCCTTATGAGACTAAATAGTTTAGCAGTGGTCCTGAGACTGCTAGGGCCTTTGAGAGCTTTTGCATAAAGGCATAGGTAGAAGTGTTTCAAAGAACATAGCTGTTTGATAGTACAACTAGTAGGAAGAAGCTCAAAACTAGATTTGTTTCTTCTTAAGCTTTGACCAAAACATAAACAAACCTTATCCCAAAATAATCCCTTTAGATCATATATTCTTTACTCTCATCTTTACTTTTCCCTATTCTTGCATTTCTTCTGATCCAGGTTTTTTGTTTTTCAGTTGTTGTGTCTGACTCTTTGTGACCCCATGACCAGAGCATGCCAGGCTCCTGTGTACTCCACTGTTTCTTGGAGTTTGCTCAGTATCACGCCCATTGAGGCAGTGGTGCTGTTGCAGGGAGGAAACCAATTTGAAATCCATGTTGCAAACTGTGTATTTGACTTGCTTTTTGCTGCTTTTGTTACTATAATCATATAGAGTGGTTTGCCTCACAGAATCCTGCCCCTCTGCCTGACTGCTAAACTGAAGTTTGTTCAGAACCCTTTCTGCCTGTGAATGGCAAAAAGGGAGAAATGAACACATCCCCTGCCTGAAGCTTACCATTCTATGAGATGTTTGCAGAATTCATGGCCTTTGTATTTTGCCTCCTCTCCTCCCCTCATCTCTGATCTATAAAAGAATCTGGCATACTGATCCTGATAAGATAGTTGTTTCAAGGCACCAGTCTGACATCTTCTTGGGTCAATTGCTTTCCAAATTAAGTCATTTTCCTTGCCTCATCACCTAACCTCTTGGATTCATTGGCTTATCATGTGGCAAGAAGAGTGAGCTTGGACTCAGTAACAGTGCTATCTAACTATCTCTTTCTCTGTCACTGTCTTCCCCATTTTACTACATCCTTTATTTTCCAAAATTTTTATACTATATTCTATAAACCCTATGTTTAATAAATCAAAGTTTCTATATTCAATCACTCCCAGTGGTCCTTTTCCTCACATGGATTTCATTTCTCCCTCAGTTTTCTCAGGGGTGACTTTGATCCCTCCTACAGGGCTAGAAAGTAGAAACTATATTTGATTGTACTTCCCAGTGCTATTTTCATATTATATATCTTAGGCTTTTATGAGATTTTTTCTCTTTCCTGGCATATGAAATTTTGTTATCCACTTTGAAGATTGTTACATGTAAATTTTTGCCTATTTTTGGAAATTTTTGATATATAGCATAATTGTACTTCTCCATCTCAAGTTGTAATATTATCTCTGTTGATTTGTGTGCTCTTACAGAAACTCCTACAGCATTGGGAAATTCCATTTTTTACTTCTTTAAATCCAAAGCATTTCAGTTATACTTCATTCCAGCTCAAATATGACTCAAATACACAGTCATACTATCCAAACATTACAGCCCCAGCAATTATGTATCTCCAGGGTAAGCCTGTCTACAATGAATTCGTTAACAATTTATTCCAATTGTGCTTATTATTTTATCATTCATCAACCACCACTTATTTGATGTCTTGATTTCCTACCAATATAAAGTCCCTTCCTCGTCCTCCACTTCATCTCTATGTAGATTGAGCTTAAACCACGTACAAAAGTAAGTATCAGTCTATGCCTATCTTTCCATCTGCTGAGCCTCACAGAATCCTGCCCCTCTGCCTGACTGCTAAACTGAAGTTTGTTCAGAACCCTTTCTGCCTGTGAATGGCAAAAAGGGAGAAATGAACACATCCCCTGCCTGAAGCTTACCATTCTATGAGATGTTTGCAGAATTCATGGCCTTTGTATTTTGCCTCCTCTCCTCCCCTCATCTCTGATCTATAAAAGAATCTGGCATACTGATCCTGATAAGATAGTTGTTTCAAGGCACCAGTCTGACATCTTCTTGGGTCAATTGCTTTCCAAATTAAGTCATTTTCCTTGCCTCATCACCTAACCTCTTGGATTCATTGGCTTATCATGTGGCAAGAAGAGTGAGCTTGGACTCAGTAACAGTGCTATCTAACTATCTCTTTCTCTGTCACTGTCTTCCCCATTTTACTACATCCTTTATTTTCCAAAATTTTTATACTATATTCTATAAACCCTATGTTTAATAAATCAAAGTTTCTATATTCAATCACTCCCAGTGGTCCTTTTCCTCACATGGATTTCATTTCTCCCTCAGTTTTCTCAGGGGTGACTTTGATCCCTCCTACAGGGCTAGAAAGTAGAAACTATATTTGATTGTACTTCCCAGTGCTATTTTCATATTATATATCTTAGGCTTTTATGAGATTTTTTCTCTTTCCTGGCATATGAAATTTTGTTATCCACTTTGAAGATTGTTACATGTAAATTTTTGCCTATTTTTGGAAATTTTTGATATATAGCATAATTGTACTTCTCCATCTCAAGTTGTAATATTATCTCTGTTGATTTGTGTGCTCTTACAGAAACTCCTACAGCATTGGGAAATTCCATTTTTTACTTCTTTAAATCCAAAGCATTTCAGTTATACTTCATTCCAGCTCAAATATGACTCAAATACACAGTCATACTATCCAAACATTACAGCCCCAGCAATTATGTATCTCCAGGGTAAGCCTGTCTACAATGAATTCGTTAACAATTTATTCCAATTGTGCTTATTATTTTATCATTCATCAACCACCACTTATTTGATGTCTTGATTTCCTACCAATATAAAGTCCCTTCCTCGTCCTCCACTTCATCTCTATGTAGATTGAGCTTAAACCACGTACATGAAGTTTTGAGGATGTAAGTACCTCAGCTCTATGGTTCCCTTATCCTTTCTCACATCTGCTGAGAAAACACAATCATAAGCTGATGAGCTGTTTTGTCTTTTTCTATCCAGATCTTTGAGTACTGAAGAAAATCATCCAAGGAAACACATCAGGGACAACTTTGATTCATTGTGATAAATTTCATCTAGGTCCGAATCAAAAATTTGCCGAACCATTGATGCTTAATTTAAAAGATCCATGGGGGGCGTCCCTGGTGGTCCAGTGGGTAAGGACACCACCTTGCAGTGCAAGGGGCGCCGGTTCAATCCCTGGACTGGGAAGATCCCACGTGCCGCTGAGTGGCTGAACTGATGTGTCCAATTACTGAGCTGGAGCTCTGGAGCGCATGTGCTCAGAGCCGGTGCTCTGCAATGAGAGAGGGCACTGCAATGGGAGGCCCACACGGGCCAAAGAACAAAGATGGATGAAAATCCTGCTTCCTCCTAACCCGCCCTCCCCCCCAAAAAAGATCCATGGGATGTTATCTCTGAGGTCTTTGAACTAAGTCTAGCACAGTATGCATGAGATTCAGCAAATATCTTTTAATCCATTGAGTACTTGCAAACTGGAATAAAAGAGATTATTCTTTATGAAAAGCACAGTTCAATACAATGTAATTCTTGAATATTTTACATTTTTATAGAAATTGTAAAAGTTAATATTAAGTCAAAACCAAGCATTTCACAAATTGTTCTCAATACAACTTTAATTACTTCCAATAGATTTTCTTTGTCTTTTAATATCTTTAGACATGGAAAGTTTCAGTCCAGTACCTAGTATTTATTCCTTGATGCAAAATTTACCTACGCTAGATGTATTTTTTGAAGTGTAATTCTCAACGATGTTTTGTCTTCTTTGTATGGTGTTTATTTCAGACCCAGTCTTATATTCATTACTATGGTATACAGCTTTAATTTATTTTTATACCTATCACTGTGACCTTTAAGATTATAACACCAGAAATACCCACAGTTTTATTTTGCTGAGTGTAAAATACTAAAAGACGGGATATGTATTGAAAATATTCTTTGAAGATTTCGCATTAACAGAAGACTACTATAATAACCTTTCTCAAAAAAGATGACAATTTAATTATATCTAAAAAAAATTCTGATCTTGTTACGCCCTTCTTATATGCCTCCCATACTTGAGTACAAAAACAAGCAATGTTTCTGTATACCAAAAATCCCTTAGCATACCAACATAATACAAAGAATGTTTACTTAAACTTTATTTAATATATAAAGAGATCAAGATACGTGCCTTCAAACAAATAAAATAGATATTCAGGGCCACACATGCAAGACATACAGAGGTTTGTTCTTAAGAGATTAGAACGATATTTGGATATATTAAATGATGCTTAACACATTTTCTTCCTTTCTTTAGATCAATATTAATTTTTAGTATGAACTGCTAAATTGGAAATTTTTTATGTCTTACCTGCAAATTTAACAGTTGTGTACTCAACTTGGTAGAGGAAGAATGTATGGAAGAAGTAAATGTTCCAATTTAATCCGAGATAGTCCAGTGTTTTTTCTAAATATCATCAACTTCTGGAAGGCATGTCTATTAAACTCTTTCACTCAGAATGTACAGTTTCTATTAGTGGCTGAAAGAAAAAACAAAACAAAACAAAAAACAAGAAGCAAGAAGAGAATAAAACATCTTTTAAAACCATTCAAGGGAGGAAATTTACCCTGTTTTGTAAATCATTTAGCCTATGGTTTATACAAAAACATACTTGATGACTCTAAATATTTTTTTCCATGTTAAAAACTAAAGATTACGTTATTACTGCTTAAACAAAACTTACTTGTTGAAATAGCATCAATTCTTTACCTTTCCATACTAAGAGAAACTAAAAAAAGGTCTTTTTTTAATTTATTTATTCTTGGGGGACTAGAGAATTATCTAAGTTTCTGTTCCATTCTGCTATCTCATTGTTCATTGCTCTGACTTGCCCATGGTGCCAGTGTAGAACTTGATGTTGCATACTCTGAGTTCAATTTAGTTAACCTATATCCGTATTTCTCCTATTTCAAATTTACAAAATGGAAAAGTATGCCTGTTTCGCTTCGTTATTATTTTGACCTCCATTAGACAAGTGTCTCTTGTTGGTCCATAATCCTTACAAATCAGTCTTAATCTTAGCATTCTATATATTCAAACTTTTCAAAAACCTTTTATTTTTTGACTTCTAATTAACATGACCTAATGAGGTTCTTGCTATAAAATTTATTCCAGTTTTCTCACTGATCATAATTCACTCTTGCCTACTATGATGGTATGGTTTGGTTGATTGAATATTATGTTCTCTGTGGTTTCTCCATTCATAGGTCAATTGACTCCTTTGCTTCAGCTCCTCTGTTTAGAAATAGCCCTCTTATTGCTTGTAATTCAGCTTTCTCACAGGAGTGCTGTGAACTATAATGAAGAAGGAGCTAACACTTACAAATTGAAATTGAATGGAACTGAGGATTCAAGGATCTGTGATTTGCACCTGCTCTTGCTAGTTAAGAAACACTGTAAATTAAACAGCTTTTCTATGCCTAAATTGTTCTTGTTTAAAATATTGGAATGACTTTTTCTGTGCTTTTTTGGAAAGATTTAAGTACCACCTGGGAGAAAATAAGTCAAAAAGAGAAGTAAAAACCCAAAGTAAAGAATAGTTAAATGGAGACACTGAAAGATCAGGACTTGGGGAAGAAAAGACTAAGGAGTGAGGTGGAGAAGTTGAGAAGAAACATTGGCAAATCCTCCTGTTCAAGGGGGAGAGGATGGAACCTGGGATTCATTTTCCCTGAGGCACTTGTAGGCACATTATAGTAGCAATTCAAACTAAGAAGTTGTGGAAACAGCAGGCAGCTTGAGTGTGTGAAAAGGTGGAATAGAAGAAACAGAAATCTGATCTTTCTTATAATAGCTTGGCTATCTGTTGATTTTTTTTCTAATCAAAGAGGTAAAAAGATGTGTTGAGAAATAAAAATAGCCATGCAGGGAGAACATACAAGTTACCAGAACATCTAAAAGCAATCCTTTATCTGACTATGTTTAGAGGAAATGATAATGAGTGGACCTCTGGGTGATGTAAAGGATATTAATAATGCCTTCACAAGTGCTTAGGTATGGGAGAGCATGCTGAAAATTCTAGGAAAGTATGAATATATTTAAAAGAAGCATTGAAAGAAATATGAGTGAATTCATGAAATACAGGATTTTATTCTTCTTTTTATTCCTGACTCTATCTGCAATGGCTTAATATTATCAAGGAGGGCAAGAATAAAGTGTTTTAACCTATTTAGAATGTCATTTCCTCAGATGATAACTTCCTGTTTAAGGAGATCAACTTCATTGCTATTCATGAGATTGCCAGTGTGATTATTTGAATATGAAGTAAGACTGAGCATAGTAAAGTTATTAATATCTCATTATTAATTATCCTTTTTTGGAGTAAAGAAAACCTGTCACAAGTATATTTAGTGACATAACAGCAGCTGTTAGTACATATAGTCAAATGAATGTTCCTCATACTTAAGTATAGACCTATGTCCAGAGAAGATCCCTCTGAACAGGTTTCTATATCAGCATGTATGTGTAGCTTTGAAAAACAGAGAAAACTGATATATGACCACTAAATCTTATTTTAATTTGAAAGTCATAGATTTCTCTCAGAATTGATCAAAAGCACTATGTCTGAATAAATATGAAATACTTTTCTGTGCTTTTTTGGAAAGATTTAAGTACCACCTGGGAGAAAATAAGTCAAAAAGAGAAGTAAAAACCCAAAGTAAAGAATAGTTAAATGGAGACACTGAAAGATCAGGACTTGGGGAAGAAAAGACTAAGGAGTGAGGTGGAGAAGTTGAGAAGAAACATTGGCAAATCCTCCTGTTCAAGGGGGAGAGGATGGAACCTGGGATTCATTTTCCCTGAGGCACTTGTAGGCACATTATAGTAGCAATTCAAACTAAGAAGTTGTGGAAACAGCAGGCAGCTTGAGTGTGTGAAAAGGTGGAATAGAAGAAACAGAAATCTGATCTTTCTTATAATAGCTTGGCTATCTGTTGATTTTTTTTCTAATCAAAGAGGTAAAAAGATGTGTTGAGAAATAAAAATAGCCATGCAGGGAGAACATACAAGTTACCAGAACATCTAAAAGCAATCCTTTATCTGACTATGTTTAGAGGAAATGATAATGAGTGGACCTCTGGGTGATGTAAAGGATATTAATAATGCCTTCACAAGTGCTTAGGTATGGGAGAGCATGCTGAAAATTCTAGGAAAGTATGAATATATTTAAAAGAAGCATTGAAAGAAATATGAGTGAATTCATGAAATACAGGATTTTATTCTTCTTTTTATTCCTGACTCTATCTGCAATGGCTTAATATTATCAAGGAGGGCAAGAATAAAGTGTTTTAACCTATTTAGAATGTCATTTCCTCAGATGATAACTTCCTGTTTAAGGAGATCAACTTCATTGCTATTCATGAGATTGCCAGTGTGATTATTTGAATATGAAGTAAGACTGAGCATAGTAAAGTTATTAATATCTCATTATTAATTATCCTTTTTTGGAGTAAAGAAAACCTGTCACAAGTATATTTAGTGACATAACAGCAGCTGTTAGTACATATAGTCAAATGAATGTTCCTCATACTTAAGTATAGACCTATGTCCAGAGAAGATCCCTCTGAACAGGTTTCTATATCAGCATGTATGTGTAGCTTTGAAAAACAGAGAAAACTGATATATGACCACTAAATCTTATTTTAATTTGAAAGTCATAGATTTCTCTCAGAATTGATCAAAAGCACTATGTCTGAATAAATATGAAATACTTTTTTATTCTTAAACATCCGTTCTTAACATACCATGAAGTTTATTCCTGTTAGGTAGGGGGGGAAATAGCTGCAATTTAATGTCATTAGTCAGTAATCTTACCAGTACAGCATTTTTTTTTTTTTTCCAGTACGGCAATTTTAAAGTAATATTCTTATTAAAATTTCATTCGGGGCAACTATTCAGTGAAATGTATTCATCTCTTAATCTCTTGACTTTCACTATTACAAGTATTTTCTCTTTTGCTGATTCCTCCTGACCCTTAAATCCCTGATGGATTCTTGGAATGAGAATAATAAAACAAGTGGGAGAGACTTCTTGAGTAAGATGATGACTCATGAATAGAATAAGGAACTTGAGTGGCTGATTTTCAAGGCCATTATTTTACTTCTCCAACTGCTGGGATGGTTACCTATTCTGTTTCCAAGCTGATGATAATGCCTACAGGGATACATATTCTATCCTCCCTGAATATACTTAACATTGCTTTCTCAGGCAGATGTTTGGCGAGTCCTAAACTCTTCCTTATAGCTAATGTCTTGTTCCCTTCTATCGAACACTTAGGAAATTGTGTCTCTTTCTCTCCTAGAGCCACAAGGGACCAGAATGGTGGTAGTCTTTCAGGTTTAGCAAGCCTCTTACATTCTGAAATCTCTATAGGAAGAATGAGCAAGCTCTTGTTCAGGTGAAAAGTGTTTTAACCTATTTAGAATGTCATTTCCTCAGATGATAACTTCCTGTTTAAGGAGATCAACTTCATTGCTATTCATGAGATTGCCAGTGTGATTATTTGAATATGAAGTAAGACTGAGCATAGTAAAGTTATTAATATCTCATTATTAATTATCCTTTTTTGGAGTAAAGAAAACCTGTCACAAGTATATTTAGTGACATAACAGCAGCTGTTAGTACATATAGTCAAATGAATGTTCCTCATACTTAAGTATAGACCTATGTCCAGAGAAGATCCCTCTGAACAGGTTTCTATATCAGCATGTATGTGTAGCTTTGAAAAACAGAGAAAACTGATATATGACCACTAAATCTTATTTTAATTTGAAAGTCATAGATTTCTCTCAGAATTGATCAAAAGCACTATGTCTGAATAAATATGAAATACTTTTTTATTCTTAAACATCCGTTCTTAACATACCATGAAGTTTATTCCTGTTAGGTAGGGGGGGAAATAGCTGCAATTTAATGTCATTAGTCAGTAATCTTACCAGTACAGCATTTTTTTTTTTTTTCCAGTACGGCAATTTTAAAGTAATATTCTTATTAAAATTTCATTCGGGGCAACTATTCAGTGAAATGTATTCATCTCTTAATCTCTTGACTTTCACTATTACAAGTATTTTCTCTTTTGCTGATTCCTCCTGACCCTTAAATCCCTGATGGATTCTTGGAATGAGAATAATAAAACAAGTGGGAGAGACTTCTTGAGTAAGATGATGACTCATGAATAGAATAAGGAACTTGAGTGGCTGATTTTCAAGGCCATTATTTTACTTCTCCAACTGCTGGGATGGTTACCTATTCTGTTTCCAAGCTGATGATAATGCCTACAGGGATACATATTCTATCCTCCCTGAATATACTTAACATTGCTTTCTCAGGCAGATGTTTGGCGAGTCCTAAACTCTTCCTTATAGCTAATGTCTTGTTCCCTTCTATCGAACACTTAGGAAATTGTGTCTCTTTCTCTCCTAGAGCCACAAGGGACCAGAATGGTGGTAGTCTTTCAGGTTTAGCAAGCCTCTTACATTCTGAAATCTCTATAGGAAGAATGAGCAAGCTCTTGTTCAGGTGAAAAGTGAAAGTGTTAGTTGCTCAGTCGTGTCCAACTCTTTGCAACCCATGGACAGTAGCCTACCAGGGTCCTCTGTCCATGGAAGTCTCCAGGCAAGAGTAATGGTGTGGGTTGCCATTCCCTTCTCCAGAGGATCTTCCAGACCCAGGATTCTAGCCAGTGTCTCCTGCATTGGTGGGCAGATTCTTTACACTGAGCCACCAGGGTGACATCCTTACAAGTAAAAATTTTTCTTCATAAATGTCTATTACAAAAGGACACGTTCTACTCAGTTTTCTGAGTGTCTTGTGGTAGCTAGGCTCAAATGTGGTTCTCAAGATTTCTACCTCTTGTTGTTACAGTTCTTGTGAAATTCTCTCACTCTGAGCATTGATAGGACCAGTGAATTGCTTTTATTAATAACATAGTACAGCGAAGGCAAGAGGATGTATGTGATACTGTGTACTTGATTACAGTATATCAAGTTGTCACCCATCTTACAAGGAAACTCTTTCTCCCTCACCAACTTTGATGAAACAATCTGCCCTGTTGTCAGCCTCCATGTGGAAAGGGTCATATGGCAAGGAACTGAGGAGAGCCTGTGACCAACAGCCAGGAATAAGGAAATACTTTTGCACAGCAGGGAGCAACTCTTTCCAAAATCAAACCTCAGACAAGAATCCTGCCCTGGTTGACATTTTGACTGCAAATTTATGAGCTCTTAAAGAGAAGGACAGAGGTAAGCGGAGCCCAGAAGCCTTGAGCCACAGAAACTGTGAGATAATAAATGTGTTTTTAAGTGCTCAAATGTATAACAATATTGTTCCAAAGAAATAGAAAACCAGTACCTTGAGGTAAGACTAATCTCTCTCTTCTAGCAATCATACGTTCTTTTTTTTTCTTTTCTACTTATGAGTGAGAAATACGAATGGGGGAAAACTAGTCCTTTTAGTTTCCATTGACCTTGTGTATCTCACTGAAAAGTTCTGCCCTGAGTCTTACCAAGAATGATGGAAGCAGGTGGGAAAAGGAAGTGGAAATGGTCTTGGGTGATGGAGCAAAATAAAATGTGACTAAGCTTCACTTAGGTTTTAAAAAGGAGAAAGTGTTCATTTGAGATTGTAATACAGAAGGAACCTAGGAAAAGGGAAGAGAAAAGAAAATTTAAAAAATACCTGTTAGCAGTGAAAGAATGAGTTAAAAGCAAGACTGCCACAAAAATAATTGTATATTGTAAAAAGTATGTCTTTTGTTGATCTATCAAATAAATAGTAAAGGAAAGAATAAGCCGGTGGGAAACCACAAGCTGTCAAATAAGATTTTTTAAATAGAGTTATGATGAACAGAAATCAGCTTGATGTGTGTGTATGTGTATATATATATATATATATATATACATATATACACATATATGTGTATGTTTGTGTGCATGTGTGTATGTATGTGTGTGTGTATATATATATATATACACACACATAGCCTATAAGGATATACTTTTTATGGTGGTAGTTATGAGGAAAATACACTGTGACTTCCAAATTTTCAGTCTGTGTCTGGTCAGAAAGATTAGGAAATACATATCTGGAAGATACTGAATATGCTGATACCTTCCATTATGGCATTTTTAAAAGTATGTGAAATGCCCAAAGATAATAGGGAAACCTAATCAGTTTCCTTTGTAAGGGAAGGTGGAGAAAATGATGCTTGAACCAGAATTTAGACATAAAAAGCAACAGGTAAAGAAAGGAAGAACATTCTAGAGAGAGACATAATATATGCAAAGGGAAATTAAAGGAAAATTGAAGTAGTTTCTTGTTGCTGATTTTGTCGGCTAGCTAATGAGAGACAGGAAACAAAAGGATAGAGTTTGGAGACTGAGACAGGGCAAATTTAGACATCTCAGAGATAGAATTGTAAAAAGTTTTTCTGTCTTTTTCCAAAGAAATAGAAAACCAGTACCTTGAGGTAAGACTAATCTCTCTCTTCTAGCAATCATACGTTCTTTTTTTTTCTTTTCTACTTATGAGTGAGAAATACGAATGGGGGAAAACTAGTCCTTTTAGTTTCCATTGACCTTGTGTATCTCACTGAAAAGTTCTGCCCTGAGTCTTACCAAGAATGATGGAAGCAGGTGGGAAAAGGAAGTGGAAATGGTCTTGGGTGATGGAGCAAAATAAAATGTGACTAAGCTTCACTTAGGTTTTAAAAAGGAGAAAGTGTTCATTTGAGATTGTAATACAGAAGGAACCTAGGAAAAGGGAAGAGAAAAGAAAATTTAAAAAATACCTGTTAGCAGTGAAAGAATGAGTTAAAAGCAAGACTGCCACAAAAATAATTGTATATTGTAAAAAGTATGTCTTTTGTTGATCTATCAAATAAATAGTAAAGGAAAGAATAAGCCGGTGGGAAACCACAAGCTGTCAAATAAGATTTTTTAAATAGAGTTATGATGAACAGAAATCAGCTTGATGTGTGTGTATGTGTATATATATATATATATATATATACATATATACACATATATGTGTATGTTTGTGTGCATGTGTGTATGTATGTGTGTGTGTATATATATATATACACACACATAGCCTATAAGGATATACTTTTTATGGTGGTAGTTATGAGGAAAATACACTGTGACTTCCAAATTTTCAGTCTGTGTCTGGTCAGAAAGATTAGGAAATACATATCTGGAAGATACTGAATATGCTGATACCTTCCATTATGGCATTTTTAAAAGAATGTGAAAAGCCCAAAGATAATAAGGAAACCTAATCAGTTTACTTTGTAAGGGAAGGTGGAGAAAATGATGCTTGAACCAGAATTTAGACATAAAAAGCAACAGGTAAAGAAAGGAAGAACATTCTAGAGAGAGACATAATATATGCAAAGGGAAATTAAAGGTAAATTGAAGTAGTTTCTTGTTGCTGATTTTGTCGGCTAGCTAATGAGAGACAGGAAACAAAAGGATAGAGTTTGGAGACTGAGACAGGGAGCAAATTTAAGAATCATCTCAGAGATAGTTAAGTATGAACAGAACTTGGTGACTAGTTAAATATGGTGGTGAAAGAAAGGAGTACAGGATCCCTAAACTTACCGATTAGCACAGTAGGGTAGACAGCAGTATCGCCAACAGAGGCAGCAAAGTAGATCCGTTTTGCATGGATCAGTTTTGTGATGGATATTGTTAACTGAACTTGTCACAAGCATTTTGTAATATATGAAAAGTAATGCTGCAAGCAATGGAAAAAAACATTATCAATCTCCTTCAGATAATAATTCTAAAGTGTAGAATGGTAAAGAAAATCATTAAAAGTAATTTTGAGAAACAAATCATATTTCGTTCATTTTAAATAACAGCTGTTTTGTTTTGACTGTGGTAAAGTTCAAAGCAAACAAAAGTGATTGACTAAAATGTGCCACTGCTGTTTTTTTTTAAATGTGTAAATTAATATGGAAAGTATTTTAGTCATAAAGTGAAACAATGATTGAAATATGGTTACTAATTTTAAGTGACTAAAGAAAGGTTGTATAAAAGTTTAGATTATTCCCTTTTTTGCCCAAGCTACTCTTTATGCTCCCATTATAGTTGATTGACAAGATAGAATATGGGCAGAAAGCTATTGATTCTTTTCTTTAGTTGCATTAGTATCTTTTTGAAACATAGTTATACCCCTGCCCTTTTGAAAAATATTCAACAATATTCAAATAGTAAGCTCGTAATTTTATGGTGGTAGTTATGAGGAAAATACACTGTGACTTCCAAATTTTCAGTCTGTGTCTGGTCAGAAAGATTAGGAAATACATATCTGGAAGATACTGAATATGCTGATACCTTCCATTATGGCATTTTTAAAAGTATGTGAAATGCCCAAAGATAATAGGGAAACCTAATCAGTTTCCTTTGTAAGGGAAGGTGGAGAAAATGATGCTTGAACCAGAATTTAGACATAAAAAGCAACAGGTAAAGAAAGGAAGAACATTCTAGAGAGAGACATAATATATGCAAAGGGAAATTAAAGGTAAATTGAAGTAGTTTCTTGTTGCTGATTTTGTCGGCTAGCTAATGAGAGACAGGAAACAAAAGGATAGAGTTTGGAGACTGAGACAGGGAGCAAATTTAAGAATCATCTCAGAGATAGTTAAGTATGAACAGAACTTGGTGACTAGTTAAATATGGTGGTGAAAGAAAGGAGTACAGGATCCCTAAACTTACCGATTAGCACAGTAGGGTAGACAGCAGTATCGCCAACAGAGGCAGCAAAGTAGATCCGTTTTGCATGGATCAGTTTTGTGATGGATATTGTTAACTGAACTTGTCACAAGCATTTTGTAATATATGAAAAGTAATGCTGCAAGCAATGGAAAAAAACATTATCAATCTCCTTCAGATAATAATTCTAAAGTGTAGAATGGTAAAGAAAATCATTAAAAGTAATTTTGAGAAACAAATCATATTTCGTTCATTTTAAATAACAGCTGTTTTGTTTTGACTGTGGTAAAGTTCAAAGCAAACAAAAGTGATTGACTAAAATGTGCCACTGCTGTTTTTTTTTAAATGTGTAAATTAATATGGAAAGTATTTTAGTCATAAAGTGAAACAATGATTGAAATATGGTTACTAATTTTAAGTGACTAAAGAAAGGTTGTATAAAAGTTTAGATTATTCCCTTTTTTGCCCAAGCTACTCTTTATGCTCCCATTATAGTTGATTGACAAGATAGAATATGGGCAGAAAGCTATTGATTCTTTTTCTTTAGTTGCATTAGTATCTTTTTGAAACATAGTTATACCCCCTGCCCCTTTTTGAAAAAATATTCAACAATATTCAAATAGTAAGCTCGTAATTTGACTCCCATCTAAATAGAACAATTACAGAACTTCAAATTTTCATCC
Organism: Tragulus kanchil; assembly: GCA_022376925.1. Classification (NCBI taxonomy): domain Eukaryota; kingdom Metazoa; phylum Chordata; class Mammalia; order Artiodactyla; family Tragulidae; genus Tragulus; species Tragulus kanchil. The sequence continues at coordinate 88,346,918 of JAIOJX010000024.1, read as the reverse complement.
ATTTTTCCTAGTTCCTTTTTACCTCAAGTCTGAAAGACCTGCAGTAGGAAAGATGAGTATGGTTCAAATGTTCCTCCACTTACTATCATTGTTTTGAGCCCCTTGAGAGTTGGAACTGTAAGAGAGAGGAAGTGAGAAGAAAGCCAAAATTTTCTTGACCTTAATTTACGCTTTGTTTCCTTCTGGATACTTGACTGTATGCTTGTTGATTCTTTCTCTATAGAGGTCTCTAGGCCATCACCTTACTCCACTGAGACTTTGTCATTAGAAGTTCCCATCACACAGAGTAAGACATTCTCAGGCTTTCATCACTCCCTTCAGGGGTTACCTTGTTACTCCAGCAGTTCTTGCCTTGCAATTCTTACCCTAAATGGAACTGGCTCAGCTCTATTTTGTTGGATCCACACTCATCTTTGAGAAGATAACCCACCATTTTTCTCCAAATTTTGGAAACACAGGTTCTTTGTAAAACAGTTTAGTGTTTTTTGTTTTTGTTTTTTTTATTTCCTCTGATATCAGGGAAGGCAAATCTAGCCAGAATCTTACCTTCAGGTTTCCTAAAGATCAGAGTCTTATGCCAGACTTCTACATTTGAAAGACATCATGGCTAACCATAAGACTTTGACCAAATCCAAAAAAAAAAAAAAAAACAAAAAAAAACAACTATCTTCTCATAATTTGGGGTCATATTTGTTTGTTCATCTTTTCTGTCTCCCTATCTGTGTAGCTTTATTGGCAACATATTCTAGTCTATCTTCAAGTTTATAAACAGTCTCTTCAGCTGTGTCCATTTTGCTATAGAAGCTGTCCTTCAACTTTTTAATGATAATGCTTATATTTTTCAAAATTAATTTCAGGATTCTGCCTGGTCATATCTAATAGCATCTTATTCCTTTGTCAATTTTAATCACATTTTATTTATGTAGATTATGCATATTTATAGTACTTTACACTATTTATTTTAATTCCATTACTTCATGTCTTTGGAGATAAGGTTTTGAATAATTTCTATTGAATCTTGCTCTTAGTTTTGTGTTTGTAGGATTGTTGTTTTATGTTATCCCATATTTAGCTAAACTCAATCCAATGGATTTGCTTGATTTTTTTTTTTTTTTTTACCTAGAGAGAACTTGCATTTTCTTTGCATCTGGACATGCTATAAACTTTAATTTACCTATCTCTCTTAAACATTTCCTAGAAAGTTTCCAAGAAATCAGAAATGACTGGTAGTGCCATGGTTTTGAAATATGGTGTATAGCCATTGCTAACTATAAGGAAAGCTGTGAGAATGTTATTTCTGTGTTTAATGTCTTCTAAACAAATTCAGGCTTATCTTAGAAAGTAAGAGAGAATGGATAGGCATGGGAGACTGGCAGTCACAATTCTACTTTGAGAATGCCATTATTTAAACATTCAGGATATAAGTTAGCCACATGTAAATTTCATCTAAAATCAAAAGTAAACACAGAATATATTTGTATTATACCCTCAACATATTTAGTTAGGCTCTGTAGGATAGGATAGTCTTGCCTTGCAATTCTTACCCTAAATGGAACTGGCTCAGCTCTATTTTGTTGGATCCACACTCATCTTTGAGAAGATAACCCACCATTTTTCTCCAAATTTTGGAAACACAGGTTCTTTGTAAAACAGTTTAGTGTTTTTTGTTTTTGTTTTTTTTATTTCCTCTGATATCAGGGAAGGCAAATCTAGCCAGAATCTTACCTTCAGGTTTCCTAAAGATCAGAGTCTTATGCCAGACTTCTACATTTGAAAGACATCATGGCTAACCATAAGACTTTGACCAAATCCAAAAAAAAAAAAAAAAAACAAAAAAAAACAACTATCTTCTCATAATTTGGGGTCATATTTGTTTGTTCATCTTTTCTGTCTCCCTATCTGTGTAGCTTTATTGGCAACATATTCTAGTCTATCTTCAAGTTTATAAACAGTCTCTTCAGCTGTGTCCATTTTGCTATAGAAGCTGTCCTTCAACTTTTTAATGATAATGCTTATATTTTTCAAAATTAATTTCAGGATTCTGCCTGGTCATATCTAATAGCATCTTATTCCTTTGTCAATTTTAATCACATTTTATTTATGTAGATTATGCATATTTATAGTACTTTACACTATTTATTTTAATTCCATTACTTCATGTCTTTGGAGATAAGGTTTTGAATAATTTCTATTGAATCTTGCTCTTAGTTTTGTGTTTGTAGGATTGTTGTTTTATGTTATCCCATATTTAGCTAAACTCAATCCAATGGATTTGCTTGATTTTTTTTTTTTTTTTTACCTAGAGAGAACTTGCATTTTCTTTGCATCTGGACATGCTATAAACTTTAATTTACCTATCTCTCTTAAACATTTCCTAGAAAGTTTCCAAGAAATCAGAAATGACTGGTAGTGCCATGGTTTTGAAATATGGTGTATAGCCATTGCTAACTATAAGGAAAGCTGTGAGAATGTTATTTCTGTGTTTAATGTCTTCTAAACAAATTCAGGCTTATCTTAGAAAGTAAGAGAGAATGGATAGGCATGGGAGACTGGCAGTCACAATTCTACTTTGAGAATGCCATTATTTAAACATTCAGGATATAAGTTAGCCACATGTAAATTTCATCTAAAATCAAAAGTAAACACAGAATATATTTGTATTATACCCTCAACATATTTAGTTAGGCTCTGTAGGATAGGATAGTCTTGTAGAATGATTTCTGGAAATATTAGAGCCATTTGAGTTCATTCTTTTGAAAGTTGAGTTTAATTTTGTACACTATTTCACACCAGTGAAGATAAAATGTTAAAAATATGTCAAAAACATATTCATAATAAAATAAAAACTATGCACTTTGTTTTTAACTCAGGAAAGTTAGACTGTTTTTTATCATCTGTGATTTTCAAGAAAAATTATAGTGTCATCAATATTTCATAGTGATGACAGCTTTTGTGAAGAAATATTTCAACCCTTAGTTTTTCTATGTTCTATCCAGGAATTTTAACTGAAACATTGAATAAGATTGAAGGAACAAGTCTATTGATTAAAATGAACTTAAATAATCTACATTGTTTCTGCTATATACTAAAAAAGTTTCTGAAACTCAGGAATTACTAATAAATATATTTAACCCCATGACCTGCAGTTCTTAGTCTCAAGAAATACATGTATCTTTGATCTTTTATTTTTGTGATTATCATAAGTGGCTAAAATTCCATAGTTAAAATAAAAATAAACTCTAGAAAATTAATTTTGAAACATAATTAAGGACATATCCATAAGTAGAATAATTGAAAGATATTCCAGTGTCTGAATGTAAGATCAAGAAAGGTTTCACACCAGAGGTGAAATTTCGTCCAGTGGAGTAGAATGAGTAAGAAGTTCTATGTCTAGAAAGGTGTGTTGAATAAAACTCTTTCAGACCAAGAGAGCTCAAATACAAAGGTGCACAGTTCCAGGGCCAAGTGACCTTCAGTGTGGCTTCGAGGGAAAATAGAAGCAGTCTGAGAATAAGCCCATATGAGCTCACAATATAAAAGACTATGTAGATTTCAAACTTTGTTATTTCCAAAGAACAAAGCCAACAGACATCCTTCACTGAACAATAAGTAAGTAAGCTGATTTAGCTTAATCCATAAATACTATGGCTCTTTTATAAATCTTTTAAACCATTAGGAGGTTGTAACCAGGGTGGAAATTTTCACTGATTCATTCACAACTGTATTGTGATAATTATCCACTTAGTGTTGCCTTTGCTGGTTCACCTCTCTAGGTAGAAACTGTTTAGGAGAGATTTCTTCTTTGGTTTTGACATTAAAACTTGTTTATGAAAATGATCAAGAATTAAAGTATTCTATGGTTGTGGTAGAGCACTAGCCATCATTTTGGAATTCTTAAAAAATAATTTTAGTATGAAGTCCACTGAAATGTGGGTTGGAGTCAGAAATTCTCTAAAGTGTCAGTATGTGTGTGTGTGTGATTTAGAAAGAAACTATCAGAACGAATGATGCTGAAGTTGTGTGAAGACTTTCTTTAGAAATGATTACAATTATTCTGAAAATATATGGTTTAGTTCTATCATTGTAATTCTTAATGTTTCTAATGAAATGATATTTTAATATAATGAAAAGTGAAAGTTGGGAGATAGAAATAGCACAAGCTTGGAAATAGTTTTTCTAAGCACTAGCAGTTTTCTATATTTTGAAAAGAAACATGCTGAAGTCACGTAATGGATATTCTAATATGTTGTAAGAGAAGATAATCTAATTTTATACTAAAATATATAAGATGTTAAAAAAAAGAGAGCATAATCAAAACATGAAATTATCATCACTACCATGCAAAGTCACCAAGTGACTTCATCCTTGGTGGCTGCTTTCTATTTTAAGAATATTTATCTATTTTGTAAATCTCAAACTTATAATTCCCAAATAATGTGCATGTCATATAATATTTTGTAATGAAATATTTTGTTTACATTTTCTAGAACATATCCATAAAATTAAGTTTAAATCAAACAATGTGACTTCTATAAGCAAAGATAAGTTTCTTTTGTTTGAGGTATGCAATTATAATAGCTCCAAGATTATTTTTAAATGAATTAGAACAAATTTATGTTTTAAAATTATCCCTGTTTTATTTATTTTATTAAAAAAGCTATATATTGCTGGAAACCAAGAAATTGAAATACATTTAATTCTAACAATTTAATAGTCTAACTTTATATGGCATATTATATGTAAAAATATATGTACATATATATTTATAGGGCCTATTATACTATGCTACATTTTCTCCAAAATTATATGTGCACAAATTATCTTTAAAAATAGTCTTTTGCCAGGATAAAATAACACCTGCCTTTGCTGGTTCACTCTCTAGGTAGAAACTGTTTAGGAGAGATTTCTTCTTTGGTTTTGACATTAAAACTTGTTTATGAAAATGATCAAGAATTAAAGTATTCTATGGTTGTGGTAGAGCACTAGCCATCATTTTGGAATTCTTAAAAAATAATTTTAGTATGAAGTCCACTGAAATGTGGGTTGGAGTCAGAAATTCTCTAAAGTGTCAGTATGTGTGTGTGTGTGATTTAGAAAGAAACTATCAGAACGAATGATGCTGAAGTTGTGTGAAGACTTTCTTTAGAAATGATTACAATTATTCTGAAAATATATGGTTTAGTTCTATCATTGTAATTCTTAATGTTTCTAATGAAATGATATTTTAATATAATGAAAAGTGAAAGTTGGGAGATAGAAATAGCACAAGCTTGGAAATAGTTTTTCTAAGCACTAGCAGTTTTCTATATTTTGAAAAGAAACATGCTGAAGTCACGTAATGGATATTCTAATATGTTGTAAGAGAAGATAATCTAATTTTATACTAAAATATATAAGATGTTAAAAAGAGAGCATAATCAAAACATGAAATTATCATCACTACCATGCAAAGTCACCAAGTGACTTCATCCTTGGTGGCTGCTTTCTATTTTAAGAATATTTATCTATTTTGTAAATCTCAAACTTATAATTCCCAAATAATGTGCATGTCATATAATATTTTGTAATGAAATATTTTGTTTACATTTTCTAGAACATATCCATAAAATTAAGTTTAAATCAAACAATGTGACTTCTATAAGCAAAGATAAGTTTCTTTTGTTTGAGGTATGCAATTATAATAGCTCCAAGATTATTTTTAAATGAATTAGAACAAATTTATGTTTTAAAATTATCCCTGTTTTATTTATTTTATTAAAAAAGCTATATATTGCTGGAAACCAAGAAATTGAAATACATTTAATTCTAACAATTTAATAGTCTAACTTTATATGGCATATTATATGTAAAAATATATGTACATATATATTTATAGGGCCTATTATACTATGCTACATTTTCTCCAAAATTATATGTGCACAAATTATCTTTAAAAATAGTCTTTTACCAGGATAAAATAACACCTGATTGAAATGTGGTACTATATGTTTCAAAAATTTAGTTTTTTCAAAGATAGAAAAAAAATTTAGTTTTCTTTGCTTATTAAAAATTCTAGTTTTAACAGTGTAGCTTCTGTTTCATACTCTTAATATGTTTCATACTCTGATATGGGCACAATGTGAAAAATTTTCATACCGCCTTATATATTTCAGTATGTAAGTTTTCCATTTAATAATTTTCACAAATTCATAGTGTCCATAGTTTAACTCAGGGAAAAACTAAGTTTTGATGTTTAGTTAAACATCAAAGCTTCTCAAAATATTTAAAAGCAAATCCTAATGTCACTGACGTATCATTTTGCAACATTTAACAAAATTTCTGTTTTTAAAGGTGCTCAAGGAGCTCTGATATGTGATTGTTCAATATTATGAAATACAACCAATTTCTAAATGTTAAGGATGTCAAATATAAGTGAATAGATAGATATACTTTTCTGAGGTTTATTTTAATATTACATTCTAATACTCACTGAAAAAAAGCTATACTAAATATAGTTTTCAAAAAGCATTAAAGGCTTAGGAAAGCATGTTAACCTGAGTAGCATTGTTGGCTAAAGGGAGCTAGTAGCAAAACATAGAAGAAAAAAATTAAAAATATAAAGGCAGGGCTTCCCTGGTGGTCCAGTGGGTAAGGACACCACCTTGCAGTACAAGGGGTGCCGGTTCAATTCCTGGCCTGGGAGATCCCTTGTGCCGTGGAGCGGCTAGACCGATGTGTCCAACTACCCAGCCGGCATGCACCCAGAGCTGGTGCTCTGTGACAAGAGAGGCCACTGTGATGGGAAGCCCACACAGGCCAAAGAATAAAGATGGATGAAAATAGATAAATGAAAGACCAACAGAAGTGCCCCCCCCCACACAAAAGAATATATATATAAAGGCAGTTTAATCTCTGAAGAGTCTGAACTTTGTTCATTTACTCATTATACACTTTTAGTTGAGAAAATATGAAATAAAAACATACCCTTTAGAAATATTACATTTTTGGGTTATTTTACAGAAAAGATTATAGGAAGGCTATAGGCAAGAAAACAATTAGAGACTTGAATTAGTGCAGAAATATGAAAATAGCTTGGATTGGAAAATTAGCCATGGGAAAAGGAAACAAAGCATAGCTAATTGATGTAGTTAAATTATTTTACATTATTTAATAAAATATTAGCTATTAAAATGAGGAAAGAGTTTCAGAATAATTTATAATTTTCAGCTTGATTGAGTAGAGACATACTGTAATTCCATAAAGATGAAAGGTCAGAGATTTTGGCCATGGAGATTCAATATGAGTCTCATTTAAACTTGTTGAGCTGGAGGGCACAGCAGATCTTGCAAGCATGTATTTTAGTAAGGAATTGGAAATGTGGAATTAGAATGTGTAGAATAGTTTGTAGGATCTAAAGGAAGATGTGAGCTATATGCAAGTACATAATTATACTTGATCATCCCTACATATAGCTTTATTTTCATTAGTCACTTATTGCAAGCTGTAAAAGTGGATTTAGAGGGTGTGAACAATTATATATCTGTAAAAGCCCTTATTTTCCTTTTTCCCAGTGTGTCAAATGAAAATTCTTTATAAAAGTTAAAGAAGTAGGTTGACCTGCTTTTCTTTATATAGGCCATAAAAAGCAAGTTTATTTTTCTGATTCCAATAAGTCAAGTATTATTTTAAATACTCTTTTTTTTGGTAGTAGTGTCATGCATGGTGGAGTCTGTAGAAGCTTATAGGGATTTCATACCTTGACATCTTGTCCCCTATAAGTAGATAAAACTTTAAAAAGGAAAATAACTATGATGAATTTAGGAATATTTTTTAAAAAGAATGTGCTACACTAATGAAGGAATTTATGTCACAAGAAGATTCATTTTGAATAAATTTGTACAAAGACAATTGAAAGCAATGAGATATTTAGGGCAAAAGATTTATGTCATACAAAATGTTGCCCCATCAACTTCTTTTATCAATGCCAATGAGAAATATGATCATTCTTAAAGCTATGTTATAAATGAAATGCTAACATAGATCAAATTTTTCCCTACAATTTAAATTTTGGGTTATTTTACAGAAAAGATTATAGGAAGGCTATAGGCAAGAAAACAATTAGAGACTTGAATTAGTGCAGAAATATGAAAATAGCTTGGATTGGAAAATTAGCCATGGGAAAAGGAAACAAAGCATAGCTAATTGATGTAGTTAAATTATTTTACATTATTTAATAAAATATTAGCTATTAAAATGAGGAAAGAGTTTCAGAATAATTTATAATTTTCAGCTTGATTGAGTAGAGACATACTGTAATTCCATAAAGATGAAAGGTCAGAGATTTTGGCCATGGAGATTCAATATGAGTCTCATTTAAACTTGTTGAGCTGGAGGGCACAGCAGATCTTGCAAGCATGTATTTTAGTAAGGAATTGGAAATGTGGAATTAGAATGTGTAGAATAGTTTGTAGGATCTAAAGGAAGATGTGAGCTATATGCAAGTACATAATTATACTTGATCATCCCTACATATAGCTTTATTTTCATTAGTCACTTATTGCAAGCTGTAAAAGTGGATTTAGAGGGTGTGAACAATTATATATCTGTAAAAGCCCTTATTTTCCTTTTTCCCAGTGTGTCAAATGAAAATTCTTTATAAAAGTTAAAGAAGTAGGTTGACCTGCTTTTCTTTATATAGGCCATAAAAAGCAAGTTTATTTTTCTGATTCCAATAAGTCAAGTATTATTTTAAATACTCTTTTTTTTGGTAGTAGTGTCATGCATGGTGGAGTCTGTAGAAGCTTATAGGGATTTCATACCTTGACATCTTGTCCCCTATAAGTAGATAAAACTTTAAAAAGGAAAATAACTATGATGAATTTAGGAATATTTTTTAAAAAGAATGTGCTACACTAATGAAGGAATTTATGTCACAAGAAGATTCATTTTGAATAAATTTGTACAAAGACAATTGAAAGCAATGAGATATTTAGGGCAAAAGATTTATGTCATACAAAAAATGTTGCTCCCTATCAACTTCTTTTATCAATGCCAATGAGAAATATGATCATTCTTAAAGCTATGTTATAAATATGTTACCAATGCTAACATAGATCAAATAATTATTTGTAACAAACTTGGCTTACAAAATTGTCAGTAGAGGTTTTGCAAAGTAAATAATATTTTATTTCAAATTGACAAAAAGTATTTACTCAGTTTTGTGTTACCTATGTCTGATTTTCTCAGCTGATTTAAAGCCTTTTCTCCTCTTAAATCTGAAGTTTATTACAAAGCATGTTTCATATATTATATTTAAGATTAATTACTGTGTTTTTGTCTTCCCTGGTGGTTCAGTTGGTTAAGAATCTGCCTGAAATGCAGGAGACCAGGATTTGATCTCTGAGTAAGAAAGGTCTCCTGGAGAAGGAAATGGCAACCCATTCCAATATTCTTCCCTGGGAAATCCCATGAACAGAGGAGCCTAGCAGGCTATAGTCCATTCAGTCTTAAGAGTTTGACCCAGTTTAGGGACTAAATCAGCACCACGGTGTGATCAGAATGTGTGAGAATAAGAGAGCATTCTCTTCATACTTTGTGAGATCTTTTTGTCATGAAAGAGAGTTTTTGTCCTTTGAATCAATTTTTTTTAATCTAAAAGTTAACTCCCCACCAGAAGCGTTCCCCCCGCCCCCCCACCAATCCCCCAGTGTGTGGAAAAACCGTCTTCCTGTAGCTGGTGCCAAGCAGTTTGATGATCACTGTCTTAGATCATTTATGGGAGGTGAGGTTGGCTTGGTCAAATAAGAGACCATAAAATTATAGAAAAGTGACAATTTTAGGGATCTAGTTTACACGTAGAACTGACAAAACTTGCTATGGTGCAGAATAACAGAGACAATGAGAATACAAGGCAGCTCAAGGATAATACTTTTTGGCACTTTTGGATCTGAGTAACTGAGTAAGTGCTACTGCGCTAGAAAATATGAGAAAAGGGGCTAATTGTTATTACTCAGTCACTAAATCGTGTCCAACTCTTTGATACTACATGGATTGCAGCACCCCAGGCTCCCCCATCCTTCACCATCTCCCAGAGTATGCTCAGTCGGTGAGGCTACCTACCCATTTTCTCTTCTGTCTTTGCCTTCCTTTTCTGACTTCTATTTTTCCCCAGCTTCAGAGTCTTTTAACATGAGTCAGCTTCTCACATCAGGAGGCCAACGTATTGGAGCTTCAGCATCTGTCCTTCCCATAAATATTCAAGGTTGATGTCCTTTAGGACACTGGTTTGCCTTCCTTGCAGTCCAGGGGACTCTCAAGAGTCTTCTCCAGGATCACATTTCCAAAGCATCAATTCTTTGGCAGTCAACATTCTCTATAGTCCAGCTCTCATATATATACTTGAGGACTGTAAAACCACAGCTTTGGCAAATGGACCTTTGCCGACAAAGTGGTGTTTCTGCTTTCTAATATACTGTCTAGGTTTGGCATAGCTTTTCTTTCAAGAAGCACGCGTCTTAATTTTATGACTGTAGTTACCATCTGCAGTGATTTTGAAGACCAAGAAAGTCCATCACTGTTTCCACTTTTCCCCCATATGTTGCCGTGAAGATATGGGACCAGATGCCACGATCTTAGTTTTTTGAATATTCAGTTTTAAGCCAGCTTTTTCACTCTCCTTTTCCACCTTCAACAAGAGTCTCTTCAGTTTTTGCCATTAAAGTGGTATCATCTGCCTGTCTAAGGTTGTTGATGTTTCTCCAGGCAATCTTGATTCTAGCTTGTGAGTCCTGCATTTCACATGATGTACACTACATATAAGTTAAATAAGCAAGATGGCAATATATAATCCTTTCCCAGTTTTGAACCATTCCCTATTCCATGTTCTGTTCTAACTGTTCCTTTTTTTACCTGCGTACAGGATTCTCAGGAGGCAGGTATGGTGGTCTGGTATTGCCATCTCTTTAAGAATTTTCCACAGTTTCTCAAAAGATCTGGCCTAGGCAATGAAACAGAAGTAGATGTTTTTTTTTTTTTTTTTTTTTAATTCCTTTGCCTTTTCTAATACCCAGCATATGTTGGCAATTTAGTTTCTGGTTTGTCTGCCTTTTCCAAATCTAGTTTGTACATCTGTAAGTTCTCAGTTCATGTGCTCATTGTGTGTTTGTGTCTGTGTCTGTGTGTGTTAGTCAGTCACTCAGTCACATCTGACTCTTTGCAACCCTGTGGGCTGTAGCTCACTGGGCTCCTTTGTCTGTGGAATTCTCCAAGCAATAATACTGGAGTGGGTTGCCATTATAACAAGGAAATGGGAATTAAAAACTAGAAAAAAATTTTAAAAAAGGAAATGAGAATGTAACTTGAAAAACTTGATATGTATCAAATATTTTAATAGATTTTGCTTTGAATTGTTATATAAGAGTTTAAAGTAAATCAACACCTTAATTTTTAGAAAGTGTTAATAATATATCAAGTGCAGTGTCATACAACTTACGGATTATTAGGGTAAAAATGACTTTAATATTAGTAACAGAGTAGCTTCAGAATTTTCGATGTGGACTATCATATTCAGAGTCTTTCCAGTGTTTTCAAGATGGCATTAAATAATTTATGATGGTAACATCAACATCTCCCAAGGCAATTCATTCCATCTTTGGAAATGCCTAAGAGTTAGGAAATTTTTCCACTATGACAAATTTTCCCACTCTAACAGCCTTTCAGATATTTAAATATATATCATTTTTTAACCAATAATCTAAACTGCAGTCAGGTACACTAAACAGAAAAATTAGAAAACCATAAACTTTGAATTCCACCTCAGCTATTTAATAGATAAGGCGGAGGTCACATATTACAATAGAATCAATTGGAAAACAAGACAATAAAGAAATTTGTTGGCACAGTACTTTTGAGAATGTTATAGACTAAGTTATTCATTAACATTGCTGTAAATATAAAGCCTGTTGAAGACTATTAATAAAGCTGTTGCCATAAAGATTCAAAGAATAAAATCATAGGGGATGTAGTTAGTGAATTTCCAATTTTTGTTATACCACAAAATAATTTGTATCTTGCAATTATGGACAGTTTTTTTTTGAGAATAAGCAAGCATTCTCCTATAATAGTGCTTCTTACAAAAATATATTTTGATAGGCTATGTAATATAGCTATTTATGTCCATGCTACAGTCATTACGTCTGCTTATAGTCTATTAGTTCTTGCTTTATATGTCTAATATAAGTTCTCAGTTCATGTGCTCATTGTGTGTTTGTGTCTGTGTCTGTGTGTGTTAGTCAGTCACTCAGTCACATCTGACTCTTTGCAACCCTGTGGGCTGTAGCTCACTGGGCTCCTTTGTCTGTGGAATTCTCCAAGCAATAATACTGGAGTGGGTTGCCATTATAACAAGGAAATGGGAATTAAAAACTAGAAAAAAATTTTAAAAAAGGAAATGAGAATGTAACTTGAAAAACTTGATATGTATCAAATATTTTAATAGATTTTGCTTTGAATTGTTATATAAGAGTTTAAAGTAAATCAACACCTTAATTTTTAGAAAGTGTTAATAATATATCAAGTGCAGTGTCATACAACTTACGGATTATTAGGGTAAAAATGACTTTAATATTAGTAACAGAGTAGCTTCAGAATTTTCGATGTGGACTATCATATTCAGAGTCTTTCCAGTGTTTTCAAGATGGCATTAAATAATTTATGATGGTAACATCAACATCTCCCAAGGCAATTCATTCCATCTTTGGAAATGCCTAAGAGTTAGGAAATTTTTCCACTATGACAAATTTTCCCACTCTAACAGCCTTTCAGATATTTAAATATATATCATTTTTTAACCAATAATCTAAACTGCAGTCAGGTACACTAAACAGAAAAATTAGAAAACCATAAACTTTGAATTCCACCTCAGCTATTTAATAGATAAGGCGGAGGTCACATATTACAATAGAATCAATTGGAAAACAAGACAATAAAGAAATTTGTTGGCACAGTACTTTTGAGAATGTTATAGACTAAGTTATTCATTAACATTGCTGTAAATATAAAGCCTGTTGAAGACTATTAATAAAGCTGTTGCCATAAAGATTCAAAGAATAAAATCATAGGGGATGTAGTTAGTGAATTTCCAATTTTTGTTATACCACAAAATAATTTGTATCTTGCAATTATGGACAGTTTTTTTTTGAGAATAAGCAAGCATTCTCCTATAATAGTGCTTCTTACAAAAATATATTTTGATAGGCTATGTAATATAGCTATTTATGTCCATGCTACAGTCATTACGTTCTTGCTTTATATGTCTAATATAAGGAAATGGAACTTGGAGAAAATTGGACCTATTTGCTCAGGCTATAATGCACACACCATCTGTATGATGACTAACACACTATCGGAAATATCATTAAATTGTAGCTCTAATTCCAGTAGTATTAAGGGATAGACATCTGCATGGTAGACACAAAGATTTTTTAAATTCTTTGTGGTCATTTCCTCTCTAAATTCTCTTGAGAAATTAAATTGGCAGTTTTAACAAATGTACTTGAAACTAATGAGAATATTTTTTTTAACACTGTATATCAGACTATGATTTCCCCTTTAAGCAGTTTCTAATCTATACTCACAGTGTTTAAAATTACATTTAAGTGAATAAATGTAAGTAAAATATATACACATTGGTGGTGATGGTTTACTCTGTAAGTCATGTCTGAGCCCATGGATGGTAGCCCAGGCAAGAATATTAGAGTGGGTATCCCTTTACTTCCCTAATCCACAGATCAAGCCAGGGCCTCCTGGGTTGCAGTTGGCTTCCCGCATTGTAGGCAGATTCTTTCACAACTGAGCCTCAAGGGAAGTATATAGGCAGTAAATGTTTCTAAAGTTTTTCACTTATTTAAGCTCTTGCTTCCTGTTAGTATTATTCTCTTTCAGTCAGAAGCAATTGATTTAAGCATTCCTAAGGGGCCAGTGAATTGAGGATAGTATATTTTGTTTTCTTCTACCTGACATTCTCATAATTTTGCATTCATTTTGATAGATACTTTTAATAGATAAACAATTATGAATTCTCTATTTTCCTTAAGCACTTTAATGATATTCTATTGTTTTTTGATTCACCATGGTTTGTGATGAGAAGTCCACAGGTATTTGAATTGTTTCTATGTATGTCATTTTCCTCTAGCTGCTTTTAAGATGTGCTTTTTCTTTAATTTTTTAATTTTGATTTTTTGTCACTTGACTGTAATTTCCCTACTTGTAACTTGTTTGGTATTTATCTTGTTTGGGGATCACTGACCTTCCTGAATCTGTAATTTTTTTTTCCTTTTACAAATTTTGGCTACTTTTTAGCCATAATAACTAATTTTCTGCCACTTTCTCTCTCTTGTTCTCTGATTCTCAAAGTACGTGTATATTGCATTTTATCATACTCCCATAGATTTGCAGGTTTTTATTCGTTTTTAAAATCTCAGTTTCCCACTTTGTTTGGATAATTTGTATCAATCTAATTATTTCTTAATTCTATTCTGTTTTTAAATCTATTCAGGTAATTTTCATATTAGTCATTGGAAATTTCAGTTATAAATTTTCAAGTAAAAATTAATTTCCTTGATAGATATTTGATCATTTTCTTTGCTAGAAATATGTTTTAATTTTTTTTACTTCATTGACCATAGTTATAATACGTGTTTTAAAGTTTTTGTTTGATAATTCCATCATCTGAATAATAGCCGGGTTGATGTCTCCTGAGTCTTAACCATATTTAGTATTTAAAGTTATTTTAGATTTAATCCTGATCATTGTAAAAAGCTTTGTGGGGACTATATACACCATTATATTCCTCCAAAGTAGTGGTATATTTCATGTGGCAATTACTGTAAAGTCAAACTGTAGATTATTATGCCTGTATAGAAGAAATGTTCATATTCTAATTTAGAGTGATTGTAATTTCCTCACATGTACATGGTTTATAAAAGAGACATTGGCAGTTTATGTGCAATATCTGAGGTTCAAATTTTTCAACTATTTCTTACCAGTGATATTCTCTCAAACTCTAATGGCTCTTTTCCTAGGCTTCTTTCTCTTGTTAACATGTCCAGAAAGGTGGTGGGCTTTCTCTCATAGTTTTAGTTACCTCAGAAAAACCTGTGATTATGATTCAGTGTCCCTGTAGATCAAAGCCACAGAAATAGAAAATTCATTTTTGCTGGCCATTGCCTCTAATTATGACTACCTTTCCAAAATCTGCTTCTTTTTTTTTTTTTTTTCTATAGAACCCTCATGTGCTTGGATTTTGTATTTTGGTCAGAATTTATAGCTGATATTTACAAAAGTGGTACCCTCCCAGGTGGTGCGGTAGTAAAGAATCCACCAGCCCATGCTGGAGATTCAAGAGACACAGGTTTAATGCCTGGGTTGGGAAAATCCCCTGGAGTAGGAAATGGCAATCCACTCCAGTATTCTTGCCTGGAGGATTCTGTGACTCATCCATGGCTTGCAAAGTATTGGACAGGACTAAGCGAATTTCACTTTCATTTTCATGTAGTATTTATCTTTATCTGATTTATTTTGCTCAGCATAACCACCTCAATATCCATCCATCTGCAACCAGATATCCTTCTTTCTCATGGATGAATAATACCCAATTTTTGTATATGTCACATATATTAATCCATTTACCAGTGGACACTTGTGTGTTTTCATGTCTTGTCTATTGTGGATTATTCTATAAAAATCATGGGCATGCAAATCTCATTGAGATTTTTATTTCATTTCCTTCAAATACATACCTAAAGATAGAATTGATGGGGCTTCCCCTGGTGGTCCAGTGGGTAAGGACACCGCCTTGCAGTGCAAGGGGCGCCAGTTCGATCGGCCTGGGAAGATCTCATGTGCCGCCGAGCAGCTGGACTGATGTGTCCAATTACCGAGCCAGAGCTCTGGAGTGCATGCGCCCAGAGACGGCGCTCTGCAACTACAGACGCCACCGCGATGGGAGGTCCACAGGAGCCAAAGAACAAAGATGGATGAAAAATAGAGAAATGAAAGACCAATAGAAGTGGTCCACCAGCTCTCCTCCCCCTCCAACCCGACCCCCGCCCAAAATAAATAAATAAATAAATCTTAAAAAAAAATAAATAATAAAAAAAAAAAGATAGAATTGATGGATTCTTTAGTACCTCTGATTGTAATTTTTCAGGAGTAAACACACTGCGTTTTATAGTCATGCCAGTTTATATTCTCACCTACAGTGAACAAGGGTTCTCTTTTCTTTATATCCTTACTAATACTTATTTCCTATCTCTGTGGTTTTGATTTGCATTTCCCTGATGATTAGTGATGTTTTTGGACATTTTCTCAGGTATCCATTATCCAAACACCTTTTTTTGGAAAAATGTCTGTTTAGGTCCTCTGACAGTTTTAAAATTAGATTATTTGGGTTTTTTTTTTTTTTTTTTGAGTAATATGAGGTCTTCATATATTCTGGATATTAACTCCTTAATAGATACATGATTTACAGATATTTTCTCCTATCCCATAGGTTCCCTCTTTGTGGATCATTTCTTTTGCTATTTAGGAGCTTTTTTGTTTGATAAAGATCATTTTATTTTTCCTTTTGTTGCTGTGCTTTTAGTGACATCTCAAAAAATAATGTTGCCCAGAATAATGTCAAGGAGCTTTCCTCTAGGAAAGCTAGGACCTCTATCCTAGGACTTCAATGAATATAGGTCTTACATTTGAATCTTTAATCCTTTTGAAGTTAATTTTTGTGAGGAATGTAAGACAGGAGTCCAAGTTTGTGCCTTTGTATGTGACTATCTTGTTTTACCAATGCTATTTATTGGACTAACTCTTCTCCATAAATTGAGTATTCTTGGCTCTCTTGTTCAATATTGGCTTGTACGTGGAACCTCCAGTTCTGGGATCTGTATTCTATTCCGTTGATCCATGTGTCTCTTTTAATGCTAGCATCATACTCTTTCAAATACTGTAACTTTTAATAGAATTTGAAATAAGGAAGTATAATGCATCCAGCTTTGCCATTTCTTTTTTTTTTTTTTTTTTAATATTGCGTTGACTCTTCCAGGTCTTTGTGGTTCCATTTTAATTTTAGGTTTTTAGCTTTTTTTTCCATCATTGCTGTGAAAAATGCCATTGAATTTTGACAGACATTACAATGAACCTGTAAATGGCTTTGAATAGTATGAACACTAAAAATGTTTATTCTTTACATCTATGAACATGATATATTATTCCATTTATTTGTATCTTCATCAGTATCTCATCTTTCAAGTATCTTATAGTGTTTGTTGTAGATAAATTTCATTTCCTTCATTAAATGTATTATGTATTTTATTAAATTTGATGCTATTATAAATGAGATTATTTTGTTATTTTCCATTTTTGACAGTTTACTGTTAGTAGAAATACAACTGAGTTTTGGATATTGATTTTGTATTCTGCAACTTTATTGAATTTATTTAGCAGGCTTTTATGGAGAATGCAGTGTTTTCTATATATGAGATAATGTCATCTGCAGGGTTATTTTATTTTTTACATTCCAACTTTAATCCTTTTATTTATTTTTCTTGCCTAACTGCTCTTGCTAGAACTTTCATTACTAGAAAGTTTCCGGAGTAAAGAGAAATCTTTTTTTCAGTTTTTGCTGCTGAATGTGGTATTAGATATGGCTTTGTAATAAATGTCCTCCGTTATGCTGAAGTCAGTCCATATCCATTTTCCTCAGAAATTTCATCAAGAAGGGTCTTGAAGGGAGTGTAAAGGTGCAAACATCTATTCATAAATAAGTCACAGGAATGCAGTGGTGACCTGGGAATGCATGGGACAGCATGGTGAATATAGTTACTAATAACTGCATTGCCATTTGAAAGTTTCCTAAAGAGTAGATTTTAGAAGACCTTATCATAAAGGAGAAACACCTTTTATAACTGTTGTATGATCACAGATGTCCGATGGGCTTATTGTGATCATTTCACAAGGATGCACACAAATGTTGAATCATTTTGTTGTGTACTTAAAAGTAATATAAAGCATCAATTTTACTTCAGTTTTAAAAAAGAAAGTGTTGAATGTCTTTCAGATACTTTTTATGCATCTATTGAGAGAGTCATATAATATTTTTTCATTCTATTAATGCAGTGTTTAAATTTATTGACTTGCCTATGTTGAACCATTTTTGCATCCCGGGGGTAAATCCCATACAATCATTTTCTGAGATCATTTTACTATGCTGTTGAAGATAGTTTGATAGTTTTGTTGAGAATTTTTGCCTGTGTATTCATCAGGGATATTGTCTTGTTTGCTTATAGTTTTCTTATCTGACTGTTGAATCAGTGATATGATGGCATTATAAATGTGAGTTTCAGAGTATTCCATCTTCAGTTTTTCAAGAGTTTGGGAAAGATTGTCATTAATTTTGTGTAAGTGTTGGTAAAATTCTCCATTGAAACCATCTTGTCTTGAGTTTTTCTTTTGACAGTTTACTGTTAGTAGAAATACAACTGAGTTTTGGATATTGATTTTGTATTCTGCAACTTTATTGAATTTATTTAGCAGGCTTTTATGGAGAATGCAGTGTTTTCTATATATGAGATAATGTCATCTGCAGGGTTATTTTATTTTTTACATTCCAACTTTAATCCTTTTATTTATTTTTCTTGCCTAACTGCTCTTGCTAGAACTTTCATTACTAGAAAGTTTCCGGAGTAAAGAGAAATCTTTTTTTCAGTTTTTGCTGCTGAATGTGGTATTAGATATGGCTTTGTAATAAATGTCCTCCGTTATGCTGAAGTCAGTCCATATCCATTTTCCTCAGAAATTTCATCAAGAAGGGTCTTGAAGGGAGTGTAAAGGTGCAAACATCTATTCATAAATAAGTCACAGGAATGCAGTGGTGACCTGGGAATGCATGGGACAGCATGGTGAATATAGTTACTAATAACTGCATTGCCATTTGAAAGTTTCCTAAAGAGTAGATTTTAGAAGACCTTATCATAAAGGAGAAACACCTTTTATAACTGTTGTATGATCACAGATGTCCGATGGGCTTATTGTGATCATTTCACAAGGATGCACACAAATGTTGAATCATTTTGTTGTGTACTTAAAAGTAATATAAAGCATCAATTTTACTTCAGTTTTAAAAAAGAAAGTGTTGAATGTCTTTCAGATACTTTTTATGCATCTATTGAGAGAGTCATATAATTTTTTTTCATTCTATTAATGCAGTGTTTAAATTTATTGACTTGCCTATGTTGAACCATTTTTGCATCCCGGGGGTAAATCCCATACAATCATTTTCTGAGATCATTTTACTATGCTGTTGAAGATAGTTTGATAGTTTTGTTGAGAATTTTTGCCTGTGTATTCATCAGGGATATTGTCTTGTTTGCTTATAGTTTTCTTATCTGACTGTTGAATCAGTGATATGATGGCATTATAAATGTGAGTTTCAGAGTATTCCATCTTCAGTTTTTCAAGAGTTTGGGAAAGATTGTCATTAATTTTGTGTAAGTGTTGGTAAAATTCTCCATTGAAACCATCTTGTCTTGAGTTTTTCTTTATTGGGAAGTTTCGATTACTGTTTCATCTCCATAGTTGTCATTGGTCTGTTCAGGTTTTCTGTTTTTTATGATTAAGTCTTGATAGTTGGTATATTGTTAGAAAATTACTACTTTTAGGTTATCAAAGTTAGTATTGCATGATTGTTCTTAGTAGCCTCTTAGACAATGTATTGAAGTATAATGACATATAAATTAGTTTTAGGTATACAACTAAGTGATTCATTATTTGAATATAATACAAAATGGTCAGCACAATTAATGTACTTAACATCTGTCACGATACATAGTTAAAAAAAATTTCCCTGTAATGAGAACTTTTAAGATCATAGCAGTTTTCAAACATGCAATATAATGTCTTTAATTATAATCACCATGATGTACATTACACCCTCATGATTTATTTACTTTATAACCAAATGCTTGTATATTCTAACCCCTTCACTCATTTCACTTACCTAAGTACATCCCTTGCCTCTACTTCTATCATTAAGTGAGATTCTATGGTATTGGTCTTCCTTTCTGACTTGGCAAATGTCCTCAAGATCTATTCATGTTCTCTCAAATGGTAATATTCTATTCTTTTTGTTGGGAGCGGGGAGGAATAAATAGCATCACACACACACACACACACACACACACACACACACACACACACACAGAGACAACAAAGTCTTCTCTCTTTTTTGTTGTTTAGTTAAACATGTATCTGTTTTATCTTTCCAGTTATTCACTGTGTACAGTAGGATCTGTAATTGGCCAACTTGTTACCAGGGACTTTATCTGATGTGAATCCTGCCTGGTCACTTGGTGGATGACCACCATTGTTCAGTACGGTGGTACAAGAGCCTGATTCAGAACCACAGTTGGGACCTCATGTACAGGCCTGTGGCTTTGTCATTGGGTGAGTCCTTGCATGGGCAGGACTGACCTGAACTCTGGCTAAGAAAATCTAGAACTGAACCCAAGGCTCTTTCCGGCTCCATATCCAAGGACAAAGTCTGTGTAGCTGGCTGTGGAGGCATGATAGGTGTGCTTCCTGCCAGGTACACAAGAGGGTTGAACTGGTCTCTGACTATGACTGGTAAATATCCACTTCTAAATTCCCTCAGGCCCAGATATGGAAGTTTTCCATCAGGTTCCTATGCTGTCGGACTGCTCATAAACCGTGGATTTGAGGGGATGGGGCCTCATGTAGCACCCTTTCAGAAGCTTCCAGGTTCTAGATATGAATGTGTCATGGGCGCCACGTTGGAGGTTATTCTGATTACTATTCTCACTAGCTCTCACTAAGAGAAACTATATTGAATAGTTCAGAGACCTTTTCGTGAACACAGCGTGGTCCCCTCAGGGTGTGAGCCTCGGACCTCGACAATAAAGTATCATGGTCTCAAGTATTGTTAAACCAAGAGTGGGTTTATTAGGCAAGCACAAATAATCAGAATTAATCAGAACTCAATCAAAATGCCCCAGAGCTGGGAGCTTCAACCTCACCTCAGATGCAAGTGAGTTCTGTGAGGGAGCTTCCGCCCAATTTACTCTCCCCCTTTTAAAGGAAAAACCTCAGACACAGCTGCATATACTTTACTTCTGCTTCTACTTACATTCCTAAGAAATTAAAGGAAAAACGCTGCTCCTGGTTTCTATACGAGCTTACAACTTAAGCTAGACCGGAGCAGGTTACTCTGGTCAAGAATTAAGCTAACTTGTTCTTAGCAAAGTAAGCAAATAAGGTTGGAATGTTGCCATCAGGGCCCTTCCTATTCACCAGCAGCTTTCAAGCTTTGTTTGTGGGTAGAACTCTGCCGAAGCAGCTGGTGGTGAGTTACAAATTCCTAATTGCTGGAGGACGGGCTTTGGCTCTCCTGGCTGTAATTTCTCTTAGAGACAAACCTTTTTCCTTTAGTATATATGTCCCCTTTAGGTATCATCATATTTACCCACTCTTTGGCCCTATCTGAGCTAACATCACTTTCTAGAGGACGGATTTTAGGTCTCAAGAGCTTATCTGGGGTTTGAGGATTGCTCTGTACCCTAAGACCCAGTATATTCTTAAGAATTTCTAGAGTCTGCCCAAGACAAATGTGCCCCACTGGGGCCTGGGACCTCAGGACTGCTGACACACAATGAGTGTGAGGAAGATGGAGCTAAGTATAAAGCCTTTCCTCATCTCTGGGAATACAAATGGGAATTTCTCCTGCCTGCTTCTTGGGTCAGAAGACTGGCTCACAGGTTAGTGCCACTTAGTCACAGTGCCCTGTCAGGATCTCCAGAGAAGTACCTGAGATGTCTCCTGCAGGATCTCTGTGCCAGCAAGACAGACATGTCTCCAGAAAAATTCCTGTGTTCAGATTGTGGCTGATGGGCTAGAGACCAAGTTATACAGTCATTTGAGAATCTACAGTCTGACCAAGTTCAGTGGGCTTATCTCCAGAGGTTCCCAAACTGCAGCCAAGAGGGACTGAAGATGGTTCACAATCCCGTTCATGGCTCACAGCCGGGGTGGAGGTCTGAACCTCTAATTCCTGCTGCACAGGAGGCCATGATGCCTCTTATATCCCTTAGTGCTGATGACAGACCCAAATCTAAAGGTGGCATGGACCGAGTTCTTGGGATCACAAAACTGTTTCTGTGGCTAAAGTCAGTGTCATATTCATGAAGTCAATGACTTGGGTATGGACCTGCCTTCCTAACATGACTCCCAGTCTTCAGTTATGTTAGATCTCCTACATGGAATCCACAGTTCTCATGAAGGCACTTTTGTTATGGATGGGTGCCAAATTACCATTGTTGAAGGGAAGATGGGTGGAAGGATTTTCTTATTTGACCATCTTGCTGATGTCACTTCCCTCAATTCTTTCACATTTACTGAGGCTTGATACATGCATCAGCATTGGTTTGTCTTGGCAAATATTCAGCGACAACTTGAAAATGAGTTTATTCTGTTCTTTTTCATTGGAGTTTCTTAAAAATATCAACAAAGTCAAGTTAGTAGTTAGTGTTGTTCAAGTATTCCTTAATTTTAGTTCATTGGTTTTGTATTAATTACTGAAAGAGGAATGGTGTAATTCCCAACCATAATTGTGTATATATCTATTTTTCTTTGCAGGTCTATCAGTTTTTACTTAATATAATTTGAAGTCACATTTCAGATTATTATGTGCTCTTGTTGAATTGCCTATAATCTTGAAAAGTCCCAATAGTTCTTTTTCATAAATGTAGTTTATCTCATTAATTTATTTTCTCTAGGTGTTTTGCTTAATCCCTTTCAATTATCCTGCCCTTCATTCACCTTTCAACTGGTGGCCATTAGTTTGTCCTCTATATCCATCAATCAGTTTCTATTTTGTTATATTTGTTCATCTGTTTGATATTGTAGACTTCACATATAAGGTAAAACATACAGTGTTTATTTTTTCTGACTTACTTCACTAACTGTAATACCCTCTAGGTCCACCCACAATGCTGCAAAATGGCAGAATTTTGTCATTTTTTAATGACTCCTTAATATTATGTGTGTGTATGTGTATATCTATATTTCACATCATTCATATCCATTCATCTGTTGATGGACACTTAGACTCTTTCTTGGGTGTCAAAATAATCTATAGATAGATGATAGATGGATAAATTGTTGGTAGTCAATACTAAATTGTGTTCTACTTTTTATAATCCTATGAACTGTAGCACACCAAACCATCCTATACTTCACTATTTCCCAGACTGTGCTAAAATTCGTATCTGTTTAGTCAGTGATAATATGTAAATATGTCATCCTCTGCTGCCCTCTTCTTCTTTTGGCTTCAGACTTTCCCAGGAACAGGGTCTTTTCCAATGAGTGGGCTCCTCACAACAGGTAGTCAAAGTATTGAAACTTCTGCTTTAGCATCAGTCTTTCTAATGAATATTCAGGGTTGATTTCCCTTTGGGTTGAATGGTTTGATCTTGTTGCCCAGAGGACTCACAAGAGTCTTCTTCATTACCACAATTTGAAAGCAACTGTTCTACAGTGCTTAGCCTTCTTTATGGTCCAACTCTCACATCCATACATGATTACTGGAAAAATCATTGTTTTGATTATATGGACATTTGTTTGCAAAGTGATGTCTCTGCTTTATAATATGCAGTTGAGCTATGTCAAGGCTTTCCTTCCAAGGAGCAAGTATCTTTTTATTTTGTGGCTGCAGTCATTTACTCAGTGATTTCAGAGCCCAAGAAAATAAAATCTGTCACTGTTTCTGCTTCTTCCGCTTCTATTTGTTATGAAGTGATGGGAACAGATGCCACAAACTTAAGTTTTTGAATGTTGAATTTTAAGCCAGCTTTTTCACTGTCCTCTTTCACCTTCATCAAGAGGTTTGTCTTCATTTTCTGCCATTATAGTGGTATCATCTGTGTATCTGAAGTTGATGATATTTTTCTTGGCAATCTTGATTCCAGTTTCTGATTCATCCAGTCTGGCATTTTGCATGACATGCTCTTCATATAAGTTAAATAAGCAGGATGACAATATACATCCTTGATGTACTCGTTTCCCAGTTTTGAATCAATTGATTGTTACATGAGCAGTTCTTTTGTTTATTGGCCCCCATACAGGTTTTTCAGGAGACAAGTAACATGGTCTGCTATTCGGATTTCTTGGAGAATTTTCCACAATTTGTTGTGATACACACAGTGAAAGGCTTTAGTGTAGTCAGTGAAACAGAAGTAGATGGGTTTTTTTTTGTTTGTTTTGTTTTTTAATCAAATTTCCTTGTTTTCTGTGTGATCCATCAAAAGTAGACAATTTGATCTCTGGTTCCTCTGACTTTTCTAAACACAGCTCATCCATATGCAAGTTCTTGGTTCATATGTTTGTAAAGCCTAGCTTGAAGGATATTGAGCATGGCCTTACTCGCATGTGAAATGCATGCAGTTTTGTGGTAGTCTGAACATTCTTTGGCATTGCCTTTTTTGGGGGACTGGAATGAAATCGACCTTTTCAGCCCTGTGATGACTGCTGAGCTTTCCAAAACTGCTGACATACTGACTGCAGCACTTTACCTGTATCATCTGTTATGATTTTCAATAGCTGAGCTGAATTTCCATCACCTCTGCTAGCTTTGTTTGTAATGATGCTTCCTAAGGCCCACTTGACTATACATTCCAGGATGTCTGGCTCTAGGTGACTGACCACACCATTGTGGTTATCTAGGTCATTCAGACCTTTTTTGTATAGTTCTGTGTATTTTTGCCACCTCTTAATCTCTTCTACTTCTATTAGATACATATAATTTCTGTCCTTTATTGCTCACATCCTTGCATGAAATGTTCCCTTGATAGCTCCGGCTTTCTTTGAAGAGAACCCTAGTATTTCCCCTTCTATGCTTTTCATTTATTTCTTGTATTGTTCATTCAAGAAGACTTTCTTATCTCTATTTGCTGTTCTCTGGAACTCTGAATTCAGTTGGGTATATATTTCCTCTCTCCTTTGCCTTTCACCTCTTTTCTTTTATCAGCTATTTGTAAAGCTTCCTCAGACAACCACTTTGCCTTCTTGCGTTTCTTTGTCTTTGGGATGGTTCATTGCCTCAAATACAATGGTATGAACCTCAGTCCATAGTTCTTCAGGCACTCTATCTACCAGATCTAATCCTTTGAATCTGTTTGTCATCTCCATTGTATAATCATAAGGGATTTGACCTAGGTCAAACCTGAACCATCTAGTTGTTTTCACTACTTCAATTTAAGCCTATATTTTACAATAAAGAGTTAATGATTCAAGCTACAACAGCTCCAGGTCTTGTTTCTGCTGACTATACAGAGCTTCACCGTCTTTGGCTGCAAATAATGTGACCAATCTGATTTTGGTATTAACCATCTGGTGATGTCCTTGTGTAGACATTTCTTGTATTGCTGGAAAACGGTGTTTGCTGTTATCAGGGTGTTAAAATTCTGTTAGCCATTGCCTTGCTTCATTTTGCCCTCCAAGGCCAAACTTGCCTGTTACTTCAGGTATCTCTTGAATTCCTGCTTTTACCTTCCAATTCCTGATCTAAAAACCAAATACATCTGTTTATTCATGTTAATTTTAGAAGGTCTGGGAGGTCTTCATTGGCCTGGTCACCCTCAGCTTCTTCAGCATCAGTGCTTTCATAGACTTGCCATACTGGAATGTTGAATGGTTTGCCCTGAAAATGGAGATCATTTTGTTGTCTCTGAGACTGTACCCAAGCACGGCATTTTGGATTCTTTTGTTGACTATGGGGGGCTACTCCATTTCTTATAAGGGATTCTTCCCTACAGTAATAAATATAATTGTCATCTGAATTAAATCCCCTTCATGGATCTCAGCCTTGTCATGGTGAAGTTAAAAGTGAAAGTAACTCAATCATGGAAGGCTCTTATTGACCCCTGGTGAGCCATGGAATTCTCTAGGCAAAAATGCTGGAGTGGGTAGCTGTTCCCTTCTCCAGAGGATCTTCCCCACCCAGAGATCAAACCCAGGTTCCCCATATTGCAGGTGGATTTTTTACTGTATAAACCACCAGAGAGACCCAAGAATACTGGAGTGGGTAGTCTGCCTTTCTCTAGTGGACCTTCCTGTCCCTAGAAATCAAACCAGGGTCTCCTGCTTTGCATGCAGATATTTTATGAACTGAGCTATCAGGTAAGCCTGTCATAGTGAAAGGGCTTGTATAATTCAGTGAGCCGTATCCTGCAATGCCACTGAAAATGAATGAGTCATTGTGAAAAGTTCTGACAAAACATGGGCCACTAGAGAAGGGAATGGCAAATCACTCCACTATTCTTGGCATGAGAATCCCATGAGCAGTATGAAAATACAACATGGCAAGATGAGCCCTTCCAGGTTAGAAGGTATCCAGTATGCTACTGGGGAAGAGTGGGGGGCAATTACTAATAGCTCCAGAAAGAATGAAGCAGCTAGGCTAAAGCAGAAATGACATTCACTTCTAGATGTGTCTGGTGGTGTAAGTAGGGCTCAGTGTTTGTAAGAACAATATTGCATAGGAACCTAGAATGTTAGGTTCATGAATCAAGTTGGACATTTTTAAGCAGGAGATGGTAAGAGTGAACACTGACATCTTAGGAATCAGTGAATTAAAATGGATGAGAATGGGAGAATTTAATTCAGATGGATAAATAGACAATTGTAAAAATAATTTAGGTATATGTATCTTTTCAGATTAATGGGTATTTTGTCTTTAGATATATATCCAGGAGCTTCTTCAGCATCAGTGCTTTCATAGACTTGCCATACTGGAATGTTGAATGGTTTGCCCTGAAAATGGAGATCATTTTGTTGTCTCTGAGACTGTACCCAAGCACGGCATTTTGGATTCTTTTGTTGACTATGGGGGGCTACTCCATTTCTTATAAGGGATTCTTCCCTACAGTAATAAATATAATTGTCATCTGAATTAAATCCCCTTCATGGATCTCAGCCTTGTCATGGTGAAGTTAAAAGTGAAAGTAACTCAATCATGGAAGGCTCTTATTGACCCCTGGTGAGCCATGGAATTCTCTAGGCAAAAATGCTGGAGTGGGTAGCTGTTCCCTTCTCCAGAGGATCTTCCCCACCCAGAGATCAAACCCAGGTTCCCCATATTGCAGGTGGATTTTTTACTGTATAAACCACCAGAGAGACCCAAGAATACTGGAGTGGGTAGTCTGCCTTTCTCTAGTGGACCTTCCTGTCCCTAGAAATCAAACCAGGGTCTCCTGCTTTGCATGCAGATATTTTATGAACTGAGCTATCAGGTAAGCCTGTCATAGTGAAAGGGCTTGTATAATTCAGTGAGCCGTATCCTGCAATGCCACTGAAAATGAATGAGTCATTGTGAAAAGTTCTGACAAAACATGGGCCACTAGAGAAGGGAATGGCAAATCACTCCACTATTCTTGGCATGAGAATCCCATGAGCAGTATGAAAATACAACATGGCAAGATGAGCCCTTCCAGGTTAGAAGGTATCCAGTATGCTACTGGGGAAGAGTGGGGGGCAATTACTAATAGCTCCAGAAAGAATGAAGCAGCTAGGCTAAAGCAGAAATGACATTCACTTCTAGATGTGTCTGGTGGTGTAAGTAGGGCTCAGTGTTTGTAAGAACAATATTGCATAGGAACCTAGAATGTTAGGTTCATGAATCAAGTTGGACATTTTTAAGCAGGAGATGGTAAGAGTGAACACTGACATCTTAGGAATCAGTGAATTAAAATGGATGAGAATGGGAGAATTTAATTCAGATGGATAAATAGACAATTGTAAAAATAATTTAGGTATATGTATCTTTTCAGATTAATGGGTATTTTGTCTTTAGATATATATCCAGGAGTGGAATTGCTAGATCATACTGTAGTTCTGTTTTTAAATTTTTGGAGAATATCCATACTATATTTCATATTGGCTGTATCGATTTACATTCCTACCAGAAGTGAACTAAAGTTCCCTTTTTTTCACATTTTCACCAATACTTCTTATTTGTTGCTCTTTTTGATAATAGCTATTGTGAATTTTTTTCAACTTTTGTTTGATTAAAAAATATTTTGCCTTATTTTTTAATGGTATATTTACTGAACATAGAATCTTAAGTCAGTAGGTGAAAAATATAATTTCATTGCTTTTGTTTTCAGTTTCTGATACGAAGTTTCTTCCACAGAATGTGATATGACATTTTTCTCTCACTTCTTTTATAGTTTTATCATTATCATTGTTTTCCATATTATATTACATTTTATCTTCTAACTTTTATTGGCTTTGTATTTAGTCTGCCTAGGGATTTTTGAACTACTTGTTTGGGTTTAGGCTTTTCATCAAGTGCTGAACATTTTGACACTATTTTATGTAGTGTATTTTTTCATTTTAAACTTTTATGAGACTGTAATCACACAAATTAAATTACTTGAATTGTCTTACCAGCCACTGAAGTTCTTTTCATTTTTTCGTGCCTTTTTCCTCTTAGTGCTTTAATTTGCATAATTTGTTTCCACATTTTTAAGTTTGCTGTTTTTCTGTAGATTCTTATCTATTCTTAAACTGATTCTATTATATATTCATTTTAGATACTGTATTTTCTCCATCTCTAGAATTTTTCCTTGCAGTATTTCCTTTCTATCTTCATTTTGTTCTTTTAAATCATTGATCACATCACACATATTTCTAATACTGACTTAATTACATAGCACCTATCATTTCTTGTTATTTTTTCTATGGATATATCTTTCTCATGGCAGTAAGTCACATTTTAAAAAAAAATATTATCATCTGTGGAAGTATCTAGCTGGATACTAGACATTACAATTTTATATTCAGTGCTGGGATTGACTTATTTAAGTACTTTTATTCTTTTTCTTTTAGTGAGTTAAGTTTCTTGAATATAATATGTATTATTTTGACATTTATTTTTATGAACTCTTAGGGGTGGTTTAAGGTAGTCTTAACCCTGGCCTGATTTATCTGTACTAATTAGACTTGACCCCTCTGAGATCTCTACTAAATATTGATAGTATTCTTCAAGTACTTTCTGATCTGACTTGAGAGAAAACTCAACTCAATCTTTTGCTCTGAGAATGATTTGACTTTTCTCATTCCATTTAGTATTCTCTCTTTTTTTCTTTTTTCAAGTTTGTGAAATGCAATTTTATTAATTAAGAGAAAGGCGCATCTTACCAGACAAACTATCCCCCAATAAATAAAGTTTCAGCATCATTAAAAGCACACAAACACACAGTGTTACAGAGTACAATACAAAGTCAATTTTGAAGATGTTCTTACTTGCATTTACTAAAAATCTGAGAAAGACTGTAATCAACCTCTAAATAATGATCCTGCATAAAGAGGAAAGTGGAGCACAGTTATTTCGCATAAGGTTCTGGAGTGACAGCTTGAGTGTCTTAAAAGATATTAAGAGATATCACAAATTAAATCACACTCTGTTAACATGACAGCATGGAACTGCAGTTAATCAGAAATAAAAGGAAAATGGCCGAAGAAGGCTCTATAGTTCTTTTCCAGCATAACACCACTTTCTATTTTTGGCATGAATTGATAATCTTTTCCATGAGCAGGAAAATGTGCTCTGCAAACTCTCGGAGGGTGCCGCGGCCTCCGCTGCTCTTGCAGATATACCCGACCGCCTTCTGGGCGGCAGCACAGGCGTCGGCAGGAGCGCCGCTGAGGCCCACTTTCTTCAAGCACTCCTCATCAGACACTTCGTTTCTAAGATATGCCACTTCCTTCCAGCACAGGCCCATCTCCTTTCTCCACTCGTCAACAATGGCAAGCTTGTCTGGCACGTTGACCTCCATTTTGCAATCCAGTTTCAAGGAGGAGAGGGTCTGCTTTGAACAGGCCCTTTCTGAGATTAACCTCACCTCAATACCACTCTTCTTTAATAAACTTATCCCAATAGCATCTTTTATATCATAAGATATTATTTCTTTTTGATCTCCTGATACATAAATGTGGCCATTGGTGAGACATCCATCAATATTGCAAACAAAAAGCTTTATTTCCTTCAGCTTCTCTTTGCTAAAATAGCCGTATCTTAAAACTCTCTGCTCTGCAATAGGCCAGTCAATGTCCACATCGATGTCCACACTGTGCTCGGCTTTCATCTCGTAGTACGCCATCTTCCCACCCTGTAAGTAACCCATCTCTATCAAATGTCTCTTAGCAAAATAAAATGAGCCATTTTCATATAATTCTCCATCCCAGTCTTGTCTGCGAGGTCGTTTAGCTGGATTCAGATTCAGAGGCTCAGTCATTTCACGAACTCCTTTCTGAATTTCACCCCATCGGAACTGATGCCGCCTCACCACAGAGAAAACAGAATCGTATCCTTCTTCTCTAATCATTTCTGCAACTTTCTGAAGATCAGTAGGATGTAAACACGGAGAAGTAGCTTGAATATTCCCTACAATGTCAACCTCATTGTGATAATTAAGAAATTCTATGATGGCGTCTAGTGAGGTAGAACTGTCTTTTGAAGTTTCAGAACTTCTTCGATGGACTTGTGCACCAAATTGTTTGGCCACATTCTCAATTTCATCATGGTCTGTTGAAACCCATACACTCTGGAAGACCCCCGAGTCCAGGGCCGCACGCAGCACCCAGCCAATGAGCGAGACCCCCGCCAGGTGCTTAATGTTCTTCAGGGGGATGCCCTTGCTGCCGCCCCGCGCCAGGACAAGGGCCGCCAGGTGCGGGGGCTTCTCCACCCCTCGTCCCTGACCACCGCGGGAGTTGCGCTGTAGCTTCGGCGGCCGGCCCCGGGACGGCCGCCCCCGCGGGTTGGAGACGGAGGTGGCGGCCCCCTTCTCCACCGAGTCCATCTTCCTCCCACGCCTGCTCCCCAGCTTCTCCACATCCGGGAGCTCGTATCTCGCCACCTCGGCACGGCGCCACCCGATCTCCCCGCCCCAGTATTCTCTTGATTTCACAAAATTTTATATAACAAGCTGTGTTAAACCTTTCTGATATGGAAATATTGTTTTAGCACTTGTAACATAAATTTCCTATTAATATTTCCTTAATATTTCCTAAATTTCCTACTAATTAATTTCCTATTAATATTTCTATTTGTGATTATTCACATCCAGTATTTTTACATGATTTGTTTCTTATGTTTCTCTGTTTTTCAATTACTTCTGTCTTCAAAGTTCTCTTTGATTATGTCATTAAAGTGTTTTATTTCCATTCCATTATTTTTCTCTCCTTTGTATCTATATTTTATTAAAATATGAACATTTTACTGAAATACAGAAGTTTAAAATTATAATAGACATTTGAATAGTATAAATATTAAATAAGTTTTAAATTATATTTAAAAACTAATTTCATTAAAATTAAATGAATAATGTTTTCCTTAAGTAAATAAATGCATTGTATGGTTAAGAACACTGTAAGAATAATACCTACCTACCATATGTTGAGTAAACTATTATTAAATAAGTGCAATTTTCAGTGATAATCCATTTATCGCCTAGGAAGATCCTTTAAAAATACCTTCAGGATATATCTTGTAGAATCTTTAGTTCACAATTCACACAGCAGTACTTTCCTTATTCTCCAATTCAAGTTGTAAACATTTGGTAGATATGTTTATAGTCTCTGAAGAAAATCAAGACCATATATTTAATAATGAATGAAGGAAAATCAAGATCATATGTTTGAACAAAGAATGTGTGACTAAATTCTAATGACATCTTTCACAAGGCTAGTGTTATGATTTCATTATTTTTCACTTTGATACCAAACACAATTATTGTGATTCTAAAGCATTCTGAAGTGGTCATTCAACTGCATAACTGGAGAAAGACATTTTAAGTAGTGGTTTAAAAACTTAGAACACCTATAGATGTGAATTTAGGTTTTGAAATGTTTAACCTTTTTTTTCCCCTCAGTTTAAGCTACTGGAAAACACAGTCATTTGTTTCACTTATGGGCATTAATATTGCATGGATGTGACAATCTTAAATAAAAGTTTTTCCAATTATCGTGTACTGCTGAGAAATTGATGCTGAAATAAGATTGCTTAACAGTAGAACTTCTGGATTCACATAGGTCATTCAGGAATGTTTACAAAATTACAGTGAAAAGTATTTTTTCACTTGGGACTTAGGGAATTGTAGCATGGTACACTCTTTGGACAAACACAAAATTGATGTAAATTTGGCAGGCATTCTGACAGCAATAATTAATTTTCTTTTTCACCTGAGTTGGATGAATATTTTTTTTTAAATTAAGTGTTTTTAGTGTTTCTTCTGAATAAGCAGTGTAAGTTATACTGAAAAGAATGCAGTTATAACCAAATTCGTAGAAATTAAGAATCAAATGCTTTTTTATGATTTTCAAAAAGTCATCTAAGGTCTTGATAATTGTCTCTAAAAGCGATTGGGATCTCTGTATTAATGTCTCAAGAAATAAAACAGGATCCCCCACAACTAGAGCATAACTGATTTTCATCCCCAGGCTTCCAGTTCTACATTTTGGTAGATGTTTCTCTTCCAAAATCCCATCAGTCATCTCTGGTTTGTCTTCTGTGAAGTTCAAAAACTTTAATGATATTGACTGTATAAAGCTTTATAAACTACTTGAATGACATAATCAAAGAGAACTTCGAAGAGAGAGGAGTAGTTTTGAACAACAGAGAAACGTAAGAAACTAATCATGTAGAAATACTGAATGTGCATAGTCAGTGAATAGAAATACTAATGGGACATATATGTTACAAGTGTTAAAACAATATTTCCATATCAGAAAGGTTTAACACAGCTTGTTATATGAAATTTTGTGAAATCAGGAGAATACCACATGGAATGAGAATAGTCAAATAATTCCCAGAACAAAAGATTGAGTTGAACTCTCAAGTCAGATCAGAAAGTATTCTGAAGTGGTCATTCAACTGCATAACTGGAGAAAGACATTTTAAGTAGTGGTTTAAAAACTTAGAACACCTATAGATGTGAATTTAGGTTTTGAAATGTTTAACCTTTTTTTTCCCCTCAGTTTAAGCTACTGGAAAACACAGTCATTTGTTTCACTTATGGGCATTAATATTGCATGGATGTGACAATCTTAAATAAAAGTTTTTCCAATTATCGTGTACTGCTGAGAAATTGATGCTGAAATAAGATTGCTTAACAGTAGAACTTCTGGATTCACATAGGTCATTCAGGAATGTTTACAAAATTACAGTGAAAAGTATTTTTTCACTTGGGACTTAGGGAATTGTAGCATGGTACACTCTTTGGACAAACACAAAATTGATGTAAATTTGGCAGGCATTCTGACAGCAATAATTAATTTTCTTTTTCACCTGAGTTGGATGAATATTTTTTTTTAAATTAAGTGTTTTTAGTGTTTCTTCTGAATAAGCAGTGTAAGTTATACTGAAAAGAATGCAGTTATAACCAAATTCGTAGAAATGAAGAATCAAATACTTTTTTATGATTTTCAAAAGTCATCTAAGGTCTTGATAATTGTCTCTAAAAGCGATTGGGATCTCTGTATTAATGTCTCAAGAAATAAAACAGGATCCCCCACAACTAGAGCATAACTGATTTTCATCCCCAGGCTTCCAGTTCTACATTTTGGTAGATGTTTCTCTTCCAAAATCCCATCAGTCATCTCTGGTTTGTCTTCTGTGAAGTTCAAAAACTTTAATGATATTGACTGTATAAAGCTTTATAAACTACTTGAATGACATAATCAAAGAGAACTTCGAAGAGAGAGGAGTAGTTTTGAACAACAGAGAAACGTAAGAAACTAATCATGTAGAAATACTGAATGTGCATAGTCAGTGAATAGAAATACTAATGGGACATATATGTTACAAGTGTTAAAACAATATTTCCATATCAGAAAGGTTTAACACAGCTTGTTATATGAAATTTTGTGAAATCAGGAGAATACCACATGGAATGAGAATAGTCAAATAATTCCCAGAACAAAAGATTGAGTTGAACTCTCAAGTCAGATCAGAAAGTATTTGAAGAATACTATTAAACTTCAGTTAAGCTTTATACGGTCACTATTTTTTAATAGGCAAAATTTAATCTTTCTCTGTATTCCAATAAATCATGTGAATATCACTGAATTTAGTTGAAATTTATATTTTCTCAAGTGAGAATTATGTATTAAAGCATAATAAATGATTTTTTTATTTCCCAAAATAAGGATTTGTTAAGGTAACACTCAACCTTATGATTTTCAGTAATTGACTTATACAAAGTAACAAAGACTAGTTTTTATATTTTCTATTTACCAGACACTCTTCTAAACAGATTTTATGTACAAACTCATAGAAGCCTCATAACACATTATAGAATAGGATAATTATTATTTTCATTTTCATGTGGAGCAACTAAGTCACAGAAAATTTGTGATTATTGCTAAGATCACACAATTGGTGAGACTGAAATTCATACCAGAGATTGTTGTAGCTAAGCAGAGGTGTGTCACCCCTGTGATAAAACTTCTCTCCTTACTGATAAATTGCAAATCATAGTTCTCTGTGAAACTCATCAGAGTTTTTTTTCAAAAAGCACAAACCAAAAACTGGTCACACGTGAAAGAGGAGAGTTTTACTTCATTTGTTCTTACTTTTTATCATCCATATAGCGATCCTATATTTTGATCCTAGATACTGTGCATGTGGGATAGAGACTACTTTGATGAAAATGAAGTCAAATACATAGATTTGAAGTAGTTATCCTAAGGGTTATACAAAATCTTTTTACTTTATGTATGGGTGATTGAATGTAACCATAACATAATATTCCATAAATTTACATAGCACTCTTGTCTTTTTATTTTTCTTTACATTTCCTTTCAGTGAGTCACAAAGCCGTGTGTAATCTGATTGAATTTTTCTTTGGAGAAATATTTCTGGTTGAAAAATTATCCCACTGTGTGGAAAGATAACTGAACTGTGGAGGTTATTCAAGGAAGCTTTGGCATATCATTACAGATATTTTCTGTAATGTTGTATTTCTCCTACTGTCCACAACATCAGGGACTGATATTTGCTTGACAGATTACATGATCAAAGAAAACAGCTGTAAATTGCTAAGTCTTGTTAGGATGAAATATTTATAAAAGTATGCTCCTTAAATTTAATTTGTGTGTAATTCCTTGCAGTGAACCTTCATTGATTGCCTAGACATTTTAAAATATCTTTATTTTCCTAATGAGGAAAGAGGCATAGATAGTTTAAAAGGTTCTTCCATAAGCCTTAAAGTTAAATATGTTTATTGCTTCTGGCTGTCATTAATATACAGAAAAAAGTTTAGTTTAAGGGTACGAACAGATTTGACTTCTTTGAATTTCATTCTCAAATGTGCTAGCTTCTAGATTTTACTGACTAGATTGTGCTGTCTCTAAGTTAAGAGTGTCATTTAGCAAGGAAAAATAAACTAGAGCAATTCTAAGACTTCTTTCTCAACTCAGACTCAACATTTTGGTGTGAAGGCCTATTACATGTAAAAAGGCTTCACTGTATCAGTGATTAAGAGAAAATTGAGATGGTCGACTATTTTTTTTTAAATAAATTCAATATTTTGCTGATGGAGCTTTTTATTACATGAACTTTCATTAGATTGATTATATTAAAACTTATAACCTGCTTATTTATTTGAATTATGTTAGCTCTGGATTGATTTAGCAAGCTTATTTTCATAGGCAAATTAAATTACCAAACTTTAATTTGCCTAACCATTTAATATGATATTCCAAAAACTTTAAAATGGCTTAAATGGATCTTACAATTAAACTTCATTAGAGTTATCATTTTGGTGTCACAAAAGTTGATAGTAATATACAGTAAAGGAACTCTATGACAATGTGCATAAAGTTATTTCATTTAAGTTTATGTTCTCACTGTAAAATAATTTTCAGTGATCTCATATTTGTCAAGCTTTTAAAGTAAACCCTTTGGAATTTTTAAAAAGCTAATTGAATGCAAAATATGATTTTTATATTATTATTACTCGATGTGGGTGAATGTGTATGTTTATACCCCTGGTAATTATGTATGAATAAAATTAATATAGGTATCCCTTAGGTTTTATTGTTAGAAGAGAAAATATATGAACATATTTGGGTGCATATGGCATGCTTCTGTGATATTAGATGTTAATTCTTTCTAACGAAACTATTGAGTTGTATTATAAATATAACAAAATAAATGTAACTCATACGTTTTAACTCATAAAACTGAAGCTTCTAAAAAACAAAATGGGAAAGCGTTAGGATGAAATATTTATAAAAGTCCTTAAATTTAATTTGTGTGTAATTCCTTGCAGTGAACCTTCATTGATTGCCTAGACATTTTAAAATATCTTTATTTTCCTAATGAGGAAAGAGGCATAGATAGTTTAAAAGGTTCTTCCATAAGCCTTAAAGTTAAATATGTTTATTGCTTCTGGCTGTCATTAATATACAGAAAAAAGTTTAGTTTAAGGGTACGAACAGATTTGACTTCTTTGAATTTCATTCTCAAATGTGCTAGCTTCTAGATTTTACTGACTAGATTGTGCTGTCTCTAAGTTAAGAGTGTCATTTAGCAAGGAAAAATAAACTAGAGCAATTCTAAGACTTCTTTCTCAACTCAGACTCAACATTTTGGTGTGAAGGCCTATTACATGTAAAAAGGCTTCACTGTATCAGTGATTAAGAGAAAATTGAGATGGTCGACTATCTTTTAAATAAATTCAATATTTTGCTGATGGAGCTTTTTATTACATGAACTTTCATTAGATTGATTATATTAAAACTTATAACCTGCTTATTTATTTGAATTATGTTAGCTCTGGATTGATTTAGCAAGCTTATTTTCATAGGCAAATTAAATTACCAAACTTTAATTTGCCTAACCATTTAATATGATATTCCAAAAACTTTAAAATGGCTTAAATGGATCTTACAATTAAACTTCATTAGAGTTATCATTTTGGTGTCACAAAAGTTGATAGTAATATACAGTAAAGGAACTCTATGACAATGTGCATAAAGTTATTTCATTTAAGTTTATGTTCTCACTGTAAAATAATTTTCAGTGATCTCATATTTGTCAAGCTTTTAAAGTAAACCCTTTGGAATTTTTAAAAAGCTAATTGAATGCAAAATATGATTTTTATATTATTATTACTCGATGTGGGTGAATGTGTATGTTTATACCCCTGGTAATTATGTATGAATAAAATTAATATAGGTATCCCTTAGGTTTTATTGTTAGAAGAGAAAATATATGAACATATTTGGGTGCATATGGCATGCTTCTGTGATATTAGATGTTAATTCTTTCTAACGAAACTATTGAGTTGTATTATAAATATAACAAAATAAATGTAACTCATACGTTTTAACTCATAAAACTGAAGCTTCTATCAAATGAAAGCAAATTTATTTAATGAAAGGGGGAACCTATTTCAACGACAGATGTAGTAGCTTATCAAACCTGGTATGCTTAATTATTAGCAGAAACCAGTCTCTTGATTCTAAGAAAAATGTTCTTATATAATGAGACAAACTAGAATATACAGGATGTGAAAGCTGGTTTGTAAATCTTGCAGCAGTAAAAAGTGGAGAGAATTAATACAGGCATATCTGGGAGATTGAATGTTCAGTTCCAGACTACTGCAATAAAGGGAATATTACAGCGAAGTGAGTCACATTAGCTGGTTTCCAGCAAAAAAGTTATGTTTATACTATACTGTAATCTTTAAGTATGCAGTAACATTATGTCTCAAAACATCCATACCTTAGTTCAAAAGATGTTATTGATAAAAATATATCGACTGACTATGTAAAGTTAGCACAAATGTTCATTTGTAAAAAATAACATAGTGTCTGTAAGCATAATAAAGAAAAGCACAATGAAATAGGGTATGCCTATCAAGGTGAATCAACAAAGATTTCCTTGTTAGGTTTTGTTGTAAACGGGCATCTCAAATTGTGCACATGCACTGCACTATAGAACATGTTATTTATATACATGCACAATTGCATATACACAAATACCTCATTAATCACTCAAAAAATAGTTTCACACTTTAGAATATCGTGCAGGTCCTGGGTCAGAAAAACCTGGGATTGGATCATCTGCTTAATGTGTCCTATTATTGAAAATAGTGTTATGTCAATTGTAGTGAAGATTCTTGTTAATATACAGGGATTTCTTTGTACTGTGCCTATTCATATGAACAGAATTCAGTAAATTTGCTATTATTATTTTTAACCTTTTTTATTTTTGGTCACTTCTATTAGTCTTTCATTTATCTACTTTCATCCATCTTTGTTCTTGGCCTGTGTGGGCCTCCCATCGCAGTTCTGTTTTGGTCACTTCTAGTTAGTCTTTCTGATCTTTTCATCCAGGGTGCATATGGCATGCTTCTGTGATATTAGATGTTAATTCTTTCTAACGAAACTATTGAGTTGTATTATAAATATAACAAAATAAATGTAACTCATACGTTTTAACTCATAAAACTGAAGCTTCTATCAAATGAAAGCAAATTTATTTAATGAAAGGGGGAACCTATTTCAACGACAGATGTAGTAGCTTATCAAACCTGGTATGCTTAATTATTAGCAGAAACCAGTCTCTTGATTCTAAGAAAAATGTTCTTATATAATGAGACAAACTAGAATATACAGGATGTGAAAGCTGGTTTGTAAATCTTGCAGCAGTAAAAAGTGGAGAGAATTAATACAGGCATATCTGGGAGATTGAATGTTCAGTTCCAGACTACTGCAATAAAGGGAATATTACAGCGAAGTGAGTCACATTAGCTGGTTTCCAGCAAAAAAGTTATGTTTATACTATACTGTAATCTTTAAGTATGCAGTAACATTATGTCTCAAAACATCCATACCTTAGTTCAAAAGATGTTATTGATAAAAATATATCGACTGACTATGTAAAGTTAGCACAAATGTTCATTTGTAAAAAATAACATAGTGTCTGTAAGCATAATAAAGAAAAGCACAATGAAATAGGGTATGCCTATCAAGGTGAATCAACAAAGATTTCCTTGTTAGGTTTTGTTGTAAACGGGCATCTCAAATTGTGCACATGCACTGCACTATAGAACATGTTATTTATATACATGCACAATTGCATATACACAAATACCTCATTAATCACTCAAAAAATAGTTTCACACTTTAGAATATCGTGCAGGTCCTGGGTCAGAAAAACCTGGGATTGGATCATCTGCTTAATGTGTCCTATTATTGAAAATAGTGTTATGTCAATTGTAGTGAAGATTCTTGTTAATATACAGGGATTTCTTTGTACTGTGCCTATTCATATGAACAGAATTCAGTAAATTTTTGCTATTATTATTTTTTTAACCTTTTTTTCTTTTTGGTCACTTCTATTAGTCTTTCATTTATCTACTTTCATCCATCTTTGTTCTTGGCCTGTGTGGGCCTCCCATCGCAGTGGCCTCTGTCACTGCAGAGCACCGGCTCTGGGCGCATGCGCTCCAGAGCTCCGGCTCGGTAGTTGGACACATCGGTCCAGTCGCTCCGTGGCACGTGAGATCTTCCCAGACTCGGGATCGAACTGGTGCCCTTTCCACTGCCAGGCGGTGTCCTTACCCACTGGACCACCAGGGAAGCCCGCTATGATTCTTTAATAAAAACTTCGTATCCATATTGAAAGTTGTAGATAAACTATTAGTTTTTTATTCTTCAGTCTGTCTTTTGTCTCTGACATACTTAGCTACCTTCACATTTTAAAACTCTTTTTTAATTTTTTGTATGATTATAATACTATTTTATTGATTTTCTTTTTTCCTATTGACTCCTCATTTTACTTATTCTCACTCACCCTCCCTATTTTTTCCTTCACTGTCATGATTTATCCTTCCCTCTAAATTTGACCTCTTTTTACTGATTTCCTAGTTTAAAGTAGCATATGCACTTGGATCTGATTATCATAATTTTAGAAATAGCAATTACTAAATTCCTTGCTTAGAGTGCTGTTTCCAAATGACTGATAGTTTAAATGCAGTTTCAAACTTTAACATAACCCAGATAAAACACTTATTTTCCTTTATTTCTATGCTTTGTTTCATTTAGTTTATTGAGATTAACAACCCCAAACTGTGTTTAAAAAAGTGTTTTCTTGAACTCTTAGCAGCCCCAGTCTTCACATCCTGATATCTCTAACGATGAAAAGATAATTTGGTTATGTTGCTTTATTTATTACAAATAAGTTTCAGACATTAGAATATCGTGCAGGTCCTGGGTCAGAAAAACCTGGGATTGGATCATCTGCTTAATGTGTCCTATTATTGAAAATAGTGTTATGTCAATTGTAGTGAAGATTCTTGTTAATATACAGGGATTTCTTTGTACTGTGCCTATTCATATGAACAGAATTCAGTAAATTTTGCTATTATTATTTTTTTAACCTTTTTTTCTTTTTGGTCACTTCTATTAGTCTTTCATTTATCTACTTTCATCCATCTTTGTTCTTGGCCTGTGTGGGCCTCCCATCGCAGTGGCCTCTGTCACTGCAGAGCACCGGCTCTGGGCGCATGCGCTCCAGAGCTCCGGCTCGGTAGTTGGACACATCGGTCCAGTCGCTCCGTGGCACGTGAGATCTTCCCAGACTCGGGATCGAACTGGTGCCCTTTCCACTGCCAGGCGGTGTCCTTACCCACTGGACCACCAGGGAAGCCCGCTATGATTCTTTAATAAAAACTTCGTATCCATATTGAAAGTTGTAGATAAACTATTAGTTTTTTATTCTTCAGTCTGTCTTTTGTCTCTGACATACTTAGCTACCTTCACATTTTAAAACTCTTTTTTAATTTTTTGTATGATTATAATACTATTTTATTGATTTTCTTTTTTCCTATTGACTCCTCATTTTACTTATTCTCACTCACCCTCCCTATTTTTTCCTTCACTGTCATGATTTATCCTTCCCTCTAAATTTGACCTCTTTTTACTGATTTCCTAGTTTAAAGTAGCATATGCACTTGGATCTGATTATCATAATTTTAGAAATAGCAATTACTAAATTCCTTGCTTAGAGTGCTGTTTCCAAATGACTGATAGTTTAAATGCAGTTTCAAACTTTAACATAACCCAGATAAAACACTTATTTTCCTTTATTTCTATGCTTTGTTTCATTTAGTTTATTGAGATTAACAACCCCAAACTGTGTTTAAAAAAGTGTTTTTCTTGAACTCTTAGCAGCCCCAGTCTTCACATCCTGATATCTCTAACGATGAAAAGATAATTTGGTTATGTTGCTTTATTTATTACAAATAATTTTCAGACATTAAAATTTACTATCACTCAATGTTTTTTGTCTATTTTTAAAATTTTTATTTATTAATTTTTGGTTTGTCTGGGTCTTCATTGCTGCACGGGCTATTCCTAGTTGTGGCCACCCGGGAGAGCTACTTTCTAGTTGTGATGTCCAGACTTCTCATTGCTGTGGCTCAACAATTGTGGCACACGGGCTTCGTTTCTCGAAGGCATGTGGGAACTTCCTGGACCAGGAAACAAACCCATATCTCCTGCATTGGCAGGCTGGGTCTTTACCACTGAACTACAGGAAATGCCCTCGTTTCTTTGTGTATTTTTAATGTATCATTCAGACTATGTCACTTTCTGTTCAGACATACTGCAGTGTTAGTTCCCCATTACCCAGAACTAAGGGTTAACTCCTTAAGGAAATGAAATTGTATATTGTCCAACCTTTTGAATTTCTCCTCTAATATCTCAATTTACATATATAATATTATAGAAGATAAACTGTTATCTAAATGAAACTAGTGCTTTCATATCTCCTTGCTTTGTGAACTTCATTTTCATTCTCTTTCTCTTGTTTTCTTAGGCAAATTTTGTGTGATACTGAAAGACCAACTCATGAGTCCCCTGTTTACTGAACTATTTGTGTGGAAGCAATCTCCTCCTGTAGAACTTTCTATGACAATGTCCTACAAATGTGTCAG
This sequence comes from Tragulus kanchil, assembly GCA_022376925.1. Lineage (NCBI taxonomy): Eukaryota > Metazoa > Chordata > Mammalia > Artiodactyla > Tragulidae > Tragulus > Tragulus kanchil. The sequence continues at coordinate 88,304,868 of JAIOJX010000024.1, read as the reverse complement.
CTTTATTACTATTATAGTAGTCATTTTCTACTCTTTCTTGGCTACTTGGGCAAATGTATTATTTCCTCTTTTATGTCTAAACGTGAATACAGTAAGTTTTCATGCAGTATTCACACTATGCCATGCACCTATTAAATGGTCAAAACTTGTTTGTTGAGTGAACATTTCAATTCCATTGTATAATATTGTATGAATGGAATTAAGGTTATAACAAAAGACAACATTTAAAAAATAACACATTGAAGAAAATGACTTAAAAAAATGGACCATGTCTTTGAGTAAGAATATGTTTATTAAGTTTATAATGAAAAAGAGGGTGCACGTGTTAGACTTAGCTATGTCTGATCCTTGGTGACACCATGGACTGTAGCCCACCAGACTTTTCTGTCCATAGAATACTCCAGGAAAAATGCTGGAATTGGGTAGCCATTCCCTTCTAGAGGGATTTTCCTGACCTGGGATTGAATATGAGTCTCTTGCATTGTAGGAAGATTCTTTATTGTCTGAGCCATCAAGAAAGTTTAAAATTTGAAAGTTCAAATTGTGATATTATAAAACACTAGAAAAGAAAAAGATTAATGTAGCATTAAAAAAAGATTGTATCTAAGTAGTTGGTTTACAATGTTGTGTTAGTTTCAGGTATACAGCAAAGTGAATCAGTTATACGTAAATCTACTCTTTTTTTAGTTTATTTTCACACATAGGCTATTAATTCAGTATTTAAGAAATGAATCAAAATGAATAGATTTATCAATGTAGATAGAAGGTGTTCAATACATATATTTCATTCATGCATATTGAATCAAACTGTTCATCTGTCATGCTTAAAAAATATAGCTATGTAACTTTTACAGATCTTATGAATCTTCAGCGATTCATGAATTGGGAAGCATCCAGTCTAGCCAACACAGGGAGCTCCAAAGAGCGATACAAAATGAAAGCTTTTCATGGACAGAAGAGAGAATAAACTAGAAAGTTAGACAAGGTGAAAAAGAGGATTGATTATTGTAAGGTGACTTTCCTTTAGGGGATAGCAGCCATCTATCAGACAGATTATCTTATGTGTGCTCACTAGTTGATTCCTGATTGGCATAAAATTCTATTCTAAGGAAACCTGCAACTGTAACTAAGTCTTCATTTGGTGAATGGGATATAGTATACATGAGTCCATTTGGGCCTGCTGGGTGTTTTTAAAATTTTTAATGTATTTATATTGAGGTATAATTGACATTTTTTTCAGGTACAACATAATGGTTTGATATTTGCATACAAGCAAAAATTGATCACCAGGATAAGTCTAATTGACATCAATCACCTTGCATAGTTACATTTTTATTCTTGTGATGAAAAGTTAAAAGGTCTACTCTCTAAGCAACTTATAAATATCCAGTACAGTATTATTAACTATAGTCATCATGCTATACATTATATCCTATGACATATTTAATTTGTAATTGGAAGTTTATGCTTTTGATACTCTAGCCCACCAGACTTTTCTGTCCATAGAATACTCCAGGAAAAATGCTGGAATTGGGTAGCCATTCCCTTCTAGAGGGATTTTCCTGACCTGGGATTGAATATGAGTCTCTTGCATTGTAGGAAGATTCTTTATTGTCTGAGCCATCAAGAAAGTTTAAAATTTGAAAGTTCAAATTGTGATATTATAAAACACTAGAAAAGAAAAAGATTAATGTAGCATTAAAAAAAGATTGTATCTAAGTAGTTGGTTTACAATGTTGTGTTAGTTTCAGGTATACAGCAAAGTGAATCAGTTATACGTAAATCTACTCTTTTTAGTTTATTTTCACACATAGGCTATTAATTCAGTATTTAAGAAATGAATCAAAATGAATAGATTTATCAATGTAGATAGAAGGTGTTCAATACATATATTTCATTCATGCATATTGAATCAAACTGTTCATCTGTCATGCTTAAAAAATATAGCTATGTAACTTTTACAGATCTTATGAATCTTCAGCGATTCATGAATTGGGAAGCATCCAGTCTAGCCAACACAGGGAGCTCCAAAGAGCGATACAAAATGAAAGCTTTTCATGGACAGAAGAGAGAATAAACTAGAAAGTTAGACAAGGTGAAAAAGAGGATTGATTATTGTAAGGTGACTTTCCTTTAGGGGATAGCAGCCATCTATCAGACAGATTATCTTATGTGTGCTCACTAGTTGATTCCTGATTGGCATAAAATTCTATTCTAAGGAAACCTGCAACTGTAACTAAGTCTTCATTTGGTGAATGGGATATAGTATACATGAGTCCATTTGGGCCTGCTGGGTGTTTTTTTAAAATTTTTAATGTATTTATATTGAGGTATAATTGACATTTTTTTCAGGTACAACATAATGGTTTGATATTTGCATACAAGCAAAAATTGATCACCAGGATAAGTCTAATTGACATCAATCACCTTGCATAGTTACATTTTTATTCTTGTGATGAAAAGTTAAAAGGTCTACTCTCTAAGCAACTTATAAATATCCAGTACAGTATTATTAACTATAGTCATCATGCTATACATTATATCCTATGACATATTTAATTTGTAATTGGAAGTTTATGCTTTTGATACTCTTCAGCAATTTCTCCCACCCTCCACCCCTCACTTCTGGCAACCATCTTCTGTTCTCTTTGTCTGTAAGCTTATTTTTTTTTCTGTTTTTTTTGTTTGTTTGTTTATTTAATGTTTCATATAGAAGTGAAATCATATAGTGTTTGTCTTTCTGTATCCTATTTTACTTAGATAGGCCTTGAAGGCATTATACTGTGTTTTTGCAAATGGGAAGATTTCATTCTTATTTATAGCTGTGTAATATTCTATTTCTTTACCTATTCATCCATTGATGGTCATTTCCATGTCTTGGCTATTGTAAATGATGCTGGAAAGAACATGGGGGTACATATCTTTTGAAATTAGTGTTTTCACTTTTCTTGGATAAATATCCAGAAGTGGTACTTCCAAATCATATGGTATAGCCCACAAGGTTCCTCTGTCCATGGAATTTTCCAGGCAAGATATTGGAGTGGGCTGCTATTTCCTACTCCAGGGGATCTTCGTGACCCAGGGATTGAACCCACATTTGTTGTGCTTCCTGCATTGGCAGCTAGATTCTTTACCACTGCACCCCTGGGAAGCCTCTTGTTCACCACCATTTTCTGTATTACACAATGTTCCCAATAATGTCTTGTGGAACTATAAGCTCAAATAACACATAAGCTGACAGTTCTCAAATATATTCCTTTAGCCCTTCCTTTTCTCTTGAGCATTGGGGGGGTTCTTTAATATTTACAGGTATTTTTATCCTAACATATTTATGGTCTTGCCCATAAGAAAGTGTTTAATGAAGGTACAGTTTCGGGAAGTTTGACAGAATCGAGAAATAACAGCATTGGTGAACTACTCAATAATGTGTAGCAGCTAAAAGTTCTATTGTCCTTAGGTTTGAATGGCCAGTGGAAGGGGACAGTATGTTTAGAGTCCAGCATGAATGTGGAAATGTGAAAAAAGATAAACAAAGGCAGAACCTCAGTGAGACCAAGAGGAAGGGTGGAACATATATGACAGCAAGGCCAATCTCAGTTCTCTTGGCAGCATCTCCTTTTGCCTACCCAACCTGAAGACTCTTGAGAACAGATTTTGGTGGTGTGTAGAGGGAGTGTGTTAAGCCTCTAGGACAGAGAAAGAATTCTGAATACAGCAGGGATAAAGAATAATCAACATTGTTCTTTGCTTTTGCCACTACATATATCATCTGTTTATCTACTTATCTCTTTCCTTGTTGTAAAAACAATAATTTTTTCGTTATACTATTACTTAGATAGGCCTTGAAGGCATTATACTGTGTTTTTGCAAATGGGAAGATTTCATTCTTATTTATAGCTGTGTAATATTCTATTTCTTTACCTATTCATCCATTGATGGTCATTTCCATGTCTTGGCTATTGTAAATGATGCTGGAAAGAACATGGGGGTACATATCTTTTGAAATTAGTGTTTTCACTTTTCTTGGATAAATATCCAGAAGTGGTACTTCCAAATCATATGGTATAGCCCACAAGGTTCCTCTGTCCATGGAATTTTCCAGGCAAGATATTGGAGTGGGCTGCTATTTCCTACTCCAGGGGATCTTCGTGACCCAGGGATTGAACCCACATTTGTTGTGCTTCCTGCATTGGCAGCTAGATTCTTTACCACTGCACCCCTGGGAAGCCTCTTGTTCACCACCATTTTCTGTATTACACAATGTTCCCAATAATGTCTTGTGGAACTATAAGCTCAAATAACACATAAGCTGACAGTTCTCAAATATATTCCTTTAGCCCTTCCTTTTCTCTTGAGCATTGGGGGGGTTCTTTAATATTTACAGGTATTTTTATCCTAACATATTTATGGTCTTGCCCATAAGAAAGTGTTTAATGAAGGTACAGTTTCGGGAAGTTTGACAGAATCGAGAAATAACAGCATTGGTGAACTACTCAATAATGTGTAGCAGCTAAAAGTTCTATTGTCCTTAGGTTTGAATGGCCAGTGGAAGGGGACAGTATGTTTAGAGTCCAGCATGAATGTGGAAATGTGAAAAAAGATAAACAAAGGCAGAACCTCAGTGAGACCAAGAGGAAGGGTGGAACATATATGACAGCAAGGCCAATCTCAGTTCTCTTGGCAGCATCTCCTTTTGCCTACCCAACCTGAAGACTCTTGAGAACAGATTTTGGTGGTGTGTAGAGGGAGTGTGTTAAGCCTCTAGGACAGAGAAAGAATTCTGAATACAGCAGGGATAAAGAATAATCAACATTGTTCTTTGCTTTTGCCACTACATATATCATCTGTTTATCTACTTATCTCTTTCCTTGTTGTAGAAACAAATCTCAGGTGAAATGTAAAGTTTCATGATGTTCCAGTTATACTATTATTCTATTTAGTCATATTCACATGTAGAACTTAAGTTAAAATGTAACTGCCATCAATAATTTTCTTGTAAAATAAAAGGAAAAAGCAGAAATAAAAATTGACATAATAACGGCAAGGTCTGTAGCTGTTCCTAAAGCATAATTAATAATATACTCTCCATTCCATATTCCCCTTAAAGCCTGGTGCCACATTTACTACTTAGGTTTTATAAATAATAAAATGAGCTACTCATAATTCCTCCCAGATAATCCTGAGGTTTCTTTTTTGTTGTTGTTTATTATTGGATTTTGTAATTTTCTCCAGGGCGTTCTTATTAGAGGAGGGAGTGCTATCTTCTGGGCTACAAAAGTATGATTGCTTTCCCAAATGTGAAAAAGCTACTTGATTTTCCTGGCCCTAATGAAGGTCAATTACCCTTCCTCCTGAAGTAATCCCCTTCTCTGCTTATTTCAGAGTCTAAAATGAAGAAGAATTTGAATCAGCATCCACTTTAATGAAATCAGGATTTTCTTCTATAGTGAATTTCCTTGGGCCTGAGGATCTATTTCCAAAAGTCTGTATCAAAGTTGGGAAGTAAAACCCATATCAGGGGTCACTCTATAGAACAGTGATACAGGACAAGCACAAACCCAACTCATTCATTCCAGGTCTGAAGTCAACAGTATCACATGCCGCACGTGTAGGATATTTAAACTTTTGTGGGGCAGTGTTCCAGCCTGGTGGTGGGTTTCCAGCCATTACTGTAGCTGTAGTCTTCGTGCATGTGTGCTCAGTTGTGCCTGACTCTTGGCGACCCCAACTGTAGCCTGCCAGGCTCCTCTGTCCATGGAATTTTTCAAGCACTAGTACTGGAGTGGATTGCCATTTCTTACCTCAGGGGATCATCCTGACCCAGGAGTCGAGCCCCCATCTCTTGCATCTCCTGCGTTGTCAGGCAGATTCTTTACCACTGCACCAGCTGGGAAGCCCCAATTAGAATGCTATTGACCTAATAAACAAAGGAGCTATAATAGATGACTTTGGGCTATCAAGAAAGCAAGTTCCCTCCAGATTATGAAATGACAGTGCAGGAGTGTTGACATAAACCTGAGGATAGGCCCTAAATGTGTACTGCTTACTGAATGCTGAAGGGGAACCATTTGTGATTACTGACTGGTACTAAAAATAATCTACTAGGTTAATAGATACATATCAGATGTCAAGGAATTTATGGATTAGTCCTAGTAAATTTGTAATTTATGGAGTAATAGTTACATTTAATACCAGCCACAGGTTTTTATTTTTCAAAACTCATTGGTGTTTTGAATCGTAAGTTATGGGTGACTTCCAGAATTCTGAGATAAATTGCCATCTTTGCAATAGAATAAATATCTGAAATTCCCCTAGGCAGGTTTGCTATTCATTTGGCCTACTATTTTGTGTGGGAAGCAGTGGTCAATGGGCTTCTGCTTGGCACACTCTACCATAGGATACCACCCCAGAGGTGTGAGATAGTTTGGGGATTTTCATTCTATAAAATATATGTATTCTTGCAATACATATTCCCATAATCTGGTATTGTGACAAAATTCTAAGAAAATTACTTTACTTTTCCAAGTATATGGTCACCTTGATAAATAATCCCAGTATAAGCAAGATAAGAGGGACTTGAGCCAAGATACCATCAACTTCCTGTGATTTGCAAATAGGCATTTCCAAATAGTGGTACTCAGTACTTCAGCATTCCCATTTTTTAAGCCTTAGCACTCTTCTCTCTACAGTAAGGGATCAAGTCTATCATTTTATTCTTACTGGATATTTTTACTGTTGAGCTGTCCCAGACTTCAACTGATCATCTTTTCAGGCTATTTGTACTTTGGCCAAAACTGTACATTGTAAATCCTGGTTATGTATACTTAAAGATATAATACCTAATCTGATTTTTATGTTTTGTTCTTATTCTGAAACCCTTAGCTTTCATTTATATACAAGCTCCACAGCCGTCTACTAATATAAAATTCTCAATTTTTGCCTATGTTAAAGTGTATACTCTATCACTTCCTGATTTACATATATATATATATATATATATATATATATATATACACACATATATACGTTTGTTTTTATTTTAAGTCTTACACTAACTGTGCTGCCACAGTCAACAATTAAAGTTATGATTCTCCATGATGATCCCATCTGTCAAAGTCTAGAATTTCAGTTGAAGAGGAAAGTTCTTTTTTTGCCTTAAGAATTTATCTGAAATTGGGGGAAATATGGAACAAAAGGATAATGTATTGTCACTGCCTTCCTTTTATTACAGATAAATATTAGTTTCCTCCTTGTGAAACCCACTTTTACTTTTCACATTGTAAATACTGCAAAGATCTCTGAACTCAATCAAACATTTCCCATTTAGCCTTATTTCCATGTATTCTTTTTTTTTTTTCTTCTTCTAATTTTTGGCCTCTTTTACTGATTTTTTTTACTTATTTATTTTTCATCCATCTTTATTCTTTGGCCTGTCTGGACCTCCCATTGCAGCGGCCCCCTTCGCTGCAGAGCACAGGCTCTGGGCACATGTGCTGCAGAGCACTGGCTCGTAATTGGACACACCGGTCCAGTCCCTCCACGGCACGTGGGATCTTTCCGGGCCAGGGATCGAACTGCTGCCCCTTGCACTGCAAGGTGAACTCTTTACCCACTGGACCACCAGGGAAGCCTTCAATGTATTTTTTATTGAACTGCTGGTGTAGTATTTCATACTACTAATCTGAGTATATTTCTTCTCTCTAAAACTTCTCAGTGATTCTCTACGACTAACAAAAAAAGACAGTTAAAACTTCTTATAGATCATAAAATACCTTAGATTCTAAACTCTTGGGCAGACAAATCTCCGGGACAAGAAGACCTGATTGTAAGGGATCAAGTCTATCATTTTATTCTTACTGGATATTTTTACTGTTGAGCTGTCCCAGACTTCAACTGATCATCTTTTCAGGCTATTTGTACTTTGGCCAAAACTGTACATTGTAAATCCTGGTTATGTATACTTAAAGATATAATACCTAATCTGATTTTTATGTTTTGTTCTTATTCTGAAACCCTTAGCTTTCATTTATATACAAGCTCCACAGCCGTCTACTAATATAAAATTCTCAATTTTTGCCTATGTTAAAGTGTATACTCTATCACTTCCTGATTTACATATATATATATATATATATATATATATATATACACACATATATACGTTTGTTTTTATTTTAAGTCTTACACTAACTGTGCTGCCACAGTCAACAATTAAAGTTATGATTCTCCATGATGATCCCATCTGTCAAAGTCTAGAATTTCAGTTGAAGAGGAAAGTTCTTTTTTTGCCTTAAGAATTTATCTGAAATTGGGGGAAATATGGAACAAAAGGATAATGTATTGTCACTGCCTTCCTTTTATTACAGATAAATATTAGTTTCCTCCTTGTGAAACCCACTTTTACTTTTCACATTGTAAATACTGCAAAGATCTCTGAACTCAATCAAACATTTCCCATTTAGCCTTATTTCCATGTATTCTTTTTTTTTTTTCTTCTTCTAATTTTTGGCCTCTTTTACTGATTTTTTTTACTTATTTATTTTTCATCCATCTTTATTCTTTGGCCTGTCTGGACCTCCCATTGCAGCGGCCCCCTTCGCTGCAGAGCACAGGCTCTGGGCACATGTGCTGCAGAGCACTGGCTCGTAATTGGACACACCGGTCCAGTCCCTCCACGGCACGTGGGATCTTTCCGGGCCAGGGATCGAACTGCTGCCCCTTGCACTGCAAGGTGAACTCTTTACCCACTGGACCACCAGGGAAGCCTTCAATGTATTTTTTATTGAACTGCTGGTGTAGTATTTCATACTACTAATCTGAGTATATTTCTTCTCTCTAAAACTTCTCAGTGATTCTCTACGACTAACAAAAAAAGACAGTTAAAACTTCTTATAGATCATAAAAATACCTTAGATTCTAAACTCTTGGGCAGACTGAAAGCTTCTCCGGGACAAGGAACTCAGGAAGACCCTGGAGAGTGGATGATTGTGCCATGCTGCAGTCCATGGTATTGCAAAGAGTTGGACGTGACAGTGACTAAACAACAGCCCTCCATCTAGCACAGTATTATTAGATGTTCCATGAATGGTCACACAGACATACCCACACTTTCTAAATCTGTATAATTTCTATAGATTGTTCACCTTACTTTTACTACTTGGGTATGCCTCTTATTTTAAGAAGCATAAATAAAAAGCATACCCAAAAGTAAATGTAAGTTGAGTGACCTGTAGAAATTGCTAAAGTGCTTTTTTAGTACAATAATAAATAAATATCAATGGAACAGAATGAGAATCCAGAAACAGACATATGATGTAGAGGTCAAAGGGAACACTGAGTATAGTAAGAAAAAGGCCTTTTGAGTAAATAAGGCTGTTCAGTTGGGTACTCATATGTGTTGGGGAGCATGTACTTTGTCCCCTAACTCACCAGAAGAACTGAGATCAAAACTCAAAAGGTAAACAATCTAGAAGAAAGCATAGGAGAGTATTTTTTATGAACTTGGAGTAGGTGAGAAAAAAATGGCTAATCACAGAATAAGGTTTTAATGAACTGGACTTTATTAAAATTATAAACTTCTGTTCATCTCAAGACTCCTTATGGGACTTAAAAGATACCATTTTCTGGTTATGAATATGCTTTTTCTCAGTGAGCTATAAATTCAAGATAACAGACATCATAATTATTTTTCTGGTAATTCTATCCATATTCTGGGTTTTGAAGATCCCCTGGAGAAGGGAATGACTACCCATTCCAATATTCTTGTCTGAAGAATACCAGTAACAGAGGAGCCTGCCAAGCTACAGTCCATGGGGTCACAGAGTCAGGCACAACTGAGCGTCTTTCACTTTCACTTCTTTCTACGAATTCTTTATGAGAATATCTGAAATTCAGTAATAATAGATATTTATTAATAAATGAGTTTAAGAGAAATTGGCTGAATATTGTTTATATAAATAGAAATCTGAAAAGATACTGCTGTAAAATGGAGAAAATTTTTAAAAAATGGAAAATTGTGGCCAAATACTGTTATGCTTTGATGATCTGATAATGCAGTAGTTGTAGAAACCAAACAGATGTATAGAAGATACCGTAGATTCTGAAGATGTGGTTATATGGCCAAATTAAATTTTAGACTTAAAAGTGAATAAAATGCCTAATAAAGCATGTATCTTGTAGGTTGTAGATTTGTTCTTTAAGAAAAATAATGCATTAATTTATTTCTGTCTAATTTCCAAAGGAAAAAACACTCAAATAATAAAGACATATATAAAAATCCATAGTGATATCACAATAACACAAGAACATCAATAAAAACCATGGAAATCAGTTAAAATATGTTGCTTAGGACAATTTCTCAACATTCTTTATACAACTCAATTTTCTAGAAATTTAGGATGAAAAGCAGAAAACATTCAAGAATACTATAAAAAAAAGATGTTTTATTTTACTTCCTTTTTTTCAGATTTTAATTCCAATATGAACATACACAGAAATATTTTATGTAAATGCATAAATGCAATAATCACTGACATACCTGTTCTTATAGGTATTCCCGTCCATATAATAGCTGCCAACTTGAAGCAATAAATACTATCCAATAGAGACTAATATATGTCCTGTATCATCGTATGTATTGACATGCTTACATAACTATATAGATATCAAGGTAAAAAAAAAAGCACACATAAGAACATGTATTTTAAGGCTTCCCTGGTGGTCCGGTGGGTAAGGACACCGCCTTGCAGTGCAAGGTGCGCCAGTTCGATCCCTGGCCTGGGAAGATCCCACGTGCCGCGGAGCGGCTGGACCGATGTGTCCAATTACTGAGCCAGAGCTCTGGAGCGCATGTGCCCAGAGCTGGCGCTCTGCAACGACAGAGGACACCGTGATGGGAGGCCCACAGGAGCCAAAGAACAAAGATGGATGAAAATAGAGAAATGAAAGACCAATAGAAGTGGCCCGCCCACTCCCCTTCCTCCCCCCCCCAATAAATAAATGAATAAATCTTAAAAAAAAAAAAGAACATTATTTTAAAATAATAGTGTATTCATATATTGGAATACGGGCCAAAATAAGTGATTATTTATAGCTCTATCATATGAATTGGAAGACAATTTCAAAAGGAATCGACAGCCTTATTTACTTTTCTTTAGAAATTATGAAAATCATATACCCTAAGTCGCATGGTATATCTATAATTTATTTTAATGACTACTATTCCATTATATGAGTATACTGTAACTTATTCAGCCATTTTCCTATGTATAGGCATTGATTTAATTTGTTTTGTTACCACAAAGAATGTTCTGTGTGTTTTAGTTTTTTCTGTAACATTTTGACTAAATACTGAATATTCTTTCCTAAAGTGTATGTTAAAAATAATATGGGAAATGTATATTATTTTTTGTATATTATCAGGACTTGTTTCTGGAAACATTTTTAAAGATCACATAATCAGTGGTCTGATAAGCAACAAAGGAAGAATATCTTAAGGAGTAAACTGGAAAAAATCATCTTTTCTTTAATCTTTAGATAAGGAGGTACCAGATTTTGCCTAGTACAATGAGAGAAAAAAAAAAACAAAACTTTGCTATATTTGTCAATGCAGAACCTTTACAAAATTCTACAAATCCAATAAATGATAAGAACTTACTCTGTGTGTTCAAATAGCATGCACTTCTATTTCTTCTTCTATAGTCCATAATACTTACACAAATTTAAAGTAAGGTAAATCTTTATCAGAAATAGATGCTAGTGTTTTATCTTCTTTAAAATAAAATATAAAACTTAAAAAAATTAAGTTTGTCTCCTAAAGACAAATGCATGTGAGGTCTGTAAACTCTCTTGAAGATATATTTGGAATATGCAGAAATGCATACATATAAGCATACACACATTTTGATGTGAAATATGTTTCTTAAAAATGTATTTAGTATTAGAAAAGTTCATGAGAAATTTGTACAGAAAAGTGTAGATCTGCTTACAGAGTTATTTCTTTGTAGATATCAATAGTAACTTGGAAAGATTTCCATATAAATAACTTTTTCCTCTCTTTTAACATGAAAATTGTATGTATTGAAGCAAATGCACGGATAAGAAATATGTCAAATACATATGTAAGTTGCTTAGTATTTTTATGTTGTATCATTTTGGAATCCAAAATAAGTGATTATTTATAGCTCTATCATATGAATTGGAAGACAATTTCAAAAGGAATCGACAGCCTTATTTACTTTTCTTTAGAAATTATGAAAATCATATACCCTAAGTCGCATGGTATATCTATAATTTATTTTAATGACTACTATTCCATTATATGAGTATACTGTAACTTATTCAGCCATTTTCCTATGTATAGGCATTGATTTAATTTGTTTTGTTACCACAAAGAATGTTCTGTGTGTTTTAGTTTTTTCTGTAACATTTTGACTAAATACTGAATATTCTTTCCTAAAGTGTATGTTAAAAATAATATGGGAAATGTATATTATTTTTAGTATATTATCAGGACTTGTTTCTGGAAACATTTTTAAAGATCACATAATCAGTGGTCTGATAAGCAACAAAGGAAGAATATCTTAAGGAGTAAACTGGAAAAAATCATCTTTTCTTTAATCTTTAGATAAGGAGGTACCAGATTTTGCCTAGTACAATGAGAGAAAAAAAAAAACAAAACTTTGCTATATTTGTCAATGCAGAACCTTTACAAAATTCTACAAATCCAATAAATGATAAGAACTTACTCTGTGTGTTCAAATAGCATGCACTTCTATTTCTTCTTCTATAGTCCATAATACTTACACAAATTTAAAGTAAGGTAAATCTTTATCAGAAATAGATGCTAGTGTTTTATCTTCTTTAAAATAAAATATAAAACTTAAAAAAATTAAGTTTGTCTCCTAAAGACAAATGCATGTGAGGTCTGTAAACTCTCTTGAAGATATATTTGGAATATGCAGAAATGCATACATATAAGCATACACACATTTTGATGTGAAATATGTTTCTTAAAAATGTATTTAGTATTAGAAAAGTTCATGAGAAATTTGTACAGAAAAGTGTAGATCTGCTTACAGAGTTATTTCTTTGTAGATATCAATAGTAACTTGGAAAGATTTCCATATAAATAACTTTTTCCTCTCTTTTAACATGAAAATTGTATGTATTGAAGCAAATGCACGGATAAGAAATATGTCAAATACATATGTAAGTTGCTTAGTATTTGTTGAAATATGATAAATGTCACAAAAAATAATGATTATTGCATGAATTTCACTTTAATTTACTAATTTTACACCTCATGTAATGTTTGAAGCCATTTATCGAAGCCAACATATTTTGCAAATATTTAGCCTTACCCTAAAATGGGCACTGTAGGAGTATTTTATACCCACAGATTGTCTACAGGAAAATGGATATTCAAAGTTTGTGTAATCAAGGAGCAATTTTAGAAAATTCTAACTTTTCTAGTTGTCTTTCTAGATTGAATAATCTTTACATTAGGATTCCTAATATGAGTAAGTTCTGAATAGCTTTTTTACCAAAAAAAAAAAAAAAATCTGGTTTCTTTTTATGCTTCAATAGTTTATAAATTCAAATATCAAGAGTAGCATAGCAGATTACTAAAACAAGAATGTAGATGAGATTGAGAGTACTCTGTTTCTACAGTTTATTGAGTTAAATGTTGGGCACAGCATTACCTTTCTTATAAGTACTTTATGAAGGATCCATAAATCTGAAAGCTAGATTTCGAACTTTGACAGACTAAACATATTTCCACTGTCCCATTTGCCTGGTTCATTTTTTGATTCCCTTTTTGAGGCTGGGGATTGAAATAAACCCTGAAAAGTAGCTCTGTAAGCTCCTTCTACTCATGTTTTGCCAGGACTGAATTTTATCCCATCAGCTTTTGTGTTGCTGCCTAACGCCATCCTCAGAATCAATAGGCAGATAGGGACTCTTAGCAGATATGTATATATAAACGCTTAATTTACTGAACAAGAAGAAACTGCAAAAACTATCATAAGTGGTATAAACGTAACAAAGTATTGATTTAAAAAGTATGTATATACTGTAGAATCTGAGGATAGAGGGAAGCAAGAAAAACTGTTAAACTATGAAACAGCCTGTTGGAAAGTGATTTGTTGAATCTATACTTTGCATTCCAAGAGGGATTTTAGGCACATAAAATAAAATATAAGGTAAATTGGATAGCAAGAATGAAAGCAAAATAAAGATACTCTTTGAAAGTCTTAGAAGCTGTAAGTATTTCTAGGAATATGAGCTAAAGCTTCTTGATAAATGGATATATATTTTAACACTCTATTTCCTGCTGACTAAGTTGAAAGAGGAAATATTCTGGTCCAAACAGTCATCATTGCTGACAAAAAGAGTATGGCCATTTATACGCAGAGAGATACTTTTTGTCCCAGAAATGATTTAAGGTTTTATGATGCGGTTGCCTTCTTTCGGGATATTTTGAAATGTAATGAATAGTGTGTCCTCTGCCACCAAGAACTTGTTTTTGTTATTGGTTCCATAGGTGCAATATGAGAGATGATTAAAGTTTCAGAGCCAGTTACTTCGGCCAGCTAAGCACCTTCCTTTACCTTTCCCCACGTGGTTATTCCACGGGTCTTCCTACCTCCAGCCATATTCACGCCCTTGTCATTCTTTCATAATGCCAACCTGTGCGTTGATTTCAATACTAAGATTCAATCTTACCTTTCCTCACAGTGCTCATAAACTCGGTTATTTTGTTTGTGGATCGTGTAATCTCTTTTGGAGAAAGAAAAAATCTGTCCTTCACTTCCAGTGTATTTCAGGACCTCGCTGCAATGGAATGTACTTTTTGTTAGAAGAAATAAAATGAGAGTTCTGTCAAAGACTCTTCCTACATTCACTTCCACAAAATTGAAGAGAAATTATGTAAATGATTTGTGAACAATCCAGCCCTCCTCTTGTATTAAACAAAGTATCATTGTACTTCAGCATTTTTCTTCTGCCTTTTTAAAAGGCTCTTTCCTCTTACATTCAGGCTAGCCATTTTCCTCTTTTTACTCTTGTGATTGCGCGCTATGCTGTAAAATGCACATCTCTCTTCAGTAGAGATTTTAGACCACATTGCTTTGCATTTAATTAGCCAGGAAGCTACTCTTGAAAAATTGAGCACTTGTTTTGATAATTTTTCCTCAACATCTGGTACACATAATTCTTTGAAACCTTTCATTTCAGTTCTATTTTACTTTATCTCCTTGTCAGAAGGTGACAGCAAAATTATCACCAGTGCTTAATATTTTAGCCAACCTAAGATCTTGGTGAAATTCCTCTCTTGATTTACTGTGTCTTATCCTTCTTTGACTACATTGCCTCAGGGATCTCTTTTAAACCACAGTATCACAACATCTCTCTCTCAAACTCTCTATCTTCAGACTCTGTCTACCTTTGTTTCTTCATTTAGTCAAGATTCCATTAACCTGTCCTTCCAAAATTGAATTTTTTGTCAAATTTTGTTAAAAACGGAACTTTTAATGCAGTTTACTTTTTCTTTCTAGCTGCCAATCAGTGCAAAAAATATTAGCTGTAATTCTTCCTGTTTCACAAATTTATGGAATGAATTTTACCAATTATAGATAGTTCAATGCTGGATAAGGTTAATTTTGGGGAAAATTGATGTGTAAACATACCGAAAATGGAAAAATAAGTAACATTATCCAATTGGACAAGATATTTGTACTATATGTGTATAATGTTTTAGATTGTCATATTAATTAAAATTACCCTTTTAGTGTAAACAGTGCATGTATTATCTCTAAAAATTATAGTGGAGAAGAAAAGCTAGAAAACACTAAGTACATAGTCAAAGCCTCTGGCAAAATATAAGAATGTACTTCTCTTTTTAGTGTATTTCAGGACCTCGCTGCAATGGAATGTACTTTTGTTAGAAGAAATAAAATGAGAGTTCTGTCAAAGACTCTTCCTACATTCACTTCCACAAAATTGAAGAGAAATTATGTAAATGATTTGTGAACAATCCAGCCCTCCTCTTGTATTAAACAAAGTATCATTGTACTTCAGCATTTTTCTTCTGCCTTTTTAAAAGGCTCTTTCCTCTTACATTCAGGCTAGCCATTTTCCTCTTTTTACTCTTGTGATTGCGCGCTATGCTGTAAAATGCACATCTCTCTTCAGTAGAGATTTTAGACCACATTGCTTTGCATTTAATTAGCCAGGAAGCTACTCTTGAAAAATTGAGCACTTGTTTTGATAATTTTTCCTCAACATCTGGTACACATAATTCTTTGAAACCTTTCATTTCAGTTCTATTTTACTTTATCTCCTTGTCAGAAGGTGACAGCAAAATTATCACCAGTGCTTAATATTTTAGCCAACCTAAGATCTTGGTGAAATTCCTCTCTTGATTTACTGTGTCTTATCCTTCTTTGACTACATTGCCTCAGGGATCTCTTTTAAACCACAGTATCACAACATCTCTCTCTCAAACTCTCTATCTTCAGACTCTGTCTACCTTTGTTTCTTCATTTAGTCAAGATTCCATTAACCTGTCCTTCCAAAATTGAATTTTTTGTCAAATTTTGTTAAAAACGGAACTTTTAATGCAGTTTACTTTTTCTTTCTAGCTGCCAATCAGTGCAAAAAATATTAGCTGTAATTCTTCCTGTTTCACAAATTTATGGAATGAATTTTACCAATTATAGATAGTTCAATGCTGGATAAGGTTAATTTTGGGGAAAATTGATGTGTAAACATACCGAAAATGGAAAAATAAGTAACATTATCCAATTGGACAAGATATTTGTACTATATGTGTATAATGTTTTAGATTGTCATATTAATTAAAATTACCCTTTTAGTGTAAACAGTGCATGTATTATCTCTAAAAATTATAGTGGAGAAGAAAAGCTAGAGAAAAACACTAAGTACATAGTCAAAGCCTCTGGCAAAATATGAAGGCAAAATAATACCAGACAGAATAGACAGTAATAATAATAAAAAAAAGCATTGCTAAGTGGAGGGCAACTTAATAATGATTCAGTGACTTCCCCAGTGGCTCAGGAGTAAAGAATCTGCTAACCCAAGAGGCAGGTGATCCCTGGGTTGGAAGGATCTCTTGGAGTAAGGCATGACAGCCCACTCCAGTATTCTTGGCTGGAAAATCCCTTGGACAGAGAAGCCTGGCAGGCTACAGTTCATAGGGCCTCTAGACATGACTGAACAACTTAGCGTGTCACTCAATGCAACAGTAAGATGATAGTTAAGATATTCAGTGGACTTCCCACATTCCCTTTCATCTCCTGGAATCTTTTACTGTTGCACATTGGTCTTTTCATGACTCTGCCTTCTATATGGGCTCACTTTCTCTTTCTAATTGACCCTAGATTTTAGATCTCGTTCCCTTGGGACTATACTCTGTGTGTGTGCACTCATTTCCAATTTTGTTGGGTTTTTTTTTTTTGGTTTTCTGGCTTAGCTTGACAGTCATGATTCTGGATGAAACTGTATGATTCTTGACTAGATATGAACTTGCAGTAGCATTTGATTTTCACTATGGGTTATAATGTCCTGGTTTATACCTGTTCAAATGTTACCCCATCATACTCCCCGACTTTAATGGAGGTAGAACAGTGCTCAAAAATTTTCTTAATGTATTAATAAATTGTTGTAGTTGTTCAGTCACTTAGCCATGTCTAAAGTTGTGATTCCACGGGCTTAGTTTTTCCCCCCCTTGTCTAGATAGTTGTGCATCCCTCTCATGAATCAGTGCAAAAATATTAGCTGTAATTCTTCCTGTTTCACAAATTTATGGAATGAATTTTACCAATTATAGATAGTTCAATGCTGGATAAGGTTAATTTTGGGGAAAATTGATGTGTAAACATACCGAAAATGGAAAAATAAGTAACATTATCCAATTGGACAAGATATTTGTACTATATGTGTATAATGTTTTAGATTGTCATATTAATTAAAATTACCCTTTTAGTGTAAACAGTGCATGTATTATCTCTAAAAATTATAGTGGAGAAGAAAAGCTAGAGAAAAACACTAAGTACATAGTCAAAGCCTCTGGCAAAATATGAAGGCAAAATAATACCAGACAGAATAGACAGTAATAATAATAAAAAAAAACATTGCTAAGTGGAGGGCAACTTAATAATGATTCAGTGACTTCCCCAGTGGCTCAGGAGTAAAGAATCTGCTAACCCAAGAGGCAGGTGATCCCTGGGTTGGAAGGATCTCTTGGAGTAAGGCATGACAGCCCACTCCAGTATTCTTGGCTGGAAAATCCCTTGGACAGAGAAGCCTGGCAGGCTACAGTTCATAGGGCCTCTAGACATGACTGAACAACTTAGCGTGTCACTCAATGCAACAGTAAGATGATAGTTAAGATATTCAGTGGACTTCCCACATTCCCTTTCATCTCCTGGAATCTTTTACTGTTGCACATTGGTCTTTTCATGACTCTGCCTTCTATATGGGCTCACTTTCTCTTTCTAATTGACCCTAGATTTTAGATCTCGTTCCCTTGGGACTATACTCTGTGTGTGTGCACTCATTTCCAATTTTGTTGGGTTTTTTTTTTTTGGTTTTCTGGCTTAGCTTGACAGTCATGATTCTGGATGAAACTGTATGATTCTTGACTAGATATGAACTTGCAGTAGCATTTGATTTTCACTATGGGTTATAATGTCCTGGTTTATACCTGTTCAAATGTTACCCCATCATACTCCCCGACTTTAATGGAGGTAGAACAGTGCTCAAAAATTTTCTTAATGTATTAATAAATTGTTGTAGTTGTTCAGTCACTTAGCCATGTCTAAAGTTGTGATTCCACGGGCTGTAGTATGCCAGGCTTCCCCATCATTCACCATTTCTCCCAGAGTTTGCTCGAGCTCACGTTCACTGAGTTGGTGGTGCCATCCAACCATCTCATCCTCTGTCATCCCCTTCTCCTCCTGCTTACTCCCTAATTAGTAAAATAAATCCTCACAGGTATTTGACCCTCCTTCTGTAATTTTTCTACCTCACTTAGTATGGCTGAGATGTGGGAGAAAGGAACACATTTATACTCCCAGGAAATGACTGGGACTATGACCATGAAGAAAGAACGAAAGTACTAATTTCAAGTATATTAGTTTTATTAATAAAGCCAAACCTCTCAAAATAATTTTTATATCTTGATATCTTCACATCTGCTGTACAGTCAGTCAAAATTATATTTTGATGATACAGAATAAGAGGACATACTCAGGGTCATTAACTTTATGTTCCCTAGTTCTTACAGAAAAACTCAGTGACATTTTTATGTAATGCTTTATTCCACAAATGTATATATGCTTTGAATGTTTTTAAGTCACAAAGTTAAAGTATCAAAAGTTAAACTGATAGTAATTTATGATGTGTTCTATTCAAGGATGATTTTAATAAAGTTTGAAAGCTAATCTTCAGAATCTCTGAACCCCGCTTTCCTTAAGCACATAAATCTCTGATGAAATTTAGCCTGGTATAACAGGGAAAGCCCCTGCTATGAATTACTTTTGAGCAGTTTCCCACATTTTGTTCTATTCTCTGTCATGATTTACCTTGGTATAAACTAGGAGAGTCCCATCATTTTCCATAATAGCTATTTAAACCATAAATTAATTGATGCAAATGTGCTAATTTCCTTTATCTGATAATGTAATTACTTTTGAACAGGGTCATTCTGGAGATATAGTGATTCTCATCACACAAATGACAGTAACATGGAATTTACAGTTCCCACACTATAGTGGGTCATGTCATATTTTAGCTCTTGACAAAATGTGCCACATAATGAACAGCTACTGGGAGTTTATAACTGGCTCTTTCCTAAACATTATAAATGAATGGAAGTTATTTGGTTTTTCTTTTTAAAAAAAAGCATTTATTTTTGCCAGTCATGCATCTTCCTTGCTGTGTGGACTTTCTACTAGTTGTGACAAGCAACGACTACTCTCTAGTTGTGATGTGCAGGTTTCTCATTGTGCTGGCTTTTTTTTATTGAAGAGCTTGGACTCTGGGGACACTGCGGCATTTGGACTCAGTAGTTGTGGTTCCTGGGCTTTGGAGCACAGGACTTAGTTGCTCTGTGGTATGTGAAACCTGCCCAGACCAGGAATTTAACCTGTGTCCTTTGCATTGACAGGAGAATTGTTTACCACTAAGCTATCAAGGAAGCCCTGGTTTTTCTGTCTTGGTTCGTCTCTCAAAACTTTCTCATAAGTTATGCTTTCTTGTAAATACTGACATGTAAAACACAAATGACTATTAACATGCAACTAAGTATTAAATGTGCTAATTAAGAAATAAACTAATAACAGACACATAATTTAAAATATTTTTAAATATGCAATTCACCTTTGAATAACATGGGTTTCCCAGTGCGAGTCCAATTACTCAGAATTTGTTTCTATAGTAAATATTAGAGCACTACATGATCCCTGTTTGGACGAACTTGAGGATGTAGAATCTCGGATAAGGAGGAACCATGTATATGGAGGAATCTTGAATAAAGAGGGACAGTGATAAGCTGGATTTTTGACTGCTTGGAGAGCTGGGATCACTAACCCTTGCACTCTTCAAGGGTCAACTATTTTAATTGTTACAAAATACTGTCTATACTGATAAAGGTCTACTGAAGATACACTTCCTCAGTAAAATTTTTTTCTTAAATTATATTGATAATAGTGAACTGGTTAAGAAACACCTTTTTCAATTTTGCTTTCATAATGTATTGTTGAAAATGCAGACGTTAAATGTGCATATCTTGCAAATTTTTGGACATAGTGGTGACATTATCAGCACAGTTAAGATACTGAAAACTTTCTTGTGCTTGTATGTATGTTTGGTAAGAACACAACGTGAGATCTATCCTCTTATTTCAGAGTGCACAATGGTATACTGTTACCTGTAGGTACTGTGTTCTACAGTAGATTGCATCTGGGTTTGGCCATGTGATGTATTTCTAACAAATGATGTATAAAGGTGATTGTGGTGATAAGATTTCTATTAAGACTGTTACAGACAATATAGTGGCAACATTTCCTAGAAGTTACTTTCTCTTTGCCCTTCATTTCTTGTTTCTTCCTAAAAACTGGATTACAAATATACCGTGAGAGCAGCCTTCTTATACCTGAGTATGAAAAGCAGGAAATTGTAGGATGCTGGTGCAATGAAATAGAGTCTGAGTCTCCGATAATCATGAAGGGGCTAAAGAAGCCTCGTACTATCTATTTCTAGACTTTCTTTATATCATAATTAAACATTCATTCATTTCACTTATTTTTATTTCAGACTTTTGTTTTAAGTAATTGCCTAATTTGAATGCCTGCACTAATTCTGGGGAAATAGATTTAACAATCTCGTTGGTGGGAGTTTCTGTTTCTGTATTTAGGATAGTCACTCAGATATTTTCAGTTCAGTTGCTCGGTGGTGTCCAACTCTTTGTGACCCCGTGGACTGCAGCCTGCCAAGCTTCCCTGTCCTTCACCATTTCCCAGAGTCTGCTCATGTCTATTGGCTCAGCGATGCCATCCAACCATCTCATTCTCTTATCGCCCTTCTTATCCTGCCTTCTGTTTTTCCAACACATCTCATCTCTTATCGCCCTTACGAACTTGAGGATGTAGAATCTCGGATAAGGAGGAACCATGTATATGGAGGAATCTTGAATAAAGAGGGACAGTGATAAGCTGGATTTTTGACTGCTTGAGAGCTGGGATCACTAACCCTTGCACTCTTCAAGGGTCAACTATTTTAATTGTTACAAAATACTGTCTATACTGATAAAGGTCTACTGAAGATACACTTCCTCAGTAAAATTTTTTTCTTAAATTATATTGATAATAGTGAACTGGTTAAGAAACACCTTTTTCAATTTTGCTTTCATAATGTATTGTTGAAAATGCAGACGTTAAATGTGCATATCTTGCAAATTTTTGGACATAGTGGTGACATTATCAGCACAGTTAAGATACTGAAAACTTTCTTGTGCTTGTATGTATGTTTGGTAAGAACACAACGTGAGATCTATCCTCTTATTTCAGAGTGCACAATGGTATACTGTTACCTGTAGGTACTGTGTTCTACAGTAGATTGCATCTGGGTTTGGCCATGTGATGTATTTCTAACAAATGATGTATAAAGGTGATTGTGGTGATAAGATTTCTATTAAGACTGTTACAGACAATATAGTGGCAACATTTCCTAGAAGTTACTTTCTCTTTGCCCTTCATTTCTTGTTTCTTCCTAAAAACTGGATTACAAATATACCGTGAGAGCAGCCTTCTTATACCTGAGTATGAAAAGCAGGAAATTGTAGGATGCTGGTGCAATGAAATAGAGTCTGAGTCTCCGATAATCATGAAGGGGCTAAAGAAGCCTCGTACTATCTATTTCTAGACTTTCTTTATATCATAATTAAACATTCATTCATTTCACTTATTTTTATTTCAGACTTTTTGTTTTAAGTAATTGCCTAATTTGAATGCCTGCACTAATTCTGGGGAAATAGATTTAACAATCTCGTTGGTGGGAGTTTCTGTTTCTGTATTTAGGATAGTCACTCAGATATTTTCAGTTCAGTTGCTCGGTGGTGTCCAACTCTTTGTGACCCCGTGGACTGCAGCCTGCCAAGCTTCCCTGTCCTTCACCATTTCCCAGAGTCTGCTCATGTCTATTGGCTCAGCGATGCCATCCAACCATCTCATTCTCTTATCGCCCCTTCTTATCCTGCCTTCTGTTTTTCCCAACATCAGGGTCTTTTCCAAAGAGTCGTCTCTTTGCATCAGGTGGCCAAAGTATTGAAGCTTCACCTTCAGCATCAGTCCTTCCAAAGAATATTCAGGGTTGATTTCCTTTAGGAATGACTGATTTGAATTCCTTGTAGGCCAAAGGATTCTCAAGAGTCTTCTCTAACTCCACAGTTCAAAGGCATCAGTTCTTCAGTGCTCAGCCTTCTTTACTTTAAAACATTTCTTTCAAATGTTTGAAATACTTAAAAGTTGTGCATGGACAATAACCTTTATGTAAAATATAAGTCTTTTCTCTTTAGCTTCTTAGCTAACAGACTTTTTTCTACAGCTTTATTGAGTTAATTTAAATAGAATATTATTCATTGTTTTAGGTGTACAGCATGTTGATCTGATACACATATAATGCAAAATGACTTCCATCATAGCATTCATTAATACCTGCATCACAATCCCTAATTACCATTTCCTTCCTTCCTTTTTTTTTTTTTTTTTTTGTGGTGAGAACATTTAAGCCCTGTCAGCAGCGTGACTTTATTCATTACGCTGTTGGTTAGATGTCCAGATCTTATTTATCTTTTAGGTGAATGTTTGTACTCTTTGACCAACTTCTCCACATTTTCCCCACAGCCTATTTCCATTCTAGTCTGTTTCCATGAGCTTGATGTTTTTAGATATTGTGGATCAAAGGGGAGAATGAAAAAGCTGACTTGAGGCTCAACATTAAAAATAAATAAATAACCCTAAGATCATGGCATCCGGTCACTTTATGGCAAATAAAAGAAGAAAAAGTGAAAGTAGTGACAAATTTTCTTTTCCTGGGCTCCAAAACACTGCAGAAGGTGACTTCAGCCAAGAACTTAAAATACAGTTGCTCCTTGGAAGGAAAGCTATGAGAAACATAGACAGTGTATTAAAAAAACAGAGATATCACTGTGCTGAAAAAGATCTGTATAGTCAAAGTTACGGTGTTTCCAGTAGTCAGATAGGGGTTTGAGAGTTGAGCCATAAAGAAGGCTGAGTGCTGAAAAATTGATGCTTTTTAACTGTAGTGCTAGAGTAGAGTCTTGAGAGTCTTGGACTTTCAAGACTTCATCTTGGACTTGATCTCCTTTGACTGCAAGTAGATCAAACCAGTCAATCCTAAAGGAAATCAACTCTGATTCATTGGAAGGACTAATACTGAAGCTCCAATGCTTTGGTCACTTGATGTGAAGAGCTGACTCATTGGAAAAGACCCTGATGCTAGGAGAGATTGAAGGCAAAAAGAGAAGGGGGTGGCAGAGGATGAAATGGTCAGCTAGCATCACTGATTCAATGGACATGATTTTGAGCAATCTCTGGGAGATAGCAGAGGACAGAGAAGATTGGAGTGCTGAAATCATGGGTTGCAAAGAGTTGGACAAAACTTAATGACTGAACAACAACAACATGTAAGTGATATCACAGCCTCAAGGTCTATTCATGTTGATCCAAATGGCAGAATGTTCTTTTTCACATGGCTATGTAATACTCCATTGCATATATATGAATATATATAACATATTCTTTATAACCTTATTCATTGACTGCTGCTTAAGCTTTTTCTGTATCTTGGTATTGATAATGCAGCAATAAATGTGAGAGTGTGATATCTCTTCAGTATCCTATTTTTATTTTTTTGACCTCTACTCTGTAGTGGGGTTCCTGGATAATACTGAGTTGTTTGTGATTTTTTGAGAAACATCCATACTGTTTTCCAGAGTGGCAGAACAAATTTACATTTCCATGAACAGTGAAACAGGGTTTCCTTTTTCCAACAATGTTGTTAATTCTTCCCTTTTTTTATGATATCTATTCTAACAGGTATGAGATAATTTCTCATTGTGGTTTTCATTTGTAATTCCTTGATGATTAGTGATCTTGAGTACCTTTTCATTTTACTTGTCCATTGTCTATCTTCTTTGGAAAAATGTCAGTTCAGTACCTTTGCCAGTTTTTTTTAAAGGAACAATGAACACACTGTATCAGGTGAACATGATAGATATTTATAGAACATATCCATGCAACAGCAGCAGAATACATATTCTTAACTGCATATGGAACATTCTCTGGGATAATTTGGTAGAACACAAAACAAATATTACATAAAAAATACTTGAATCATATAAGAATTCTTTCTGATCACAGTGGTATGAAAGTAGAGACCATTTACAAGAAGAAAACCAGAGAATTTACAAAAATATTGATTGAACAACATGCTTGTGAACAAAAATGTCTCAAGGAAGAAATCAAAAGAGAAATCCAAAAACAACTTGAAAGATAAGAATGAAAACATGACACACCAAAATGTATGGGATGCAGCAAAAGCAGTTCTAAGAGTCATTTATAGCAGTAAATGCCTTCATTAATAAAAAAAGAGATTAACCTTGTTATATCTTTTTTCCCCTCATACATCCAAATCATCAGAGAAGTTTTCTGGATTTCTCCCTATTGTATGTCCAGATACCAGTCCTATATTATCAGGTCTCCTGCTGCAACCATATTCTCCAACCCACAGCCACCTAAAGTTTTCTCCTAGGTCAATCCAATAAAATGCTAAGGGATCTTCCTTCTTTTACTCCTGCATTTGATTGCCCATAAATAGAGGCTGGAGATGTTGGAGCTATTTATTTAAAAAAAATAACCCTAACTCTATATCTGCTTTTATTTTTAACTTTATTGCCTTGGCTTCAATTTTATTTTTCTCATGTTTTGCCTTTCTGCTCACTAGGTATTAGCACGCCAATACAAGGCTTCTTTCTATTTTATTTCTTTGTTCAGTCTCAACTCTTACTATAGCAACTGACAAAGTTTTTAATATATGTTTTTTTGCATGAATGCATGGATTGTAAAATGTGGAATAAACTTTGGAAATGTTTAATATCAGCAGAGTATTTAACTGAATTATAAGAAAGCCATTAAATGAACCATTTAATGAACCCTTTTCTGCCATCTAAATAATTATGTAAAATCTTTTTGTTTTATTTTAGATAAACTTTACATTTTAGAAGTCTTAATTTTTTAAAAAAATGTAAAGATTGCACAGAGTTCTTATGTAGTCCACACATTGATTAATTTTAGCATTATTATTAGCTTATTAACATTATTACATTTGTAGGATACATTTGCTACAAATCATGGATAACTAAATACATTATTATTATCTAAACATACTTTATTCAGATTCCTAAGATTTTATCTAATGTCCTTTTCACCTCCAGAATCCCAGTCAGAATACCACATTGTTCATTTTTCATCGTTCATCATCCCAGCATTCAAATTCAATCATCTTTTCTCTTTCAGGTACTCTTGGCTGTGAAAGTTTCCTCAATTTTCCTTGCTTTTGATGACCTTGACAGCTTTGAAGAGCACTGACCAGGTACTTTATAGAATGTCCATCTATTGAGATATTTGTCTGATGTCTTTCTTCCTTTGAATGTAAGGTTATAGCTTTTGTGGTTGAGAACACAGAGATAAAGTCTCAGTTTATAATATATTAAAGGCATTTATTATCAACATGATTTCTAACAGTTGATGATAACCTTAGCATTTGGATGACATGGTATTTGTAAAATTTTGTTGTTAAGGAACTTTTCTTTACCTCTTTTCATGCTGTAGTACTCAGAAGGAATTTACTATGCTCAGCCCACAGGTCAGAAGTAGGGAATTATGTTCTGCCTCCTTGAAGACAGAGTATCTACATACATTATTTAGAATTTATCTACATTGTGGATCTGTTCTCATTTTTATTCAAGTCATTTATTATCGGTATGGACTTATGTGTTCTTGTTCTACACTTTAGGTTACAATTCTATAGTTAAATTGTAATAAATATTTTATCATTCAAATTGCAGAATAGCTTTGACCTTTCGGAGGTTTCCCAATTGTCTTTTGAATCTTTGGCATACAACACTCATTGTGGTTGTTGTTTTGAGTGCTTTCTTACTTTCTGATATTATGAGTTCTCCAAGCTCATGTCGTGTATTTCCTAGAATCAGACCATTTTTCTGAGTAGGATGGGTTTTTTTAAATTGGTTAGAAACCAATGTGGAATAAACTTTGGAAATGTTTAATATCAGCAGAGTATTTAACTGAATTATAAGAAAGCCATTAAATGAACCATTTAATGAACCCTTTTCTGCCATCTAAATAATTATGTAAAATCTTTTTGTTTTATTTTAGATAAACTTTACATTTTAGAAGTCTTAATTTTTTAAAAAAATGTAAAGATTGCACAGAGTTCTTATGTAGTCCACACATTGATTAATTTTAGCATTATTATTAGCTTATTAACATTATTACATTTGTAGGATACATTTGCTACAAATCATGGATAACTAAATACATTATTATTATCTAAACATACTTTATTCAGATTCCTAAGATTTTATCTAATGTCCTTTTCACCTCCAGAATCCCAGTCAGAATACCACATTGTTCATTTTTCATCGTTCATCATCCCAGCATTCAAATTCAATCATCTTTTCTCTTTCAGGTACTCTTGGCTGTGAAAGTTTCCTCAATTTTCCTTGCTTTTGATGACCTTGACAGCTTTGAAGAGCACTGACCAGGTACTTTATAGAATGTCCATCTATTGAGATATTTGTCTGATGTCTTTCTTCCTTTGAATGTAAGGTTATAGCTTTTGTGGTTGAGAACACAGAGATAAAGTCTCAGTTTATAATATATTAAAGGCATTTATTATCAACATGATTTCTAACAGTTGATGATAACCTTAGCATTTGGATGACATGGTATTTGTAAAATTTTGTTGTTAAGGAACTTTTCTTTACCTCTTTTCATGCTGTAGTACTCAGAAGGAATTTACTATGCTCAGCCCACAGGTCAGAAGTAGGGAATTATGTTCTGCCTCCTTGAAGACAGAGTATCTACATACATTATTTAGAATTTATCTACATTGTGGATCTGTTCTCATTTTTATTCAAGTCATTTATTATCGGTATGGACTTATGTGTTCTTGTTCTACACTTTAGGTTACAATTCTATAGTTAAATTGTAATAAATATTTTATCATTCAAATTGCAGAATAGCTTTGACCTTTCGGAGGTTTCCCAATTGTCTTTTGAATCTTTGGCATACAACACTCATTGTGGTTGTTGTTTTGAGTGCTTTCTTACTTTCTGATATTATGAGTTCTCCAAGCTCATGTCGTGTATTTCCTAGAATCAGACCATTTTTCTGAGTAGGATGGGTTTTTTTAAATTGGAGAATGGCGTTAGAAACCAAGATACAGATGTTAGGTGTGGTTTCCTATTGCCATTGCTTTTAGTTTTTCTCAACTGACAAAGCAAAGAAATATATGCTTCTATATAAAGATATGTATATAAACATATCATGGCCAGGCTCCTCTATCCATGGAGTTGTTCAAGCAAGAATACTAGAGTGGGCTGCCATTTCCTACTGCAGGGGATATTCCCAACCCAGGGATTAAATCCACATCTCTTATGTCTCCTGCATGGACAGGTGGAATTTTTACCACTGGCACCACCAGGGAAGCCCTGCATACACATATACCTGTCAATAAACCTATATTTTATAGTCTGTATTTATATTATGCTAACCTTGATCTCATAATAACTTTTCAAACTCTAATGGCCCCATTACCAAATGAATCATTCTATTCCCCCTCTCTGGTTATCTGTGATTTCTCATTCTAAAAGTGAGAAACTTGGATTGAAATGTTTGCTATCCATTTACCTAATTGTTCATTTTCAGTATATATTGATAGTAGCATTAGAACTGCTTTTTAACTTTAGCAACTGAAACATATTGCTTATTTACAATTTATTTTATCTTCAATTTTATGGATTCATTTCTAAACTTAGGTCAGTAGCCTTTTTCCCTACTCATGTCAGTGAGATTGCTTCATATATTTGTGGTATATCTGGATTCTTGCTTACCCCATATTATGAGTTAGGATGTACTCTCCCTTCTTTTATTTTCTAGAAGAGCATGTAAAGAATTGCTATTATTTTCAGCTTTTTTTGGTAAAGGTTTTTTTAAATCATCTGTAAAACAATCTAAACCAAACTATTACCTACATATACCAATTTCTTAAATACATATGGGCCTATTAAGGACTATGTTTTTCCTTGCAAAAACTTTGGTAGCAAGAGTCCGTCAAAGAATTGGTCTATTTTGTCTAAGATATCAAGTTTGTGGACATTTTGCTGCACACAGTGTTCCTTAGTGTCCTAAACAGTTTTAAAAATAGAAATATAGGGCTTCCCTGGTGGTCGTGGGTAAGGACACTGCCTTGCAGTGCAGGGGGCGCCCATTCGATCCCTGGCCTGGGAGGATCCTGCGTGCCCCTGAGTGGCAGGACTGATGTGCCCGAGTGCATGCTTTTAGTTTTCTCAACTGACAAAGCAAAGAAATATATGCTTCTAGATAAAGATATGTATATAAACATATCATGGCCAGGCTCCTCTATCCATGGAGTTGTTCAAGCAAGAATACTAGAGTGGGCTGCCATTTCCTACTGCGGGGGATATTCCCAACCCAGGGATTAAATCCACATCTCTTATGTCTCCTGCATGGACAGGTGGAATTTTTACCACTGGCACCACCAGGGAAGCCCTGCATACACATATACCTGTCAATAAACCTATATTTTATAGTCTGTATTTATATTATGCTAACCTTGATCTCATAATAACTTTTCAAACTCTAATGGCCCCATTACCAAATGAATCATTCTATTCCCCCTCTCTGGTTATCTGTGATTTCTCATTCTAAAAGTGAGAAACTTGGATTGAAATGTTTGCTATCCATTTACCTAATTGTTCATTTTCAGTATATATTGATAGTAGCATTAGAACTGCTTTTTAACTTTAGCAACTGAAACATATTGCTTATTTACAATTTATTTTATCTTCAATTTTATGGATTCATTTCTAAACTTAGGTCAGTAGCCTTTTTCCCTACTCATGTCAGTGAGATTGCTTCATATATTTGTGGTATATCTGGATTCTTGCTTACCCCATATTATGAGTTAGGATGTACTCTCCCTTCTTTTATTTTCTAGAAGAGCATGTAAAGAATTGCTATTATTTTCAGCTTTTTTTGGTAAAGGTTTTTTTAAATCATCTGTAAAACAATCTAAACCAAACTATTACCTACATATACCAATTTCTTAAATACATATGGGCCTATTAAGGACTATGTTTTTCCTTGCAAAAACTTTGGTAGCAAGAGTCCGTCAAAGAATTGGTCTATTTTGTCTAAGATATCAAGTTTGTGGACATTTTGCTGCACACAGTGTTCCTTAGTGTCCTAAACAGTTTTAAAAATAGAAATATAGGGCTTCCCTGGTGGTCGTGGGTAAGGACACTGCCTTGCAGTGCAGGGGGCGCCCATTCGATCCCTGGCCTGGGAGGATCCTGCGTGCCCCTGAGTGGCAGGACTGATGTGCCCAACTGCCAAGGCGGAACTCTGGAGTGCATGCGCCCAGAGCTGGTGCTCTGAGGTGGGAGAGGCCACTGTTATGGGAGGCCCACACAGGCCAAAGAACTGAGATGGATGGAAATAAATGAAGGACCAATAGAAGTGACCGAAAAAAAAAAAAAAAAAAAAAAGAAATATATTTATGATGTATACTTTGTGGGAGAAACTCTGATATGTATCATTTTTGTTTGCAATCAATTCTATTAAATTGACAGAAAAAAAACATTCCTGTTCAGGTATGAAAAAAAAAATTAGCTTTCAATTTGGATTCTAACACACGTTTTAATCACCAGTGATTCCAATAAAGATAATCAGATCATACATAAATGTTCAGTTTTCTAATTGTGTAAAAAATTAATGGGATTTATAACTTACAGCAAAAGTCTTTTAAACGTCTTCCTAGAATTCAAATAAGGGAGTAGTCACAAAAAATTAAGGTTCAAAATAAAATTTAAATCCCTTATTGAGTATACTGATTATCAATATAGAAATTCTGCTAAATTATCTTTCTTCAGAAACTAAGCTTATACTGCATAATTAGTGATGTGCTATCATGGTAACACAGGAATTTATATTTTGCAGCCAATAATGATAATTTTCAGTGTGCAAAAGTATGATGTGCAAAAATGATGTATTTTCACTTTTTAATTTTTGCTTTTGTTGCCCTTGCTTGAGGAGCCAAACCAAAATCTATTGATAAGACCAATGTCAAGAGTGTAATCTCTTACGTTTTATTCTAGGAATTTTATGGTTTCAGGTCTTTATGATTTAATAAATGTTGAGTTTGTTTTTGTGTATGATGTGTGAAAATTGTCTAGTTTCATTCTTTCACATGCAACTGTCCAATTTTCTTGCCACTTATTGAAGAGACTATCTTTCCCTTATTGTATATTACTGTCTAGCTTGTTATAGATCAGTTTGCCATACATGTGTGTTTATTTCTAGCCCCTTTGTTCTGTTTTCTTGCTATGTGTCTTTTTTTTTTTTTTTTTTAGTGTCAGTACTTAACAGGTTTGGTTACTGTAGGTCTGTAGTATAGTTTGAAGTCAGGGGCATAATCCCTCCAGGTTTGTTTTTTTCTTCTCAAGAATGTTTTGGATATTCAAGCCTTTTGTGATTCTATATAAGTTTTTGGTGTTTATTTATTCTAGCTCTATGATGAATGCAATATAGAGATTACATTGATAGAGATTGCATTGAATCTACAGATTGCTTTGGGTAGTATAGAAATTTTATCAATGCAATTGACCCTTGAACAACATGGGTTGTTGACTTATACACTATATTTTTTCAATAGTAAATGCTACAGTACTACATAATCTTTAGTCAGTTTAATTTATGCATGGAGTTGTAGGCACAGAGGGCCCACTATAAAATTATATTGGGATTTTCAACTCCATGGGTATTTGGTGTCCCTAACTCCCCCATAGTATAAGGGTCAGGTGTATTTTTGTGTGTCATCTTCAATTTCTTTCAGTGTCTTACAGGTTTTAGAGTACTGGTCTTTCATCTCCTTGGTTAAATTTATCACCAGGAATTTTACTCTGTTTAATGTGATTGTAAATGGGATTGGTTTCTTAGGGTCATTCTACTATGCCATCTTGATTCAGCCCTTTGAATTTAATTATTGACATGTATGTGTCTGTGACAAAGTTTATTGTTTCTGTTTAATCCAGAGAATTTTTAAACTCACCATCATTTATTAACTCAACAAATTATGTGTAATTTGTTATACACGAAGTACTTTTATACTAGAGTGATATGTCCAATAATAGGTGGAAATTCTAAGAAAAAAAAAAGAGAACATTAAAAGCCATGTAGGTTTTGGAGTAAGATAGACCTGGCTTTGGAATATCAAGTTGGAAAATAGCTTTGTAATTTGAGTGATTTCACCAACTGCTCTTTTACCTCTATGATACAATGCCCTATCTTCTCAAACCTGGATTATTACAACAGCCTCTTGTAGCTCTTCCAGCTTTAGTGCCTGTCTTCTAGGTTCATTTTCAACACTGCATCCAAAGACTGCATCTTTAAAACAAAGTCAAATCTTTTTTTCCTTCTCTGAGAAAATACGCCAGTGGAGAATTCTTCTCTTTCACAATAAATGCCGACATTCTTAGAAAGGTTTATGAGGTTCTACAAATTGTGCTTTCTCTAGCTCACCCTGACTCTTTGATCTCATCCCTTACTACTGTTTCCTGAGTTCCCTGAGGCCCCTCATTTACTTCAGATCTTAATTCAAAAGATAGTATTTCACAGCATCTCATAACTACACTATCTAAACTGTAATAACTCTTAGATACTATCTGTATATTGATGGAAATCTGTAACAATCTCTTCTCTTTTAATGCACCTTTGCTAAGTCTTCTGAACCATATCAGAGTTCCCAATATGAGTGTATGTGTGTGTGCCATTTTTTTTTTTATTTTGCTTTTTTGCTTTTACAGAGTTTTGTTTACAGATACGTATAATCCCAGATTAGTCATATGTATATCCCATTCCCCCACATCCCACCCCTCCAGGCCCCATATAAGATCCGTTAACCCATAGCGCATTGACAATAGTTATCTCTTTTACATATGCTAGTACAGGCTCCATGTTACTCTTTCCATATCTCTCACCCATGCTTCCCTCTCCCCAATGTCCGTAAGTCTGTTCTCTATGACTGTTTTTCCATCGATGCTTTGCATGTGTATTTATCAGTACAATCTCACTAGATTCCATATATATGCGTTAGTATACTAGTCCTTCTCTCTTTGGTTGACTTCACTTTGTATAATAGGTTCTAGATTCATCCATCTGATTAGAACTGAATCTTCTGTATTTTTTTTTTTTTTTTTTTTTTTTGTGGCTGAGAAGTACTCCATTCTATATATGTACCAGAGCTGCTTTATCCATTCGTTCGTCAGTGAACATATAGGTTGCTTCCACGTTCTAGCTGTTGTATAGAGTGCTGCAATGAACATTAGGGTACAGATTTCTCTTTCTATTTTGATTTCTTCAGGGAATAAGCCTAATAGTGGGATTGCTGTGTCATATGGTGCTTCTATTCTTAGCTTTCGGAGGAATCTCCGTACTGTCTTCTGTAGTGGTTATCAATTTACATTCCTGCCAGCAATGCAAGTGTTCCCTTTTCTCTGCACCCTCTCCAGTGTTTCCTATATGCAGTTTTTTTTTTTTAAATGATTCCTATTATCCCTTTTTTCAGTCCTCTTTCCATGAGGATTTCAGAATCCATTGCCCTCATCCATCTTAATTGTACACACTTGAGAAATAGAAAAAAGTAGAGTGAGATTCGTTCCTTTTGCCCATGCATATCAGGGTTTGTGACCAGATTTGTGTCCATAGTGTGTTTAAACCTTAGCCCTAGTGAAACCAGGAATCATGATACATAGATTTCAACTACCCCAGTTTAACCATTGAGAAGATGATCATCTTAATCTGACAGCCTCTAACTAGTGAAATAATAGAGCTGCAAATGATCCACTAAGTGGAATTATTTCTAGCTGTCAGGAGAGGGAGTTGAAGCCTTCTTGAAATAATTCTCAGGGCAAAA
Organism: Tragulus kanchil; assembly: GCA_022376925.1. Taxonomy (NCBI): domain Eukaryota; kingdom Metazoa; phylum Chordata; class Mammalia; order Artiodactyla; family Tragulidae; genus Tragulus; species Tragulus kanchil. Next base: position 88,271,028 of record JAIOJX010000024.1, on the reverse strand, counting down.
AATTTTATTATTTCATTACTGATAATAAGGTTGAGTGAGATAAATAGAATGACTGCTGCTCCTTAATCACTTCAGTCATGTCCAACTTTGTGTGAGCCCACGGACTGCAGCCCATCAGGCTCCTCTGTCCATGGAATTGTCCAGGCAAGAATATTGAATTGGTTTGACTTTCCCTTCCCCAAAGCAGAATGATTCCCTCCATTTAAAAAAATTCAAGATTTGCACAGCAAAGGTGAAAGAAAGAATATAGCAAAGTTGTGACAATAAATGATCCTCTTGTAATGTTTCTTGTCTTACAGATTTATATCTTTCGTTAACAGAGAATGAAAACACCTCAATTTCTAATTGAGAATTTCAGTAAAAATAACACAACAATATTTATTTTAAAATAAAATAAACTGTATGGTCTTTTCTCGTTCTTTTTTTCCTTCCCTCTTTTTCTTCTCTCTGTTTTTAACCTTAATTTTTTTTCTACCTATTGCCAATTGGGGTAAGCCAGAGAAGCACTAATTTATTTCAGACAGTGAAAAGTAAAGCTCATGAGAGATTCTGAGGCGGGGGTTGGAGAAAGGTGGCAAACAATACAGAGACATCCTGCTATAGATCAGGTGTTTACAGTTAAAGTAGAGAAAAGAGTGATTTGGGGAACTGTCAGAAAAAGTGTAACTTAGTGGACAAATAGAAAGGATTTTTGGCAAGATTTTCTGTTCGTTATTCTCTGTGTATTCCTCAAAATCCACAGGAGATCTTCATACAATGTTATCAATGATTATTTATTACATTATTATCATTTTTCTAATTTGCCACTAAAGTTTGAGTCAAAAAGTATAGTTCATAAATTTTTGATATATTCATATACCTGTGTAATGACAACCAAAATCAAGCTATAGAACATTTTCACTGACCACTCAAAATAATTTTCAGGGTATTTTATAGTAAATCCTATACTCTGATAATCTTCCATAGCCCTGCCCCCAGCACACACACACACACACATCAACCAAAGCAAAATATCATCTACTTTATTTCACTGTAGGTTGTTTGCCTTTTGTAAAATTTCATTTTAATAAAAGTATGCTCTAATATATTCTCTTTGCTTGGCTTCTTCTGGCAGGTATTGAGATTCATCCAGGTTGTGTGGAGCTCATTAGATTTTCGATGTAAGGTGTATCTCCATTGTATGACTATACCACAATTTGTTTGTCCCTTTCTCTGCTAGACATTGTGGGTTTTGGGCCCCCAAAATAAGACTCATTAAAATCTCATTTGGGGTAACAATCCCTTCATTATCTTTAGTCAGCTTTAGCTTTTATAAGTCATTCTTTCCTAAGATGATGTTTTTGAAAGTTTTTCTTGGTATCTTAGGTTTCTCTTTTTTCCCTGAAATGGCAAGTGCTCCATTGTATGGTGGGGTTGGGGTGAGGTGTAAATGGGTGGGATTCACTTTCCCCTCACACAAACCAAAGAGATGGCTTTTTCTTTTTTATTTTTTTCGAAGTCTGTTTTTTGCCTGTTTGTTTCCTGTCCTAATTTTATTGTGGACATTTTGAGGGTAAAAACAAAGAACATTCTCTTTAACTTTAGACTTAAAAATTTTTTTTCAGAGTTTTGTTCGACATGCATGAGAGATTCTGAGGCGGGGGTTGGAGAAAGGTGGCAAACAATACAGAGACATCCTGCTATAGATCAGGTGTTTACAGTTAAAGTAGAGAAAAGAGTGATTTGGGGAACTGTCAGAAAAAGTGTAACTTAGTGGACAAATAGAAAGGATTTTTGGCAAGATTTTCTGTTCGTTATTCTCTGTGTATTCCTCAAAATCCACAGGAGATCTTCATACAATGTTATCAATGATTATTTATTACATTATTATCATTTTTCTAATTTGCCACTAAAGTTTGAGTCAAAAAGTATAGTTCATAAATTTTTGATATATTCATATACCTGTGTAATGACAACCAAAATCAAGCTATAGAACATTTTCACTGACCACTCAAAATAATTTTCAGGGTATTTTATAGTAAATCCTATACTCTGATAATCTTCCATAGCCCTGCCCCCAGCACACACACACACACATCAACCAAAGCAAAATATCATCTACTTTATTTCACTGTAGGTTGTTTGCCTTTTGTAAAATTTCATTTTAATAAAAGTATGCTCTAATATATTCTCTTTGCTTGGCTTCTTCTGGCAGGTATTGAGATTCATCCAGGTTGTGTGGAGCTCATTAGATTTTCGATGTAAGGTGTATCTCCATTGTATGACTATACCACAATTTGTTTGTCCCTTTCTCTGCTAGACATTGTGGGTTTTGGGCCCCCAAAATAAGACTCATTAAAATCTCATTTGGGGTAACAATCCCTTCATTATCTTTAGTCAGCTTTAGCTTTTATAAGTCATTCTTTCCTAAGATGATGTTTTTGAAAGTTTTTCTTGGTATCTTAGGTTTCTCTTTTTTCCCTGAAATGGCAAGTGCTCCATTGTATGGTGGGGTTGGGGTGAGGTGTAAATGGGTGGGATTCACTTTCCCCTCACACAAACCAAAGAGATGGCTTTTTCTTTTTTATTTTTTTCGAAGTCTGTTTTTTGCCTGTTTGTTTCCTGTCCTAATTTTTATTGTGGACATTTTGAGGGGTAAAAAACAAAGAACATTCTCTTTTAACTTTAGACTTAAAAAAATTTTTTTTACAGAGTTTTGTTCACAGACATGCATGTTCCCAGATCAGTCATATGCATATCCCTGGTCCCCTCCCACCTCCCAGTCCCCCCATCCCACCCCTCCGGACTGCTGCACTGCGCCCCTGCAGGATCCCCTATTCCCACAGTGCAATGCCATAGCTATCTTTTTCACATATGATAGTATAGGTTTCCATGTTACTCCCTCTATGCCTCCCACCCACTGTTTACTGCCCACAATGTCCATATGTCTGTTCTCTCTGTCTGTTTTTCCATCACTTCACTGCGTGTGTTACCATTACCCTCTTACTAGATTCCATATATATTTGGGTATAATTGGTTAACAGTGGTGTGGTAGTTTCTGGTGAACAGCAAAGATACTCAGCCATACATATACGTGTGTCTGTTCTCCCCCAAACCCTTCCTCCTCTTCAGGTTGGCACAACTCTGCTCAATGTTATGTGCCAGAAGATTCTGTTTTCAAAATTTAGATTGAAAGTATACATCTGGTCAGTTTCTCCCTTTCCACCTATTCACATTATATGCTTCCTACAATTTTCTTAATCTCTTTTGAGAGAACATAAATTTTAAAGATCTTTAGTGTATTTTCAGATTACCTAAAAATGTTACATATGTCAGCATTGATTTCTGTGGAATTCATTCATTGCATAAAAAATTATTTAATAACCAAGTGCAGGCACTGTTCTAGGTATTGTGCATAACAGAAGCGATTTAAATAAAGACTCCTACCCTTGGGGACTTTAGAGCCTAGCAGGAAGAATATGGATACTTCACAATCAGCACAATATATAAGTACAGGACATGGTGTGTTAAAAGGAGAAAAGTGCCAGGAATAAAGGAAAAGGGAGAATAAGAATGAAAGTGAATAAGGATTATTACTATAGGGAGATTGAGGAAAAAATACAATTTTATGTAGACTAGTCAGGAATATACCTCATTTAGATGGTGACAGATAAGCAAAGGCTTGAGAAAGATAACCAGGTTGGTAATCCGAGGAGAGAATGTTTCAGATTGAAAGAATCAGAGCACTTTGTGGGAAGCAGATTTATTGAGAAGAGTAAGATGACTGGAAGATTTGTCTATTAAGTGAAATGAATATTTAGACACATTTCCTGTTTCTTATCTCTACACATAATCTTACATATTAATGCTGAAGTGAATCACAGAGATCAAATCTTGTGTTTAGAGAAATGAACTTGTTCCAAGAGGCTAAGTGACACCTAGTGGCAGATAGAACTGACTCCAGTTGCTTACTCTACAGATATATCTAAGGCTTCTGAAATGGTTGAAATACTTTTTTTTTTTTTTTTGAGTGACGGCTTATAATAAAGCCTTGGACATATCTAAGTAAATTGCTTTCAGTTGAAGAATACCTGGCTTACTTATATGTAATGCCAGATGTACTCAGTGTTAAACTGTTGTTTTATTTGCAATAAAGCGCAGGTGGATATGTGAAATCCGTCATGGATCTGAGTCCCCTGGCACCTCTAAAAAGCCCCGTTTGCTGGAGTCACTGTGTTAAGGGAAGATCTCATCACTGCCTTTAAATTCTTCAGTGTACCTGTGCTCAGAAGGAATAACAGCCTATTTTTTAAAGCCATCTCAAGTAAAACAGTTGATTCTTACACCATTTTTTTTCTAAAAGATAAAAATGTGGCCAGTTCAGTGATAAAACATGAGTGGAGCTACTAACATCTGTTGTTGTTCTTTTCAGAAAACATACATTTTGTATGACTAACTTCCCTCATTGCATAAAGAAGAATATATACATGCATTAATCTTATTAAATGTTGTCACTGTTGACACATTAAATGCAATAGAGAATACTTGCAAATCCAGTAAGAAACTAAGGCATATAGCTGGTCGTTATGTGCTATGAACAAGAACAGGTAGCAAGTATGTGAATGACAACATGCATTAATCCAGGAATAAAGGAAAAGGGAGAATAAGAATGAAAGTGAATAAGGATTATTACTATAGGGAGATTGAGGAAAAAATACAATTTTATGTAGACTAGTCAGGAATATACCTCATTTAGATGGTGACAGATAAGCAAAGGCTTGAGAAAGATAACCAGGTTGGTAATCCGAGGAGAGAATGTTTCAGATTGAAAGAATCAGAGCACTTTGTGGGAAGCAGATTTATTGAGAAGAGTAAGATGACTGGAAGATTTGTCTATTAAGTGAAATGAATATTTAGACACATTTCCTGTTTCTTATCTCTACACATAATCTTACATATTAATGCTGAAGTGAATCACAGAGATCAAATCTTGTGTTTAGAGAAATGAACTTGTTCCAAGAGGCTAAGTGACACCTAGTGGCAGATAGAACTGACTCCAGTTGCTTACTCTACAGATATATCTAAGGCTTCTGAAATGGTTGAAATACTTTTTTTTTTTTTTTTGAGTGACGGCTTATAATAAAGCCTTGGACATATCTAAGTAAATTGCTTTCAGTTGAAGAATACCTGGCTTACTTATATGTAATGCCAGATGTACTCAGTGTTAAACTGTTGTTTTATTTGCAATAAAGCGCAGGTGGATATGTGAAATCCGTCATGGATCTGAGTCCCCTGGCACCTCTAAAAAGCCCCGTTTGCTGGAGTCACTGTGTTAAGGGAAGATCTCATCACTGCCTTTAAATTCTTCAGTGTACCTGTGCTCAGAAGGAATAACAGCCTATTTTTTAAAGCCATCTCAAGTAAAACAGTTGATTCTTACACCATTTTTTTTTTCTAAAAGATAAAAATGTGGCCAGTTCGAAGTGATAAAACATGAGTGGAGCTACTAACATCTGTTGTTGTTCTTTTTCAGAGAAAAACATACATTTTGTATGACTAACTTCCCTCATTGCATAAAGAAGAATATATACATGCATTAATCTTATTAAATGTTGTCACTGTTGACACATTAAATGCAATAGAGAATACTTGCAAATCCAGTAAGAAACTAAGGCATATAGCTGGTCGTTATGTGCTATGAACAAGAACAGGTAGCAAGTATGTGAATGAAAGATACATAATGCTATGCATTTCTGAAAATATAGATTCTGACATAAAATAGATACACGTAATATGGAAAAGCCAATGATATAATAGATATTTTCATTTTTATAGTGAACAGCCATATGGTTTTCTAATCTGCTTTGGTACTGTCTTCTATAGTAGATATATTTCAGTAGGTGATAAATACCAGTATCTAATAGAAAGTTAAAATTTAACCTCTCAGAAAAGAGAAAAATAGGTAAGCAACAAAGCTATTAAAAAGAGGTAAAACTATTAGTATATATATTTTTGTGGATGATACAAGAGTATTAAACATTGACAGAAACATAATAAAGTTTAATACTCTCATTAAACAAATTTAATAAGCTTAAACTTTCAGAGTGTCTCCCCAAGCCCAATTTGTTAGTCTGCCTACTCTCTCATCACCCTGTATAGCTATTAGATACAAGCTGAAAAACCTCCCATATCTGTATCAGAGGGGCACTGGGTTAAAAGCATATACATTCCTAAGACACAGTAAAAATATCTCTTTTAAAATTATACTATACCATAGAAAGTCTGTCAATAGAATTGTTTGCCTGAGAAAGAGTTAGACATAATGGATAGTATGCATTGAGGTCAAATATAAGATGGTCATGTTTATTGAGAACTTAGTCTCTCAATGGAAAAGTGAACATTAGAGCTATTATATTAATTAAGTATAAATAGATATAACTTTTTTTAGAATACAGAGCTTCATTCTGTGGGTAAAAATGATGAATCATATTTCATATCTACTTTCCAGAAACCAGGAAGAATATAGTGAAAGCTGTAGATACCAGGCAATCACAATAATACATTTTAGATGTTTTAACAGATATTTAAGCCAAAGTCCTAGAGAAGTGAATACAAATTAACAGTATGTACACCTTTTATGGTAATGATAAAAAGAACAGCAAGCACAGATACAGATTTCAGCGACTGAAAATTTCCTTCATCTTTCACTTCCTGCTCTCACTCTTCACTAGGAAAGACTACATGAGATTAAGTGTGATAAGACAGGCATAAATTAAGGGCAAGTAAGACAGTCCAGAATGTATGAGTTTATGTAATGAAGGAAAAATGAGTCATCTATGGCCCACATAGGAGCACATGGCAGGCAGTTTAAGAAGGCTCTAGAACCTTCAATGTATTTCCAAGTAAAAGCCAATGATATAATAGATATTTTCTTTTTTATAGTGAACAGCCATATGGTTTTCTAATCTGCTTTGGTACTGTCTTCTATAGTAGATATATTTCAGTAGGTGATAAATACCAGTATCTAATAGAAAGTTAAAATTTAACCTCTCAGAAAAGAGAAAAATAGGTAAGCAACAAAGCTATTAAAAAGAGGTAAAACTATTAGTATATATATTTTTGTGGATGATACAAGAGTATTAAACATTGACAGAAACATAATAAAGTTTAATACTCTCATTAAACAAATTTAATAAGCTTAAACTTTCAGAGTGTCTCCCAAGCCCAATTTGTTAGTCTGCCTACTCTCTCATCACCCTGTATAGCTATTAGATACAAGCTGAAAAACCTCCCATATCTGTATCAGAGGGGCACTGGGTTAAAAGCATATACATTCCTAAGACACAGTAAAAATATCTCTTTTAAAATTATACTATACCATAGAAAGTCTGTCAATAGAATTGTTTGCCTGAGAAAGAGTTAGACATAATGGATAGTATGCATTGAGGTCAAATATAAGATGGTCATGTTTATTGAGAACTTAGTCTCTCAATGGAAAAGTGAACATTAGAGCTATTATATTAATTAAGTATAAATAGATATAACTTTTTTTAGAATACAGAGCTTCATTCTGTGGGTAAAAATGATGAATCATATTTCATATCTACTTTCCAGAAACCAGGAAGAATATAGTGAAAGCTGTAGATACCAGGCAATCACAATAATACATTTTAGATGTTTTAACAGATATTTAAGCCAAAGTCCTAGAGAAGTGAATACAAATTAACAGTATGTACACCTTTTATGGTAATGATAAAAAGAACAGCAAGCACAGATACAGATTTCAGCGACTGAAAATTTCCCTTCATCTTTCACTTCCTGCTCTCACTCTTCACTAGGAAAGACTACATGAGATTAAGTGTGATAAGACAGGCATAAATTAAGGGCAAGTAAGACAGTCCAGAATGTATGAGTTTATGTAATGAAGGAAAAATGAGTCATCTATGGCCCACATAGGAGCACATGGCAGGCAGTTTAAGAAGGCTCTAGAACCTTCAATGTATTTCCAAGTAAAAGCTTATTAAATCTCTTTCTCACGTAGAGGTTGCCATTGTTTTCTTTCCTTTTTTTTTTTTTTAATAAAAATGTAGTATAAGTAATTTTATACAAGCATCAGTTATCTCTCCAGTACTGGATAATAAAAGGAATGTGGTCCCTTAAAAGCACAAAATATGTCTTCATGATAATTTTAAACTGTTATGTTTTTGTTTTTTATTTGATACACTACTAAAAATATTTATAAAATAAATCTGTACTAGCATAGCTTCAAGTGTATCCTACATACCAAATTATTAGACTGTTAAAAATGATGTACTCCATGACTGGATGTATTTTCCTTCAAAATGTATACTTATTAATTTAAATTTCAATGTTATATTAAAATTTTTAATAAACATAAACATTCTTGAGGTACCAACTATTACAGTACCTTTTATTTTGATTTCTGTTATTGCAGTTTTGTTTTACAATTCTCAGTAAAATGTGCTAATTCTGTGCCTGAAATGTTAATATTATTTCAGTCTCATCACTTATGATTTTATTGTTGGGATGAAGAGAATCCAGTCAAAAATCAATAATGTATAAAACATGAATTTTGAGTATATCTTCAAAGTATTATGATAATAGTAAGTTAAATTTTACAGTAATTTTAGACTTGGTTATTTCATGTAAAATATGAAATAACCATATTTTCTGTTTTGTTTTTTTACTCTGTTTTTCAGTATTTCATCTGCTTAATTTATTTATTAATTATTACTTTAGTTGTAAGAAACAGATCAAAGTCCTGTAAGCAAAAGCATGGTTTTTCCCTCTCACTTAGGAAGACTGGAAATAATGTGGTTTCAAGCAAAATTTGATGCAGGCAATTAGAGAAATCATCAAAATCCATTCTTTTCCTTTCTCTCTTTTGCTTTTCAGTATGCTGAGAGAAAATATGGTTGATAATTCCTGATTTTCATTCAGCTAGCTGTATTATCCAAATCTGCCTTGTGCTTCTAAAGTGATAAAAGATACATCGGGGGAAAATAAAGATCTGGCTTAATTCAACAAAAGCACTGTTCAAACAATAACATGTGGTATAACTGGAATGTCCTAGAAAATGTTCTCAAACTTAAGGTCAGGAAAGAAATATACTAGGAAGGCAGCTGCCCCCTCTATCCCAGTCTCTTGAAACATGGGGAAGGAAACCTTGCTCAGAAAAGGAAAGAGTGGGCTTTTCAACAGACAAATATCAATTCTATGATATTAAAACATAAGCTTCAAAAAGTTAGCAGCATGGATGATGAGAATAAAAATAATATCTTAGCCATTTACTAACTAACTCATTAATGAGGAGACTAGTGAGATGATAGAGCTGGTTCAAATATCAGTTGCAGGGTTTCCCTGGTGGTTCAGTGGGTAAAGAGTCTGCCTTGCAGTGCAAGGGGCATCAGTTCAATCCCTGTCCCGGTAAGGTCCCACATGCCACAGAGACTGGATGTACCAAAATGTATACTTATTAATTTAAATTTCAATGTTATATTAAAATTTTTAATAAACATAAACATTCTTGAGGTACCAACTATTACAGTACCTTTTATTTTGATTTCTGTTATTGCAGTTTTGTTTTACAATTCTCAGTAAAATGTGCTAATTCTGTGCCTGAAATGTTAATATTATTTCAGTCTCATCACTTATGATTTTATTGTTGGGATGAAGAGAATCCAGTCAAAAATCAATAATGTATAAAACATGAATTTTGAGTATATCTTCAAAGTATTATGATAATAGTAAGTTAAATTTTACAGTAATTTTAGACTTGGTTATTTCATGTAAAATATGAAATAACCATATTTTCTGTTTTGTTTTTTTACTCTGTTTTTCAGTATTTCATCTGCTTAATTTATTTATTAATTATTACTTTAGTTGTAAGAAACAGATCAAAGTCCTGTAAGCAAAAGCATGGTTTTTCCCTCTCACTTAGGAAGACTGGAAATAATGTGGTTTCAAGCAAAATTTGATGCAGGCAATTAGAGAAATCATCAAAATCCATTCTTTTCCTTTCTCTCTTTTGCTTTTCAGTATGCTGAGAGAAAATATGGTTGATAATTCCTGATTTTCATTCAGCTAGCTGTATTATCCAAATCTGCCTTGTGCTTCTAAAGTGATAAAAGATACATCGGGGGAAAATAAAGATCTGGCTTAATTCAACAAAAGCACTGTTCAAACAATAACATGTGGTATAACTGGAATGTCCTAGAAAATGTTCTCAAACTTAAGGTCAGGAAAGAAATATACTAGGAAGGCAGCTGCCCCCTCTATCCCAGTCTCTTGAAACATGGGGAAGGAAACCTTGCTCAGAAAAGGAAAGAGTGGGCTTTTCAACAGACAAATATCAATTCTATGATATTAAAACATAAGCTTCAAAAAGTTAGCAGCATGGATGATGAGAATAAAAATAATATCTTAGCCATTTACTAACTAACTCATTAATGAGGAGACTAGTGAGATGATAGAGCTGGTTCAAATATCAGTTGCAGGGTTTCCCTGGTGGTTCAGTGGGTAAAGAGTCTGCCTTGCAGTGCAAGGGGCATCAGTTCAATCCCTGTCCCGGTAAGGTCCCACATGCCACAGAGCGACTGGACCAGTGTGTCCAATTAGGAGCCAGCACTCTGGAGCACGTGTGCCCAGAGCTAGTGCTCTTCAAGGAGAGAGGCCACTGCAATGGGAGGCCCACACAGGCTGAAGAATAAAGATGGATTAAAATAAATAAATACAAAATCAATAAAAGAGGTCAAAATTATATATATATATATATATATATATATATATATATATATATCAGTTGAAGAGCTAAGATAGATATAAATACATCAAAATAGCATGCAAAAATAATTTATTTTTTAATACAGAAATTTACAGTTACTGCAGTATAGTATACATAAGCTTTATTGTTAATCTTTTCTACTAGAAAAGAGACATTTATCTTACATTACTAATGGGCCTAAATAGTTGCTTTGCTACAATGAATAGAATAGAATGTTACAATGAGTAGAATATCAGACTAATGTACATACTTCCAGAGAATGAGATAATCCTCATATGGACCTGTTAGATAACACCTGGCCCCAAACTGAAAGAACAGTCTACAATCCCATTAACCTATTTCCAAATCTGTATTTTTTATCTGAATAGATGCAGTGAGCAAAACAAGAGTTTGAAGTTGGGATTTTTTGTTTCTTAGCTTATGACTTTGAACCAGGCCCGGAACTTCTCTGTTTCTTCACATCTAAAAATCTGTCTACCAAACTTTAGTTACATTGTTTCTTAGGAAGAGCAATTGTTTTAAACTAGGGCATATTTAACTTATCATTGTACAGAATGACATAAGTGTTCCTCTATACCAATACTTCTTAGACCCAAATAGAGGATACATTTTGATAATAATTATGTTTTAGGTACCTACAATGCTAGGAATACACAAATGGTTCCATTATGAGGTCTGCTCTAAATAAAGTGAGTTCATTTATATGTGAATAAGTATAATGAGTGATACTTTGTAGTCAATGGCAAAAATTTTGAAGTGAAAATATAATTATGTGAATATAATGAGATGCTAGGTCAAAATGATTCATTACTAACTAACTCATTAATGGGTGGAGATGATAGAGCTGGTTCAAATATCAGTTGCAGGGTTTCCCTGGTGGTTCAGTGGGTAAAGAGTCTGCCTTGCAGTGCAAGGGGCATCAGTTCAATCCCTGTCCCGGTAAGGTCCCACATGCCACAGAGCGACTGGACCAGTGTGTCCAATTAGGAGCCAGCACTCTGGAGCACGTGTGCCCAGAGCTAGTGCTCTTCAAGGAGAGAGGCCACTGCAATGGGAGGCCCACACAGGCTGAAGAATAAAGATGGATTAAAATAAATAAATACAAAATCAATAAAAGAGGTCAAAATTATATATATATATATATATATATATATATATATATATATATCAGTTGAAGAGCTAAGATAGATATAAATACATCAAAATAGCATGCAAAAATAATTTATTTTTTAATACAGAAATTTACAGTTACTGCAGTATAGTATACATAAGCTTTATTGTTAATCTTTTCTACTAGAAAAGAGACATTTATCTTACATTACTAATGGGCCTAAATAGTTGCTTTGCTACAATGAATAGAATAGAATGTTACAATGAGTAGAATATCAGACTAATGTACATACTTCCAGAGAATGAGATAATCCTCATATGGACCTGTTAGATAACACCTGGCCCCAAACTGAAAGAACAGTCTACAATCCCATTAACCTATTTCCAAATCTGTATTTTTTCTCTGAATAGATGCAGTGAGCAAAACAAGAGTTTGAAGTTGGGATTTTTTGTTTCTTAGCTTATGACTTTGAACCAGGCCCGGAACTTCTCTGTTTCTTCACATCTAAAAATCTGTCTACCAAACTTTAGTTACATTGTTTCTTAGGAAGAGCAATTGTTTTAAACTAGGGCATATTTAACTTATCATTGTACAGAATGACATAAGTGTTCCTCTATACCAATACTTCTTAGACCCAAATAGAGGATACATTTTGATAATAATTATGTTTTAGGTACCTACAATGCTAGGAATACACAAATGGTTCCATTATGAGGTCTGCTCTAAATAAAGTGAGTTCATTTATATGTGAATAAGTATAATGAGTGATACTTTGTAGTCAATGGCTTATAATATTTAGTGATTCAATTGAAAGTGAAACAAAGCCTTACTAATAGGGATATGTACACTGCAAATATAATGAGAGCAGCCCAGACAATTATAATTTTAAAAACATGTGTCGTTAAGTATAGCATGATTTATGTACATAGGCAAAGATGCACATGTCATATTATTAACACTATATTTGAAAAAAAAAAAATTAGAATAATAGATTTATTCCATTTACTTCCATGAAGAATGAGTCAAATTTATCCCTCACTTTCCATCAACAAGTAACAAATAGATCTTAAATATTATAAAAATCTTAAACCAAACCTCTTAAGTAGTGGAAGCTATCTTTAAACATTATGGGATACTATGTCCAGTTTCATGTCCTGACTTGGTTTGATGGAAACAAAAATCACCTGGGAATGATTTTTTTCTAACTGGGAACGTCTTTCAGTTCAGCCCTGTTCCTTTTCCTCTTGAATCTCGTTTTATTCCTATATCCTTAAACACTTCAATAGCTTTTTGCTCTCTTTCCATTTATGAGCATGCCAGTGGCATCCCCAAGTTCCTTCTCATCTCACTTTTGATGTTTCTGTACAATTTTATGCCTCATCCTTTTCAGAGAGCACAGGGAATATGTTCAAGTACTTTTTTAAAAAATATCTTCTTCAACATCTAATTGGCAAAATGTACGGCAAGGCATATTCTACCTAAATTAGCAGTTCAGTTTATTTTATGCTCTAGTCATTAGTATAAAGCCCTTTAATTATTTTAGTTTTCTTTCTGTAAAATTTTAAGAAGTATAGGTATGTATTTTTATAAAAATTGTTTGCTTCCTTATGATTATATGTCCAAGTTGAGATTATTATTACAAAATCTTCATCATCATTACACAATCACTGTTGTACACAATTTGCCAACATTTTAATACAGGAAATGTAAATTGGTGTAATTTTTAAAGCTCTAAGCCTTGTGTTTGTTGGAGACAGACATTTTTCTTTTGGTTACTGTGGTCTTGCTTTCAGACAGAATAAATATTCTTAGATCAGAATTTAATTTGATACTCATTTTCTGCCTTTGGTACTCATATTAGCCCACTGTCTGATGAAACCAAAAGTATTTTACATTTTTATTATTTAAATCATTTTTTATATGTTCGTATTCAAAACCAGGAAATCATCTTAAAAAGATGATCAAACTTCATCTTGTGTTGTATCCATAAACAGTGGACCTTTAGATTTTTCCCAATGATATGTTGATAAGCATTAGGACAAAAGAAGCAATAGATATACCTTAACTGTTTGCACTGCTGACTAAACAACAGTATCTGTGAGATAATAATTAAAATAGTTTATAAATCAAAGTATCTTTGGCTATTGACAAAAAAAGAGGATATACATATAAACTTCACTTATAAGTAAAGGGTCTCACTAATGCCAAGTATATTGCTTGGGAAACATTAAAGTTACAATGTTAAAATATATCTCTATAGCCATTACCCCTACAACTTTGATATTTTAAATTAGTAGCTTAATAACATTTGGTGGTTGCCATGGAGTGAGTATAGCTTCCAAAGGGGGTGTGATAAGTAAGGGAGTAGTACTACTCTTTGGAGATGTTGGGATAAATGGATAGTTGGATGAGGGATTAAAAGTAACTTTTTGTGAACTAATTCATACTTAGGGCCAAATTTACCAAACCTTTTAATCAATTGAAGATTCTCTTTTTTCCCCTCAATGTATACTACTTAGAACATTCATAAAATATATCTACTCTTTCTAAGTTATAAAATATTTAAGCGATCGGGGTTTGAATGTGGACAATTTGACATTTAAATCCAGGCCCCTTTGTCTTTTTCTTTCATTCTCGCCTTAAGCATGCCTAATTTGTTCAGCTATCTCAAAACCATCTTTCTTGTCTCCATATGTCACCCTTAAGTTGTTCTTTTACTCTCAGGATTGATAGTGTAATAACAGTGAGAGCGCTTTCTTTCCCAGAAACATTTCATTTAAAGGTAAATCCTTGTACCAATGTCATCAGCTGGTAAATGAGGAAGGACATAATTGGTTTTGGAGCTTTAGATGCCTCTGTTTGTTACGGTCGCCTTTCTTATTGTAGGGCCAACTGTCTACTTCATACAGACACCAGAAGTGTTATACAATTCTCCTAATCGAATAAGCAGAAGAGGGAATTAATTCTAATAACAAGTTTTAAATGAAGAAATCACACATTAAGTTCTGAGCTCCACTGAGTACTCCCTTTGTGAACTTTTGAAATTTGCTTGAATTCTCAGAGCAGCCATTGCCTATGTTGCTTCATTTGTCAAAAGATTTCCTCAAATCATTATTTGGAGAATTTGTGACTGTACATTAAATGGTGATACAGCTTAAGGGCACCATGTACACAGGAAAAAAATATAGTAAGGAACAAAGAAACCTATTACGCACTAGCCATTATTCAGGTCTAGGTACTACATGACAAAGATGTATCCTTTGATTACGATGTACCTTAAACCAGTATTCCCAGGGAATAAGTTTTGAAAGATCCAGTGTCTTCCCCCTCTTTCCTTTTCTCCCTTTGATTTTTCTTCTTCCTTCCTTCCCATTTTCATTTGGCTTCCAATAAATGATCCTAATTAAAATCATATTTAATCATAACTGAAAAAATAAAGTATGTTCAAGGAAGTATAGTTTATAACCAGAAAATAGACCAAAAATTGAGCTTTCTCACCACATTTGAAATATAACTTTTTATATAATATATATACATATATATACATACATACATAACTGACCATAAAGATGGATTTCCATTGCCACTTTGGCTTATTTATCCTGTGTGATATAAGCACAATAATTTATTCACAATAATAACACTATAAAATATTATAAGATCAGAAAATATAATTTCCCTCCATTATTCTTATTTATTACTTTTTTTGATGTAGGCATAGAGAATAACTGTGACAGAATAATTTAGGATAATTTTTAAGATACCTGCATAGGCATGAATTAGAATTGATTATCGCTGGTTGTAATATGAAGAAATGTTACTTATAACAATCCCTGATATTAACAGAATCTAAATCATTTTGATGAGAGAAATTCCTAATAAAAATGGATCCTAATCAGAGTGAAACTGAATTATAAATTTTCTAATTATGAATTTTGTTCATATGAAAAGATCCCTTTAATTATAATTTTGGTTAATTAGAGAGGCTTGATTTATGATATTGACAAGTGTTTAAATTGATAAACATTTATCAATTGATATGCACTACCAACATCACTAGTTTCTAATCTTGTCAACTGAAATATATTTCAGGGATATTTAAGTCCTTTTCACTTAGGAGTTTTCACTTTTCACAGAAAAAGTAGTGATAGAAAAGAGAGGGAGAATGTATAGAAGATTTTTCTGTTGTTGTTAAATAAAGTAAAAATAACAAATAGTTGAACAGAATGAGTTCTACTTTTCATTATCAAATATAATATTGCAAAGTAGCACTCCAATTAACTATCCCCTGGAAAGAGAAGACCTTAAGAGGGGAACTGCTAGTGTTCATGTAGGTGTGGATGGTGTAAACTGTGACTAATCTTACATCAGCTTAACTATTTAATATTACTTAGGCAGATAAAATTTGATAAGAGAACTAAAAATTTTCTTTAGTCAGAATGAACTGATCAGTATTAAGGTATCTCAGTTCTGTAGTGGATGTAAAATAGTGATTTATTCATTTTTAGCACATACAGTGTGGCCAGTGGCTTCTACTTATCACGATTAGGAAAGTATGAACACTGTTTTCTAGAGATAAAAGCCTAATACAGAGGTCAATGCCTGTTTTACCTTTGATCACATCAAAGGTTACAGAATCTCACACACACACACACACACACACATACACACACACACAACTTAAGAAAATATCCTTTATATATCAATACAAAAATCAATTGAGTTCGTATAGTCTCGTAATACCCTAGAGCGCAAAAAGTAGATACACAGTTTTTCTTCTCCTACAGAAAAAAATAGATACACATCACCTTTTTACAGCCCTCCAAAAAGTTAGAAGTTATGTCTTTATATCAGATGAGCTGAAAACTCAGAGGGACGACCTGAACCTGATGTAACTGGGTTTCTTTTAACAGCCTCATCTTGATGAACCATGAAAAAAGGACAGAGGTAGTATTTGCTGAAGTAAATGGTGGTAACTTCAAAGATTCAGTCAGCTTCAAAATGCACCTGTGTTGCATTTCTGGTGCTAATGTTGACTGTTAGGATTATTGGCAAACGGGAGTTCTCAAAAGTCTCAAGACTCTATAAGCAAATATTTTTCCCAAATGAAAATACAGAATTAATTCTCAGAGAAATGTAAAGAATGAAGTTTTAAGTTTTAAGTTATTTGTTGCTTAGATATATGCACGTATTTACATTCGTATATCTTTAAATGAGGGAAGAAGTTGTTAAATATTTAGAACATAACTAGTAAATGTCTATGGATATTATATAATTTGTGTTCTTTAAATAGAAAGGGAAAAGTATTCTAAAAATAACAAATAGTTGAACAGAATGAGTTCTACTTTTCATTATCAAATATAATATTGCAAAGTAGCACTCAATTAACTATCCCTGGAAAGAGAAGACCTTAAGAGGGGAACTGCTAGTGTTCATGTAGGTGTGGATGGTGTAAACTGTGACTAATCTTACATCAGCTTAACTATTTAATATTACTTAGGCAGATAAAATTTGATAAGAGAACTAAAAATTTTCTTTAGTCAGAATGAACTGATCAGTATTAAGGTATCTCAGTTCTGTAGTGGATGTAAAATAGTGATTTATTCATTTTTAGCACATACAGTGTGGCCAGTGGCTTCTACTTATCACGATTAGGAAAGTATGAACACTGTTTTCTAGAGATAAAAGCCTAATACAGAGGTCAATGCCTGTTTTACCTTTGATCACATCAAAGGTTACAGAATCTCACACACACACACACACACACATACACACACACACAACTTAAGAAAATATCCTTTATATATCAATACAAAAATCAATTGAGTTCGTATAGTCTCGTAATACCCTAGAGCGCAAAAAGTAGATACACAGTTTTTCTTCTCCTACAGAAAAAAATAGATACACATCACCTTTTTACAGCCCTCCAAAAAGTTAGAAGTTATGTCTTTATATCAGATGAGCTGAAAACTCAGAGGGACGACCTGAACCTGATGTAACTGGGTTTCTTTTAACAGCCTCATCTTGATGAACCATGAAAAAAGGACAGAGGTAGTATTTGCTGAAGTAAATGGTGGTAACTTCAAAGATTCAGTCAGCTTCAAAATGCACCTGTGTTGCATTTCTGGTGCTAATGTTGACTGTTAGGATTATTGGCAAACGGGAGTTCTCAAAAGTCTCGAAGACTCTATAAGCAAATATTTTTCCCAAATGAAAATACAGAATTAATTCTCAGAGAAATGTAAAGAATGAAGTTTTTAAGTTTTAAGTTATTTGTTGCTTAGATATATGCACGTATTTACATTCGTATATCTTTAAATGAGGGAAGAAGTTGTTAAATATTTAGAACATAACTAGTAAATGTCTATGGATATTATATAATTTTATGATGAATTCCATTCTTTACATTGCAGTCTTAGACCAAAGCTGTCAGTCCATAACATAGGACTTTTCTCACTAATTATGCCTTTTGTATTTTCAGTAATTCATTATTTTAATGTATTCTAAAATATATCCACAATAATATGATTTCTGACTTTTGGAATTATTAATTTATAGTGAGCTGTCCATTGTTCACAATGCCAAAAGAGCTTAATAGTATATATGATATACAGAATGGCGTTTAAGTTATTCAAAAATTTTAGACCCAATTCCAATCCATTGTCAGTAGAACCAGGCTACACTGAATATGCTGCATGCAGAGCTGAACGCTAGCGTAAATCTCTTCTTATTCTATATTTTGGCTTTCAGTTGTATTTTAAGTACACCTGAAAATACCATAGCATTGTTAATCAGCTATACCCCCATATAAAGTTTAAGGTAACATATATGTGCCAATATGGCATGGTGATATATTTATATTGTTTTTAGAAAGTTAATGTTCCCCTGCCATAATGAAAATCGATATAATCCAAATAATCTCATATGTAATCAGTGTTTGATCATAGAGGCTACATGCTTATCAGTATGTAGTGTCCTCATTCTTTTTCTCTCTCTGAGATAACCTTGATTAAAGGTCATTTCTTTCCTTAACAGGCAAATGGCATATTTATAAGTTGACAATATGTAACCTTGTAGTAGCAGACCTAATGGAGCATAGCAAAACACAAATGAAACCATATGATTGCCTGATAACCATTTCAAGCTATGCTAGTTTCAGGGCAGTTATAGCAGTTAGAACCTATCTGACTATTCAAACACTAACTGTATTTCTATTAGTGCAAATCTATAACCATTATATGATTAAAGTCATCTCCAGTACTATGGAGCATTTCCCATTACTTCATGTGGCATGTATAGCTAACTGGCAAGGCTCCCCCCATAAGACTCTATAAGCAAATATTTTTCCCAAATGAAAATACAGAATTAATTCTCAGAGAAATGTAAAGAATGAAGTTTTTAAGTTTTAAGTTATTTGTTGCTTAGATATATGCACGTATTTACATTCGTATATCTTTAAATGAGGGAAGAAGTTGTTAAATATTTAGAACATAACTAGTAAATGTCTATGGATATTATATAATTTTATGATGAATTCCATTCTTTACATTGCAGTCTTAGACCAAAGCTGTCAGTCCATAACATAGGACTTTTCTCACTAATTATGCCTTTTGTATTTTCAGTAATTCATTATTTTAATGTATTCTAAAATATATCCACAATAATATGATTTCTGACTTTTGGAATTATTAATTTATAGTGAGCTGTCCATTGTTCACAATGCCAAAAGAGCTTAATAGTATATATGATATACAGAATGGCGTTTAAGTTATTCAAAAATTTTAGACCCAATTCCAATCCATTGTCAGTAGAACCAGGCTACACTGAATATGCTGCATGCAGAGCTGAACGCTAGCGTAAATCTCTTCTTATTCTATATTTTGGCTTTCAGTTGTATTTTAAGTACACCTGAAAATACCATAGCATTGTTAATCAGCTATACCCCCATATAAAGTTTAAGGTAACATATATGTGCCAATATGGCATGGTGATATATTTATATTGTTTTTAGAAAGTTAATGTTCCCCTGCCATAATGAAAATCGATATAATCCAAATAATCTCATATGTAATCAGTGTTTGATCATAGAGGCTACATGCTTATCAGTATGTAGTGTCCTCATTCTTTTTCTCTCTCTGAGATAACCTTGATTAAAGGTCATTTCTTTCCTTAACAGGCAAATGGCATATTTATAAGTTGACAATATGTAACCTTGTAGTAGCAGACCTAATGGAGCATAGCAAAACACAAATGAAACCATATGATTGCCTGATAACCATTTCAAGCTATGCTAGTTTCAGGGCAGTTATAGCAGTTAGAACCTATCTGACTATTCAAACACTAACTGTATTTCTATTAGTGCAAATCTATAACCATTATATGATTAAAGTCATCTCCAGTACTATGGAGCATTTCCCATTACTTCATGTGGCATGTATAGCTAACTGGCAAGGAAAAGCTACAATACACTGAGAAAATCTCCTCTAAAGTTAATCAGATGAATTCTTGTGAGTTGTCTCCAGATTCCAGCTCAGCTGGCTAGACACATTAACTTCATTAGCAAATCAAAGAGAATGGCAGAAAATAATCTTTAGAGAAAAGGAATTTCTTCACTGTGAGTTTTCTTCATTGTATACAATCCCAATGAATAATTTTATGTAATTGCTGGGTTTGCTTATATACACTGAAAAAACCTAAAGCAGTGACATTACTATTACTATAAAAATATTAAAATGTGTATTGATAATTTTACAACCTGTACTTTGGTTCTTGGGTTAGGGACAATGTATCTTCTTTTTCAAAAAGAGTAGGCTGCTATCTATACTGTTCAGTAGTAGAATTTTTAGGCAAATATTTCTATAATTTTCTAATATATTGGTTATAAAATACATTGTTTTAAATTGTTAACATTTTCCAGGGATTCATCTAGGCACTAGGGAACTATCATAAACAAGGTACAGGCCCTATTTTTAAAGTTTCTGTATTCTATAGAAAAAAAACACAGCAGAAAATAAACTTGCCGCTGATCTCTATGACTTGACATTATGTACAAGTGTCATGAAAGATATGACAAATAAGATAAAGAGGAATGGGTGCTAATTTAGGAAGGAGGATCAAGAAAGGTACGGTATCTTTTATGAAAGGTATTTGAGTTTAGACGTGAAATATGGGGAGAAAAGGTGGCCACATGGCTACATAGACAAAAGATTACATAAAGACAGAAAAGTAAAACATAAAGGCCATGGGAATTTTCCCGGTTTCCCAAAAAAAAGCTGACATATCAAGGCATTCTTTTCTCTCTCTGAGATAACCTTGATTAAAGGTCATTTCTTTCCTTAACAGGCAAATGGCATATTTATAAGTTGAAAATATGTAACCTTGTAGTAGCAGACCTAATGGAGCATAGCAAAACACAAATGAAACCATATGATTGCCTGATAACCATTTCAAGCTATGCTAGTTTCAGGGCAGTTATAGCAGTTAGAACCTATCTGACTATTCAAACACTAACTGTATTTCTATTAGTGCAAATCTATAACCATTATATGATTAAAGTCATCTCCAGTACTATGGAGCATTTCCCATTACTTCATGTGGCATGTATAGCTAACTGGCAAGGAAAAGCTACAATACACTGAGAAAATCTCCTCTAAAGTTAATCAGATGAATTCTTGTGAGTTGTCTCCAGATTCCAGCTCAGCTGGCTAGACACATTAACTTCATTAGCAAATCAAAGAGAATGGCAGAAAATAATCTTTAGAGAAAAGGAATTTCTTCACTGTGAGTTTTCTTCATTGTATACAATCCCAATGAATAATTTTATGTAATTGCTGGGTTTGCTTATATACACTGAAAAAACCTAAAGCAGTGACATTACTATTACTATAAAAATATTAAAATGTGTATTGATAATTTTACAACCTGTACTTTGGTTCTTGGGTTAGGGACAATGTATCTTCTTTTTCAAAAAGAGTAGGCTGCTATCTATACTGTTCAGTAGTAGAATTTTTAGGCAAATATTTCTATAATTTTCTAATATATTGGTTATAAAATACATTGTTTTAAATTGTTAACATTTTCCAGGGATTCATCTAGGCACTAGGGAACTATCATAAACAAGGTACAGGCCCTATTTTTAAAGTTTCTGTATTCTATAGAAAAAAAACACAGCAGAAAATAAACTTGCCGCTGATCTCTATGACTTGACATTATGTACAAGTGTCATGAAAGATATGACAAATAAGATAAAGAGGAATGGGTGCTAATTTAGGAAGGAGGATCAAGAAAGGTACGGTATCTTTTATGAAAGGTATTTGAGTTTAGACGTGAAATATGGGGAGAAAAGGTGGCCACATGGCTACATAGACAAAAGATTACATAAAGACAGAAAAGTAAACATAAAGGCCATGATACGGTCATAAAGCTGACATATCAAGGAATAAAAAAAGTGGATGCTGAGGAGCATCACTAGGTTCTACCCTCTCAGGACAAAAGCTTTCTCCACAAGGCTGAAGAATTTGATTATATTTATATCTATGTATTTGTGTCTTAATATCTATCTCTCTCTCTATTGATATAGACAGATAAATAGCAAGACAGAAATACACAGATTAAATATAATCAAATTTTGAATATATCTATATAGATACAATAAAGCTAGATCAAAACTCTTAACAAGTCAGCAGAGTTAGGGAGGAGGGAAAAAGCCAGAATATGATGATGACACTGAGAAGGCTGATAGAAAAAGAGGCTGAAAAAAAAAGGAGATGTAGAAATCAGAAAGATAGGCACAGTGGTGTGCTGGTAAATGTTTAGTGACTGACTTAGCGGGCGGGCAGAGGGAGTGACTTCATAGCGTGTGTCTACCCGGCTTATTCCGTTTGTCAAGGCAGAGCCACGGGAGCCGAGCTGCGGAGAGATGTGCAGTGGGATTTTAGACAGCATTTCCACCCCGCATGTGCAGGAGACCTAACTACCCTCAAGAGCATAGTAATAGTAAAATGGAAAGTCCTCAGGACTAATAAGGTTTGAATTTTCATTACTTTAAATATCATTCAAATGAGTTGATATAATTTAATTTTTATAAACAGCGCATAGAAGGCATAAAAATTTAAAGCTTGACTAGGATGAGCCCGTTGAAACCAGAAACACACGAAGGACAAGAGACAAGTAAATTATGCAGACAGGTTGAAACTCTTGAACATACACTCTGAGTTAAAAGTCAGGAGTCCCAAAAGTTTAGGGTGAGTAATATTTTGAAAGAAAACGGGATGAAGGAGAGTTTTGCAAGAGGGGCTGTCAGATTGGTAGGGTCCTATATAATTGCCGCTGATCTCTATGAAAGGTATTTGAGTTTAAAAAACGGTACGGTATCTTTTATGAAAGGTATTTGAGTTTAGACGTGAAATATGGGGAGAAAAGGTGGCCACATGGCTACATAGACAAAAGATTACATAAAGACAGAAAAGTAAACATAAAGGCCATGATACGGTCATAAAGCTGACATATCAAGGAATAAAAAAAGTGGATGCTGAGGAGCATCACTAGGTTCTACCCTCTCAGGACAAAAGCTTTCTCCACAAGGCTGAAGAATTTGATTATATTTATATCTATGTATTTGTGTCTTAATATCTATCTCTCTCTCTATTGATATAGACAGATAAATAGCAAGACAGAAATACACAGATTAAATATAATCAAATTTTGAATATATCTATATAGATACAATAAAGCTAGATCAAAACTCTTAACAAGTCAGCAGAGTTAGGGAGGAGGGAAAAAGCCAGAATATGATGATGACACTGAGAAGGCTGATAGAAAAAGAGGCTGAAAAAAAAAGGAGATGTAGAAATCAGAAAGATAGGCACAGTGGTGTGCTGGTAAATGTTTAGTGACTGACTTAGCGACGGGCAGAGGGGAGTGACTTCATAGCGTGTGTCTACCCGGCTTATTCCGTTTGTCAAGGCAGAGCCACGGGAGCCGAGCTGCGGAGAGATGTGCAGTGGGATTTTAGACAGCATTTCCACCCCGCATGTGCAGGAGACCTAACTACCCTCAAGAGCATAGTAATAGTAAAATGGAAAGTCCTCAGGACTAATAAGGTTTGAATTTTCATTACTTTAAATATCATTCAAATGAGTTGATATAATTTAATTTTTATAAACAGCTCATAGAAGGCATAAAAATTTAAAGCTTGACTATGATGAGCCCGTTTAAGCCAGAAAACACACCGAAGGACAAGAGACAAGTAAATTATGCAGACAGGTTGAAACTCTTGAACATACACTCTGAGTTAAAAGTCAGGAGTCCCAAAAGTTTAGGGTGAGTAATATTTTTGAAAGAAAACGGGGATGAAGGAGAGTTTTGCAAGAGGGGCTGTCAGATTGGTAGGGTCCTATATAATCACAGCCAGCCCATTGGTGAGCAGAGAGTTCCTGTTACTGGAGTCCCATAAGGCAAAGAAATGGCTAAGCTCTCCATACCACGGTTTCTCTTAGTTGTTCACCAGGAATCCTTTAAAAAGGGCGTGGATTGAAAAAAGAACTAAATGTTGGATGCTCTCAGCCACTTTCCCTCCTTACTGCCAGGCTGCCATTCCTTTCTTGAAGGGGTACATCTGCCACAGTTACCCCTGAAGTAGGAATAACCAACCATGACATTATGCTCTGTAACTGAATGAGATAGAAATGGAACTAGCGGGCTTCCCCTGGTGGTCCAGTGGGTAAGGACACCGCCTTGCAGTGCAAGGGGCGCCGGTTCGATCCCTGGCCTGGGAAGATCCCACGTGCCGCCTGGACTGATGTGTCCAATCACCGAGCCGGAGCTCTGGGGTGCATGCGCCCAGAGCCGGCGCACTGAAACGACAGAGGCCACCGCGATGGGAGCCCCACAGGAGCCAAAGAGCAAAGATGGATGAAAAATGGAGCAATGAAAGACCAATAGCAGTTGCCCGCCTGCTCCCCTCCCTCCCCAACCCGACCCTCGCCCAAAATAAATAAAAAATAAATCTTAAAAAAAAAAATAAAAATGGAAGTAGCGATTGGGAGTAATGAGGAAGTCACGGCAGCCTTCATCAGTGATTTTCAACCTGATTTGAGAAAGAATATGAGGTGAGGAACGGAAACTTCCAGCATATGTGTTTCTTTCAAGTATGAAAAGGAGTAAATTCAAATTGATTTGTGTAATCAAACTGAGAAACAGTGTGGAAACAGAGACATAGAAAGTCTAGGAATGTTCCAAAACATTTGAAAATTTTCACAAGCAACTTAATAGGAACAACAAAAAAAGTGTCTTTCAGAAGAAAGATAATTTAGTTGCAATATATTTCCCTACTTTATTTTAAAGAAACAGAAGCATCAGTAAATAGTCCTTGGTTTTCATTATATACATTTTTTTGAAGAAAATCAGGAATGAAGAACTAGTAGGTTTTCTCCAAAAATGACAGTAGGTCTAGAATGGAAACCATGGGGGAATGACATTTCCTCATAATGTCACTTTTTGGTTTCAGAAATTCTTTTCCCACCAAAATGCAAGAGGGTTCCTTTCTCCACAAACTCCAGCATTTATTGCTTGTAAACTTCCTGTTGATGACCATTCTGACTGGTGTGTGGTGATACTTCATTGTAATTTTGATGTGTATCTCTCCGATAATTTGTGCCACTGTCGCGGGAAATGTGTAGTTACTTATGTCTGATTAATAGAAGCGAGGAAACACTTAATTGCCTTTGTACTATTTTCAGAGAACTTCAATCTACACGATGTATCTCCCTCTAATTTAAGAGAATAGAACTTCAACAGTAAAAAGGCGTGGAGTTCAAATCAAGATCAGATTTATTAGCATAAAGAACATTAACTCAGTAGTCATTCATTCCATTGATTAGCATCAGTACATTGCATCAAAGTTAAAGTTCAGAACTTAAACAGCAACAATCCAGAACTTTAAAAATCATTTCAGAACTTCAGAATCATTTCAGAATTCTAAAGTTATTTCAGAATTCAATCAACAAAGTAACAGAAAGTTCTTACCCCAGAGCTAGAGAGCTTCTCATCTCAGATGGAGCTGAGTTGCATGAGTGAGCTCCCTCACAATCTATCCACCCCCCCCACCCCCCCACCTCCCGCTTTATAGGAAAAACCCATTGTCATCTGTCCCCCAAGTCACTTTTCCAGCTGGTAAAGGGTCAGGGGCCTAGCTGAACTCTCGGGTGGACAACTGCCGCGCAGTCAGTTTTCCAAGTGGCGTCCTGCCATCCTCTTATCTTCTTCCAAGAGTACAGGCCTTGTAAATCATCGTAAGCATTCAAGGTCAGAAAGAAACAGTGAAGCTAATCACAGCTGCTTATACTTCTGCTTTTATTCATATTCTAAGAATCATATTTATTAAAAGGCAAACTATCCCTTTATTTTACTCAAATTTATGACCTAAGGAAAAGCTACTTCATGCTTTTATGATGTAGACTTTCCACAGGAGCTAGGAGTTAAACTAACTTATTCTTACCAAAGTGAATAGATAAGATTGGAATGTTGCCATTAGGTTTTTCTGATCTGCCTGCAGCTTTCAGGCTTTGTTTATGAGTAGCAGCCCTCTGCATGGGGAGTCTGCTGGTGGCGGGCTGCTGAGGCGCCTGGCGGTGAGTCACAGATAATACATTCCTCATATGTCACTTTTGGTTTCAGAAATTCTTTTCCCACCAAAATGCAAGAGGTTCCTTTCTCCACAAACTCCAGCATTTATTGCTTGTAAACTTCCTGTTGATGACCATTCTGACTGGTGTGTGGTGATACTTCATTGTAATTTTGATGTGTATCTCTCCGATAATTTGTGCCACTGTCGCGAAATGTGTAGTTACTTATGTCTGATTAATAGAAGCGAGGAAACACTTAATTGCCTTTGTACTATTTTCAGAGAACTTCAATCTACACGATGTATCTCCCTCTAATTTAAGAGAATAGAACTTCAACAGTAAAAAGGCGTGGAGTTCAAATCAAGATCAGATTTATTAGCATAAAGAACATTAACTCAGTAGTCATTCATTCCATTGATTAGCATCAGTACATTGCATCAAAGTTAAAGTTCAGAACTTAAACAGCAACAATCCAGAACTTTAAAAATCATTTCAGAACTTCAGAATCATTTCAGAATTCTAAAGTTATTTCAGAATTCAATCAACAAAGTAACAGAAAGTTCTTACCCCAGAGCTAGAGAGCTTCTCATCTCAGATGGAGCTGAGTTGCATGAGTGAGCTCCCTCACAATCTATCCACCCCCCCCACCCCCCCACCCCCCGCTTTATAGGAAAAACCCATTGTCATCTGTCCCCCAAGTCACTTTTCCAGCTGGTAAAGGGTCAGGGGCCTAGCTGAACTCTCGGGTGGACAACTGCCGCGCAGTCAGTTTTCCAAGTGGCGTCCTGCCATCCTCTTATCTTCTTCCAAGAGTACAGGCCTTGTAAATCATCGTAAGCATTCAAGGTCAGAAAGAAACAGTGAAGCTAATCACAGCTGCTTATACTTCTGCTTTTATTCATATTCTAAGAATCATATTTATTAAAAGGCAAACTATCCCTTTATTTTACTCAAATTTATGACCTAAGGAAAAGCTACTTCATGCTTTTATGATGTAGACTTTCCACAGGAGCTAGGAGTTAAACTAACTTATTCTTACCAAAGTGAATAGATAAGATTGGAATGTTGCCATTAGGGTTTTTCTGATCTGCCTGCAGCTTTCAGGCTTTGTTTATGAGTAGCAGCCCTCTGCATGGAGAGTCTGCTGGTGGCGGGCTGCTGAGGCGCCTGGCGGTGAGTCACAGATTCCTCACTGCTGCTGGATGTGTTTTGGCTAGCCTGGCCAAGGTTTCTCTTAGAGACAGACTTTTTCCCTTTAGGGTTAACAGACACACTCTCTTTAGGCAACAGCATTTGCACCCATTTCTCAGCCTCATCAGAGCTAACATCATTCTCTAGTGGGCAGACTAAAACTCTTGGTATTTTATCTGAGGTTTAAGGCTCATCTGAATAACTCTCTTCTTCACTAAATTCCCTGTATCCTGATGCCCAGTATATCCCCAGAAATTCTTCAGCTTCTGCCCACGATACTTTTCATGTGTTTTTTCATCATCCGTATATATTGTTTAGAGAAATGTCTATTTGGATCTTCTGCTAAGTTTTCGTACATAAAAATGAAGCACATGAAAAATCAGTGGTAGGGCATGTAAATGAGAGCATTGTTCTAAGTTGGCTTTTTAAAAAGACATTTTAAAAAATTGATGATAGATGCATTGGATACAGTATGTAGAATGTAATAGACTTTTATCTTTAATTCAACATTATAGTTTTTATTTTTAACTTATGTTACATTTGAATGGTTACTAAAAGTGATTTCAGCTCTCCAAATTTATTCTATTAATTTCCCACTTCATCTCTTCCATAGATTACTTTTTAACAGCTTTGTTAAATAAGAGAATTTTTAAGTTGTGAGTGTTTATATTTGTTACATACTCTGACAAGTGGTGATGGTTGTTAGGCTGCCAACATAAGTATTTAAAGAAAGTAGGACTAACCCTTGACTAGATAGATGAGGCTGTTTATAAATTTGCCAGGTTTCATTTGCCATGTTGGTATATAACTAGTATGAATTCAGAATCTCTTGTTGTTCTCACTTAAGATGTAGCTTTTGAATAATAAGAACTGAAAAAATTAAAAAACTAATACAAGTATAACTTCTCAAATTTTGCAAATAGGCCCAAGAATCAAGGAGTGTTATCTATCAAGAATAATACATTGCACGGTGATTAAGATTTTAGTCCAACATAAGGTATTTTTTAAAGAAATTAGAGGTTTCTTTTTTCTTCAAATGGTATGTCATGATTTATGGCAATGGATTATTCGAAATGATTCACATATTTTATTTCATATTGAAGCAATATTTTCCTCATTATAAAAGGAAGATCTGGTCATTAGGAAGTAAATTCACATTTCCAAAGTCAAACAGAATGTGGTCTACTAGAATTTGAAAATAATTCTCATTCCAAAATCTGCATTTCTGTCTTCTTCTATATGGAGCCTCTGAAAGCCAATGGACCAAATATATTATTACTTAATATTGAGATATGGCTTCTTTTAATATAGGATTTTCATAATTAATTTTATTCATCAGTACAGTAAAATTATTTCATAAAATCATCATGCTTCCATTTTGAAAATATCTGGATAGTTCAAATCTACAACTCACAAATATGATTATTATTTACAGCTCTACTTAGGCTTTGTAGGTGTATTATTAGTTATACCTTGAAACAAAATCCTTTTAAAATAAAGTGATAATACTTTCTTCTTATAGATGTGAAGAAATGTGATATCCAGAAGTGAAGTAATTTGTTAAAGGTCAAACAAAAAGCCGTGGGCAAGTCTGAATGAGAGTCTGGTTTTACTAGGCCATTTTCCTCTAGCAAATTTAGACACTTCGGGAGAGAGAGAGGGAGAAAGGGAGAGGAGCAGGGATGGATAGAGAGGTTGAGAGAAATTAAGAGAAAATGCTGAAATTTCAGTATAGATTCAAAATAAAGTCAGTGGCCTTTAACATCACTAAAGGACAGGGAAGCCTGGCATGCTACAGTCCATGGAGTTACAAAGAGTCAGACATGATTGAGCGATTGAACTGAACTGAATATTACTAAAAGCTGAATATGTTTCTAGGATAATCGTTAATGAAAAAGGAGGAAAAAAGTCACATTTGAAACACACATAGAAAAGTAAAATACTCTATAACACCAGAAATACATCATGATAGACGTGAAAGAGTCAAAGAACAATTATATGAGAAAGTCATGCAGGACTCTAAGACAATGAAGTCTCTTTGAAGTCCAGTACTCAAAAAAGGAATCCAGTTTTAAAGGCTTCTACAGAAAAAAGTTGACTCAAGCCAGAACACAGGTGCTCTGATATCAATCAAGAATAATACATTGCACGGTGATTAAGATTTTAGTCCAACATAAGGTATTTTTTAAAGAAATTAGAGGTTTCTTTTTTCTTCAAATGGTATGTCATGATTTATGGCAATGGATTATTCGAAATGATTCACATATTTTATTTCATATTGAAGCAATATTTTCCTCATTATAAAAGGAAGATCTGGTCATTAGGAAGTAAATTCACATTTCCAAAGTCAAACAGAATGTGGTCTACTAGAATTTGAAAATAATTCTCATTCCAAAATCTGCATTTCTGTCTTCTTCTATATGGAGCCTCTGAAAGCCAATGGACCAAATATATTATTACTTAATATTGAGATATGGCTTCTTTTAATATAGGATTTTCATAATTAATTTTATTCATCAGTACAGTAAAATTATTTCATAAAATCATCATGCTTCCATTTTGAAAATATCTGGATAGTTCAAATCTACAACTCACAAATATGATTATTATTTACAGCTCTACTTAGGCTTTGTAGGTGTATTATTAGTTATACCTTGAAACAAAATCCTTTTAAAATAAAGTGATAATACTTTCTTCTTATAGATGTGAAGAAATGTGATATCCAGAAGTGAAGTAATTTGTTAAAGGTCAAACAAAAAGCCGTGGGCAAGTCTGAATGAGAGTCTGGTTTTACTAGGCCATTTTCCTCTAGCAAATTTAGACACTTCGGGAGAGAGAGAGGGAGAAAGGGAGAGGAGCAGGGATGGATAGAGAGGTTGAGAGAAATTAAGAGAAAATGCTGAAATTTCAGTATAGATTCAAAATAAAGTCAGTGGCCTTTAACATCACTAAAGGACAGGGAAGCCTGGCATGCTACAGTCCATGGAGTTACAAAGAGTCAGACATGATTGAGCGATTGAACTGAACTGAATATTACTAAAAGCTGAATATGTTTCTAGGATAATCGTTAATGAAAAAGGAGGAAAAAAGTCACATTTGAAACACACATAGAAAAGTAAAATACTCTATAACACCAGAAATACATCATGATAGACGTGAAAGAGTCAAAGAACAATTATATGAGAAAGTCATGCAGGACTCTAAGACAATGAAGTCTCTTTGAAGTCCAGTACTCAAAAAAGGAATCCAGTTTTAAAGGCTTCTACAGAAAAAAGTTGACTCAAGCCAGAACACAGGTGCTCTGATATCAATTAGGCAAATACACGTGATAGCCTAGAGTTTTCTGAAATCTATATAACTATCTTCATAGTTAGGAACATGGAGGCAGTTTATAGTGATTTATTTAATTAATTGAAAACCTTTCCAAACAAACTTGCCATTCCCACCTCCATGATTGTTTTCAGTGCCTCTATGAAAAACCAACAAAAACACATATGTTAATTGAACTTCCCCAGTGGCTCACAGTTACAGAACTCACCTGCCAATGCAGGAGACACAGGTTTGATTCCTAGGTTGAGAAGATCTCATGGAGAAGGAAATGGCAACCTGCTCCAATATTCTTGCCTGGGAAATCCCATGGACAGAGGAGCCTGGCAGGCTGCAGTCCATGGGCTGGCAAAAAGTCAGACCAGACTTAGCAACTAAACAACAAAAGCAAATATTTAATTAACAAGCATTATTGAGAGTTAAATGACTAGTAAAGGAACACTAACATTCTATTTCATTTATCAACAGACATGTCTCTGGAAATGTCAGTATAATTTAATGGCTTTCTAAAATGTAATTGTGATATAATTGAGTAATATCAAAGACAGATATTAGCCATATGGATCAAAGAAGCAGTATGCTGAGAGAGCAGCCCCTGAAAATACTACTGAATCATCCTAATACAAATATTTTGCACAAGTCATGTCCTTAGAATTAGACTGGCCAGAGTTTAGAAATCTTTGACTTTAAAATTCATCAAATGGGAATTAACAAAATTTCAAGTATCGTTTTAAAAGGGTTATAGAAAATATAATTATTTTCTTTGAATTTCAGCAGAGATGATTTAGGACAGGAAGCCTGGCATGCAAATGAAAAGGAGGAAAAAGTTTAAAAAAACTAATTGTTTCTAGGATAATCGTTAATGAAAAAGGAGGAAAAAAGTCACATTTGAAACACACATAGAAAAGTAAAATACTCTATAACACCAGAAATACATCATGATAGACGTGAAAGAGTCAAAGAACAATTATATGAGAAAGTCATGCAGGACTCTAAGACAATGAAGTCTCTTTGAAGTCCAGTACTCAAAAAAGGAATCCAGTTTTAAAGGCTTCTACAGAAAAAAGTTGACTCAAGCCAGAACACAGGTGCTCTGATATCAATTAGGCAAATACACGTGATAGCCTAGAGTTTTCTGAAATCTATATAACTATCTTCATAGTTAGGAACATGGAGGCAGTTTATAGTGATTTATTTAATTAATTGAAAACCTTTCCAAACAAACTTGCCATTCCCACCTCCATGATTGTTTTCAGTGCCTCTATGAAAAACCAACAAAAACACATATGTTAATTGAACTTCCCCAGTGGCTCACAGTTACAGAACTCACCTGCCAATGCAGGAGACACAGGTTTGATTCCTAGGTTGAGAAGATCTCATGGAGAAGGAAATGGCAACCTGCTCCAATATTCTTGCCTGGGAAATCCCATGGACAGAGGAGCCTGGCAGGCTGCAGTCCATGGGCTGGCAAAAAGTCAGACCAGACTTAGCAACTAAACAACAAAAGCAAATATTTAATTAACAAGCATTATTGAGAGTTAAATGACTAGTAAAGGAACACTAACATTCTATTTCATTTATCAACAGACATGTCTCTGGAAATGTCAGTATAATTTAATGGCTTTCTAAAATGTAATTGTGATATAATTGAGTAATATCAAAGACAGATATTAGCCATATGGATCAAAGAAGCAGTATGCTGAGAGAGCAGCCCCTGAAAATACTACTGAATCATCCTAATACAAATATTTTGCACAAGTCATGTCCTTAGAATTAGACTGGCCAGAGTTTAGAAATCTTTGACTTTAAAATTCATCAAAT
Organism: Tragulus kanchil; assembly: GCA_022376925.1. Classification (NCBI taxonomy): domain Eukaryota; kingdom Metazoa; phylum Chordata; class Mammalia; order Artiodactyla; family Tragulidae; genus Tragulus; species Tragulus kanchil. The sequence continues at coordinate 88,238,171 of JAIOJX010000024.1, read as the reverse complement.
GGGAATTAACAAAAATTTCAAGTATCTGTAGTTTTGAAAAGGGTTATAGAAAATATAATTATTTTCTTTGAATTTCAGCAGAGATGATTTATCTTTCAGTAAATTATAGAAATTGACTTTTGGATCTTGCCTGGAAAAATACTGAAAAGCAGGTCAAAAAAAGTGGGAATAAAAACAAAAGCAGAGAAAAGGTCTTTGTGATTCAATTTTAAGTTCATTATCCTCTTTATTACTAATTGGATTTGTGATCTTAGAAGAGAAACTTAGCCTCTCTGAACATTATTTTCAAATACATTGGGTAATTATACCTGTCTCATGATTTTGTTAAGGTAATTTTATAGATCATTTGAAAGTGTTTTGCAGATTTTTTGATACTTAACTGTAAGAAACTCAAAATGTTATTGTAAGAACTGCAAAGACACGGCGGACAGCAAGCTGTTAGGGAAAGAGCCTATTTGGGAAGAGTTCCCGGGCGAGATCCACGGGTCCAAGAGGTGGGCCAGTGAAGTCACGACCCAGAGATGGGACAAGGAGGTTTTATTTGGGAGAAGAAGGGGAAAGAAAGAAAGGGGAGGGGGTTTCTCAGAGCAGGCGCAGAAACAAAGGCTTTGTCTAAACTAAGCGGGAAATTAGTGATGAGTCTGCTGTCCTTGAGTTGTCTGTGGGCATGGTGGTGTGCAGTTCTTGTTGCTTTCCAGACCTGGTGGACAATCTTTATGGCCAGAGCGAACTCTTTATCACCGGCCTTGAGAGACTCCCAAGCGCCAGCAGACCAGCAACGGCCCTATGATGCTGACCCTTTAGGGCCAGGGATTTCCGAACTGCCGTGTTAACCCTTCAATAGCCCATAAACCTAACAGTTATGGATCCCTTCAAACTAGTTAAAATCCAGTATCTGGAATACTTTGGTGTCTGATTCCTTCAGATATAATTGAGTAATATCAAAGACAGATATTAGCCATATGGATCAAAGAAGCAGTATGCTGAGAGAGCAGCCCCTGAAAATACTACTGAATCATCCTAATACAAATATTTTGCACAAGTCATGTCCTTAGAATTAGACTGGCCAGAGTTTAGAAATCTTTGACTTTAAAATTCATCAAATGGGAATTAACAAAAATTTCAAGTATCTGTAGTTTTGAAAAGGGTTATAGAAAATATAATTATTTTCTTTGAATTTCAGCAGAGATGATTTATCTTTCAGTAAATTATAGAAATTGACTTTTGGATCTTGCCTGGAAAAATACTGAAAAGCAGGTCAAAAAAAGTGGGAATAAAAACAAAAGCAGAGAAAAGGTCTTTGTGATTCAATTTTAAGTTCATTATCCTCTTTATTACTAATTGGATTTGTGATCTTAGAAGAGAAACTTAGCCTCTCTGAACATTATTTTCAAATACATTGGGTAATTATACCTGTCTCATGATTTTGTTAAGGTAATTTTATAGATCATTTGAAAGTGTTTTGCAGATTTTTTGATACTTAACTGTAAGAAACTCAAAATGTTATTGTAAGAACTGCAAAGACACGGCGGACAGCAAGCTGTTAGGGAAAGAGCCTATTTGGGAAGAGTTCCCGGGCGAGATCCACGGGTCCAAGAGGTGGGCCAGTGAAGTCACGACCCAGAGATGGGACAAGGAGGTTTTATTTGGGAGAAGAAGGGGAAAGAAAGAAAGGGGAGGGGGTTTCTCAGAGCAGGCGCAGAAACAAAGGCTTTGTCTAAACTAAGCGGGAAATTAGTGATGAGTCTGCTGTCCTTGAGTTGTCTGTGGGCATGGTGGTGTGCAGTTCTTGTTGCTTTCCAGACCTGGTGGACAATCTTTATGGCCAGAGCGAACTCTTTATCACCGGCCTTGAGAGACTCCCAAGCGCCAGCAGACCAGCAACGGCCCTATGATGCTGACCCTTTAGGGCCAGGGATTTCCGAACTGCCGTGTTAACCCTTCAATAGCCCATAAACCTAACAGTTATGGATCCTTCATTCCAAACTAGACTTAAAATCCAGTATCTGGAATACTTTGGGTGTCTGATTTTCACTCTGTAAATGAGACTTCCAGAAATTCGATGGTTCATATTTTCCTTCACTGTTGGATGGGTTTTAACTACTTCACCAAAAAAAATGTATTAACATCTGCCCACGAAATATGATCATGTTCAGTTCCACAGAAGATACTGAAAATTTTTTCCAAACACTTAAAAAGCAGAATGTCCGGTTCGGTTGAATATTCTCTAATAGACTAAGTTTCTAGTCTTGGATTTACTGTTTATTAGCTAATAAAGATTCTTGTATGTTTATCTGAGATAAAAGTCTTTGAGGTAAAACTTGGACATTCAGAGAAGAAACACAACTGCTGGGTAATATATGAAAGGTAATTGGAAGAATTTGTTTTTCTTTTCAATCTGGTTGATATAGAATTAGCAGTGTAACATGTCTGCACCTGGAACTTTGTGCTCATTGCAAAATATTGGCAGTTATTGAAGCAGCAGGTTGCAGGACATGTGGCTTCAGTTCATGAAAATGTTCCGACCACACATAGACTTTGATATTCTACAAACAAGAATGCTCTATTTAAGGGTATCTGAGTGAACTGTGCCTCTGCATGGTTGGTGTCAACAGGAACAGAGAGTAGGAGTCCTTGTCATGTAAATATATTTGGCCTGAACTCTGTCCAAATGCCAGGCCTTTCTCATTTCTCATGGGATTTTATATAGTAAAACATCTGTTATTTCACAGTAGAGGTGGGCCAGTGAAGTCACGACCCAGAGATGGGACAAGGAGGTTTTATTTGGGAGAAGAAGGGAAAGAAAGAAAGGGAGGGTTTCTCAGAGCAGGCGCAAACAAAGGCTTTGTCTAAACTAAGCGGGAAACTAGTGATGAGTCTGCTGTCCTTGAGTTGTCTGTGGGCATGGTGGTGTGCAGTTCTTGTTGCTTTCCAGACCTGGTGGACAATCTTTATGGCCAGAGCGAACTCTTTATCACCGGCCTTGAGAGACTCCCAAGCGCCAGCAGACCAGCAACGGCCCTATGATGCTGACCCTTTAGGGCCAGGGATTTCCGAACTGCCGTGTTAACCCTTCAATAGCCCATAAACCTAACAGTTATGGATCCTTCATTCCAAACTAGACTTAAAATCCAGTATCTGGAATACTTTGGGTGTCTGATTTTCACTCTGTAAATGAGACTTCCAGAAATTCGATGGTTCATATTTTCCTTCACTGTTGGATGGGTTTTAACTACTTCACCAAAAAAAATGTATTAACATCTGCCCACGAAATATGATCATGTTCAGTTCCACAGAAGATACTGAAAATTTTTTCCAAACACTTAAAAAGCAGAATGTCCGGTTCGGTTGAATATTCTCTAATAGACTAAGTTTCTAGTCTTGGATTTACTGTTTATTAGCTAATAAAGATTCTTGTATGTTTATCTGAGATAAAAGTCTTTGAGGTAAAACTTGGACATTCAGAGAAGAAACACAACTGCTGGGTAATATATGAAAGGTAATTGGAAGAATTTGTTTTTCTTTTCAATCTGGTTGATATAGAATTAGCAGTGTAACATGTCTGCACCTGGAACTTTGTGCTCATTGCAAAATATTGGCAGTTATTGAAGCAGCAGGTTGCAGGACATGTGGCTTCAGTTCATGAAAATGTTCCGACCACACATAGACTTTGATATTCTACAAACAAGAATGCTCTATTTAAGGGTATCTGAGTGAACTGTGCCTCTGCATGGTTGGTGTCAACAGGAACAGAGAGTAGGAGTCCTTGTCATGTAAATATATTTGGCCTGAACTCTGTCCAAATGCCAGGCCTTTCTCATTTCTCATGGGATTTTATATAGTAAAACATCTGTTATTTCACAGTAGCTTGTATACAGCTTTAGGCAAGGAAATGAAAAGCAAAACCTATTTCAAAGAGAGGTGAATTTATAATTCAGAAATTTGATTTATCAAATTAAAATACTTAGTGAAACTAGCAGTTCCCTATAAAATGGACTATAAAATCACACTGAAATCATTATTCTCTATGTCTTGAATTTAATGTCACATAGATTGTTTATTAAAAACCTGCATATAAACAAAGGCAAGAGTTACTTGCAAAATCAAACCATAAGCTACTAGGTTGCTAACATATGAAATATTTTCTTTTACATATCTTTTTTAAAAAATATTAATAAATATTTGAATTCTAGAATTCAAAAAATACCAGTTTCTTTCTTCATCTATTGAAAATGTAAAGAATTGCAATATGAGGGTAATACAGTATTTTGCCATGGATCTAAAGGATAATTTTGCAGCTTAAAAGAGTACAATGACCATAACAATCTTGAGATCATGTACCAGGGTAACAGATGTCTTTATGGGTTTACGTATCTTTTGAGGGGTATGTGGTTAAAACATAAATCCTGATTTGATAAGAGTGGTATTTTAATCTGATGATGCCATAACTATTTCCTCCTTATATTTTAAATACCAGTAATTAGTGAAAATATTAACGTCTTTGGAATAATTGTTGTTTAGTTGTTAAGTCCTGTTAAGTCCTTTGCAATCTCATGAACTGCATCATGCCAAGCTCCTCTGTCCTCCACCTTCTCCCAGAGTTTTGCTCAAATTCATATCCACTGAGTCAGTGATGCGGTCTAACCATCTCATCCTCCACTAACCCCCTTCTCCTTTTGTCTTCAATCTTTCCCGGCATTTGGGTCTTTTCCAATAATATGGCTTTTCCCATAGGGCAGCCGAAGTATTGAAAGCTTCAGCATCTATGTCAGTCCTTCCAATGAATATTCAGTGTTGATTTCCTTTAAGATTTACTGGTTTGATCTCCTTGCAGTCCAAAGGACTCTCAAGAGTCTTCTCTAGCACCTCAATTCAAAAGCATCAATCCTTAAGTCTTTTTTTTTTTTAATTTTTTTAATTAATTTTTTTTTTTTTGGTTATTCTGGGTTTTGACTGCTGCCACAGGCTTTTCTCTAGTTGCAGGAAGTGGGGGCTACTCTCTAGTTGAGGTGAGGAGGCTTCTGGTTGCAATGACATCTCTTGTTGTGGAATTTGAGCTCTAGGCCACACGGGCTTCAGTAGTTGCAGCACGTGGTTTCAATAATTGTGGTTCCAAGGCTCTAGAATGCAGGCGCAAATAGTTGTGGCTCAGGAGCTTAGTTGCTGCACAGCATGTGGAATCTTCCCAGATCAGAGATCCAATCCATGTCTCCTGCATTGGAAGGCAAACTCTTCAACACTGAGCTACCAGGGAAGCTCCTCACCTTTCTTTATGGTCCAAATCTCACATCCATATATGACTAATTGAAACACCATAACTTTGACTATATGGACCTTTGTCATCAAAGTAATGTCGCTGCCTTTTAAACACAGTCAATTTGCCTTAACTTTCTTTCCAACCAACAGTTCATGGCTGCAATAAACAGTATTTTGCCATGGATTGATTTGCAGCTTAAAAGAGTACAATGACCATAACAATCTTGAGATCATGTACCAGGGTAACAGATGTCTTTATGGGTTTACGTATCTTTTGAGGGGTATGTGGTTAAAACATAAATCCTGATTTGATAAGAGTGGTATTTTAATCTGATGATGCCATAACTATTTCCTCCTTATATTTTAAATACCAGTAATTAGTGAAAATATTAACGTCTTTGGAATAATTGTTGTTTAGTTGTTAAGTCCTGTTAAGTCCTTTGCAATCTCATGAACTGCATCATGCCAAGCTCCTCTGTCCTCCACCTTCTCCCAGAGTTTTGCTCAAATTCATATCCACTGAGTCAGTGATGCGGTCTAACCATCTCATCCTCCACTAACCCCCTTCTCCTTTTGTCTTCAATCTTTCCCGGCATTTGGGTCTTTTCCAATAATATGGCTTTTCCCATAGGGCAGCCGAAGTATTGAAAGCTTCAGCATCTATGTCAGTCCTTCCAATGAATATTCAGTGTTGATTTCCTTTAAGATTTACTGGTTTGATCTCCTTGCAGTCCAAAGGACTCTCAAGAGTCTTCTCTAGCACCTCAATTCAAAAGCATCAATCCTTAAGTCTTTTTTTTTTTTAATTTTTTTAATTAATTTTTTTTTTTTTGGTTATTCTGGGTTTTGACTGCTGCCACAGGCTTTTCTCTAGTTGCAGGAAGTGGGGGCTACTCTCTAGTTGAGGTGAGGAGGCTTCTGGTTGCAATGACATCTCTTGTTGTGGAATTTGAGCTCTAGGCCACACGGGCTTCAGTAGTTGCAGCACGTGGTTTCAATAATTGTGGTTCCAAGGCTCTAGAATGCAGGCGCAAATAGTTGTGGCTCAGGAGCTTAGTTGCTGCACAGCATGTGGAATCTTCCCAGATCAGAGATCCAATCCATGTCTCCTGCATTGGAAGGCAAACTCTTCAACACTGAGCTACCAGGGAAGCTCCTCACCTTTCTTTATGGTCCAAATCTCACATCCATATATGACTAATTGAAACACCATAACTTTGACTATATGGACCTTTGTCATCAAAGTAATGTCGCTGCCTTTTAAACACAGTCAATTTGCCTTAACTTTCTTTCCAACCAACAAATGTCTTTTAGTTTCATGGCTGCAGTCAATGTCTGCAGTGATTTTGGAGTCCAAAAAAATAAAAATCTCATTGCTTCCACTTTTCCCTTCTATTTGCCATGAAGTGATGGGAATCAGATGCCATGATCTGTTTTTTTTTTTTTTTTAATTGAGCTTCAAGTGAGCTTTTCATTCTCCTCTTTAACTCACATCAAGAAGGTTTAGTTCCTCTTTACTTTCTGCCATTAGAGTGATATCATCTGCATATATGGGGTCATTATTTCTTCTAGTAAACTTGATTCCAACTTGGGATTCACCCATCTCAGTATTTCACATCATGAATTCTGCATAGAAATTAAATAAGCAAGATGACATTATCCAGCCTTGTTGCATTCCTTTTCCAGTTTCAAACCAGTCAGTTGTTCTATATCTTTGGGATATTTTAAACTACATGCAAAAATCATGCAGAAATCAAAAAATTAAAAATTTCCTAAAATTTTTTTGTAACAACCTTCTTTTATTTATTTATTTATTTATTTATTTTTTTGCAGAATAGTATCATTCAACCTCAAAACTCACAAAATTAATGGACAACTCCCATAGACTGTATTATTTCCCTTTATTCCTAAAACATTTCCAAGGCAAGTAGCTAAGCTTATCACATTTCAAAATGTACTCTCTAAAATCTCTCTTTTTAAAATCATCAGTTATTTTGTAAAGGTCAAAATAAGTCAATTAAAATGTACTTAATCCCTCCAGACCTTAGTTTTATGTGTTTAGCTTTATAAAATATCTATGTGTTTATAAAGCAAGATAAAATATATTTTGCAAGGAACAAGATTTTCTGAAAAAATGATCTTATTTAAGGATCCCAGGTAGCCTAGACCCTAGACAGGAGGCTTCCTGGTGTTCCAGAATGCAGGCGCAAATGGGGGGCCTTAGTTGCTGCACAGCATGTGGAATCTTCCCAGATCAGAGATCCAATCCATGTCTCCTGCATTGGAAGGCAAACTCTTCAACACTGAGCTACCAGGGAAGCTCCTCACCTTTCTTTATGGTCCAAATCTCACATCCATATATGACTAATTGAAACACCATAACTTTGACTATATGGACCTTTGTCATCAAAGTAATGTCGCTGCCTTTTAAACACAGTCAATTTGCCTTAACTTTCTTTCCAACCAACAAATGTCTTTTAGTTTCATGGCTGCAGTCAATGTCTGCAGTGATTTTGGAGTCCAAAAAAATAAAAATCTCATTGCTTCCACTTTTCCCTTCTATTTGCCATGAAGTGATGGGAATCAGATGCCATGATCTGTTTTTTTTTTTTTTTTTTTAATTGAGCTTCAAGTGAGCTTTTCATTCTCCTCTTTAACTCACATCAAGAAGGTTTAGTTCCTCTTTACTTTCTGCCATTAGAGTGATATCATCTGCATATATGGGGTCATTATTTCTTCTAGTAAACTTGATTCCAACTTGGGATTCACCCATCTCAGTATTTCACATCATGAATTCTGCATAGAAATTAAATAAGCAAGATGACATTATCCAGCCTTGTTGCATTCCTTTTCCAGTTTCAAACCAGTCAGTTGTTCTATATCTTTGGGATATTTTAAACTACATGCAAAAATCATGCAGAAATCAAAAAATTAAAAATTTCCTAAAATTTTTTTGTAACAACCTTCTTTTATTTATTTATTTATTTATTTATTTGCAGAATAGTATCATTCAACCTCAAAACTCACAAAATTAATGGACAACTCCCATAGACTGTATTATTTCCCTTTATTCCTAAAACATTTCCAAGGCAAGTAGCTAAGCTTATCACATTTCAAAATGTACTCTCTAAAATCTCTCTTTTTAAAATCATCAGTTATTTTGTAAAGGTCAAAATAAGTCAATTAAAATGTACTTAATCCCTCCAGACCTTAGTTTTATGTGTTTAGCTTTATAAAATATCTATGTGTTTATAAAGCAAGATAAAATATATTTTGCAAGGAACAAGATTTTCTGAAAAAATGATCTTATTTAAGGATCCCAGGTGGCCTAGACCACAAGTAGACAGGAGGGGCTTCCCCTGGTGTTCCAGTGGGTAAGGACACCGCCTTGCACTGCAAGGGGCGCCAGTTCGATCCCTGGCCTGGGAAGATCCCACGTGCTGCGGAGTGCCTGGACCGATGTGTCCAATGACTGAACCGGAGCTCTGGAGCACATATACCCAGAGCCGGCGCTCTGCAGTGACAGATGCCACCGCGATGGGTGGCCCACAGGAGCCAAAGAACAAAGATGGATGAAAATAGAGAATGAAAGACCAATAGAAGTGGCCCACCTGCTCCCCTCGCTCCCCAACCCGACCCCTGCCCAAATAAATAAATAAATAAATCTTTCAAAAAAAAAAAAAAAAGTAGACAGGAAGGTCCAGCTTCTGTTCTCCCAACATCAGGGTCGGTGCCAAAACTTAATTTCCCACAGGGCTCTTAGCTTCTCCAATTTGGCAGGGGTGTTTGTAATCACAGACCGGCTCCGGTAACCTGGCTTACCAGGCAGCTGATTTTTCCAGCAATTCCTGTAAACAGCTGCCACTTAAATCAGTGCAGCCCAATGTCAAGCAGCCCATGTATTCTCCAAATATAAAGCAGCATTCTGTTGATTGCCATATTGAGGCTACTCACAGTGGGAAACGGTCTTCCCCACTTGGTGAAACCCACACCATTTCCAAAGGAAGGTCTGGCCCAGGTAGCCCTCTCCATGAGTTGGTAGTGGAGCCAGGGGATCTTCAGGTTGTGAACCTCATCTTATAATTCTTTTTCTTTTTCCAAGAAAGCCTGTTCCTTAACTCAAGCCCAAATCCTGCATGAGAGACAGTAGCCCTAAACAGACCTCCTTTCTATGATAATATATTTTTTCTTAATTCCTTATCACCTTTTTTTTTTAGAAAGGTCCTGTTTTCAAGTAAAACATAAATTTAAAAATGTGGACAAGATTACGAATATATAAGCTAAGTTTCTTGATAGCAGTGAACTCACAGGAAGAAAAGATCTCCATTGTAAGAATTTCACAAATGGAATTCTATAAATAGTTATGTAAATATTTGAAACATATAAGTAGCTCAAGAAGATGGCAGCCATTTTTGCTCTTTGTAAAAGCAGGATCTGTATTAGACAGACCGCTAAAAGTCTAGTGATGGTAATGTGCAAAACTGAGCAGGTGTAGCTAGGGAGTGTGAGGGCCCTGGTGAGGGGAATGAGACCATACTGAGTTCTGCTTCAGCCATGTTTATGTGAATTTTTAAAAGGAAACACTACTTTTTGACACTTTGGCCTATAAAGCAAACAACAGCATCACATCTGTACATGTAATTTTAGCATGATTAAGACCAGCTAGATTATTCTGTGACTCTTTCAACAAATAGAAATTAGTATATTTCAGCTTTTAAAAGAATTTGTCTTCTGGATTAATGATTTTCATACCTTTAAGAGTGATTTAAAATTAAAGATATCATGTTAATTTTCAGTTTTCAAAGTTAATATTTCAACAAGCATCCATTTGATATTGTTAAAATGGCGACCAAGCTTGAGACCTTCAGGCTGACAAAACTGTTTAAGCCACGTAAGCAAAACCACATTTAACCTGTGTCATACATGTAAGTGACACTTAGATGATTTCTTAGAAATAATTTGTAATCATCATAAAAGAATCTAAAGTCACCTATCTAAAGTGATGTGAAATCATTACTTTTAGCCAATCCCTGCTGTCTGGAAAACCCGTTCTGCATTGCTAAGGTTTAGCAACTAACTTACCATTTTATAAGCCATTCTGTAATATCATGCCACAGAACTTCACTTCAGTTTTGGATTTGAAAGCTCCCAGCCTTTCTTACGCACAACAAAAGCATGCAAACTCAATCATGTCTGACCCTTGTTGGACTGGAGCCCTCCATCTTCAGGTTGTGAACCTCATCTTATAATTCTTTTTCTTTTTCCAAGAAAGCCTGTTCCTTAACTCAAGCCCAAATCCTGCATGAGAGACAGTAGCCCTAAACAGACCTCCTTTCTATGATAATATATTTTTTCTTAATTCCTTATCACCTTTTTTTAGAAAGGTCCTGTTTTCAAGTAAAACATAAATTTAAAAATGTGGACAAGATTACGAATATATAAGCTAAGTTTCTTGATAGCAGTGAACTCACAGGAAGAAAAGATCTCCATTGTAAGAATTTCACAAATGGAATTCTATAAATAGTTATGTAAATATTTGAAACATATAAGTAGCTCAAGAAGATGGCAGCCATTTTTGCTCTTTGTAAAAGCAGGATCTGTATTAGACAGACCGCTAAAAGTCTAGTGATGGTAATGTGCAAAACTGAGCAGGTGTAGCTAGGGAGTGTGAGGGCCCTGGTGAGGGGAATGAGACCATACTGAGTTCTGCTTCAGCCATGTTTATGTGAATTTTTAAAAGGAAACACTACTTTTTGACACTTTGGCCTATAAAGCAAACAACAGCATCACATCTGTACATGTAATTTTAGCATGATTAAGACCAGCTAGATTATTCTGTGACTCTTTCAACAAATAGAAATTAGTATATTTCAGCTTTTAAAAGAATTTGTCTTCTGGATTAATGATTTTCATACCTTTAAGAGTGATTTAAAAATTAAAGATATCATGTTAATTTTCAGTTTTCAAAGTTAATATTTCAACAAGCATCCATTTGATATTGTTAAAATGGCGACCAAGCTTGAGACCTTCAGGCTGACAAAACTGTTTAAGCCACGTAAGCAAAACCACATTTAACCTGTGTCATACATGTAAGTGACACTTAGATGATTTCTTAGAAATAATTTGTAATCATCATAAAAGAATCTAAAGTCACCTATCTAAAGTGATGTGAAATCATTACTTTTAGCCAATCCCCTGCTGTCTGGAAAACCCCGTTCTGCATTGCTAAGGTTTAGCAACTAACTTACCATTTTATAAGCCATTCTGTAATATCATGCCACAGAACTTCACTTCAGTTTTGGATTTGAAAGCTCCCAGTTCTTGAGCCTTTCTTACGCGCACAACAAAAGCATGCAAACTCAATCATGTCTGACCCTTGTGACCCCATGGACTGGAGCCCTCCAGGCTCCCCTGTCCGTGAGATTTTCCACACAATAAATTTCTTCCTCCAGAAGATCTTTCCAAGCTAAGAATCAAACCTGCATCTTTTGCATTGCAGGCAGGTTCTTTACCACTTGAACCATCAGGGAAGCCCCTGTGTGCAATAAATCCTTTTTGGAATACAGTTTTACAGATCTACTGTTTTAAATGTTGCTATTTCTAGATTTTTTGACAGTAGGTTTGCTGGCCTAAATGAAGAGTGCTAAGGCAATATATTTATAACATTAGGAAATAGTCAAATTGCACAGTTGTTATATCATTGTCAGAAAATTAATTTATGCTAAAAAATTTAATGTTTCTCGATATAAAGTATGTTTTCATATATATATTCAGAAAAATCCATAAATACTGTATATTATGGTGTATAATTTAAATATATTGATACTTTTATTAGTAAAGATAAAAGGGGCAAGTTTTGGTGAAATAAAGCTAATTTATAAGCTTACCTCTCTCCTTAAACGGGGCGAGGATCTCTATGATAGAGTCATGCTGTGGCTATTGAATTCAAGAATGCATATCTGTTTATATCACATGATGCAGTATAAATTATAGGTATAGTCTTATACTACATAGGAGATATTTGATTGTGGGTAAAAATGTATAAGCATTTTCAGTATATTATGTAGTATATCAAATACATCACTCAATAGTATGTGTTTAAAAAGTAACACAAATTTTAAGAACTGTATTTTGAAATTTTGCTAAAGCAAGTGAAATTTTGGTAGTGACAAGTAATTAACCTTTGACCCTGGTAGAAATATTCCATTTCAAAATGCAAATCTGAAGCTTTCTACAGCTTCATAAAACTCTTGGTAAAGTTTTGGTTCCTAAGAGCAAAACCTTCTTGTATCTAGACAATTATACCAAGTGGTTTGTTCAATTTGATAGAAAATTTTAAAAGCCAAATGTACAAAAATAAGGAAAATTTCAGCTTAACTTGAGTTTGATTTAATGAAAGCAGTCAAGTTTCCCATTTCCGTCCAGTTTATATTTGGACTTGGCTTTTCAGTTCACTAAGCCCAGCTACTGAATCAGTACAAATGATCAGTAATTAGTCAGCATTTGATAAATGACTTAATGCTAGTGAATTTCTTTCCACACAATAAATTTCTTCCTCCAGAAGACCCCATAATCCTGCATCTTTTGCATTGCAGGCAGGTTCTTTACCACTTGAACCATCAGGAAGCCCCTGTGTGCAATAAATCCTTTTGGAATACAGTTTTACAGATCTACTGTTTTAAATGTTGCTATTTCTAGATTTTTTGACAGTAGGTTTGCTGGCCTAAATGAAGAGTGCTAAGGCAATATATTTATAACATTAGGAAATAGTCAAATTGCACAGTTGTTATATCATTGTCAGAAAATTAATTTATGCTAAAAAATTTAATGTTTCTCGATATAAAGTATGTTTTCATATATATATTCAGAAAAATCCATAAATACTGTATATTATGGTGTATAATTTAAATATATTGATACTTTTATTATTAAAGATAAAAGGGGCAAGTTTTTGTGAAAAAAAGCTAATTTATAAGATTACCTCTCCCCTTTAAAAGCAGGCGAGGATCTCTATGATAGAGTCATGCTGTGGCTATTGAATTCAAGAATGCATATCTGTTTATATCACATGATGCAGTATAAATTATAGGTATAGTCTTATACTACATAGGAGATATTTGATTGTGGGTAAAAATGTATAAGCATTTTCAGTATATTATGTAGTATATCAAATACATCACTCAATAGTATGTGTTTAAAAAGTAACACAAATTTTAAGAACTGTATTTTGAAATTTTGCTAAAGCAAGTGAAATTTTGGTAGTGACAAGTAATTAACCTTTGACCCTGGTAGAAATATTCCATTTCAAAATGCAAATCTGAAGCTTTCTACAGCTTCATAAAACTCTTGGTAAAGTTTTGGTTCCTAAGAGCAAAACCTTCTTGTATCTAGACAATTATACCAAGTGGTTTGTTCAATTTGATAGAAAATTTTAAAAGCCAAATGTACAAAAATAAGGAAAATTTCAGCTTAACTTGAGTTTGATTTAATGAAAGCAGTCAAGTTTCCCATTTCCGTCCAGTTTATATTTGGACTTGGCTTTTCAGTTCACTAAGCCCAGCTACTGAATCAGTACAAATGATCAGTAATTAGTCAGCATTTGATAAATGACTTAATGCTAGTGAATTTGCAACTCATCCTATGTCATCTGCCTCTGCCTAGGTCAGCACATTTTCTTAATGCCCTAAGAACCTTAGAAAAGACAGTATATTAAAAATCCAGTTTGTCCAGTAAAATGTGCATAATATGAAAATAGTACATCATGTAATTATTATGTCTGACTATATGTTTGACTATGTGGTAATCTACAGTTAACAATAATGTTAAACTACTAGGAAACATGTAAAAACAGTTCAAAAATTTTTTTTTAAAATTTTGGCCTCTTTTATTGGTTTTATTTATTTATTTTTATCCATCTTTATTCTTTGGCCTGTATGGGCCTCCCATTGCAGTGGCCTCTCTTGCTGCAGAGTACTGGCTTTGGGTGCATGTGCTCCAGAGCCTTACCTTGTGATTGGACACACTGGTCCAGCCACTCCGTGGCACATGGGATCTTTTCAGGCCAAGGGTAGAACTGGCTCCCCCTGCACTGCAAGGCTGACTGTTTACCCACTGAACCACCCGGGAAGCCTCAAACATTCATTTTTCATGCATTTCCTTCATAATTGTTTACCAACTGCAAGGATTTTTTTTCTTCCAGATATCCTATTTTCTAACATTTTTTTCATAACTTACTTTAGCTTACTTATCTAATACAGTAATTAGTGTAACAAAAAGTGCTGCCGTTCTGTCATTACATAGATTAATTTCTAAAACAGAAAAATCTCCATTTTAATATGACAACCGCTACCTATTAGCCCTGTTGCCATTTAGAGAAGAGGCTACCCCAAAGTGGCATGAATTGCTGACTTAAACTGGGCTCTGAAAACATAGGTCCTGAAGCCAAAGTTCACGTGATAATACTTTATGGGAAGGATGCAATCCCAAGGAATATGTACTGAGAGACTGGAAAGAAAAGCAGGGAAGAGTAAATATAATGGGGTGTGCTAACCAGCTAGCTACAGCTTCCCAATAAACACATCTGCTTTCTTAGTCTATGTCAGGTCTCCAGAGGTGTTTTATGGCATCATTGAGTTTCTGAATGGCTCTAGATTCCCTTCTCAAAGGTCCACCCAAGAGGCATATTACCTTCCTGACACTTCTGTGGTCTGTTACACAGCCCTTCCCACACCTACTGTCAGCATTTGATAAATGACTTAATGCTAGTGAATTTGCAACTCATCCTATGTCATCTGCCTCTGCCTAGGTCAGCACATTTTCTTAATGCCCTAAGAACCTTAGAAAAGACAGTATATTAAAAATCCAGTTTGTCCAGTAAAATGTGCATAATATGAAAATAGTACATCATGTAATTATTATGTCTGACTATATGTTTGACTATGTGGTAATCTACAGTTAACAATAATGTTAAACTACTAGGAAACATGTAAAAACAGTTCAAAAATTTTTTTTTAAAATTTTGGCCTCTTTTATTGGTTTTATTTATTTATTTTTATCCATCTTTATTCTTTGGCCTGTATGGGCCTCCCATTGCAGTGGCCTCTCTTGCTGCAGAGTACTGGCTTTGGGTGCATGTGCTCCAGAGCCTTACCTTGTGATTGGACACACTGGTCCAGCCACTCCGTGGCACATGGGATCTTTTCAGGCCAAGGGTAGAACTGGCTCCCCCTGCACTGCAAGGCTGACTGTTTACCCACTGAACCACCCGGGAAGCCTCAAACATTCATTTTTCATGCATTTCCTTCATAATTGTTTACCAACTGCAAGGATTTTTTTTCTTCCAGATATCCTATTTTCTAACATTTTTTTCATAACTTACTTTAGCTTACTTATCTAATACAGTAATTAGTGTAACAAAAAGTGCTGCCGTTCTGTCATTACATAGATTAATTTCTAAAACAGAAAAATCTCCATTTTAATATGACAACCGCTACCTATTAGCCCTGTTGCCATTTAGAGAAGAGGCTACCCCAAAGTGGCATGAATTGCTGACTTAAACTGGGCTCTGAAAACATAGGTCCTGAAGCCAAAGTTCACGTGATAATACTTTATGGGAAGGATGCAATCCCAAGGAATATGTACTGAGAGACTGGAAAGAAAAGCAGGGAAGAGTAAATATAATGGGGTGTGCTAACCAGCTAGCTACAGCTTCCCAATAAACACATCTGCTTTCTTAGTCTATGTCAGGTCTCCAGAGGTGTTTTATGGCATCATTGAGTTTCTGAATGGCTCTAGATTCCCTTCTCACATGCTCAAGGTCCACCCAAGAGGCATATTACCTTCCTGACACTTCTGTGGTCTGTTACACAGCCCTTCCCACACCTACTGAAAGAGCTGTGGCTGCTGCCCATGCAGTATGGTCAGGGAGAAAGCAGATTGTTCTCTCTTATCACCTGGCACTATGCATGAGGACTTCTAGTTCTATGGTGGTGCAGCAACAGAGAAAGCCATTGGGATTTTCAATTACTGGGATAGCACAAGCCAATGGAAGGATTATTTTGGCCTACAAATAATACAATGGGCTAAAACATGTCAGAGTGGCAGATAAGCCTATATGGAAGAAAGAATAAACTGAGCCTGATACAATGGTACAAGTCAATCCATGATAATTGAAGTAAAGAGGTCAATGTATACCGATTTAAAAGCTGACAGAGCATAATGCAGTATAACTAATTTTAAAAGGGAAAAAAGGTATAAGAAGGGAGGTGGTGAATATCTGAGAGAGGAGGAAAAAGGAAATAAACATGAAAATTTCAGATATCTTGCACTTGTGCTCAGCATGAAAATACATTTGATGCTGAAATTTCTCATTCCCCTCTTTGCAAATGAGAGTGAGAAATGTTCCTACAGAAGACTAATCAAATAATCTCAGGTCTATGGGGTATTTGGCTTATCATATGCTCGAGTTGATTTCCCTATACTGTTTCCAATGTAGGAAACACTTCCATCTATTTGTGACCTAATTTCTTTCTCCTGATGCTGTCTCAAAACATAAAATGAAATAAAATAGGCACACATTTTTATGAGTTTCTCAATTCTTGCTATCTCCCAAATTAGCTTAGCTCTCTAAAATTTCATAACCCTCTTTGTAGTTTTTTTGTTTGTTTGTTTGTTTATTTGTTTAAAATGTTGTTGACTATAAAGCAGACACAATAACGCTTTGGGAGTTTATTTTATTTGGATAATAGCTTTTTCTTTGTCAAGTATTAGGCAAATATCTTTTATTATTTTCTGAATTGACTTTTATTTTTCTTAATGGTAGCTTTGGATACCCAGTAAATTCATTATTATTTTTTTTAAAGATTTATTTATTTATTTATTTTGGGCAGGGGTCGGGTTGGGGAGGGAGGGGAGCAGGCAGGCCACTTCTATTGGTCTTTCATTTCTCTATTTTCATCCGTCTTTGTTCCTTGGCTCCTGTGGGCCACCCATTGCGGTGGCATCTGTCGCTGCAGAGTGCCGGCTCTGGGCGCATGCGCTCCAGAGCTCCGGCATCGGTCCAGCCACTCCGAGGCATGTGGGATCTTCCCAGGCCAGGGATCGAACTGGCGCCCCTTGCACTGCAAGGAGGTGTCCTTACCCACTGGACCACCAGGGGAAGCCCTCAATTCATTATTATTTTTATTTCTGGTAAGCATTTTTGTGTTCTGTTTGAGAAATATTTTCCTTCACAAGATTGTAAAGATACTCTCTTTTAGAAGCCAAATAGTTTGACCTTTTACATTAGAATTAGAATTTCCCTAGAACTGATTGTTTGGAAGAGAGTGACTGAGATAAGCTTTATTTTCCCCACTTTTAAAAAGTATAACTGATATGCACATGTATGAAGTTTATATTTTGATGAATTTGATCTTTGTTTAAACATGGTAAATTATCACCATAATGAAGATAATAAGTATAGTCATTGTGTACAAGAGTATTTATAATTCAGACACCTCTCCATCCCAGGTGGCCACTAGTTGCTGCATCACAGTGGATTAGTTTATAATTTCTAGAATTTTACAGAAATAGAATAAAATAATATGTAGGACTTGAGAGACTTTTTGGACAGCCATCATTGATCGGATGCAATTGTCTTAGGATTCCTTTGTGTCACATTTGCTTGGTTCTTTAAGACTGGGTGGTACCTCATTGTTAATCCATTCATTTGTTGAATATTTATTTTTTCTTCAGTTTTTTTGATGAAATTCCTGAATTCACTATAAACATTCAAGTGTAAGGCCTTGTGTGGACATAGGTATTCATTTATCTTATGCAAAGACCTAGGGGTAGAATGTGATTATACTATTTCATGTTTGAGAAAGCAGTGCAAGAGAATTGCAGTGCCTTTATCCAAAGATTCTATCACCACTTGTTGAAAAATTACCCTTTCCTCATTAAATTCTCTTGGCACTTTTTCCGTATCTGTTGGACGTGTGTGTGTGTGTGTGTGTGTGTGTGTGTGTGTGTGTGTGTGAATCTATTTATATATTCTGTACAGTGTTTTTCATTTTTCTGTATTTCTTTATGCCAATATGATACCGTCTTAATTACTGTAGCTTTATAATCTAAAATCAGGTTGTGGAAGTCCTCCATTTTTGTTTTTTTGGCTACACTAGAATCTTTATGTCTTCATGTAAACTATATAACCAGCTTGCTGTTCTTTAAACCAAAACGCCAACAAGATTTTTGATCAGAATTGCAATAAATATTAGGAGAATTTACTATGTAACAGTATTGAACCTTCTACCCCAATTATTTAGTTCATCTTTAAATTATTTCAGTGATTTTTTGGGAGATATCAATAGATAAATTTTGTTCATCTTTTCATACATATCCTATGCATTTAATTTTATGATATGGCTGAAATTAATATGTCTATTTCACTTTCCTTTTATTCATTGCTATAGCAGTACAATGTATGTTTATAAAAACATTAAAATTACTATGCTTATGCTGTTAGCTTTTATAGATTACATAGATTTTACACATAGTTATATATTTTTAAATTAATACAATTTACTTCCTTTAAAAATTTTTTGGTCTGTAATATATTTATCCGTTTTTTAATGCCATATACACTTCAGTACAGTGATAATGAAGAGTGACAGAACAAACTTCCTTTCCTTGTTGTTATTTTAGGTAGGAAGTATTCAGTAGACTTTTTGTTGTTGTTGTGGCTAATGTGTATGGTTACTGCTTGATTTTTACCAGAAGATATCATCAGGGTCTGAATCTGAAAGTAAACTATTTCTTAACCAAACTTTATGAATCTGGATGGGCTAAAAATACTATTTTCATTTTATCTTAATTATTTATGCTAGATGAGAATATTTACAATTGCCTGAACATATCCAGATGGTGAATTTAAACTTTCCTGGTATTTCTGATAATAAGAAATTTCAGCTTTTATTCAGGGTGTGTTGGAGGCAGGTCTGTCCATGCTCACACTTTTTTTTTTTTTTTAACCTAATAGTTTAATATGGTCTATGAGAAAAACTGATGCTGAAGATTAATTGTGCATTATATAGGATTGAATAATATCATCCAATAGTGTCTCTTGATGCAGACTGTGCAGGAAGCTGAAGGAGATGGTTATCCTTTGATCAATGAACTGAAAAATCTTATTTTAATATCTATCTCTAAAAAATAAAGCTAATATTTTGCATTCCTGTGAGATGGATTCTATACAGCATTTATTGTTCTCTCACTGGAATTTCAAACTATCCTGTTAGGTGTTACAAACCTGAAAGAAGGAGACTTAGATTTTATTATGAATTATAGTGATAATGTTGATTTCTCAATGTGAAGATCAATCTAAGACCAAGTTACAAATGTTGATAACCTCTTAATAACAAAGACTTATCCATATGACTAAACTACAAGGCCCAGTGTCAATACTAATGTCCTTAAGTATACATTAGTTGAAGTGACTTAAAAATATTTTTTAAAGTGACATTATCTTATAGTCTCCATCTTTGCTGAAATTCCCCGTCTGTTCATGCATGTTGTCTGCTTTTTCCATTAGATCCTTTAACGTGTAAATCGTGGTTATGGTAAATTTCCTAGGTGACAGCTCAAACATCTGGGTCCGCTATAAGCCTGGTCCTGTCATTATTGACTGTGGTTATGTGTGTATGAAAATTTGTTTATTCTTGCCAGGAAATGTCACATCTTCTCTTATACTAGGCTGCTGGTGTAAGGGTTTGACCTACTATCCTAGTCATGAGTTAAACCAGGTTGGGGTTTGTATCATTTATAGTTAAATTTAATGCACAAATGGATTCATATTTCTCTTGCAATAGTGGTGATGGAGGATTTTTTTTTTGATGTTTCTGCCTGCTGTTCAGTTTTTCATTTATTCTTTGCATCAACGCTTCTGAGGAAAGTCTCTCTTCATCCTATTGCCCCTTCTCCAGTGAAGTCTCCTATTTCGTTTCCCTGGTGTTTCCCGACGTGGTGGTATTCTCTATTGCCTTACCCACCCTCAGTGCTGGAGAGTCTGTTTGTCTCTTCATCTCCAGGCTGGCCCCGATTGCTTTCCTTTAATTATTTATGCTAGATGAGAATATTTACAATTGCCTGAACATATCCAGATGGTGAATTTAAACTTTCCTGGTATTTCTGATAATAAGAAATTTCAGCTTTTATTCAGGGTGTGTTGGAGGCAGGTCTGTCCATGCTCACACTTTTTTTTTTTTTTTAACCTAATAGTTTAATATGGTCTATGAGAAAAACTGATGCTGAAGATTAATTGTGCATTATATAGGATTGAATAATATCATCCAATAGTGTCTCTTGATGCAGACTGTGCAGGAAGCTGAAGGAGATGGTTATCCTTTGATCAATGAACTGAAAAATCTTATTTTAATATCTATCTCTAAAAAATAAAGCTAATATTTTGCATTCCTGTGAGATGGATTCTATACAGCATTTATTGTTCTCTCACTGGAATTTCAAACTATCCTGTTAGGTGTTACAAACCTGAAAGAAGGAGACTTAGATTTTATTATGAATTATAGTGATAATGTTGATTTCTCAATGTGAAGATCAATCTAAGACCAAGTTACAAATGTTGATAACCTCTTAATAACAAAGACTTATCCATATGACTAAACTACAAGGCCCAGTGTCAATACTAATGTCCTTAAGTATACATTAGTTGAAGTGACTTAAAAATATTTTTTAAAGTGACATTATCTTATAGTCTCCATCTTTGCTGAAATTCCCCGTCTGTTCATGCATGTTGTCTGCTTTTTCCATTAGATCCTTTAACGTGTAAATCGTGGTTATGGTAAATTTCCTAGGTGACAGCTCAAACATCTGGGTCCGCTATAAGCCTGGTCCTGTCATTATTGACTGTGGTTATGTGTGTATGAAAATTTGTTTATTCTTGCCAGGAAATGTCACATCTTCTCTTATACTAGGCTGCTGGTGTAAGGGTTTGACCTACTATCCTAGTCATGAGTTAAACCAGGTTGGGGGTTTGTATCATTTATAGTTAAATTTAATGCACAAATGGCTTCATATTTCTCTTGCAATAGTGGTGATGGAGGATTTTTTTTTTTTTTGATGTTTCTGCCTGCTGTTCAGTTTTTCATTTATTCTTTGCATCAACGCTTCTGAGGAAAGTCTCTCTTCATCCTATTGCCCCTTCTCCAGTGAAGTCTCCTATTTCGTTTCCCTGGTGTTTCCCGACGTGGTGGTATTCTCTATTGCCTTACCCACCCTCAGTGCTGGAGAGTCTGTTTGTCTCTTCATCTCCAGGCTGCAGCTTTCACACTGATCTTGTCTCTATCCCATTGTGGACAAACTCTGTCTTGTATCTTTAATGAGTTTATGTTGAGAATTTCCTGCTAATCCTTCAAAGATTGGAGGCTTCAGATAGCATGGGTGTTGGACCCATGTCACCCACAGGGATAGTGGGGGTGTTTTCCTTTTACCATTCTCCCCTAGCCAAGAGTAATCCTCCACTTACTGAGAATTCATTAATTTTTCCTCCAGAAGCTTAAAGCTTATTTTTGAGGCAGTGGAAGTTTCTAAGGGGAAATTAGTGTCTTTCCTGCACTTCTCCACGCTTACACCCAAACAGAGGCCACTTTGTACCTGACATTCTTGTGAGCTACGGGTCAAAGGTCTGTAGAGTAGGTCCTGTGAGTACGTATGAACTGGCTTTGTGTCAGTATTTCTAGGTTTCTATCTTCCGTGTGAGTTTACACTCAACTTCAAAACAATATATTTTCTCCCCTTTTTAAAAAATTAACTAATTAATATGTTTTTGGCTATCCTGGGGTTGTTTTGAGGAGGGGAGACAACTCTATTGTTCTTTCATTTATTCCCATCTTTGTTCTTTGGCCTGTGTGGGCCTCCCATTGTAGTGGTCTATCTCGTTGCAGAGCACTGGCTCTGGGCACATGGGCTCCAGAGCACTGGCTCGGTAGTTGGACACACTGGTCCAGCTGCTCTGCATGTGGGATCTTCCTAGGACAGAGATGGAACTGGCTCCCCTTGTACTGCAAGGCAGTGTCTTTACCCACTAGACCACCAGGGATGCCCCCTTTCTTGGGTTTTTACTGCTGCTGCAGGCTCTTCTTTACCTGCAGGGAGTAAGGGCTACTCTCTAGTTGAGATGAACCATAGTTGAGGTTCTAGTTGAGGTTCTTGTTGCAGTTACTTTTCTCGTTGTGGAACTCAGGCTTTAGGGCACACGGGCTTCAGTAGTTGTGGCACATGGACTCAATAGTTGCGGCTCTGAGGTTCTAGACACAGGCTCAATAGTTGTAGCTCAGGGGCTTAGTTGCTCCACAGCATGTGGAATCTTCCCAGATCAGGGATCAAACCTGTGTCTCCTCCATTGGCAGGCAAACTTGTCACCACTGAGCTACCAGGAAAGCCCCTCTCCCTTTTTGTACAGAAGTTTAACATCATCCAACTAAAATGCCAGCCATTTTTTTTCTAGCTAGATAAGTTAATTTTAATTTTATATGGATAAATAAATGAATAGGAAAGACATAAAAATTTATTTTTTGAAGAAAAAGATTCGAAATCAAATTGAAAGCTGAGCAGTACACCAAAGTTTGTATATGACAAGTGTGTGCAGGCTGTCATTTCAGCCATGGGCAACTCTTTGAGATGCTATGGACTGTAGCCTGCCAGGTTCCTCTGTCCATGGAATTATCCAGGCAAGAATACTGGAATGGGTTGCCATGCCCTCCTCCAGGGGATCTTCTGACCTAGGGACTGAAACTGTGTCTCCTGTGTTTCCTCCATCGGCAGGCAGTTTCTTTGCCATTAGAGCTACCTGGATGGTACTCAATGACGATCGTGTCTCTCAAAATCACTGGCAAACATGCAAGTCTTAATAAACTGAATTGTGTCAGCTAAGAAGATTACACCATATTTATATATCATATAACATATTGTGAAGTTGTACATGTAGATCAGCCATGTAAATGTAAACATATGAAAACATATTAATACTAGGCAAAAAAAAGTTATGCCTGATTTGCATGAAGCTCTAAGACTATGGTTACAAAATGACAATAGAGAGATCAATTCAACTGGTGTATACAAGTGCTTGTTTTTTCATGATGGGGGGGTGATTATGTGTCTGTATTACTGTCTATTTGTTATTTCTTTTCGTGCAGATGTATAGTCTCTTTTGGACAGATTCCCATCCCTCCCTATTGGTTCTTAACTAACCTGTTTCATCTACTTTCCTGTAGGATCAGTCCCTGAAGAGTTATTTTAGCCATCTGATTGACAGATATAACAAGGAGATCTAAAATTTCTCTCTGCTCAGGGAGTACTGAGAATTAGAAGCTTTGGACCACTGAACCATTATTTCTCAGTTACTTTGGTATTTTGCAATATAATTCAGCAAAGACAAGGTAAAGGCTTACTTAACATAGTGTCCACGTTGTCATTCCAAAGAAATAGCATAAATGTTATTAGTAGCTGAAATAAAAACTATTATAGGGCTTCCCTGGTGGCCCAGTGGGTTAAGAGTCTGCCTTGCAGTGCAAGGGGCACTCGTTTGATCTCTGGCCGGGGAGGATCCCACATGCCGCAGAGCGGCTGGACTGGTGTGTCCAATTACGAGCCAGAGCTCTGGAGAGCGTGCACCCAGAGCTGGTGTTCTGCAGTGAGAGAGGCCACTGCAATGAGTGGCCCACACAGGCCAAAGCATAAAGACAGATGAAAATGAATAAATAAAGGGCCAGTAAAAGAGGCCAAGATTAAAAAAAAAACAAAAAAAAACTATTATAGACAAATGATTACATAAAATAAATTCTACTTATTAAGAGGAATATATTTAAGCTTAGATATTTTGGGGGTTAGTAGACACATGCTGGTGTAAAGCACCTGACCATACCCAAACCCACCACCCCTGTCGTCCATGGCAGAGAAACCTCCCTTTTTTCTAGTACACATCTCTCATTTTAGAAGATCGGGTAGAAAGTGAAGAAAGGGCAATGAAAATGACTTGAACCAAGGACTGGGAGATGCAGAAAATGAAATCTGATCAAATTTAAGTCAGAGTAAGAAAAGAAACTACTCTCTTTACCACCTTTCTCTCTCCTCCTTCCTAACCCCCAGATCTGTGGGTCAGAGTTGAGGCTAGGCAGACTGCAGACGTTTTAACCAGTATATAGAAAATTAGAATTTGAATGTAGGCTTGTCTTTTTTTTTTTTTAAGAGCTAAAGATAGGAGAGAGTGTTTAGTAGAAAGCATGTGGAAAGCTATGAAATCCATCCGAAGTATCAATGGGAAGACTGGAAGAAAAATTCATTGGAGTGCACTTAAAGGCAATAGAAGCAAGGCTATGCAATTGTGGATACAGATTTGGACCTGTCACCAGAGCAAGTTTAAAAAGTAAAACTGTAAGATTCAATTGAAGAAAGTGTGGTATTTTTACAAGAATATACCATGAAAGGGTCATTGATCATTATTCCATGCAGAAATTCAAAATTAAACCATCATCTTAATTATCATGGCCTGTAATAGTCATTATATATAGATTTGTGTGAAAAACTCAAATGTATGATCAATTATTTAATTTTTTGAAGCACAGATTTTTATCAGTATTAAAATAGTAATGTTTTCTTTTTTCCCTAATCACTTAGGCAATAATGTCAGGAAGAAGTTTCATTACATGATGCCTTTTTTTTTTGAACAAAATTTATTATTGCAATGTTTTAAATTTTGCACACACACAAAAAAAGAGAGAAGCTTTTGACTGATTCTCTCCTTTTAATCAGAAAAGTGACTGTCCTTTAGTGATAAAGCCATATGGATATCAATATGTTGCATTTTATTCTAGAAACATAAAAATATATTATTTATATGATTAAAACCATATTTCTACAGTACTGTCAGCTGTAGAAGGATTTAATTTCTAAGAAAATGCTTTATCTCCACTGAATATTTATATCTCAATTTCACTCTAATCTTAACAACATTCATTGATGTTTTAACTAAATCCTGGAGAACAGAAGAGATTGGATGCTTATCAAATACTTATGAACAACATAATACTGACCTAAGCAAAGAAATACATACATTAAATTATTGTGGCACTTTACAAAGAAAAATATATAACTAATTCTAAATTAAGGGACAATAAGCATACTTTTTTTCTTCCAGACTTATGAATTTAACAGTATATACTTAACACGGGTTTTCAAAGAACTAGTACTAAGAAATATATACTATAAGCGTGTGTTGGGAAAAACATTACAAATTCTATCTTGTAGAATATTTAGCAATGATTGAGTAGAAGTTCTACTGTGTATTAGCCATAGTTACATTGAAATAATAGTTTCAAAACTTTGAGAGAGGGCTTCCCTGGTGGTCCAGTAGGCAAAGAGTCTGCCTTACAGTGCAAGAGGTGCTGGTTCCATCCCTGGCCCAAGAAGATCCCATATGCCAAGAAGCAGCTGGACTGGTGTGTCCAATCATGAGCCAGCACTCTGGGGCGCATGTGTCCAGAGCCAGTGCTCTGCTAGAGAGGCCCCACTGCATTGGGAGGCCCACACAGGCCAAAGAGTAAAGATGGATGAAAAATAGATAAATAATTAAAACAATAAAAAAGGCCAAAATTAAAAAAAAAAAAGAGAAACGTATAAGTAGGACATGGAGAAAATCATAATTTATAACACATAAATGTGCACTATAATCTGTATGGTTAGACTAAATCTGGGAATATTATCATACTTTCACTATTACTTTAACTATGGGGTGAAAATGTACTTAAAATCACTACAGTTTCCATTCTCCCCTATTTTACTGAAGTTCAGAAAAGGTAGGGATTCATTACTTTGTCTATTTCCGTCTCAAGCTAGTCTATTGAATGAAATACTAAAATCCTTAGAAAAGATGAGAGTAATTCAGATTAATCACACAGAGCAGAGTATCCTGGGAAGTTTTAGCAAAGTCATGCTTGTACTTAAAAATTTAAACGTCCTTATGTGTCTGCCATATGGTTTCCATATCTGTTTGGAGATTGATATTCTAAGAATATCAGAGTAGACTGAGGTTTGACTAGACTGTTGTTTCAATACAGCATCGGTTTTGTACAAAAATGAAATTATGATCAACATGTTTATTTATAGTTTGCAAATGAATGCATTAATTTGGGTCACACTTGCCAGAGCTATGGTTTCCACATAGCTCTAATCTTGGATGTTTTTGCTATCTGGAATGCCATCAAAGCTTAGCAGTTTGAAATGCCCACTGGCAGTACAGACTTCTTTTTCAGTTCTACATCATCACAATGCTTAATTTAATAATGAGATCCAATTTGCTCTCTGAGCAGGAACATTTTAATTATGTAAAGTCTAAATAGAAAAAGCTTGGTTACAGAAATTCTCTCTCTGAAAAGTAAGGTAAACAAATATTATTTTTTTCTCTCATTTCATCTGTCATATCATTGATTCTCAGAAAATAATCAAAACAAGGAATTTATTCACCTAGAATAACAAATCATCCAAATAAAATCTTGTAATTTCATAATCTCAGTGTTTAATATGATCTGAACATATTATATTATTGTAACTATTAAAACCAAGTGATTAGACAAGCTAATGACAATAAAATTATATGAAAAGAGATGTATATGAAATAGTATACTTGAAAGTTACCATCTATATGATTTATAATGAAGCTGACAATATGTTTTTAACTTTAGAGAGTTCCATATAAAGGATGAAGTTGTTAGCTTATTTAGAAATACAGTTACTCTGGCATGTAATGCTTGAGGAAAGGCTTATAAAATTCAACTGGAACATATATTTGTCTATGTATGTTCTTAGCCTTATTTTAAGGTATATGTTTTTAGATTTGTTTTTACCTTACAATGATTTATATAATATGTTTTTAGTAAGCATAAATTGAAAGTGAACTCTTCTTTTGGATTCTCTTCTGTTTTCCAGACTTGCATGGTAGATGATTTGCTCAGTATCTCCTTTGATTTTTAATTGGCATTTTAAATGGAACATATACAAATTATTTTACTTCCTTCCTCTTAGTCACTCCTCTCAGTAAATAGCATTACTCATCATGCCTCCTTTTGTTCAGGGGAAAAAAAAAAAAGTCAAGGGATTGTCCTTTGCTCTCTATTGAACTTGAACCATTTATCTCATCTATTGGGAATTCCTACTGATTCTGCCTCTGTGGCAGCCATTAATCTAAGATGACCTCCATGGTCTCCATCTCCTGGTGCTCATGATCTATGCAATGCCTTCCTCTTGATGGGTGAGACCTGTGATTTGGTTCTAGCCAGGAAAATATGTCAAGGATGCGGAATTTGGCTGATATAATTAAAGTTTTAAATCAGTTAATTTTGAGTTAATAAAAAGGGTTATTTCTTTGGCCGTGACCTCATCAAATTAAAGCATTCAGAAGTGGCACTGAGCCCTCTGCAAGTCAGAGATATTCCAGGGGCTGATGGGATCCAATACCACAGTGAGGGTATATTTTTTGGGTCACCTCATCATTCTCTCTCTGAAAAGTAAGGTAAACAAATATTATTTTTTTCTCTCATTTCATCTGTCATATCATTGATTCTCAGAAAATAATCAAAACAAGGAATTTATTCACCTAGAATAACAAATCATCCAAATAAAATCTTGTAATTTCATAATCTCAGTGTTTAATATGATCTGAACATATTATATTATTGTAACTATTAAAACCAAGTGATTAGACAAGCTAATGACAATAAAATTATATGAAAAGAGATGTATATGAAATAGTATACTTGAAAGTTACCATCTATATGATTTATAATGAAGCTGACAATATGTTTTTAACTTTAGAGAGTTCCATATAAAGGATGAAGTTGTTAGCTTATTTAGAAATACAGTTACTCTGGCATGTAATGCTTGAGGAAAGGCTTATAAAAATTCAACTGGAACATATATTTGTCTATGTATGTTCTTAGCCTTATTTTAAGGTATATGTTTTTAGATTTGTTTTTACCTTACAATGATTTATATAATATGTTTTTAGTAAGCATAAATTGAAAGTGAACTCTTCTTTTGGATTCTCTTCTGTTTTCCAGACTTGCATGGTAGATGATTTGCTCAGTATCTCCTTTGATTTTTAATTGGCATTTTAAATGGAACATATACAAATTATTTTACTTCCTTCCTCTTAGTCACTCCTCTCAGTAAATAGCATTACTCATCATGCCTCCTTTTGTTCAGGGGAAAAAAAAAAAAGTCAAGGGATTGTCCTTTGCTCTCTATTGAACTTGAACCATTTATCTCATCTATTGGGAATTCCTACTGATTCTGCCTCTGTGGCAGCCATTAATCTAAGATGACCTCCATGGTCTCCATCTCCTGGTGCTCATGATCTATGCAATGCCTTCCTCTTGATGGGTGAGACCTGTGATTTGGTTCTAGCCAGGAAAATATGTCAAGGATGCGGAATTTGGCTGATATAATTAAAGTTTTAAATCAGTTAATTTTGAGTTAATAAAAAGGGTTATTTCTTTGGCCGTGACCTCATCAAATTAAAGCATTCAGAAGTGGCACTGAGCCCTCTGCAAGTCAGAGATATTCCAGGGGCTGATGGGATCCAATACCACAGTGAGGGTATATGTCCCTTCTTCCCTGGTGGCTCAGAGAGTAAAGAGTCCACCTGCGATGCACAAGACCTGGGTTCAGTCCATGGGTTGGAAAGATGCCCTGGAGGAGGGCACAGCAACGCACTCCAGTATTCTTGCCTGGAGAATCCCATGAACAGAGGTATCTGTATAAATAACTGTAATTGTTTGAGAGTAACTTACAGGAAAAAAAATGTCCCTGAGGACTGACACTCAACCCTTGTTTATTTTGTTGCAAGAATTTGCTTATACCAAGATGAAATAACTTTGTGAAGGGAATCATGCAAGACTTTTCCTTAATTTTCAAACTAAATTTATACAATACTCAAATGAGTTTAAGGAATTCAGACAAGAGAGCCTGGTGGTGTTGCATACTTATTGCAGAATGGGTACTCATACAGAATCAGAGCCATAGGGTGCAGGAGATGGAAACTAATATAAAGGTGAGCAAGTTCACATTTCAGCTCCCACACTTTGCAGAAATAGGCCACTGCATGTAACTGTTGGAGACAAAATATCAGAATTCAGAGCTAAATATATCACAGGGCCATTTTCAGTAGTGTTTCTTATATGTTGTGTTCCTAAATCCAGGTCAGTAAGCAGAAAGTTAACCATCTTTTCTTACGAGAGTGATGACAGGAAGCTCCTTCCAGAAAAATTTAGGAATTCAGAGCTAACAGCATGCGTCTGTATTAAAGACGATGAGATTCACTATTCATTTAAAAACACATCATTGCTTTTATTATGCAGCTATTTTTGACTCCTAAGCAAATGAAACTGCATCATAAATATGTATGTGTGTTTATTCTCAAGGAGAGCCCAGGGTGGAGAAAATTATTCAAGTGCACAGCCTCTCAGTGGCATTTCAGATGGAAGCATTAGAAGGTCAGGCTCTCTGAGAGAAAATTATTTTCTAAGCTTGCACAGCCTGGGGCCACTGATATAATTAAAGTTTTAAATCAGTTAATTTTGAGTTAATAAAAATGGTTATTTATTTGGCCGTGACCTCATCAAATTAAAGCATTCAGAAGTGGCACTGAGCCCTCTGCAAGTCAGAGATATTCCAGGGGCTGATGGGATCCAATACCACAGTGAGGGTATATGTCCCTTCTTCCCTGGTGGCTCAGAGAGTAAAGAGTCCACCTGCGATGCACAAGACCTGGGTTCAGTCCATGGGTTGGAAAGATGCCCTGGAGGAGGGCACAGCAACGCACTCCAGTATTCTTGCCTGGAGAATCCCATGAACAGAGGTATCTGTATAAATAACTGTAATTGTTTGAGAGTAACTTACAGGAAAAAAAATGTCCCTGAGGACTGACACTCAACCCTTGTTTATTTTGTTGCAAGAATTTGCTTATACCAAGATGAAATAACTTTGTGAAGGGAATCATGCAAGACTTTTCCTTAATTTTCAAACTAAATTTATACAATACTCAAATGAGTTTAAGGAATTCAGACAAGAGAGCCTGGTGGTGTTGCATACTTATTGCAGAATGGGTACTCATACAGAATCAGAGCCATAGGGTGCAGGAGATGGAAACTAATATAAAGGTGAGCAAGTTCACATTTCAGCTCCCACACTTTGCAGAAATAGGCCACTGCATGTAACTGTTGGAGACAAAATATCAGAATTCAGAGCTAAATATATCACAGGGCCATTTTCAGTAGTGTTTCTTATATGTTGTGTTCCTAAATCCAGGTCAGTAAGCAGAAAGTTAACCATCTTTTCTTACGAGAGTGATGACAGGAAGCTCCTTCCAGAAAAATTTAGGAATTCAGAGCTAACAGCATGCGTCTGTATTAAAGACGATGAGATTCACTATTCATTTAAAAACACATCATTGCTTTTATTATGCAGCTATTTTTGACTCCTAAGCAAATGAAACTGCATCATAAATATGTATGTGTGTTTATTCTCAAGGAGAGCCCAGGGGTAGTGGAGAAAATTATTCAAGTGCACAGCCCCTCTCAGTGGCATTTCAGATGGAAGCATTAGAAGGTCAGGCTCTCTGAGAGTTCATATAGAAATCAATATTCTTCTATGGGCTATAGGTGTAGCTTGAAAAGACATGAGCTCTTTGGGTAGCTTCATGGGAAGGACTGCTCCTTAGGGAAATCATGCTAGCAATTGGGTCACTCATTTGTTAGTGAATTTTTGTCAGCAAAGTTGTTTGTGCTCTGATCAGCAGCAACTTTTATTTCTAATTGAAACATTTCCAGTACAGGTACCATAGGAATTAAATGATAATGGGGAAGTAAGTGCTTCCTGTTTATGAGGTAATAACTATAGTAAGTCTAGAATTAACTTGGGTATTGAAGACCCTTAAGGACCTAGGAACTACTGAGTTACTGAGCAAACCACACTCTCATTCTGATTATTAAGTACATTACAAAACATTTTTTAAACACCATAAATTTATAATACTTAAAAGCATATTAGGAAGGCCATTATATTTTTTACCCAGATATTTTTGATTGACTATTATCTAAGAATTGTCACCAGTCTGGCAGGATTGTTGATATGTTTCCAAAAATATATAAGTACAAAGCAGACAGTGTGTTGGTTTGAGAGGATGCCAAGATAGAAGTGAAGAGTAATACTGTCAGGTACTGAGCACTATAGTAGAGAAATAAAAGTGGGACCATATAAATACAAAAGAATGGATGCATATTAGTCTTCACAACAGAGGTTCCATTTGTGCTGAGGTGTAGAAGATTAGAAATTTGCCTGGAGGAAAGTTTCTCATATCCTGTAATAACTCTAATTTTCAAAATTCTTGATTTGGGAAAAGTATACACATTTACAACAAAATACTGCAAGAACGTTTTCATAAATCAGAGAAACTATTTGTGGTTACTTTCTGCAAGAAATTCCAATAAATGTGGATAGGAAATAAATGTCACTAGATGCCATATTTAAGACTGTTAACAGTTTGCCATTTTTAGGTTTTATTGAACATTTAAATATTTGACCCATTGACTTGAGAGTCTGAGTTAAAGCAACAGTCTAAAAATAATTAAGTAATAATTACTGAACAGTATCCTTTAAATTATGCCTACCTTTTGAAAAAAAGATTCAAGGGTAAAAACTCTAATTTCCCCATGTTTCTTTTCTCTCATTATTTACTGGCAGTTTAGATCATTAGTTTTTCTATCATTGTTCCCTCCTTATAATTTTTTGATTCCCATAATTTTGATTTTGCTCAGTTTCCTTACAAATCAATGTACGCTTTCCTTAGATGATCTATACTCAATACATTACAATTGCATTTCCAGCAACTTTTATTTCTAATTGAAACATTTCCAGTACAGGTACCATAGGAATTAAATGATAATGGGGAAGTAAGTGCTTCCTGTTTATGAGGTAATAACTATAGTAAGTCTAGAATTAACTTGGGTATTGAAGACCCTTAAGGACCTAGGAACTACTGAGTTACTGAGCAAACCACACTCTCATTCTGATTATTAAGTACATTACAAAACATTTTTTAAACACCATAAATTTATAATACTTAAAAGCATATTAGGAAGGCCATTATATTTTTTACCCAGATATTTTTGATTGACTATTATCTAAGAATTGTCACCAGTCTGGCAGGATTGTTGATATGTTTCCAAAAATATATAAGTACAAAGCAGACAGTGTGTTGGTTTGAGAGGATGCCAAGATAGAAGTGAAGAGTAATACTGTCAGGTACTGAGCACTATAGTAGAGAAATAAAAGTGGGACCATATAAATACAAAAGAATGGATGCATATTAGTCTTCACAACAGAGGTTCCATTTGTGCTGAGGTGTAGAAGATTAGAAATTTGCCTGGAGGAAAGTTTCTCATATCCTGTAATAACTCTAATTTTCAAAATTCTTGATTTGGGAAAAGTATACACATTTACAACAAAATACTGCAAGAACGTTTTCATAAATCAGAGAAACTATTTGTGGTTACTTTCTGCAAGAAATTCCAATAAATGTGGATAGGAAATAAATGTCACTAGATGCCATATTTAAGACTGTTAACAGTTTGCCATTTTTAGGTTTTATTGAACATTTAAATATTTGACCCATTGACTTGAGAGTCTGAGTTAAAGCAACAGTCTAAAAATAATTAAGTAATAATTACTGAACAGTATCCTTTAAATTATGCCTACCTTTTGAAAAAAAGATTCAAGGGTAAAAACTCTAATTTCCCCATGTTTCTTTTCTCTCATTATTTACTGGCAGTTTAGATCATTAGTTTTTCTATCATTGTTCCCTCCTTATAATTTTTTGATTCCCATAATTTTGATTTTGCTCAGTTTCCTTACAAATCAATGTACGCTTTCCTTAGATGATCTATACTCAATACATTACAATTTCTATTATCCCTCAGAATTATCTCAAAAATGTTTACTTTCTGCTCTGTGCTTACAGATATCCCTTTATTTCAAGCCTGAGTTATTTTTAACATTTATTATTTATTTATTTATTTTTGGGGGGGGGGTAGGTTGGGGAGGGAGGGAAGTGGGTGGGCCACTTCTATTGGTCTTTCATTTCTCTATTTTCATCCGTCTTTGTTCTTTGGCTCCTGTGGGCCTCCCATCGTGGTGGCCTCTGTTGTCGCAGAGCGCCGGCTCTGGGCGCTTGTGCTCCAGAGCTCCGGCTCGGTAATTGGACACATCAGTCCAGCCACTCCATGGCACATGGGATCTCCCCAGGCCAGGGATCGAACCAGCGCCCCTTGCACTGCAAGGCGGTGTCCTTACCCACTGAACCACCAGGGAAACCCAAGCCTGAGTTATTTTAACCATCTTCCAATTGGTCTCTTTTCTCTCTGCTTTAGTCCATTCTCCATGATTGCTATGTGATTTTCTCATAACTCTGGTTCTATCCCTTTATCATTTAAAGAACTTTGGTGGTCATCCATTGAACAGACAAGGAAGTTCACATAGCTCCTTCTCAAGTCACTGCATGTACCTATGACCATCTCTTGACCTTCTACTTTGTATTCCATCTACCCCCATGCTACAGTCATCACTGTATTCTGTTCATAGTGAAAGTCCTAACACGATATACCCAAACATATCATAATATTCATTGTCTTCCTCCTCCTTAGTAACTTCAGCTCTGACTTCTAATACTTCTTGATTCTTCAAGGAATTTGTCACTACACTTGGAGTCTTCACTAAGGTATGTGCATCTTCAAATATAATGGATTACAGTGATGACCTTTTTCAGGAGTTTAGGTAGTACACACACGTGTGTGTGTTTGTATGTATGTGCATATGAGAAGTAAAAATAAGAAGAAGAACAAAGGAGGAACAAATTATAGAGGCAAAGAACTGAAGATAACTTGACTAATTCAAAGCAAAGTTTGGCAACTCTTTATTTTTGCATTTAATCCAGAGTTACTTCATCATTTGAGGGATGAAAGTAGCAAGTTACATTCATCTCCCTATAAATAATAACACTGAAAATATCTGAAGTTACAGTTCTGTGGCCAAGTCCACTTAAAAATGGAAAAAGTGCTAAGAAAATTTAGGCAAAATTCCCAGCAGCTTGATTTTGATTATCTAGGCAATTGAAGCAAAAACTGTTTTAATGCTTGAATTAAGCAAGTGAATACCTCAACCCTTGACTCTAGCGATGGAGATAACCATCCCACTGGCTTTCTCTTTAATCATACTTTGTCTGTCACAAGTTGCTAACCAGTTTCATGTGTGCATACCATTTAGAAACTCTAATTACTTAACCAGCAAGTTTAATAATGCACAAGTAATAAAGAAGGAGGCAACTGTTTACATGGCCACATTATTCAGAGTCACTCTAGGAATTATTTTGGTGAATTGTCTCATATAATGGAAATAAACCTAAACACCAAAAAATTACTTTTCTTATAACAAGAAATAAAAAACTAGCAAAACACCAATCTGCAATATTTTTCCTTCTCTATTCAGATATGCAAGAAGTACTGACCACGTGACATCCATGATATTAATAATCTATATTAGCGAAAACATGCATTGTGGTATTTGTACATAATTAAATTCTTAGAAAGTCCTCATAAATATTTAGACATTATAGATAAAAGCAATTATAGTTGCTCTCTTAATTTTAAAGTTAATCTAAATTAATTAGTTTTAATTTATTGTGTTTATTTATTTATTTTTCTTTTTTAGTTTTTGGCCACTTTTATTGGTCTTTCATTTATTTATTTTTCATGCATCTTTGTTTTTGGCCTGTGTGGGCCACCCATTGCGGTGGCCGTCTCTCACTACAGAGCACCGGCTCTGCGCGCATGCGCTCCAGAGTGCCGGCTCGTAATTAGACACACCGGTCCAGCCACTCCGCAGCACCTGGAATCTTCCCAGGCCAGGGATAGAACCTGCGCCGCTTACACAGCAAGGCAGACTCTTTACCCACTGGACCACCAGGGAAGCGCTGTTACTTTTTTTAAAGCAGCCATTTTCTTTTGATTAATTCCCTTTACCATCCTATTATAGTTTTTCAGATTCTTTCTCACTAATTCAATATAAGTAACTGATTTGTTTTATATTTGCCAGCCATGCATCTTGCCACAACCCTATATTTAGCATCATAGTAGTTTTACCATGCATTATATTTCAGCTGTCTAGCTTATATGTAAAGCAAACTGTTTTAATGCTTGAATTAAGCAAGTGAATACCTCAACCCTTGACTCTAGCGATGGAGATAACCATCCCACTGGCTTTCTCTTTAATCATACTTTGTCTGTCACAAGTTGCTAACCAGTTTCATGTGTGCATACCATTTAGAAACTCTAATTACTTAACCAGCAAGTTTAATAATGCACAAGTAATAAAGAAGGAGGCAACTGTTTACATGGCCACATTATTCAGAGTCACTCTAGGAATTATTTTGGTGAATTGTCTCATATAATGGAAATAAACCTAAACACCAAAAAATTACTTTTCTTATAACAAGAAATAAAAAACTAGCAAAACACCAATCTGCAATATTTTTCCTTCTCTATTCAGATATGCAAGAAGTACTGACCACGTGACATCCATGATATTAATAATCTATATTAGCGAAAACATGCATTGTGGTATTTGTACATAATTAAATTCTTAGAAAGTCCTCATAAATATTTAGACATTATAGATAAAAGCAATTATAGTTGCTCTCTTAATTTTAAAGTTAATCTAAATTAATTAGTTTTAATTTATTGTGTTTATTTATTTATTTTTCTTTTTTAGTTTTTGGCCACTTTTATTGGTCTTTCATTTATTTATTTTTCATGCATCTTTGTTTTTGGCCTGTGTGGGCCACCCATTGCGGTGGCCGTCTCTCACTACAGAGCACCGGCTCTGCGCGCATGCGCTCCAGAGTGCCGGCTCGTAATTAGACACACCGGTCCAGCCACTCCGCAGCACCTGGAATCTTCCCAGGCCAGGGATAGAACCTGCGCCGCTTACACAGCAAGGCAGACTCTTTACCCACTGGACCACCAGGGAAGCGCTGTTACTTTTTTTAAAGCAGCCATTTTCTTTTGATTAATTCCCTTTACCATCCTATTATAGTTTTTCAGATTCTTTCTCACTAATTCAATATAAGTAACTGATTTGTTTTATATTTGCCAGCCATGCATCTTGCCACAACCCTATATTTAGCATCATAGTAGTTTTACCATGCATTATATTTCAGCTGTCTAGCTTATATGTAAAGCAATAGACTGAGAGCCAAATCTCCCCATAGATCAAAAACACAAGCAGATAGTTTTCATTTCTAATTTATCATATTTGAGAGTAACCATCCTTGAGTTTACTTTCTCCCCTTATATATTGCTTTTACAATTATTTATTTTCTTGTTCCCTTTCTGATCTTTCCTTTTGTTTATAACCAGATTTATTGTGAAATAAAACACATAAAGCTATACATGTATCAATGTTTGACTCTGTAAGATAAAGGAATGTGATATTGTCAGCAACATGGAACCTCTCTTCCAGTGTGCCTCGTTGTAATAATTAGCCGATTCTCTAAAACTAGCTCCCCTAACAGACTTTATTGCAATTTCTCTTACTTTTTTTTTTAGGGCAGTGAATCAGCCTGTTCAGGCTGCTAGAACAAATTACCATAGACTGAATAGCTTGCACAACCAATATGTGTTTCTCACAGTTCTGGAGGCTGGGAGGTCCACAATCAAGGTGCTGGTAGATTTGTTTCTTAGCGAGGGCCCATTTCCTGGTTTGCACACAGCTGTCTGCTCACTACTTTCTGGAAAGGCAGAGAGCTCTTCTTCCAAAGGCACTAATATTATCTTTTTTTTTTTTCATGTCTTTTTACTTATTTTATTATGATCAGGACACTTAATATGAGATCTGGCTTCTTAACGATTTTTAAGTGTACAATACAAATAGTCACAACATTGTCCAGCAGATCTCTAGAACATATTTACATTTGTTTATCTCACTTACTTGAAAGCTGCTTCATTTAATTTGAAACTAATCAAACTGCCCGTTGATTGAGAGCTCCATTCTCCTGACTCCCAGAGCCCCTTTTTCTAAGTACCATGACATTGGGCATTAGGGTTTCTGTGTAATAATTTTTAGGGAGACATAAAGAGTTAGTCCATGCTGCGTACTATCCACTTATTTATACATAAATTTTCTTAAGTATTCTCAGTTTTTAAAATATATAGAAGTGGAATCATATAGCATGCAGTGTGATATATGTTTGCCAGATTTTATAAACTTTATGCCACAGAATTAATCCATATCTTAGTATGTAACTGTTTCTAGTGGTGCATAATATGCCTTTGGAGATTATAGCACACATTATTGAACCAATCTAATGTCAGAAGAGTTTACACTATGATTTTTCTTATATTTGTTTCCTGGTACACATAAGCACCCATATCTGTAAAGTATTTTCAGGAGTGGGGCTATTCAAAGAGTATCCATTCATTCTTTATACAAAAATGAATGCATCTATTAATTTATCTGTATAGTTGATACTGATATAATTTTAATCAGCAGTGATTCCTATAACACCTTCTTCCAAAAGGTCTAAAGTCTGAGACCTAGTGTTTCTACCTGACTAAATTTTTCAAGCAATTTCCCATCCTGCTAAAATACAACAAATCTCAAAAAGAGAATAAGTTGAGTGCTGTCCATCATTGAAATTTGATGATGGAACACACAACTGTTACATTATGTGTGTGATGCTCTCTCTTGCATTTTAATTGGTTGGGATATTTTTCTGGTATTTTTATTTTAAAGTACCCCATATATCAAATGCAGTGCAACATTGAAATTTCGGAAGTATGAAATAAAAGACAGTATATTATGGCCTTTGCTTCAATTCAGTCAGAAGTTTAGGAGAGGGCTTCCCTGGTGGTCCAGTGGGTAGGGACACTGACTTGCAGTGCAAGGGGTGCCTGTTCAACCCCTGGCCTGGGAAGATCTCACATGCTGCGAAGCGGCTGGGC
This sequence comes from Tragulus kanchil, assembly GCA_022376925.1. Lineage (NCBI taxonomy): Eukaryota > Metazoa > Chordata > Mammalia > Artiodactyla > Tragulidae > Tragulus > Tragulus kanchil. The sequence continues at coordinate 88,199,820 of JAIOJX010000024.1, read as the reverse complement.
CGATATGTCCAGTCACCGAGCCGGAGCTCTGGAGCACATGTGCCCAGAGCCGGTGCTCTGCAACAGCAGAGGCCACTACAATGGGAGGTCCACACAGGCTAAAGAACAAAGATGGATGAAAACGATAAATGAAAGACCAATAGAAGTAGCCCACCTGCTCCCCTCCCTCCCCACCCCTCCCCAAAAAGTTTAGGGGATTACTAATTACTAAACTAACAGTAATTGATCAATAAATCATGGTGGCAGTTTGGTTGCTAAGTCATACTCTACTCTTATGACCCCATGTATTATAGCCTGCCAGGCTCCCCTGTCCATGGGTTTTGGCCAGGCTCCCTGGCTTTTATAAACTTTATGCCACAGAATTAATCCATATCTTAGTATGTAACTGTTTCTAGTGGTGCATAATATGCCTTTGGAGATTATAGCACACATTATTGAACCAATCTAATGTCAGAAGAGTTTACACTATGATTTTTCTTATATTTGTTTCCTGGTACACATAAGCACCCATATCTGTAAAGTATTTTCAGGAGTGGGGCTATTCAAAGAGTATCCATTCATTCTTTATACAAAAATGAATGCATCTATTAATTTATCTGTATAGTTGATACTGATATAATTTTAATCAGCAGTGATTCCTATAACACCTTCTTCCAAAAGGTCTAAAGTCTGAGACCTAGTGTTTCTACCTGACTAAATTTTTCAAGCAATTTCCCATCCTGCTAAAATACAACAAATCTCAAAAAGAGAATAAGTTGAGTGCTGTCCATCATTGAAATTTGATGATGGAACACACAACTGTTACATTATGTGTGTGATGCTCTCTCTTGCATTTTAATTGGTTGGGATATTTTTCTGGTATTTTTATTTTAAAGTACCCCATATATCAAATGCAGTGCAACATTGAAATTTCGGAAGTATGAAATAAAAGACAGTATATTATGGCCTTTGCTTCAATTCAGTCAGAAGTTTAGGAGAGGGCTTCCCTGGTGGTCCAGTGGGTAGGGACACTGACTTGCAGTGCAAGGGGTGCCTGTTCAACCCCTGGCCTGGGAAGATCCCCCGTGCCGCGAAGTGCCTGGACCGATGTGTCCAATGACCTAGCCCGAGCTCTGGAGCACATGCGCCCAGAGCCGGTGCTCTGCGACAACAGAGGCCACTGCGATGGGAGGCCCACACGGGCCAAAGAACAAAGATGGATGAAAAACGATAAATGAAAGACCAATAGAAGTGGCCTGCCTGCTCCCCTCCCTCCCCCACCCCCCTCCCCCAAAAAAAAAGTTTAGGGGATTACTAATTACTAAACTAACAGTAATTGATCAATAAATCATGGTGGCAGTTTGGTTGCTAAGTCATACTCTACTCTTATGACCCCATGTATTATAGCCTGCCAGGCTCCCCTGTCCATGGGTTTCTCCAGGCAAGAATACTGCACTGCGTTGCCAATTCCTTCTCCAGGGGATCTTCCCAACCCAGGAATTGAACTCAGGTCTCCTGTATTCCAGGCAGATTCTTAAACAAGGGAAGCTCCCTAATAAATCATGAGTTTCCAATAAATGCTCACTGTACAAACTCATAGGAATTAGAGTTTGTTTAAGAATGGTGTTTTTGTTTTGTTTACTTGCCCAAAATGCTCCTGTGGCAAGACTTTTCTTGTTTTTGTGTAACAAAAGAAAAACACAATCCAGGTTTGTCAATTGAAATTTACCTTGCAGCTTTCTGTTTGCAAAGTTCTTTTCTGGTTAAAATTACAAAGCCATTACTTTTTTCATTGAGACTTCTTCAGGAAACTTGCATGAATAGAGCTGCCTTTCAGTGTTAGATTTGTAAATATGGGACACAGAAGTTACCAAAGACTTCTTAGGGAGATATTTTATTTCTCACCATAGCATTTGCAGAGTATGGACATCATGTTTGCATTATTTCCATATATTTTTATGTTTGTATTCCTACAAGGATATATACGATAGTTTATTCTGCTCATGTTTTGAGCCAGTTGAAAATTTTGGGGTAAAATGAGGATAGTTCTCCCAAAGAGAAATCCTCAGCATTTGGCCAATAATCCTCATGTAAAGTGTACACCACAAAGTTGAAAAACTAACCTTTTTGCTGTTTTGGCTACACATTGTTGTGTCTTTTTTATCTCATTAGAATATACTTCTAACCATATCAAATCTAGACACAGTAAGAATTAAGGGACACTCAACCAATTACATTTTCGTGTTTCTAAGTAAAAGCAAATGATAAACTATATGTTGTCTGATGACGTTTGACTCACTGATATCATCAGAATTTACATGTTTAAATGAGCCAGAAACATTTTTATAGATGTTTCACTGAGAAAGTAAGTTTATACAGTAACTTGAGTCGCCAAGGAAGCGCCTAGAAAAGACAGTGCTGAATCTAAACATAGGGTGGTGAACCAAAATATAGATGTAGACATTTTCAAGGAAGGTTTACATGTTTCTTCCTTTTTTGCTCTGTATAATCTGATGAATTGAACTTATTTGCTCTTATTTCACCCTTCAAAATCTAGTAATGAACCCCCCACAAAAAATACTGATTCAAGGCTGACTATTGCTCTTCACATGAACTCTACTTCCTAATGTGTCCAGTATCTACTGCTCTTCTAGACATCTTCATTTTCAGATGACAAGAGACACTCAGAGTCAAAATTGTCAAGGTCAAACTCATTATCCTTTATTCTCTAAAATTTTCCTTTCGTGGCTAACCTTCATACCCAGTAACTTGACCAAATTCAAGGACTTCATCTTTTACTCATTTTTTCCCTCTGTTTCTTCACAGTGGTCATCTCTGATGACTCTTCACAAGTCATCATCTCTGACCATGTTTTAGTTCAGATCTTCACCATCCTTTTCTTTAATTATTTTACAAATTTCTATTTGACCTCCCTTCCCCTAGTCTCATCCCCCTCCATACTGCGAGTAGGATGAGAGTCCCATACTTTTATTAAAAAAAGAGTCAAGAATTATACAAATAGCAAATGTGATTATGCTCAGCTACTCTTTCCTTGTTTATGAATCCTTATCATTTGGTAGACACAATCCAAATTTACATTCATTGTATCTTAGGGCCTCCATATTCATGTTTTCTAACTCTTTAAAAGCGTAATTTATTATCCAGCAGTTTTTTTACCCTGAAATTGGACTCTTTGACCCAGCTATATAAATTTACATATAACTTCATGATGCATAAATCATTCATGATTCTGTGCTACTGTATATGTTATTGCATCTTCTTGTCATGTCTGTTTGCCTTTTACCTGCCTGTCATATTCCTACCTAAACTGAAATGCTGGTTTATCTTGCATGAGTATTATGAAAATCAAATTCAATAATTTGCTAAACTTCTATAATTTAATTAAAGACTTCAGTAATTGGTATCAAGAATACACAGCATTATTTTTAAATACTGCATATCCATCCCTTTGACAAATATTTGTTGATTACTCTAGTTGTGGACATTCTAGATAGAGTACATTTCATTGGAGGGGCAGATCCTATTTGACAGAAAGGGAGGCAAAAGAGAAAATCTTTTCTTAGGATTTACAACTGTTATGGAAGAAATTAAAAGAGGGCAACATGATACGGAGTGGAGAATGGATGGTTGTACTTAAGAGACTCTCTTTGGGAGGTGACGTTTGAAGTGATTTCTAACCATAGGAAGATTCAGAGATGAGACCATGCATCTACGTAAAGAGGCATGCAATACACATCACAAAGAAGTCAAAGATTTGGTTTTTTTATTAAAGCAGAAGGTGGAGAAAAGAGAAGGATGTAAAGGAGAAGCCTGGAGAGGAAAAAGCAGAAGTGCATAATGAGAACAAGAGAGAGCCCAGATCACATAGACCTATGTAAAACTAATGCACAGATTCTAGGAAAAGTGGGCTTTACACACAACAGAGCACCATTCAAGATGTTAAATAGGGGAATAACTGGGTCTCTTATAATCATGACATATCACTGTTCTGCAGCCTACTTGATATTGCACTAATTTCTTTAGATGTCTGTGCTTTCTCCCACACATGACCTTCCTTGAGGGCAGAGAGAATGCTGTGAACTCAGTGCATACATTTTGAACAGGGAATGATTGAATGGAGAAATGAATGAAAATAACTTCAAAGACTAATACTATATGTAAAAACTACTTTTCTCAAGCTAGGTATACTAAATGGAAAAATGCAATAACTGCAAAAATACTTTAGAATTCCCAGTTAAAGGGAAATCAGATAATTTTATCCCCTGTGTTTCTGAACCGTAGCAATAGTCATACAACAGAAACCAGAACATTTAGAATCAACATACAAAAACATTCTTCACTGACACTTAAAACAAACCTTTCTCAAAACATTTTTAAAATCCTTCCTTCAAGATTCTGTTTGATTCATTTTTGTAAAAATACCTTAGTATTCTGTGAAAACTATGACACAACATGGCTTTAGTAACTCTAATTATTTCCCTGGAAACCTGAGTAGTACACATATTGCTTTTATATGTCTTCACTTATAAGATAAGTTGTTCCTTAACATGTTGTGTTGACACCTATAAAAATAGGAAGAAAATAGCCCCAAATAACGGGTCAGTGCAAATCTTGGAGAGCTGCCGATATTTGTTGATTACTCTAGTTGTGGACATTCTAGATAGAGTACATTTCATTGGAGGGCAGATCCTATTTGACAGAAAGGGAGGCAAAGAGAAAATCTTTTCTTAGGATTTACAACTGTTATGGAAGAAATTAAAAGAGGGCAACATGATACGGAGTGGAGAATGGATGGTTGTACTTAAGAGACTCTCTTTGGGAGGTGACGTTTGAAGTGATTTCTAACCATAGGAAGATTCAGAGATGAGACCATGCATCTACGTAAAGAGGCATGCAATACACATCACAAAGAAGTCAAAGATTTGGTTTTTTTATTAAAGCAGAAGGTGGAGAAAAGAGAAGGATGTAAAGGAGAAGCCTGGAGAGGAAAAAGCAGAAGTGCATAATGAGAACAAGAGAGAGCCCAGATCACATAGACCTATGTAAAACTAATGCACAGATTCTAGGAAAAGTGGGCTTTACACACAACAGAGCACCATTCAAGATGTTAAATAGGGGAATAACTGGGTCTCTTATAATCATGACATATCACTGTTCTGCAGCCTACTTGATATTGCACTAATTTCTTTAGATGTCTGTGCTTTCTCCCACACATGACCTTCCTTGAGGGCAGAGAGAATGCTGTGAACTCAGTGCATACATTTTGAACAGGGAATGATTGAATGGAGAAATGAATGAAAATAACTTCAAAGACTAATACTATATGTAAAAACTACTTTTCTCAAGCTAGGTATACTAAATGGAAAAATGCAATAACTGCAAAAATACTTTAGAATTCCCAGTTAAAGGGAAATCAGATAATTTTATCCCCTGTGTTTCTGAACCGTAGCAATAGTCATACAACAGAAACCAGAACATTTAGAATCAACATACAAAAACATTCTTCACTGACACTTAAAACAAACCTTTCTCAAAACATTTTTAAAATCCTTCCTTCAAGATTCTGTTTGATTCATTTTTGTAAAAATACCTTAGTATTCTGTGAAAACTATGACACAACATGGCTTTAGTAACTCTAATTATTTCCCTGGAAACCTGAGTAGTACACATATTGCTTTTATATGTCTTCACTTATAAGATAAGTTGTTCCTTAACATGTTGTGTTGACACCTATAAAAAATAGGAAGAAAATAGCCCCAAATAACGGGTCAGTGCAAATCTTGGAGAGCTGCCGATATTATCCAATGCATCCCACTTAAGAGGGTAATACCGTCTGAAATGACCTTGCTGCAGATGATTTGGAGGCACTTGAAATCTTGCTTCAACAGCAGATCTGATAGTTGGGGTTTTATTTATTTTTTTGCCAAAGCTTAGCAGTTGGACACAAGAGTATTTGTTGCAGTAGTGAAAAATCAATATGATTACCTCTTTGCCACAGGGCTACACCTAACTACAATATCCTGGACACTGCGTATAAGCATCACTCAGAGATAATGCTGCATTGCAGGTGGGAGCTGAATGAGAACAAGTCACAATGAGGTTTCTACCCTTAAAAAAGTTGCAGATGGCATTAAGATTTAACAGAGTACATTAAAATGAAGGATTACAGGTATCTTTGTGGTATGAAATTAGAAACTGACTTGTTATTGCTGCTTTTTGAGATCAGATTGAGTACATTTGACCAAAAATGGGAGGCCTAGCTTACATAAGAAATGAGATCATATATATTTTTATGGTTTTTCTGTCACATTAGTCAAGGAAACCAACTCCCATCACCTTCCCTATATGTTCAGTTAATAATATCTTTTCATTGAAATAGCATTTCAGATAAAATGGAAATATTGTATCAACCTGCAGCATGGTAAAACTAGTGATATGTTTTTGACATTTATTTTCAATGATTTGGGTAAATGCTGCAAAGAAACTCTTAATTAAACCAATTTGAGTGTTTATTTGCTATTCTTAATGATAATTGATATTTCCATGGAAAACAAGAGACTTGTAAGGCCAGAAGTAGTCATGTGTTTATATCCACTTTTCTGCACTCGTGCTTTCTATATATGTGATGTTTGAAATCATATTTCCTAGTTAATAACTTATTTTTATAATAATTAAGTCAGTATTTATTAGTGGCTGAAGACAGAGTAGTCAAACTGTAATTGATTTCTCTGTTCACATTTGACTCAAGCTTCACTGCTGTATTTTGCAAAGGAAATTGAATAACTGCAGCACAGTAAATTATTGAAAATAAATTTATACATATGAAACCCATTACTAACCAATAGAATGTATTTATCCACTTCACTTTTAGTGCACTGTGATACAGACTCAGCTGCTGTACAAGCTTTGATATAAATAGCAGATAACAGCCCTCTGACTTGGAGACATTAGCCTCCACCACAACTGGTTGACTTGCTCTTAGTGATTTGGACTGTGGTTCAGGCTGCTCTGTGTGTAAAACTACTTAGAAATTATGTGACAGATTCAGGCCAGAATTCAGAGTCCAAATGGAAAAACTGTAAATCTGTAGGCTTAGCATTCTAAACTAAATATATGAGTTAGAGCAGGTGGCTGTGCATAATTACAAAATCCTGTCTTAAGGTTTTAAAAATATTTATTCACCTAAGATATTAAATTGTATTAAAATAATGAAATTCTTCAGTGGAGAAAAATGTGATGGTCTTCTGCTTTGAAATATGTGCTTATATTTATTCAGTTAATAACGGTAATTCACCACAAATAGGTAGATATTTTGTATCTTTAATAAATGAGATTTGGGCATTGATGGATTCAGCTACTTTAGAAAGACCATGGTAATGATGCAGGCTGGTATAATTAAATTCAACTTCAGGATGTACAAAGGCAGCATGAGAAATCTAGCTGGCCTAAGGGCTTCTAAACATGCATCCCACTCCAGTTTCAGGAATGAATTAGTGCCAGAGGAAGGTGGTGGGGAGGAGAAAACAGTGAATTTTTATGTTCGAATGTATCGCACCCTACCATTTCAAGCTGAGGTGGAGTAAGATTGATAAGTTGCACCTGGCTCAGATGAGGTGGTTTCACAGTGGTAAACCTTAAAATAAAATATTTTCCACTGAATAGGATATTTTCCACTTTTATGATACTAACGCTTCTATCATAGAAATAAACAGCCAACGTGAAACAAATAGGGAAGAATTTTTGTCCCTGTGTTCAGTTCTTTTCTGGATGTAATTTATGTCTATTTTCTTTTTTGGCAATTTTATTACTTTTCTACTGTTTTTAGTTATGTATATCAATACACAGACATATAAAATATTTTTCAGCATATAATATAATATTATTAACTATAATTTTAATGCCATACAATAGATCTCTAGACTTAGTCATTTGAAAAAATTGTCACTTTGTACCCTTCGATCTAGATCCAATGCTTGATTTGTGTATGACATACTTGTCATTTTTCTTTTACCTTAATTTTTATTTTTTATTAATAGGTAAGAAATGGATTTATTCAGATTCAGAGAAAGCACACTCCACAGACTGAGTGTGGGCCATGGCAGAGCAAATCCAGTGGCCCCAAAAGCATGGCGTTCTTAGCTTTTATAGGCTTGGGTAATTCCATATGCTAATGAGTGGGAGGGCTATTCCAGCTCTTTTAGGGAGGGTGGAACTGTCATGGCGATCCCTGCTTTGAAGCTTTAATTTGTGCTTATATTTCCTGTCTTAAGGTTTTAAAAATATTTATTCACCTAAGATATTAAATTGTATTAAAATAATGAAATTCTTCAGTGGAGAAAAATGTGATGGTCTTCTGCTTTGAAATATGTGCTTATATTTATTCAGTTAATAACGGTAATTCACCACAAATAGGTAGATATTTTGTATCTTTAATAAATGAGATTTGGGCATTGATGGATTCAGCTACTTTAGAAAGACCATGGTAATGATGCAGGCTGGTATAATTAAATTCAACTTCAGGATGTACAAAGGCAGCATGAGAAATCTAGCTGGCCTAAGGGCTTCTAAACATGCATCCCACTCCAGTTTCAGGAATGAATTAGTGCCAGAGGAAGGTGGTGGGGAGGAGAAAACAGTGAATTTTTATGTTCGAATGTATCGCACCCTACCATTTCAAGCTGAGGTGGAGTAAGATTGATAAGTTGCACCTGGCTCAGATGAGGTGGTTTCACAGTGGTAAACCTTAAAATAAAATATTTTCCACTGAATAGGATATTTTCCACTTTTATGATACTAACGCTTCTATCATAGAAATAAACAGCCAACGTGAAACAAATAGGGAAGAATTTTTGTCCCTGTGTTCAGTTCTTTTCTGGATGTAATTTATGTCTATTTTCTTTTTTGGCAATTTTATTACTTTTCTACTGTTTTTAGTTATGTATATCAATACACAGACATATAAAATATTTTTCAGCATATAATATAATATTATTAACTATAATTTTAATGCCATACAATAGATCTCTAGACTTAGTCATTTGAAAAAATTGTCACTTTGTACCCTTCGATCTAGATCCAATGCTTGATTTGTGTATGACATACTTGTCATTTTTCTTTTACCTTAATTTTTATTTTTTATTAATAGGTAAGAAATGGATTTATTCAGATTCAGAGAAAGCACACTCCACAGACTGAGTGTGGGCCATGGCAGAGCAAATCCAGTGGCCCCAAAAGCATGGCGTTCTTAGCTTTTATAGGCTTGGGTAATTCCATATGCTAATGAGTGGGAGGGCTATTCCAGCTCTTTTAGGGAGGGGTGGAACTGTCATGGCGCCTCTGGGTGTGTCATTTAGCTTGCTGATTGAGGATCAAGATCTGGTCTGCCATCTTGTACCCATTTGATTCTAATGGGTTTATGCTGTGTCCTTGGACTGTCATTCTTTTCAAAAATTGTGCCCTGTCCCTTAATAAGTTTTATTAAAGAGTTTTAAAGTATATATATGCATTAGCTTGCACTTCCCTGTAGGCTTACCACCTACAGTGCTGGACATGTGAGTTCGATCTCTGGGTCAGGAAGATCCCCTGGAGAAGGAAATGGCCATTGACTCCAGTACTCTTGCCTGGGGAATGCTGTGGATATAGGAGCCTCTCAGGCTACAGTCCATGGGATTGCAAAGAGTCAGACACTACTCAGCGACTGAACAACAGCAGCAACAACAACAATGCACTAGTTTATATTATATTTTATATATAAAGTTTATAAGTAACCTACTGAAAATGAAAAAAAAAAAAATATCTTCCCCACTAATTCCATGACTCTTTCCTCTCTAAAGAAGTAACCAACTATAGTTGACCCTAAATACAGGTTGAGATGTGGTGGTCCACTTAGTTGTGAATTTTTTTCAATAGTAAATACTGTGGTGCCAAACAATTTAAAGTAATTTGAATCTCTGTATGTGGAACCAAGGATCTTGAGGACTATAGGGAGGAACTACAGATTCAGAAGTCCTACTGTTAAGTTATATGCAGATTTTCAACTGGGTGGGAAGTTGGTACCACTAACCTTCCTATTATTCACGAGTCAACTGTATATATTTAGTCAATACTTCTCCACACACGATTTTATGGTTATAATTTTTAATTCTAGACTTAGTCATTTGAAAAATTGTCACTTTGTACCCTTGATCTAGATCCAATGCTTGATTTGTGTATGACATACTTGTCATTTTCTTTTACCTTAATTTTATTTTTATTAATAGGTAAGAAATGGATTTATTCAGATTCAGAGAAAGCACACTCCACAGACTGAGTGTGGGCCATGGCAGAGCAAATCCAGTGGCCCCAAAAGCATGGCGTTCTTAGCTTTTATA